>CM063106.1:16632142-17958571 GCA_031841125.1 Acanthococcus lagerstroemiae | reverse complement strand
TTCTTAAAACTTTTCTAAATCATTGAATAGAGAGACGAGCTGAAGAGGTTTCATGGTCACAGATTTCAATTTCAATATTGGCGTGGATCTAAATTCAAAATTGTGGTACCACTGAGGGGACAGGAACAGCAGTGACGAAAAATAGTTCATAAAACACTCAAATCACTTTATTGAAAACCAGTTGTCTGCTGTTGATATGCGCGCACACATGTAGCTGTTGCGCACATCCCAGTAGCAGAGAACTGGTCGCGGATGCATGAAATGAAATTAACTGGGACTTCTTCGGGACGAAGTGCTACAAAAAGTGAGGAAGCCGGTGACTACTCACCTCACGCTTACGGTGAAGTACGATGAGCTCGTGTTATGTTAAATTTATCCCACAGAAATCTCATTTTATGGGCGACTTCAATACTTGCCCGTTAGATGTGTTTTAGACCCAAGCTTGCTGACAAAGTTTGGAGTGGGAAGACGAATCCTTCACACATTTACATGATAGTGGTGGATCTTTCAAGTGCGGTAGGGAAGGGGGAGTTAGGGGTTGGAAATCGTTTTCCATAGTACTGAATAATCGGCATAAAAATTTGACCATATTTTCAACTTCTTAAAACAATTAATATTACCAATCCGGTGTAAATTTGAAATAGGAGAATGAAGAGGGGGAGTAGCTCTTGTGGCCCCTTTGGATTTCCCACTGTCTACATATGCTTCATATATTACTGTTTTTTCGGAGAGGGGGGTTGAATCAAATATAAATAAGAGTACAAAAACAAAATATCTGATGAGTGAAGCAGCTGAATTTCTCAATTTATTTAGCTAGTAAGACAATAAATATTCGCATGAGATGCATCTCAAGTACAAATCTGAAATCAGAGTAAAAAATACGTCAAGAAAAGTCGAGTTGACTTAGTAACAGGACTGAGCGGACGAAAATCGAAAAAATTAATTCATCGGTAATAGATTTCTGGCAACACTTAAACTTCAAAAACTCCTCAAAAATCCAATTTTCATCTAAGCCCGTTTTATTATTTTTCAAAATATTCAAATTTCATATCCCCTGTAAAATAGAATCACCTTACACTTGTATATTCCGGTTCTCACAAAAATTTCGTGATAGAGGCAAAATACTTATATAAATCGCATGTTAAATTTTAAGTGAGCTTTGTGTATTAACGCCTCTTCGGGCTAAAAAAAAGAAAAGAAAAAAAGAAAAAAAGAGGTATAGCTTAGGGTGAGCGCACAACTACTTCCACTGCAAATGTTTAGGAAAGACCGATGGCTCCTAATATTTGTATGGCCCTTAGTCTAAAATGTAATTCTTCTACAGACATTTTTCTAAATACTCAAAACATTTTAGTTGTCTTGCTCGCAAATGAGTGTTTTTTATTATTTGTTATTTTGTTGTACAATTCAATATTACATAGTTAAAATCCGCTTGGTGGAACGTATGGCGAGGCACGCATGCCAGATTCGTTGCCCAGATACCATACCCCTGGCCCCAGAAACTATCCTTTAAAGTATTGCATCGATTACCAGAGAGACGTCTTGAGGCTGGCTCGGGGTCCCAATCCACCTCTCTTTTATTTTGATTCACGCTGTCCTACCAACTTACCTCGTGGTAGGGAACAAAGTCACGGCTAGCCCATCAACTTTTTAATAGATAGAAAATAAGGAACACCCCTGCCCTGGTATACGAAAACGGATTCGAAAATCAGCGTCTTTAATTCCGCGTAAGTGGCTAAGACCGAAGGAAAAGTCGAAAATTCTGCAATTTTTTTCTATAAGTCCTGTTAGTATACATGACAAATGGAAAGCGTTATTTTAAACCCCTATTTGCAACATTTATGGGTAGTTACTGAAACTTTTCCTGAGTCTTTTTTCATGAGTAATTTAAAAGGCTTTAACAGAACATATTTTTCAAGTCAGGTTGAATTCAGAAGTGAGTAGGGGTAGGGGTACATTTTACTTCCCTCTCTTTCAAAAACGTAAAATATTGGATAACTATTTGGCAAGTTGTCGAAAAAGGTGTATGACAGAATATTCAGAGACGAGTCTCCGATATTTTTCGAGATTATACAACATTTTCTGCTTGTCATCTTCACTGGTTAGAGGCAAGAAAACTTTTTTTTTTTTTTTTTTGCTTGGCCGAACTTTTACGTTTATTTTTCTACGCTCTAAAAAAAAACCTTCGACGCCACTGGTCAAATTACACAGATTACAGCTTATACTCTGATTTCCGCTAATTTCCCCAAATGTGGACCCAACGAGTAAGTGGTTTTATTATACCCTTATGAACTCGCATTTTGAATGTCAGGCTCTCTCATGATGAAAGGCACGATTATTATGAAATTTTGCATCGATTCTCCATAAAATAACTTATTCAACCGACTGATGTAGCTACCGATATGATTCCTTGTTTTGCTTTTTCAGAGACTGCGGTGTTTTTTCCCCTTCAGCGTACACCTGTGGGCCTATAGTGAGAACCACTGCAAACCGATGAAAAGATGGAGCAAATTGGAGTTATAGGCAGTGCACGTGAATTTCTCAAGGCCAAGGTGTATAAAAGTACCACCTTCGTCAGGTGCCTGTAGGCGGTATTGCCAATTTACACGGCTGCACAGCATGCTTGCTTTACGTTCGCGTTCATTTCCAGCGATCCGGTAGATTTCAAGTATTTTTGTTCTCTCGTTCTGTATTTAGCGAGAATGGCTTATGTGTTTGTACTTGGTATATTGTATTTCAGAGTCGGAAGCTTATCTGAATTGCACATTTATTGTTTTGTTGAAGGGGCACTCGGGAAATCGACATGAATAAAACTACTTACCTACTTGAAAAAACTATGCAGTTTTTATTTACCTACCAATGAATATTATTATTTTTTAATGTAGGAACTGTCCACAGGCTGTTAGATAATAGACAAGGGGACCAGATAAAAACGCACAGATTATAAAACCTGCAGAAAAGTTTGAAAAATGATGGTATTGTAGAATTTTGATAATCCCAGTTCCACGTGTAAATGGCGCCTATAAACCTGACGTGGTATTCTTGCTGTTCTTCGGACACGTCATTTCATCTTCCTCTCTTTTCACCTGTATTCATGTTGTATATATATTATTATTATTATTCTTACCGTTAACATCCATGCCGTGGTTGTGGTTTAGAATATACGCTACTTACCGTGAATAATGCACAAACAGTAGCTATATGTGTCCCGTGAAACACATGTGTATGGAAATGTCAACTAAAATGTCAGTATTAAAAGTCAGGACATTTTTTTAAGTACACAGTTTCATGCGCAGTGCACATACAAATGTCGATGCTCTGTTTCATGCCGTCTGTGTAGTATACATTTCCATAGACAAAATGATGAACAAGTGTTCAGTATAGATGTAAAATGCCGTTGACATATATAATGAGTCATCTATCAGTCAGCAAGTCGACATTACTATATATAAACATTGTACCCGATGCGCAATCAGTTACCCTCAGATTACCCAGAAACCCATCAGTTACCCTTAATTCCCCTTTAGTTACCAGGGTAACTGGCGGGATCTTGCGCATCCCGATACGCAATCAGTTACCCTCTAGTTACCCAAGGAAAAGTTACTCATTTGCAACCCTCGGTTACTCTCAGATTACCCAGAAACCCATCAGTTACTCTTGGTTCCCCTTTAGTTACCCGCGTAACTGGCGGGATTTTGTGCATCGGGCAGTATTAAGCGAATGAACACGCGTTCAGTAGACGTTGATTAATTTTCGTGTAGTCGTCATTTCAGTTGACATTATAGTCGACAAGTATCAACAATTACTTATCTACATGGTAGTATCGCTGTATACAAAAGCAGACCCAATTGTTCAGTCGACATTTGCATTGACATATCTACTCGACAAAAGGTTTATTTTTGTTTAAATCAAGTTATTGTCATTCTTATAAGGTCGACTTTAATACGTGTTCCAAAGTATTTGGATACAAAAACTCAAAAAAAGTGAAAAGAATGATGTCGATACAAATGTTGATGCTTCTGTCAACATCGACAGTTTTCCGCGGGGTACCAGGTAGAAGTACTTGCCTATACTAATCACCCCTGGCTTTCATTTTAACAATGTCTCTAAATTTTGACTTCGAAAAATGATTACATCAATAAACAGTTCTATCATAGAGCGACCGACCCTAGGAAAAATGTTTTGAGGGCGAGTCTGAGCAAGTCAAAAGTTCGAACTGGAAATACACAGAAGCACCGGAAGGAACGCATGCGTGAGGGAGGGCACAGTTCTCCAAAAATCTGATGACCTTTTTCTGTGGTTCTTTCCTGCCGGAAATCTAATTCTAGTCGGGGTGGGGCTGAGATTTATGAACCGAGTGAAACAATCAAAATTTCAGACTAATCGGAGACAACCTTATTCCGCAACGATATATTGTACTTTTTTTTATAGGAGCAGCTGGAAAAAGAACCAAATAGGATTTTAAAATGTTAAAAATCCTGTTTCTTAGAGGATCATCCGTTCTATCCCAAACAAGAGGGGAGGGGGCATCTTCGAGTAGAAAACATGGCGAACAACCCATCGAAATCGTTTGTTTTTGTTTCGCTAAATCCGAATATCCTATCAGGTGGTGTTTGATCCATTATCGGATTAGACCCAAAATGATAAATTTTGTTTCAAATTTGCAACAATGGCTTGATTTTAAAGGTATCAGAATAATGGTTTCTTGGGTCTTCGATTCTAAATATTGTCATAGATCTTTGATGAGATCCGGATTTCAGACCCTAGAACTGAAATTTTAGGTTTGAAAGCAGCCAAAACCGACTTGACGTGAAGGATTAAAGAGTAAAATTATGCGTCTTGTAGGTTAGTTTGTTCGAATATCCCCATCAAATTTTGCAATCAGGGACCCAAAATCTGAACTTCGCTATGAAAATCTATGTAATTTTCATACATATCGTCGAGAATACTATGTCGAATGGAATATAAGTCGGTGAAAAGACTGAATTTCTTTTTCTGACGCCTCATAGATAGAGATATGTTTGTAGCACAATGTGAATGTTATTACATAAGGTAACATATTTATTCAGCGTCATATTGAAACCTCTAAATTCAAATCTTACAACGAAAACATCTACTTTATTTATAAGTGTTTTATTTTTGTACTACGTATGTTTTGTTTACTTATCTTTTGAGGAAAATTAAATTAAAACAGATATTTTTACTTTAGATGGCATCTCTTCTCAAACTGATGAAACGCTTGATGTAAATTAATAAATTAAAATTTACTACGAAAAAAACTTTTAATAAAGAAGTTTTTAAGGAGCAGATGATGGTTGAATCACCAAAACTCAGAATTATCGGAATTTCAAATTCAGGAAATCGGAAAAAGTAGCAAATCGGGAGATTACCCCCACCCACTTTGAGAAATTCCGACTATCAGTCGGGAAATTTTTGGCAGTCAGTCGGGGGTGTGCGGAATTGATATCTCCCCCTCCCCCCCATTTGGGAAAATGCTGACTATTCTAGTCGAAGAATTTGGAAGCCAGTATAGAGAGTTTTTTTGGCTTGTCACCTGAAATTCTTGGAGTGAGAGTCAAAAAACTTCGGGACTCAGTCGGAAAAAGTGGGGGAGAAGATGAACTTCTTTTTGTATGTCAACTAAAATTTATACACCTCAGTTAAGATTTTTCGTGCCCCCTCCCTCCAGAACATTCTCTTCGCGCCGATTCTGTTGAAATTTAAGGAAATGATGCTATGCTTTTTGGGTAAAATTTGAATTTTAGAAACGCGAATCGAATTCGGATCAAGCACATAAATACACGGGTCAAAATAATAAGTGACTAAAATAATTCTCATTTTGATAGTTTTTTAATTCTTCAGTCAATTTAAATTTGTCTGCTTTAAGTAGTACTCTGTGACCCCTTGCGCTATCCATGATGAGAAACCTCGATTTTCCCCAACGATTTTGCAATTCCATTTTACACAGGTTCCATAACGATGTTTATGAAGTTAACTTGTAAAAATTGTAAAATAGGTAATTTTATCATGAAATTTGGATTGTTCAAGTTAATGGTCCAATCAGAAATGTAATGCAATATTCAAAATTAGCAAAATTAAAAGCTGTTTCAATAGCGCTTATAATTCTTTTGGTTGAGTCGATTTTACCCTTTACAATTTCCCTTTGAACTAGTTACTGGGAGGGGAGAGCGGTGTTCATTTTCTCGAAGTATTTTACTTGACACAAACATTTCAATAATGTGCTTTGATAATTCGTATCATTTCTTAAGACAATTCAACTTCGTTCTTTCAAAGGGTAAAATTTCTGTTTCGATAGTCAAATCAGGGCTGGATAGAAAATTTGACGGAACGTTCGCAGTTAGCGACCGAAAAGGGTATTTCTAGGTGCTCTAGCATAATCTCTGAATAATCCGAATGTTTTTGCTGTCTAATCCTATCTTTTTAAGAATGTGGATGAGTAGTTCATATGTTCAACAGTATAAAATGCTTTTCATAGTCTACGAAACCAATAAAAACATCTTGCTGATGATCATAGCTTTTTTGTATGAGAATATTCATACGAGAAGACCTCTTCTCGTGTTCCCATTCCTTTTTTAAAACCAGATTGTGTATCTCTAGCATAGGTTCCGCAATTTGACATTTTGAGTAAATACGGTGGTGTGACAAAGTATGCTAAGTGACATTATTTCCTCCATTGTTTAGCATATTCATCATCATTGACTCGTTTGATCTCCCATAGAGACATCGTGGTCCACTTAGCGTATTATCTTACTTGATTTTCAATATCAATATCGTAAATTCTATATTATTTAGGGTGTGCCAATTCTCAATTTCTTCCTTCTATAGTACAGAACGCTTTCGGCTGCTATGCCATCATCAGTGGAGTACCCTAACACTTTTCTCTTTGTCGTCCTGGGGCGCGTTCAGAAACGTGCAACCAACAGTAACCGATAATTTTGTATCTCGGTTACTCTACCGTACTCCAGTCGGAAGTGGAGTGAGATAGAGATAACCGGTGGCATTTCGGTGATAGTTTCTGAACGCACCCCTGTATCCTGTATTTATAGTGGTGTGGAGTACCGTATGGTAAAACCTATTTGGTGTGTTCTTATTGGTTGGCTGTGATTGTGTAGTCTAAAGTGTTAGGGTACTCCACTGATGATGGCATAGCAGCCGAAAGCGCTCTGGACTACAGAAGGAAGAAATTGTGAATTGGCACACCCTAAATATAGAATTTACCAAGTTCACTCACACTCCAACGTGGACACTAATCAATATTATAGTATGTACTTCAACAATGAAACGACAAGTTACATAAGTTACCAAACTGAAAGCTGTTAACTTTCATAATATCAGCTTTTCGTGATCTCCTCGTTACCTACGCACAAAATTTCTAGCAATGAACGAGTAGCTCGTAGCTTCTTGCTCGTTGACTGAACCAGAGGTCGATGTTATCTCGTCCCAAGTTACCCCCTGTAATGGCCGCGCTTGGAGCTATCAGCGATGACTTCCCGGCGCGTTATCAACAACCACGTGAGGAAACTTTCTATTGCGAGTCGACGACACGCAGCTTCTCTCGACTTCCTCGTACGCTAACGCCTTTCCCGCTCATTTAAAATTCATTGCGCCGTTTGCTCCCGCGCAAAATCTCTGTCCTGACCAACTAATCGATTTGTGCCGTATACGAGCTCCTTCTAGTGCGCGCTTTACTCCTACTCACGGCGAGCGTTACCGCGAAGAGGGAAAATACTACGCTCGTTTTCATTTCGGGGGCGGCATTACATTTCATAATGTCAGAGCGCTCGCGGTCGATCGATCCGCGGGAGACTCGATGACACCCTTAAATTCGATTTAGCAGCCCCTCGACAGACACGCTGCCGTTTACTTTCTCAATGAATACACGACTACGGCGGAATTCGCAAGATATCGATTGTACATTTTGGGAACTCGTATTTCAACTTTTCCATATAAACCTTCTTCGCGCGACCGTCTTTCGCGTTCATCTTACCGCTTCTTGTTTGGCTCCTCGCGTTATGGAATACAAGAAAATACTGACGTCACGGGACGTTATCGTCCAATGGTGTGTGGTCTTTTTACCTTCGTGATTCCATTTGGATAAAGGGCGAGCGAGGCGAGTCAGGTTGTCCGCGGATAGACCAGCACGGCTCCACGGTGCCGCTTGTACACCTTTCGAGGAAACAGACGCGATGTCGTGAACCTGAGTACCGGTAAGGTTGAGTGCCGATCGCTCGATTTGTTATTTTCCTAAATTACCTCAATTGTGGATGGTGTTCGCGAATCCGAAAATAACGTCGAAGTTGAGGAAAGTGTCGCCGATCTTGTTGGTGTTACGAAATCGTACGTGACCGCGTGTTTGTCATGTTATTTTGCGCGTCGAATTGTGAGATATTGTGATCATGTTCCCTCCAGCACTCTCGACTGAGAAACCGCAGTGCAGCGATGTCGCCAGATCTGAGGATTCGTCCGTGTATTGGAAACCCAACCTGGAGGAAGCTGCCTGCAGAAAGTACGTTTTATTCTCCAGTACACCATTACATTTCACGGGAGGAAACTCTGGTATTCTGTTGGGACATGCTTGACGTGTTTTTGGAGAGTTTGGTGCTAGAAGTGGTTAAGTCGATGTTCATGTAGTCATAATAGGCAAAATCCGGGAACGATTTAAATCCAAAATCCTGGTAAAAAAAGGATTTGAATTCAAAGTCTCGCACCCTTTTTAGAAAATAATTTCAAATCCAAAATCCTAAATTCTCTCAATTTTCAGAAAAATTGGGATCTTAAATCCAAAATCCAATGGTCTGAATTTTGACTTCTAAATTTCAGTAACTCAGCAGTAAGCACCCACATAATCTTCAGTCTACTATTGGCTGAGGACGTTCGCCTACAATTTCTGTTGTCTGTACCTCAGCGCTAAAATGCTAATTATAGTCACTGAAAGAGAGAAATATTTAGGACCTTGCGTTTAGCGTTCTGACTTCTTACTTACTAACAGGGGAGACTGAAATCCAGCCAGAAGCCGAATGATTTTGGCATGAAAGCAAAAGCTGAAAGTCAGAAGCTGATTGGGTTCAAAAGCCGAAAGCAAAAGCCAAATCTTTTTTTTTTTTTTTTACTTTTTCCCAACAACCAAAGTAGACCTCTGATAATGAGAATTGCCAGAAATCAACTCCTCCGATTCCTAGACTCTCTAAAGGCATCGAAGTGCTAGGCAACCGGGGGAGGAAAAAGGTAATAATATTGTAAAAACTACCCGAAAATCCGAAAGTTAGAAGCTGGAAAGCCGAAAGCTGAACGATTTTGGCATAAAAGCTAAATCCCAAAGTCAAAAGCTGATTGAATTCAAAGCCGAAAGCTGGAAACGGAAGCCGTATTTTTCAAGGTCAAAAGCTAAAGCCGAAAGCGAAAGCTTTATCGTTCGACTTTTAGTCCTTGCTAATGGGTGACCAAATGAGGTTAGATTTGCCAGATATCAATGAGTTAATGGTAAATTGTTAAAATTAATGAAAATAGGATTTCTAGGGTGTTAGCCGCAGCGCAGCGCTGCAAGTGCCCTATTTTTGGATTTAGATTTTAATTATTTTTCGAATCACCAAAATGCAAATCCTTTGCTAATAATATTAGTGTAGTTGCATCCGAAATCCGAAATCCTGTTCAAAAAAGGATTTGAAATCCAAAATCAGGATTTTTGAAAAGTTGGATTCAAAATACCTAAGGATTTGAATCCTGCCCAACCCTGCTTGTAGTGACCGACTGTGTTGACCAACATTCAGCATAATCTTGGATAGCGTTGTAAGTCACATCAAGTAAATATCAAAATAGTCTTTACTGCTTCTCGCGTTGAGTCTTACATTTGCTAATCTGTAGTGGTCTGAACTCTGAACCGATGGGTGACACCAGTCTATCTACAGGAATGTTGATATTTTACTTTTCTTCTCTCTCTCTCACTCTCTCTTTTTTTTTAAATATAATTTTCTAAAACTTTTTGATCGATAATATTGTTGTATTTTCCCTAGAGCACATTTTGGTAGATTTGGGCTAACAGTGACTTCCTCGAGGGGCGATTAGAACGCCGCAGAAATATGACATACCACTACGATGGTCACTGCACCCATATAGAAATTGCTTCTTAGCCAGGCCCGTAACGGTGCTGACTGTTTACCAGGGGGTTTTTGAGGATATACATAGTAAATAATCTCTTTTCTAATTTTACTCTCAACCCGAGCCCTGGAATCCGCCCTTTCGAGCATTACTTCAGAGATTTCGGGGAGGCTGTTAAGGCTGTCTTAGTCCTCTTCTCATCTTGCCGAAAAATCGGCATAGGTCTAAATGTAGTGAGTTGCTAGGTGGGCTCGAACCCGGGACCTCCGGATTCCGAGACCAGGATACGCTATCCACTCGGCCAGCCAGACCCCTGCATAGTATATAATGTGATACGAGGCAGTGGTATAGCCAAGAAGGGGGGAGAGGGCGATTTCCCTACCAAGGCGCCTGAAATTGAGATTAAAATATGCAGAAATAAGCAATGTTCGCCTTTAAAACACATTTTTTTCGAAAAAATTTCGCCCGAGGAGTAAGTTTACCTTCATTTTTATAAAATAGTCCTCTAATATCGTCAATTTTTAAAAAATACCTCACTTTTCGACTTTTTCTCCCTTGAAAATCTTACTTTGTCCCCTCCCCCCTTAGGAAAATCCTGGTTCTCGAATTCGAAGAAGAAGTCGAACCTTTATTGTTGCAATTTTTGATGTTACCGTACATTTTTTCAGCCACTTATCCATTATGTTTAAAATATATGAACTTATTATTCCGGGGGGGGGGGATACCAAATTTACAGTGCTACAATAAGAATATTGAATTTGGTCTCAAAATTCATAATCAAAATTGATGATTCAACTTACTGACTGCCCACTGGAAAGAAATGAATACATCGCGTGAAAAAAGATTCACACTTTTACAACGATCAAAGTTTCCGAACTTTGGAAGTAAAAAATTCTATTTCTGTGGACTTATCAAGTTATCAGTTCTCGAACAGCCATTCCGGCCAGTCAAACCACAAAACTCGTTCTGAGCCAGGCCAACCCGGGTCATTACAAAATTTCTGACCTGTGTAACGTTTCGGTGCTCGAAATTTAATTTCTGAAATTGTCTTTCCTTCGCCTCAGTTCTATCAGATGCATGTTAAATTCACTCGGACATGATTCGCGCTCCTGAATTTCGAAAATTCGGCTGTAAAGTCCGAAAACAGTGATGAAAAAGCCGTGAACAGCGGTCGGTAGAATGGCGGGAATTGCAAGTTATAGGAGTGGAAGGAACGAGGGGCGCGTCTTATTACGTTTTGTAACGAAAGGTCAAGTGTAAATTTGTATGGCCGAAGACTCTTTCTCGAATAAGATAACATTACGAAATCAGAATCAATACGTAGTGTGGCTTTTCTCAGTACGATCCTCCATTTTCTATCGAAAGCCTGATACTTACAGTAGTTTTTCCAAGGCCAACATGGCATGACGTGTAGACGAATACTGTAACGGGTAACCGGAATTCTGTTGAAGAAATTTTACTCTAGCAAAAGGAAAAGTCAATTCTGTGACGACTGAAATTTTGTTGAAGAAATCTTACTCTAGCAAAGGAAAAAACGCTGTCGCAGCAGCGACAGCAGTACCGACTTTTCAAATTTAGTATCTTACATTAAAAAAATCCTGAAAAATAAAAGAAAAACTCCAAATCAGCAAAATAATAATATTAGTAATAATAATAATAATAATAATAATAATAATAATAATAATAATAGAAAGAAGGAGGCGATGACTAGGAAAAATGAAAGCTGTATGCAAAAAATTCAACAGAATAGAAACAGAAGAAAAAACCGAAAAAAATAACTAAGAGGAACTTTTAACCATAAAAACAACCATAACAGAGATCTCGAAAAATAAAACAAAAACTCAACAAAACAGCAAAAATGGGATAACGTTAAAGGAAAACAAGCGACGCACTTCAAAACAAACACAAATAGTTCAAATACACACAGCACGAATTTAGACGCGTGGTAGTTCAAATGCAGGCAACACGAATTTACATGGACAGAGTTCAAATAAAAGAACTGATACCAGTAACTGCTTATCTTGCTAACAATAGCAGTACCGACGACTAACAACTATTGTTGGGAATGAATCTGAATAAACGCATTATATCGAAAGGTCGATATCTCGACATTTTCGACACGTAGAAAAATTGACCACATTTTTAACACTAAATCCCAATTTTCTACCCCGGTTATCTCCCTCCCCTTTGGGGTGCTGCGAAAAATGATAATAACTAAAAATATGTAAAATGAAATTTTCTTCAAATGAGTTCCAGTATATTTTTTCGTCCCCAAGCTGAGATGATGAGAAATAATCGAAAGAAATGTTTGACCCTCTCCCCCACAGCCCCCTTTCGGCGAATCCTCACCAAAATTTCACATGCACAACTTCAAGTGCTGTTCTATAACATATCTGATTTTCATAAAATTCGATCCAACACTCTTCGAGCTATTCCAGTTTCAAAATTTTGTACATATACCCATATATATATATATATATATATATATAAGACTGCCGAGAGTCTCCAAGAAAGAATCCACGACTTTGGAAGAATGCGTTTAATAAAAAAAGCGAATTCTAAACAGAAGCCGTTTACACGGGAAGCGAGAAAAACGAAGGCGAAAAACGGAGATGTGCATAGCACGAAAGCAAGAACCGAATTGCCGGTGCGCAAACTGATACCTGTGAAAGACAGTGACCTGTGCGAGGGAAAACGGTGCAGGTTGTGAACGGAACGAAGTAATGATAAAGCATGAATGAGTAGGAGATTACGCGTGTGGAATAGGAGTAATCTTACATCCCCCCTCCCCACTCATTAAAGAGTGAAGAGAAGAGGTAAGGGAGAAGGAAGGAAAGGACAGGTCATTGTGTACAATTTTTGTGAAGTAGTTTGCTCGCGTGATACAGTCGTTTGGCCAAGGGGCCGTTGCCCACAGTTATTTCAAATACATTATTAGACAATCTTTTTGTAATTCTATAAGGTCCGATTCGTAGCTTATCTAGCTTATCGCGATTTAGTTTGTTGCCATTGTCGATATAAACATTATCGCCAATGGAAAAATTAACGGGAGACTTATTTTTATCATACAGTTTCTTATTATACTTGTGATTCCTAATCGTGTTACATAAGGCTATTTCCCTATCAGCGGTGATGTTAGGGGGATCAACGAGTAAGTCAGGAACAATACTGTCATTTTGACCAGTGAGAAGGTATGTGGGAGAGAATTTTGTTACGCTATGAGGTGAATTGTTGTACTGGTTAACGCACTCGCGTGCGATAACAGCCCAACTTTTCGTAGGAGAGGTATTTTCGTCGTATTTCATACAGCGGATACGGTTTACCAGCGTCTGATTTAAACGTTCATTTAAACCATTCGAGGATGCACTATCCACTGCGGTGAAAACGTGTTTGATACCTGAGCGGGAGCAGTAGGAACGGAACTCGTCAGAAGTCAGACCTCCGTATTGATCGGTCATAAGTGTACCTATCCGGTGACACTTTTGGACCGAGTCAACAAGGGAGATCATTTCCTTAGCTGACTGTCCCTTGGAACAGAGGATATAAGCATAGCGGGAAAAATGATCGACTAGAAGGTGAAGGTATCGAAGGGGAGAATGATTATTCCCGAAACCACCTATGGTGTCAAGGGACATAATTTCGAAAGGGGAGGAAGCAGGACCAAGGATACCTAATTCACCGCTGCGTTTCAAACGTCGTGACTTATTCTGAATACATACAAGGCAACTGCTACAGAACGATTTAACAAGTGTATACATGTTTGGAAACGAGAAAAATTTTGATATAATCGCAATAACGTGTTTTGACCCAATGTGGCCGTAACGTGAATGTACAACAGAAATAACAAATAAGTTTATTACCAGCGTTTGAGTCTAAAATTATTCGCAGCTTTCCACGTACAGAGCGTAAAATGACACCGTGTTTTATTGAGTCTAAGTTAGTACGGGGTACATGTAGTTGTAAAGTTTTTATTTCGCCGAGGGATAGAAAATTTAGTGTAGGAAGAATGTATTCAGGAGAGAGATTGTCAGGGGAAGGATTAAGAACTGGATTTCGGGAAAGACAGTCAGCCTCTTCGTTGTCAGAACCAGGACGGTAAAGGATGTCAAAGTCGAACTGAAGGAGTTCGTTGGCTAGATCGCCAAGTTCCTCATCAGTGCGAGCTTTGAGGTTGAGGTGTTGGAGAGGTTTATGATCGGTGATAACTGTGAAGTGGCGGCCGATCAGCCAGTAACGCCAGTAACGGATAGCCTCGCGAATGGCCAAACTTTCGATATAGATAGCCTTCTTCTTCCTTTGGGCATCTGACAGTCTTTTAGAAAAGTAGGCAACTGGTTTTTGTGAGCCATCTGACTGCGTTTGCTTCAGAACCGCACCTATACCCGTCCCACTGGCGTCAGTAAAGATGAATACTGGTTTGGTTCGGTCAAAGACTGCCAGTATGGGAGCAGAAGTAAGAAGCTTCTTCACGTTGTCGAAACTAGTTTGGCATTCGAGAGACCAGGAAAAGGGAACGTTTTTGCGGAGGAGGTTGTGAAATGGTTCGAGAACTGAAACGGAGTTGGGAATAAATTTTCTGTAAAAATTTACTTTTCCGAGGAATTGACGAATGTTTTTTCTGGAGGAGGGAGTGGGAAAAGAATTGATGGCGACTAAATT
This sequence comes from Acanthococcus lagerstroemiae, assembly GCA_031841125.1. Lineage (NCBI taxonomy): Eukaryota > Metazoa > Arthropoda > Insecta > Hemiptera > Eriococcidae > Acanthococcus > Acanthococcus lagerstroemiae. The sequence goes on along the minus strand of CM063106.1, from coordinate 17,943,796 downwards.
GTCCTGGAGAGGTTTGACAGTGTTGGGTCCCAGAATATGACCCAGGTATTGAATGGAGGAAGCGGCGAAATTGCATTTCTTAAAATTTAAGCGGAAGCCTTCTTTGTAGATGGCTAAAATAACACTGCGGACATGTGAAACGTGTTCTTCGAAAGAGGGTGAAAAAACGAGTATGTCGTCTAAGTAATTAACAGCGAAGTTTGATAAGTTCTTGCGTTTAAGGATGCCTGAAAGGATACGTTGGAAGACAGCTGGAGCGTTTCTGAGACCGAAAGGCATCGAGCGCCACTCGTAGTGTCCGTGTTGAGTGATAAAGGCGGATTTGAATCTATCCTCAGGACGAATTGGGATAGACCAAAAGGCCATGTTGATATCCAACACGGAAAACCACGAGCAGCCACGAGTTTTAACCAGGATTTTGTCTATCAATGGAAAGGGTTGGCTCTCCGGAATTAAAAGTTTATTTAATTCGCTGAAATCAACACACATTCGGGTTTTTACTTTGGAAGCGTTCAAGCCGTCTTTCTTGAACTGCATGGTAACAGGGGAAGCAAAGGGAAACTTAGACTCAGAAATCATACCGTTTTGTAGAAGGGCTTGACACTGCCTCTCGATCTCTTCCTGGTCTTTGAAAGTGCACCGATAAGGTTTTTTTTTGCAACGTAGATGTCTTTATCAAGTTTAATTGTGCATTCATATTTTGTTACATTTCCGACGTCAAAAGAATCTTTTGCGAAAGCGAAATTATTTTCTTCAATCAACGAACGAACAATGTTTTTTTCTTTTACGTTAAGATGTGCAGTTTTTGATTCAAACATTTCTAGAGACATGTAGTCGTTCCAAATTACGTTATTGTTGATTGACAGTTCTACGTTATTTTTTTTTTATTTTGTGTTAGTTTTAATTCATGGTTAAGAGATAGACAAAAGGTGGGAATCAAATCTAGACCAATAATGAAATCGTACTGAAAATGGGGGGAGTCGAGGACGTACAAAAGAATTCTCTTAGTTATATCATGAATTGTGATTGTGAGCATAGTAATGCCAAGGATAGAGCCCTTGCCGCTTGTCGTATTGTATGTTGACTTAATCGGTGCGAACTTGCAGTTTTTTATTTTTTTGAGGGTATTAAACAGTATTCCTGAGGCATTCGCGCCAGGATCGTATAAACCCTTACCAATGTTCCCGTCGTAAGCAACATCAACTACAACAAACGAGGGCTTTACTCGTTTTTTTGGTATTCGAGGATTTCATTTTGTAGTTCTTCGACATCAAAATTATGGATTGCTTTATTTACGTTATCTGGTTTCGGGGTGTTAGAATTATTTTTACGTTGTGAATCTCTTTGTTTGGTGAGGCAATCCTTCTCAAAATGAAAACGATCAAAGCCTTTCTTCTTGCAGTACGGGCAAGGAGACTTTGGACGCAGGGAGGAGAAGGCAGAGGGAGATGAAACAGAATTTGGTGATGAGTTCGACAAAATTGCGCGAGCGGGAGGGCGATCGAAAGAATTAATTGCGGCGAGCATCTTACCAAGAGTGGTGGTTTCAGCAAGATTTATACGTTCTTGCAGATGTGTTGGTAATCCAAGAGCCAGATGTGCCATTTTGTCTAACTCATGCATTTTTGGGTTGAATGAGACCAGCAGGTTGAGTTTGTTTTGTACATAATCACTAAGAGAGCCGCCTAGGAAACGATACGTGAAGGCAGTGCGAGCAGTAGAAAGACTTTGTTGGCCGAAATTTTCAATGAAGGAATTACGCCAGAAATCCCAAGAGGTGGAGAGAGATGACAAGCGAGTCGTGCTGTACCATTTTTCGGCGCTCTCTTCGAGGAAGAGGCGGATGACCTCCTAGAACCTGTCTTGTTCGATGTTGAGGCGACGACATTCCGACTCAAACAAGTCGAGCCATGCTTCAGCATTTGACGAAACATTTTTGAAGCCGAATTTTGGGAGAACTGCGTCCTTCACAATCGATGAGAGGGACTTCACAGCTGGTGGAGGCGTTGTAGCAGGGGCCAGAGAGGAAGACGTAGACGATTTTGACAAAATAGCGGAGTGGGCTGTCTCATCTACTTCGTCCAGCATGTTCCCAAGAAAGACTGCATTGCCTTCAGCATCAACGTAGAGAGCCGCAATGTCGGCTGGAAGCGTTACCTTAAACGATCTGGTTTTCCAACGAGGGGCCAGGTCCCGTTTGGCCATGAGTGCGACTGGTAGAGTGAATAGACGCTCGTGATGCTGGAGACTACGATAAGTAGTCGGAAATGCATAGATGGTATCATCATCAATGAACTGCATTGCGTAAAGATGAGTGACTGTGGTTTTGGAATCCGTAGGAGACGGTTCCGCGAGTAAAATAAATCGAAAACTTTTACTGACATAACGGTACCGGCGCGAAAAAATTGAAAAGAAAACGACAAGATGTTTAGAATTTATAAGACTGCTGAGAGTCTCCAAGAAAGAATCTACGGCTTTGGAAGAATGCGTTTAATAAAAAAAATCGAATTCTAAACAGAAGCCGTTTGTTTACACGGGAAGCGAGAAAAACGAAGGCGAAAAACGGAGATGTGCATAGCACGAAAGCAAGAACCGAATTCTGTGACGATCTCCTGACTGCGGATTCAGTTGTGCCGAATGAGGGACGGTTTTAAATTTCGCCCGAGTTTATAAACTGATAAAATTGTATTGGGAGGATCCCTCATAACTTCCAACGTCCTCTTCGGTAAATGTCTCAAGTTTATGTGCGTGTGTGTGTTGGGGGGGGGGTTACCGCGACATAATAGTATGTATTCCCATTATACAAATTCAGTTGCACGTGCATCTGTCTGAGAAAATGTGATACCTACTGGACAACAAAGAAAGTTGGAATCCGGTGTTAGAACTTTGAATGTATCTTATAGTCTCCCCTCAAAAGTTTGAGAATTGGCTTTCGTTGAAAAATTATTTGTCCTCAGCTGGAAGATCTAATACTTTTTGAGATATTTTTGTCGGTTTTTCCCACTCTAGTCAGTAAAAATACTTCATAAATGCGCCGCTTCGTAGATAATAGTAGATTACTGTACAGAGGTATTAACTGTTTACCTACCAACTCTGTACAGTACCTACGCTATTTTATTGGGATATAAATTAGAGTTGCAAATGTTGGCAGGATTGCGTGTCTTATCACCTTATCAGTGGTGTGAATAGGTGATCATGGAGGTTCATCCATAAGCCTGTAACAAACTTCAACTATCATTAAGTCGATTAGAAATTCACTTTCAAAGCAAATTTGTCCTAAATTTTAACTTCATCATCACTAAAAAATTGAATTATCATCAGTTCTACTGGTTGAGTAATTTCCACTCATTTATTACCTCCTAAAGGTAGCAGTGTTTCTTTTCTATTTGAAAGTACACATGATCACCTTTTCATCCTTCCCCCCAGTAGCGTTGCCAGGATTTTTCCCAGGGAGGGGATCAGCAGAACTTTGGGCGAGGGGGGGGGGTACATCTAATAGGAACTATATGTTTTTACATTGACGTATCAGTATGTTGTGCTTTTCAACTTCAATTATGCATCTGAATTTAAATTTCATTTCGCGCATTTACTGTGATATTGCCAGCATATAAAAAATTCTCATCTCAAGGGGGGGGGATTCATCCTTCTAATCCCCCTTGGCTACGCCACTGCTCCCCCCCCCCGGTAAACACCCGTACAGGTGATTTTGCAGCGCACTCCAGTGCAGGTTTATATTCCTATTGTATACAGGTCCAGTAATCTCGAACTGCAGCAGACTTTTTACACCTCCAGGGTCGTAATGTTGTTATCACTAGTCAATCACAGCGTCCTTACAGCGCTGCATTAGTGTTTACGAGAACGAGACGTTGAAACGTCACTTACATTTGTCAAAACAGTGCTGTTACATCGTTTTAGGTTTTTGTGCCCCAGCCCCAGCCCGAGCCATTTACCTTACCGCTCTGAGACTGAGAATTTCAGTTCTTTTTAGCTTGATAGTTTTTCTGATGGCCAAGTGTTACGCTGATAGCAGTGGTGGCGATCTTGAAGATAGAAAAGCCAGTGCCCCCCTCTGGAAAAATTGCTACTAATACAAACTCGTAGAGTTGAAATATTGGAGTAGGTGGTAAGGGGTACAAAATAACTTTGTACAAACTCGTGGTGTTGGAGCATTGGCATCAGCGGTAGGGGTACAGAATATAATTTGTACCATCCTTCTTCCATATACTCAGTTTCGGTAACAAAGATTTTTTATTGCTTCACGAAAAATGTCGGCGATATGATTAAAAGTGTTTTGCCTTCTTTTGGAAAAATACAGCTCACTGGCATGGCTGATACGCAGACCAGATGCTCATGTTTGTTTGTCAGCGTTTTTAATCTTTGTAGTTTCTTGTCTTATTTTTTGTGTGATCTTTACCACTGTTTGTTCGTAAAAAATCCATGCTAATTATAGCTAAGGCTAAAAAAATTGCCGGTTTCATTGTCTGTCAACCAGCCGATTACGTGCTGACAAGTGGAGTATTAATTTTGGGCTTGGTATCGAGAACATTAATCATAAATTTCACGACAGATTTCGTATTACCCTCGAAGGGTGTGAACTTTTATTTTTAGTAACAATGAAAAAATGTTTCGCAGAGGGGTATCAATGTAGATTGTGTAGGAAAATTTGAACCATGAGGAATGAGTCATTTTTAATTCTGTAATAAGAGCTCTTCATGGTTACTCTATACAATGAGGTAACACCATTCGTGGTGCAGTAGTGTGGCATAGGTACCTTTTTTTTTCAATATGTAATTGGCGATTTGGATTGGTGTTTTTATCATTTTCGAATTCTAGCGAATTATTCTTTTTAGAAAGTAAACGTCACTGCTGCTATATAGTTAGGTATATGTTCCCGGGAGAACACCGTAGGTATACGCATTTGACCGTTACTCAAAAAATTCTGATGCAGTCTGCAGAATCATTCGTCGTACAGTATGTCACAAAAATCAAGTTCACAGTGCCTTTTACACGCACATGTACCTGCTGACTGTTTGACTCCGTGATTTTATAGACCTACGTCGTTGAAATTTTCACTGCTGCCATGTGTATACACTAGGAAGGGGTTATTGTTCAAATTATACGAGTGTATGTTGCAATAGTTACATAGAATTGATAGTACTGCTTAGTGCTCCGCAATGGGAATGAAAATTCTGCTCTAGATTTACTTCAGTAATCGCGATGTCAACTTGTGTGAAACGTGAATGTACGTAGTGGTTCACCGCGTGATTCTGGTGAGATGCTTGCGTGTTGGTCTTGGTTTTAATGAAAAGCGTTTCCGGAATTCATGCAGTTTTTCAAATTATTCAGTAAGAAAATCAAGCATACTATTAAGAATGCTATCAGTGGCGGTTCTAAGAAAAGGTTTGTATAGAAGCATGCAAGTGCACACAATATGCTAAATACAGTTCTCTATCCACTCTAGATAGGCAATAGCCTAAAAGCGCAAAAAGGTCGAGAAAGTGACCTACAAACGCAAATTTGAGAATCCTAAATGCGCAAATTGATGAGGGGGAGTCCAGTACCTAAAAGCGCAAAAATTGTGGAAATAGAATGGATGAAAAGCGCAAATGAGATATCTGTAAGTCGATCTGGAAAATGACAAAGCTAGAAAAAAAAATCCAAAATGATTTTATTGAAAATGTTAAAATTTTAAGTTAAATACAAAATAATGTAATGAAAAAGAATCACATTTTATATGGATGCTACGCAAGGAAATATATATCCAGTACATTAAAAAAAAAATTTTCAAAGAAATTTCATGATTTTCATACTCCTGATATGTCCTCTGCACATATTGCATTCGCTCAATGGTTTTTTTATCCGGCTTAATTCGTGTTTGAGTTGGCTTCATTTTTAGGTAAGTCTGAGTTTGATAATCCAATAGAACTTGAGAGAAATGGTGAATATGAGGATGGGCCTGGTAAAATAAACTTTTGAAGTGGCGATGAAAAGCCTCTGCTCCATTGGTGGTTCGTGGCAAGCTGGTGGAAGGTGGCTCAGCCCAAAGAGATGGAGGAAAATTTGCATCATCGTCGACATATGTATTTAGAATGTAATCTGAAAATTTGATAGCCTTTACTTCATTAGGTGGTGCTTCAGCCAAAATTTCTAAAAATGCATCACTGATCATCCCTGGTGGTAAGAATGGCAAACCAAAAAACATTTTTAGCCATTTTCCTATAACTGAGTTATTTGAAATGTAATCATTCTTCAAGCCTAAAGATTGGATCTTGCGAAACCAGGCTTGACCTAGAATCAAAAATGTTCAACTCGGTATGCCGTTCAACTGAGACAGTTTTCACCCTCTCATTCACTTCTCACATTCCAGATAAGAAAATATCCGTTCGTCTTTGCTTTCATGTTTGTCCACATAACTGTAACGTACTACAGAATTAGGCTGTAACAGTGGCTGGTTTCATCTTTCGATCACTAGGCCAAGCTTTTAACCAACTCCTACACCACACATTTTAAAAGAAAGACGTGAAAAATGTAGTCCATAAGCGCAAACGTTTGTCTACGAAAAATAGTTGAGAAGCGCAAAAATAGTTTTGCGCTTTTAGGCTACTGACTTTTTTCCCCATTTGCGCATTTAGGCTTTACCGTCTAGATATAGGTAGGTACCTATGCGCTGTTTAGTCGTATTTATATCAACGTGGTAACGGGTATCTATGATTTCTATGACATTCTGGCCTTCTGCGTAGACAAATGATTGGGAGGAAATGGAAGTGCTAAAAAACTTATCTAGGTACCTGTTGAATCTTACCCCCGCTAAGACGCAACTAACACGCTGAAAAAATCTCTGTAATCGTAAATAGTATAAAATGTATTGTTTCGAAAATAGCATCTCTGGTCCCTCCACTCAAGTTTTTCTTTCCAGCCGCTTTTGTACGCTTTAAATTTTCATTCTAATATGGTTCCTGACATGAGTCTGTTTCGAGGGGTTCGAAGACGAGTATACGTGTACGTTTATTAACAGCCCCGGCTCCGTGATGGAAAATTGATTCGGCATTTCATTTTTTCACTGCAATGCAGTCGATATGTTCACTGGGGTGGGCCTTATTTACTCTTCGCGAAAAAATTCACTTTTCCGGTCAGGCCACTTTCTAGATCAGTTTCTTCGTGGGTTGGAAGAATATGAAAATTGGGAAGGTCAGGCGTGTCGCAATTGGAGTTGGAAAGGGGGGTAGGGAAGTTCTTACAGGTATTAACATCAGTTCAGCTAAATTAGATTATAGCCCTCCGGCAGAACCTAAATGGTTGAGGGGAAGGCGAAATAACCCCTGAAAAGAATTTAACAACCCTTCAAATCCTCGCTTGAGAAAGAAACTCACCTTTAGGCCCATGTAAGAAGGCACTATATGTCTGAGCATCTAAAATTTCAAAAATCAGTGTTAATTCCCATAAGAATTTCTCTCACCTTGCGGCATGAGTTATCCTTTTCGATTTTGCTCAAACTTTGTAGGAAATGTTTTTTTAACCCATGGAACCTATCTATGTGAGAATTGAGTAAGTTCATAGGACGGCTTTGGTCGAATGGATTTAGAAAAAAACCAAATTAGCTAGTACGTCACATTTTTGTTCGACAGAGGTACCTATGTATAGTTATAGAAACAGTGAGAGAGAACTATGGAAGCCGTCAGAAACCTTATATTCTTAGTTTTTACACTTGCGAAGAGGAAAATGTTTGTAATTTTCTGACGTCAAAGCGAACGCATCATATTGTAATGTACACAGCTAAATGATAAAACCCGCTGACAGAGTAAATAATAAACAGATCCATTAATATTTCTCAAATTAATTTTACCTCACTGCATTCTTGCGCTTTGTCAGAGTTGTATAGTTTGTAGACATGAATTTTCAATACCAGTGTCGTTACTCGTTAGTTTATAGTTCTCTCATAGTGCCAGGGGCAAATAGGGGCATTGCCTCTTTTTAGCAGAAAGGACAATACCATTTTTTCTTGTTTATTTTTTCTTTTGCTTCTTCAGAGTGAAGTTTGTAGTTTTGGCCCAAATTGCTTCCCTTCCCCTCCTGGTACTCATCAGGCTATGGGCTTGGTTCATAACTAAAATTAGCGAAACACAACTTCTAGGTGTAGAGGTTTACACTCCATATATTAATTCTTAATTGGGTCTTTAATTTGGCCCAAGAGTCTACATAACTTTAGTCACGCAAAAAATCAAGTTTTGAGTTTACATTTAGAGGAAATGCAGACAGGAAATCCTAACCTATTTGAAGATTTTTCAAAATTGAACTAGAAAATTTATCGAAATCCGAGTCGAGTGTTGAATTCCAGTTTGTTTTATCTTTATTTTGAGCATGTAGCTGAGAGATGTGACATTCAATTTATGAAAGTAGCCAAGGATAGTAACTCTGAAATTAAAAATTGTGAATGGACCCCTTACGTTCGAAAAATTCTATTTCGTATGACAATACACAATTTTATTTGAGTTGATGTTGCATAAATTTAGAGCTACACGAAGTTTCCACGTTCTCGCGAATCAGGCCTTCATCTTGAGAAATACTTACCGAAACTTGATCTGCTGATGTTAATATGAAAACCACCAAATCGTGTGATGGTTCCATTAAATTCTGATTCTAAATCTTCAATTAGCGTGAAAAACTTGTCCAACAGTTTTTTTTTTATTGAACCTAGAAATGTCATTTTTTATTTACTAAGTAACATCCATTTCCCTCTCCCCCGTCACTAAAAAATCTAGCTCCTGAATGAAAAGTAGTAGATTTTTTACATTTTTTATTTTTTCAAATATATGTACTACCCTTTAATTTCACTTTTTTCCCCCTCTTAATATTTTAACACCGGCACAGCCGCGCGAAATTCATCCTGTATTTTGACTTTTGAATGGGAAAATAAGTATACCGGTGATCGGAAAATGCTTATGCAAAAATCTGCACAAACTCTAGATAGCCGGGGGTCTGGTTGGCCGAGTGGATAGCGCGTTGGTCTCGAAATCCGAAGGTCCCGGGTTCGAGCCCACGTAGTAACTCACCAGATTTCGACCTAGGCCGGATTTTCAGCCAGAAGGGAAGAGGGCTAAGACAGCCGTAACAGCCTCCCCGACGTCTCTGAAGTAATGCTCGAAAGGGCGGATTCCGGGGCTCGGGTTGAGAGCAAATTAGAGAAAAAGAAAAAAAAACTCTGGATAGCTACATCTTTGGTTATCCTAAATCTATCCAATCACAATTACGATTCATGATCTGTGATCAGGTCAGAGGCAGGGATGGAAAAGCTGAATGAATTAGCTTCGTTTCCGGCTTCCAATATTCCCCCATTGACACTGCTTCCAACTTCCGACTTTTTGCTTAGATACAAAAACTTCCAGCTTCCATCTCCAAGCCTGTCAAAATTTCTCAAGAGGAGTTTGTGGTTTCTATACTGCCGTGAATCCGTGATGCAGGATTTTGACTATATGTACACTTGAAAATGTCTTGAGAAAATGAGAAAGACCCTAATTGGGATATAAACCTGCACTAGAATGCACTGCAAAATCACCTGTGCGTGTGTTAGCAGGGGAAAATGAAAATGTGATCATGTGTACTTTCAAATAGAAACACTGCTATCTTCAGGAGGGGAACAAACAAGTAGAAAATACTCTGCCAGTGGGACTGATTATAATTCAATTTTTTAGTTATGATGCAGTTAAAATTTAGGACAAATTTTCTTTGAAAGTGAATTTCTAATCGACTTAATAATAGTTGAAGTTTGCTACACGCTTAGGGATAAGTCTCCATGATCACCCATTCATAACACTGATAAGACGCAATCGTGCCAACATTTGCAACTCGAATTTATATCCCAATACATGTGAGCTTTAGGTCCTTTTCCCTGGACACTTTTGAATTGAGACTGCAAGCGCGAAAGAGTCGCACTGTACAATTGTAGGCACGTGAAAAAAAGGAACTACTGAAACCCTACAAATTTTAGAAACATTTATCAGGTTGAAATAAAAATGGCCTCAATGGAAGGAAAATTTTATGCACTACCAAATTTTGTTCTATTCATTTTTTCAATAAACGCTTTTGTTTTCATAATATTTCGAGATTTCTTCATATGCCTGTAAATGAAACAGGGGCGTAGCCAGGGGGGTCTGACCCCTTTCCCCCTTGGCATCAGCCGAAAATGTGAAAAAATTAAAATTCATTCTAGTAATTGTAAGTATTACACCTGTAATGTTGTAGAAGTGAAACGACCCCCCCCCCCCCAATACCAGGTCTGGCTACGCCACTGAAATGAAATATTCCCCTTGACCCTTGATCAGGGTTACAAGGTAAATGACAACAGCGCACCACCGCTCTGAGTAGCCCGAATGGACCTAGTCAAAATCCCATAAATATCACGGATTTGCGGCAGAAGCAGAAAATGTTAAACGTTCAACACTGCGGCCTCCGTGCTTCATATGATAGAAATAGTTGTTTGTTGTTGAAGCTTGAAAGTTGAAACACAAAGTTTTGTTTCTTTGAAAACTAGAAGTGGCTGAGTTCATTAATCGACCCAGACTGAGGTAAATGGAGAAGAAAAAGCGCTAAAACTACTTAGAGTTTTCAAAGTTGGTAGCCTTACCGTGACATTTCCTGAAAAGGTGATCATGGACGTTATCACCACAAGAATACAGTCATGTAACTTGAATTCGCTTTTTCTGGTCAATAAAAAGTTTTCTTGGGTCTTATAATAGATGAATTTAGAGATTGAGGTCTGTAGTTTTCATTTATGAACTTGAAACAGCTCCATTCTCCATTTATTAGTTGTTTACAAGCGCGTTTTGTACCAGTGGTAAATTTCCATAAGAAAAACAGTAATTTGGAAATACACTTATTCACAGGGATGGCAAACGAAACCGTTTTTTTTTTCGTTTCGTTATTTCGTTTCAATATTTTAGACAAAAATCAATCGTTATTTCGCAATTTCGTTATTTTGTTTCGTTTGTTTGCCATCTCTGCTATTTACTGAACTCACCCTGACTCAACTCACCCGGGAAACGAAGTGAAATTTCGATTACAGTAGGCTCGGCTACTAGTACCCGACCCTAGAAAGTGGTTGCAATAGGCTCGGATACTAGTAGCCGATCCTAAAACTGTGACGCCGCACCATGAAACCCACCTATGGTCCAAAAAATCGATTTCCAGATTTTAATGGTTCCTAAAAGTATTTTTTACGCTCTTTCACGTGGTTCGAACCGCATTTCAATTGGTCGAACCGTTCGTTCGCTACATCGATGTACATTCGATCAGTTCGATCAAAAATTGGGTTACAATCACCATCAGTATGAGCATCATCTTTGAAAAATTCTCACACGATGAATTCTGAATCGAGTCGAGCAAAGTAACTCGATTCTGGATAATTCGAATACGTTCTTTCATGTGGTATATGCAAAAATCTGCTCCGATCAACACCATACTCATTATCCAGTGCATGAGAAAATATCGTCGATTTGCGAGGTGATACGAACAAAAATTCCTGGCGGACCCTATAATGCGCTGTCAGATAATCACATCGGGCATGTTGAAGTATTTTCTCCGCTCCTTCACGTGGTGCAAACAGAATGCTAATCGGTCGAACCGTTTGTTCGCTATATCGATTTACATTCGAGCATCCCAATCTGAACTTTTGGTTCCCATCGCCGAGCATCAGTATCACAGTAAACACAATTCTCATACAATGAATTCCGAATCGATTTCAGCAAAGTAACTCGATTCTGGATAATTCAAACACGCTCTCTCACATGGTACATGCCACATACGGCTTCGATCAACACCATACTCATTATTGGGTTCATTGTACAGTGCAGTTCAGTTGGAAGGTACTCCTGAGAAAACCTTCCACTGAGCACCTGAACAGGTTACTTTGAAGTAGTTTTACTACATTTTCATGTGATGTGAACAGAATTTCACTCGGGCAAGTGTTCAGTCTGGAGAACAGTGCATGAAAGAAAGCTGCCCAATCCGATAGTTAGTACAAATCACTGAATCTCACTTCACTTTCAAAGAAGTCGCGCAGTTTGAATTTCTGACAGAAGCAGGAACTGTATGAGGAAACCTGCTCCAAAGAGCTCTGTTCTTATAGCATGAAATGTACTACGACATAATACATCAGCTCACAGAAATCACAAGTCGGAAGGGAGGGATTACACACTTCTCCAATGACATGATCATACGAAGTAAACTTTATTGAACACAAAAGGGGAAAAAAGAAGAGATCACAATCATCATGCATAAAACAGAGAAATCGACGTAGTGAAGAAACTTTTGTGATCGCGCGCAGGATAATAATAATGATAATAGTAAGAATAATGGCATCAGAAACAATAATAATGATAATGAGTACGATAAGAATATAACAATACAATGAGAGCAACGGCGTGATGGACTCCGAGAACATTAAGTACGTCCTTGATCCGATTTTTGCAGTCATCCTCGTCTCTTTTGGAACATCAACCTTCGCATGACTCGTGTCTGGATCATTGGAGCATCATCAACATTCTCATCTTCATCGTCGAAGACATCCATCGCAGTGTCTTCGGAGAGGTCCTGTAAAGGTATAACAATCGTTGTTACACTTTCTTCTCACTCCGAAGCATTCAAATACAGCACAATGAACTTACTGGATCGTACATTTCCATAGAAACGATATCATACTCGTCCTGCAAACTGCGGTCTTCTTTTGTTGCCTGCGATAATTGTACAAGTGAATGAATGAAGTCGTAACTTCAAAGATGCAGAATGCGAATGCGAATACGTACCTTCCATTCCACGTTCCACCTTTTCACCAACTACCTCGAATCCGTATTGTTCTACCACCTGACGCCATTCCATGTCGCACTCATCGTCGATCGACCACTGTGCAGCCATGGTACCCGCATCGTCCATCTGCAAACCACAAACCCGTGAATTCATTGACAAATACTGCAGTTTCGTTCAAGTTACATGGAAATATATACTCACGTGCACCGATTCGCCTCCTTCTTCCATTTTATTTCATTCCACTGGACACTTAATAACTTCACAAAACAGTATTATAACCTTTTGATGCAAAATGAACGCACGAAATTAATGAAAATATTCCACAATGAGCGTGAACGCGAACGCTTCAATTCCTGCTTATCAGGTCGCCGAAAGTAGCTCGCGAGAAAAATCTGTGATAATTCCTACATGCTCGGGGGAAAAAAAAAACTACCCCTGCGTCATCGTAAAACATTGTTGCGTTTTTAAAAACTATTATTTCCCGCACAGCATCACTTAACGCGCTGGTATCATCGAATGATGCGCGTTGCGCAGAGAAATCTGACTTCCTACTTTCAAACGGCTCTCCTGTAAAAAACTTGTTTTGGACCATAGGTGGGTTTCATGGTGCGGCGTCACAACTCACAAATCAGAAAACTAGGGATGGTAAACGAAACTTTTTTTTTTCGTTTCGTTATTTCGTTTCAATATTTTAGACAAAAATCAATCGTTATTATTTCGTTGTTTCGTTATTTCGTTTCGTTTCGTTTGCCATCCCTGCTTATTCATCTAACTGGAGTGAATAAAAGTCCATTAAATTACCTTTCATCATAAACTAGAGACTTCAAGCTTCAATTTGACATGTTATATGACTCAGAAAACCCGATTTTCAGCAAAGTACGAAAACTTTAAAGTTTCACCTTTTCAGAAATCGACACTAGCGAACCTGGTCACGGTTTTATACGTGAAATATTCGCAAATATTGGAATATAAATTACAGTTGCAAATAATGGCACTATTGCGTCTTTGAAAGAATGATCATGGAGGTTTATCCATTAGCGTGTAGCAAACTTCAACTACCATTACATCAATCAGAAATTCACTTTCAATGAAAATTTGTCCTAGATTTAACTGCATCATCACCAAAAATTTCAATTATAATCAGTTCTACTGGTAGAATAATTTCTACTCTTTTTTTTTTTCAATCCTTAAGATAGCAGTGCTTCTATTTGAAAATGCACATGATATCTTTTTCATTTTCCCCCGCTAACACCCGCGCAGGTGATTTTGCAGCGCACTCAAGTGCAGTTTTATATTCCAATAAAAGAATTAAGAAGCTGAAAGAAGTTGAAAAAAATTGCCTTCTGCTTCCGCTACTAGGGCTCTATAGGTGAAACTATAGAACCCTACCGCTACCCAAGGTGATTATATACAGAGGTGTGATCAGTTGCAACTTACAGTCGGGGGCAGAATTTCTGTGACGTCATGCGGACTGCTATCGTTCTCGGAGCATTCGTTGTTTACGTTTATACTGCGGCGTGATTTGTGAAGAGTTTTTGAAAAAAAGAATCGCGAAGTTGGATATATAATATTATGCTGAAGGCGAATACTGTAAATTATAAAATAGAAATAAAATGCCTACATGTGCTGTGTACGGTTGTAACAACCGTACTGAAGTTGTACGTGGTACCAATATTTCTCTTCACAAGTAAGTAGAATAAGAAGCTGAGCACATTTGGAACACTGGAAAAAATACTTTTTATTTGTTATACTGTAATTAATAGATTTCCGAAAGACCAAAAGCTACGAGCTCGCTGGGTTGTGCTATGCAAGAGAAAAGATAAATTCTGTCCGGACAATTATCGAATGTGTTCTATACACTTCTCGTCTGATGACTATGAACGTGATTTGAAAACTGAACTTTTGAAGTGAGATTTCCATTTTGAATGTGTATAGTACACAATATTAGTGCCTTGTAATGAAACTAGCAAAATGAAAATGGATTTAATTACAGCTTAGACAGAAAGCCCAAACTGAAAGCGAGCGCTGTTCCACATATTAATATGCCTGATGTACTAAACATACAATCTAATTCATCTGCAGAAATACAACACCGGGAACGGAGAACTCGTACTTCTCGTCGTGTAGCTGAATTGGAAGCCCAAGAGGTGAATACAGTTGTCTAGTATTGAATCATGGTGTGACTAAACTAATGCATACATTCACGTCAGTTCAATTCAAGGGTTTGGCGATGCCTGTTACAAAGCTTAAATTTCATAATTTTATTTCAGCAACATCGTAATATTTTGCACGAAGTCTTGCATGCAGCAGAGGATTTAGATACGAATGGTGTGGTTGAAGCCACTGATGTTTTGAACATACAGTCCACGCCTGAACCATCAATTGATTATAAATCATTGTACGAAAATTTGATTAAAGAAAATGAAACGTTGTATGAGCAAATTAAACGGCTACAAGATGAATTAGGTAAACGTCGTAATAAAGTTAATGACTTGAGAAAATTGATAACATAATTTTTACTAAGTTATGATATTATGTTGACTTTCCTAGTTCCGAAATAATGAGCTTTGAAATATTTGAAAGTATGAGTAAGCTAGGTTATTATACATGAGAGTGGTTCCTTCTGAATGTATAGTGAAATTTTTTCTGAATCGATGCATCCGCGATGCCAACTTCTGAAACCATATGATACTTTTATTTATTATTTGCTTACGAGTACTAAAGGTACATTTATATGATCGTTTACTATTACAAATTTTAACTCTTTCTTCTTCATTTATCTGGTGTACAACTTATTTCTTTTTGTAACCTTGCAGATATTACCTGCAAAGAAGAAAAGAAATTGGAAGAATACGAAAAAGTTATCAAGGGATTTTTCACATCAAATGAAATTGATCTGTTGAAGGGTGCAAAGAAGACGGTCCACTGGAATAATGATGAGCTATCAAAAGCATTCACTTTGAGATATTTGGGGAAACGTGGTTATGCTTACATGCGCGACAAAATGAAGTTTCCACTTCCAGGTTAATGAAAATGTCATTGAAAAAATTTAATAACAAAAAAAGGGATGTGGAATGACTTACAATTTGAGAACACTGGATTATATTTAATGTAGAACTCTGGCTTCAATTCCACATCCCCGTTCGGAGTGTTTAGCTACCATTACAATTCTATTTTCCCCTTACAGGGCTTTCTACTTTGCGAAGATGGGCTGGAAAATTTGAGTTGCGACGCGGTCTGCTGCGAAATGTTCTGCGTGTTATGGAAATTGGTGGACTGACGATGTCTGATATTGAAAAATTATGTGTAATTTCCTTTGATGAGGTCAAGGTGAAAGAAACAGTGGAATACGATGAGAAGGAAGAGGAAGTTGTGGGCCCGCATAAACAGTTGCAGGTAGTTATGGTACGTTCATTATGCGGGAAGTGGAAACAGCCAATCTGGGTTGCTTTTGATCAGTCCATGACACGAACTATATTATTTGATATTATCAACGATCTTCATAAAATTGGGTTTACTACAGTATCCTGTGTCTGCGATGGTGGAGGTAGTAACCAGGCCCTGTGGAATGAACTAGGAATAAACTTTGAGAAACCCTTTTTTCAGCATTCTAATTTGGAGCAGCCAGTAGTCCTCATACCCGATGTGCCACACATGTTGAAGTTATTAAGAAATTGGTTGTTGGATTATGGTTTTACACTGGAAGATGGAACTGTTGTAAATCGAAAGCCGTTGGAAGCTCTGTTGAATTTAACATCAACTGAATTAACGGTATGCCCCAAATTGAAATCCATTCACCTTTCATGTCACGGTACCCAACGACAGAATGTGCGAATTGCTGCTGAACTTATTTCCCATACTGTTGCGTCGTCTCTAATTAAATACTTACCTGGGAATGACAAACACTTGGCTGAGAATACAGGAAAATTTATTGAACTAATGAATCAATGGTTCGATATAATGAATGTTCGTACTACCAAGTTTTCTATACCTACAAAGACGGCCTATGGGTTTGAAAGACATGGATACTCAAAATGCAGTAATATCTGAAGTTTTAAAAGTTGTACGGGGCATGCGGTGCAATAATGGACAAAATGCTGTACAAATGTTTCAGAAAGGAATAATAATGAGCTGCATTGCTCTTCCATTGTTGTTTGAGAATGTAAAGAAAGTAGGTTGTCGTTATATACTTACTGCTAAATTAAATCAAGATTGTCTCGAACATCTATTCTCACAACTGCGTACAAGAGGAGGTCTGAATGATCACCCGTCTCCATTAAACGCTTTATTTCGACTTCGAACAATAATTTTGGGGAAAAATCCCGGCGTCATTAACAGAAATACCAACTGTCAGGCAGATGGAGAAGAATTTATTTTTTCTTCTGTATTGAAAGAGGCAGACATTGAAGGAAATAGCGAGTGTCAGCTTGATAATTTTGATAATAATTCAAGTGATATTGAGGCAGATCCAGATGATCCAAGCATTTCGACTGTGGAAGAAGTTGTTCAAGATCAAGGTGGCCGGCAGCGAGAATTATTGAATGCAAGAAATGAGATAATGGATGATGGACTAACATTTCTCGGAGGATGGTTAGCCTATAAGTTCAAAAGAAAATATCCTCATTTAGGATACACTGAAAACCAGTTCGCAAAATGCGATCATAATTATGCACAATGCTTGCCTACATGGCTTCAACAACTCACTTTTGGAGGACTTCTCGCACCAACTTCAGACTTTCTGCTAATTCTACGTAAAATGGAAAGTTTATTTCAAAGATTTGCGGGCACCGGAAAAATAATTCCAAAAGGAAAGAAATTGGTCCAGATATTCACAAATAAAATCTTTTCTCGATTACAAGCAGGGGCATTGCCAGTAGAAGTAGTGAAAAAATTTGTCAAGATAAGAATCATCATCCGAATGCGTTATGCCGAAGAAGCTGTAGTTAAAGCAGCGAAAATGTCAGTGAAAAAAAGAAAAAGCACAAGAAACGAGTTCCGCTCTCATCCTACTCAGAGGCATGAAAAGAAGAGTAAAATTCAGAAGAAAATGAGACGAATTATTACATAGTAATGAGTCTAATTTTTTCATATTGACTTTCCTTTCCAATTTCAGTAGGGGTGACGAACGAAACTTTTTTCTAGGAATTATTTTGTTTCGTTTCATTTCATTAACTATCCCTTATTTTTAAATTAATGAATAATTTTATTGGTAAACGTTGTATGTTAGTGATACGAATAAAGAAACACATAAAATAATTCTTCCACTTTATTTCATCAACCGCAGACACAAATTTTACATTATTCCTTATGTTTGATCTAAATCGTAATGTAACTAAGTACAGGCTTCAATTCATCAACAGTCCGAGTGACGTCATGTTATGCGGGTTGCATTTGGCTATTTCCAAACTGAGCACACCTCTGTATATAATCACCTTGACCGCTACCTGCTTCCAATTTTTTACATCAGGCTTCCAAGTTTGAACGTACTATTTTATATTAATTTTTAGATAAAATTCATTGGCTTCCTGCCTCTAGCTTCCAACTCCCATTTCCATCCCTGGTCAGAGATCACAGTCATGAACTCATGATCAGAATATCACAATCATCTGTCTGTGCTGAGCTATCTACCTTTTATGTTCTGTGACTGAGTCGCCTGTGTACGTTTGTTATTCTTTTTCAAGGCTGATATTCAAGGTTAGAGACTCTAGTGGAGCTTTCTTCTCGGAATTTCAGTTCGTTTTTGCGTTTTCAACATTTCAGAAAGTTCGATATTTCTTATCTCGTTCCACGCGAAGTGAACTTTCGTACAGTAATGTCCAGTTCCCGCTCGACATTGATATTTTTTTCGTTTTTCTAAACGCGTCAGCGGCTCGGTTCCGATAATCACTTCATACCGTTATGCTCAATTGATGCGCTCGATAATCTTTCCGATTCGAACTGTGAAATAATCCTTCTGTCTTGACACCACTTGACCTCCAATCAAATAATCTTTTTATGTTCTGATATGAGATAAATTACCATATTGCAAATCTATCAATATGCTGTACAAATGCGGTGACTATAAAGGAGGTTTACTTTCTGGTCTTCTCAGGTCTCAGAAAGATTCCCAGGAGGAGAAGAAGGAGCCCGAAGAATTCGACAAAAAGTAAGTAGTTTTTTCTAAAAATAAAGTACAGACTCGTTTTTTTTAACCCGACCATGAAAGGACGGTTTTTCCACTAAAAATCTTTTTTTTATTTTTTAAAATCGTTGTAGCTGTTTTATAAAAATTTTTAAATTTTTTTTTCCCTTTTTTTTTTTTTTTTTTTTTTAAAAAAAAAAATTTAAAAATTTTTTTTTTAATTTTTTCCAAAAGCGTTTTTTTTTGGGTTTTTTTCCCCTTTTAATTTTTAAAAACCCCCCCCCCCCCCCCCCCCCCCCCCCCCCAAAAAAAAAAAAAAAAAAAAAAAAATTTTTAAAAACCCCCAAGCTTTTTTTTTAAAAAAAAGGGTTGGGGTTTTTTTTTTTCCCTTTAAAAGCCCCGGGGAAAAGGGGAAAAATTAAAAAAATTTTGGGGTTTTGCCCAAAAAGGGCCCCAAAAAATTTAAAATTTCTTTTTTTTCTTATTTTGCCTTTTAAAATTTCGTTCCCCGGGAAATTTCCCCCCAAAATTTACGGTTTTTTTAAATTTTTTTTTTTCCCTTTTGTTTTTTTCCCTGGGAAGGCGAATTGGGGGAACAAAAATTAAAAAGTTTTTTGAAAATTCAGGAAGGCAATCTTTTTTTTTAAAAGAAATAAAAACCAAAATGACACCTTGGAGTTTTTACGTTTAATTTCCTTAAAAAAAAAGGGGGATATCAAAAAATTTTTCGGGTAAGTTTTTTGGAATAATTTCGTAATATTTCTTTCTTTGAAAAAAAAATTTTCTTTCGTACCTGGGTTTGGGGGTTTTGGGCCCATTGAAATGCTAAAACTGGTTTGACTTGGGGTAGGGCCGCATAGAAAAAAAAAAAAAAACTTGAATCAGAGGCCAATTACAACTCACTAGAGTTACTGATATGCATCACGATACCCAGATGGTCTCGTGAAAAACTTAATTTACTTAATTATCGGTGCTTCTGAAGATTGTTTTTTAAACGGGAAGCGACTGGGGGGAAAGTTTTTTGAAACTATCAGTGATTACAAGGCTCGGCTCCGGAGGAAAGGGGCGGATTCCGGGGGAGATTAAAAGGGGGAAATTGTCGCCTTTCAAAAAATTTCGCGATCAAAAAAAAATGATATAAAAACCGGGGGAAACTTAATCCCCCCAATATTGTTCGTTTGAAAGTCAATTTTTTTTAAATTTTTTGATATAAATCGGGGGGAAAAATTTTGGGGGGAAAAATTTTTTTTGGACTTTTTTAGGGCCAGGGTTTTTGGAGGGAAAAAAAAAACTTCTAAAAAAAGGGTTTTTTTTAAAGAAATATTAAAACCCAAACCCTTTTTTTAAAATATTTCCAAAGGCACAAAAAACATTTTCGGTAAAAAGGGGCTTTTTCAATTTGGTTTTTTGGTTAAAATTTTTGTTTCTTTTTTTTTTCCATAGTCCTGTTTTGTTTTGGGGGCCTCAACGTTTTTTTGGTTTTGGGAAAATCATTTTAAAAGGACCCCGTTTTAGTTCTTTCCCTTTTTTTTATAAAATATTAGTTTAAAGATGCACTTGAAAATAAAAAAAGTTAAAATTATTTTCAAAAAAAAGGGGCTTTGACAAAGGGGTAAATTTATTTTAAATAGGGTTTTTTTTTTTCTTTTTTAAAGGGGTTTGGCCCGGGCCCCATTTATTTATGGTTTGGAAAATTGCCCTTTGGAAAAAAATTTTTTAAAACAAAAAAAACCCAAACCAAAATTTATTTGGGCAAATTTTTAGATAAAAATTTTTCCCCCATAAAAAAAAAAATTTTCCCGGTCTCAAAATCGGGTTTTTTTGGGAAAACATGAATTGAATTTGCCTTTTGGGGGTTAAATCGTTTTTTTAAATTTTTGGGGTTTTTCGGGGGGAAATTTTTTTCTTCTTTTTTTGGGGGTTTAATGGAAAAAAATGAAATTGTAAAACGGTTTGGGATGCCGAATGGAATAAAACGTCCAAAAAAATTTTTTTGGGACTTTGTGATGGAAAAAAAATTTGTAATGCCTTTTAAAAAAAAGGGGGAATTTTGGGAAAAAGGAAAATTCTTTGAAGGATGTTTTGGGAAACCCATTAATTTGAAAAAAATTTTAAATTTTTCAAAATTTAAACGGTTTTGGGAATTCAGTAAAATTTTAAAGAAAAAAAAATTTTTCCGCCCCTTTTGAAAAAAGAAGGGTAGCCCGTTTTTCCAAAAAAAAAATTTGGGGTGTTTTAAAAAATTTGGAAAAATTTTGGGGGAAAAATTAAAATTTAAATTTCCTTAGGAAATTCTTTTTTAAAAATAATTTGGCCCAAATTTTTTTAAAAAATTATATTTTCCCAAAAAAAACCACAAAATTAAAATTTTTTCCCCGGTTTTTTGGGGGGGTTTTTTAAAGGCCCCTCTAGGGGGGTTTTTAACCCGGGTTTTTGTTGTTCCTTTTTTTATGGGTTGAAGGTTTTTTTTTTTCCCCTTTTTTTTAAAAAAAAATTCCCCCTTTTTTGTTTTTTTTTTTTTAAAAATTCCCCAAAAACCCAAATTATTACCTTTTTATACACCCCTTCCCCCTTTTATTGAAAATAATTAAAAAAAGGAATTTTCTGGTAAAGGATGTATCAGCCCGGAAAAAAAATCGGGGGGGACAGCCTATTCACAACAATGATTTAAGTATAAATTGCTCAGAAAGTCTTATGTTTTAATAATTCCCCATGGAAATAGTTGTCTTGACCCAAAAATTTTTCACATGAAGCCATTTCCACTTGACCCCGTTCTCTTATCGTGTATTCTTCTTTAGTTTCGAAATATTTGTATTCAGTGAAAAAAATTGCAATTTGAAATTCTGCAGTAATCTTTTTCAACACTCATGGTAGGAGATTCAGGTGACACACTGGTGAATCGAGTCCAATGATTTTTTTCTTACCAGTAGTACGGATATGTATGGTCGTAGACTGCGTTACCAAATCCTGGTATTTTCTGTTCAAACTAAAACGCTCTGAGCATTTTCTGTTCAATCCACCGCCCTTTCAGAATCATAATATATATGTACTACTATCCTGATATTTCCTGTTTAAATTAACGCTCTGTTCATTTCCTGTTCGAAAT
The DNA here is from genome assembly GCA_031841125.1 of Acanthococcus lagerstroemiae. Lineage (NCBI taxonomy): Eukaryota > Metazoa > Arthropoda > Insecta > Hemiptera > Eriococcidae > Acanthococcus > Acanthococcus lagerstroemiae. Next base: position 17,921,771 of record CM063106.1, on the reverse strand, counting down.
TAAAAGCTGTCAACAGTTGAAATCGAAAATCGAAATGCCAAAATTTTCAAAACCAAATTATGAAATTGAAAATCATAAATTGAAATCACCCAATCCAAAAATCACATGGATTAACAACTTAGATGTGCTGTTTTTCGAATTTCGATTTCGATTTTCATATTTTCGATTGGGACATTTCAATTTTCGATTTTCATATTTTGGTTTTGAAAATTTTGCTTTTCGATTTCATAATTTGGTTTTGAAAATTTTACATTTCGATTTTCGATTTCAACTGTTGGCAACTTTTAGTTTCGAATAGGAAATGCACAGAGCGTTAGTTTGAACAGGAAATATCAGGATAGTAGTACATATATATATTATGGTTCTGAAAGGGTGGGGGATTGAACAGAAAATGCTCAGAGCGTTTTGGTTTGAACAGAAAATACGAGGATTTGGTATCTCAGTTTAGGATCATAAATATCCGTACTACTCTTACTATCAGACGGAAAAAATAAAGGTATGCGAAATAATATTTTTTCATGCCTCAAGTTTCAGCCTTTCAGATGTAAAAGTAGGCAAAAGTATCTACATGTTTTCAGGATAAGTTGCTAGCTTGCCCAGTTGCAAGAATATCATTACCTCAAGACATCTGGTCTATGATGTGAGTTTGTGATGTCAAGCAAAGATTTTCCTTGCTCTCTGTCTTCAAAAAGCCTGAGAGCTATACTTCGAGCTCCAAGCTCTTTTTGAAAGAAATAGTAATCTAAAAATCGATGATACATCCCAGGAAAACGTGACGTTATTATAAAAAAGCTAAGCCTAAAAAATTGACCTTAATCTCTATGAGAGTGATGGCTTCGTGACGATGAATGAATGTTTGTTAGTCTTCTGCGCAATAGTTTTAGAATCAGTTTTGTGACAGGTAATTTGGCAAAAGTTGATAATATCTTAATGATTTTTCTCGGCATAGATTTTCTAATCATGGGGAGTACTGGATAAATCCTCCGTAGATATCAATGAAACAAAGATTAGGGGAAAGTAAACAGACTGCCGATGAGGCTACAGATATTTTTCAAAAGGTATCAAGGAGAGTTATTAAAAGAAATTTGAACACTGACTTAAACTGGTTAAACAGGCTAATTTTAGTGTACCTGTCAAGTCAATTATGTCACTCAGTTCTTATCCCATCTTCATGTACAAAATAGCAAAAACCTACCCTACAGCCGAGAAAAACACGCGACAAACTACCTACCTGAAATCCAAAAAGCTTCCAGGGAAGGTAGATCTGTTCATAAGACAAACCATCAGTCAGGCCGAGAACAGGCGCAGCTGCCGCTCGTAGAGATGATAATATGAGTTGAAAATGCATAAAAATGTACTAGTAAAGAACTCGAGAATTCAGCTCTAACCTTGAAATCCTGCCGGGAACTAAGCTCGAGAACCTGTGTTCCTGAAAAATTGGCCTTACAAAAGCTAGGCTTCGGAGAAATAAGAGTCTGAACATATCTGTCCGTAAATGTAATTTGGTATACCTTCTTTGTTCGTTGTCAGGTCCTATGGAGTTGTCTTATGGGAGTTGCTCACCTGCGAAGCGCCGTACAAAGATGTCGACTCGTCGGCCATAATCTGGGGCGTCGGCAGTAATTCGCTCCATTTGCCCATTCCGTCCTCATGTCCCGATGGTTTCAAATTGTTGATAACCCAGTGCTGGAGCGCGAAACCCCGTAACAGACCGTCGTTCAAACACATTATGCTGCACTTAGATACTGCTTCTCATACCGTTCTCAGTACTTCACCAGAGGAGTGGTTCAAAATGCAGGTGTGTATTGGTGAAGAAAACGGACACGGCTTATTTGTCCTGCGAGAAACGCGAATATTGAATCTGGTGTAAGGTAATGACATTGAAAATACTCGAATCAAGTGTGTCGTCGAGAAAAAAGTGTACTGTGGAGACCTACATATATCATCGGCATTGTAGAAGAATGTTCCAGGTCCGTGTATTTGTATTTTGGAGCTTGGGCTCGGGTGGATAATAATTATTCGTTAGTGACATTTGTGCGTAGGAAATAACGCTCAGTTCGTAGGCGGGGAATCTCTTCGTGCGTAGAGCATGATTATTTCCTGTGCGCCAGTACCAGTTAAAGCACTACCTAGAATTGCCGTGCAGATAAAATCGAGGACTCGTTATCTTTATTTATAAAGGATTTCGAGCTATAAATTGGGAGATGCTTTGATACAACATTATTGCTACTTTGCTCGAATCGTGTTTGATTTTTTGAATGTATCGAAAATAGAAGCACAACATTCTTCCTACTTTGCCGAGGATCTAGTTAATAGACTGATGTACCAGTAAGTTACTACGTTTTTCAATTTCTTCATTTACTAGTCACTGTACTTAGTCGGAAATACGTGTAGCACAGAATCTAGTGCCTTTATTACTGGAGGTTCTTAGCTGTTGGTATCTGTTCATGAAATTTGTGAAGTTCACTTCTCCGAGATCTTTTCGATGTTTCGGCTGTAGATTTCAGTAATTTTTCTCGACCTGTAGCCGTGATGCATGTCGTGTTCAAATCACAGCTGAGCGCTAATACGACCTATCTAAACTGTGTTTACTAGGAGGTTTGGAAGCAAGAAATCAGAATAAAAATGGTTCATATACAGTCGAATAACAGTAATGCGAAGTTCGACGTTGCGAATAAGAAGCGGGAAGATGAGCTGCGTCACATTCAAGAGATTCGCGAACACCTGGAGTATAGACTGGCCTGCACCAACCAGTTATTCGCGGATGCCAATAATATAGTGAATCATTTGAGACTGGAAAAAGATCGATTAAGGTGAGTTCTCAAGTTGTGCCCGCTGACGAATATCTTCTGAGAAGAAAAAAAAACGGCTGGTTGATCGGTCGACAGAAAATCGGTAAGACTTAACTCAGTTTTGGTTCAATATTGACCCGGTTGTTTGTATTACGCAGAAGGGAGAAACAGGCTTGCAAATCGTATAAAAAACGCGTTACGCGTTCTGGCAGTCGGACGCAGGATAGAACGAACAAGTACAACAGGAACGAACCTGTTTCACCCAGCGATGATACTAGTCCAGAAACTTCACCGGATGTAAGTCCATTCACTTGTGGTTTAGTATTGTTTGCATTTTATGTGAACAGATGCGTATGAGACACGATAATATGCAGAATTTATGGCAGGATGCCCAGTTCTGGAAAAGTCAGCGAGTTTGGAAAAGTTAGGGAATTTTGAAAATCTGGGAAAATCAGAAAAAAGTTGGGCGTTTTAGAAATAATTCTGGAAAAAGCATAATGCATATGAGAGTTTCCAAAAATACACTTTCAGGTGTTCTTTAATGTGCTTAAAGTCAAAATGAAGGAACTCAATCAAATTTTTTTTTTTTGTGATTCTTATATCTTAGTTTTGGACAGGGAAGAGCTTCCAGGAAATACTTGACGGGCTGGTCGCAGAAAGCGTAAACGCCAGGCTTAAGATTAACATCTCCAAAACTAAAGTTATGTGTAATACCTCGAGGGCTAAAATTAGGGTGAGAGGGGAAAATTGGGAAGAGGTTGAGGAGTACATATACCTCGGGCAGATCATCTCCTTCAGGGATAAAATGAAAGAAGAAATTGACAAGCGAATAACTCAGGCCTGGAAGGGGTATTGGACCCTGAGGTCAATATTCAAAGGAGACCTGGAAATGGCTTCGAAAAGCAGAATGCTGGAGACATGTATCATGCCAATTTTGACGTACGGAACCTAGACGTGGTCTCTCACGGAGGCTCAGTCCAGAAGGCTGGTGGTTACACAAAGAGGAATGTTGCGAAGTATGCTATAGGTATTAAAAGAAAATACAAAATTAGGCCAAAATTGATCAGGGCAAACACCAAATGTAGGAGCGTTGTCTCGTCGGACAAAAAACTGAAAATAAGATGTGCCAGCCACCTAGCTAGGACAAACGATGAGCGCTGGGATAGGCGAATCCCGTTCTGGGTCCTTTGCGACAACACTAGGAGGAGAGGTAGGCAGACCGGTGACGAGCTGAATGAGCGAGATTATTAAAAGAGTAGGCCTACCTTGATGTAGGGTGGCGCAAGACCACAAAATATGGAAAAAGGAAAAATATGGGGGCCTATGCCTAGGGGGGGGGGCTTGGTATGACTCATAAAACAGCAGTGGATACAAATGTTACTTCATGCAACACCGACTTAGAAATAGAAACGATAACAACAGCACATATCCTATCTATTCTATCCTTTACATGTACCTTGCTGTATTGCACATCATGTAATCAATGTTTATGAAAACCTGGGTCATACCACTGAATAAAGGCTTACTTACTTATATCTTAGTGTGTATTCATGCTTTTATTCTTCGTAATAAAGTTGCAAAAATTTGAATACTACGCACATCTTTTTGCACGCCCTGTAACTTTATTTAGCCGCTTTTTGAGCTACTCTGAAACGTATCTGGGAAAATTGGGAAAAAGTCAGGAAATTTCATTTTAGAAAAGAACTGGGCACCCTGAATGGTGTATGCGGTTTGCTGCATCATACCAATTAATCGTTGTAAGTGCTGCAGTGTAACTTTATTGAGCAATGTTTCTGTCGTAGAGTCCGGTAAAGGTACAGATGTACGCTCAATTGAACAGTATTTCCCGTCCAGAATCGGTTGTGGTTAAATCAAAGAAAATCAGACGAAGAAGGAGTCAAGCCTCGCCGAAGCACATCAGTCGTCTTCATAATTCCGTTAGTATTTTCTCTGAAAAGTTTTTCTAATTTAAAATCAGATTTTTGCAGAGCAGACGTTATTTTTGTATTGTATTGCAGCGTATCAGCCGTCCACATTGAGTTTGTGACTGTATTTATTTGATCCTGTTCTGAAAAAGAGACCTAATGAATGTAGTAGTGTAGTTAGGTTTCTTCCTCGAGGGTTTTAGTAGCGTAAAGTCACGTAATTTCCTAGTGTAATCAGAAATAAACAGATATAAAAATAAAAACATGACACTGGTGAGAATTAGCGAGGAGGAGGGGCGTCAAGTTTTGTACCTCTTATCAGTTATGCTGTCATTATTTCTTAACTGCGTAACAGTGTTCATCAAAGAGATACACGGGGAAACTCCACGGTTCTGCCAGTTCATATTAGTGAATGACGTTCATGACCGAGCGGCAAGAAGAGCACTTGATATCAGTTAGGAATCCAGATTGTCGCGATCTCCATAAACCGAGCGCAGACCAAATCGGTTCCCCTTTGCCTGTGACGTTATAGTGTCTCCTCTTTTTATCATACCGCTTTGGTCCGGAAATCATCAACGTGCCTTATTTTTGATGAACGAAGTAAATTTTTGCACAAATATCAATGAACAAGCTGTAGTACCCGTCCTTCGGACGGGATTAAACATATGCGATAATATGAAACTTTGAAAATAAAAGGAAGAAAATGAAGCATGAAATTGTTTTTTCATAAATGTGAAAGCTGTGTAATCTTTGGAAATTAAATAAAATTACCCATTCTTCTCTATCTCCAAAATGAGAAATGATCGAATTATCCTGAACATTTCACGTCCTTAATAGTACTGAGGGTTCTTTTGCCCAAACAATTTGTACAATCCCAGTCAGAGGCTTTCAAAAACATTACAGATAACGGCTTTGATAACAGTTTGTATGTTTGTGTCACAGGTAGCGCTATCGCTTCTACAATTTGCACAGTCCCAGTCAGATGGAGTAAAAAAGTATTATTTGTAAAATAAAAGTTCGATAGTAAAAAAACGCAAAACATGAACTGTGTTTTGAACTTGGTATATCTGTCTCCCAACCGGATGCGCAATCAGTTACCCTAGTTACCCGAGAAATAGTTACCCATTTGCAACCCTCAGTTGGACGCTGTTAAGCGTAAGAGAAGCAACCGACATTTGTAAGCAAAATGAGTTATTAGTATTGTTGGAAAGAGCATAAAAAGTATAATTTTTCAAAATTAGGCCCCCCATTCAAAAATGTTACATACTTCCATATGAGACATTTTTTAAAAGATTTCATTCAGTAATACTTGAGAACACCGATGAGGAAAAATCGAGACTTGTCTTTATATATTAGATTAATCTTTTTAATAAATGAAAAATGAAGCAAAAAAGTATTTTTTGTAAAATTAAAATTTGATAATATAAAAACGACACATGGCTCAAGTCTTGAACTCATGAAGTCCTAAAAAAGGATTTGTAAAGTAAAAGTTCAATAATAAAAAAACGCGACATGGTCTGATCAACCGCTGTATGTACAGAGACGCTTTTCATAAATGTGAAAGCTTTGTAATCTTCAGAAATTAAATAGAATTACCCATTCTTCTCTATCTCCAAAATGAGAAATGATCGAATTATCCTGAACATTTCACGTCCTCAATAGAAGTACTGAGGGTTCTTTTGCCCAAACAATTTGCACAGTTCCAGTCAGAGGCTTTCAAAAACTTTAAGATAACGGCTTTGATGACAGTTTGTTTGTTTGTGTCACAGGTAGCGTTATAATATGTTCTCCTTATCATTGTTTAACAAACGCACTAAAGATACGACGCCAGCGCTTCTGCAATTTGCACAGTCCCAGTCAGATGGAGTAAAAAAGTATTATTTGTAAAATAGAAGTTCGATAGTAAAAAAACGCAAAACATGAACTGTGTTTTGAACTTGGTATATCTGTCTCCTAACCGGATGCGCAATCAGTTACCCTAGTTACCCGAGAAATAGTTACCCATTTGCAACCCTCAGTTGGACGCTGTTAAGCGTAAGAGACCCAACCGACATATGTAAGTAAAGTGAGTTATTAGTATTCTTGGAAAGAGCATAAAACGTATAATTTTTCAAAATTAGGCCCGATTCAAAAATGTTACATACTGCCATATGAGACATTTTTTAAAAGATTTCATTCAGTAATACCTGAGAACACCGATGAGAAAAAAAATCGAGACTTGTCTTTATATGTATATTACATTAATCTCTTTAATAAATGAAAAATGAAGCAAAAAAGTATGTATTTGTAAAATGAAAATTCGATAGTAAAAAAACGACACATGGCCCAAGTCTTGAACTCATGAAGCCCTAAAGATGTTTTGAATCAAAAAATAAATAAATAAATAGAATCGGTTTTATTTCTAGTGGTTCTCGATGATCACCCGTAACTTAAATTACCCTGTGATTATTGTTATTGTGTACGTTATCTATACCAAAGGCCAAATCAAACATGTGATGTATTCTTGCTCTTCGATGAGTCATGCGAGAAAAGGAAAGGCCAGAGGAGACTTGTGTCGGTCGGCAGTATTACAAATGATGATGAAAAGGAATGTACTCGTAATAAAGATTTCTTACTTCGTATGTTCGTGCTTTCTCGTGCAAATTTGTTTCCGGTTCTTTGCTCGCAATAGTATAAACATTTTCAGTAATACCTGAGAACACCGATGAGGAGAAATCGAGACTTGTCTTTATATATTAGATTAATCTCTTTAATAAATGAAAAATGAAGCAAAAAATATTTGTAAAATGAAAATTCGATTATAAAAAAATGACACATGGCTCAAGTCTTGAACTCATGAAGCCCTAAAAAAAGAATTTGTAAAGTAAAAGTTCAATAATAAAAAAACGCAACATGGCCTCATCAACCGCAGTATGTACACTGAGACGCTTTTAGATGAAAGAAACCAAGATTGTCTTTATATTATAGATATCGCATGGCCACCCTGATCGTTCTAAATACTTCCTACTGGTCACACTGATCACTAACGCGCGTTTACAATGACGGGGTAAGCGCGCGGAACACTCACACATAGACACACATGCAAGTCGACTTTAAAGCTTAATTACAGCTTTTATGTTTCAGTTATTGAATATCTGATACCAAAAGGTTCTTCTTCGATTCAATATTTATATTTTGTGCAAATTTCACTTTGTAATATTCAGCACAGGCTGAGAACATTGACGACATAAAAATGCAACTTGCGTTTATAATATGGAGAAGAGAAGAAGAAGAGATAGAGAAGATGAGGACGATCCCGTCATGTTTTGATGTGTAGTGGATTCCTTCCTCTCATTCTTCAGATTACATTTTTAGCTCATTGTTAACCACGCCAGTCAGAGATTTCAAAAACAGTTCGGTATCTCCGCCGAATCTGAGTAAATGCAGACTGATAATGTAGTGTAAAGCCAATGGCCATGTTTCTCTTGGCTCTTGACTTTTATTTTAGTTCGTGAAGCTGTAGGACTGCTTCGTGGGTTTTCCCCTCCTCTCCTATCCTGCTGTCACTCGCTTCGTTTTTATCAATAACTGGCAGTTTCTACTCTTGCTTTCGGCTCAGCGTGATCTGTAAAGGAGGAAGCTGTGTCTAGTATAATTGAGAGAGAGAAACCAAAGATATCGATATTCTTGTCCTTAGTCTCTGGAATACTAGGTTGTGTCTCCACTTTTTTCTCTCCTGTGCTAACCTTTTCATTTCTGAGAAGGATTTACACTGTATCCCTCGTGATCTGCTCTTCATAGTTCATTCTTTGCCTTCCTGTCCAGTTCTTTCCCTCAACCATTCCCTCCAGCAGTAATAACGATATCCCTGGATGTCTTATATTATGACCTATCATTCTTACTTTTCTCTTTGCGATTATATTCCAAATTTCTCTTTTCCTTCCTATTCGCCTCATACTTCTTCATTTGCTTTTCTGTTCATATGATTTCAACATTCTCCGATAATACCATACGTGACAGTTTCTATAAAAAGTGGTAACTTTGTTGATCCGATGAATTTTGAGTTACGGACAGTACGTAATAGAGGAATGAATGCCCACTGGGATTTTTTTTCACTTCTTATCTCCATATTTATTGAATTTTGTTTCCATCTACTGACTACCTTAATTTTTTTTTCAAATCACCTTCATTTTATGTTTTATTTTCTATTTTTCGTCCAACTTTTTCAGTGTTTTTTTAGTTAGTTAGTTCGACTAATTTCCTTTCATTAATTTTTTCAATATTACTTTCACGATAAATAGGTGAAACAGTATTGGTGACGAACAGCAACCTTGTCTCACTCCTTTTTGAATTTTAGCTTCTCCCACTTCATCCTCTATTTGTATTGGAGCCTTTTGATCCTTATGGGAGTTCCATATTACTCTTCTATCTCCTTCATATTTGAAACATTTTTGACCATTCAACATTATCAAAAGCTTTTTCTACATGTACAAATGCTACATGTGTATTCAAAACTGTTTTCAATATTTTTTTTTTCTAATAAAAGCCTCAAACATAAAATTGCTTCATTAGTTCCTCTACCTATTTATAATCCAAACTGATCTTCTCCCACTCTTTATTCCATTTTATTTTGTATTCCCTTCTTTATTATTCTAACTAGAATCGTTGCCAGGACGTACCGAAGAGTTTTTTCGGGGGAGGGGAGGGGAATTGTGAAAGTACCAACTGACTCAACTCAGAATTCCCAAGTATCAAAGCAAAAAAAACACTACCTTTTGGCCTGTTGGATTTTTTTAACTGACTCAGCTCAAAATTTCCAAGATTCTCAATTCTGATAGGTTCTCAGTCATTCCAAAGAGGTTAAGAAGAGATAGTGGAAATTAATTGTTTTGTTCTGTTTTTTTGTCTTTTGTTCAGCAGTACAGTATTAATAATCAGCTCAAGAACAAAGTGAACACCGAGACTCAAACGGACGATTCATTTACCAGTTACATTCCGTATAGAGAGCGCTACGTGAAAACTGAAGACGAAGATTTCCTGAACGGGAACGTTAGCTTTGAGAGAAAGGTAAACATTGCCAGCTCTTGTGAAGTGTGATGAGGGAACTGGTCTAGTGATTTTCACCTTCTGACGCTGAAAAACTGAATTTATACATTTTTCACTGGCGCAGGTGTGCAGTCGATTCAACCCTGATGATGACGAAGACGAACAGCTCGAGAATTTAGATCGATGTATTAGTGAAATTGCCAACCACAACGGCTGTAGTCATATCTCAACCGATGTTTACCAATCGGGGGAAGATGACGGTATTGGTAATACGCTTTTGAAACGAAGAAGGTAGGTTCGTCTGCAAATAGACAGAATTTTTCGAATGATATGCCCAGTCCGTGTAGTTGGAATACTTCGATGGTGTGTTTGAGAGCAAAAAGATCAATGGATTGTAGGAGCTCTTTTACACAGCCTAATCTCGATTTATGTACTTCGATCATGATCCACATGGGTGCAGTTTAGAATTAGTTACATCAGTAGAACTCGCACATCAGTAATATGACGTTGAGTCAATTAGGGCAACAACCGATGCGATACAAGACTTTGAATCGACATATCTTTGAGCTTTTGTTTTCGGTTACCGAACAGCTTCGTCGATTTCATTACCGATCTGGGTGGAACCAAAATACGATTTTGAACTTATTTTTCTGTTCAGTTGGTGCCTAATTCTGTCGTGCCAGTATCTATATTCATTCCTATTGTATTTTGACGTTTTCAGCGCTAGCCGACGACCCATCGGGCCAAGTTCCAGGCATCGTAAGAGATTGGCCCACAAACATCACTACTACAATGAGAACTACGAGTACTTGAGTACCGCCCGTCTATCACTACCTGCTGATTTTGTCGAGCAGAACACATTGACCGAGAACAACCTGATTGTAAGTAATGTTAGTAATGTTATTGTACAGGTGGAAGTGTGTGGTGTCCCAGCTTAGCTGGGGGTTGGAGGGACGAGAAACAGCTGATTGTACTGGTTGAAAAGAACAAAGGATGGTCTGTACATGTATAACCTATTCTTGAGATAGATGAAGTTGCATGTCTCAAAACGAATTTTCATTGCGAATTTGGTAGTTTCAATTTAGAAATTTTTTAAAAAGTAGGCTATGTGTAGCATATTTGAAATGTAATCAAAATTTTATATAACTACTTATTGCTTATTCCAATATTGAAGAGGAAATGAGTTTGAAAATTCAGATACTTAGATTTCAGTGAAACTCCCAAGTATTTAACTGCAGACTTCGACTTTGGTAGTCCCTTAAATATAGTTATGGGAGAGCCCAGGGTATCCGGCCGTGAAGAGACAGCCGAAGAGGTGACGAGGTGCCTGCAAGCTAATATCAACCGCTGCCGCCTGGCACAGAATCTTGGGCAGGTGGTAGCAGTCCGACAGGTGGATGAGACTCTGGTGTCTGGACTATATAAAGAACCGAAAGCTGGAACTTGGATCGTTGATCATTTCGGTCTAGCAGCACTGGTGAATGTTTCCACGACCCAGTATTTTGGTTGTGGTCTACTAGGTGAAGAATGATGATCGATGATGGATGGGTAGCAACTTGCATTAATGGTGTGCACACATGTGCAGCTACTACTTCTCACCCACAAGATCGCTTGGCGAGTTCCTGGCGTTCGTGGATAGACTTAGCTGGAGTGTAAGGGGACGACAGGGTAACATACTGGTGACAGGCGACTTTAACGTGAAAGCCCAACAGTGGGGATCCAGAAAAACCAACCGACGCGGGGACGCTGTGGTCAACTGGATCGCCAGGCTATATCTGTTTATCACCAACTAAGAGACGGCCCGGACCTGTGTTCGAGGAAATGGCGGGTCCGTCATAGATGTTACCTTAGGTGTATGGGAGCGCTCGTGGGGCATATCAAGAACTGGTGGGCAGACACAGAGACTGACTCAGTATCTAACCATCAGTACATCGAATTCCAGATCGAGACACTGAGAGACGAGCAGACACATACAATGACCCATGTGTAACTCCAGGAGATGGAACATGAAGAAGTTTAACTGTGACTGGTTCGAGACAGCAATAATGGGAACAGAATATAAGCCCTAAGTATCTTACAGACAGTTGCATGGATTGTCGAACGGACAATGGTGTGCAGTGTAGCAGTGCTAAAAGTTGAGGCAGGTTAACCCCGCCGGAGCACGTACTGGTGGAATGAAGAGATACAGCGACTGCATTGTAAGTGTTCTATCAGGCGTCGGCGAGCTACAAGAAGATATCTAGCCTCTGAAGCTGATGATGCTGGGGAGGCAAATGCTGAGTGAATGGCTGCCAAGAGAGCACTGCGCTCAGCCGTCAAGAGAGCAAAGGGTCCGAGCTTGTCAACATGGTGGATGATGATCTATAGGGCCACCCCTCTCGATGACCAGGCTACCGCCTGCGAAATCATTGCCACCCTTTTCCCCCAGTATCCGCCGCTACCATAAAGGCGAGAGCTCACCCGGCAGGACTGGGATCGTTGGCTGGAAGTTACAGCTTATGAGCTGAGAGTAGCCGTGGATCGGATCAGAGGAAAAAGGAAAGCCCCGGGGCCGGATGGCATACCTAGCCTGGTCTAGAAACTGATCTGCTTCTTGAGGCCAGAATAGCTACGCCCCTACTTCACCGGGTATTTAAAAAACAGACATTTTCCGACAATGTGGAAGACAGCGAGGCTGGTGTGGAATAATTTATTACAAGCAGAGTAAATATTGATTATCAAACATTAATATTAATTAAAATATTAATGTTTTGACAATCCCCCATCAAAGGAAAAATTATTCCAACCAGTTGAAGAATTATTGCGCAGTGGATAATTTAGTCACTCTCATCTTGCCCACAATTAAGAACAAAATAGTCTATCTCAAATTTTGGAGGATCGCTTTCCTCAAGATTGTAGGTAACCAAGAAGGGTAGAAGACTCGCATGTAACACAATTTGTAAAATAAATACGCCAGTTAATAACAGATAAATGAATAACTATGTGACCTGAAAAATGGTTCTTCACAATTTTGGAATTTACACCAAACACAGTATATGATTTATAAAGCGAATTCACATACAAAGCACGCAAAAACTAACTCTCGGGCAAATTTACCTCTCCCAAGTACTTCAGACCTTAGACCTTTGAAAAAAGGGGTGGGGGCCGTTGTAAATATGATGTGATCCAGTTGATTGGACCACAGCTTCACGCACGGCCCCCAGCGGGATTAAACCGGTTCTTGCTAGCTGGGATGATGTGGCCTTATCCGAGATGAAATTAATTATGAATTAATTACCCTTAATTATTTCATAATGATTATTACCTGATATTCGATTTAAACGAATCAAAAACTTGCGAATTTTTGATAGCGGGTCCTGCTTCGTAAAATCAATAAAAAACCTGAGGGCGAGCCCTCCTTGTACTGCCCCGTGTCCACTAGATGACGTAGGCAAGTTACTGGAGCAGGTTATTTCTTTGCCGATTGAAGTGCATATTGCGTCTAAAGATGGACTGTCTTAAGTCCTGGTATGGGCTTCAAACGGGTTGGTCGACTAATGACGTGGTGTTGTTAGTGCAAAAAATCATCAACACTGTTAGAGCTCCTGGAAACACCCGAGTACTGACATCCGCCATTTTCAGTCGCTTGATGCCCGATGATTCCCAATTCGATACGCGGCACGTTCTGCGTAGTGATTAGTGAATTGTTAAGCACCAAGCGACTGAAAATGGTCAATGTCAGTACTCGGGTGTTTCGAGGTGCTCCAACACCATACGCAGTAAAGGTGGTTTATGCGTAGTCGTTGGTCTTGATGTGAGAAACACTTTCATATGTACATTGCCTTCGAAGCGTTAGGATCTCTTGGGGTACTTATGAGCGATCATCAGGAGCTACCTGGCGGACAGAAATAGGGTACATAGACGCGGAAGGCCGCCAGGTCTAGAAGATCATGTCGGCTAGTGTCGCCAGGGATTGGTTGTAGGACCCGTGCTGTGGAACTTGTTTTTTGGCACAGTCCTGTGACTCATACTTTCGAGAGAAGCATTGCATACATTTAGTGAGATATCGCTGGAGAACATGTCCTCCAGCATAAGCCGAAGTTTCATTTAAGAACATATGAAAGTCGTAATTATTGTTTTGTTACTGCAAATGCAGTATTTGCGCTACAAAATTCCACACGATTGGAAGTGGTAATTTCTGTCATTATTTATTATCATAACATTTCGTACGTTGCTTCTATATTCCCAAAATCATGCGGAAGAAAACTAGTATTTCCTTGAATTTGAGTCATATTTAGTTGTACCACAGAAAGTTGATATGTTATGAGAAAAACCAAGAAAATATGCCGTTCTTGTTGTCTGATACTACATCAACAATCACACAGCTTGTGACATCAAAAGTGTGATGAACTGGACACAACAATATTACATCACGTGTAATAAAGTGTAACAGAAAGAGCATAATTACTATCTTACACTGCCTGTAATGGTAATGTGATAGAAAGGGCACTACATTACATTGCCTGTAACAATGAAGTGTGATTGATTCCGAGGACATTGCCCAGCCTATGTTAATAAAGTATGGTAAGTATGGCACAACTACATTGTATTACCTGTGATGATGAAGCGTGATAAGCTGGACGTTACAGAGCCTATGATAACAAAGTGTGATAGTGCACTACTACACAGCGTTGTTAGACAAAACAGTTCTTTGTCATTTTGTCAGGGGAGCATTTCATCTGTTTTTGTTATGTCATAAGTTCTGTCATCTTCAGAGTTTTTTCAAAGTTTTGTTATGGACTGACAAAATTGTTTCGTCAGTTTGTCTGCCTTTTTGTCATGTTGCTTAACATAATATACTGTTGATAGCAATGTCGCTTAGCATAATCGGTTATCAGTTGTTACGTCGTTTAGCATAGTTCATCATTTGATTGTAAACAAAATATGTCATATCATTTTTTTGTCATTTGATTTATTTTTTATGTCATTTCAGTTTTGTCATATTATGACAAAACTCATAAATAGTTTTGTCATTATGACAAAATTTCTAAAATTCAATTGTCATTTCGTCATTTTGTATTGTTATGTCTAACAACACTGCAACTACATTACTATCTAAATGCCGAAATGTGGCCAAAATGGTATTACTGCATCACACTGTCAGTAGGTGATGATGATGATGATGATGATGATGATGATGATGTGTGATAACGAGGACCTTACATAGTCTATAATAACAAAGAATGATGGACAAGACCCAACTATTCACATTACTCTCCCTGTAATGTTAAAGTGTGATAATCAGTACATATTATGTTAGCGGCATATTGTGAAGGCCGTCCTATTATGAAATGCCTAGTCAGTTCATAGAATGAAAAAAGTAATATCCTATTATTAGCCATTTTATGAAATGACTAATATTCTATGAATTGATGAAGCATCGATAGGCAGATTATAAATTATATAATGAAGAACTTCCTCGTGTACGCGTGCAATTTCTTGGGAATTCAAGAACCGGCTATTGGAAAGATTGAAGGTGATGTGGCCAGAGCTTACTATAGTGCTCGGGAAACCACGGCATTCTCAGTCGCAAAGAAGCGTTGAGCGTGCGAATGGCGATGTTCAGAGTATACTGGCCACATGGTCGAGTGACAATAGAAGTACAAGGTGGAGTACAGGTCTTTTGTTTTGTACAGTTTATGAAAAACAGAGCGCTGCACAAGGGTATTAAAAGGAGTCTGTATGAGGCCATGTTCGGCATGCCTGCCTGTGTAGGGTTTAGAATGACGGGCTTACCTTCTGACCTGTGCCATCTGTTGGCTGATGAAACTGAACTTGAAGACGCCCTCCAGGGATTGTATGCAGCTAGCGACTGTACGACAACAACAAGGAAGTTCTTAATGATCCTGCCCACTCTTCTTCCCTCACACACATTCTTGATGCGAAAAAACGAGTCATTTCTATAGAAAGAGCTGCTGCTAAAGAAGGTCTAGTGCAGCAGGCCAAAAAAATGAAACTTAGCTTTACCCGAGATAGGCGCGAAAGTTCGTGTTCCTGTACCCGATATCGACTGTGGGAAATTAGATGCCCGATCAGTGTTAGCACGAGTGCAACGAGAAACCAAAAACAACATGTACGAGTTGGGCACCACAAAAGGACTTTATAGCAACTATACACTTAGTCTCAGTTCACTGTGTGCGCAGAGAGATTTCTTGATGAAGAGGATGTTCTGGAAAATATAATTTCTTTTCGGCCTGCCGCTAGACTCGAGTCCCGGACACAGGAGGACATAAACAGGGATTTGTCCTTTGCCAATGTACTAAGTAATGCAACACCAATCGATGCGCTTGTCATCGTAAAGGTGTCATGTGCAATAGCGAGTGCCATAGCAGCTCATTGTGCTCCAACAAATGAGTCATCTGTTCACCTTTGTTCTTTTTCAAAATGATAATGTTTGTTCCTTTTAAAACCTTAATTTTTTGATTAAACTGTGTTATATATGTTTCGCATTACACATTGAATTTCACATTTCATAATTCGCCTGATGCTCAGTCAGCATTTTATAGAAAGACTAGTTATTTTATAATAGGCTGAGGCAACTTTTTGAATTAATTCGGCATTTACTTAATTTGCCTAAACTTGACCGTCAATTCTTAAAAGGCCTAGGCATTTCATAATATGACAACATTTCCTAATATACTGCTAACACATATACTGTCCATGATAACAGGCTCTGAGCAAGCACCAGGCAGATAAGGCAGTTCCTTGTCTGACAAGTCTGCTCGCCTTATGCAGCAAAAAACATTTTTTTAAAGATCTTAATCTGCTTTGTACCAAAGTCGCCTCGTGTGATGTATCACCTGCCTTGTCACAAATACACGGCTGGCTATGGGTCTATAATGTGGCAGTTTCTATAAAAAGGGGTAACTTTGTCAATCCAACGAATTTTGAGTTACAGACAGTACGTAACAGAGGAATGAATGCCTATTCCAACGTGCTATCGTCAAGATCTGTAGCTTTTTTTGTTCCGGAGATGCAAGCTGTCAAAGATGAGTGTAACGAGAACACACGAAAATACGTTGTTGGGAAAAACGCGTTTAAAGTTAGACACACCTTTTTCTCCCACTCTGTCAAGCGGCCATAACTCGCTGCGGAATCATGTTATCAGCCTCGACGAGGGCTTGTTGGAAAGGTAATTTTTCGCTCTTCTGTGTGGTAACAATTCAGAACATCGAATTTATTCGTGAGCTCCGAAAAACCACGAAGAAGCGAACGCAGACATTCGCATTATTTTCTCATTCTCTTTCATAATTCTCATTGTCTCTCTCCCTCTTCTCTCTCGTGCGCGTAAATTTTGTCTCTTCGCTATTGCTATGTTTTCTCTATAGAAATCAACCAGAATCTCAAAATTGATTTTTTGACCAAAAAATTTTGTTTTTCTTTTTTCGCGTTTTCTGAGACTTCGATCAATCGACAAAGTTACCCCTTTTTATAGAAACTGCCACTATTATGATAACAAAGAGTGGTGAGTCACAACTACATTATATACTGTCTGCAATGTTGACTTGAATGGTTATGAACAGCGCACTACTACATTGCATGGCGTGTGATACTAAATGTTTGGAATCTTCATTTTTCTACTTTGTTGCACATCTGGACATTGATGGTGTGATGAACAGGAGGTGATTACCACTCTTGCCACTTGAAGATACTTCCTCGTGTATTAATCCAACTCGCGATATAGAACAAAAGAAAGCTGTGAGCTTATTTGTTGTACATTCTATAATTTATGCCGTAAGTGATGGGAAGTTTGATCGCGAATGTGTACATTTGCTTACAGATGAACTTGAATGAGTCATCCAGTCGTCCTAGTGATCTGGAGACGATGAATAACAACGTGACAGTTCCGTCGAATGTATTGCTTCGTGATTACCAGCCTGCCAATGTAACTAAATAGCGTTGGCTTTTGTAACATTCAGTCCTGAGTGTTTGTGTGGACGCATACTTGCTCTTTTCCTTAATCGGCCATGACAAAACTCCATTCTATTTCCGTCGTTCTTTTTTTTTATGATTTTTCTCCCTTATTACTATTACATTATTATTTTTTTTTTTTTTAGTCGTCCATGTTAGTTATCCACGTATTTGAAATTTTTCAAGTACGTGCGAATTTCCTACAAATTTTTACTAAATTATAAGTTTACAGTGTAGAATCTGTCGTTGCCGTATTTTTTTTTTTTTTTTTAAATGTACCTACCTATTTATTATTCTTATTTTTTTGTAAAGTGGATGTAATATTGAAAACTGTGTAGATTTTAAGCCAAAAATTATATATGGTATCGATATTGCCACAGTTCTCCTGATTTACGATCAATCGTTTACTGATGTGTTGCAGATTAGCGTGTTCTCCTGTGTTCAGTGACTACCCTAAATGTCAATGTTCAGAGGGAGTGGAGCTCACTTGATTGGAACGTATGGCGATGCACGCATGTCAGATTGGCTCCCTAGACTCCGCACCCCTGTACCCAGAAACTATCCATTCGAGTATCGTATCGTTGATCAGAGGGACATCTTGTGGCTGGCCCGGGCTCCCATTTCGCCTCTCCTTGCAGAGAGTAGGGCTGAATATAGATGAAAATTCTGGGTATTAGCTGTAAATTATTATTCGCCTCGTTACTTACATCACTGCGGACACGAAATCTGACAATTTATATTCCTTCCCCTGGAATCACAACCATCTATAAAACAGCTTGTAAACACTAATGCTTTCTTTGCAACGCCGAACTTTGCGCCAGTTCTCACTATAGCTGAGTTGAATAACTAGTGAGCTGGTGTTCATTTCGAGTGGAAAACTGTAATTACTTTGGCGAATGTTGCAAACAATGGGAACTTTTCATTAAACAATCGCAAGTCAAATTCGGAAACAATTTTGAAAGCCTGGCCAAAGCGTTATCACTGTAATTACGGGTAATAATCCACTTGACACAGAAAAAAAATCAACATCCGGACCTCATTTCGTGAAACGAATTTCATGGTCACGTGATCACGACATCGTCTCGTGAACTTCTGTAATCTCAATGGCATCCGAGTGCACAGTTACGTGTTACGTGAGATTTAATCTGAGGTCTGGTAGGAAGCAGGAATGTAACTGATAAGGTTTTCTGAGTTACGTTCAGCGATAAGTGAACCTGTGTTCTTTGTTCATGGTAAACACTGTATGGACATTTCCCGTCTTATGAAGCGCCAGTGAATACTGTAAATTGATAGACATTGTTGTTGATGTGATACATTCCATGTTCATCATTTGTGAATTCCAGCTTAGTATAGGGGAGAGTCGCCGAACTTGGACCTTCTACTTTTCTCTCAACCTATCTTCTTTTTTAGAGTTCCAAGCGATGGCGTGTGTTATTAATAATAGAACTTCGTTTTTGATTGCTGTTCCTTCCTGCCCACTATTATTGTTCGTTATAGATAACCGGAATGTTATTTTTCATATGTTTTCATCTAATTTTTTGATCACATCGGTAAGGTTTTACAGAATTTGTGTTTAGCTGAAAGGATTGCAGCATTTTTGTCGAATTCGATATACGGTAAGGACAAAAATGCGCTATTATTATTATTATTTTAAACTATCTATAGTATTGTAGTAATATAACATGTTTTAGTTAGAAATCACAAAGTTGCCTAAAATAGACCACCTCATCAGTACATCAATTTTCTCCATTTTAATTTTTAGATGGCAAAGCAGAGATTTTACGGGAATTGGACAGAAGAAGATTTACTAGTAGCCGTAAGCATCTTCGATTTCCATTGATCTGAAACCCTCTACGTCGAAAGCTGAAACGCATTGTATCCCCACCTATTATAGAAGTATCTCCCAACTCAAAAGTTCGAAATGCGTTGAAAAAGATTTCCCCAATACCAAAAGCAACGTCAGAATCAACGAATAGTCATTGTCGTGGTGGTTATGAGGCGCAGAAAGCTGTGGAATTAACCAGTAGCCCTTACGAAATGAATTGGAAAAACAAACTCAATAAAAAATAAAATAAAATAACCGGTTCAGAATGTTAAGAAACGAAAATCCGTGACCCGCGACTGTAGCTGGTAAGAACCTTATTTTCACTAAATTTTGATTACTGAAATTACCATTAATCTGCGAACTTTTTTTCCAGATAATTTCGCATCCAAAAATGAGAACATTATTTGTAGATGACCCTCAGCCTCTCTGTACTATTTGGCGTCCAAAACCGTTTAAATCATCGGGTGAAGTAATCTATCCTACCTGTCTACCTACCTACATAATTACAATAGAAAAACACTTGTTTAATAATAATAATAATTATTATTATTTTTTTTACCACCTTAGGAACAGTACCTCGTCCAAGAGTGTCTGTATGTGATATTAATGAAGAAAAGAAAGACCCAATCATGTTTAACAATGACCGCGATGTTTCGCGTTTTTATTGCAACGAATTGTGCTCACGCTCGGTTTTTCCTGAAGATAAGTACTGGATCAAGTGCCAACGATGACATAAATGAGCACGCACCCCTTGCATCGGAATAGAATCTTATCAACGAAGAGTTGCCTGTGAAATATGTGCTTGCACTCTTGGTTCTCTTTTTTTAAATGTACTTTTGAATAACTTTTAGAGTTTATATGTATTTTCCCCCTAGACAAATATACGCATTTTCAGGACAAATTATTTGTAAATAGTGGTTCACGTTAGCCAACTAATGTTCTAAATTGTTCCATTTGAGACTTTTAAGTAATTCTTAAATTTGAAACATTTGAATTACTCCAGGAAAAAAAGTAAATAGCGCATTTTGATCCGGGATTAATACCCTTTCCAACATGCAGTGGTTTCACATTTGATGCAAGACCAACCCTTTTAAAGCCAAGACGGTCCTAGTTAGGCGACTCTCCCCTACTTTTGAATATCATAACTAACATAACAAAACGGCGCCCTGGAAGGAGGAGTTGAATATAGATGGATCTTAATGTCCTAAGTCTCTGTTCTCGACATTTTTCTGTGATAACTGTTCTGCTAGTAGGGGAAGCTGTTATACCTAGGTACCAGTTGTCCTTTAAACCATTTCGTTTTTTAACGCTCGAAGCGGTGAACACGAAAGAGTAGTCTCACACTCACCGATTGGGTAAGAGACTTGGGGTACGTTCACAGTGGGATGAAGAAAGCAGAGCAGAGAAACGCTGTAGAACCAGGAATATACCGATTGGGGGGGGGGGGACTTTCCTTCCTGTAGGAAAATTTTTATTCAGCACAGTTGGGAAAATTTACCATTTCAGTCAGCCGAAATTGGGAAATTTCGGTAGAGTTGGGAAAATCCAACAAGTCGAAAGCTTCTTTTCCCTTTTCCTTTTCTTTTTGCTTTTGTTCTGATACTAGGGAATTTTGAGTTGAGAAGTTTAAAAAATGAAAAAATCCAACAAGTCAACATTTTTTTTTTTTTTGCTCTTGCTCTTGGGTTAATACTTGAGAATTTTGAGTTGAAAAGTTGGGCAAATCCAACAAGTCAAATGAGTTTTTTGTTTTTTTGTTTTTGCTTTAATACTTTGGAATTTTGAGTTGAAAGGGAAAATCCAACAAGTCAAGAGCTTTTTTTTTAAATTTTTTTTTGCTTTGACACTTGGGAATTTTGAGTGGAATCAGTTCCCCCCCCCCCCCCGCTGATACAGGAAAACTTCGGTATGTCCCTGTATAGAACATGGACTGGAAGGTAGAAGGGGAGTTGCCAAGTTGCGAGAATGGTATTCACAGTGACGTCGCGGCTGGGGGGAAGGGAGACCCCCCTAGTCAATAGAATTAGTCGGTAAGTCGGCAAATTTTGAGAGCAGTCGGCAAATTGATTGAGATCGTGCTTGACTTATGAAATAAGAAATGACCCAAGAAAACATATACTGTAGGTATAAAAACTATACTAAGTTGAAGAAGGTTAGAATACTTTTAAAACCCTGTGGTCGACAAGTTCATAAATTTTAGTCGGCAAAATCCGACATGGATACCCCCCCCCCCCCGAAATACTGCTTCGCGACGTCACTGGGTATTCAACATTTTTATAGCGCTGCTCTCCTCTCTTATATTAATTTAGGAACAGGCAATAGTCGATAGTTTCTTACTATTAATAGGATCGATAGATGTAAGTCAAAAAAATTCAGTTATTCATGTCTGGAGCAAGGATTCCTCGGCATTTATAACTTTGTTCTAAGATGAGATAGAGGAGTGCTGATAAGAAATGAGCACGAATTAAGCTACTAGAAGTCAGGGGTTGAAAGTTTATTTGGCCGAAAATTGCCGAAATGGAGTATAAATGCCGAAAGTAGGATAAATGCCGAAAAACTGTCCAACCGTTCAAGTTGAGCTTCTGATCCGAAATTAAATATTAAAAATTACAAGATACCTATTAAAAATCACAAAATTACGTATGTACGAATAAATTTGATGATCTGAAAGATGAAATGAAGCCAAAGAGACGTTTGCAGGATGCCACGTGACTGAAGTAACTCAAAAATGCATGTACGTCGGAAGTGTACGCAGTACGGTGCCTGTTTCGACGCGGAATGCTAGGTTCTTCATAATTTCGATAATGTGAATCATGTTATTTCACAAACTGCCCTAAACTTGCTTTCATCGGATAATTTAGTCGATGAGTGTCTGCGAAACTGTTAACTAGCTGCAAGTTTTTGATAGGAACATTGGCTACCCATCTTTACTTAAGGTGAATAATGCTCTTATCAATGGTGTTCCATGTGCTGATATTTCGTGTAATCCCAAAATATTGAGTTCTTATTTATATGCACCTTTGGTTTCGGTTGATGTGAAGCGCTCCTTCTCAGAATACAAACTTCTGCTCACTGAAAGGCGATAAGCATTCACTCAAGAGAACGTGGAGAAGCACCTTCTCATAATGTATAACTCTAGAATATTATCGGAATTAAACTTGTTAACTATTTTCTTTTTAATAATTATTGAAAACCTTTTGTTTTTTTTTTGTTTTTTTTTTGCCGAAAAAATGACGAAATGGTGAAAATTTGCCGAAAATACAGTTTTTAATGCCGAGAAATAAATTTTTAGTGCCGAAAAATCCTTGCTCTATCATTTCAAATACATTCCGGAAAACTACTGTAAAGTTCCATAACATGGCACAGATGTTACATTTTTTGTGTAAGCTGCGGTAACACATTATGAGAGAAAGACTCTTCAACGACGGGGCTAGCGCCCCTGCTGTTGAAAAGTCATCTCTCATAATTTGGATAGATCTAATGCATGAGCGAGAGGACAAAGAAGCTCTCACTTTCTTCCTCAAAACTCCCGGGTTAAAGACTATCGCCTTATACTGGAGAGTAATTCGGAAAAATATCTATAATTGAATACCTACTCAATGCCCATCGCATTCAATCGATAGTTTTATATAACATCTCATCTGAGAATTCAACTCTGAACAGTCTCCAATAGTTAGAACTCTCACTTAAAAATTTAACAACATCCGCATTAAAATCAAAATGGACGAAAAGATTCTGACATTCAAAACAGAAATCAAATATCTAGGACTAATACTCGACTCGACCTTAAATTTTAATAAACATGTAGAGTACATAACAAATAAAAAAAAAAA
This sequence comes from Acanthococcus lagerstroemiae, assembly GCA_031841125.1. Taxonomy (NCBI): domain Eukaryota; kingdom Metazoa; phylum Arthropoda; class Insecta; order Hemiptera; family Eriococcidae; genus Acanthococcus; species Acanthococcus lagerstroemiae. Next base: position 17,898,421 of record CM063106.1, on the reverse strand, counting down.
ATACTACAATAAAATCAGATCCCTGTATGCTAATCTGTTCGGTTATGATATTAAAAACAGAGAAATACCATATAACGCCCTCTTTCGCTCAATAACAGAGTACGGATCTCTAGCCTACAATGAGAAACTGAGAAAGTCGGACATAAAAAAACTGAAATCCCTGCAAAGAATAATACTGATAGGAGTCATCTCAGCATATAGGACAGTTTTTCACTCCGCCACTTACGTGATAGCAGGAAAACCACCAATAGATTTACAACTGAGACTAACAAATGAAATCAAAAACATAAAAAGGAAAAATAGACTGGGAAAAATAACGTTAAACCAGACTAAAGAAAGCATAAAAAGGGCGAGAGAAGAAACAATACAGATGTGGCAAGAACAATAGCCTTATGCAGCAAAAAACATTTTTTTAAAGATCTTAATCTGCTTTGTACCAAAGTCGCCTCGTGTGATGTATCACCTGCCTTGTCACAAATACACGGCTGGCTATGGGTCTATAATGTGGCAGTTTCTATAAAAAGGGGTAACTTTGTCAATCCAACGAATTTTGAGTTACAGACAGTACGTAACAGAGGAATGAATGCCTATTCCAACGTGCTATCGTCAAGATCTGTAGCTTTTTTTGTTCCGGAGATGCAAGCTGTCAAAGATGAGTGTAACGAGAACACACGAAAATACGTTGTTGGGAAAAACGCGTTTAAAGTTAGACACACCTTTTTCTCCCACTCTGTCAAGCGGCCATAACTCGCTGCGGAATCATGTTATCAGCCTCGACGAGGGCTTGTTGGAAAGGTAATTTTTCGCTCTTCTGTGTGGTAACAATTCAGAACATCGAATTTATTCGTGAGCTCCGAAAAACCACGAAGAAGCGAACGCAGACATTCGCATTATTTTCTCATTCTCTTTCATAATTCTCATTGTCTCTCTCCCTCTTCTCTCTCTGCGCGTAAATTTTGTCTCTTCGCTATTGCTATGTTTTCTCTATAGAAATCAACCAGAATCTCAAAATTGATTTTTTGACCAAAAAATTTTGTTTTTCTTTTTTCGCGTTTTCTGAGACTTCGATCAATCGACAAAGTTACCCCTTTTTATAGAAACTGCCACTATTATGATAACAAAGAGTGGTGAGTCACAACTACATTATATACTGTCTGCAATGTTGACTTGAATGGTTATGAACAGCGCACTACTACATTGCATGGCGTGTGATACTAAATGTTTGGAATCTTCATTTTTCTACTTTGTTGCACATCTGGACATTGATGGTGTGATGAACAGGAGGTGATTACCACTCTTGCCACTTGAAGATACTTCCTCGTGTATTAATCCAACTCGCGATATAGAACAAAAGAAAGCTGTGAGCTTATTTGTTGTACATTCTATAATTTATGCCGTAAGTGATGGGAAGTTTGATCGCGAATGTGTACATTTGCTTACAGATGAACTTGAATGAGTCATCCAGTCGTCCTAGTGATCTGGAGACGATGAATAACAACGTGACAGTTCCGTCGAATGTATTGCTTCGTGATTACCAGCCTGCCAATGTAACTAAATAGCGTTGGCTTTTGTAACATTCAGTCCTGAGTGTTTGTGTGGACGCATACTTGCTCTTTTCCTTAATCGGCCATGACAAAACTCCATTCTATTTCCGTCGTTCTTTTTTTTTATGATTTTTCTCCCTTATTACTATTACATTATTATTTTTTTTTTTTTTAGTCGTCCATGTTAGTTATCCACGTATTTGAAATTTTTCAAGTACGTGCGAATTTCCTACAAATTTTTACTAAATTATAAGTTTACAGTGTAGAATCTGTCGTTGCCGTATTTTTTTTTTTTTTAAATGTACCTACCTATTTATTATTCTTATTTTTTTGTAAAGTGGATGTAATATTGAAAACTGTGTAGATTTTAAGCCAAAAATTATATATGGTATCGATATTGCCACAGTTCTCCTGATTTACGATCAATCGTTTACTGATGTGTTGCAGATTAGCGTGTTCTCCTGTGTTCAGTGACTACCCTAAATGTCAATGTTCAGAGGGAGTGGAGCTCACTTGATTGGAACGTATGGCGATGCACGCATGTCAGATTGGCTCCCTAGACTCCGCACCCCTGTACCCAGAAACTATCCATTCGAGTATCGTATCGTTGATCAGAGGGACATCTTGTGGCTGGCCCGGGCCCCCATTTCGCCTCTCCTTGCAGAGAGTAGGGCTGAATATAGATGAAAATTCTGGGTATTAGCTGTAAATTATTATTCGCCTCGTTACTTACATCACTGCGGACACGAAATCTGACAATTTATATTCCTTCCCCTGGAATCACAACCATCTATAAAACAGCTTGTAAACACTAATGCTTTCTTTGCAACGCCGAACTTTGCGCCAGTTCTCACTATAGCTGAGTTGAATAACTAGTGAGCTGGTGTTCATTTCGAGTGGAAAACTGTAATTACTTTGGCGAATGTTGCAAACAATGGGAACTTTTCATTAAACAATCGCAAGTCAAATTCGGAAACAATTTTGAAAGCCTGGCCAAAGCGTTATCACTGTAATTACGGGTAATAATCCACTTGACACAGAAAAAAAATCAACATCCGGACCTCATTTCGTGAAACGAATTTCATGGTCACGTGATCACGACATCGTCTCGTGAACTTCTGTAATCTCAATGGCATCCGAGTGCACAGTTACGTGTTACGTGAGATTTAATCTGAGGTCTGGTAGGAAGCAGGAATGTAACTGATAAGGTTTTCTGAGTTACGTTCAGCGATAAGTGAACCTGTGTTCTTTGTTCATGGTAAACACTGTATGGACATTTCCCGTCTTATGAAGCGCCAGTGAATACTGTAAATTGATAGACATTGTTGTTGATGTGATACATTCCATGTTCATCATTTGTGAATTCCAGCTTAGTATAGGGGAGAGTCGCCGAACTTGGACCTTCTACTTTTCTCTCAACCTATCTTCTTTTTTAGAGTTCCAAGCGATGGCGTGTGTTATTAATAATAGAACTTCGTTTTTGATTGCTGTTCCTTCCTGCCCACTATTATTGTTCGTTATAGATAACCGCGAATGTTATTTTTCATATGTTTTCATCTAATTTTTTGATCACATCGGTAAGGTTTTACAGAATTTGTGTTTAGCTGAAAGGATTGCAGCATTTTTGTCGAATTCGATATACGGTAAGGACAAAAATGCGCTATTATTATTATTATTTTAAACTATCTATAGTATTGTAGTAATATAACATGTTTTAGTTAGAAATCACAAAGTTGCCTAAAATAGACCACCTCATCAGTACATCAATTTTCTCCATTTTAATTTTTAGATGGCAAAGCAGAGATTTTACGGGAATTGGACAGAAGAAGATTTACTAGTAGCCGTAAGCATCTTCGATTTCCATTGATCTGAAACCCTCTACGTCGAAAGCTGAAACGCATTGTATCCCCACCTATTATAGAAGTATCTCCCAACTCAAAAGTTCGAAATGCGTTGAAAAAGATTTCCCCAATACCAAAAGCAACGTCAGAATCAACGAATAGTCATTGTCGTGGTGGTTATGAGGCGCAGAAAGCTGTGGAATTAACCAGTAGCCCTTACGAAATGAATTGGAAAAACAAACTCAATAAAAAATAAAATAAAATAACCGGTTCAGAATGTTAAGAAACGAAAATCCGTGACCCGCGACTGTAGCTGGTAAGAACCTTATTTTCACTAAATTTTGATTACTGAAATTACCATTAATCTGCGAACTTTTTTTCCAGATAATTTCGCATCCAAAAATGAGAACATTATTTGTAGATGACCCTCAGCCTCTCTGTACTATTTGGCGTCCAAAACCGTTTAAATCATCGGGTGAAGTAATCTATCCTACCTGTCTACCTACCTACATAATTACAATAGAAAAACACTTGTTTAATAATAATAATAATTATTATTATTTTTTACCACCTTAGGAACAGTACCTCGTCCAAGAGTGTCTGTATGTGATATTAATGAAGAAAAGAAAGACCCAATCATGTTTAACAATGACCGCGATGTTTCGCGTTTTTATTGCAACGAATTGTGCTCACGCTCGGTTTTTCCTGAAGATAAGTACTGGATCAAGTGCCAACGATGACATAAATGAGCACGCACCCCTTGCATCGGAATAGAATCTTATCAACGAAGAGTTGCCTGTGAAATATGTGCTTGCACTCTTGGTTCTCTTTTTTTAAATGTACTTTTGAATAACTTTTAGAGTTTATATGTATTTTCCCCTAGACAAATATACGCATTTTCAGGACAAATTATTTGTAAATAGTGGTTCACGTTAGCCAACTAATGTTCTAAATTGTTCCATTTGAGACTTTTAAGTAATTCTTAAATTTGAAACATTTGAATTACTCCAGGAAAAAAAGTAAATAGCGCATTTTGATCCGGGATTAATACCCTTTCCAACATGCAGTGGTTTCACATTTGATGCAAGACCAACCCTTTTAAAGCCAAGACGGTCCTAGTTAGGCGACTCTCCCCTACTTTTGAATATCATAACTAACATAACAAAACGGCGCCCTGGAAGGAGGAGTTGAATATAGATGGATCTTAATGTCCTAAGTCTCTGTTCTCGACATTTTTCTGTGATAACTGTTCTGCTAGTAGGGAAGCTGTTATACCTAGGTACCAGTTGTCCTTTAAACCATTTCGTTTTTTAACGCTCGAAGCGGTGAACACGAAAGAGTAGTCTCACACTCACCGATTGGGTAAGAGACTTGGGGTACGTTCACAGTGGGATGAAGAAAGCAGAGCAGAGAAACGCTGTAGAACCAGGAATATACCGATTGGGGGGGGGGGACTTTCCTTCCTGTAGGAAAATTTTTATTCAGCACAGTTGGGAAAATTTACCATTTCAGTCAGCCGAAATTGGGAAATTTCGGTAGAGTTGGGAAAATCCAACAAGTCGAAAGCTTCTTTTCCCTTTTCCTTTTCTTTTTGCTTTTGTTCTGATACTAGGGAATTTTGAGTTGAGAAGTTTAAAAAATGAAAAAATCCAACAAGTCAACATTTTTTTTTTTTTTTTGCTCTTGCTCTTGGGTTAATACTTGAGAATTTTGAGTTGAAAAGTTGGGCAAATCCAACAAGTCAAATGAGTTTTTTGTTTTTTTGTTTTTGCTTTGACACTTGGGAATTTTGAGTGGAATCAGTCCCCCCCCCCCCCCGCTGATACAGGAAAACTTCGGTATGTCCCTGTATAGAACATGGACTGGAAGGTAGAAGGGGAGTTGCCAAGTTGCGAGAATGGTATTCACAGTGACGTCGCGGCTGGGGGGAAGGGAGACCCCCCTAGTCAATAGAATTAGTCGGTAAGTCGGCAAATTTTGAGAGCAGTCGGCAAATTGATTGAGATCGTGCTTGACTTATGAAATAAGAAATGACCCAAGAAAACATATACTGTAGGTATAAAAACTATACTAAGTTGAAGAAGGTTAGAATACTTTTAAAACCCTGTGGTCGACAAGTTCATAAATTTTAGTCGGCAAAATCCGACATGGATACCCCCCCCCCCCGAAATACTGCTTCGCGACGTCACTGGGTATTCAACATTTTTATAGCGCTGCTCTCCTCTCTTATATTAATTTAGGAACAGGCAATAGTCGATAGTTTCTTACTATTAATAGGATCGATAGATGTAAGTCAAAAAAATTCAGTTATTCATGTCTGGAGCAAGGATTCCTCGGCATTTATAACTTTGTTCTAAGATGAGATAGAGGAGTGCTGATAAGAAATGAGCACGAATTAGGCTACTAGAAGTCAAGGGTTGAAAGTTTATTTGGCCGAAAATTGCCGAAATGGAGTATAAATGCCGAAAGTAGGATAAATGCCGAAAAACTGTCCAACCGTTCAAGTTGAGCTTCTGATCCGAAATTAAATATTAAAAATTACAAGATACCTATTAAAAATCACAAAATTACGTATGTACGAATAAATTTGATGATCTGAAAGATGAAATGAAGCCAAAGAGACGTATGCAGGATGCCACGTGACTGAAGTAACTCAAAAATGCATGTACGTCCGAAGTGTACGCAGTACGGTGCCTGTTTCGACGCGGAATGCTAGGTTCTTCATAATTTCGATAATGTGAATCATGTTATTTCACAAACTGCCCTAAACTTGCTTTCATCGGATAATTTAGTCGATGAGTGTCTGCGAAACTGTTAACTGGCTGCAAGTTTTTGATAGGAACATTGGCTACCCATCTTTACGTAAGGTGAATAATGCTCTTATCAATGGTGTTCCATGTGCTGATATTTCGTGTAATCCCAAAATATTGAGTTCTTATTTATATGTACCTTTGGTTTCGGTTGATGTGAAGCGCTCCTTCTCAGAATACAAACTTCTGCTCACTGAAAGGCGATAAGCATTCACTCAAGAGAACGTGGAGAAGCACCTTCTCATAATGTATAACTCTAGAATATTATCGGAATTAAACTTGTTAACTATTTTCTTTTTAATAATTATTGAAAACTTTTTTTTTTTTTTTTTTTTTTGCCGAAAAAATGACGAAATGGTGAAAATTTGCCGAAAATACAGTTTTTAATGCCGAGAAATAAATTTTTAGTGCCGAAAAATCCTTGCTCTATCATTTCAAATACATTCCGGAAAACTACTGTAAAGTTCCATAACATGGCACAGATGTTACATTTTTTGTGTAAGCTGCGGTAACACATTATGAGAGAAAGACTCTTCAACGACGGGGCTAGCGCCCCTGCTGTTGAAAAGTCATCTCTCATAATTTGGATAGATCTAATGCATGAGCGAGAGGACAAAGAAGCTCTCACTTTCTTCCTCAAAACTCCCGGGTTAAAGACTATCGCCTTATACTGGAGAGTAATTCGGAAAAATATCTATAATTGAATACCTACTCAATGCCCATCGCATTCAATCGATAGTTTTATATAACATCTCATCTGAGAATTCAACTCTGAACAGTCTCCAATAGTTAGAACTCTCACTTAAAAATTTAACAACATCCGCATTAAAATCAAAATGGACGAAAAGATTCTGACATTCAAAACAGAAATCAAATATCTAGGACTAATACTCGACCCGACCTTAAATTTTAATAAACACGTAGAGTACATAACAAATAAAAAAAAAAAAATACTACAATAAAATCAGATCCCTGTATGCTAATCTGTTCGGTTATGATATTAAAAACAGAGAAATACCATATAACGCCCTCTTTCGCTCAATAACAGAGTACGGATCTCTAGCCTACAATGAGAAACTGAGAAAGTCGGACATAAAAAAACTGAAATCCCTGCAAAGAATAATACTGATAGGAGTCATCTCAGCATATAGGACAGTTTCTCACTCCGCCACTTACGTGATAGCAGGAAAACCACCAATAGATTTACAACTGAGACTAACAAATGAAATCAAAAACATAAAAAGGAAAAATAGACTGGGAAAAATAACGTTAAACCAGACTAAAGAAAGCATAAAAAGGGCGAGAGAAGAAACAATACAGATGTGGCAAGAACAATATAATAACGAAAATAAAGGAAGAACAACGGCAAGTCTGGTACCAAGCATAGAAACAAGACTAAAAAACAAGAACTTAAAAACTGACTACTTTATGACACAATACTTAACGGGACATGAAAAATTCGCAACGTACCTGAAAAAATATAAAATTACAGAAAACAGTACTTGTAGGGAATGCAACGAGGGAGAAGACAGTCCAGACCACACCTTTAAAGAATGCAAAAAACTTAAGAAAATTAGGGAGAAATATAGCATTACAGAAAATGACTTGGGAAAATGCCTACAAGAAGGGAACGGGCACCATAAAGCACGAAAATACGTTAAAGAAATTCTGGAAACTAAGGGCGAAATTGAATAAGGGAAACCTGGGTATGTCCATCTACATCTACATAACATGTAATTAGAAATAGGTACCGATAATAAACACTGATCATTTATTACACTCTATTCATTATATTCACTCCATTGTTATTAGTGTTACCCTATGTATAATTGTATAATTAATGTAAGAACTCCCGACTTCCTCGGCACGAGAAACTATGTAAAAGTACTGGGGTAGGAGGAATTGTTGTTAACAGCAGATTAAGGAATAAAAAAATTTAAAAAAAATTTCAAATTTTAAATCTCGAAACATCGCGCATACGAACACAAAATCTCATGCGAAATATACATAATACCTATACAAACATTAAAACCTCCATACATCACACTCGGCAACGCATTGTACATGTCACTTAGCATAGTCTACCAAATGGGCTCGGACCGGTATTTTTATACTTCTGACATTAATTTGACATTAAAAAGTAGTTAATGTAGATATACTCACTTTTGATGCACAATTTTGATACAGAAATGAAGTCATATTCAACTCAGAAAAATCAGTGACCGTTTGACAGCACTTTGACTGTAATTTTTTACATCAAAGTAAAGTCAAGGATTTCACGTTCACATCAAATTGTCGTCAGTTTTGTGTGTATAAATGGCGTTATGTTCGACTTTAATCTAAAAGTGATATCAATTTCACGATGACATAGAATGGGTGATAAGTTGATGGTCAATCTGGTTTGTCGGGCAACAGCTTCCCCTACAGAATTCGGCACCGTATTTAAGGCGCTCTACTCATCCTCTCTTCCTAGTTGAACCTTTCTTGTTCGTCTCAAATGGTATCCCTTTTTTAATCCCTACGATTATTCTACACATACTTACTATATGCTGAGTAATTCAACGCTGGCGTTGCAGTGCTAAAACCGAATAACTGTGACTGAATCTCTCAACGTAATGGTGCTGCCTTGTAGAAATGTAGGCGCCTTACTGGCTATATACTGCTTACTACACTTGTCCCACGGAGGAAGTTCAAGATCAAGGAACCCATTAAAAAACAATACTTACTGAAAATTCTCTGAGGAATTCAGCGTTATTTCTACGACTACCTGTGCGAGATGTATAGGTAAGTTACAGTAATTCTCACTGCATATGCGAAACAATGGAAACGGATTCGCAAGTACATCGCCGCTTCCCGTAACCTTGAAAACAAAACAAACAGACGAGGAAAATAAGTAGCTTCAAAAAAAGGCTTAACAAAACTGAATGCAAAATGTGCAAAATAATGGCGCCCAAATAATACAGACGGATTATTGGGAAGGCCACTTTTATTCCTCCTATATGTATTCCAGTAATTTCGACGTAAAATGAGTTCTCTTACTAATGATAAATATATGAGGTACCTATTGGCATGTTCCTGTGTAGGCCCGTTTGTCCTATCTCAATTAAATTTCGTAATTCAGAAAAATTTTTAAAGTGAGATCATTCGTGAAGCATTTTCTATATATTCATTGTAGGTACTCCTATTATCACTGTTTTGTTCTCATTACTCAGAATGAAAACATTTAACCATCTTTGGTTTAGCATTTATGAATTGAGCTAAGGTATCTCATCCTCGAGGAAATGCCCTGGGAGAGCTTGCCGCCCGGAGAGATCTGGTTCCGACGAACATGGGCGGCTCTCCAACCCGATTCCACCAAGGCTGGGGGTCGGTCGTAGACATCACGTTCGCGTCAGCCATTAAATCAAGACTTGGTCCGTGCTGGATGTGAAGTCAGGGAGTGACCACAGGTACATCACCTTGAAGCTGGATAAAGGACCTGAGGTCACTGCTCCAAAGAAGCTGGGAAGATGGGCAATTGAAGCTCGAAGCCGATCGAGTGGAGGTGAGCTTCCTGGCGAGTGACAGGCGGAAGAAAGCGCGGAGGCGGCAGCCGTTAAAACGATTAAAACGGTAGTAGCGGGCTGCTATTGCGCAGTGCCCAAGGTCGGCCTACTGAGAAAGAGACAGCCAACCTGCTTATGGACCGAGGACATCGCCGAGCTGCAGGTGTGTAACTGACTTCGTCGTCGGTACCAATGCACGAGAAGAGACGACGAAGCGGCAGCGGACGGTTTCGTAGCAGTACCAGCAGGCTCGTCGTACTCTCAAGTCAGCCATACGAAGTAGCAAGAAGGTGGCTGTGCAAGGACGCCGACGACGACCCCCTTCGGTAAAACCATACAAAGTGGTCATGAAGAAAGCCGGAAGGCCGTCCGTGACGAACCGAATGGAGCCGGGGGTGCTGCAACAGGTTATTCAAGAATTGTTCCCCAGCGTCCCCCGCTAACGGCGGCATCCGTCAAGTACGAAAGGATTTATCTCTGCAGTCCTCGAGAAGTGAACAGCGCGATCGACCTGGTCTGGATGAAGAAAAGGAAGGCGCCTGGTCCGGACATGTTTTCCAACGTCGCCTGGGAAGTGGTCCACATGGCAGACCCGTTCCTCTTGACAAACGTTTTCAGTCGCGCGTTGCAGGAGGGGACATTCCCGAGCAGATGGAAAACGGCACGGTTGGTACTGATCAAGAAGCCCGGAAAACCAGACGGCCAGCCGTCCTTGTACCGGCCTATATGCTTGCTCGACACCGTCGGTAAGGTGTTCGAGCGTACCATCGCGAATAGGATGGAGGAGCACTTTCGGAAGAGGAAGACGATTTCGAGCAGTCAGTACGGATTCAGAACTGGACGCTGGACTGCGGACGCTGCGCTGAAGTTGAAGAGCATGGTGAAGAAGGCGATCCGCGAGCGGCAGTTCTGCGCGGCAGTCAGTTTCGATATCAAGAACGCGTTCAGCTCGATACAGTATATACGTATCATGGAGGCGTTGGAGTTGGCGCGAGTACGTAGTTACCTCGTGCTCATTATTCGAAGTTATTTCGACGGCCACCGAATAGAGATGAAATCAGCGGCTCGTCCCGTCATCAGAGAGATGACCTGCGGCGTTCCACAGGGATCAGTACTTGGACCTACTCCTTGCAACGTCACCTTCAATTAATGTTGATGCTGGCACTACCTCCAGGCGTCAAGCTCATCTGCTACACCGACGACACGCTGGTGGTGCCCCAAGCCGAGACGACAGCAGAGGTCAGGCAACGAGCTAACCTGGCGTTGGAGATGCTGACGCACTGGATCGAGTCGGCAGGGCTTTACTTGGCAGAACAAAAGACGAAGGAAGTACAGTTTACGACGCGACGGAAGTATAGCCCACTATCTTCATTCTAAAATGTGTGGAGATTGGGCTCTGTGCAGCCCTGAAGAACCAGGGGCTGCTCTTCAACAGGAAGTTGCTGTTCCAAGAGCTCTTATTCAGGCGGTCAGTTGTGAAGGCGGATCGAGTAGCTGGACAGTTGACCCGTCTAATGTCGTACCTAGGAAGACCGGGGGAGAAGAAGAGAAAGATGTACATCAATGTCATCATGTCAGTCTTCCTACAAAGGGCGCTAGTATTTGTCGACACCGTCAAGATACCCTATAGAAGAGCGGAGATGGAGAAGATTCAGCGAGAGGCCGCGATGAGGTATGTCAGTGGTCAGCGCACTGTAGTAGGCATGTTAGCGTGTATACTACCGATTGAATTCAAGTTTGGCGGAATAGCGGAGGTATACCGGGCGAGGAAGAGAGCGAAGATGAAACGGGAGGCACTTCAGGTCAAGCTGGGAATCCAACATTCTACCCTTCGTATGTGGAAGGACGCACTCGCCCAGTCAATCAAGGGGAGTGGACTCGAGCGCTAATATGCAATTTCGATCAGTCGGCAGGTAGGTCCCATGGGGAACTGAACTTACACCTGACGCAAGTCCTGAGGGACTACGGGTGCTTTGACGTGATAGCGCCGAGCCCCGTGTTCACGCACTGTGATCGAGAGACAGAGGATATAACCCTTGGCATACCCTGTTCGAGTGTAAGATGTGGAAGCAGGAGAGGCGCGGTAATTTTCATGCTTCTTTTTAATTTTCTTGAACATAGCAAACCACCCAGCTCGACCACCAACCCATCTGAAAGTTCTTGGTATCTGCTGGAAACTTCCCCGAGGGTGGGCACCGTTGAGCGGGTCAGAGTTGAAACGATGAAAATTAAATGCCTTGGTGTTTCGCTGGTCTCATCCTGCCAGCTATCTTTTCATACTAAAGCATCTTGGTTGACTAGCAAAAAACATGGCCTCTCGGTTCTAAATTTCACTGTTGCCAGCACTGTGAAAGATACTTATACTGTCGTCCCCTTCATAACTCCATTATTGATGAGTTAGAAAAGTAAAAATCAAAAAATTCTGATTTGTACGATGTTTCGATCTTCAAATTCTACAACCTTCTTCAGTCTGATAAACCAAGTGCGAAGTTAGCGTGTTGGTTTCTTCTTCTTTTTTCCCTCACTGATATTATTCCGGTATAAAACGACCTTCATCGTTATACAATTGTCGAGACATACCTGAGTGAATTTCCGTTCATATACTCATCTGTGAAATTGTTTCATTTTTCTTGATATTATCTTTGCTGTCAGGTAATTTAAATACAACTTCGTATATTACTATTGTCAGTGGGTCTCATTTTCGCTGGATTTGCGAGACAGACGGCGATAGAGCTTTTACAGAAAATGCAAGAAATTTAAAAGTTTACAGATACAGCGGCAGAGCACAGAGTTTGCTATATTTACAAGGGCGATATACCTATGATACTAAACTCCTGCAATTTATGACCACGCAACTCCTCCTAGGAACGTGTTCATAGTTGAAACGACTACGCCTGAATTGGAGAGACGTATTCTTCATTTTGGAACTGAATGAAACGTTGAACGAACTGAACTATGAAAATGTAACCAAGCAGGACTAACATAATAAAGGTACTATGCCCTATCAACGCCATGCTTAACTAAATTGAAAATATCTCAGAAGATATTTAAGTTTTGGTCATCATAAACGTTCAATTTGAAGGTTAAAAAAAATACTCTACGACCCTAAAACGAATTTATTTCGATATAAAATGACAGTAAGTTCACTTAGAAACAAAATATTGTAAGTATGCTACACAAAAACATATTTTAGCACACAAATTTAGGCCACACAAAAATCGCTGACATACAAACGTACTCTTGAATATGGGGGGGGGGGAGGGGCTACGGGTCCAAAGCCCCCATTGACCTACCTTCTACCTTCAGTTTTTCTGATTTATTTCCGCAAGGAATGAAACACTAACGACGGGATTTAAAGTACAAACATGCACAAACAAAGCACAAACGATTGCACCCTCTTTCGAGTCAATTGGCCAATATGGAGGGCTACATATCCCCATCCCTTAAATGACCTACTCTCAGTTTTTCTGATTTATCTCCGCAAGAATTAAAGCACAAATGATGGGATTTGAAGCACAAACATGCAAAAACGATTGCACCCATTTTCAAATCAATCGGCCAATATGGAGGGGGGAGCTACATATCCCCCTCCCTTATTGATTTACTTTCAGTTTTTCTGATTTATCCCCGCAAGGAATAAAGCACAAACGAAGGGATTTGGAGCACAAACATGCACAAACATTGACCTACCTTCAGTTTTTTTGATTTTTTCCCCGCAAGCAATGAAGCAAAGGACGGGATTTAAGGCACAAACAAGGTACAAATGATTTCACCCACTTTCGAGTCAATCGGCCAACATGGGGGCTTCGTGCCCCCCCCCCCCCACTGACCTACTTTCAGTGTTTCTGATATATCTCCGCAAGTAATAAAGCGCGAACAACGGGATTTAATGCACAAACGAAACACAAATGATTGTACCCTCTCTCGAGTCAATCGGCCAATATTGGGGAATACATATCCCTAGCCCTTATTGACCTAGATTTATTTCCGCATGGAATGAAGTACAAACGACGGGATTTACAGCACAAACATAGTACAAACAAATACATGTTGTTTCGATACAAAATTTCTTTGTCTTTCTTTTATTTTTCTATCCTTTTTTTTCTTTTCACATTTTCTGATTGGGAGGGGCTGCATTCCCTCAGTTCTGCTTAAGAGAAGGGGGAGCAACCGCAACCACTGCATCATCTATTCTGCCGCCGGCGATTGGAAGCATACATGTGCCCAAAAGAAGCACAAGTGAAGCATAAACAAAGCATAAATTTTTTCATTCATTGGCGTAACATCTCGCTTTCATCTGGCCAGTCACCAACATTTCTGTTGATAGCAGAGGCGGAGGTGGTTGAGCACAAACAAAAGTATTGAAAGCATAAACGTGCCCAAATAAAGCACAAACGATTGCACCCAATTTCAGGTCAATCGGACAACATGGAGGGCTACGTGTCTCCAGCCCCCTATTGACCTACTTTCAGTTTTTCTGATTTATCTCCGCAAGGAATGAAGCACAAACGACGGGATTTGAAGCACCAACATGCACAAACGAATGCATGTGGTTTCGATACAAAATTCCACCAATAGGGGGCTGGCAATATGGACCTCATTGCAACCAAACTTTGCGGCGGCTGCTTGAAACCATCGACGAACAAACTAGGCACGAAATATCGTACTTTTTTTCTGGATTCTTCAGGATGTTTCGGAAATATCAGCTTTTCTTTCGCAGCTTTTTCTGTTTCTGTTTTATCAACAACTTTTTTCATTTTTATTCCCTCTGTCTTCTGTGCCGCCGGTTTTTTTTTCTGCCTTCCTCTTGTCTTTTTTTCTGCTTTCTCTTCAGCCTCTTTCTTCTTATTTTCTGCTCTTTCTTCTGCCTTCTTCTTCTTTTCTTTTCTTCCTTCTACTAGTTGCAATTTTTTCACATAATTCGCTTTGATTATATTTTTAACCGGGGTAGCTGTCAAAATTTCGGATCGCTGTGATCGATTATTGCGCTGATTATTAGTTATGGTCACACTTTTCCGAATCGGTCGAATACCTTGTGGACTGTATGCTGGTGGAGTAGGGGGCAACTTTTCGGTGAGAGGGTTGTCATCTGGGTAACCTGAGTCATCTTCATTTTCCGATTCTGCCAAATCTTCATCGATTTCGGCGTTTGCCAAGCGACTAGATTGCCCTGAAATATGTGGCACTGGTACTATTGACAACGGATTAGCTGACACAGGCTGAAGTAAAACAGCGTCGTTGTCACCAGTCACTGAAGCTGGCATAAATATGATGTAAAAATACGCGGTTAATTACAGAGAATTAGAAATGTAAAAACAAATGGTTAGATATCGTCAACTGGGGTAATATTGGACACTGGTGGTAATATTGGTCACTCATGACCTGTTACAGGAGCGCCAGTAACGTTATAAGTAAAGTCAGTTGGAGTGATGTTTGACACCGGGTTGGCATGTTTTAAAACAAACTGTTTTAAAACAATAGGCGGTAAAACCTGCCCTAGAGAGCGCTACAAAATCACCTGCGCGGGTGAAACTGATGAAAGGGTGATCATGAATAATTTTAAATGGAAATACTGCTATCCTTAGGAAGGCAAAAAACGGCCCAAAATTATTCCATCCATCTGCGTAGACTATAATTCTATTGTTTAGTAACAATACAATAAAATGTAGGACGAGATTTTAAAATCAATTTCTAATTGATTTAAATAAGACGTTTGAAGTTTGCTGTAATCTTATGGAAAATTGTACACCTTTTCAGTACGCAGAGCTACCAACTTTGGGAACTCTTAAGTTTTAGTGCCTATGAAAGAAAAACAGTCATTGTTTTAAAACGAATAACAAATACGAGTATGTCTTTTAAAACTGTTTTTTTTTTTTTGTTTGTTTGAAACGTGTTTTTTCCCCCATTTTCCTTGGGATATTCCCACCCAGAACTTACAGGGACCAAAATAATTTGTCAAGTACAAATAAATTTCAGAATTTCACGCAAAAATTTACAGGATGATTTGATATCAGTGATAATTATCAATACATTTGTTAGCCCAACGACGCGTATTCATGCTAACAGAAACGCACCTTGTGATGTCAGAGTTGAAGGTCGAATAACGGAACAAAAAGGTAAGACAAAAGGTCGGAAATAGGGAGGGGGAAACACGTTTTAAAACAGTATTTTTAAACTTTTGAAACCACAAAAATATACATTTTGTTCTTCTTTTTTTTTCAACTTTTTTTTTCAACCCTGTTTTGACACCGGTGTTAGTATTGGCTACTCATAACTTGTTGTAGGAGCGCTACTATCGTTATCAGCAAACAAGTCATGAGTGGCCGACATGTCCGATATTACCTCAGGAGACGGTATAGTGAGTTAGTGAAAATGCGAAATAATTATTCTGAAAGATGATTCGGTGGGGAAAAAAATATAAGAAAAAATAAATTTGTTAAATAAGGAACTTTGAATTTATTCATAAACTTTGAATTGGTTCAGAGAGCAAGGAAATAAGTTTGAATTATATTTACCGTACTAGTAGAGTTCTTTATCAGATGTTTTCTGAGTATGGGATGTGGGATATTAAATTTACGAGCTGTCTCTCTGATACAAATTTATCAGTTTTCACAGCTTCAAACGCTGCTTTTATCGATTCTTTAGTCCATCCATTCCCCCGCTTACTTTTCCTCACGTAATTAAACACCATCTAGACAAGAAAAAGTTCAATTTTGGTATTTCATTATGTAAAAAAATTAATCTTATGGGCAAAAGAAATATAATTTAGAATATTGCTATTTGGTGGTTCCTTTTGCCCGGTTTCACTTGCCCAATACACGTGGTTCCTACAATCACGCTTAGAAGCAAATTCAAGTAATTTACGTAAGTTCATCGAAAAGTATGTAAAATTACTTCTTTTTTTTTTTTTTTGAGATATTACTTACTTTAATTGATCACAAATTCATGAAACGATTCCACTTTGAAACAACGTTAAGAAGTCCTCACCAAAAACATTCAAACATCACATGTTGCTGGTGTCACAGATTATAATATTGAGAATGGTTACTAGCTATCATATTAAAATGTTACCAACCGTCGGGGATGTATAGAATAAAAGTTATTTCGAGTGGTTCCTTCTGCCCGCCGCTTGCTTTTGCCCTAACTTCCCATACTTAATTTTTAAGATGCCGGCCTTATTAGACACACTTACCTTAGATCCGCTTTCCCTAATCGTTTCCAGCATTTGTTGTTAGTCATAATTTTTGATCTATCGTTTCTTATTCTACCGATTTCTTGTTAGTTGTCTCAGTATTCACAACTGCAGTTTATCGTTCCTACTGGAGGTAGGTTTCTCAGCTAACATGTTCCTGTAAATGATTACATTTTTCGTTTCTTCTATTAGTTCCCGATCTGCAAGGGTTGACATAATATTGACCTGCGTCAATTTTCTGAATTTTGACACTGTATTTTGACATTTTGACAATCATTCACCCAATCAGAGCACTCTGGCGCATTTTTGACTTCTTGACACACTTTTGACCGATCAGTTCTGCTATACAAGTGGGCGGAGCCTATATCCCTCCTAGAAATTACGGGGCCAGAAATACGCCGGGCCGAAATTTCGGCACGGGGGCCAGGAATACGCCAGATATGCGACGCGGACTGTCCGGACTAGGTGGCGCGAATAGGAAGGAGCCAGCGCCATTCGGTGCCAGCGGCGGGCCGGCAGCGCGCGCAGGTGGCGTTAATTTAGCGCCGAAAACTTGAAGCAGGGCCAGATTTTGGCGTTGGCGTAAATCAAATGCTCTCGCTCTGCTTTGGAGCCGATTCGTTAGGTAAACTTACACCCAGTTGTGATAAAATCGAAAGCTGAATTCAACACCTGTGCACATATATCACGCAGCCACACAGAGTGATTCAGCCGAGTCACTATCATGAGGAAATGAACCGTAGTGACCTTTTTCAACGCGGTTGCTGAGTGTGATAATAATTAAGACCCACTGCAATTACCTGTACATTGATTATCAAACAAAACGTACAGTACATTCCAATTATCCAATCGATCGCCGAAGTTTTGGACTCGTCATTTTCCGCTTGCAAACTCATCCTCTGATTCGAGAATTTTCCTACGGCATATAAAGGATATCTTCAAAGTCATCTATTGTGTGCACGTTCTCGTGTTCTTCGATTGCGACAAATTTTTGTCACTTTCCAAATCTCGCGTCAAGAAGGTGCCAATGTCATCGACTGTGGGGTTCTCTCTTGGAACCAACGGTGTAATTTCGCAATGAGAATGTCGCGTTCATTAACGCTATCGGAAAAATTGAAGCAAACACGAGTTTTGTTTACTTTTTTGGCGGCAAATATACACTCCGATGTGTTGCGACCGCAGTTCGCTAAAATCAGAGTCCGACTCAAGGCTTTCGTGGCAAATCGGCCCGAATTATGCGGCGGAGAACAATAACTGAGAGTCATTGACTTGAAAACTGCTTCGTAACGTTACCGGACGTTGGTCGATTTGTGTAACCCATGGACCGACTGTGTCCTTTTAGTCAACATCGTCTCTCCTCGGTGATTTTCACCAAGTCTTGCTCTTTGTTTACTTTGTTCTTCTCTTGTTTTTTCTAATTTTTTTTTGTCCTTCTTTCTTCCGAACTCGACTTTCGCTTTAATTCGGAAAAATCTCGCTCCAGCGTTAGTACATAATAATAGAAAAAAACTCCAGTTTCCTATAACAGAAATGATTCGTTCAGCAGTCACGTCGTTACATTTTTTGTGGAATCGATACACGTGATTCACCACGCCAACTTCACGTTCAAGGACTGGCGCAAAAGAACGCTAAAAATGGCATAGGTACCTATACATATAAAACAGCCTGAACCTTGAACGTGTTTTGGAACAGTTCAGTTTAAACGTACGAAAAACTCTGTTTTCATGTGTAAAGAATAATTAAGTTTCACGGATGTGCTAATACTCGTACTACTGGGAAACCCATTTTTACATTCATTGATACCTATCTGATGTATGTGAGAGAGAGGAAAGATGATTAAACGCGTGCGTTACTAAATTGCTGTATTTACTTTTTCCAAGCGATTAAGTAACTCGCAGGCACATTAGTATATTGTGTATGATTCCAAAGACATGTTCTTGATTTCCAGTCGCATTGCCAGTACTCGCCAACTCGGCAAAATAGGGATGAAGACTTTCACCGTGATCGAGGCATCGACTAAGCTGACGCCGACTTGAAGATGAAAACTGCCGTCAAATCAACGTCGTCTTCATCAAATCGACGTTTTTTCTATGTAAATTTCAACGCCATTTCGAATGATCTAATTTGTCATTCATTCGAAGCGTAATGGGGTAACATTGAAAATTTAGACTTGAGCAAGACGAATGAAGTGGCGCACTCTGATGGTCATTTTGTTGAAGCTTGGTATACCCCGATGCGCAAAAACTCGCCAGTTACCCGTGGAAAGCTACCTTTTTGTAACCCTTCGATTACCCGGGAAAGGGTTTCCGAGGGTATAACTGACGGGTAACTTCAGGGCTACACATGAGTAGAGGGTTACCAGTTACCCAACATGTAAATGGAGCGTTCTGATTGCTCCCTTCCGTTACCCGGGTAATCGAAGGGTTACGAAAGGGTAGTAGCTTTTCCGCGGGTAACGGGCGGGCTTTTGCGCATCGGGTCCCGACATATCACTTATAGGAATCTGTTCACGATTTATGAGCGTTGAAATATCAGTCAACCTTCTGATAGCGGATTAATCGTATTCGGCAATTAGTCTGAAAGGCTATTCTCATTAAGATAGGTGAATCGGCCTCCAGGATTTTCTCGATTTTTATTTTAGTCTTCGATGAATACTGATAAAAGAAAATTTGTTCCATTTTCCCCAGGCAATTTTTTTAAAGTCGAGAGAAACACCTTCAGAAAAATCAAATATTGTAACCACCTTAAAGTGCTTCAATTTTGATGTTAATATACAGTTTTGTATCTGAAAGTATGCTCTATTCAATGGTGTATTCAGATCTGAAATTCATCCAAAGGAAAAAAATTTACGGTCATTTCCGCAAAACTGGTTTCACTTGCCCTAACTTCCCCTATTATTGCCCTGTAAGTCAACATTTTTCCTATTTTTTCATTTTTCTTTTTGAATAATTGAAAGTAAACTTAATAACTTACAACCTGACACCATTGAAATCTCTCTACGATACTCTCTCGCTCTCTAATCTTTATTTCCAAAAGATATGCCGTCAGGCCTTATTAGGAACACGTGTACCATAATAAGCCCCGACCTGAAACCTAGTAAGGCGCAAGCTGTTTTTTGCTACAAAAAATGTTGAAAAATTGGAAATAATTGTTTAAAATATGGTTATATATGAGCAACAAAATGGGAAAAACGACTTCGCGCGAATTTCCTGAATTTGGCATGACTTTCCGCAAAAAAAAAAAAGAAGAGAGAATGTCTTATGTTTGAATGCTCTGTGTTTTTTTGTCCCCAAAATGCGTATTAGAAATCTTATTGACAAACCGTTTTCGCGACTTACTCTTAACGAATAATTAGAAATTATTAATGGTGGGAAGTCTAAACCAGAAGTACCATTTTTAAAAACTGAGCAAAAGAGAGGTGGTTCGAGTTTTACTCTAGATATTGACAAATATCGCAATATGAAAACATTTTGTGGTTAACCGGTTGTGAAGATGATGGAAAACTGTTTTGTCGGCCATGTCTATTCAGGGATGTACTGATGAGGGGGGCGGGAAACTCCCCCCTGTGAACATTTTTCACAGAGCATTTGGGAAAATTTACAATTTCAATCAGATGGAGTTTGGAAAATTCAACAAGTCAAAGGTTGTTTTTTTTTTTGCTTTTGATAGGTACTTGGGAATTGCGTTGCGAAGCTGGAAAAATCCAACAAATCAAAGATATTTTATTTGCTGTGATGTTTGGGAATTTTGAGTTGGGTCAGTTGGAAAAATCCAGCTAGTCAAAAAGTTTTTTTTTGCTTTGATACTTGGTAATTTAGAGTTGAGTCAGTTAGGACTTTCACAATTCCCCCCCCCCCCCCAGGAAAAACTCTTTGGCGGTACGTCCCTGTATCTATTATTCGTCACAGATAAGAATAAATACATATGGAATGATCGACCCTACACAGGGATACAACAACTTGAATAATTTCATCAATGCCATTTTGTAGTAGCATGTTTCCTACTTTTATTCTGATTTTTACTTCACCTCTACGCTTATCGCTTACCTACTAGGAAAAATCACTGCATGCCACCGCAATAAAGGCTTTTCATTCATTCATTCATCATTGATCTGAGTCACAGTTCAGTTCAGTGGCACCTTATAAACAATTAGTTGAAAATAATTAAAATAATTATAAGCAACGCAATTTAGATTTTAGAAGGGTCCGCAATGAGCCTCTTGCAATTACTTTTTTTCTTCTTCGTTTTTTCTTCTTTCAGTAGTACCCATTGATCTTGATCATAATTCCTGGGCGAGCGTCATTTTCAAGGTACCGAGCCAAGGAGATGAAATAAAAAATAATGATGATATCTTAGTCTTCAGCCTATTGCAATTGTTCTTGTAGAAGATTGGAGTATACGGGTACTGTTACCGTTGGAAAAGATTTTGAAAATTGAGAAAAACCCCTTCACTGGATTTAGAAGAGGTAAAAGTTAAGCTGCTGCCAATGTATTAAATGGGTTTTCAGTTTATGTGTACAACCACTTACAGCAGAGGCGAGAAGTCTGTAATCGGTCGCCAGTATCTGAAAGCTGTAAGTGGGTAAGGCGTTACCTGCCGGTGCTCGTTGAACTCACCGTCATAAACCACGGGGCTAGTGATACGGGCATTCGACAGAAAGACAGCGCAGTCGTTCGACCTCTCACTTCGCACGGCTAGTCACCGACGAGTGAAGAAGAGCTGCAGACTCACATATAATGGGAATTACTCCTCGCAGATGGGCCAATAGGCCCACTCGAAGAAAGGAGACGACGACGGCGACAATTCGTTTGAATCGAGTCAAGTAGAACATGTCCAGTAGGAAATTCATCTTATTAGCAGTACATTCTTTTCGCAGTAGCGATGCTGCATATCCGAGTGTACCTAAGGTACGATGTAGGATTTTCTTGCCTTCTTAGTGAATTCTCTGACCAATGATATGTGTGAATGGTTCGTGAATTCTGATAAAATTGGGATCAAGTGAAACATGTTCCTTTGAGATACACTATTTCTGTATAACCTACTCTTATCAGTAAATGTTTGAAGGAATAATGCGGTGTGAATTATGTCTTATAAATATGATGAAAGTATATTAATTGTAAGTACTAGGGGGCTTCGCCCCTGGCCGCTTCGCGGCCCAACCCCCCCGCCGTCACTCGCTTCGCTCGTGCCGGCCTTACTCGGCGCTTCGCGCCTCGTCCATCCGCCACAGTCCTCAGTGTTTGGTCTGAAACTTTTGTTACTGGGTTTAGGTTTGCTGGGTTTCTATACCTTCAAGAATAAGTCAAACCTCTCAATTTGATCTATTAGAGGAAGCTGAGTAAGTTAGATCCGTCAGAGTTTGACGGCTGCCGCCTGATTTTTACCGGAAATACAGTGGTAAAAATGGAGAAGACGCGCCATTCTGATAATTTCTAATAGGAATCCGAAATAGGGAAAACAGACATATCTTTCTTATGGTATGGAGAGGAGAGAAATGGAGAAGAGTATAGGAGGCAGTATTTCGCAAGCTGGAAAAGTATAACTATTAAAAAAAAAATTCAGCCAGTTCCCAGGCTCACCACGGGGAGGTAACTGCCGTGAGCCCGCAAGAAGAGGGTTGCCCCTCTTAATGCCTGTATGATGGAGAAGATTCGGACTTGTGATGTTAATTATTTACATGAATACCTGAACAAGGTACTCCTGTAAAAAACTACACTCTGTAAAACACCATCATACAGTTCTAACATTAGTAACTTAAAATTCTATTTTTTTTGTACTTTTTTTTTGTTTTTTTTTTGTAATCTATAGTCTATGTTCTTAATAAAATAAATAAAATATTCTAATTCCTAATAATACTTAGAAAATTGAAGTTGCTGCAGAGAGACAAGAAAGGAAAAAGTCGGCTACAACAGTTTCAGTTTTGACACGAATCAGGTGGGGCTGAGGGTGGGAAATGTAATTTTGTTTCAGTTTAACTATCCTGTTGAGTAAGCTAAGAATATGAGTCTACAATACCTCAGTGAACACTATATTTTTAATCGTATTTCTTACTGTTTCATCATTCTGCTGGTTATTAATTTGGATTCGGATCCCGCTTCTACTACGACAGCGTGAGAAAGCTACATATAATTGACCATGGGTAAAAAGTTGACGACTTGCATCAATATATAACCCAATTCGGTCAAAGCTCTGCCCTTGAGTTTTTATTGATGGTCATAGCAAATGCTAACCTGACAGGAAACTGCAATCTTTTCAGTGTAAAAGGCATATCAGGATCACCACAGGTATCCAAAACTATACGCGGGATACACACGATATTACCAGCTTTGTCTCCCGTCAGTATTTCGCAACATAGAATCTTTTGGCCAATTAAGCGCACAATCAGCCTTGTTCCATTACAGAGACCATCAGATATGCATAAGTTTCGAAGCAGCATGACAATAGCACCCTTTTTCAGGGATAGTTTATGAGGTGGTAAACCAGATGGTGTTAATGAATTCAAGTACTCAGGAGGAAAAGACAATTGCACTTGTTCATTTGAAGTTTCAGTTAGATCAATACCTAACGCCTGAGCACTATCCATTGAACAATAAAGTGTCATTAAGAATTCGTCCATTAAGCTCATTCAATTCATCATTTCGTGATGCTAAAATGACTACTTTGGACCTTTCCTCGGGAGTTATATTGTCATTATACATATCTTCTACGAGGTCTGTGCTAATTATGTCTTCTGGGGGAACAAATTCGTCTATTTCATTATTACCTATTGCTAAAAGCCATTTCGGAATTCTGACTCGCTGGTATTTACACGCATATTTTTAGTTAGCCTGTGCTGCTGAAATATTGGCCAAATTGAACAGTTTTTCAAACAAGCTTCTACAATTTGCCGACGACCCCCTTTTTTTACAACTGGCAGCATCTGCCGGAAATCACCTCCAATAAAAAGATTTTCCCACCAATGGAGTTTCAGGGGCACGACATAGATCTCGCGGGCTGCATCAATAGCTGTTAACGCGTGTGCAGGTATCATTGATCCTTCATCCCAAATGAAACAGTCTATTTGGAACAACCTACGTTTGTCCGAGTTTTTCCACTTCAAAGAGGTGCGTGCATCAATAGATAGGGGGAGGTTAAACGTTTTATGTGCAGTTCGTCCGAATGGTAAAATGTAGCCGCAATGCCTGTCCAAGCAATTGGAGCCACTTTCATGGATTTTTGTTTGAAATAGTGGATTAGGCATTTGTACAAAAATGTCTTCCCAGTGCCACCAGGACCATCAAGGAAAAAGCAGTTGTTGGTATTGTTTTCTATAGCCAAAATCACATCATTGAAGATCCTTCTTTGATCTTCATTAAGTACAAGCAGCATCGACTCATATTTATTTTTATGTTCATCAATGGTCAGACTGTCCTCATCCTCAATTACCGTAGGTTCATCTATGTTACTGGGAAGTGACAGACCGAAATCAGAACAGGTGAAACCTTCCTTTTGGAGAATTGTTTCAATATGCATTAAACTTGATTTGTGGTGGTAGTGTCTTCGCATAACACTCTGCTGAATTTTTCCCACATTTCAGATCCTGGTACATCAATCCCGCTAATTAACATATAAACAAAAAAATGACGAAGTTGTTGAGGCATCAAAGAATTACTCGCTTCCTCCATGACTTCGAACATTTCTGTTTCCGACTTTACCAACCCAGCTGCCCTAGCCGCTTCCTGAAATGTAGAATGCTCTTGGTTATTAATAGTCCTGAGACATTCGTACGATGTAGCCCCTGGAATTTTATTTAATAGTAATTTTAGGTGAAACCTTTCAACGTCACGCGGAGAAACGGAATATAAACGAGAAACCAAACGGGTTACCCCAACATTTCGTCGTCGACACCATTTTCTTTCTTTTACATTCCATGTATAATGCAGCGGGATTTGAGCATAATTCCAAGCTCGGGCCTCTAAATCTATTCGATTCAAGTCAAACCAAGCTAACAATTTTGTTTTAGATTGGTTTGATGACAGAGCTGCTCGTTCATTTCCCTCTGTAAACAGAAGAGGGTTCTGTCCTGGTAAATGAACAGGTAGTCGATTAACGGAGTGACTTCTGTCATGCATTGGCAGTTCTAAAATTCGCCAAGCACTTTCCATTGCAGTTACAAATCGTGTATCTAAAAATTCTTGGATTTCATTACGACTGGAGCCACTCTGTTCTACATGCGATACAACTATGCGAGCTCTATCATGGCCCTTATGAATATATTTGTGGATATACTTAATGCTCATTACAGAAGCGCAGTACTCCACATTAATGTGACAGTTGAAACGTTTCAATAGGTAGGGATTGTAGGGTACGACCATCGAATTGTCTACAGGAACTATTCGGTTATTACTTTTGGCCAGTACGTATGTAATTCATGACGATTATCACGTCGTTGATATCGAGGAAAAGACGAACCAGTCATGTCTGTTTTTTCAATGAATGATTTTGGGAACTTTTTGAGCATGTCTTGTCCTGAGCATTCCAACATGGAGTTCTTTCAGTATGTGGGCCATGAAGCATGTGTTTCCTTACATAATGATAAAGTAAGGATCAGTTTCTTTATTGGGAATTTCAGCAGACATAAATTTATCGATGTCATCCGCAGTCAAGAGTTTATCATTCAGAGTTACCAAAAGATGCATGTGAGGTAAACCACGTTTTTGGAACTCAATTGTGTAAATATACGCTCGTATTTTTCCAAATACAGCTTCCAACTCAGATATGAGCATAGTACATTTGAGGTAGAACAAACGACAAACGAAGTAAGGAATGTCTTGGGCTGAGGTATCAGGAGGCAGGGTACGAAGAAATCTTTTAATTTCAGGCCAGTTAGGGTTACAAGTCATTGTAATGAAGAGGTCTGGCCGGCCAACATAACGAGAAATAGCCATGGCATCGTGATAGAGTTGTTGCATTGCTCGCGGGCTGCCACCAAACGATGATGGTAATATAACGGCATTGCCCAGTCGATTTGGGATCGGAAGTATTAGCTGCACTATTACTGATATGGTCCATTAGACCCTGCATGCTTTCAGAACGTAGCTGAGACTGATTAAATTTGAGATAATTTAAACGTCCAGTCTCAACCGTCAAGTATGCATTTATTATAAAATGCTGGGTCAGTCTGCCAGGAGGCCAGGAGGGGATTAAACTGACCAGTTGGTCTTATGGCTAGACGAAAACTATAATACTGTAGTGCAGACAGTACTGTCGGGAAGGCAAATTTGATTGTAATTTGTATGCCTAAAAGTCCATCCAACTTCACCTTGGGAAAAGTAAAGGAAACAGCATAGGGTCAGTATGGGTTGACTCATTAGAAAGAAAATTGGCCTCAGTTTCTCTTTTTGGATACACTCTAATATCTACCTCGTTCATTATGTCACCCTCTTGAGTTACAATGATTGCCGCTAATTCATTACATGTCGGAGCATTGTATACTCCTTGATGTCCTCTTTTAAATGGTAAAACACCAAATGCACATCTCATCTTGATTTTGAATATATGTTGCGAACAGATTTTTATAATTTTTTGCATAGGGATTCTCATTCATAATCGGCTGTATAATACTAATTATATCAGCATCGGTTGTAGCATGAAGTCGATGACGAGCTGCTTCGTCATTATCATAAATATAAATTTGACCAAAGTGTGGCTGGTTTACACCAAGTAAACTGCTGGTGACTAAAACCTTTGCTTGACCTCCCACGCGCATTGTATAAGGTCCTGGCCTATTCATGAGGTCATCATTTTTTGCATTGAAAGAAGCAAAGGCGAATACATTATTATAGGAGCGAATATTGCACGAAAACCGTTTCCCCCTTTCTGTAGACTCAAACAAAAGTTCTTGAAGCACAACAGGATAAGGTTCAAATTAGGAAGGTTGACTTTCCCTCCGTGGCAACAACTATTTTTGACCCGTTCCGTGTTCATTTTCAAAAGATAATGCACTACAGTGGATGCATACCACAGACATATCTCCAACATCCAATGTGTCCACCGATACTGTATTTCCCTCAGCACCTAGAAATAAGTACAGCGTTCTGCTATCCTTCTAGAAGTAGATACCCTTGTTCGATTTCTT
The DNA here is from genome assembly GCA_031841125.1 of Acanthococcus lagerstroemiae. Taxonomy (NCBI): domain Eukaryota; kingdom Metazoa; phylum Arthropoda; class Insecta; order Hemiptera; family Eriococcidae; genus Acanthococcus; species Acanthococcus lagerstroemiae. The sequence continues at coordinate 17,871,371 of CM063106.1, read as the reverse complement.
TCCTGTAAGCTGCTATTTCACCCATACTTTCAACCAAACGCCTACTTCCTGAGTTTCTATCTGTTCCTCACTCATATTCTCCAGTCGACGTCCATGCCTCTGTGAATCAATCTGTTCCTCACTCATATTCTCCAGTTGACGTCCATGCCTCTGTGATTCTATCTGTTCCTCACTCATATTCTCCAGACGGCGTCTTTCTCTTTGCGATACGATCTGTTCCTCACTCATATTCTCCAAGCGGCATCTTCTCTCTGTGATTCTATCTGTCTCTCACTCATATTTTCAACTCTATGTCGCATTCGTTGTCTATCAGCCTGCTCAGCCGACAAATTCTCCAAGAGGTTAGAGCTTTGTTCCCTCTCTCTATTTCGCTGTCGCCAAGCATTTTTTTGCTGTCGTTGCCTTTCTTTCCTTTCTTGCTCAGTGAGATTAAGTTTAGGGCGCGGCATAGTAATTGATTAACTGATCGAATTATAAAGGGAAAAGGAAGTAACTATGAAATATCACTGTCGCGAACCGAAAAAGTTTGAAGTGAAAATTTTTTGACTGGACTGATACCGGCGATATAGAGAGATATACGTGGCTACTAAGAGTAGAAATGAAAATGGAAAGTTTCTGATCGAATATACAAAGAGTAAGAAAGTAACTATGAATATCACTGTCGCGAACCGAAAAAAGTTGAAGTGAAAATTTTTTTAGACTGGACTGATACCAGCGATTTATGAGATATAGGTGGCTACTAAGAGTAAGAAATGAAAATGGAACGTTTTTCTAGAATGGTGATAAACGTTTGTGCTTTTCGATATCACAATTCAATGCAAGTTTTTAGAAAGTAGTACACCCTGTTATGAAGGCAGCTGAATAAGAATAAAGAACTTGTATGAAAGTGTGAAGTAAAATTATAATACTCTTAACGATCTGCTTTCGAAAAGTGTCTGTTTTCCAAAAAGACTATGCCGGCAAACTGATAAATATTTACGATAAATACCCAACGAAGTTGAAAACTTAAGAAATAATTGTAAAATAGCTAAATAGGTAGCTGTATATATGAAGACCAAAATGAAAATACTGATTATCAGTTTACTTACAACTTACTGCGTCCTGGTTTCTTTACGAGATTATCCGTTTACTTACAACTGCGTCCTGGTTTCTTCACGAGATTCAAAGTTCGGAAATCGTCTTCGCAAAAATATCGTCTTCGTAAAATGCTTTGTAAACTGTGGACTGACATACATCCGTACCGCAAAAATATTCAGTCACACAGAAGGAGAAATAGCTTTCAACTGAGTGTCTGATAGTTCATCATAAATTTTCCATAGCAATTTAAATTGAGGACCACTTTATTACGTTATCATGTCATATCAACCGATGGCCGAATATTTTTATTTAATAACAGGTTTTCTCTTAATTATACTCACTATCAGTGTATGACGTCATCAGGGCGGATTTAACATGCTTGCGCCTTTAGATAGAATAAAAATTAGCGCCCCCCTCCCAAGGGTAGGCTACCCTGGAGAAATGAATGACGTCATAATGGACCTGAGATCTCAGAGTCCAAGGTAGCTGGTCTGCCCTATTCATGAAGACCTGTCATTATATGTTTTTTTTTATGTTTATTATGTCATTAGGTATATGTCTTTTTATGATTATGTCCTTAAAAGTAGCTGATCTGCCCCTGCAATTTTTCTGGTTCTTAGATAGGCAACCCGCAGTGCGTTTTTTTTTCTCCCAGAGGCAGTGGCGATGGCGGCGACGGATTTTACTTTTTTCGTATATAGAGGTCATTATATGTTTTTTATGTCTTATATCTTGTGACTTGAGATCTTGGAGATCATGGGTAATTATTATGTCATTATATGTCTTTTTATGTCAGATAGTCTAAAAACTTGGAGATCTTTTATGTTAGAATAGATTATGTCCTTGAAAGTAGCTGATCTGCCCCTGCAATTTTTCGGATTTTTAGGTAGGCAACCCGCAGTGCGTTTTTTTTTCTCCGGAGGGTGGCGCTGGCGGCGGATTTTACTTTCCTTAGTATAGAGAAATGTCTTTTTTTTTGTCTTATTATGTCGGTTATGTCTTTAAAACTTGGAGATCTTTTTATATTAGAACAGTTATGTCCTTGAAAGTAGCTGATCTACCCCTTCAATTTTTCGGATTTTTAGATAGGCAACCCGCAGTGCGTTTTTTTCCCCCGGAGGTGGCGGCGGCGGCGGCGGCGGTGGCGGCGGCGGATTTTACTTTTTTAGTATATAGAGAGACAACCCGCAGTGCGTTTTTTTCCCCCGGAGGTGGCGGCGGCGGCGGCGGCGGTGGCGGCGGCGGATTTTACTTTTTTAGTATATAGAGAGATAGAGAGATAGAGAGATAGAGAGATATCTTGTGACTTGAGATCTTGGAGATCATGGGTAATTATGTCATTATATGTCTTTTTATGTCAGTTATGTCTTAAAACTTGGAGATCTTTTATGTTAGAATAGATTATGTCCTTGAAAGTAGCTGATCTGCCCCTGCAATTTTTCGGATTTTTAGGTAGGCAACCCGCAGTGCGTTTTTTTTCTCCCGGAGGTGGCGCTGGCGGCGGATTTTACTTTCCTTAGTATAGAGAAATGTCTTTTTTTATGTCTTATTATGTCGGTTATGTCTTTAAAACTTGGAGATCTTTTATATTAGAACAGTTATGTCCTTGAAAGTAGCTGATTACCCCTTCAATTTTTCGGATTTTTAGATAGGCAACCCGCAGTGCGTTTTTTTCCCCCGGAGGTGGCGGCGGCGGCGGCGGCGGTGGCGGCGGCGGCGGATTTTACTTTTTTAGTATATAGAGAGAGTTGCCTTTCTTTCCTTTCTTGCTCAGTGAGATTAAGTTTAGGGCGCGGCATAGTAATTGATTAACTGATCAAAATATATAAAGGGAAAAGGAAGTAACTATGAAATATCACTGTCGCGAACCGAAAAAGTTGAAGTGAAAATTTTTTTAGACTGGACTGATACCAGCGATTTATGAGATATAGGTGGCTACTAAGAGTAAGAAATGAAAATGGAACGTTTTCTAGAATGGTGATAAACGTTTGTGCTTTTTCGATATCACAATTCAATGCAAGTTTTAGAAAGTAGTACACCCTGTTATGAAGGCAGCTGAATAAGAATAAAGAACTTGTATGAAAGTGTGAAGTAAAATTATAATACTCTTAACGATCTGCTTTCGAAAAGTGTCTGTTTTCCAAAAAGACTATGCCGGCAAACTGATAAATATTTACGATAATACCCCAACGAAAGTTGAAAACTTAAGAAATAAATTGTAAAATAGCTAAATAGGTAGCTGTATATATGAAGACCAAAATGAAAATACTGATTATCAGTTTACTTACAACTTACTGCGTCCTGGTTTCTTTACGAGATTATCCGTTTACTTACAACTGCGTCCTGGTTTCTTCACGAGATTCAAAGTTCGGAAATCGTCTTCGCAAAAATATCGTCTTCGTAAAATGCTTTGTAAACTGTGGACTGACATACATCCGTACCGCAAAAATATTCAGTCACACAGAAGGAGAAATAGCTTTCAACTGAGTGTCTGATAGTTCATCATAATTTTCCATAGCAATTTAAATTGAGGACCACTTTATTACGTTATCATGTCATATCAACCGATGGCCGAATATTTTTATTTAATAACAGGTTTTCTCTTAATTATACTCACTATCAGTGTATGACGTCATCAGGGCCGGATTTAACATGCTTGCGCCTTTAGATAGAATAAAAATTAGCGCCCCCCTCCCAAGGGTAGGCTACCCCTGGAGAAATGAATGACGTCATAAGGACCTGAGATCTCAGAGTCCAAGGTAGCTGGTCTGCCCTATTCATGAAGACCTGTCATTATATGTTTTTTTTTATGTCTTATTATGTCATTAGGTATATGTCTTTTTATGATTATGTCCTTAAAAGTAGCTGATCTGCCCCTGCAATTTTTCTGGTTCTTAGATAGGCAACCCGCAGTGCGTTTTTTTTTTCTCCCAGAGGCAGTGGCGATGGCGGCGACGGATTTTACTTTTTTCGTATATAGAGGTCATTATATGTTTTTATGTCTTATATCTTGTGACTTGAGATCTTGGAGATCATGGGTAATTATGTCATTATATGTCTTTTTATGTCAGTTATGTCTTAAAACTTGGAGATCTTTTATGTTAGAATAGATTATGTCCTTGAAAGTAGCTGATCTGCCCCTGCAATTTTTCGGATTTTTAGGTAGGCAACCCGCAGTGCGTTTTTTTTCTCCCGGAGGTGGCGCTGGCGGCGGATTTTACTTTCCTTAGTATAGAGAAATGTCTTTTTTTATGTCTTATTATGTCGGTTATGTCTTAAAACTTGGAGATCTTTTATATTAGAACAGTTATGTCCTTGAAAGTAGCTGATCTACCCCTTCAATTTTTCGGATTTTTAGATAGGCAACCCGCAGTGCGTTTTTTTCCCCCGGAGGTGGCGGTGGCGGCGGCGGCGGATTTTACTTTTTTAGTAATATATATATAATATATATAATATATATATATATATATATATATATATATATATATATATAGAGAGAGAGAGAGAGGAGAGAGAGAGATTCTGTTTCAAGTTTCAAGCGATGAAGCGTTGTGACTGTCTTCACCTGAAGACGAAACAACGGCGTTCTCCTCTCTGGCAATTGGGGGAATATATGTGATGGAGCAAATGAACTAACAGTGTATGAACAAGTAACAAATAAGCAAGTAGCAAATGAACAATTATAGCTAAAGAAAAAGTACAGGATAACACCTTACTACTTAATGCATAGAGAGTTTTTAATTGTAGATCAGAATGCCAGAAGCAGAACTGTATATATTTTACGTACAAAAAGCATCAAGGAGAAATACTACAACAGAGACTCCAAATTTATCAAGCAAAACAATTAAGAAGAACTAAGGAAATGTCAGCGTGAACAATTTTAAAAAATGACCTACAGTTGTATGCGTAAGTTGCGGTGGATTATTTTTCTGTCATGAGGAACAAATATATTCGTATGTACTTCTGATGTTCTCAAAACTGTACGCCTGTTAACAAGTTTTGATAGAGTATTGGTAATAATCTTGGTTACACCTGTTCAAATTGTAATATCCTTGGTTGAATCAAAATAAAATTTCTCATTTGAATCGAAATAAAATTATCTTCTTTTATAGTGGATGAAGAATTATGACTTTCTAAAATATGCCACCTGAATTAGTTGAATTAAATAAACAGAAGATTGGAAGAATGTTTTCTAGCTCCAGGAATCCGTTTCATTCAAATTTGAGAGTCATTTTTTGTAGACAGATCCTCCAGAAAAAGTTGCTTATTGATCTTCATCTTACTGCGCGACTGCAGTCTCCAGCTTCGCAATTTGAAGCTTTAAACTGACTTTGAGTATAGTAAAGACTCATGGGAGTGTGAAGGGTTGGCTTTTCCAGCCAGACTATAGAATCACTTACTTCCAGCCGATCGTTTTTTGTCCCTTTTCTTTTTATGTCAAAATGCTCCTTTCCATCGCAGTGCGTGTTTTGTAATCTCTGCGTCCCTCTTTTAGTTACCTATTAATAATGCCCAAGTCTGGATGTAATGTGGAATGTAGAGTAATAATGCCTGAAATGCACCACCTTTCCCTTAATTATTAGCACATCTATGCGATTTGCTTTTCCTGACGGTAAAACTGGAAACTACAAATGAATGAACTCGTTTCCAATTATACCACCAAAAAAAGGTAACAACTTACAGATCGCTGACAATCGAAAGAGAAAGTGGTATGATTTGGGCATCATTGCTCTGTCTGGGAATCAAGAACGAAACACAGATACTTTATCACGAAAAGTATGTTCCTATGATTTCTTTCAGCCATGTGAATGAAAGAATTCTTCTCTTGGAAACATTTTCATTGCTGATGTTCGGCAGTGGAAACATTATACGCTTAATCATTGATTGATAAGTCAATGGTCCATCGCAGAGATTCTTGAAACATCTGACACTGACATCTGTTTTCGGTGGTTCATAGTTGTTACACGCATGGACCTCAAGCAATTAGCGGGAGTCATTAAACGCTTCCAGAGAGCTGGATGGTCAGCCAGGAAGTGTTGATAACATCGTCGCTTTGTGACAAAAAGGTACCTACCGCGCGATAAATATGGTCGGAAATTTCATTCCAAGGACGCGCTTTAGAGAGAAGAGGCTTTGCCATTTTTTGCTGTTATTTTTTGTAATAATAAGGCATCCATGACATTCGGTAACGCAAGAACAAAAGATTAGAAAAATAAAAACAGTTAGCCGGCGATTATTCGGACAGGAAAACCGTAACGAAAGTCGAGCCTATTAAGCGGTCCTCCTTGGTGGATTTGATACTATTACTCGTCAGGACCGTATAGCAGTTTTTTTCTTCTTTTTTTTTTTTCTTCAGTTAGTAAAGTAATATATAAATTGGCGAAAAATATCCGAAAACGTCGGCTATTCATTCTGAGTGTTGAAAAAATATCCGTAAACAATGAAAAATTATTTACTGAAACCGAGAAACCGCGCAAGAATTATATAAGTTATACTAGGTGGAATGAAGAACAAACAAGCGCTTCAATTATGATATAACATTGTACTTTGGCACGTTCTACACTTTGAATAATTTATATAAATGCAATAAATTTCACAGCTGATAATATTTATTTGGATGATATAATATTACACCCACAATAATTTACAAACCACGCATATTCGAAGTGAATTTCAAGAACAGAAAAATGCTAAATTACATTCTCGCGACAAAACTCAGCACCTGGAGTGCAATGATAGCCCGATGCAGAATTGCGAATTGGTTGTGTTTTGCCTAATTTACTTTATTCCTCGCCACTTACTCAATGTCTCTTCAGAGCCATTCCTGAAGCATTTTCGAGAAACTGAGAATATTTTCTTTTCTTACTAGCAAATTTTGAGCCCTAGAGGGGGAGTATTTTGGGTTACACAATAAGTTCTTCTTCCTCTTCGTTCAACAGGTTTCGGGCATCGTGATCAGGTAACTGAGTCGATCAGGCTCCTCCAGATGTCCCTGTCCTCGGCTGTCCTAGTACATGATCCCATCGTCTTGCCAGTGATTTTCCGTATTAAATCTATGTATCGTGTGGGTGACCTCCGCGCGACCTGGTCCCTTCTACTCTTCCCTGCACAGTCAGTTTCTCCAGATTGTCCTTTTTGATTACATGACCAAAGTAACTGAGAATGCGTCTCCTGATGACTATGCTGAGTCTGTCTTTCACGCCAAGTTCTTCGCGTATCGACGCATTCGTCCTCTTCTTAATCCATGGGATTCTCAACATACGTGTATAGTAGTACATCTCGAAAGCCTCAATTCGCTATATATCAGCGTTTTTCACTGTCCAATACTCTGCTGCATACAAAAAGATTGGAAAAATCAAAGACTTGATTACTGGAAGCTTGGTGTGTATTGTTACATCATGACTTTTCCAGATTCGATTGAGCTTTCCTAGTGCTGTTTTTGCAATTGCCGCCCTTCTTCTTATTTCTCCTTCTGAGCCGCCTCTATTGGACACCATGGAGCCCAAGTATGTGAAGTCTTGCACTACTTCTATTCTACCCATATATGTGATATCCCTGGTTGGTTATCATTCGTGCGGTCGACGATTATAATTTTAGTTTTGGACTTATTTATTCTCAGGCCCACCGCGGCACTAGCTGCCTCTACTCTCTTCAGTAGTTCCCTCAGTTCTTCTATCGTTGTGGCTAGCAGAGTGGTATCGTCTGTTTATCTGAGGTCAGATATTCGTTTCCCTCTTAAAGATACTCCTCGTTCATAACTCACTCTCCATAGGCGTTGAAAAGGATGGGGCTGAGTATGCATCCCTGTTGTACTCCTTTGGCGGTTTTGAAGTGCTGCATGAGTTCTCCTTCTACTCTCACTTGAGCAGAGTTGTTTTCATACAGGCTCTTAAGCAGAGCAGTCAAGTGCTTTGGTATTCCTAGTTTTTCTAAACAACTCCAGAGTATCCGCTAGTTACATTATTGAACACCTTTTTGTAGTCGATGAAGCGTAAATACACTGGCTTGTTGAACCTCCGAGATCACCTGGCGAATATTGAAAATTTGCTCTCTCTTGCCTCTGCCAGGGACTAAACCAGCCTGTTCTGGCGGTATCTGTAGGAGGATGTACCCCTTAATCCGTTTGTGCAGGATGTTGAGTAAGCCTTTGCTCGCGTGTGATATTAGCGAAATTGTTCTGTAGTTTGAGCAGTCCGATTTGATCCTTTTTTGTGGAGAGGTATATATACTGAAGCAGTCCAGTCCGTCGGCCATTTCTGCTCTTTCCAAATTTCGTTGCATATGGAGTGTAGTAATTTGGTGCTTTCCTCCAATGCTGCTATCAGCATTTCCGAGACTATGCCATCTGCACCTGCTGATTTACCAGTTTTCCTGTTTTTTGACTGCTGCTTCGACCTCCGATATTAGGATATCTGGCTCCACCTCGCCGCTTGGCCCTTCGTCTCTCTGTCCAACACTTCTGGTTTCGTCCGCCATCAGGTTCTCACAGTATTCGCGCCATCTCGTTTTGACTTCCTCTGAGCTTGTCAGCATTTTTCTGTTGCGATCTTTCAGAGGTAGAGCTTCTGCTTCAAAAGTTTATGTGATCCTTCTGATTTTCTGAAACATGTCTTTGATCTCGTTTTTGAGCTGATGTTTCTCAATTTCTTCGCAGATCCCTTCTATATACCTGTTTCTAACTTCTCGGTATTTTTTCCTGACTTCCTTACTTTTTGATTCGTACAGCTTCCTTTTCCTTTCATCCTCTGCAGTACGCCCTTCAAGTCTTTCTGACAATTGGGGAGCAGAATTGACCCGGTCTATTTAAAATATACAAGGAGGCGCGGACTAATTCCTCTTCATTGGAGTAAAATTTTAAAATTAACGTCGGCAAAAATTGAGCTTATATTTTAGCTCTGGTTGTCAGCTGATCGAATGTATAGTAGTAGGTATAGCTGGCCATGGGAACCTTGGTAGGTATAATAGATGGTAGCAAGAGTGAAAACAAGAATCTTCAACTCCTTGAGGGTACTACAATCCAAAGCCCATTCCTTTTATCGAGTTGATCTAGAATCCCTTTTTTGCAGTTGAACTACATGTCGTCGGTGGCGCGTCTGACACCTCGTATGTGAAAAATACAACTTTTACTCATCACTTACACATAGGAGGTATTTGGAGTCAAGTTTAGAAACCCATGCACATAGGTAGGTATTACATAGCGTTCTCTAGTGGACAACATTGTAACTAAGCACATAGGAGGAATTTTATTCAATGCGCCTGCCAGAGACGAATCCAACAAGACCAGTAAGTGGTTTAGGCCAATAATGTCACATACAAGGTGTCAAACGCGCCACTGACGATATATTTTCCTCTGTACAGCCACTGGATCGGCCAAGGAGACGTGGAAAAGTTTTTCCTGATGAGAGTTCAAGTTCTATCCTGCAGAGATTACAAGTTCTATCCTGTAATTGACTGATGTAGGAATTAAATATAAAGACTTGCAAGTAATTCTTATTCTCTTAATATCTCAAATCATAAAAATCCAGTTTTCAAGTATTTTTACAGTTTATTCAACTGGCAAAAGTCGTACTCTGATGTACTTGTAATGAGTATAGAGGATGAGCTCATTATCATGTCTCTCACTGATATTAGCATTACACTGAGTTTACTAATATACTGTAACGAAATTAGCACCAAAAAATGCATGAAAACACGTAATAACGACTTTAATTTCACACAACACAAAACAGTAGCTAAATCGCCTTGAAAACGCACAATTTATTGCATACAAAACTATACCACACGGCAACAGCCAGCGGCCTTTTCCCCGGTATTATTGGCAAAACTCCTTATCGCTCTCATTATCGATCTTCTATTCTGCTGCTCGAAACGTGTCAATTGTTCTTCACTTATCTCAAATGTTTGAGGGCGTTCGCCACACTGCCCCCTCCTTAAGCCTGGACGCCCTGGCCAGGCTCCAGATCTTCTTCATGGTCGCCATGTCAGACTGCCAATTGGTCAAGGTGCATGACTTTGGCTCATCTACCACCAAGTTTCCAAATCCAGTATACAACATCGTTGATCTGCTTGAGCACGATGTATGGTCCTTCCCAATGACTCTATAGCTTTAGGTTTCTTCCTCTCCTTTGTTGCGGATTGTAAAACCAGACATGGACCTCAGCCTGGAAGCCGACCTCATTGGCCCTAATGTCATAGCGAGTTTTCATCCAATTGCTGGCAATTTGCAAAGTAATTACAAACCATGCGATGAGTTGAATTGAGCTTTTCCCTCAGGTGGTTGACAAACTCATCCACCAGTTGTGGCTGTTGAGGTAGAGTTCCAAACTCCAGATCACATGGTAATCATAGCTCCCGGCCAAAGATGACCTTTGCGGGAGTGTGCTGCGTACTTTCATGCACAGCTGATCTGTAGGCCAACAGGAAAAACAGGGGTGGCAGCCTACGTGTAGCATATGTAGCAAGACGCTACACCTGAGAAAGTGTTGCTACACGTGAGAAAATGGCTTGCTACACGTGGAGAAAGTCTGCTACACGTGAAATTTTCCATTTTTTTTTTCATTATTACCAAACCTGCTTACCTGCAGCCTGCATGCTGCAGCCTGATGGATGAAGGATAATGAATCGATGATAAGATAATTCTTATTATCACTTCGAGTGACACTGACGAACCTCATTCAGAAGAAAAGTTTAGTTTTCATTTTCAATTCAAATTCAATCATTTTTTGGGATTTTCTCCTTGTTTGTCAATATTTATTTCAATTTTATTATTAAATTTCTATTCGTTTGTCATATTGTCATAAATATCTATATCTATCTCTGTGTATCTACGAGTACGATCACGAATCACGTATCACGATGTATGAACAATTACAATTAGAAGAAGATGAAAATGAAAACTTGGACACCGCCGCAGCTGCAAACATAGAAGTTGTTACTAAATCTAAAAAAGTTTCGCGAACTATTTCAACTTCTAGTAGTAAAAAAACAATTTCCTCTGCAAGTTCTCAATCGACGAAATCCAGTGCTCCAAGTTTAAAACGATTCAAGCAGTCTACATTGAATGTGTTTCGGTCATGCATGGGGAAAAACAAAGGTAAGAAAAACAAAAAAGAAATATTTATAATCCAAGTTATTCACATTTTCAATTTTCTGAATTTTCTATCACATTTTACATTCTACATTTTTGTCTCCTCGTCTGGTTCTCTTTTTTCTGCACAGTAACCGTTCTTCAGTTGTCGTTTCTTCTTTCTCACTTCTCAGGCTATTTGGCTAAGTGGCTTTGGCTTCATAATTAAATTTTAATAATTATAATTTAGTTGGCAATGATGGCGATGCTGAGAAGGAACCGATTACTCGTATGTCAATAAAGTCCAATACCAAAACTGTAACAGTAACTACTTCTGCTTCATCCGAAACCGAAACTACATGCAACAACAGGGCCCAAAAAATAATGTAACTCCTTCACCTAAGACTACATTACAGTCCACGAGTATTAATGACAAAGGTAATATTCTCCATTTCCATTATATTCCTTCTCTAAATCTAAATTCTTGATGACGCCGACGCATTATCAACAGCTTGCTCATATTTTCAGGAAAATCCACAAAAGGTGATGGTAAAAGAAAATTTCGCAAACAATGGCTAACTACATTTCCATGGCTCGTTCATGAAGACGGAAAAGCGTTTTGTAAAATTTGCATTGAAGCAGTGGATGCCAAAGTATTACTGCCAACTGATAGTCATTCTGTAATGGCAAAAGATGCCTTTGTTATCAACGGATTTTCTTCGTGGTCTCGTGCGGTTGATGCCTTTCAGAATCATGAAAGATCGTCTCTCCATAATGCAGCTGCTAAAAATTTAGTAGATAGGAAGAAGAGTGAAAAAGTGATAGAGAAGTCTTTCTCTGAAGGAAATATACGCAGTAAACAGCGTGCCAGGGTTGCATTGATGAAAATTTTCGAAACTGTTCTTTTCTTTGGTGAGTTATCATTTTAAAAAGAAAAGTATCTTGTACGCTTATTCACCAAATACTTACCTACTCAGTGAATTCTTTTGTTATCAGGTACTGAAGGACTACCCTATCGTTCTGCAGACGATGAGAACTCAAAATTTCGAAGACTGCTTAAAATAAGAGCTTCAGACGTTCCAGAACTTTCCGAATGGTTGAATCACGATGGTTACAGATGGCTCCATCACAGTCATATTGAAGAAATATTTCAAATGTATGCTGATTACATTTTGAAGAAAATCATACAGGAAATGCAATCAGTTGGGTATTTTGGCGTTATGATGGATGAAACATGTGATATAGCTCGACTGGAACAAGTTTCTATTTCGTTTCGTTACGTTACAGATAATTTTGAAGTGAGAGAAGTATTTGTTGGCTTCTATGAAACAAAAACTACTACAGCAGATGTACTATTCCAGATTTTTGAAGATGTTCTACTTCGCTTCAATCTTGATATTAGTTTTCTTCGGGGGCAATGTTTTGATGGAGCTGCTAATGTTAGTGGAGTTCAAAATGGATTGAAAACCAAGATTTGTGCAAAAGAGTCCAGAGCTATTTTCATCCACTGCGTTGCACACCGGTTAAACTTAGTTGTTCAAGATGCCCTGGTAAATGTTAATGAAGTTCGGAAATTTTTAGGTATTGTAAGAGATTTGATCAACTTTGTTCGTGAGTCTCCAAAACGTTTAGCTTTCTTTTCGGATATCCAAGCTAGTGAAGCTGAAATTAATGATGACTTCCATATTCGTAAGTTGATGAGATTTTGTGAAACTCGATGGTGCGTCCGGGTGAAATCGCTAGAAACAATACTTTCAAATTATGTGCCGTTAAGTATTTTTTTGGAAGAGACTGCTGCTGATAAAAAATCTGATATGAAGGTCACAGCCGCAGCATCTGGTTATGTGAAAGAAATGGAATCTTTCAAGTTCTACTACATACTTAATTTATTGATCCACATTTTTTCACGAATTGAAAGCTTGAATACCGAATTCCAGAAGATTAGTCTGATGGTAAATGAATCCCTTTTCAGAGATTCAAACATTAATCACAATTTTACAAGTGTATCGAGACACTGGCTTTGATGAATTTTGGACAAAAACTACGAAGAAAGCAGATGTTCTTGGTGTAGAACCTCCGCAACTCCCAAGGGTACGAAAGTTAACTCGACGCTATGATGAAGGAAGTAGTCCACATGTGTTTTCATCAGCTAGAAAGTATTATGAAAAAATGTTCTACGAAGTTTTGGATGTGTTGTTGTCATCTTTGCGTAGCCGATACAATACAGAAGAAGTTGAAATTCTTTGCTCAATTGAAAAGTTTGTCACCTCTAAATCTGAGGAGAATCAAGAAGATGAGTCTCCATTAACAGTCATAACAAATTTTTATCGATCCGATTTAAACCCATCTAGACTAGAATTGCATCGAGATATTTTTTTAGACTACTTCAATCAGCAAAATGGGCGAAACCCTTCCTCACTTCAAGAAGTCATCAAATTTTTTATTCAAAAGAAAGAAGCCTGTGGCCCATCACATCGGAAATGAAGAAATTGTGCACGTTAGTTTTAACCATACCTGCCTCCTCCGTAACATGTGAAAGATCTTTTTCTGGGTTAAAATTGTTGAAGACGTACCTCAGGTCAGTACTCAAAGCAAAAAGATTGAATAATATTGCCATCATCCACACATATAGGAACGATTATGGTGATGAATTGAAGATGAAAATTGAAATGTTTATGGATGCGTGGATTTCTAAGAATAAATACAGATTGGCCAAATTTGCTTTAAGCTCTTAATTTATATCCACATTTATAATTATAACTATTATTATTTTGCATTGTTCAGGTTTCCTTCATACTTACCTATGTACCTACCTAATAAGGTAATATAATATTAAGTATTACATTAATTGATTTTTGTTCTCACCGAGAGAGAGATATATTAAAATACCAGCGGTTTTTGCCAAAGAAGGTAATGGAAAGTAAGAAAATCGCGAGCGAAGCGAGTGAAAAAATTTTGACCTTTTTCTCACAAAAATTTTGCTACACTTGGGGAAAATATGGATTTTCTAATGTTCTCCAATTGGGTTTTTGCTACACGTGGAAAAAATCTAGGCTGCCACCACTGAGGAAAACCCGGATATGCTGGTCCCAATCTCGTTGGTGCTCAGCAACAACTTTGGCCAGATATTCCTTGAGCGTCCGGTTAAATTGCTCAACCATGCCATCAGATTGCGGATGCAGTAGAGTAGTTCTTTTCTTCCAAATCCCCAAGCAGCTAGCATACTTCTTCAAACAACTTAAATTTGAAATTTCTCCCCTGGTCTGTATGTAGCTCCAGTGGGACACTATAATGTGTGATCCAATTCTCTGTCAGCATCCTGGCCACTACCTCTGCATCCTGTGTTGGCATTGGGTATACTTCAGACCATTTACTGAAGTAATCGCCTACATACAGTATATACCTGTTTCCAGCATCCGAGACTAGGAATTAATGGTCCTGCAATATCCAATGCAACCCGTTCAATTCGATATCCGACGTTGTACTTCTGCATCCTCCCGCAAGACCGTGTTTGTGGGCCTTTCACTGAAGCATAAGTTGTGCAGGGGCAGTGCCAGTCTTCCACATCTTCCTTATACGTCGGCCAGTAGAAGCACTCTCAAATCTTCGCTAGGGTTTTTGTGGTGCCCAAATTCCCTCCAGACACTTGGTTATGTCACTACGTAGGATTTCTGGAACCTTCTTCCATGGAAGAATGATCTGCATTCGCACTGTTGTGCCAACTTCCAACTCCCAAGTGCATACTAGAAGGCCGTCACTAATGCGCAGTGAGTCCCACTGAGCCCACAGAGCTTTCAACTCTTGTGACTGATCCGAAATTTCCTGCCACCGTGGTCTTTTTCCTGCTTGCTTGGCTTGTAGAATCCGACCAACGACTTCATCCTCCAGCTGATCTTTTATCAGTGTGCATCACTAGACTGCAGCGATACTCGCTTAATGGACGCGAGTTCCTTCTTCTCCAGTTACTTTGCTGGGCATAGTCGCCTCGACAGTCCGTCTGCATTTCCATGGCTTTTGCCTTTCTGGAACTGTATTTTGCAGGAATACACTCCTGCAGCTGCTGAAGCCAATTCGCAGTCTGTTCCTCCGGATATTCGAAGGGCAGAAGCCACTGTAATGCCGAATGGTCTGTCCGGAGAGTAAATTTCTGGTCATACAGATACTTGTGGAACTGGCGCAAAGTCTTGACCATAGCAAAGAGCTCTCTCCTAGTGACACAGTAGTTCCACTCAGGGCGTGAAAGAGTCTAGCTGTAGTAAGCAATGACACGCTCATTCCTATCTTCTAGCTGGGCAAGTACGCCTCCAATGGCTGTGTCGCTAGCATCTGTGTCCACAATGAACGGCTGCTCCGGCTTTAGGAAAGTCAAGACTGGAGCTGTACACAACAGCTTCTTCAACTTTTCAAAGGCTTCTGTGCATTTGTCAGTCAAGACAAATTCCCGGCGATCTTCCGTTAGTTCTTTCTGTGTCAGTTTCAATAACTTCTTCGGAGCCATCACGAATGGAAAGTTCCGATGGTACTCACTTCTTCAACAGAAATGCCGAATCCACAGAGTGAATGTCCAAACAAATGTCCAAATGAGATCTTCACAACGTGTATCGCCGAATCCCACTTCTGACACCAATGTAACGAAATTCGCACAAAAAACGTACGAAAACACCTAATAACGACTTTAATTTCACACATCACAAAACAGTAGCTAAATCGCCTTGAAAACGCACAATTTATCGCATACAAAACTAGACCACACGGCAACAGCCAGTGGCCTTTATATACCCCGGTGTTATCAGCGAAACTCCTTATCGCTCTTTGATCTTCTATTCTGCTGCTCGAAACGTGTCGAATGTTCGGGAGCGTTCGCCACAATACCTTTGAACATCTCATACTTCATATTCAAATTATTATACAGAAAACTGCAAACGAGGATTTCATGGATCGATTTAATAAGGGGAGAGGGCCCTGAATTACAGTGTCTTCGGAGCAGACATATAACATTATCTTTTTCATTCTCACTACCATGTTCCTAATATAGCCAGTGCTATGCACTCAATCAGCTGATGATCAGCACAAGGATATACGCCTAATTTTTGCTGACATCAGTCTCAAAATTTTACTCTGAACAAGAAGAATTAGGCTATGCTTCCCTGTACATTGTGAACAGACGGGGCCAATGTACTCCCCATTTTCCCTCTACTCTACTGCTTGTAATTAGAACATTCTTCTATTGTCTACATCTCTTACAATTTTACAATCTCTTAGAATAACGAGGGGAATTTCTCATCCTAAGTCACAGCTGTCGTCCAGCAATTATCTCTAAACTAAAACTTGACAAAAGAAAATTAGTTAATTTTTCCGAACGAACATCCAAATTCTACCTCTAAACTGAGCTAGCGTCATCTTTTGACAAGTTCTATTTTATCGTTTGA
This sequence comes from Acanthococcus lagerstroemiae, assembly GCA_031841125.1. NCBI lineage: Eukaryota > Metazoa > Arthropoda > Insecta > Hemiptera > Eriococcidae > Acanthococcus > Acanthococcus lagerstroemiae. The sequence goes on along the minus strand of CM063106.1, from coordinate 17,854,799 downwards.
GTGTTAGCCACTGAACTTTGCGGTCAAATTCGAACTTCAAATTTGGACTGAGTGGTATAAAAATTTAGAAGAAATAAGTCGATAATTCAATTTTTTCCATTCCTAAATAAGTATTCAGTGTATCCAACTTTTCTTCTGTATGTATCCACGCTTAAGAATATATTTTTGTATCAATCTAATGGTGAGTATATTATGTCGGAAAAAGTCAGGGAGTGAAACGCAAATCTCACTATTTCTTAAGAAGAGCTGGCCAGTATCTTGGAAAAAAGAGCAGTGGTAAAATTGCGCCTTTCTGTCAACATTCTGTTCGATTTTATAGACCAGCAAGTGGGTGCAAATATCGAAGGGAAGATTAAGTCATTTTTTCCTCGTTTGGTTTATCGATTGAAATTTGGGAACTATAAAATCGTTATTTAGCCCCCAGCTGCTACCTCTTGTCATTTATCCCTCTCCCGCTGAAAAACTGTGACCTAGGGGATTCTGTAATTTTTTCAACTGATTAAATGTTCGATTTGCAATATGCAGATACTTCAAAGTAGATACCTAGCTACCTGCTGGTAGGTTTATGTGCTCTTAGGCCTGCGCCACTTCCCATTTCCGATTTTGCAGACGGCATGACGCAATCGTAAATAACTCGATGTTTAAAAAAAACAAAACTCTGATGAATAACTTATTGGAATATTTTAGACGTTCTCTGTATTGACACAGTTCGAAGTACTTCTTAATTGCAGCGTAGTAATAGGAACGTGATTTATTGGCGACAAACATATTTTACGTTTTGATTGTTTCTTTCTCGTGTTGGCATTACATCCATTCGTTAATTTGTTACTTTATCTTTGAACATGTAACACCAATGTGATAGTACGATGTAATTTTCCATACGACTTTTATTATATATTTCTAACCTAATAACGTATTCGTAGCACATTTTCGAAGCAAGGTAAAATCCTGCTGATTAGCATCTTGTTTGGAAATTAGCGCATGAGTCCAAAATTCGCGCGTTCTAGAATGATCTAATTTGTCCCTCCTGCGATGCTAACAAATGAGACAAAATATTTTCTCCGATTCAAAACACACTATATGATGACGAGTGTAATAAGAACCTATGACACATCCGCAGCGGTCACATTATAGAAATTACATAATTTAAAAAGCAACTAACTCCGTGCATTTGAGAAAGTTATCAGCGAAAATATAAACCAACTTGGTTACGGTTTGAAAATTACTTTAAAAGGTAACGACCGTTTGCGATTTCTTTTCTTATAACTATTTTGCCTCTATCTGATCGCACATGACGATCCATATATTTCCATTGCACGATGAAATCAATTGACTTATAACAATCACGTATGACGTCACGTCACCGGAATTGAATAATTTGAGCGTGTGTACGATAGTAATTAAGAAGACATTAATCGTAATTGTAAAATTTATGTCGTGTTGTTTTACATATACGATTCAAATGGTACATGGTGAACATCCAGCTGTTGATAATTTATGGCTGCATGGTAAATCAGGGCATGTGATATTTTATTGTGCACAACACCCCTACGCTAAACATGTTATGAATGATTTTCTCAAAATTTAATTCGAGTTTAAACATCGCGAGGTCTTTGCACCTATGAAAACACTTTAAGGTGAAAGCTTGCTGTCATTGAAGAAACCAAGGAAAAATACTTAAAAAAGCAATATGTTTTAATGTCCCTTCGACTGAAATTAGCCTCATATACGTGTTGTAAACCCAAATGTAAAGTAATCTCACGGTTTGCCTCGAAGTTTTTTAGGTTATCTAACTCTTTCGCTTTATGTCTTCCGTGTTCAGTCAGAGTTGGGTGGTACCTGTACCTTTATCTATCATCATTTCTTAATAAAAACTTGACGGCTTTTTCGCTTTTTCATATAAAAGGACGTTTTCACCTCATATACGGAGGCGAAAGAAACTCTGAAGTTTATCTTTTCAGGGCGGCTTTTTCGCCTTGTAAGTTTTTTATAGTTATTCTTGAACTCTTCCTCAGACTAAAAATTCATGCCCTCCGAACTGTTTATTACAATGTCTAGAGTATAGGGAAATGTAACTGTGACCTTCTCGATCTTGATCACAGCCGGGGGTAATATAATAATATTCTTGCAGGCGGCTTTTTCCCTCTTTTTCATTATAAACGACGTTTTCACCTCTACGAGGCGAAACAAACTTAAAGGTATATCTTTTCAGGGCTGGCTTTTCGCCTCTGTATTTCTTATTATGTTATTCTGAACTCTTCCTCAATAAAAAATTCATGTATTCCGAACTGTGTAAATACAATGTCTTAAGTATAGGGAAATGGTAACCTGTGACTTCTCGAACTTGATCATCTGTTCTCGCGGTATATATAATATCTTTTCAGGGGGCTTTTTTCGCCTCTTTTTCATATATAAAGCGACGTTTTCACCTCATATATACGGGGCCCGAACGAAATCTAAGGTAATGTTTTCAGGGGGCTTTTCGCCTTGTAAGTTTCTTATATTTATTCTTGTAACCTCTTCCTCGGGACTAAAAAAATTCAGTCATTCCGAACTGTGTTATTTACATTTGTCTTAGAGTAAGGGAAATGGTAAACCTGTACCTACTCGATCTGATCATCATGTTCTCGCGGTATATAAAATATTCATTGAGCGCTTTTTCGCCTCTTTTTCATATATAAAGCGACGTTTTCACCTCATATACGAGCGAAAACGAAACTTGAAAGGTATATTTCAGCGAGTTTTTCGCCTCGTAAGTTTCTTATTATGTATATTTTGAACTCTTCCTCAGATAAAAATTCATGTCATTTCCGACTGTTGTTATTTACATGTCCGAGACTATAGGAAATCGTAAACCTGTACTCTTCTCGATCTTGAATTCATGTATTCTCACGCGTATTAAATATCTTTGCAGGGGGCTTTTCGCCTCTATTTCATTATAAAGTTCGACTCGTTTCACTCATATTACGAGGCAAAACCTATACTCTGAAGTTATATCTTTTCATCGGCTTTTTCGCCTCTGATTTCTTATTTATGTTTTTGCCTCTTCTCAGAGCAACAAAATCATGTCCTTAAATTACAATCTTAGATTAGGAAATTAAACTTGACCTTCTCGATTGACATCATTTTCGGAATAATAATTCTTTGCACGTTTTTCGCTTTTTAATTGCAGTTTCATCAATCAGCGAACGAACTTGGGATATTTTACGTTTTTGCTTGTGTTTTTATTTATTCTTAATTTCTTACTAAAACATGTCACCGAATGTGTATTACATGTCTTAAGTATAAAATTAACTGACCTTTCGATCTTGATCATCAGTTCTGCGATTAATAAATTTGCAGCTTTTCGCCTCGTTCATAATAACATTTTCACCTCTGGAGGCTAAAACGAACCTAAAATATCTTTTCGCGTTTTTCCCCTTGTAAGTGCTATATGTACTGACACTCCGCACTAAAAAAATTTTCATTGTGCATTGAAACAGCGATTAAACCAATTGTCTTGAGTTTGAAATGTTAACCTTTTATGTATCTTGACCTGTTTGCGATATTCTTTCTTATACCTTTTTGCCTCTATCTGATCGCACATGACGATTTCCCTATATACCGATGGCACGAGAAACTCAATTGTTATAACTTCACGTGACGTCAGTCTCGGAATTGTAATTTGTCTTGTACGATATTCATTAAGAAGACATTTAATCGTACTTAAAAAATTTATGTCGTTTGTGTTATTTACAATTCTGATTCAAATGGTAACCTGTGAACATCCAGACTTTGATAATTCATGTTCTCGCGGGTAAATAAATCTTGCAGGGCGAACTTTGCTATTTTATTGCATGCACTTTTCACCACATATACGAGCTAAACAATTCTAAAGTATAATTAGACTTTTCTCAAAATTTATTTCCCCCAATTACGAGTTAAACTCCGAGGTCTTTGCTCCTAATGTAAGACCTTTAATGGTGAAAGCTCTGCTGATGAAGAACCAGGAAAAAACTCAAACGTAATGAGTCCACAGTGATTGGGTGTGGGTGAGAGAAAGTGGGAGTAGTAGATAGTGGTAGAGGAGCGTTGTGTATCTATTCTTTTTTGCATCTACGACTATGGTGAATGGAACATTTTCTGCATATGCTTTGTCTTTGATTAGGTTAACGTCAGACATGAAAACAGCTGATGTCAAAACTCAGAAGAAATAAAGTGGGACAAAATCAAAGGAGATATAATTATTTAGGCAAATGTTAGTATTTGAATAAGGGAAGGACTCGCAAAACGCGAAAGCTTAGAAAAGTTTAGCCCAAGACGATGGAGGGTAATACCATAACGGAAAAAAAATATGGACAATGCGTGATACCCACTCACTACGGAGCCAAACTGGTTTGATGAGGCACAATGAGAATGAAGGCAACATTTAGGTCTCTGTACATGGGGTCGGTGCCTGGATAGCGTTGGTCCGAATCCGACGTCCCGGTTCGAGCCAGTGCATCCAATGCCTAGGTCTGTTTTTCGGCAGAGGAAGGTAAGACAGCCTAACAGCCTCCGGTTCTAGTATGTCGAAGCAGATCCAGGCTGGGTGGAGCAAATTAAAAGAGTATATGGGATTTGGAATATCAAAATAGATAGTCGAAGAAATACTTGAAGGGCGATCGAAAAATTGGAGAAAGAATAAAAGGCAAAATTGGATCGCAGATTGGTGAGGCAGGAATGGAAAAGTGACAGAAGTCTGCCTAGAGAAGGAAAGAAAATGGGTAGACCACTAAAGTAGGACAGATTACAAAATTGGATACGTGGGGAGGGGAAGACGGTTGGAGAAAACGAGGTACCAACCGGATGGGCATTCGACACATGCCCACCGGCTATGCACAAGAACGCTTAAAAATGATTTTTGTTTCTTCTCAAGAGAAGTGAAAATTTGCGGGAAAGTATGGACAGAGAGGAACTTGGCATTAAACCGTCAAGTTTATTAAGACTCGGGCGATTAACCCTTTCTGGCGCAAGAAGGAATCAAAATGGTGCCTGCAGCGAGGCCTATCGGCGTGCGAAGACATCGCCCTGCATTTGTGTTGAAGAAATTTTTTCGCACCCTAAGGTTTCTTTTCGTCCAAGCAATGCTTCTAAGGTCACGTTTAATTCACTCCTGGAGAAAATGAGTTGAAATAGGTTTATTGACCGTTGGCCGAGTAGATACGCGCTGGTTGAATCTGAGTTGTTCGACCCCGTAGCAACTCCACATTTCACCTAGGCAGGGTTTTCGGCAAGCAGAAAGAGGTAAGCTCACGCTTCCCCGTCTCTGAAGTAATGCTGAAAGGGCGATCCGCAGGGTGGGTTGGGTAAAATTAGAACTGTGTTTATTAATATGCTAAAGTCAGGAGCAAATTATTTTTTTTTCTGTTTTTGATTATATAATATAATATAAAAAAAAAAAAAAAGACTTGTCAATATTACATAAAATTGAATGGAAATTTTAGCGGTGTTGGAAGGGTTGAATAGGTTGGAACTGTATTAGAAGTCTTAATGGTTAGGGATGTTATGTTATTCACAGTTCAGCTTATTGTAGAGGCTCGCAATGTTGATAAATCAAAAGCGTAAAATTAGGAAAAGAGGCCGAGTAAAACGAAAATATGGAGGCTCTAAAATATTCAAGATGTTGAAAATGATGTATATCAAGATTAAAAGATAGTTTGAATGGATTTCTAGGAGATAGAAATTTAACTTTTGAATTATAGAGTAAAATAATACTGATCATTTGGCTTACATATAACGCCTGATTTCGGGAAAAAACCAACTCATTATCTTTGGTCTTTAGGACGATTTTCCTGGCTGGCATTAACTCGTAGAATAAAATAATACATTTTCTTCTTAAACAGGTGCTTTCGCCTGAAAGTTAGTGAAAGTCAGTGAATTGCAATCGTGGATCATGAAAACTGTAAAAAATTTGAATTGATCGTTTTTAATCTTTTCTCCAAAAAATCTATTTTATCAAATTTTTCAGAAAAAGAAAAATTTAAAAAAACAAAATATAAGCGTGAGCAGCAACTCTTTTATATTTTTACTTCAAAAATGTTCGTCGAAAGTCGATACGTGTACTTACTATGGTTAGAGTACGGAATGACATTGACCAGCTTGCTTAGCCGTTGGTGGTATATTGTTGTAATTTTGTTGTGCTCCATGGAAGTTTTACGCATATTTGCCAACAAAAATTCCCAAGGAATCCACGGTGCCTAACTGGACAATCGTTAGTTTTCAACCGTTTTGGTCATAATTGAAGACTCGCTTTTATGTATTTATTACGAAAAAGGGTAGGGCCTAATATGGTTAGATAATAGGTACTTATATATTACAACATTGATATATAACTAAACATGAAATCTGAATTATTCATATTCGCGTTATCTAACCTGCTGAAATTCGAAAAAAAACATTGTCCGCCCCAACTCAAACTGGGACGAGTGTAATACCTGCCATTCTTTGAAGTCCTGAGTATAGGTATCCTAATTTCTATGTTTTTTTTAAATTTTCACCCTTTCGGGGGGGCAAAACAAACTCTTGGGTATATTTTTCGGGGTTTTTCGCCTTTAATTTTTATTATTTTTTTCTTGACTCTTCCTCAATAAAAAAATTCTTTCCCTTCAAACTTTTTTTCTTTTAAATATAAAAGGAAAACGTTTCCTTTTTATACGCCGCAAAATAAAATCTTTCAGGGGGCTTTTTCGCCTCTTTTTTCTAAAAAAAGGATTTTACCTCTTAGACAAAAAAAATAAAAATTTTTTCAGGGGGTTTTCGTTGTTTTTTTTATTATGTTTTTAAACCCTTTCAGAAAAAAAAATTTCCTTTCCAACTTTTTTATTTACAATGTCTTAGAGTTAGGGAAAGGGAAAAACCTTGCCCTTCTCGATCTTGATCATCATTTTTCTCGGGGGTTATATAATAATATCTTTGCAGGGCGGCTTTTTCGCCTCTTTTTCATATATAAAGCGACGTTTTCACCTCATATACGGAGGCGAAAACGAAACTCTGAAGGTATATCTTTTCAGGGCGGCTTTTTCGCCTCTGTAAGTTTCTTATTATGTTATTCTTGAACCTCTTCCTCAGACTAAAAAAATTCATGTCCATTCCGAACTGTGTTATTTACAATGTCTTAGAGTATAGGGAAATGGTAAACCTGTGACCTTCTCGATCTTGATCATCATGTTCTCGCGGGTATATAATAATATCTTTGCAGGGCGGCTTTTTCGCCCCTTTTTCATACATAAAGCGACGTTTTCACCTCATATACGGAGGCGAAAACGAAATTCTAAAGGTATATCTTTGCAGGACGGCCTTCTCTCCTCTGTTTCATATACAGGGTTAGTTGGTTTTCCCTCCGCCATAGGAAAACTCCGTCAGGCTGAACGAAGTATGACTCAATGTGTTATCTTCCAAAATGTACAGTACGCTTTGTTATCGGGTGTAGGCAAGCTGCATACTATTCGTGAATAGCGACAAAACCGATAACAGATCTTCAGCGTAATGGAGTTTTCCTATTGCGGAAGGAAAACTGACTAATCCTGTGTACAGCGACGTTTTTACCTCATAGACGGAGGTGAAAACGTAAGACACTGTATCTCAATAATTTAAGCTTCTACAGGCCAGCAGGTAACCCCCCTGGGCAAATTTTTTACTGGAGGCGAAAAAACCTACATACATCATCTATCAATTCGTGGTAAACTTTTCGGTGCAGTAATTTCTACTTACAATCTTTAACATGCGGGGTATATGATATACAATATTATATACATTTTTTTTTTTTTTTTTTTTTTAAAGAAGGTCTTTTTCGCCTCATTTTTGTACATAAAGCAACGTTTTCACCTCATATACGGAGGCGAAAACGAAATTTTAAAGGTATATTTTTGCAGGGCGGCTTTTTCGCCTCTTTTTCATATACAAGTACACAGCGACCTTTAATATGTGAAGGGAACATTTCACCTCCAGGCATACAAGCAAGTAGGAAACCTCCGAGTTTAATATTAATTCAATCACTAATGCGTTGTTGCCGCGAATCGGAGGCGAAAATGCTCAGTTATGTTTGGAGGTGAAAAAGTCTCATTATATGATTTACAAGTGACACTAGCGCTGTCTGGTGAGAGGTACCATGCACTAAAATGTATATGTCTGATGTATGTGGGTTTTTTCGCCTCCAGCCAAAAATTTGCCCAGGGGATTGCCTAGCCGGTAGAAGCCTAAATTATTGAGATCAGTGCCTTACGTTTTCACCTCCGATTTTTCGTTTTCGCCTCCGTATATGAGGTGAAAACGTCGCTTTATATATGAAAAAGAGGCGAAAAAGCCGTCCTGCATATGTATGTATATATATATATATATATATATATATATATATATATATATATATATATAAGGAAACCTGAAATTCAGCCACTATTACAGTCGTGTTCTAAACACTCTGAAATTCGCAAAAAAAACATTGCTCCCGCCCCCAACTTCACAACTGTGACGAGTGTAATACCTCCCTTTTCTTCGAAAAGTCGGTAAAAAGTATTCAGTGTATCCAACTTTTCTTCTGTATGTATCCACGCTTAAGAATATATTTTTGTATCAATCTAATGGTGAGTATATTATGTCGGAAAAAGTCAGGGAGTGAAACGCAAATCTCACTATTTCTTAAGAAGAGCTGGCCAGTATCTTGGAAAAAAGAGCAGTGGTAAAATTGCGCCTTTCTGTCAACATTCTGTTCGATTTCATAGACCAGCAAGTGGGTGCAAACATCGAAGGGAAGATTAAGTCATTTTTTCCTCGTTTGGTTTATCGATTGAAATTTGGGAACTATAAAATCGTTATTTAGCCGCAGCTGCTACCTCTTGTCATTTATCCCTTCTCCCGCTGAAAAACTGTGACCTAGGGGATTCTGTAATTTTTCCAACTGATTAAATGTTCGATTTGCAGTATGCAGATACTTCAAAGTAGATACCTAGCTACCTGCTGGTAGGTTTATATGCTCTTAGGCCTGCGCCACTTCCCATTTCCGATTTTGCAGACGGCATGACGCAATCGTAAATAAACTCGATGTTTAAAAAAAACAAAACTCTGATGAATAACTTATTGGAATATTTTAGACGTTCTCTGTATTGACACAGTTCGAAGTACTTCTTAATTGCAGCGTAGTAATAGGAACGTGATTTATTGGCGACAAACATATTTTACGTTTTGATTGTTTCTTTCTCGTGTTGGCATTACATCCATTCGTTAATTTGTTACTTTATCTTTGAACATGTAACACCAATGTGATAGTACGATGTAATTTTCCATACGACTTTTATTATATATTTCTAACCTAATAACGTATTCGTAGCACATTTTCGAAGCAAGGTAAAATCCTGCTGATTAGCATCTTGTTTGGAAATTAGCGCATGAGTCCAAAATTCGCGCGTTCTAGAATGATCTAATTTGTCCCTCCTGCGATGCTAACAAATGAGACAAAATATTTTCTCCGATTCAAAACACACTATATGATGACGAGTGTAATAAGAACCTATGACACATCCGCAGCGGTCACATTATAGAAATTACATAATTTAAAAAGCAACTAACTCCGTGCATTTGAGAAAGTTATCAGCGAAAATATAAACCAACTTGGTTACGGTTTGAAAATTACTTTAAAAGGTAACGACCGTTTGCGATTTCTTTTCTTATAACATATTTTGCCTCTATCTGATCGCACATGACGATCCAATATATTTCCATTGCACGATGAAAATCAATTGACTTATAACAATCACGTATGACGTCACGTCATCCGGAATTGAATAATTTGAAGACGTGTGTACGATAGTAATTAAGAAGACATTAATCGTAATTGTAAAATTTATGTCGTGTTGTTTTACATATACGATTCAAATGGTACACTGGTGAACATCCAGCTGTTGATAATTTATGGCTGCATGGGTAAATCAGAGGGCAACTGATGATATTTTATTGCTGCACAACACCCACATAACCAGCTAAACATGTATAGAATGCTAATTAGAATTTTCTCAAAATTATTAATTACGAGTTTAAACATCGCCGAGGTCTTTGCACCTACTGGAAAACACTTTAAGGTGAAAGCTCTGCTGTCAGTTGAAGAAACCAATGGAAAAATACTTACAAAAACGCGATAATGAAGTCCACAAGTTTGTATTCGGGTGTGGAGTGAGATGGAGAAAGTGGAGAGTAGTAAGTATTAAGTAGGAGTAGAGAAGAGGAGGCGATTGTGTATCTATTTCAGTTTTTTGCATTCTAACGAATCACCTATGGCTGAAATTGGAAACATCTTTCCTGCATGTGATATAGCCTTATGCATTTCTTTTGATTAGGTTGTAACTGTCAATGAACATGACAAAAACCAAGCTGATGTCAAATACTCAGGAAGAAAAATTAAAGGTGGGTGTACAGAAATCGAAAAAGTGGAGGAAATATAATTATTTAGGGCAAATGTTAGTATTTGAAAATAGAGGGAAACTGGAGCTCAGGGCAAGAAACGCGAAAGCTTAGAAAAGTTTCTAGGCCCACAGAGCGATGCTGAAGGGTAACTTACCACTAACGGAAAAAATAAAAATACTGGACCAATGCGTGATACCCACCCTCACGTACGGAGCACAAACCTGGTATTTGACTGAGGCACAATATGAGAACTTGAAGGCAACACACTTTAGGATGCTCTGTAGTACTATGGGGTCTGGTTGGCCCAGTGGATAGCGCGTTGGTCTCGGAATCCGACGGTCCCGGGTTCGAGCCCACGTAGCAACTCGCCAGATTTCGACCTAGGTCTGTTTTTCGGCCAGAAGGGAAGAGGGCTAAGACAGCCCTAACAGCCTCCCCGGCGTCTCTAAAGTAATGCTCGAAAGGGCAGATTCCAGGGCTCGGGTTGAGAGCAAATTAGAAAAAGAGTACTATGGGAATTTGGGAATACGCATCAAAAATAGAATAAGTCTGAAAGAAATACTTGAAAGGGCGGACTCGAAAAATATTGGAGAAAGAATAAAAAAGGCAAAATTAGGATTCGCAGGGCATATGGTGAGGGGCATGGACAAATGGAGAAAAGTGACAGAAGAATGGTCATCGCCTAGAGAATGGAAAAGAAAATAGGGTAGACCACCTACAAGGTGAAGGAACAAGATTACGAAAGAATTTGGGATACTGTGGGGAAGCGTGGGAAGGGACAGGTTATGGTAGAAAAAGGCGATGGATACCAGTACCCGGAAATGAGTGCATTCGACATCACAATGGCCCCCACACTCCGGGGCCTAATGTATGTACGACGAATGAACGGCTGTAAAAATGAAATTTTTTTGATTTTTCTTCAGCTCAGCTAAGCAGGAAGTGATAATAAATTTAGCGGGAAAAAGTATGGACAGAGCAGGGGAGACTTTTGGCATTAAAACACGTCAAGTTTATTAAGACTCGGGGCGGATTAACCCTTTCTGGCGCAAGAAGGAAGATCAAGATTGGTGCCTGCAGCGAGGCCTATCGGCGTGCGCAAGACACTCGCCCTGCATTTGTGTTGAAGAAAATTTTTTCGCACCCTAATGGCGTCCTCCTCTTTTCCGCGTCCTAAGCAAATGCTTCTAAGGCTCACGTGTTAATTCACTCCTGGAGAAAAATTGAGTTGAAATAGGTGTTTATTTCAGAGGTCCGGTTGGCCGAGTAGATAACGCGCTGGTCTCGGAATCTGGAAGTTCCGGGTTCGAGCCCACGTAGCAACTCGCTACATTTCGACCTAGGCAGGGTTTTCGGCAAGCAGAGAAGAGGGCTAAGCCAGCCCTAACAGCCTCCCCGACGTCTCTGAAGTAATGCTGAGAAGGGCGGATTCCGCAGGGTGCGGGTTGAGAGTAAAATTAGAAAACATGTGTTTATTAATATGCTAAAGTCAGCGAGCCAAAATTATTTTTATTTTTCCTGTTTTTTGATTAATAATAATAATAATAATAATAAAAAAAAGAAAAAAAGACTGTGTCAATATTACATAAACTTGGAATGGAAATTTATTGAAGCCGGTGTTGGACCTAGGGTTGTAGATAGGTTGGAACTACAGTATTAGGAAGTCTTAGAATTGGTTAGGGGTATGCTTATGGTTATTCAGCAGTTCAGCTTATTGTAGAGGCTTCGCAATGTTGATAAGATCAAAAGCGATAAAATGTAGGAAAAAGAGGGCCCGAAGTAAAACGAAAAAGTAGATGGATATGTGCTCCTAGAAATGATATCAAGATGTTGAAAATGAGGTATATCAAGATTAAGTAGACTAGAATACGTATTTTGAAATTATTAATAAAACTAGCATTGGTACTATGCTTGAGTCCCTTGCTAGAGAACCGATCTCCCTGGCTGGCATTCAGGAAAGAAAGCTATAAATGCAACTCCGAAACAACATCAGGGTGCTTGCCAGCCATGAAAGTCTTGTGAAAGTCATGAATTGAAGTCAGTGGTCATGAAAATCGTAAAAAAGTTCTGAATTGAATCGTATATTTAATCTGGTTTCTCCCAAAAATCATAAATTTTATCCAAATTTTTCTAGAAAAAAGAAAAAATTGTAAAAAAAAAATAATAAAGCGTAGGCAGCAGCCCAACATGCTTAACTGTTGATTATTTATCTTCGAAAAATGATTCGTGACAAGTGACTACGTGTACTTAACATGGTAAGTACGGTGTTGACATGAGCCAGCTTGCTGTGCGTGTGGTTTTGTTGTAATTTTGTATTGTGCTCCATGGAAAGGTCATTTACAGCATAATATGTTGCCTAATGCAATGCACGAAGGAACCGAATACGGGTCGCGCTAACCCGGGACTCAATCCGGCAAAAAACACCGTTTAGGGACTCAATTTGGAATCCCCTGAAACTACGCTCTGTCTATGTAGGTTAGCTTTATTACCAAAAAGGGTAAGTGGGCCTAATACTGAGTTAAGAGTACAGTAGGTACTTGCCGTTATAGGTACAACCATTGCCATATAATCAGCTACCAGAAGGTTGCGATTTATTCAGTTGTCTGCGATCATCTCAACGCTGCGAAGATCATTTCGCATTTCCATCAACTACAGTACATTGGGAAGAGATGCTCCTATGACCCACACTCTTTGACCCGTCCCTGCCCGTGACCAAGGGCCTCCTTAAATTCGAATGCCAAACTCGATATAACAAAACTGCTCGTAATCGAGCAATAGATACCGATGATCGAAAATCGCGACGATGATTCATTATTCCTAGCTGGAAATTTGTCGTAAAATTTAAACAAATACGCGCGAATGTCACGGTGTTTATTTGTGCCTATTGTCTAAATATTAATTGCTTCGAATTATTGACGCAAATAGAATTTGAAGTTCTTCTGACTACATTTTCCTCGTCTCTTCTTTACAATATTGTAATCAGCCATCGATTATAGTTGTGTACCTGGTGTGCTTTCACTTGCCGCCTTATTGTTCATTATTTAAAATAGTAGACTATATCATCGCTATGACAGGTTGCCAGTCATAAGAGGTTCAAGTGTAAGCTACCTATGTCGGTAAAGTGGGTTGGACGTTTTCTCAACTTCTACTTAGGCGTTGTGGACAAACACACTTATATTCCCAATATATGACTGTTAACGAAGATATAAGGCTTTTCCCTCTACGGCGGTTGCCTACCTGCTCGCCTGACCTCTTATCAACTTTATAGGTAGTTTAACATTGGCTCTTATGGAGAAAACACAAAAACGCTATTTTCTCAAAAAACATCGAGTTTCCCAAGAAATAAGAAGGAACAAAGTGGAAGCCCTTGTAATTTCCTTTCAGCTGACTCCTATTTCAAATCTTCTGGTTGAATTTCCCCCCCCCCCCCCATAACGCTCTGTTAAATTTTATCATCTTTGTAGGCAAATTACGGCAAACGATAGGCAACCGCTTTAGAGAGAAAAACCTGATAAAATGAATGTTAGCGATATGCCATTCCCAAGTTAGGTGTTAATGAAACGTCTCAAGATGCCGAGCTATTTATACGATTGGCATCTCTCTCTCTCTCTCTCTCTCTCTCTCTTCACGCACACGCGCACGCGCAAATACACACACACATTGGAGATTTTTAAATACCCAAAAGCCCCCTTCCCCAAATTTTCCTGAAAACCATACAGTTTTATTGTTTTTCTTCGAGACCTTTACCAATTATGAATTTTCATGTACAATGTTGCTTATCATGGTGTCCCATGTATAGGACCTCCGGTTCGACCTATGGGTTACCTTTGATACTACGATTTTGTAATCATTTATGTCATTTTGTACCGCCAACCCTTAATTTTGTACTTCACGCAATCGAAATATTAGGACATTTTGTGACTAGAGACATGCTACTACAAGTCAGAATATTGGTTAAAGTTGGTACCATGATTTTGTACACATTTTCTTCCGTTATTTATAATTTTTTTTTTTTCAATTCCTCGTGAGGTATGGAAATTTTTGGTTTGCGGTAGGGGGACTACAGACTTGCTGCTCCCAAGTTAGAATTTCAGGTTGGCACTGGCACCATAATTAATTTTGATCACATTTTGTACCGTTGTGAGCCAATTCTGTACTCAACCTTCTCCTGTGATATTGAGGAATTTCCCTTTGGGGTGGGAGGGGTCTGAACACATGCTGCCCTCACGAGTTGGAATTTCGGGCCAAATTCTGCATCATAATTTTGCTCTAATTTTATACAACCATTTACCACCATTCCCGAATTCTTTACTCAAACCCTTCACGGCGTATTCAGTAATTTCATTCGGGGCTGATGAAATGGTAGTTCTAAGAATGAATTCAAGTTTAAAATTGGTGTCACTATATTTCACTTATTTTGTTCCAGTATGAACCGTCTATCCCGCATTGTGTAGCTAACCCCTTTCGAAAAATTCAAAAATTTAAAGTAAGGGAAGGAGGTCGAAGAAATTTGTAACTCCAAATGCGAAATTCAGATCCGAATAAGTCTCATCTGTTTTTATACATTTTGTTCCGTCTTATGCCATCTTCCCCCACCCCCGGTTTTTAGGAGAATTAGGGTTGGGGCCTTTGGTGTATTTAAAAATCTCCAGAGAGCGCGCGCGCGAGAGAGAGAGAGAGAGAGAGAGAGAGAGAAAGTTGCAAATCGTCCAAATAGCTCGGCATCTTGAAGCGTTTTATTAACACTTAACTTGGGAATAGCATATGGCTAACCCCTCGTCCCCCCCACACTAACACAAATCCGAACTGTTGGTTTGTTTTTGATTTGTGTGAAAGTTTGTCAGGTGCAACTCCATTTTGGATTCGTAAACAACTTCTTCGATTTTTTTTTTTTAAATTCATTTTAGTATTACCTCATCTTCAGATTACTTGATGCGAAATTTTTATTGGAGAAATGATTAGGATAAAGAACAGCTACTTAATTGAACGTGTACTGACGCCGGCAAGTCAAGCTGCTGTCACTATCTTTTCTGACTCGAATTATCAATATTATCATTGTCAACTCAAATATTTACATTATGGGTGAGTTATATAGCAACCCGCCTTCAACTGAAAATAAATAAATGAATTTACTTTCATTCGGTAAGTTGAGTCGTAAAAACAGAGAAACTCTCGCATCTTCTCTGTACCAACTAAACAATAATAGGTAAGTACCTTCTTCTGATACAAACAAAGAATAATGCACAGTATTATAACTTTATAATATCAACTTATATAAGCCTCTTAATCAATGGCGCAACCAAGGGGGCGGGAGGGATATAGCCCACTAAAAAAAAAATCGAAATTTCTTCAAAATTAATTCATGAAAACAGGCAGGTACCAAATCAGGTACCTAGGTATCAAATTAAATTTTTATCCCTGCCCAAGTTTCTGACATTTTCATGTCCTTGCTTTGGCACATAGACGGGAAAAAAAAAAGTCAAAAACGGTATTTTTTAGCGTTATTTTAGAGCGTCACGAAAAACATAATACATATTTCCATGGAAATTTGTTTTTCTTCCAGCCTGAGCGTTACTTTGGAGTATCACGAAAAACATAATATTTCTATGGAACTTTTTTTTCTTCCAACCATCTTCAGTATTAAAAATTTCCGTGGAAATTTATATTAACAACACGGCTGCAGACTATACTCGCGCAGCAACAACAACAGAGCTGCAGACTGCAGAATGTAGTTGCGCAGGGCCCATTTCCAAAGAGCATCAAGGATACATCATTTTTCAACAGTGCAGTGCCGCTACCATCGCAAGGTCCAAGTCAGGCTGCAGGTCCATTTCACAAGCCCCTCCACCCAAGTGCATTTTGAAAAAGTAAATGGGGTCAAAAATTTGTGTACAATTTGTGTACACCAGTCTTACAATTTGTGTACGTTCCCCGCCCTCCCTAAGAAAGATCAAAGTTTGGGCGTTGGAGAAATGCTAGACACCCCCCCCTCCCAACTTCAGATATAGGTCTGGAGATGGGGGCAAAAATTTGTGTACAATTTGTGTATTTTGTGTATCCATCTCCCCCAATTTGTATACCTTTTCTTTCTCCTCTGTGGATGACACAAGATAGGTAACCTGTTAGGTGCTGCCCCCTCAACTTGAGATAGAGGTCTGGAAATGAGGGCAAAAATGTGTGCACAATTTGTGTAATTTGTGTACACTGGTCCTAGAATTTTTGTGCGTTCCTCGCCCTCCGTAGTAACGATCAAATTTGCGGGGGGGGGGGGAGTGGGCTGGAGAAATGCTAGCCCCCATACTTTAGACAGAGGTCTACAAATGGAGACAAAAATGTGTGTACAATTTGTGTATTTTTTGTAAACACCTCCCTCAGTTTGTGTACCCTTCCCTTTCCCTCTGTGGACCATACGTGCTGCCTCCCCCAACCCAAGTTGAGATAGAGATTCGGAAATGGAGGCAATAATTTATGGTCCATAGAGGGCGGGGAACGTACGAAAATTCTAGGACCGATGTACACAAATTACACAAATTGTACACTAATTTTTGCCGCCATTTCCGGACCTCTACCTCACCTTTGAGGGGGGGCAGCAACTAACAGGTTACCTATTTTGTGTCGTCCACCAAAGGGAAGGGAAGGGTACACAAAATACACAAATTGTACACAAATTTTTGTCCCTATCTCCAGACCTCTATCTGAAGTTTGGGGGGGGGGGGGCTAGCATTTCTCCAGCCCCCCAAACTGTGGTCGTTTCTAGGGAGGGTAAGGAACGCACACAAATTCTGGGACCAGTGTGCACAAATTACACAAATTGTACACAAATTTTCTCCCCCATTTTATTTTTTAAGATGCACTTTAGGGGGCTGATGAAATAGACCTTCAGGCTGCTTCAGTTGCCTCTGCCTCTATACTGGTCTTAATGTCCTACTGCCCTGTTCGACTAAGTTCCCTCCTTTAAATAACGGACAAATGAAATAGTTGAATTTCTGTCTTTGCTTGGAATAAAAAAAAATTCAAAGCGCTACTATGGAGCATCACAATGAACAAAATTTCCATGGGAATTTTTTTGCTTCTAACCATCTTCAATATTTAAAATTTCCATGGAAATTTACAAATTCATCATTAGTAAACTGATGACGAGTATATCTATACTTGCCCCCCGACACGAAGTCAGTCCGTATATGATTTAGCTCTTCATGATGACAATTCAGTTCAGTGGTTGACATTTCCATGGAAATTTATTTTTCTTCCAGCCATGGATATACTTGTGTAAAACCCGTAAAGCTCTCCTGGACACGAAGCCAGTCCGTATGATTCAGCTCTTCATAGACTTGCCAAGTTAGCCTTTTTCCGCGGCAACTTTTAGCAGATTTTTAAAATTTTGTCCATTTTTTTGCCTAATTTAGCCGATTTATAAAATGCAGCCTGAAATCGACTAGTTCGAGAAAATTAGCCGATCGGTGATTCTTCTGTAAGATTTGTCTGTAAAAGAGAAAATCAGTGACGTGTTACAAGAAAAAGACCTCAGTGTCCACCTACCACAAAAGCCCTTTTCTTGTGACACCTTACCTTCAGTAGAAAACAAGTGTGTTAAGGCCTGAAACAGTGAAGCCTGAGTATGGTTCTGGTAAGGATAATGAGTAAAAGATGGAACACATAATACATACCGAAATAATTATGCTGCATAAGACTGGACAAGATTCTTGAACATTATAGTTATTCCATTTTATATTTTCTAAAGACCATTTTCACAATATCTATCATTTAGCCGAATTTTTAGCCGTTTTAGTCGATTTTAGACATTTTCATTCGCAAATTTTTTTAGCCGATTTTTACAGACTTAGCCGATTTTAGCCGATTTTTCATTGACACTAGCTGAAAAAAAAAACACAGAACTGGCAACTCTGCTTCATCGTGACAATTCAGTTCAGTGGTTGACATTTCCATGGAAATTTATTTTCCTTCCAGGCATGTGCTCATTGATCTTGATTTTTGCTGCGCCCTGGACTATTAGGTACAGTTGTACAGTCTCCAGTCAGATTGTTGCTGTGCGACTTCAGTCTGCAGTCGTTTCTGCTTTTTATATCTTTGCTTTGGCCCTTGAATGGAAAATAGGGGGGGGGTAGACTAGAAAATGCCTTTCAAAAATTGTCTCCATATAGAAGCCTACAAACATACACGGAGGCACGGATATGTCATAGCTAGTATTTTGAAAATAAAAGCTAAAGATTCCTGAATAAGTGTTAGAACAGTTTTTAAAGTCTTTCAAAGTCGCGAATACACGATATGTACTCAGGTACCAAAATTACATAGTTTGTCGCTAAGTAACTGGGACTAAAATTCGTACGGCCTACCAACGCTACCTATTGGGGTTTTAACGCAGTATGGGAATAATTTGGTTCATTAGTTATCGACTGAGACTAGGCCGAGCTCATTTGATCGGACACTCGCTGGTCCAGACCAATTTGAAAGAAACCATATGCATTGACCCCTACAGGTTTTTTAAAGAAGGAAAAAAAAACATACAATTACAACATTTTTTATTAAGCATTATCTTCATTAAGTACACGAATATCTTTTTCAAAATAAGCGCCATTCATGACTATACAAGCGTCCATTCGTTCTTGCCATTTATCAAACGTTTTTGCGTATTCCGCCACCGGTAAGGAGGAGAAAAACATCTGCGCCGCAGTGATGCGATTTCTTGATTCGTGTTGAATTGACGACCCCGCGCGTAAGGCTGCCTTTAGTTGAGGAAATAACCAAAAGTCGCAGGGGGCGAGGTCAGGACTATACGGGAGGTGGGGGTGAATTGTGACTTTTTTAGAACCTCCTCTTAATTCTTTCTGCTATAAGAATTTTGTGTCAGTTTTTCGTTCAATGCATGTGCAGGTGCAAATTGCGTAGATTTTTTTTCTTTTTCAACACGGTTTACCTAATTTTAACTACAATTACAAGTATATAGACGAAACGTAGAGGAGAGGTGCATACAGATACTTATTATGCTACTGTTCAAACGTTAATAGGTATAAGCATTTTACCCGACTCGAAACTATATTGAACAACCTGATGCCTAGTTGGCCAATTTGAATCAAAATTATCGTGGTACTGAAATTGTTTTGAAGATGAGAGAATTTACACGCAAATTGATGTTTTCAGTTGCGAGAGATTAAAAATACAATCATGAACGAGAGACACAACTGTGGCCAATATTAACTGCGATGGTAAAATTAGGAAACGAGAAGTGTTCAATGTCCTTCTCTTGTCTGTTTGTCTTCCACGGTAACATGATTTTTTGTATTTCAATTTAATTTTGAATATACGAAAATAATCCAACTGTATTACGTGCAAATGTATGCTGAGGTATAACTTAGGTACTTAATTAGTTTGTTGTAGGTCTAATAAGAACAAATACCTCCTTATTTTGTACCTTTCGTAATTTATTAATGTTGAAAAAATTACAAGTAGGACTCAACGCCACGCACGAATCCGAAGAAAATAGGTAAAATCGATTGCAGTTTCATAACCATTGCATATTTTAAAGTCCTCTGCAATCAGTAGGACAGTCGAAAGAAAAATATAAGTGCAATTTTCTCAGGCTCTTCTCAAAACTTACAATTTTGCACTCTAGGGTGCAGGCGCAGATCCAAACAATCATTTGGAGGGGGTATGGCAGAAGGAAAGAGCGCGCGGAAATTTTATTGCTGCTCCTTCCCCCACAGATTTTTCCTTTTTTGGGGGGATTCCCCCGGATCCGCGCTTGCTAGGGTGTAAAAAGAAGCAGGCAATATAAAAACAGATCCAGGCCTAAACCTCTTCCCCCTGGATATTTTACAAGCCTTTGTTTGTACGACGATGCAGTGACCCTTTTAGTGTGGTGGGGGGGGGGGTCACGTCGCCGAAGGTACCTATATTTGTGCATAAGCATTGTTACGCTCGCGTAGCTTGCGAACCCCTAATTTCAGAGAGAAACCCGGCTCGTAGCGTGACCGTGTCACTGGCAACTAGTCTCTCGGAGGGTTGTTTTTTATACACCCTCCAGAATACGTCACGACTGGTGAAAGCGGCCACAGTCAGGCAATATAAATTCGAACGGACGGCCGTTCGAGAGCACTTCTTCAGAGCGAAGCTTACTGGCAGTTCTACTTTGGTATACTCCGCTGTGTGCTGCATCCAGTATCTGGTGCACCGCTCAGGATATCCAAATCGAGAAACTTCGATTCGCTCTCGTCGCAGCATCCAGATGTCTGGTGCTCCGGACGCGAACTGAAGTGAGGTCGCATTCTGCTCCGAAATACTCCGCTGCGTGCTGCATCCAGCATCTGCTGTACCGTTGCGGATAGTCGAACCGAGAATCTCTGATACTCTCCCGTCGCAGGTGCTCCGGGACAGGACCATCGTGACGCCTACGACCTCCAACCAAAGGAGGGCAAGTACTAGGTCTCACCGTAAAACCGCCCCCGTGCCTCTGTCGTTCATGTTGTTCATTTGTAAATAGTAGATGAAGAGAAGTCATAATACAGTTACGATTTCGAACCTCGCGTAATCATTTCTCCGGTGCTGACGAACCTCACAAACTCACACTTCAATGTCCTATAACCTCCGTTCGAGGAAACCAGACATAACACCGGGAAGCTTGCCTAACTCAACCGAGGCTACCACGCGAACCTCCCCCGTCGCACCAATGGCCACACTGCAAATTCCCCTCGATGTAACAGCATCCACCAGCCTTCCCCACCACCCCCTATTCCTTTCAATTCTACACCGAGGTATTCCAAATGATTTTACCAATGCATCTCGACATCTTGTCGGTGTTCTCCCCCCTCTCCGCTTCCACTCTCTGGGTGATCACTCCTTAGCTAATTTTTCCCATTTCTCACCGCCCTTAACTATGTGTCCGGCGTACTTCAGCTTTAATTTTTTTACTCTCCATCCGATATCTATCGCCTCTGTAGTGTTTGCGATTTTTTCGAGCTGTATTTTGTCTACAACCCTAATTCTCATGATACTTCGTAACATCTTATAAAACGTTACTCTCATGCTCTCGTTCTGAGCTACTGCTAGTGACCACGTTTAGGCTCCACAGGGAAGGGTGGGTACCACACATTGCTCCAGGATTTTAACTTTTGTCTTAATGAGTAGGTTCCCTTTAAGAAATGCCCTGTGAGCCCAAAAATTTTTCCATGCCTCCGTCGTCCTCGCCCTCAGCTTCGATTTTCCCCTACCCTCCGTATAGCGATCATTTGACCATGGTAATTGTACTTTTTGACGATTGCTATTTTCTCTCCCTTGACTTTGATCCATCCCCCTTTATATTAGTCATTATTTTGGTCTTGAAGGTGTTTATTGTCAGTCCCAATTTCATACTAACTTGTTAGGCTAAGCTCCTCCGCCATGACCCTTAACTCTCCCAGATCGTTACTCAACAGCATTATATCGTCAGCAAAACGCAAACTGTTCAGCTGCTAATCATTAATTTTCACTCCCCTGTTTTCCCAATTTAGTTTCTTAAAAATCTCTTCCAGTACTGCATTAAGCAAATTTGGGGAGAGTGGGTCTCCCCTGTTTTACTCCTTTTTTAATGCCAAAAGTCTCTCTTGCTGTGTCTAAACGCAAATACGCAGTTGTTTTTTCGTACATACCCTTCAAGACCACCACTATATCTATTCCTATGCTCCCTGTTTGACCAAAGCTTTCCGCACTGCCCAGTGGTGTACTGAGTCGAATGCTTTGTTATAGTCAATGAACACGAGTCCTAAAGGCATATTAAATTCCTTAGTTTTCTCCAGAATTTAGTTTAGTGCGAAAATGTGGTCTACAGTCGAACATCTCCTCCTGAACCCTGTCTGCTCCCTTGGTTAGCTCCCATCCAAAATTCCATATATTCTATTTTTTATTATATTCCCAGAAATTTTGATTCAGATCACTTTTATTCCCTTTTTTATGTAACTGTATTATTTCCGATGCTTTGGAGTAACTGACTATTCTGGTACAATATGTACTGAAAACACAATAAAATGCGAGAATGTGCAAAAAGTTTTTGCGAAAATTTGTTTCTTTGCCCATTAGCATCATTACCTTAAAGGTAAAGCTACCAAATATCGCCGATGCTCCTAATATCGTTCACCAGGATATTTCGTCTGTGTAGCGCGCTCTCTGCTGACCAATTATGAAACTATATAGTTTTTGTTGATTATTGCTAGGGCTGCTAGAAATGTTCTTAAAAAATAGGTGAAATATGCGCATATTTTATGTTTTTTTTTAAAAATTTTTTTTGTTGCTAAATATGGCACAAATATGCCCTAGAAAGTCAAAATATTCCAAAATATTCTGCTCTAATATGGGTATCATTTTATAGCGAAAAATGAGCAAATTAGAATGGCAACAGTGTCACGAATCTTAGCAAATAGTGTTGTCACAACCGACAACTTTCATTTTCTCCAACGTTTACCGCATACCCGTGCAGTAATGGGGAAAAAAATGAATAAATAAATACACTCAACGATGTAGTGTAGTAGATGTTCAAGAATATGTCCAAAAATGCAAAAATTTAGAAAATTTGATAAAATATGCTCCAAATATGCTTCTTAAACACCAGTGCCGATCCAAAAATTCCGATTTGGCACACACAACCTCAGTACACTACAAAGTATTAGATTCCAGAAAGTTTTCTTGTCATTTTTCATGGTACGTTAATTTTTTTCATTGTTCTCGAAAAACTGATAAATACCTTAATATTGCTCCCTGTATAGATTATTATATGTGCAATTATATCGAAATATACAAAAATATGCAATTTCAAACGGGGCATATTTCACTCGAAATTCCATGTTCCGCAAAGGTATCTTCAAAATGCTTGATTTGATTCACAGAAGAAGAATATGCTAAAGCATACTTTTGGCAGCCCTAATTCTTGCTGTTGTAGAAAACGTCGTGAACCAAAAGCTAAAAAGTTATCACCGACAGAAGTTTTTTGAACGTTGAAAAGTTTTTCTAGCGTTTAAGACAAATTGTCATTGTGCCCATCCAAAAATTCCGATTTTGCACACACAACCTCAGTACACTACAAAGTATTAGATTCCGGTAAGTTTTCTTCCCATTTTTCATGGCACATTAATTTTTTCTATTTTTCTCGAAAAACTGATAAGTACCCTAATATCGCCCACCTGTAGCTTACCTAATTTTCATCGTATTTTTACAGAAAAAGAAAATGCCTCCGCCACTGGGAAAGCGTAGACGATAGTCACAAGTTTCAGTGACTGGAGCTATACAAGCAATTTTAAAACAAGAAATGGACTTGTTAGAGGCATCCAAAAGTTTCACAAAAAAACGATATACACATATGTACTGCATGTCTTTATTCTTAAGTTGAATATTGGTTTTGTATTTACCTACTTATGAATAAATAAACATTATCACAAGAGTTTAAACCCGTTAACTCCTTTTTGTTTTTACAAATTTTCCTTGATGGGCGACATTTGGAGCACTTTTTTAAAATCACACTTTTGGAACTTTTTACAAAATTTGATCCGACTGCTACCTAATTGAAATTTTTGAAAAATACTTCGGGGGTTGTAGTTGTAGGTCCCATGTATCCCCTCCCAACCTATTTAGATTCAAGATATATGTACTTTAGATTTTTTCACCTTACAAAAAGTGAGCGATATTTGCTACCTTTACCTTATTACAGCTGTATATCACCATCCCCTTAAACCATTTTATCTTCACCTAGTATTTAGGTAAAAACGCAATTATTTCACGGACTCAAGGCCCCATGCGCTCGCCAGTACCTCACATAACTCGTCTCATTATTTGTTTTTAGGTACTCCGAGAAAAAATTATTTATCTTTTAAACAATACTCACGTCGTTGAGTCAAGAAAGATAATAAAGGTGAAAGAAGACAAACTAAAGCTGTAAATTTTTGAGATAATTTAGCCCATCTTGCACGAGATAATTTACTGGTTCCGATTACTATACTTTTGTAATTTACAATGGCGTTTATTTGTGTATTTCAAGATGCATGTTTGAGAATAACAAACTTTAATTGTTTATTTCACGCTGTTTCTTCCACCGGTATATGATTTCGAATATCATTTAGGTATCACATACGCGTTACTTGGTTAACCTCGGTGAATATATAAATATCATTACGGTAATTCGCGGCTCGGTAATGAAAAGAAAGAGTGGAAAATGAAAAAAGAAATTATGCGATGTACGAGGCAATTACTCGCAATTTTGAAATACGTGTAAGATGAAGTTGTTACATAGTAGGCTGTAGATATCCTACATGAGCAGATTCTATTTTATGATATCGGTGAAGTTGAAACCATTGTCCAGACTCCAGAACAAAGACCCTGGAACTACAATGGTGCTAGGGAGCATCTAATCTCAGAATTTTAGCTTTCCCCTCCTCAAAAACTCGGAGGAAAGACCCTTCATCCCGTTCAATCTGAAAATGACGTTTTTCAGATGGAAGGAGCGTGGACAAGATTTCCCCTAATGCAAATGTCAAAGTAAATTTCTAAAAATAATTTCTCTGACTACTTTTGAAATATACCCTCTTCTCGTAGGTGGCCTTTGCGGGAGAGGAGGCTAAGCTCCCCAGAAATTTTTTTTGGTCATGATTGCTTTCTTACTTTCTACCCTACCTTACAACGGAAATCCGATATGCTGCCATGCTGCCCTGCCTCAGTAAGAAGAAACAGTCCCTTAGCAATTGGCTGGTATGTTGGGTCGTTCATTTGTTTTCCCCTTGTTAATATCTTAATCTATCTTGCTCGTTTAGCCAGTTTCTCGTTTTGAAAAAATTGATAGTCACCAGAGTATTGGCGAGAGCTGAGTTGTGTACCAGTTTTGGACAGTTTGCCCGCTTGGACGATTTCCAAATTTTTGATCGTTTGTCAGTTTTGGTATGTTTGCCCATGTTACCGAATTAGATGCAGATTTGGCGGGTAGAATCATCGTCATTTCGACGTCGAGTTGAACCTTTCTTTCGACGCTAAATTGACGTCGATTTTACGCGTTGAAACACCGTCAACTTGAAATATTGTGAAAGCTTATCAACAGTCAGACTGACGTCGAAATGAACGTGCTTTGACTTGTGATCGAGGCATCAATTTGATATAAAGAATTACCATCAAATCAGCGTTGATTTGGTAGGCGAAATGGTTGTCAATTTAATGTCGTTTTAATAATCCAATCAACGTTTCTTTACCTAAAATCGAAATTGTTTCGACTACAAAATAGACGATTTTATTTGTCAATTTTGACGTTATTTCTAAAGATTTATTATGACAGTCATTCAAAGTCTATGATAAGAACCCACTGCATGCTCTTATTGTTGTTTTTTTTCCTTTGCCACATCCGATTTCTGACGCGCGACTCTCTTTGGCAGATTAGTCGGGGTAGTTTGCCGATACTTTCCACACGGTTTTGTTGAAACTGAAACTGAACTTTATTGCGTCTTATTTTTTGGCTCACTGAGCAAAGCTCGTCTTGAGGCGGTGGTATTACAGTATTTTTGGGATCGAAAAATAGTCGAATTATGAAAATCGACGGACTGTCAAATTACTGATGTTGAATTGACAACTTCGCCAAAATTTGACTGGCTGAAAGTCTGTCAGATGTGATGTTATAGACTTTGACGGACTATCAAAAATGCAACAGAAAAATTTGAGAAACTGTCAAATTATTGATATCAAATTGAAGTACATTTTACGAAAAGAAGTGGCTTTGATTTTACAAAACAAAGTCGACGTCAATTTGGTGTCACAAAGAAGAATCACAAGTTACATGGATTTTATATATTCGACGTCCATTTGATTAATTCATAAAACGACCTTAATTTTAACGAATGACGTCCATTTGACTGCACAAAATAGAGGTTGATTTGGTGTTGAAGGGAAACGTTATAAATTACGCTGATTACCTACATTTGACGTCTATGGGTATATAGAAACAACGTCAAATTGACTAGTAAAAACTACGTTGAATAAAATAATAAAATTGATGTTAATTTAGTCTGTGAATTATATGTCAAAACGGAGTCGAATTAATATGAAAATCGACAGACTGTCAAACCACCGATGTCAAATCAACATCGAAACTCACGTTTCAATCAACATAATTTTAACGATAAGATTTAACGGGCTATTAAACAATTAATGTCAAAGTTGAATTCTCAAGTGAATTCTACTTATATCAATTTTAATAAACAAAATTGATAAAGGTAAGGTTCACTGATTACATTGGTTCTACATCTGTTGGCATATGAAAATGACTTCAAGTGGACCAGTATAAACAACATTGATTTTACCAAACAAGTTAACGTCAATTCTACTCAACAAATTGACATAGATTTCACCAAACAAATTGACATCAATATGGCCAAACAAATTAATGTTGATTTTATCGAACAAATTGATTTTAATGTTGTCAAACAAGTTGACATCAATATCGCCGATCAAACCGACGTCAATTTTACCAAACAAATAAAAGTCAATTTTACCAAACCGATCAATGTCAATTTTACTAAACAAATCAATGTCAATTTTACCAAATAAATCAACCTCAATATTACTAAACAAATTGATGTCAATATTGCCAAACTCACTGACATTCATTTTACCAAACAAATCGACATTGATTTTTAGCAATCAAATTGACATTAATTTTGCCAAACAATTGACATTGATATTACCAAACAAACTGACATCGATTTATTAGTAAAGGAAAACAATAAATTGCAATTATTACGTTCAGCGTCTATTTGCATATAAAAACGACGTCGAATGAACTAATAAACATAAAAAGGATCGATAGTTAACAAATAAGTACAATCGATCCGCCATTTTGTTTGCACAAAAAATAATTTTCCAGTTTCTGGAAACATTTTTCAACTTTTAGGTGCAACTCATGATTATATTTTTGGTTTCTATATGGAAATTAACTTTAAACATTACTAAAAGTAAAATCAATTAATTCAACTGTCAGAATAATACTTTACATTTTCTTAGATTCTATATTTTCAAAATCGAATATTTATGAAAAGTGACGAAAATTAATTATTATCATAATTAATAATATGTGTATAATGAAACCAAAGTTCTAAAAAAATTATTCATTTTCAAGATATGGTTGATTTTTAAAATGGTTTTCTGCGAACAACATGGCGGATTCATTGTACGTATATGTGTAACTATAGAACCCTAGTATTGCAAGGTCGATTTGTATACGTGTAAATTATGCGTTGGAAAAAAGTCGAATTATTACGAAAACCGACGGACTGTCAAACTATACCGATGCCAAATATTCGAAGTCTGTTTTACCTTTTGACATCAAATCGACGTCGACTTTAAGTACGAGTTGACGGCTGTTAGGTGGTCGATAGTCGCCAGTATCAGTGCTCTAGATTGCATACCTGATGTTAACCCCATTTTGGATCACATGTCAGTTTTGGATTGTTTATCCATTTTAGGCTGTTAGGTAGTCAAGCTTTTTAAATTTCGGTCGCATTTTCCTCAAAACTTCACTTTCTGCTTTCAGATATTCAGGAGAAATAGCTCTACCAGTTTCTGTTCTTCAAGGCTGAATGTGTGCTTCAGTGTTATAGATTTTCACATGGTTGGCCTTTTGGTCCTACTCTGTTCCAATAAGCTGGATCCTTTTCTCGTACTAGTGCACTAGATAGAATCTGAGGGTATTCTTGAATACTTCAAACAGAATATCATTCTGAATAGAAAACAATTAGAAAATACACCATCAACAATTTATCAAACATTTGTAAGAAGTTCAACTAAGTTGGGAGTCTGAAGCAGAGGTAGAGTATGATGTGTCTGAAAATGCTTAAGATGTCTAAAATATTTGTTTCCTAAGAAATGGTAAGAGTATATTATGAGAAAATATTCAGTCCCGAAAGGGGGGAGGGCTTCAAAATGTTCCCTCCTCTACCTTAACTTCCCTACTGTCGGAGGTATGCCATAAACTGTACGTCTGCTTGTAACTGGCTATATCTTTAGTATCGGTATACAAATATTGACACCTCTGCTATCTCGAAAATGAATCTGGTAATTGCAGAGTAATAGGTGTCAGTGCTTTTCTAGTTTACAGACCAAGAAGAAACATTGCAGTTATCAAATGAAACGTGGGCAACTGGGCATTATGGATTCAGATATAAAAATGTAAAGAAAGTCAAACACACTAGTTACCTGCCTCAGTTCTTTCTTTCGATTGGGCCTTGTGTCTATTTTTCCAGGGGATATATGGAGGTTCGTATGAGTGATTTGAAGCAAGAAAACAATTTTAATTTCCAAATTTTAGGAAACGAGCCAAAAAAAGTAACTAAAATCTTCAGTATTTACAAACAAGGCCCCATTGGATTTCCTGACGCTCTACAGGCTGTCTCGGCGTGCATTCAAAATGCATATTCCGACATTCTGATACAGTAAATACTTATTCACGTCTAACAGATTTTTATATTAATCTTGCTTCCTTAAGATTACAGAAAGGTTTTCCCTAATTCAAATAATAAACTTTGATATTAGTCCAGCTCCACTGAGATTGCAAAAATATTTTTCCTAATTTAGCGAATTTGTCTATTAACCGTAAAATATACCTATTAGTTATTTTTCTTTCTTTTCAAACTCGGGTATAAATATATGGAAGTACTTACTCGTATTTCTTGTGAAACTTCCGCTTAATTCGTTGCATTTAACAAAAATCGTATCCTAGTGTTCATTTTAATAGTTTGAAACCAAAACCACAAGCCGGTCAGAGTTCAATACAACTCTTGTTTTTCATTGTATTAATTTATTAACGCTTTTTTTTCTACTCAATTTTATATTTTTAATCCACGAACTGTGTTTATCGTCAATTCGACACGTTATCTTTCAATTCAAACTATTCGGTTGCAGTTACGAGGAAACAGAAAATATAAGACACGTTTGTTAAGGTCGTATAGAAGTGGAGTACCGAGATTAAGACGAATTATAACAAGTGTAGGAAATGAAATTTATAAAATGTACACAATGAGTAATACGTTTGACGTAAGCAATTTAGACTTTAGAATGTCTCAATCGCTTAACTGGAAATGTATATACAAATAAGTAAATATTTTAAATCATCGCGTAACTTGCATTAGGAAACGAAGTATTCCAACTTGTGCTTCTGTAAACACATAACAGCTCTATGCAAAAAAACAATAAGTCGCGGTCCATTCAGGGCCATTGAGAGAAAATCCCCCCCCCCCCAAAAAAAAAATCGAAGATCCTGAACAAAGATCACATAATGTTAAAAAAAAAAGAGAGAAAAAAATAGACAATGAAAAATACTAGCCTGGGAGAATCCCCCCCCCTCTCACCATCCATTTGTCAGGCTTCTCAGTCTATCATTAGCTAATGAAGGATGTAATTCAAAATAAAGTGAGAATTTAATATGCGGGTTTCCCTCTCTTTCCCCTTCACGCTGTCTGTGTTATTAAGACGAAGATATTCCTCTTTTCTAGTTTTATTCTCAACCCGAGCCCTGGAATCTGCCCATTCGAGCATTACTTCAGAGACGTCGAGGAGGCTGTTAGAGCTGTCTTAGCCCTCTTCTCGTCTTGTCGAAAAACCGACCTAGGAAGAAAAACCGGCCTAGGAAGACGAAGGTATTAGTGTTTTCAAAAATTCAATCGGATACCTAATTAAAAGAAATGCTGAACATAGTTTCCGAAAAACTGAAATTTTAGGGATACTCGGCTAAAAATGGGCCATGTGGTACGTAAATGAGTACGAAACAATATTCAAGTGTATTATGGTCCCGTTAAATCAGATGTGAATGTAATAATGAGATATTTTGAGCTCGTTTTGGACATTTCAAGTTTTCAATACCCTAATAATTTCTGGAGGGAGGTAGCTGCTAACCATCAAATTTTAATATAATGTAAAATACTTTAAAAAAGTTAAAATCGAAAAAATTAGGGGGTCCAGAGGAGGCAAAACTTTGTGACCTCTTTTTAATAAGAGTACCGAATCTTTTTTTAGCCTAAAACCTTCTCACAGTTCATACGAACACATACAGAAAACATGAAATCTCTAGCTCTAACGATTCACTCGCCAAATTTCGAACAAACACAGAAACAGACAAACAAACACTTTTGTATAGTAGATTAAAGATTTAACGTTCATGGGTACCATTACCTTTTTCTAGGGTTAGGGAAGAAAACTCTTGATGAAGAGATGGAGAGCACCTCCACAGAAAGGGGTACTTCCATGAATCAACTCGTGGAGAAGGTACTTCACGATAACAATCGCTTTTTCCAATGAAGAAAGCCTAGTTTATCTGAGTAATGAAGGCTTATTTTGTAAATTCAGGGAGTACATGTTTGGCTCGCCCCCTATCGGTGGTGTCCATCTCCAATATGATACTTAAAATGTTGAACTGACTATATTTAGACGTGATATAATCAAGAAACTGGCAATCGTAAAGTCTCTGAATTTGTATTGTGGTCCTCTTCCCCGTATAACATATTGATACAATTGAAACTTTGACTTTAGAATGATACAATCGCTAAATTTTCAGCATTTTCATTTTCAAGTGGCCAAAAACAAATACAAAACCGTTGAAAAAAGTGTTGCCCTGGTGCCATGTAGAGGTGAGAATTAGAGAGTTAAAAATTTTTGTGTTCGTTATAGTGTCAGGGTTCCCAATGAGCGATTCAACTCCCGACACACGAATACTAGTGATATTGCACTCACGTATGAGGTATAGTCTATGAAGCGCCTAATTTGACTAGCGAATTGAGCTATTGAGCATCAGCAAGTAGCCAGTTGAATTGTTCGTTAAATTGAATTCCTTTGAACAATTATCGAGCTACTTAGGTTCATTTCAACATTCAGACGTTATTCTGATGCGAGTATGTCAGCTATACAGAAAACGTTGTGCCTTTATTCCACGAAAAACTATAAATTAATAGAGAAATTGATTAAAATAAATCAGATGACTACCGTTACCAGGCCCGTAGCGCAAGGCCTTCGTCAAGTAAGGCAAGCGAAATTCTGGGTAGGGCAAACATTTTTCTCATATGTGGGGGGGGGGGGTTGGCGGCGACAAAATTGTCCTCTTTGTAAAACTGTTTATATTTTTATAAGAGGCTAAAGTTGAAGAAATTATTAGCTATTTTATCAAATACTTATATTAGTTTTTCTCAAGATATTACATAGGTTGTCGCTAAGTAACTGAGACTAAAATTTGTACGGCCCACCAACGCTACCTATCGGCGTTTCAACGCAATAGGGAATAATTTGGTTCATTAGCTATCGATTGAGACCATGCCGAGCTCATCTGAATAAAAACTCGCTGTTCCTGACTAATTTAAAAAAAAAAACATATGCGTTGACCCCTATAGGTTTTTTAAAGATTTTTTTAAAGAAGGAAAAAAGCATACAGTTGCAAAATTTTTTATTAAGCATCATCTTCATTAAGTACATGAATATCTTTTTCAAAATAAGCGCCATTCATGACTATACAGGCGTCCATTCGTTCTTGCCATTTATCGAACGTTTTCGCGTATTCCGCCGCCGGTAAGAAGGAGAAAAAAAACATCTGCGCCTCAGTGATGCGATTTCTTGATTCGTGTTGAATTGACGACCCCGCGCGTAAGGCTGCCTTTAGTTGAGGAAATAACCAAAAGTCGCAGGGGTGAGGTCAGGACTATACGGGAGGTGGGGGTGAATTGTGACTTTTTCAGAAGTCATCCCTGCGGTGCAGATGTTTTTCTCCTCCTTACCGGCGGTGGAATACGCGAAAACGTTTGATAAATGGCAAGAACGATTGGACGCCTGTGTAGCCATGAATGGCGCTTATTTTGAAAAAGATATTCGTGTACTTAATGGAGATGATGCTTAATAAAAAATTTTGTAATCGTATGCTTTTTTCCTTCTTTAAAAAAATCTTTAAAAAACCTGTAGGGGTCAACGCATATGGTCTATTTCAAAATTGTCTGGAACAGCGAGTTTTCAATCAAATGAGCTTGGCGTGGTCTCAATTGATAGCTAATGAACCGAATTATCCTCCTATTGTGTTTAAACGCTGATAAGTAGCGTTGGTGGGCCGTACGAATTTCAGTCTCGTTATTTAGCGACAGCCTATGTACAAAAGTTCATAAACAGAAATATAATAGAAATAATTGAAAAAAAAAAAAAATTATAGAAGAAAAAGAAAAGAGAGGAAAATTAAAAAAAATTCAAGCTGTATGTATTAATATAACTTAATTCTTTGGTTTTTATTATTATTAAACACAGGTAAAAATTCATCACATGTGACGGAATCAGTTTCTCTCTCTCTCTCTCTCTCTCTCTCTCTCTCTCTCTCTCTCTCTCTCTCTCTCTCTCAACTAGTAAAAGTGTCAGACTCGATTCACGACCAAACAGCATTGATTGCCTATAGGCAGGGCCTATTCTAAGGCGCAGCTGCGCACACTTTGCGCAGTTCCAAAAGTTCGTTGCGCAACTGCAAAACAGAATTTGCGTAGTTCCAAAAAACAAGATCAGTGATCAGTTTAAAAAAATGTATTACAAGTAAGTAATAAAATACAATTTTAATACTGCATAGTGCTGTGATACGGGA
Source organism: Acanthococcus lagerstroemiae (assembly GCA_031841125.1). NCBI lineage: Eukaryota > Metazoa > Arthropoda > Insecta > Hemiptera > Eriococcidae > Acanthococcus > Acanthococcus lagerstroemiae. The sequence continues at coordinate 17,821,783 of CM063106.1, read as the reverse complement.
TTTTGACTTCTGCTGCTCCAATTTTCAGTTCATACCATAATTTTTTTTTGGTGAGGGGGGGGGGTACACATGAATTTTGAGATTTTTACAGTACTTTGCGTACCTGCAAAAAATCCTTAGAATAGGCCCTGCAGGGTCTTAATGCATCATTCATAACACTTGAACATATAGCTTCACAAGCTGCTGAACTACAGCCAAAGGGTATGGTTACAGCATACAATTCATAGGTTACTCTGTACAGCTCCTTCAAATATTCTTCTTTCGGAACATTATTTTCTGGGAAGTAATTCTTGACACAGTGAATTTCTTCACTGGTTCGAAGCACGATCTCATTATTAATTTGTACAAGTTCGTTTAGTTCTTCAAATTTTTCAAAATTGAAGTTGTGGACTTTATCAATTATATCAAACCGAATAAGAAACTTCAATACCGTAGGTAATTATCACACAATTATCAAATACATACGAGTACGCGACTACAATCAATGTCAACAATCGGTGTCGATGGTGTCGTGGTGATAAATGGACGCTGTTAAGCAAAACGAACCAAGCAACAAAATCTGTTTTTTGAGAATACGTGATTCGTAGTTCAAGAGCCGTATAACATAGGGTTTACTGATGAGCTCTTTTCAACGTGGGTACAGTTTTTTGTACTGGGAACCCAGTTTTGAAAAATTCTCCTTTTTACGCACTCTCTAAAAATACTAATAACTCGTTTTGTCAACAAATGTTGCTTGGTTCTGTTTATCTTAACAGCGTCCAGATATGGGTGGTTAAGCTTTGTTATTAGTCATTACTAGGGCAGTGTACCTCCTCTTGGGTCCAACAGATAAACCCTGTTGAAAGCAATGAAAAACTACAACCGTATCTCTTTCCAGTAAATGTAGCTTTTCCAAATATTAATTACTAATGATGGCGTTCCAACACATAAATTTTTTTTTCGGATGTAAAAAGCTCACCATTCGGATGTCCAGGAGGGAGCTACTTGGGGGAGCATCATCATCGGAAAATTTTAAAAAGAAAGGCCGCAATTAAAATAGGGACTTGGAATGTAAGAAGCTGGAATGGAGTTGGAAAATTAAAGAGTCTTAAGAAAGAAATGAAGCTAGGCTTAACCTAGGAATAGTTGGAATAAGTGAAGTAAGGTGGAAAGAGGAGAATGATTTTTGGTGAGGAGACTTCAGAATAATAAATACAAAGGGAATAAAAGGGCAAGCAGGCGTCGGAATTGTTATGAATAAACAAATAGATAATGAAGTTATGTATTATAAACAACAGAGTGAAAGGTTAATATTGATAAAAATCAGTACCAAACCAGTACTTACAAGAATAAAAGTGTATATGCCTACTAATACTCACGAGGACGAAGAAATTTAGGAGGTATAATGTGAAGAATTAGAAGGACTTATGAAGCGTGTTAGAGGGGAAGAGAATCTATCTATATATTTAAAATATGTTTGGAAAACTGGGTTCTATAAAGTTCAACATCTATATCTCAAGCTCTAATTATCGCACAATGCTGGTTAAGGTCTTAAAACACTCGGTGAATCAAGCTCCTTATGAATCGTATTTGATCACTCAAATCCGTTCAGTCTGAGGAGAGTTATGAGGTAACAACCAACTCAACCTCACTACTCACACGCATTTCTTCTACTTATTTGTCCATTACTCACAGAAGCCAACAGTATCAAGAATGCAAGAATCATCATTTGGGATGAAGCTCCAATGGCAGACATGTACGCTCTGATGTGTGTAAACAGACTATTGAAGGACATCATGGGAAATTACAAGCTGTTTGGCGGCAAGATTGTAGTTTTGGGTGGAGATTTTAGGCAGGTTCTGCCAGTAGTTCCACATGGTTCAAGAGCTACTACAATTGCTAATTCCATCAAGTTTTCTCCTTTCTGGTCTATATTTAAGACGCTGAAACTGACCCAGAACATGCGAGCGGAAGCAGGAGAAAAAGAGTTCTCAGAATTCTTGCTGCAGATTGGTAATGGTACGTTCCCTCATTCTGGCTCTGAAAATGGGGGCATTATAGAATTACCTGCAAGCATAATCTCTCAAGACATTATGTGAGATGTCTATGGTGAAAAATTTGACACACCAGAGGATGTCTTGAAATTTTCTAATGTTGCAATTCTGGCACCAAAGAATGATCATTGTCAGAAGATCAACGACAAGATTTTGGACTCGATTCCTGGAGAAGCCAAAACCTACACAAGCGTAAATAGACTGATCAGTGAAAATGACAGTGAAATCCTGCAAGTCCCCGTTGAATTTCTGGATACCTACTCTGGAGTTGACAGGTTTACCACCAAATAAATTGCACTTAAAAGTTGGTGCGATTGTTATGTTGCTACGTAATATGAATGTGGCACTTGGACTGCTGAATAGGACACGAATAATTGTGAGAAACATGTACACGAATGCACTGGATCTGAAAATAATAACTGGAGTTGAGTGCGGTCAAAGGATATTACTCCCAAGCGTGGACCTGTCGCCAGCGGATTCCACATTGCCTTTTTCATTCAAAAGGAGACAATTTCCAATAAAGTTAGCCTTTTGTATGACGATCAACAAGGCCCAGGGACAGACACTGGAGAAGGTTGGGATATATCTACCCGAGTATGTCGTCAGTCATGGACAGGTATACGTAGCTCTGTCGCGGACAACTTCGTCTAATAATTTAAAAATCCAAGTACAACCTGGAAGCTATAAAACTGCAAATGTGGTGTGGAAGGAGGTTCTGTAATATGATAACTTTATAAATTTTTGTAATTTTAATTTTTTTTTTTTTTTTTTTTTAAATATACAGAATAGAGATATGTGTTGCGCTGCTAGTCTTATTATTATAGGCGATTGGAATGCTAGAGGTGGTGTAAGAAAAGAAGGTAATATAGTTGGGGATTTTGGATTAGAAATGAGAAATGAAAGAGGAGGGCATTTGATACAGTCTTGTGCGAAGTATAACTTAGTTATAGGCAATACTCAATTTAAAAATTATTATAGAAGAAGGTATACATGGAAGAGTCCAGGTAACAAAGGTAGATATCAAATTGATTATATTATTACAAAACAACGTTTTAGGAATCAAATATTAGACTGTAAAACTGATCCGGGAGCCGATATTATCAGTAATCATAACTTGGTAGTAATGAAATTCAGGTTGAAATTAAAGAAACTTGATAGAAAAGAAGAGGTAAAAAGATGGAATTTGAAAAAGTTGGAAAATATTAATACTAGAGAGAAATATCAAGAGGATATTGTTTTAGAATTAGAGGTTGAAAAAACACAAGAAATTAACAGTATGGAGGAAGAGTGGGGTAAAATAAAGGCGGGAATATTAAAGTCAGCAGAAGAAAATCTAGGTAGAACTAAGAGAGACGAAAAGAAATCATGGATGAAGGCGGGAATCCTCAGAAAGATGGATGAACGAAGAAAATATACAAAAATGCAAACGTAAAGGAAGGTAGATTAGCTTATCAAAAGTCAATGAATGAAATAAAGAGAGAGTGTAAAAAGGTAAAGGTGGAATGGATGAAAGAAAAACGTGATAAGATAGAAGAGTTTATGAATAAAGGACAAAGAGACTTGGCCTATAGAAAAGTAAAAATGGAGTTTGGAGAAAGAAGGAAGAAAGCAAGTAATATAACAAATAAGGAGGGAGAGCCTATTTACACTGCTGAAGGAAAAGTGAAATGGTAGGTAGAGTATGTAGAAAGACTTTATAGTAATAATGGGGATGAAGAGATAAGAATGGAGAGAGGGAGATGTGGAAAAAGATGATAGGGAAGACTCAGTTTTAAGAGGTGAGTTTGACAAAGCATTGAGAAATTTAAAGAAAGGGAAAGCTCCATGAGTGGATGATACCAGCCGAATTATTACAGAACTTAGGAGAATATGTACTTGATAAATTGTACAAATTAGTATATTATATTTATGATAAACGGGAAATGCCTGAGGACTTGAAAAATAGTGCTATTGTAACTAAACCAAAAAAAGCAGGAGCAGATAGGTGTGAAAATTATCGAACAATTAGTCTTCTTTCGCATGCGTCAAAAATACAAATATTAACATGGATAATTTACCCATAGGAGAATTGAGAATAGAATAGATGCAGAACTGGTAAATGATCAGTTTGGATTTGGAAAAAGTAGAGGTACTAGGAAGCAGTGTTAGCTTTGAGATTACTTATAGATGGGAGACTCAAAAAGGGGCAGGATACATATATGGCATTAGTTTGTATTTAAAAAGCTTTTGACAATGTTAAATAGAATAAATGTTTGATATTTTAAAAAGGATAGGAATAAAACTTAAAGAAAGACAAGTTATCTTGAACTTATATAAAGGACAGGCAGCCACAATAAGAATAGAAGGGGAAAAAAGGGAGGCTAATATAGAAAAAGGTGACTGTGAAGACATAATTACAACTCCGTACGTGTCTGTGATTTTGAAATTTATAGTGATAGGTAAGAAAGTCGTGATTTCTCTCAAAGTTTGGAAAAAGGTATTTAAAAGAATCGAAGTGGTAAGGACGTAGTACATTTTCTCGTTAATGTAAATAGGTATATGTTATGCTAGAGGTCCGAAGAACATATTTTCGGGGTGTTTTGAGATCAGTTCAAGCTGGTGATTTCCAGGAAGTGAGAAAGGTGATTGAAAAATTCGTTTTCAATTTGCGATAACTTCAGTTAGAATCAAATCTTTGGGGTTTTTGTTAATTTATTCACCCTTGTACGTAATAAGTGAACATTGAAAATGGTCAACCCCTGGCACTGACCAACATCTGGCACAAATTACATCTCGTACTTACTCGACTATATCATATGGTGGTCAAAACTGGTATACTGTGCCGGATGTTGGTCGGCCAACAGTTGGCATTTTTTAAAAATCGTTTTCAGGAAAATCTATTCTGTTTAAACCAATTTTAGTCCTGTACTTTATATGTGTATACACACTGAAATGAATGGAAAGGAAGCCTGTGACGAAATCTTACCTGACCAATAATTGGCACAGCGGTACCAAATGTTGGTCATTAGATGTCTTCGTAAAATAGTTGTAGTGAAGGGTTTTTTATTGCATAGTAAAAATTTTCGAGTGCATTAACTAACTGAGAGTAGAAGAATGGTATTAATGTACTACATGGGTTTCATTTCCAAAAACCGATTAGGAAAGGTACACGAACTGGTCAAAAAAAGTAGATCAACAATTGGCACATTCCCTATTACATGGAAAGCGAGTAAAGATGCTCAGATTTGCAGATGATATTGTCTTATTAGCTGAAAGGAGTAATAATTTGGTAAACATTTTGAATGGAATGAAGAAAATTTTGAGTATAGAATATCGTATGAGAATAGATAAAATAAAACTAAAGTAATGGTATGAAATCGATGTGAACATGATAGATTAAATATAAATATTTGACTGGAAAATATTGAGGAAGTAAGCTAATTTTACTATTTAGGGAGTAAAATAACAAAAGATGGAAGGAGTAAAAGGAATATTAGCAGTAGAATAGCACAAGCCAAATGAGCATTTTATCGCAAAAGTAACCTTTTCAAATCAAAAATAAATCTGGAAACCAAAAAATTGTTCTTGAAAACTAATGTTTGGAGTGCAGTCTTGTATGAATGTGAAACGAGGACCATAGGAAAACCATAAGAAGAGAATAATCGAAGCTTTTGACATGTGGTGTTATAGGCGGATACTTAGCATCAAATGAACCGATAAGGTAAGAAATTAGGAAGTACGTAACAGAGTAGGAGGTAAAATGGATGAATTATCTGAACAGAAGGAGAAATGAACCAATAGGACATAATTTGAGGCACCCAGGAATAATATCACTGCTACTAAAAGGAAGAGTGGAGGGAAAGAATTGGGTAGGTCGACTAAGATTCCAGTATGTTCAACAGATAATCAAGTATGTCAAGTGTGAGTGTTATTATTCGTATGAAATGAACGAACTTGCACAAGTTAGGGAGAAATAAAGAGCTACATCTAACCGGCCATAAGACTGATAAGCATATCATCATCATCTGGCCAGTGTAGCCAATACGAACGCACAAATTTTGTAATACGTCATATTTTTTTATTGAAAAAATTTCATTTTCAACTTTCGATCATAAATTTGTCGAAAATAAGTTTTTTGTTTTTTTTTTTTTTTTTTTTTGTTTCTCGGAGCAAATTTCTGTGGACGGTAAAATTTTCTTCAGATAGGGCTGTACCTTGTTTGCCCGCACGGGCGTTGCGGGCCTGACCATTACCCATTTTGCAGCGAAATTTTCGAATAAAATGGCACCTAGGGCTGTTCGAATACATTCGAGATCCAAAATGATATCGGGAATGTAATCTAATAACTTTGCGTAGTAAACTACGAAAAATTCTCAAAATGTAGCTAACGACTAATTCGAGGTTTTGTTTTTCATTCAATACAATTAACGATACGTTGTTAAACCAAACAATAATCAGGAAATATTAGACCAACAATGGTAATTAGATAAACGATACGAGCTCGAATGATCCTTTTAATTTCGCATACTACGCGGTTGCGTCAGGTACAAATCATCAGAGCTGGTTCGGATCTTAGCAGGATATTTATTTGCGCAGGAAATCGAATTTCGCGTGCAGATAATACACGAGTAGATATGCTCAACTGAGTTGTCATTTCAGTTACAGCTCGACAAAGAAGAGCAGCAAAAATTTTAGTCATTTAATTAGAGGTAGACGTTGTCATTTTGTCAGTTTTACCCGCGTATAGATTATAAAAATACGTTCGACGACGGTTGATTGTTCAGATTAATTTACTTTTATATCCTGTTATTAGATAATAATTTCGCGAGTATTAAAACGAGCCTTTTATACGAAAAGTGAATACGCTTTTAAACAATAGATTCCGTGTCGAAAGATACCTCTCACGGGCGGGTCTACTCATTCGTTTGAGAATTTTTATCTGTTCGAGTGTTTCATCATTTCTCTGTGTCCGCCACCATGAGACTTTGAAGATTTGTTTGTTGCAATTGTGTATGAATGAAGGAGCCTTAAAACCAACGCGGTTTCTAAATTATATTTATGATGAGTCAACATTTGAAACTTCATCAAAGTTTTTGTTGAGTAAGGTTTTCCAAAAAAAAAAAAAAAAAAAAGTATTTCCGGAAAGTTACCGTTGTTGACTGTTTTGTTCTAAAACAGGTTTAAAACGCCCTAGCCAAGACCAAGATTTTTATTTACGACTGGTTTGAGCACCTTTCCATTTTCCCCTATTTGTTACATGCTTTTTCGAAGCGTCGTAAAATGCTTCAATATGAATAAATGGCTGAAAAGTATATGTACACATAATTTTGAATGTCCAAAACATGTTTCGGCGAGTGTCATAATCATGCGCATAATTACTAATCAAACTTCCAGTTTGATGCACAAGTTTAGCTACCCATCCCAGAAAAAACATGTATCTAGCCTGCGTTAAGTATATGTATCTACAGCTGTGGGATCTACACGTATGCTGAAGAAATTCAGCCAGGCAGGTCATTTGTCTAACTCATATACAAAATGTCGGTATTTTACATAGAAGTCAGTCGCAGTGGAGAGCACGGCAGTGAAACGGATCCCTTTTCTCTCTCTCTCTCTCTCTCTCCTGCCTCTCCATTTAACAATCCATAGGCGCCGGGTGCCCGGAGTTCAGGCACCCGCTGAAAAATCCGCAAATGAGTGTAGAATGTATTCTTTATATTTTTTTAAATTATTATTATCAAGCCACGGAGCTACACTCTCGGGTTATGTGCTTGGAACAGGTGGTTGTCTATGTCGCAGAGGTATCCAGCAGCGGAAAAGTGGGAGAGGGTGTTGTTAATGTGCTTGTGGGAGTTGGAGAGGGCCAAAATTCGACTATGAGGGACGTGGTGAGAGTTACAAAGGCTGTGAGGGAGGGGCGTGAGAAGAGGTAGTCCACGGTAAGAGGGTCTTCATGTTTACAATGTGAGCTGTTGAGGGGATAAAGGTTAGTGAGAAGATGCGTATGTGTGAGGCGTGTATGTCCAATCCTTAGGCGGGTGATGATAACTTCCTCGCGGCGGGAAGAACGTTGGGACGTTGACCAGGGGACACGTGTAAGCTTGATTTGTGCGAGCTTGTAGTGCCGAAAGGCTTGATGCCGTCACTCTTTGAACCACTTACCTACGCAAAATGATCTGGCGAATGGCGGAAGTGAGATCTGTTGAGATAGGGTGGTGACGAGTAATATATGGGAGCTGTGTAGCTGGCTGTGCGGCTTGATCAACTGCCTCATTTCCTGGGATACCAATATGACTTGGGATCCAGATGAGTGAAATGCTCTTGGTGGTGAAGGAAATGAGATGGATGCGTTGGACGAAAGCGTGCGTAGAAAGGCGGTTAAAAATAGACCTTAAAGAGAAAAATGAATCTGAGAGGACCAGATAGTGGGTGGGGGTGGGTGGGTCGTCGAGCGAAAATATCGTGACTAGGCATTGTAGGATAGCATGGAGTTCGGCTGTGTAGATGGAAGCTGTGTTTTTAAGTCGGAAGAAGTGTACCTAGTAGACTATCTATGGAGTAGGCGTAAGCGGTGCGTCTCAGTTGTACTTTGAATCATCAGTGAAGCATAGGATACGGTCAGGAAAGCGGTCCAGAATTTCTTGCAAATGTGTCTGATAAACAGGGACGTACCGATACCGACAGGGGCTCCCCGGTAGGAATTTTTCACTTAGCAGTTGGGAAAATTCACCATTTCAGTCAGGCTTGTTGGAAAAATCCAACAAGTTTAAAATTTTTTGCTTTGACACTTGAGAATTGAGTTGAGAAGTTGGGAAAACCCAACAAGTCAAAAAGTTTTTCTACTTTTGCTTTGATACTTGGGAATTTTGAGTTGAGTCAGTTGGAATAATCTAACAGGTCAAACGATAATCCAATAGGTCAGACTTTTTTTTTTTTTGGCTTTGATACTTGGAAATTTTGACTTGAGTCAGTAGAGATTTTCACAAATTTCCCCCCCCCCCTCCTTCCCACTCCCCCTCAGGAAAAACTTTTCGGTACGCCCCTGCCGATAAACTTGGGGGATACATATTTTTTAGGGAATTCTGTAAGTTCAAAATTGCATAGGGGAAGGTTCAACAACCAGGGTGGGGGTGATGTATGGATTGTTGGTAGTGAACTGTAGAAAAAGATATAGGACAGTGTCCCTTCAAAGTGTAAACGTAAGTGCAGTGAGGGTTTAGGAACAGGGGTGTAGTTTGAAGGATTGAAGAGATACTCATAGGCAGGAAGATTAGGGTTGTGTGCTGTCGTAACGAAAAGTTTGGCAGTGAGTTGCACTCGGTGGTAAGAGAGAGCAGGAATTCCAGCATTGGCACACATACTCAAAGCTGGGCTGATGCGAAAGACGCCAAGGGTGATACGTAAATCCGTATTTTGAACAGCGTCATGAAGCTTTAAGTATGAGGGAGAGGCAAGTCCACATATGTGTGATCCGTAATCCATGATAGATCAGATCAGAGTCTGGTATCACTGAATGAGTAGTCCTATGCTACATCCTTTGGAAAGATGTGAGAGGCACTTCAGAACATTGAGTGAGCGCATGCATTTGGCTTGTTTGTGTTTTATATATGAGGTAACCAGGAGAGGCGAGCGTCAAGATGGAGGCCGAGAAATTTGACTTAACTGGAGCTAGGAATCGATTCTGAGTTGAGTAGAAAAGATGGGAAAGTTAGGTTGTTGGTTCGATGCTGGAATATCATGAATTCTGTTTGGCTTGATGATACACGAAATCCGTGTCTAGAGGACCATACTTCGATTAGTTTAATGTTTTCTTGGAGTAGTCTATGGGCACGCTGTGGGTTTTTAGATTTGAGGTGAATGCCGAAGTCATCCGCAGATAGTATTTGAGTGAGAGGGAAACTAACCTGGAGAGTGATCTCATTAATAGCAATCAAAAACAAGGTTACGCTGAGGACTGAACCTTGCGGGACCCCATTGACGAGCGGTTGGGGGTAGGAAAGATGTCCTCTTACACGTACCCTAATGAAACGGTTTTGCAAGAAGCTTTGTAGGATTAGAGGAAGGTGTTCGCGTAAACCGCATTTATGAAGCAGAGAACAGATGTGATACCTCTATACTCTATCGAAGGCCTTTTCCTGATCGAAGAATACTGAGAACAGATGATTTCCAGTTGAAAATGCATCGCAAATATGTGCCTTCAGATCAGCCAGGGCCATGAGTGTTGATTGAGATTTGCGAAAGCCGTACTGTGACGCCTAAGATTCCAGGTACCAGGCTAGCCTTTTGTGAATGGTCTTTTCAAACGTTTTGCTGAGGATGCTAGTAAGTGAGATGGGTTGATATGACTTGGGTAGAGAGGCGTTTGAGGAGGGTTTTAGGATAGGTATTACAATTGCTGTTTTCCAGTTGGGTGGGTAGGAACCGGATTGCAATATTTTGTTAAATAGTGATGTTAAGTGAGAGATGGCATTAGAGTGAAGATGCTTGAGCATGGCTGGTACGATGCGATCGGGGCCAGGGGCGGAATTTTTAAAACATTGATGAATGTTGGCTGTGATTTCCGCTTCTGTGATGGGTTGGTTGTAACTTAGATCCTGAATCTTGGAGGAAAAGTTGAACTGGTTTGCTTCTGCTTGTTTTTTGTAGGTTAGGAATCGAGGGTCATAAGCTGAATCGGACGATCCTACTGTGTAGTGATTGGCTAAGGTTTCAGAGATATCACGTGGGTTGGAAATGAGTTGGTGATTGACGGTCAAGAACGGAACGTTGAAGCTCTTTTTGGTCCCTGTTGTCCGTTGAATGTTACTCCAAATGGTGGAGCAGGAAACAGGATGGTTGATACTGGAGACGAAGTTGTTCCAGCTCTGTTTTTTACAGAAACGGAGGAGGACACGTGCCTTCGTTCGAAGCTTCTTGTATTTGAAGAAGTCTGAGGGCGAGTTGGTTTTGCGATGTCTGTTTTATCTGATATGCTGCAAAGTGTGAACTATAACCTGGATTTTACTCCTGTTCTGGTTTTGCTGTTTAAATGTCGACCCTTTCCCCCCGCCCCTTTTTAAGTTATTTATACCATTCTGTTTAGAAAAAACTTCGAGCACTACATGGAAAAATTCTATGTAGCGGCGTCTACGTTGAACTGAAGAATGAATCCAGCTCAAATAATTTGCAGTTAACAAAATTTTTCCAGGGTTTCGTTCCATGTACCAAACTTCAGTATGTCCATAATCAGGACTCAAAATGAATTGAATGCCGTATAATGAGCAGGTACGAAACTATGGGGGAGTGGAGTATTGAACCCCTCTCCCCACCCTCCAATGATTTCGCAGTCGGCAAATTTTGAAACTTCGGAAATTTTATTTTTTAAGAATGTTTGTTTGTTCACTGTTCACTTGTGTTTTCTTTCAATTGAAAAATCGGCAAATTTTAATTTTTTTACAAACTTTGTAGACAAATTCTTAGTTTTCGAAAAATATTTGTCAGAAAAATGTTTCTTCTCCACCTCCCTTCCCCAACTGAAAGTCAAGTTTCGTCTTTAATAATGAGTCAGCATTTCGTGATATTTGAATTTTCAAATTCTGTGCCCTTTGCTTAAATTTTGAATTCATTAGGCACCCTCTGCATAGTGACCAATTTAGAGGAGAAAAAGTTCACGCCCTGTTTTTATACCGAAAGTACACCAACAATCAAGTGTTAGTTTGAAATTCTAGGCCCAAATTCAGCTAATCTTTTCACACTGAACTCGAGTTGAATTCCCGCAGAAACAGGGCAGGAAGGCACTTATTCATACCATAAAACGAAAGAGTCGCAATTTTTTTTACAAAAATTTTCGGATTCGTACCTTTAACCATAACACTTTTGAATACCAAATTTCAGCTCAATGTGATAATCTGATGATATTTAGCAGCGCGGACTTGATTTTGAAGATCTGGGAGCGTATGCCCGAGCGCGCCCGAGCACCACGCGATGAACACCGCATCGCCTCGCGTTGCTACTGCGGACGAATACTCGCGGTCAATCTTCCGAAGTGTGACCAACCCGGCGCTGGCTGCGGGATCATTTTTTGGGCATTTTATTAGTCTTGAGCCATCTTTTCATCATATTGGACTGTTGGTCGTCTTAAAATCTGTTATAGCCAGTGGTCTATCAATCGGTCTGAGCTGTTCTGAATGTCAAACATGAATAGCGGGTAGAAGGGAGAAACTTTTGTTTGAAATGCGAAACGAGGAGAGTCATTAATTTTTTAAGCCCCGTTTTAGAAAGGTAGAGGCGTGTTGCCTGTAACCGAAAACGACATACGCTTGTAATTAATAAGAAAATTGGTTACACATAATTTTTCAGTGTTGACTTCCGTTCTCTCCTCAGGAAAAATAGCTCACGTGGTTATAGGAAATAAAATTGGATACATGAAAATAAGAAACAACAAACGATACCTAACACCATATTGTGCAGTAATCGCGAATCCTCGTTGTCATAGGTAATTAAATACCGTGTAATTAAGAGAAAAATACCCTTTTATCTTAACACGTTTTTCATTCTACATTTACGACAATTTATGAGCTATCATTGGTATAAGCTCTCAGCTGTACCTTTTTTCTTTTTTATTGTTGTTTTTTTTGTGTAACATTGCATTAAAAATCTGTTCAACGCGTTCCTCAGTTATGACATTCAATTTCCAGAAACTGCTATTTCGAACTGTAATCGATTACATCGATAAAGAGGCTCCATAAATTATAAATCGATATTATCGGTAATTAAATAGGAAAATTTATTATTTTTCTTCAATAATATCGATCGTAATCGATATGCGTATGACAAGCTTCCTTTTTTCGCCATTTGTGTTAACTTGTGCAAGAATGTAGTACCTTGATATTAACTGTGAAAATTCGCATGTACGTTTTTTATGGAGCTGAAGACCGGTGATTCACATTCTCTTGTGTTATGGGCTGTCTATGACATTTTACCGTATTGCTAATTTTATGAAATTATAAGCTCACCCGAATTATTAGTTAACTGAGGAAGCAGTGTTTATATGGCCGGTTGGTTTTCACGAGCTTTCAGAATAGCTGTAAGTTGTTCCGCACCTTGTATCTGGAATACAATTATTCACCATTCTAATGACAGAATATGCTAGATGCCAGGCCTGGTACCAGAATTCGTCTGTAGTGGGTTGTACCAGCGGTGTTCAACCGTAAAAGTAATAAAAAGCAGCGCTCATTCGGGCATAAAGTGAGCAACATTTTTTCAATTTTTTGAAGAATTTCTATGAAAAACTTGAAGTAAAGTGCCACTTAGTGGTCAAGTGCCAATTGATGGTCAGAATTTTAAAGTTAGGTATATATTTGGCTCGCTAGAGAGAATGAGAGTTTTATTTTTCATCAGTATCTGACAGATATGCAGTACTCCAATATGATCTGCGGTCGAGGATGATTCGCGTTGAAGATATGAGCTATAGAAAATTTTGCCTGTTTTCGGTGTCATGACATTCCCTTATTTTCGAAGTACGCAATTAAAATCGAGAAAGAAGTACTTTATGCTACTAATTTAGGACTTTTTGTAATTGTGAATTCAAAGGCAATACTAAAGAATATTTTTCGGATAAGTAACCGACGATTGAGTATAGTTACTGATCGACAGCGGTTCTGGGAATTGGAGATGGAATCCAGCTGTGGAATTGATTGTACCTCAGTCCTATCATTATGTTTTTTAATTTCCGTATGTTAAGTAGCCCATTTAAGAGTTGCAGATCATATGACAATAATGGAATTCAATATACTGGAGAAAAAAATTTAACCAGTATTTGGTCTGACCAATATTTGGCTCCGATTTTTTTACTTTTTTATCAACTATTGGCAAATGTTTTCTTTCTCTTGTTATCAGTCTGCCGAATGAAATAACGTCTGACGAAGAACATTCCAACTCATCATTCGGAGAATTTGAATTTCACTTTCTTCTTTTCATTCTGTCAATTTCAGATAATTTTTTTCAGATTGCGTCAAACATTGGTCGACCAATAATTAGCAGATTTTCACATATATGTTCAAAAACCACTGAGAATAGCACTTGAGCTTGACGCTTGACGTCGGTGCGCGTAAGTGAAACTCATTTGCAGAACTAATAAAAAATTAAAAAAAAAAATAAAAATTTTAAAATAATAAAATAAAAATTAAAAAATAAAAATAAAAAAAAAAAATTTTTTTTAAAAATTTTAAAATAAAAAAAAAAAATTAATAAAAAAAATAATAAAAATAATAATAATAATAATAATTAATATAATAATAATAAAAATTTTAAAAATAATAAATTTTTAAGAATAAAAATAATAAAATTTTAATTTAAAAATTTAAAAATTTTTAAAAATTTTAAAAAATTTTAAATTTAATAATAAAATTTAAAAATTTTTTTTAATTTTAAAAATTTAATAATATAAATAATAATAAAATAATAAAAAAAAAATTTAAAAAAATAATAAAAAATTTAAAATTTTAATAATAAATTTAAAAATAATAAAAAAAAATTTTAAAATTAAAAATTTAAAAAAAAAAATTTTAAAAAATAATAATTAATAAAAATTAAAAAAAAAAAAAAAATTTAAATAAAATTTAAAAATTAAAAAATTAAAAAAGTAATGAATCGGATTCAGTGTAAAATTCCTAGGTTCAAAATCACGGGGATCAAATATTTTTGCGGTAAACGGAACTTGAATCTTTTGACCCCTTTAGATGACTCCAATGACAAAACAAATGTTAACTAATAAAAATTCCATCGTTTACAAATAAGGACTCTTTGTAAAACACTTGCTTTAGAGTTAGGCAGTTGTTCGATGTCTTTTACTATACCAAATGGACCTTCCTGGTTTTACTCCTTTGTTGCTAGTTACTTGCCTTTGCCGCTTTTTAAGTTTTTCAGCCTATCATTTTTTAAAAAACTTGTTATAGGAAAAATCAGTGCCGACCCCGTTAACTGGGTAATTGCCGCTCGAAAATCAGTTTCCAAAAATTTCCCGTTGTCCTGGGGCCCAGTAGCCGATCGAAAATATTAAGTATTGGAGGTGGGACTTGGTAGAATATTGTAACACTTCCCTACACCCAATATTTGCGAGGAATGATGCTCGCAGAATTTACCCAAGAACAGGCGTTTTAATGTCATAGGCTTTGTTTTTCAATAAAATCGAGTTTTCAAATATTCCCGTGTACAAATTTTAGTTTTCGAAAATTTTTTCAGAAATTTTTCATGCCCCTCAAATAAAGTCAAGTTGTTTAGTATGATCGGCATCTGAGGATTTCAATCTGCCTTTGTCGATTTTGATTCAGCAACTGCAGGGCCTTAATTAAGTAGAAAAGTTCAGCTTTTCATTTACCCAGTCCCAAAAATTTTGGAAATTCAGGCAAAGTTTAACTGCACACTCCCGATCGATCCCGAGAAGCGAGAACGGCAAGAATTTCATTTAACAAAGATAATTTTGTTCAAATGTATATGTAAAAGTATGTCCAAAACCCTCTTGAGAACCCTCTTGAAATAGAGGTATAGCCCGGATTTTTAAGATCCAGCTAATCCTTAGCCCACACATCGATAAAAACCCCATCCTCCAAGCTTGAGAATGGGTCAAGCAATTGAACAAGGTGTGCGACATTTATGGGAGTTTGCCTGAATTTATCTTGTGGATGGATCGTCAAACTTTGCCAGTATATCATCCGTCAAAAACGAATGGTAAACATGGAATAGGGGTGCAGAGATTTGGAATGGACGAGTAAGTCATTAATGGGAGACCCCAGTATAGCTAAGTAGGGTGTAGACGAATTTGTAATGAATTGGGCTTCAAAAATGCAGTACTCGTTCTTGACAGAAATAACTGGTTAGGAAAATGGTACATGATAACAGATCCCCACAAAAATGTGCAGTGCGAGAGAGTTTCATAGGTATAAACCGGTAATAGAGAGAAAAACATAAACAACTTTCTGCCTACTGAGTAGAAAAAGGTATGGCCCCCAAGCCCAACCGATATCTTTTATTGTTTTTGTTGTATAAAAATCTGCAACCGTCCTGTTATGATTTAAACGACCCCAATCGTTGATTTCATACTTAGGCCCAGATTATAATGTAGTGGTAAATTAAATCTTTATTTTTCTTATTGAGATATTGCGATTGGTTGCAAGTTCTTTTATTGTGGGTAACGTTTGCAAGTGTATCCTTTTTACTGAAAAGCTGGCATGTCTTTGTTGAAGGTGAAAGGTTTTTACGTTGGATAGGGCTGCATTTATCCTATTCAATTTTTGAATTGGGTCCCAAATGTTACTGGGCAAGATTTTAAGGGGTTGATTTTCACAGCTTAATAGGGTTGGAAATCAATCAATTTCCATCTAATGCCAGATATTTATGAAAGCCTCAATTAGCTGGTATTACCATCCTTGATAATGAAGCAGGCTTTTGTGATAACTGGTCGAGGTAACATCTTTTTAATTTGTCTGTTTTAAAATATAGCAGGAAGTCATGCAGTTTCAGTGCCTTGGTCAGTAAGTTTTTTTTCCGACATGATAAGTTCGTTATTAAGGCATTGGGTTAAGCGTTCAATGTTCAGTCCAGGACGATTCTACTTGCACAGTAGTTGTTTGGGAAAGCAAAGGTGCGTGATTACAAATTTTCAAACTTAAAGTTTAATGCGCCTTAGTGAGTGAGGTACTAAAAACTGTTCAATTTAGCATTTTCTGCTAGAAGGAGTGCTTAATATTGTCGCGCCGAATCTTGAAAGGCTCTCGACAGTAGTTGTAAGCCTCATTTAAATAGCCCGGATTTTTAAGGTTTGTTAACAATCAATGTAATCATATTATTAGAAAGCTGAAGTTACCATATCGCTTGACATAATGTTAGGTTAGTTTCTGAGGAATTCATGTTTAGCAAAGAGTCTGCAACCCGTTATGCTCGCGATGTATAGCGAGTGAAATGTATATGGGAAGGGAAGCAAATACAACTCAAGCTTTTAATGCAGGGCAAGGTCGAAGTATACTGGGGAAATGTTGGAGGGGTGGTGGGAACAATATAGGTCGTTAATGAGGCTTATCAAGGTATTTAAAAAAAGACCAATACAAGAAATTTTAAAGAAAAAAATTCGGGGAGAAAAGAAAATTATCTGAAACGGAAAATAACGGATAGTTGGTATTTTGGTTTTAAAGGGTGGGGTAGGGAATTGGGTAAATAAATTGATTTGGAATACTCACTTTGGTGGGGCCCAAAAAATTTCCCTATGAAAACTCCTCCGGTGCTTTTCGGTGATGGGGGCCCTTTGGTGATACCCTGTTCGCGTTGTTTTGTACGGTGTTCTCGTTGTATTGGCGAGCTTTGTGGGCCAAAAGGGGCCTTTTTTTTTAGCTTTGATCTTGGGATTAGTCCCTGGGGCTGGCCATTGTTCCGCCTAACCCCCCCCTTTCGGGTTTTTGTGCTTAGCCTTCATCCCGAGCTGGTTTGATAATTTGGATTGGACTTTTGGCATCACTGATGGACTTTTGGATCCCAGGTGCTTTGATTTTCCTTTTTCGGTTCACTCACCCCTTTTTATCTCACAAACCAGACAAGGGGAGTCTTTTGGCGGAAACTTGAATTGGATCCCCGGGAAAAATTTTGCTTAGCCACCGGTTTGTACTACCAAAGTTTTGCGTTTCGGGGCCCTCGATTATTACTTTCGCCCTTCGGAAAATTTTCTTTTTTGTCCTTTTCCCCAAAAATTGTTTTGGTTAAACTTTTAAAAAAAGGGGCCCCCGGGGGTTTTTTTTTAATTTTTTTTCCCCTTTCCCTTTTCCGAAAAAAGGGAAGCAAAAAAAACCCTTTCATTGGGTCCTTTTCTTTTTCTTTTTTTTTAAACCCCCCAAATTTTATATGGCCCCCGGTTGGTTTTTCCCAAAAAAAAACCCCCCTTTTTTTCTTGAAAATTTGGCGGGTTATTGGTTGTTCCGACCTTGTTCTGGAATACAATTATTACCATTCTAATGACAGAATATGCTAGATGCCAGGCCTGGTACCAGAATTCGTCTATAGTGGGTTGTACCAGCGGTGTTCAGCCGTAAAAGTAATAAAAAGCAGCGCTCATTCGGGCATAAAGTGAGCAACATTTTTTTCAATTTTTTGAAGAATTTCTATGAAAAACTTGAAGTAAAGTGCCACTTAGTGGTCAAGTGCCAATTGATGGTCAGAATTTTAAAGTTAGGTATATATTTGGCTCGCTAGAGGGAATGAGAGTTTTATTTTTCATCAGTATCTGACAGATATGCAGTACTCCAATATGATCTGCGGTCGAGGAAATTTTGATGATTCGCGTTGAAGATATGAGCTATAGAAAATTTTGCCTGTTTTCGGTGTCATGACATTCCCTTATTTTCGAAGTACGCAATTAAAATCGAGAAAGAAGTACTTTATGCTACTAATTTAGGACTTTTTGTAATTGTGAATTCAAAGGCAATACTAAAGAATATTTTTCGGATAAGTAACCGACGATTGAGTATAGTTACTGATCGACAGCGGTTCTGGGAATTGGAGATGGAATCCAGCTGTGGAATTGATTGTACCTCAGTCCTATCATTATGTTTTTTAATTTCCGTATGTTAAGTAGCCCATTTAAGAGTTGCAGATCATATGACAATAATGGAATTCAATATACTGGAGAAAAAAATTTAACCAGTATTTGGTCTGACCAATATTTGGCTCCGATTTTTTTACTTTTTTATCAACTATTGGCAAATGTTTTCTTTCTCTTGTTATCAGTCTGCCGAATGAAATAACGTCCGACGAAGAAAATTCCAACTCATCATTCGGAGAATTTGAATTTCACTTTCTTCTTTTCATTCTGTCAATTTCAGATAATTCTTTTCAGATTGCGTCAAACATTGGTCGACCAATAATTAGCAGATTTTCACATATATGTTCAAAAACCACTGAGAATAGCACTTGAGCTTGACGCTTGACGTCGGTGCGCGTAAGTGAAACTCATTTCTGATAGAATACACTACCATATGCTCTGATTAAAAATGGAAAATTCTACAAACCAATAACTGGCAACCGTTTGCCAAATTTTGATTTTCGGATCCTTCGTAGGATGCCTGTGGATTAATTCGGGGGTGTGGAGGGGATGATAGCAGCGCCATCTTGTCGTATATTATATGTTGTAGAGTAGGATGGATCGTTTACATGGGCTAAAATTTTTTTTTCGAATTTTTGAGCGCGACCTGGTTAAAAATTTACCTTTGGTGAATTAAATTGGTAAATTTTTCCTGAGGGATTTGTTCTCGAAGTTATGTACTATAGGGCTGAAAACTGAAGGTTACGCAGCGCCTTTAAAAGGCATATGCAAAATTTTTACGTAACAGTCTTAATAGTATTCATCGCGAACTTCGAATTAGTTCATACACGAATTGTGCTTATCTGTGAAATTGAAGGCGCTGAAGCATTTACAATATTTTGTTGCTTTATAGCGCCTTCAGCATGGCAGATAGGCAAAATTTATATATGACCTTAACAGCAATAATAATTAAGATCTACAAAATGAATCATGTACAAATTTTGCCTAGCTGCAATATTGAAGGCACTATAAAGTGATCAAGTATTGTAAGTGCTTTGGCGCCTTCAAGTTCACAGATAGGTAAAATTTGAATTTGATTTTTATTGTTGCTCTTAATTAGCAGAACTAATAATAATAATAATAATAATAATAATAATAATAATAATAATAATAATAATAATAATAATAACGGCTTTATTTGGCGTTGTTCGCTGTTACAGCTCAAGATACATTAACAAAATATTGATGTATAAGGTTATACAAGGGTGTTTTACTGACTGTTGGAGTCAGTCGCCACTGTTGCTACGTTGCGCGCACCATGGCCTCCCCTCTTAGCTCCTCCCCGCTCCTCCCACGCTGCCCATTTCTGGGCAGCAGCTTCCCCGTCCTCTTTGGGTTCTCTGAAGTTGGCTGATATTTGCTTTAGTGCTGGCCCAAATCTGAGCCCCGTAGGCCATGGTGGATAGGATGCAGCTGTGCCACACCTCCACCGTTACCCGAACCGACAGTCTGCTTTTGAAGATGTTTTTCAGACTCCAGTAGCTGCTCCAGCCCTCTTTATTGATCCTGTTAATCAGTTCCCTCTGCTTGGCATTGTTGAAGGAGATGATCTGGCCCAAAAGTAGGACACCTCTTTTGCCCATTCTATCTCTCTCCCTTCTATGACGACTGGTTCCTTCTTAGCATTTGAAATTACTTTTGTTTTGTCCTTATTGAGCTCTACCCCCACCAGCTTACACACTTCAGTGAGATTTTCAGCCATTTCTGTAAGTTTCTCTAAATTATCCGAAATCAGTGCTACATCGTCGGCGAATCTCAGTTGATTGAGAAATTCTCCGTCAATCGTTATACCTTTGGTGTCCCACTCGAGCCGTCTTAGCAGTTAAAAAGATTTGGAGGTAGCGAATACCCTTGACGTACCCCCTCCCAATTTTAACTCCTTCTCTTTGACGTCTGTTTTCACGTGAGCCCTAGCATCCTGAAAAATTTTTTTTTAGTACTTTTGTTATTTTTTTGTTGATTCCCCGGGCCGAGAGTGATTTCCAAAGGAATTTGTGGTTAGTTGTGTCGAAAGCATCCGAGAAGTCAATGAAGAGGAGGTGTAATTTAAAATTGTATTCGGGCGCCTTTTCCATGCGTTGTTTAGTAATAAAAATCTGGTCTACCGTCGAATGATTCCTAGGTCCAATTGCGGATGGATTCGACTTTTAATGATTTTCATGAAAACTTTTCCCAAATTAGAGGTCAGACTGATGGGTCTGTAATTTTTAATATTCCCCTGGTTCCCTTTTTTGAATAGTGATTTCCGCCTCTTTCCATTTCTTTGGCGCGACTTCTTACTGTAAGACGGAATTGGACAGCATAGATACATCAGTGAAACTGAACATGTTTTATTTTAATTAATTAATTAAAAACAAACAAACCGATGAACCAATGGCGTAGCCAGACTTGGTATGAAGGAGAGAGGGGGGGGGTTCAGTTCAAACAAAAAAATTATTCACCAATAACATGATATTGAGGGGGGGGGGGGTATGAAGCACGATTCGCAGAAAAAAATTGAAAGTAATAATTTTATATTTTTTCAAAGAAATGATACAAAGGTACTAGGTACAGTGCTACGTCTTATGACAAATTGATTGATGTCTCGTCGCGTAGGTGCCACAACAATATGAGTTAACAAAAAAAAAAAAAAAATGAATACGCATGTATGGACACTGTGTCGCAGTGTTGCACGTTCATCAAAAAATAAAATGTTTCACTTTTACAACATTACAATGATACTTACTATCACCAGGGCTCATGCCAAGAAGAGGAGGGGATTCAGACCCCCAAAATACCCCGGCTACGCCCCTGAAACAAACAAACAAACAAGGCGCAATTATCCGAAAAAATCTTTTTCGACTTAAATTCTTGAAGATTTTTCCTATTTTTTAAAGTAGCATACATAAACACATTATGTCTTTCTTCGCCACAAACTGTTACTGATGCCTTACTGACCAATCGAATCTGCCTTTCCACTAGTTAGGTATGGCATGGGAGGGGAAACGGGGAAAATACATAGACAGGTTGGACATATCCCCGAAGCAAAATTACTTGAATTCTTTTGTTTGGCCCTTGAATTAATGCAAAAATACTGCGTAGTATTTTTGTAGTTTGTTGTACAGCTAAGTTTATTAAATGCGGCACCAAACATAACTTTTTTAAAGTCTAGCATAATAAGCAGAATGCATCGTATGAAATTCTGTATCTTTCGTAAGAAAGCGAGAGATAACGATAAGGCACGTAATAACTCCACCACAGGGATCGAGCGAATATTATATGATCGTACACAAATTTTTTGCAGGGCCTATATTTGAGAGAACGATTTTTTTTTTTTCAAATATCTTCCCCGACATTGGGTCTAATTTTGTTCCATTTAGTCCAAAAATGAACCTCTATCAATATGTTGTCGTAAGAATAATTTTAACCCATACCGCTTTTCTTTTTAAATTTTGATTTTTACCAGTACTTTTATTCAATGGTCTACCGCCTTATTCAATATGCGAAATGGACAAAATTTGCGCATAACCTTTTTAATAGTATTTATAATGAACTTTAAATTAGTTCAAATACAAATTTTACTTATCTATAAAATTGACGGCGCTATAAAGAAACGAAGTGTTAGCGCCTTCAATATTGCGATTAGGCAACATTTGTACATAACTCGTTTTGTACATCTCAACCATTACTACTGTTCAGGGTATATGTAAATTTTGACTATCTGTCATACTGAAGGCGCTATAAATATCAAAGTATTGTGAGTGTTTTAGCGCCTTCAGTTTCACAGATAGGTAAAATTCGTACATGGACTAATTTAAAGTTCGCGATGAATACTGTTAAAAAGATTACGTAAAAATTTTGCATCACCTGCATTTTTAAGGTGCTGCAGAACATTCAATTTTCAGCCCTATAGTACATAACTTAGAAAAAAATTTTAAGACCCTTTTTTTTTAAAATCTAAGACAGCTTTTTACCTGGGTCGCGTTTGAAATTTCGGAAAAGAATATTGACGATCCCCCCGATTGTAGAGGAATGATGAAAATATCCATCGATTCCAAAATCAGCTCCCCCATGTAACTGGAGCTCGAGATGTAACCGTCCAAAAAGCTTGACCAATAAGTGGCACTTTACCTTATATTTTGAACGTTATGGGAGGAGAGTGATAGCCTCCTAATACCCCCCCCCCCCACACAGAAAAACCGGCTTTGTTAAGTGACATGATTGTTTTTGTCCTATGGCATAGTGTGCCAGTGAAGTTCAGCACTTCTTCACTCAGTGCCGTTAAACCTTTTGTTGAAGACTTCGTGAAAAGCTGATAGAACTCAAGCGACGGGTATTTCTCCGCAAAGAATTTGGTATTTTTCTGCAGTTTACAAAATGATAATAGATACTGTCATTTACACATCTTTCAACATATCAACGGTTTGAGCCTCAATAATGAAAGATTTTCAAATTTGGTCGTGTATAGTAGAAAGTTATATACCAGAGGGGGACTTCTCAATAATTTCTTTGTAAAAATTATGAAATTGTATTGTCAGTTGGTAAATCTTTAGACGAAAAAATTGAAAAATTTTATGCTTGTTCATCTTGAATTTTCAATTACATTATTACTTCTCCCCCATCCCCATGAAATTCATTTCTGTATGTCAAACCCTATAGTTTGATCACATTTCCAAGAGGGCAACTCAACGTGAAGGGAAAGGATAATAAAAGCAAGATAAAACTTTCAATGTCCAAATCTTCAGTATAAAAGTAAGAAGAAATAAAATTTATTCACTTTGATTTTTGGTCCGAAATTTGAAAAAAGATTCAAAGGTCGCGAACCGTTAGTCCCGTAGGGCGATGTCCCCATTTGCCCCCGACACGACGGGTCTGATGCCTAGTCACCGCTTCCGCGAGGTAATCAGAGCTTCGTCTGTTTATCATTCAATGACCTCGCGATTTCGTTCAAAAAAAATGTACTTACCTATTTATAGTTTTATAAATTAACCGCGAGCAAACAAATAAATTAACTGGACAAGGTTACCGCAGAAATCTGAACCACTTCTGTCAGTAAAATAGATAATATGTTTGAAAGATCAACACATATGTTATCAACCCTGCTAATCCCGGAATGGCAGACACATAGAGTTACTTGACTTAATTTGTGTACTCGAGACAAAGTAGAAAAACCGAAGGAGGTAAATGTGACTGACTCCGGCAGTAGCCATGATCTAGATTTCATACTTCGAGACTCAGTGAACTCAATTTAGAGATAAAAGATCTATGTTAATTTGAAGTAAAGCTTACAAGTTTTTTGTGTTTTTCTTTCAAATTAAGTAAAAGGTGTTTGTTTTGGTTGACAATTACTTCAAGAAATTTGATTGATTTTTGAGGTACAGGCGAAGATTGAGTTAGGGAAGGGATCATCTCGCCACAAAAAGCGAAGATTCTGGGGCTCGAGTTCCCTTTCTCACTAGAAATGTTATAGGGATAGGTGACGTACCTTGTTACATTTTATATTCCTCAGTAACCGGCGCACTTTAGCAAAATATTTTCGAAACTACTTTTTCACATTGAAAAACTACCTGGCCATAAAATCCTCATAACTGTGGTGTTGAATATTATCAGTTAGGAGCCAAAAAAATTTCATACCGCTAGTTTTTCAACGTTTAAATTTTTCTTCATTTCAGTTATTTTAACATAAATGTTCCACAATTTGTTTTTTAAGCGTATATATGATTATACCATTTGAAAGGATAAGTTTTTCACTTTCTTCTCATACATAGAAGTGATCTATGTTACAGTTGTTTGGTTTTAAATTTAAATAACATGAGATAGTATCGTATCTTGGAACAACATTTTGGTATGCACTTTGGAACAGTTAATGAAATTTTGAAATGTAATTTTACAGATGCCGCGAAGTAAGAAAAAAAAAGAGAGTAAGACTTGATCCTGTAAATAACAAAAAGTTGGAAGAAGCCGTCTTAGGAAAATATGTCGTTGAATAAAGCTGTAATCAAATCCGGTAAAACATGTGTAGAAATTTTCAAACAACCAGGTGCAAAAAATTGAATTTCTTCTCACAAGCTCGCCGGTATTGAATGAATTAAAAGGAAAACATCGAATCGAAATGCAAAAAATTCAAGAGGAATGAAAAAGTGTTCACAAGAAAAATAATGAAATTAAAGAGAAATATAATAAAAATAAAGAAAAATACGAGAAGACAAGCTAAAAAGAGAAAACAAAACGAAGAATCTATAGCTCCAGCTAGAAAAAAGCTAGAACTTGTGAACCCCAATTTGAACCATGAAAAACACCTGCGCAGTGAAAAAGTAAGGTCTATGTATTGCTTGGTGTGTGTTTGTAAGCCAGCATATATTTTTGATTTTTCCCCCTTTTTTCTTCTTTTTTCTATAGGTGACAGAATTTTAGATAGGTGATTATGTAGTTAGTTGCAAAGCTATCATATGAAAAAACAACCGCTAGTTACAAGAATTTTATCGCCAAAATCAAAAATGTTAAAAATAGGAAGATCTCTGCATCATTTTTGAAAAGTGTATTTATGAAGAATCAGACGGAGTATGTATAATTTCCCAGGCATCGAAGATATTTTGAAAATCCAATTCAAAGAGTGGCGACGCCGCCAAAAATATACGTCTGAAGTCTGTTACTGTTCGATATTCACGCAAATAATTCACAATAATTGTAGTAGCTAATCTTGCAAATGAATTAAATATACCTACTTATTTTCTATTTCATTTTAGTGGATTCATTTCTTTAATTTCATCAAATCAAGTACAGTTGGTGCATATAGGTACATTGAAAATCATAATAATATTCATGCTTTTCCTTGTTTCAAGGTACAAATATGAATGTTCTAAGGTACATACCCGAACACCTTGCAGCGCATCACCAAGTTTGATTTTTCCTCTGATGAGCGAATGGGGGAGGGGATGTGTTTCAGTCATTCCATGCACAAAAGAATGAGCTTTCGAATGGTGTATACATTTTTTTTATATTCACTCTGGACAACATAATCGTCAAAAAACCGTTCCAAGGTACGTCACCTTCCCCTACATTTCCATCTCTGTATAAATGGAGTAGTTATTACGAAATGCGAAGGTGAAGAGAATGAACACATATTCGACAATTCTTACATTATGAGCCCGGACTGGTCAATGGCCATTGATGACTCCCCTACCCTTCCTCTTACAAATATCGAAAATTCTGTCGAAAAGAAATCCTGGTTTTCCTATAAAACCATACGCTGAACAAAATGTCAAATTGTAAGCAAACAGATGCGTAGTTATTCTGTCGAATATTTCCGAATTTTACGCGATGCTTTCAACACCAGCTGTTTTTCAGTTCCCTACAATGCAAATCTGATGATGTGTATGTGAAACAGACGAAGTATGATTTTCGTTTGGGAACAACAGTTCAGTGACCCTAATGAAGTATTAACTATATGAACTTATTTATTCTCATTAACGAGCATGTGGATCGCCGTCTGTTTCAGTTCGAAAAAGAATGACGAAAAACAAAACGAATGAACTTATTAGACCAGTCAAATATGGCAAATTTTCACAGCGAGATTTTTCATGGCTTAAAAGCTTCTTTCTTCGTTCGTTGTAATTCTGTTAAGGGCCGTTCACCTCATGCATTAAACTTTGAAATCAGGAAGTGCCCACCCAATTACGAATTCAAATTTACAGACAAAGGGGAAATATCTTTTAAACGTGTCGAATTTCTAAAATTTAATTTTTGGAGTTATCCCGTGTGGCTTCATAGTGATTAGTAAAATTATCTGCCTGACAAAAATAGTGCACTGAACAAAAATACCTTTACAGCAAGACCTTCCGCAGCATTCCTAAATTCTTTTATGTGAAATAATTAAAAAAAAAATCAATCGTAAATTTTAAGTCTTTTCTGAAAAGCGTCATATTAGAGACTAAATGAATAGCTTATTCAACGGCTTCAAGTCTCAGTGGAAAATCTGAAAATTTTCGCTTCGTAAGGTCATCAATTTTTGTTTCTCATTAATAATTTCTCCCCCTCCTCTTCCCATGCACGCAAAGAAAAACAACCCCAATTTTTTAAAATAATTTTCTTTAAAGGAGAATCTCAGTGGGACTATAGGGGAACTAAAATAATTTGGGGGAAGGACTGCTCTCCCACCCCATTTAAATTCGCCACTGCTCAGGCATATTACTAGGATGTACTGAAGTCACTTCCTCTCAGAAACTCATATCGACATTCTTGGAAACATCCCCCCCCCCTCTACCTCAGAAAAAACTTGGAATTTTCAATTTGAAAACCTTATATTTTCACATCTCGGCCCTTTCTACAATGGACATGCCTTCGAGTGTCCGAAACCAGGTTACGGGTGATTTATATTCTCTCAGAAACTCCTATCAACATTCTTGGAAACACCACCCCCCCCTTCCTAGAAAAAACTTAAAATATGCAATTTGAAAACTGTAGGTATATTGGTACATTTTTAAGTCTCTGCCCGTTCTACAATGGACGTGCCTTTGGGTGTCCAGAACTAGGTTAGTTGTGATTCATTTCCTCACAGAAACTCGTATTCAGCATTCTCGAAAACAGCCACTCTTCCTTCCCCCCCCCCCCCCTACAAGAAACGCTTCAGAATTTGCAATTTGAAAACCTTATATTTTCAATTCTCCGCCCTTTCTACAATGGACATGCATTCGAGTGTCCGAAACCAGGTTACGGGTGATTTATATTCTCTTAGAAACTCCTATCAACATTCTTGGAAACACCAACCCCGCCTCCAGAAAAAACTTAGAATTTGCAGTTTGAAAACTGTATATTGGTACATTTTTAAGTATCTGCCCTTTCTACAATGGACATGCCTTCGGGTGTCCACAACCAGGTTACTTGTGACTCATTGCCTCTCAGAAACTCATACTCAGCATTCTCAAAAATAGCCACCTCCCCCCTCCCTCCTACAAGAAACGCTTCAGAATTTGCAATTTGAAAACCTTATATTTTCAATTCTCCGCCTTTTCTACAATGAACATACCTTCGAGTGTCCGAAACCAGGTTATGGGTGATTTATGTTCTCTCAGAAACTCCTATCAACATTCTTGGAAACACCAACCCCGCCTCCAGAAAAAACTTAAAATTTGCAGTTTGAAAACTGTAGGTATATTGGTACATTTTTAAGTCTCTGCCCTTTTTACAATGGACGTGCCTTTGGGTGTCCAGAACCAGGTTAGTTGTGATTCATTTCCTCACAGAAACTCATAATCAGCATTCTCAAAAACAGCCACTCCCCCCCCCCACAAGAAACGCTTCTGAATTTGCAATTTGAAAACCTTATATTTTCAATTCTCCGCCTTTTCTACAATGAACATGCCTTCGAGTGTCCGAAACCATGTTACGGGTGATTTATTTCCTCTCAGAAACACATATCAACATTTTAGGACCCCCCCCCCCAGAAAAAACTTAGAATTTGCAGCTTGAAACCCTTATATTGGCACAATTGTAAGTCTCTGCCCTTTTCTACATTGGGCATGCATTCGAGTGTCCAGAACCAGGGACTGAAAGCTAGTCAAAAGCTGGAAAGCTGAAAGCCCAAGCTAAAAATCGGAAGCCGATTCGGCTTGAAAGCCGAAAGCAAAAGCCGAATCTTTTTTGGGCGTTTTTCTACATTTTTCCGAGAACGAATATAAGTATAGACTACTGATAATGAGAATTTCCAAAAATCAATTCTTCAGAGTCCTAGGCTCTCTAAAGGCATCGACGTACTAGGTAACCGCGGTGGGGGGGGGGTGTAATAATACTGTAAACACCACCCGAATATACGAAAGTCAAAAGCTGTAAAGCCAAAAGTCGAACGGTTTTTGCATGAAAGCTATAGCCGAAAGTCAAAAGCTGATTTAGTTCGAAGCCGAAAGTGGAAGCCGTATTTTTCAAGATCAAAAGCTAAAGCCGAAAGCGAAAGCTTTATCGTTCGGCATTCAGTCTCTGTCCAGAACCAGGTTAATGTGATTTATTTTCTCTCAGAAACTCATACTCATCATTCTCGGACTGAGAGGAAGTGGAACGATGAAAACGTGGAGGAAGCGTCGTGGGTCACACGGTGCGTGGACAAATTTCCCACGCACGTTTATAATATGGAGGAAAAGTTTCGCGTCAACGTTCGGGCCTTCCATGGCGCCTGAAAATCACGGTGATACCTTCCCGACGAGCTTCTGATTTCTGATATAATTCGACCACATGTTTGCGATATTAAAAGGCTATATGCGGCAGGTATCGAGAGACAGATAGAAAGAAGGAACGAAACAGAATGCGAGTGCGTGAGAGCGAGCAAGAGAGAGAGAGAGAAACTGATAGACATTAACACGCTACGTTTGCGATAATTTGCAAGTTGTGAGAGAGACGAAGAGCGAGAGGAAGGGGTAACAAAAGAAGAGGACAGAACGATTCAGTGAGAGTCTCTCCGGTTTGATGTTACTGTAGTACCCAGATAAGTAAATTGCACACTACTTACCTCACGGTTCAGACAGTTGCGAACAAACCACTGCAAGCGTCCGCGGCTCTGACGCGCACTCGCGATTTTCCCGATTATCGTGTCGTATGTTAAACGAATAAATAATTTGTTACTAAATTTTCATAAATTATATTCGGCCGCTATTTTCGTTTTTAATAATTTATTTTTCGTTTCCGTCGCAACCTTTCTAGTAAATTTTATTAATTCGTAAAAAAAGCGATTTATGTACTATTTATTCTGCTGCTATTCAGTCGTTATTTGTTCGGATGATAATTAACGAGCATTTTTCGTTCTTACCGAGTTGAAGTTATTGTTTATAAATAATTATTTCGGTTCGTGTTATTTTTTTCGCATTCGTCGATTGTGCAAGCATACGAAGCCCGGATTCTCGATAAACGTAAGTACCCTTCGACACCACTTACCGCCGGTTGACAGTTTCGAAATTATAACTTCTCGCTGGTGCAACACTCGTATAGCTGAAAAAACGAATGCAGCTTAACCGATAAAATGGCACCCATTCGGCCCCAGAACTGTATAAAATCAACCATTCGGTGTTTCACCTTTCGGCAAACACCAAACCGCTGCGGGTCTTCAGTCGCCCATTTTCCCCTCGAATGCCAAAATGTCTGTGGGATAAAGTTGCGTGTACCTACGTACGAAAAATACGGGCGGAATCGAGAAACGCAGACGGCTAGGATAAAAATATCGAAATTCGATCGAAGCTGAAACCAGTTCAAAAGTACCTAATCGCATTGTCGTAAAATTAAAACTGATAACACGACTAAACGTGTTTCTATTTTCGATGTAAACGTAACTGTGGCCGAGTTCAATACACCAATGTGAGCTAGAAGTTGGATGGACTCTTGGTGCCTGCCAGTCTCTGCACCTCGACTGCTGCACCAGTTATTGCCTTTTGATAAAAATGGCGGAAATAGATCACTTTTTGGATGGTGTTTCGTTAGAGCGGCGGGACGAGATTCGTTTCGAGCTCTTACAGCTTTCAGTTGGTTTCATTGCCAAATTCTCGTAACCTGTCCGAAAACGTTCTTAGGGTGGCAGTTATATTTTGATTCCGAAATTTTTTCCAAGTCAGCTTCTGATTTGCAGGCTGGCCAGATCTTTTCAGACAGGAAAGAGTACACTAAAATGAAGAGGGTTAGCGCAGTGGCGTAGATATGGGGTGCAAGGAAAAAAGAGTCAAAAGATTTCCTCGGTGGCACCTGTCTTATCACTTCTTACAAGTTCAACTTCAGAATAACTGAAGAATGAGATGTATGTGTAAAAAGAGCCGCCCGTCCCATGAGAAATACATTGAGCGGAGGCCCTTCTTACAGATAACTCCTTAACTGAGGCACTTCCAGTTAGAATCAATGTTACCAATTGGCAATATGTATATTCTGGTTTTTCGCTGTATTAAAGTGTTGCACCGCAGGAAAGTATCTTACATCCGACATAAGTAATTGATTGTAGGTACGTTTCCCTCGAATCAGTCTAATTTTCGAAATATTTTCAACAATTAGGAGAAATGTATCTTTAGTTATGTCGTTTCTCTATGATGCGATCGGAAGAGTATAAATTGAAGTTTCGGAGGAAAAAAGCAATACTCTTTTTTCATTGTTCCAAAAGAGTACAATACTCTTGATACGAGTATATGTCTGGCCAGCCTGGATTTGTGCCTTATCGGTCTAAAACTCTTGCAGATGTACCAAATTTCAGCTTAGTCGAATATTTACTCGTGCCGACTTGAGCTCAAACATCTGAAAATACGCATGCTCGAGCCCGCTCGATCCCGACGCGGCGAGCATCGTACCTCCCCGCGTAGTTAGGTGAGAAGTCATCGCGCTCTATAAAGAAGTGAAGAAATAATATTGCAAACTACTTGATCCATCAGTTAACCTCCAAGCAGTTGAACTTTATCTTATCACAATAATTTCTAATTACTACACAACAATTTGAAATTTTTCAGAAAACAATGGCATGAGAATACATGATTCAGTATGTATTTCAAACGAGGAATTTAATGCCGACGTTAATTTTTTGATTATATAGTTCATTTTCCCCCTATCATGCAAATTTTAGTATCATCAAGATGATACTACTGATAGAACAACTATACGCGTTCAGTATTGTTATTGGTATCAGTGTAGCTATTCCTGCACGAAAAAAAGGAATAAAAAGTGAAAATTAAAAAAAATATTATTTTGAATATGGAAAACGAGAGGGTCTCCAGAAAAATGGATAACGCTATAGTATTCGACATTCAAAGTACAGCTAGAATCATATAATCTCATTCCATTGTTTTTATGCTGTTGTGTAGTGTTATTGTTCGTTCATTAACTTGAATATGTATCGTATGCAGGCTCAAAATTTGTACATTTTCAGTCAGAATGTGAGTCTTTGTCCTTCAAAAATCATTGTATGTATATTTGGAATTGATGAACTATGAGAATTGGGAGGTCCGAATTGTCAGAATGTGTTTGTGTGACTCCTGAGACTGTACTAGGCTAAATGTCCAAAACCCAATTCGAATATTTCAGGAGGTTTCATATCGATGTAATTCACTACCTCTTTTCTACCTCTTCTAGAAATAAGGAGGAAAGAAAAAACGAAAATACAATTTTTTTTCTTTCTTTTAGCATGTAATTCAATCTTGTTACTCCAAACTGTCCTAAGTCAATTTTCACCAATAATGAAATAAGAGTGTGATGTAGTGGCAGAAAATGGTTACCGACAGCGGAAGGGTTTACTCGAATTTCATACAAAACGTTGTCAGGGGTGAGTTATACTATCAGTGCAGCCAATTTTTACCTTCCTAAAGTGTCATTTATTCCGCAGACATGGCTTTTAGTGTTTTTCTCGGCTTCACTGTTTTTTCCCTGGGGCAATTTGGAATAACACTCTTCGTGTATCCAGTTTCAACTTCACAATAACCTCGAAATCCAAATTTTTCGGAAGATTTTGAAATGCCTGCTATGTATATTAATTTCATACCTGATTCAGTTCTCGAAAATATCCATACATGTGGCAAAATACGAACGGATCCGACACTCCGGCATAATAGTGAGCCAAATGAAGACGAGTGACTTCGCTACTCGAAGAGGGTCGGCAACACCTTCAAATTGTAAAGCTGCAGACTGCAGTCGCACAGCTCTATTACGTATCAGGTTATCAGTATCACCCAATCAACAGGAAGGTACTCTCCAATCAATTTCAAACAATTCAGGTGGCATTTTAGGAAATTGTAATTCTTCATACGCTAATGACACAGAAGGAATCTTACTTCCGATTCAAATAAAGTTTACAATTTGAATGGGCGTAACCAAGATTATCACCAATATTATCAATACTTGTTAACTGGCATCCAATTTTGAGAACATTGGAAGTACATGTGTTCGTCATAACTACACACTTCAACATTGACAAGAATGATCAAAAAACAGAAAAACAATCTATTGCAACTTATACACACGTCCTCCGGATGAATGAGTATCTTCATTATACTCAAGAATTCAATATCAGGTTATAAAATTTGATTCTGATTCGCTTTATATTGTTCATTTGCCTCATCACACATCATCATCGCCACAGATGAGGGTAACGTCGTTGTTTCCTCTTCGGTAGGCTTCATCGGTCGAAACCTGAAACAGAATACCAAAATTACCATTACTACTTTTACCATATTTACAAGACATAATTCATAATATCGCATTATTCCTTGGAAAATTTACTGATAAGAGTACCACAGAACGCTGCGTGTACTTGGTTCGATTCAAAGAAATTCTCCTCTAATCAAACTGAGAAGCCATTTCATACATTAACAAACAATACTTTTCCTGTTCTAAATCCAGTTAATTTTTTCGTTTTCCTTGAGGAAATAGTTCCTTTTGTAGAAAAATACGGAACGCACAATACTCCAGTCACAAGTAAAATCCAAAATATGAATAAAAATGAAACGCAAATAATCGCATTTCCCAAATTTCATCTTTTTTGGTTGTACGTTGAAAACGCTCGCACAGTAATGAAGAAAAGGAAAGAAAAAAAAAAAGAAAAAAAAAAGTAATTGCTAGAGGTTATTATTACTTATGATTTTTGTTGTTATTTTCTAGTAATTTATTTCTCGGAAGTAAAGCCCCACTGAACTGAACTGTAAGTCAGATCAGCGAACACTACCAAAAACCACACATCTCAAACGACGCGGCACTGAACTGAACTGTAAGTAGTAGGGAAATGAGAAGAGAGGAGAAAAATTTCGATTACAATAGGCTGGGCTACTCATTCATTCATTTTCCCGCGTATTCTGACGACTATAATGTTTTCGATACACAGCGACCCAATTATCCTTATTTTATAAACATATCCATTGAACAACAGGCAGCTTTTTCCCAGTAAAACCGGTACCGGGGTGAAGAAATATACTCTACTGACCTCTTCGCCCAGAGACACCGGAAGGAAGTAAAGAGTGGAAGGCCGATTAGTAAAAGGCGATTTACCAGTTGTATAAAACCGGTTGTCAGGATGAAAAATAATACTACACTAAACTATTAGCCCAGAAACGTCAAAAGTAAACCAAGAGTAGAAGACCGATTAAAAGTAAAAGGCGATTTATCAGTTCTGTTGTATAAAACCGATTGTCGGTATAATATTAAAAAAAAAAAAAAAACGCGGCAAGAGTGGGGGGCCTATTAAAAGTCCGAAAATTGACATTTCCCCTTTCTTTTCAATCCTAATTGGGGAGGGGTGAAGTGAAAGTCATAAATCAAGGGGTACAAGCAAAAATGAAGGTGTACCAGAATAAATCCAAGGGTACAAACGAAAATTCAAAATTATCGGGAATAACTAAATTCTGCCAAGTTCGTACATTGTAAATCTTTTAATATAACCAGCTGAGAATGAAACCAAGTGAAGAGTCCGGGGAAGAAAAGGACAACCAATTTCCCTATTTCTCCCTTCTTCCACTTTATCGGTAGAAATGGCCCATTTCTTCCCTGTATGCAATAACTTCAAATGCGTTGGCTGCGGTAGGGCTCTTTTCTGTCTTGTCCCATAGTTCACCGCAAGTTCTACTCTTCAAGAGCAATATATTACCAACCTTAACTGAATACTGAAAAAAATGCAGTTAGCCTCTTTCTTCCCTGGGCTCTTTAAGTAAAATCTGGAAGTGGTAGATCCTCTTCTATCTTGGAGAATTCGAAAATTCGCTCTCCCTCAAATAGGGGCTGGGATCCTCCAGCTTTGAGGTTTCTGTAGAAAAAATATCGAAAAATTTATCCAAATGTTCTGTCTTTTGCTTAGCTGAACTCGAATATCCCATCAGATGGAGATGTTTGACCCATTTCCGATTTAGGATGAAAATGAATATTTCCTTCTTCAAATTGGCGAAAGTAACTTGGCTTGAAAAATTGAACAAAATATCGAAATGAAGGTTATTTGTGGCGAAGATGAGAGTATTGCAATAGATTTTTAATCGGATCTTAATTGGAGTTTCCAAATTGAAATCTCACTTTCGAGAAAAGGTAAAGCTTACTTGGGCCCAAAAATTTAAATGTCAAAATAGAGTCATCAGGGTCATTCAGTTCGAATTCCATCATGTTTTGCCTTTAGGAGGCCGAAATCGAAACTTCTTAATGATTTTATTTTCTCTGAAAATTCCAAGTTCTTTTCGCATGCATTATCGGGAAGGCAATGTCAAAGAAACACAAATCTGTGTAAATTACGCTTAAAAGAAGCGAAGTTGACTTGACCTGGAAAACTTAAGTTTTTAGTCACGCGTTTCAATCATTGCTTGTAATTTTTGATGAACCTTTTGTGTCCCCAGAATCTCAGTTTCAGTTGAAAATATTCACAAATGATTTATTGTTAGTAGGAAAATCTCCCTTGACATATATCGTTAGAAAGCTTGCTTAAAGACTAATCAAATTAGGAAAATAATGGGGCCCTAAGCCTCCGTCGGAGTTGGGAAATTTTAGTAGATGGATATCAAAAGTAGGAAAAATCCAACAAGTCAAAAGAAATTTCGACTTTTTTTTTTTAGCCAATACAAAAAACTTACAATTTATCAGTTTTAAGATTTTGAGAGTCATCTTGGTCCGCGGTTGATCCCACATCACGTTAAGGCAATATTAATATGAACGGCATCTGCAAGAATTCCGAATTGAAAATTGTTGGGTTTACGATCGTTTAACGAGAAACTTAAAGAAGTGATTGTTCCACAGGCTCGAATATGTAATTAATTGTAGCGTAAACTTCTGTTGATCAAAATCTTCGGTTACAGACTGATAAAAATCTTAAAAGTTCAATCCCTCTCTCCGCTGCATTACTACTGATTTTCAGATTTTTCACTAATGTCTGTCCTTCGAGATAAGATTAATTATGAGCCAAGTCTGTGGCTCTTTATCCCGAAAATTTATGCCGAATGAAAATCGTGAAAAATATTAGATTTTTCCGTTACCAAATCATATAACATTTGTTCATTCGAATTCCGCAGACATTTTTACAGACCATATTATTCTCGAAGTGCTAGTTCATTTTTAACTTCGGCCTCGTCTTCATCTTTATCGCTTTTGAATTTGTTCGACTTTTTGAATATTTTCAATTTTGTTTCTGAAGTAATAAACAAAATACATTCATCGGCCAGGTACTAGAGATGATGCAAAACCTTTTTGCGGTGGATTGAAATTTACTTATTTGGATAAGTAGGTATACAATAATCTCAACACTTTCACATCAACAAAGGAGCGTTTTCGTCACGATCAGCTATACAAACCAAAAACATGCATAACTTTCAATGGAGGCATTAATTTCAAGTAATATTTCGGTTTTCCTCTTAGTGAGCTTAAACTGTTTTCGAAATAGATCTTCAACGAATATGTTGCGGTACGGCCATACAACATGCGCGGCGGAACCCCCTCCCCCCAATACAAAACTTGAAAATCGGCTGAAAATCGCCTATACTAATTAGGTTTTTTACTTTATACACGTAAAATCAATAAATTTCCCAGATTACCATAATGAAATTTTAAGATTGCTTATTAGGCGTTTAAGTGCCCCAGTGAATTTTTGAGCCTCAAGCGTCATTCAGAATATCGCCCATTCGGCGATTTATCGCCCAGCTCAACGACACGTGCAGTTTCTTGTTAAAGAGTATGAGAGATGTCGAGTTATGGAACATTTGTGGGAAAGTATTCGGGAAAACACATGCTACATCATAAGTGATACAGAGAAGAGATACGAAAAATTGACCGCCACGATTTGTCCAGCAGCTACTTATGGCTAAAGGCAGAAATTCGAAAGTTTTCCCAAAAGAAATTGGGAGTTTTTCATTTTTTGTGTGAATAAGTGCTACCCTAGCTGTTCGTGCGGGAATTCAACTCTTGTTCAGTGTGAAGACATTAACTGATATTTAGGCTGAGGATTTCAAACCAAAATTTATTGCAGGTTGACCACTTTATGAAAAACCGGGAAAAGTCAGAGAATGTGAGCACACCTAGAAAAGTCAGGGAATTTTGAAGAAAATTTTATGATGTGAATGTATTGTACAGTTTTCTCTGTCAGATTCAATTGAACATTTTTTTTTTTTAAATAATTTGTTTGTTATGAAAATGTTGGAAAATGGACTGAAAAATCTGAAAAAAATCTAGTAAAGTCAGGGATTTTCTGGGGTGAGGAAACAGGCCATCCTCCGGTGGATTTTTAGAGTACTGTTTAATCTGAAAATAAGGTGTGAACTTGTTTTTTCCAAATTGGTCAATACGCAGAAGGTGTCTAATGAATTCAAAATTTAAGCAAAGGACATTTAATTTGAAAATTCAAGTATCCTAAAATTCTGACTCATTGTAGATCATTCTATGTCTTGCTAACACATTACGTATGAAACGACCAACAGTCCAATATGATGAAAAGATGGCTCAAGATTAATAACTTGCCCAAAACGTGATCCCACAGCCAGCGCTAGGCTGCTCATACCTCGGAAGATTGACCGCGACAATTGTCCAGCAGCTACGCGGAACGACGCGCTGCTCACCGCGTCGTGCTCGGGCGCGCTCGGGCATATACGCTCCCAGATCTTCAAGATCAAGTCGACACTACTGAATACTATTATCACATTGAGCTAAAATTTGGAGTACAGAGTCTTAGGGCTAAAGGTCTGAATCCGGATTTTTTTTTTCTTAAGAAACTGGGAATTTTACATTCTTAGTATGAATAACTGCCACCCTAATTTATTTCTGTGGGAATTCAACTCGTGTTCATTGTGGAAAAATAAAATAAAATTTGGACCTAGAATTTCAAACTAACATTGCATTATTAGAGTACCTACCGACTAAAATTTCCCAACTTCGGCGGAGGCTTGAGCAAGCTGCCCCTTGTTCTCCCCTCTTGATTTCATTCTTGCCTAATAAGCTGAGGGTGCCTAATGAATCCAAAATTTAAGCAAATGGCACAGAATTTGATAATTCAAATATCCCAAAATATTGACTCATTATACATCATTCAATTTTATTTTGAGTCTCTGGCTATGAATATACTCAAAATTTGCACGTGGGATGCAACCGTGGAAGAATTTTGTTAACTGCAAATTATTTGAGCTGGATTTATACTTCAGTTCAATGAATCGACTGTGTATGTCAGTATTTGCTGATACTTGAATTTTTAAACTACATATATGTGCTTTATAGCTTAACTGTAAACTCGTTATGCACCTTTTAAATAGTGATGATTTTTGAAAAAAAATGTCTGTACTAAAATGCATGTTTTGTACACTCGTCATAATTTTTCAGAAATCGAAATTTTTGTTCATTCCATTTCAACAAAAATGCCGATTTTATATTCCTCCTTATTTAAAAACTGGAGCTAATGTACAGCTTTTGTGTGCACGGTCATAGGTATAATTCAAAACCGAAATGGTGCCTAGTCATTTAGTCCAGGTCCGGGCTAATACCAGAATGAATTCTTTTATGGGATGGATTCAATTGTGTTGACCCTTAAACATGATCAGAAATATTCATTTGCGATCGAATCGAGCAGCATTTCTTCAATTTTTCTGAGAATTTCGAGTGAAAAACTATACCTCAAACGAGTACGGATGGAGGGGGGAGGGGGTTAATTATCCCAAAATTCCTTTAAAACCGGCTATGGTTAAAGTTCGTAATCACTGCCAGGCCAAGAGACTGAATCCCTTGCACTAGCTGTATAGGCTCCGAGGCTGTTTCAAAAACAATAGAGTTTCCTACAAATAACAGCTGGTTGTTAAGTTTTCTATCGTAATAGTGATTTTGTCGAGAACTGGAGTTAAACAAAGCCCTTCATTGTGCTTTTCGATTGCACTTCCTCAGAGTATAAAACTTTCTTATGGATTTGTCACTCAAATTACTTTTTTATTGTCCGTGAAATTATGTCAGCTCTTTGGAGAAAAGCAGTGAAAGTTGGTTTAAAAAAGGATCCTTCGACATGAACACTGGTAGCCATGTTTAACTTTAGTTTCATAATTTCTGAAACCATGGAAATATTTATATTTGGATAGAGTATATTCTGCAAGTTTCCCCTCCTCCATATTTTCTTGGTGTACTCTTTTGTGAACAAAAACAAATATCGATTTTTTTTCATCAATGTGGATAAAAAAATTCGTTGAACATGGATCACCATGCTTTTCACATATTAACATTGAAAGTTCTTAAACACGCTGAAAGATAGTCTGGCCGAAGAATCCTTCACGACATATGCAAAAAAGACTCACTCTCCTATATATTGTACTTTTTGTTTTGAAGCATTTTCAATTACAACTTATCTCTATGGGAAGGGCAATTGCCCCCATTCACTGGACTTAATTTTTCTTGGTTTTAAAAGCTTCAAACGAGTCTTACTTATTCTCAATTAGTCTCCCAGAGTATTATTGAGTCTTTCAGAGCATCTTATGAAAAGCTGAATGGATCTCAACGAGTTTTAACGAGTCTTAAAGAGTATTTACAGCAGCTTATCTAATTTGAACAGTCTTACGAGTGGTAACTAAGTCGTCACGATTCTCAAGAAAATGTAGTAGGCTCTGTTGATTAATATTTATGGAGCCTGAGTGGAATCTTAGTTAGTCTTAAGGAGTCTGAATTGGTCCCAACAGAGACTCGAGGATCCTTAACTCTCTGAGTATAGCCTTTTGTGAAAGCTATAATCGAATGTCTCATGCTTACTTGACCTAAGTGACAAAAACTGTTTTTTTTTTGTTTTTTTTTCAGGAGAGCGATTTGAAAATAAATTATAAATAACGTTGTGTTACATACGTGGCTCAAATGGTTTACGCCTTCTAGCGGGCTAAAAAGGAAATAATTCGTCATTTGCGAGTGTAGTCTGATAGAGGGCATCGAGATCTATAAGAATATGTAACTCATTTTTCGTCAAAATGTTACTTAGGTCAAGTGTGCATGAGACGCTCGTAATCTGGAATACCAATTTTCTTAACTTTTCTAACTGTACGATTTCATCTTTTTTAAATTCAAGTCCCGATCCAAATGTAGCATATAGGGTTTTTTCTTTTCAAGAGGTCTTACCTCGTACTCTCAAAATATTTTGCATTGCTGTTGGTTATCGAAGCATGTATGGAATGATGGAGTCGCTTTTGGTGTCTATTATTATGAGGGATTTTACACCAGTCGCTCTGCAGTCTAACACCAGCAAAAAAAAAAGAGAAAAAAAGAGTAATCTCTGCTCAATAGTTTGGTTTGGGCATTTGTTGAAGGGGGGGGGGGTCACGTTTTTTTGCAATGAAAGCGGAAGCGGCTCCACTTTCAGTGTGCAGGGAAATCAACAAATCATGAAAATTAGCAGCGTTACTCACGATTGTCTCAGAAATGGAGGCGAGGTTTACTGAGAGAAGAAAGATTCTTTATGTATGTAGAGAGTTTTTGGTGAGATTACATTATGAATTTCTGTATCGTTTGAGATATTTTATCGCAAATAGGCGTTTGAGAGCTAAAGATATTTCTATTATTTTCAGGGTTTTTTTTTTTTTTTTTCAAGAAAAACGATTGTGAGACTAATAAGTTTTTGGTAATCAGTTTATATACCGAGAGACATAGAGAGATGTCATCTAAGCTTTTATCATTAAAGAATTTTTTTCTCGTGAGAGTTACACCCTTTACACACCTCATTTCAGCTATGTAAGGTGTGTCGGCTATGCAGGTAAACCAACCGAGCTATGAGCCGCTAGCTGGTTCCACTTTTTCGGATGCGTAACTGACTTAGCTCATTGTTATTCGCTGATTTGAGTGTAATGAAATGAAATAAAACTGGTTGAGAAGAAACCGGAGTCAGTTTTGCTTGTTCAGATTAGCTGAAGCATGTGCATTAATTGCGCAGCCCAACCAGCTTAGCTGAAGTGTATGATGGGCATTAGCGAGACACCTTTATGTCCGCTCATAGCTTCCGGATCACAGCTCATTGAACCGATCCTCAAAAACTTGTTTTCTTTAATAAAATCCCAATTTTAATCTCTTACTCGAAATATAAAGAGATAAAAAAATGACGCATCAGTTTTCCTTGTCCAACTCTAGTTACTGATTCAATGTTCTAGAAGTTGAGTGTTTAAGATTCACTCTACATATGGAAAGACTATCTTCTAAAAATTTGGAATCGAAGGCTGAATATTGGCCTCATGATTGTAACTCGGAATATCTCTTTTGCTTTTAACAGCACTTGCCGGGTACATTGACTGCCTTTAGTAATTTAGTGCCCAAATCTGTTCGTGAGGTAGTGTACTTTGTAGTGTACAGTTAACATAATACACAATAATTCCTGTTTATGACAGATATCATAGAGTACGTGCATTATCTTCTTTCTCTCGTGCAAAATTTCACGAAATGGTATCTATTATCACATACCTACACGAGTGAAGTTGCTTGAAAGATGGAAAGAATTTTTTCCGATTATTCTACGAGTAACCGGTAAATGATCAGAACTGTTAAATTTTATGCTTCTAAGGTATCATGTACATTTCTGCGCTCGTAGCTTTGAAAGTCTGGCTTGGAACAGCACTGGTGGTTTTTATATTGTATCAGGGAAGTTGAAAATCTTGGAGGAACATCAAATTTATCATATGTATGCCAAAGAGTGAGGAGCTTATGCTAACACTATTCAACATAGTAAATCTATTTTTGATGTTTTTAATAGTTCACCCATTCAAGGTTTGATATGAGTAACTCGAATCACAATCACTGGTGACAAAAATTTTATTTTTTGAAGTATTTTTTAATTTTTTAATTTTTTCTGATGTACCATTTCCTCAACCCTGTTCTCGAGATTTTACGGCGAGTTTCTCTTCTTTTTTTTTACCAAAGGAAAGAGGGGGGAAGGAGGGGGATGGGATGCCACGATTTCTCAGATACACCGTTATAATCGTGCCCCTTATTCAGTTGGAGAGGGAGGGAGTACTAGAATTCACTATGCAAGGTACACATATGAATGTAAGCGATCGTCCTTCATCACGGTAATTAAGTAAATTATCCTGACAGTATGCAGTTATACGTGCCTACTTTTACTTCTGAAGGAGATGAGATGTAAGTAGTAAATGGAAGAAATTATTTATCTTCTGATTCAATCTTTCGTTTTCACCCCAGAAAAATAGAATAGTGGAATATTCGGGTAGTAATGGGAAGCCGTTTTGGAAACCTCCAAACCACGTCGAATCAGGGAAGACTGTACCTTAAAACAATTTTCATATTCACTTAAAATTACGTAGATACAACTTGTACATGAAACATGAGATAAGAACTTCAAATATTTGCCCAAAACTACTCCACAAACGGTTTTTATTGAAAAATTAATGTTGGAAAATTGAAAATTTTCAAAATTTCATCATCAAAATCAAAATGGAGTATAGTTCTAAATTTCATCATCAAAAAACAAAAGGTAGGACAGAAAGGAAAAAATGAGAATTTTCTATGATGAATAAAAAATATGGCAGCTCTAAGAAATTTACGTGTAATGCAGAAACTACTTAACTCCGCAACTTACGTTGTATCTGCACTACAGCAAAAGTTGAAAAAATTCCGAACGAGTTCCAAATTGTTCCATCCTGTTTTACTGTTCCTGGTAGTGAACCCAATATCAAGAAAATTCAATATCGATAATATTAGTATCAAAACCAAGTGATGTCAGTATAAATGTTCAATAATAGAGCATGGAGCTGCGCGACTGCAGTTAGCAGTTTCGCAGTTTAAGGCGTACTGGTAGGAGGAGGGGGCAACTTACCCTCCCCCCTAAGAATTTTTCACTCAGCAGTCGGGAAAATTTACCATTTTAGTAATAAGTTACGAAAACTGGACAGTTGTTTTTTACAGGGAGGAACATAAGAGGGCACGGGTACATCTTGCCCTTCAAGCCTCCACACCGGAGTTGGAAAATTTTAGTAGATGGATCAAAAGTTGGAAAAATCCAATAAATAAAAGTATTTTTTTCTTTTTTTAGCCAATACAAAAAACTTTTGATACTTGGAAATTTTGAGTTGAGTCGGTTGTTGGGACTTCAAGAATTTTACCCCCCCCCCCCCCGGAAAAACTCTTTGGTACATCCCTGCAAGTAGAGAAGTTACTTGTTTTTTCTTTGTGAAAAAAATTGTTTTAAACTTTTTTTTTCTTCCTAACACAGGTCAATTTTTTTACGAGGATGAAACGCAGAATAGCTATATTTTGGACAATTTTTGTAAATTTGGCAAAATATGTTTAAAAAAAAAAAACCGCGAAAAAGACATGAAATATGTAAAGATCTGCATTTTTATCTCCTCAATTATTTAAAATATGCAAAGTAAAATGGGACTCAAAATGTAGGGATTTTTCAGAAACATAACCATTTTCCAACACTTTTGGGATTAGGGATGACCTAAAAAATATGCACTTGCATGTTTAGCAGACAATGAGTTGGTTCCGCAAACTGAATTGGATCCAAATATTTCATGTTTCTAATTTTAAGATTCATTCCGCTCCTTTGTGAACGAGTTGAATTAAATTCATTATGATTTAATGAAATCACTAGCAATTAGTTCCTTTTTAAGGCTTCTAGAACCATGAATTCTGAGTTATTATGAAATAGAACACGTATTTTACATGAGATACCAACAAATTAACGCAAGTCTAAGCTATGGTGCGAATCAATCATGTAGTGCAGAAACCACGTGAGTCCAGCACATTGAAACTCCGCCCATAACGATAGATATTGCGTAAATGTGCGGAAATTTGTGAGATAATGTCTACTCATTACTAATGCATCGAGTGCCATGCAATTTTTTCCGCAGAAACAACGTTAGAAGATTGTAAACTATTTTATTTTG
This sequence comes from Acanthococcus lagerstroemiae, assembly GCA_031841125.1. NCBI lineage: Eukaryota > Metazoa > Arthropoda > Insecta > Hemiptera > Eriococcidae > Acanthococcus > Acanthococcus lagerstroemiae. The sequence continues at coordinate 17,778,386 of CM063106.1, read as the reverse complement.
TTGCTGAAAAGGTTAACTTTTTGGACTTACGTCGGAAAGATACCATTCCTGATTCATATAGACACGTTTTCGCCTTTGAAAGACCATAAAAATGTGGAAGGGGCACAACGCTGTACGCTAGCGATAGGGCTTTATTTGAAGACAGGTGAGAACAGCCGCCATTTTCTTTCCATTTTGTTCCGTGAAGCGAGAACTGGTCGCGCGGTGTTTGCCGCTTAGCCAATTTTCTTTCGACAGACCGGAATGGAAAGAAAATGACGGCTGTCTTTACCCACACGAAGTATGTAGAGCTAGCGAGTGTGATATCAAAAGTTGTGTCTCAATAAGTACTATCACTGTAACCTATCACACGGTTACCATTTGGCTAGTTTGAAAAAAAAAGAAAGAAAGTAGAGAGCGATAAAGACAAAATACTCGTATCAATTTGGACAGAACCCGGGGTGAATAGAAACGCGCTTTGAGTTTCTCCACCAGGGTCGTATCAATAATGATAGGGCGTATGGTGGTGCACGCACACCAAATTAGCCCCGGAATGCCGCACCCATAACCTGGAATTACCCTGATTGGGCTTGCGTCAGGATAGAAACTAAAATAAAATAATAAAGAATAAAACGCGAAAATTTATGTAAACGTATTAATTTATTAGTGACGGTTAAACTACCCTCAGGAACACAGTTTGACTCAACGAAATCCGAAGTCACAAACAACATCACGATATCATGTACAGGTGCGAACAAATTCTACGTGATAGCGCTGTTATCAATTATCAGTGTTACCATACTCCTTGGCTTGAAAATACTTCCCGTTTTGTCTATAGTTCCCCCAATAGTCTCTATTCATACCATTGTACGATTCCATTTACGGTTTTCGACTTCTGATGTCAGGATAAGTTGCTCACTTTCCCGGTTGAGCGAAGTCATCTGCTAACAGACACCTATGAGAAAGATGGTGGAACTACGCTCAGGGACACAAATTGATTCAATGAAATCAAAAGTGTCGCAAAGAACATCACAGTATCATGTACTTAGTTTCGAACAAAGTCCACTTGGTAGCGCTACTATCAATTATCAGTGTTGCCATACCCACGTCACTCGAAAATGAAAATACAAATACTTCCTTTTTGTCTCTATATCCCCCAGTAATCTTTTCATTCAACCCATTGTACGGTTCCATGTATGGATTTTGTTTTCTGATGTCAGAATAAGTTGCTCACTTTCCACCAAAAGACACTATGAGAAAGAACCCAAAAAATAGCACAAATGCATCAGTTTTTCGCATCTCATTCATCTGTAATATCAAAGTAGGAGACTGGGAGCACTGACCACCAATCGTACTCAGTATTTAAATAAACTGGCCTCGCCGATGATCCAGATTTCTGTACTTGTTTGACATTTAAAAAGCAGCTGTTGGAATGACCGTAGTGGTAGTGTTCGTCTGCTATTCGTAAGATGCTTGCGGGTAATAACGCCACCCATTTTCCCAAGGTGATCATCTCCCCATTTTTTTTAAACGGATTTTGCGACGTGATGTTATAAAGGGATGTATTTTGTAACATTTTATAAGGTTGACTTTTTCTGTTGAGATTTCCCCCTCCCTTTTTTGGCAGGAATCAAAATTGGAAAACTCACTTCCTGGCGTTGTTACCCAACTTGAAAGAATATAAACGCCAGTTGTTTCGGCTATCAGTTTTATTACTTTTGCGAAGGTTTTTACTGGAAAATTGATTGGTTTATGGTATTAAATAATAAAGCATGTCAATTAAAAAAAAAAAAAAAAAAAGCGAAAAAAAATGTGAAACAAAAAAAATCTTCTTTTGATAAAAGATTAAAAGCAATAAGAAAAACATAACGCGTTCCGTAACCCCGGGGTTGGTTTACATGAACGAGGCATTACAATCGCAGGACGTGTCACCACCAGATCAGAAAGATTGGTACAGTGCGTGTGCTCGTCATGGATAGCTTACTCAACATCGTGAAACACGTCGCTAGTAAGCGAACTGCGGTTGCCCACTCTTCGGGCATAGAGAAGGAAAACTCTAACGTCACAAAACTGGGGGGGAAAGCGATGACAAACTACCCCCCCCTCCCCGTAAACAATTTTTGCCCAACTCCAGCTTGTTATGAAAAACATATTTCAATTTCTTTCATTTGTGCTGCCTGATAGTTCGCAAAAATCAGGTGAAAAAGACAAGTTCGATAAAAATATCACGAAGTTGAATTTTGGCATGGTTGGTCAGTAAGGCATACTGAGGAACGACATAAAAATCCCAAGGAATCTCACTGGAGCTCCATCCTCTTTGGGGTGAAACAACGCCTCATAAATTGATTTTTGATCATAATAGGGGGTCTCACCCCTTGGCCGCTTCGCGGCTTAACTCCCGCCGCTACTCGCTTCGCTTGTGCCGGCTTTTCCCCACCATGCTCCTCTTCGCCCACCGTGACGCCCTTCCTCACTGTGGCCCTCCTTCCTCTCCAGGAGCTCCCACCTCCACCGAGAAGCCCACTGAGGTAGAGTACCTCTGGTGAAACGTGAGATTAAGGTACAGGGAAGGCCACTAGGAATGTATCCCCAATAGAGGAAGGAGGAGGTGGCTTTTACTGTTTAGTGTATAGAGATCTCTCCCCCTCCACAACTCCTCCTCGTCCTTCACCGCGACCTTGCTCCCCCAAGCTCCTTCCTCCACCATGAACAACCCCATCCAAAGCGTAGGCTACCCTGGAAAAATTAGCAATTAAGGGGCAGGGCAGGCAGCCTGCAGTGGGGTTTATCTCCCGGCGGCGTATTTTACTAAGCTCCCTCCTCCACCATGAACCCTGTCCCAAGGGTAGGCTACCCAAGGAAAAATGAGCGATTCAGGGGTAGGGAAGGCAACCCGCAGTGCGTTTTTTTTTCTCACGGAGGTGGTGGCGCGTGGCGGCAGCGGATTTTACTTTTTTAGTATATAGAGAGAAGTAGAGTGCGGATTCTCCGGCATTTGCCGTATAATTTCCTTGAAGGGCGAACGGATGAAAATGAAATAGAAGTTCATGTCACAGGTTGGGGGGGGGGGCTAGGAAAAAGATTTTATTTTGCTGAAAAATGCCGAAAGAATAAACGCCGGAAATGAAGTAAGTGCTGATACTATTCCTGCGCAGAACGAAAATAAAGAGAATTTTACGTGTATTTACCTCTCACGGTTCATGAAATTACATGAGCAATGACTGGTAGATAATATCTAAGGTAGATGAAACTTGAAAGAAGGCAAAAATAGTCGCCTTAGATTTACTCAGGAAAATGTTGAAAAATATCTTGTAGTAATGTACAATACGAAATTTTTAAAGTAAGAGGATGTACTGTCATCTCGTTCAGAGTTTTTTTTTTTTTTTTTTTTTTTGCCAAATACTGCCGAAAATCTAATTTTTAGGGCCAAATTTTCACCTCAATAAAGCCAAAGAATCAGCACTCTAATCATAAGTAAAAAAATATTTTAAATAAAATTACTATGAAGTAGTCTCTTATCATTTTTCGGTATCTGCCCTCGAAATATCTTGAAGATAGAAACGATCAGGTGCCCCCACTCCTCTCAAAAAAAGTCAGACGGCGTTAATCTGTTAATCCAGTTCTACGGATTTGGGTCATTTTTGTTTTTTCCTATAGTCAGGGAGGCCCACATGAGCCTTTTTAGGTAGGGTCAAGTCAGCAAATGTCCACCTGATGAATGTTGCCGAAAATATGATGACCAAATTAAAGATTTTGGTATGTGGCATTGTTATCAGCGTCTCCTAAAACTGAGACTACCAATTCGCCTAGAACTTTTCACCAATCGAACTTTAAAAAAAAAATATAAAAAGCTTTTCAAATATGTATAGAACATTGGACTTACCCTCTATTTCCCTCATTTCATAATTTTTAATATTGAAATTTTGGACTTCTTAGTGGCTGTGTAAAAATATCAAGCTTTACCAGGAGTGACATAAAAAACACAGATAGACGTATAGATTTGAAATTTGACCTGGTTACTTTATTTTATGATAGGAATCAGCACATTACGCCACTTACCGAAATTTTTTATTGCTAATGTTTTTGAGCGATATGGCGTTATTACCCACATGGCATTCATAGCTGTAGGCACCTTATATTGACGCCGAATCAAATACGATAGTGTATCCTCTGAAATATTTTCTTCTATTCTTACCTAATGCTGATTGCCATGTCCAGCTGTCAGAGTCACTTCAAGTACATTCATACTAAAATAGCATATCTACCTTCGAATGAATTATTATACTAATCTTTCTTCGGCTAAATTTATATTTTTTGAATCCAGCGAAATTGCATTCACGTGTTATAAATCTGATGCGTGATATCACTATGGATGCCTTCTTCCTCTTCTCGAAATTCCATTTCATATTATGTGTACCTACTGAAATATATCGTTATTTATCGTTTCGACGGTATTAGTTTTGAAACATCAGTAAACACTGAGTTGCCGTTCCTCATTCATTCATCGTAATTCGTCTGTGACTTGACACTCTACCCCCTGCCTCATCACTGAACTAGGTAGTTTACATTCGGGGAAAATGTTTCCGAAATAACTTCATTTTTATTTCCATTTCGAGAAAAGTAGCCAGGTATGCCTACATCAGCTCTAAGCACTCATATATTATCTTCGCGCTATTAGTTTTTACAAAATAATAGTAATAATAAATACCTAAATAAAAAATAACGCTGAAAATTGAAATAACGGTGAAGATTTAACGACCGCGGATTTGTTAAATCAGCTGACTAAGTTATGCGAAAATCTTGGGCGAAAAATGCGACGAATTTTAACTGGAATTTAACAAAAGTGAAACACCATGAACAAACACAGACAAGATATGAGTACGTATCTGTTTCACGTGCAGAATTTGATGAAAAATTATTCCGTTAATTTGAAGACACTTCTGGTCGTGTAACACGTATGTGATTCACCCGTCAGAAATTATGTATATTCGGGCACTTTTGTGAGGCTGAATTTGAAAACTAAGGAAACGAGGTGTAAACGATGACTGCCTGTCCACTTCCAGTAGTCTCGCGATTTCCGGACTCCGTACTGGTTGAGTGGTTAATGACCTGTAAGCTTCGCGAAAACATTATTCGTGTTTAAATTTAGGTTTGACCAGTTGTCTTCCGACAATTAATAGGTACAGATTAGGCGTAACCTTTTTTTTCTGCAATTCTTCAAATATCTTGTCAGCAGTGAAAAAACTCGTCTTTTTCATTAATCAGCTTTTTGTTTTCGGAAACTGATTAATAAATCATAAATTAAAAGAAAAACGTGATCTTGAAACTTAATTTTCGTATTCATGTAGATGCGTAATTATGTTATAGCTTATTATTGAGTTTAAGTACAAACTCCCCCACTCCTGTATACAGGTTCCTATTGTCGTGTAGCCCGACCTGGTGCCAGGGTTCTTTGATGGAGATGGATTTCATAAATGATAACAGCTTTATTGGGTCACATTTTCTTTTACGCGTCGTCTAACTCGCACGTAGTCCGGCTTTCCCCGGTCCCCGTAACCAGCCCAGATTGGGCATAAGCTTCCCCTCTTTCTCTCAATTTATTTTTATCTAAGATGTACCTCCTCCAGGTCAGCCCCAACTCTTTCCTGAGTTCATCTCTCCAGCGAGCGTACAATTGGTCCGTACTAAGTTTTTGCTCATATGGAGTCCACCTCTCCGCCCTTCTTTCCCACCTGGTACTTTCCTGCCTCATGACGTGCGGCCCGGGTAGTTCCACTGTAGGCTTTTAACCACTTCTCCGGTGTCTTCTAGCCGCGTTTTTTCTCTTTATTGCATCATTTCTAACTTCCCTGCCCCCTTTTCACGTCTGCATACTACACTCCATCGCCCGCTGAGAGGATTTTAGTCAAGTTGGATTTAGTCAGCGCCCATGTTTGAGCACTGTATGCCATCTGCCACAGTTTTGCCTTTGTTTCAGTAGGGAGTTTGCTCTGAAAAATATTTTCCAGTCTCCAGTAATTACATATTAATTATTAGAATAGTAACACAGCTCAACAAATTTAAATTTGTTGTAATTCTCCGAGTGTAATGAATGGATGATTGTAAAAGTATTTTCACCGCTGATTCCGATTCCAAGCTCTATTTTTTCAAAGGGCTCTATATTTTCATTCGTTTACTGAGAATTTTAGTATTTGTACTTAGAATTTCAGAAGCGATATGTTGGTCACATTGAGTTTACGTGTTTCGTTTTCATTTAGTTGTTCCTTATGTTAGTGTATTCGTGTTTGGACGCTAAAGAGTCGCTCTCTCGCGGCCTAATGAAATGCGACGCACTGAGTGGTGTATTTGGATGAAGAGATGATCAGTGACATAAATGTTCTGCAAAAAAAAACTAAAGTTGGGCTCATCTGGAAGGAAATGATTAGGGCTAACACTTGAGTTCTCTTTAGTTTTCCATAAAAAACAATATATTGAAGATGCTACAGCTTATTTTACTTGTACGTCAACATGTTTTTGTGGTAAAATACCCTGATCAACTTTTTGTCCACGACATGCGACACTAGCGCATCTACAGGCGCGTCCAAATGCCAATAGGTTAATAGGTAGTGTTAAAACTAACCTGTTGCAATCGCGACACGAATAGAAAGATCTGATTTCTTGATGAAATTCTTATTATACTCTGGAAATGAATCCTTTGTTTTCGGATACCTTTTGAACAGAAAAAGCTAAAATGTATAGAAACTAACATTTCTTGCTTGGATTCACTTAATGTCAGTTTTATATTAGTTTCGAATTAGTTGATAATAAATAGGAATATCAAAATTATCTTGAAAGCATTAAAAAATGTTTTGGGAATATTTTTCGTCCGAAATATATTTGCGACGTTTCAACATGTTGAAATTGGGACTTTAATATTACTTCGAAGTATTCGTAAAACATATTTAGGAACATTATTTGGCCGATAGGTGATAAGAAAAAGAATCAATAAGAGGGCAGGAATGGGAGTCGGAATCAAAGTGGCTGACATCTAGCGGATGTTTTGTGAACCTTCATTGAGCGATCATGGAGAAAAAAGTGAATACGGTCGCTCCGGCACCTGATAAAGTACCTCTCGTTTCTTACTTCATCGCACTTCTATTTATTTTTTTACCTGATGTATTAAATTTTTAATCGCAAGTTCGAATATGTAGCGCCCTGCAGTTCAAATTTGAAGCATGTCCGTCATTTCTATATTTTATAATGATCTTTTGAAAAACCCCTATTTTCCATTTACGGTAATGTTATTTCCCTTCATGATCATGCAACCTTTCATTACGAGGTGCACATTGGCGCTCCTACATTCCGTTCCACATCCTAGCGCTACCAGGTGATACTGCGAAGCTTGCTGAAAGACGCTTGTTTTCGGCTGTAAAGTTGCACGCATCTTTGATGACCTTTACTTATGCCTAGGGATTCCAAAAATATGCGAAAAAGGGTCAAATATGCGCTTATAATATGGTTTTATTATCGTCAAATATGCTAAAATATTCCCTAAAAATCCTGAAATATGCCAAAATATTTCCTATCAAATTGGCAATATGTGACCTGCCAGGAAGAAAGGGACCTGTGCGCAAAAAATCATTTTATGATAACGGTTTTTGACTAATTTTTGGCCGCTCATTCGTGTGGTGTTGTCGAGAAGATTCTAAAAAATTTTCTCCAACTGCTGTAAGTCTTCGAAGTTGAGTGTCTCAGCATAACGTCAAAACGTTATCAATTTTGTTTATCCGCTCTCCTGTAAAATTTACATTTTCGTGCACAAGTCCCTTTCTTCCTGGCAGGTCACATATGGGTATCATTTTGAAAGGGAACCCGAGAGATGACAGATATGCAAAAGAAAAAGGCCCTGAAGTAAATGTATAAAAAGTTTCTTTCCACAGGCGAACACTGAATACATTTGACTAGTGTTCTACATAGGTGTAAACAGGGCAGTACCGACCGGGGGGGGGGTCCCCCATTGTAAAAAAAAACATGAAAAACAATGGGTTGAGACGGAGAGGGGGGTGAATCTGTAACTGAGCCTCCCACCTCCCACCAACCCCCCCCTCTGTTGGCAAAAAAAACAAAACAAAAAACAATGGGTTGAGACGGAGAGGAGGGCGGATCTGTGACGGACCCCCACACCACCACCACCACCAAGAAAAAAATTTATCTTAATCGCAAACCACCCCTCCCCCTTTACTTAAATCCTGGATATCGCCCCGGGTGTAAAACCTTGCGTAAAAATTTTTTAGGTTTGTAAAAAAGTTGCAGTTGTTGCAGTTTTATCTTCTTAGAAGACAAAAATTGAAAAAAATTGGAAATATTCCGCAAAAATGATGGAAATTGGCTAATTATTCTTGAATGTACTCTAAAAAAGCAGAAATATGTCAACATATGCTCGATCAAGTGTGGCTCATTCTTCTTGAAATTATATGAATCACAAAAGTACCATGGATATTCCCTATCTACCTCAACAGAAAGAAACATGCAAAAGCATATTTTTGGAATCCCTACGTTATGCCCCAGCCATGGATTTTTGTTTACACATAGACAATACTTGTTTACATTTTGGTGTAAAGAAATGTAGACAATGTGTAGAAAGTAGACAAAAGTAGATAAATGTAAACAATTCCAAAAATGATAAAAAAAGCTAATATACTTGTAGTCAGTTAATCACACATTCATAATAATAAATCCAAATTTCTCTTAATTTTACTTTGTTGACATTTGTTTACATTTGTGTACACTTTACATGTATCTACCCTATTTGTCTACATTACATTGTCTACGCCAACATTCCTGTGCCTCACCTCCCTCTTAATCAGATGACTCCTTGGCAATAAGTTAGGGGATGGGTTAGTAACACTGTATCGTATCCAGCCTAGTGTTCAAGGGGGTGATCTGGTCTTGTGCAAAAATTCAGGGAAAGGAGGTGGTGTCAGAGGGGGTGCTAAAGTTAGAAGAAACACATATTACGAACTTGCAAGAGGGTCCAGACCAACCCCCTGGCTGTGCCACCGCCGTCACAAGTCCCTTTCGAAGGTATCTAATGTAAACAGTTCTCATGACATCTAGTTAATGAGATTTTAGATCTTAATTAGTAAAAAATCATACCGGTATTCTGGAGGAAGACTTATCATTTACTGACTATCTTTATCGTAGCCCCCCCCCCCTAATTAATACAACTTGAAATTAGCTAGCTTAACGCGTGACAATATTTCGTTACGATGAAGCTCAATCGTTAAAGTTATTCTTAGCCGAATTATGATTCATAATCGATAAAGTTTTTCTGTTTTCACTTCGCATAGGTATTGTATTTAGCGATTAGTGTGTATTGCGACACAGGTACAATTAAGGCGGTAATAAACTCGTCGTTTCTGGTAATGAAATATCGGAAATTACTGATACGAGTATAATTGTAAATATAATATTCAGAACGCCATTATATCCGCCCTTCGTATGAGTGAATAGACAGCGCACGATTGGAGAAGGTAACTTTTAATTACTTCGTAACGAATTAAGTGTATAGATATGTTGAATATCTATAATATAGGTAATTTGATAAATGCCCAGCAGCTTAATCAGGCACACTTACTAGTGGGTGGGTAAATGTTGCTATATTGTGCATTATCGTACCTCTGTTTATGTTATAAGACTTATTAGATCAACCAGTTGATAGGTTCATCGATTAGCAATCCCTTCTGTTAAGAGCTACTCGAAAGAAAAAAGTTAAAATTATATCTACGCTTTCAAGATTTGTTAGCGAAAACTTAGGAGCGTCAATAACGGAACGATCGTAAAAAGTACTTGAAATTTGTTGACTGCGTAGAATTAAGATTAGTGTCTGAATATGTGGCCGCGAAAATTCTCACTTGATCAGATGTCAAACAAATTCACGGTTTTATACGAATCTTACTATAAATGTTTTTTTCAATGTAATAGTCCGTATGAGAAATCAAAAATGGGGTTGGGCGGGGCACGTCGCCCGAGTGTCAGCCGAAAGACGGACTACCACGCGACCTTTTGGGTTTTTACCTGCATGAAAGAAGGAAGGAGAGGCCAGCGGAAAAAATGGAGGGATGATTTGGATAATAACTTTCTTCCTAACAAATTCCTTTATCGAGTAGCCCACGTGAGAAGCGAATGGGATAGGGTGACGTTTACCTTTGCTCTGAGAGGGCCGGGAACATTTTGGGCGTAGAATTACGCTGTAACTCTGCTTTTTTAAAAATAAAGTTTTTTTTTTTGATAGATTGATTGATTGATTTGATAAAATGTATTTCATCAGGGACGTACCGAAGAGTTTTTCGGGGAGGGGGGGGGGGAAGTAATCTGAAAGCCCCATCTGACTCAGCTCAAAATTCCCAAGTATCAAACCAAAAAGAAAAGAAAGAAGAAAAAAAAACCTTTCGACTTGTTGGATTTTCCCAGCTCCGTCTGCCTGAATTGGTAAATTTTCTCAACTGTTGAATGAGGAATTCCTACCGGGAGTTGTAAGTTGCCCCCCCCATCTCCTATCGGTACGTCCCTGTATTTTAGACAACTAGATGTGGTATCCGTAGACTACAGAGAGCTTAAAGCCATTTATGTAAGAATCTTGAGGGAAATTGAGGTGGCCAAGCTCTACAAACCTGGGTCCGTTGGCCAGCTTGAATTCAAAGCATGGCGAAAAAGTAGAATTTCAGTGAACATGCTTGTGTGTTCAAAACAGTGGCGGATCTAGAAATTTTCCAAGGGGGGTGTTTTGAAAATAAAACTTCTTCCACCTCCGCCTCCGCCCCCTAAAAAACCGAGATGGATGTCGTTTTAAATAGTTTCTGAAGACAAGTTTCATAATGTGATTAATTCGTTTCAAAATGAACATGGTAGACTGTAGTGCTGCAGATACTCAAAAAACAGGAGGAAAACTCAAAACTCGAGCGGATTTTTCTTCTTTTTTGGCCCGAAGGGGGCTGTCCGGACCCCCAAAACACTCCATAAATTCACCACTGGTTCAAAAGAAAGATTATCGATCGCGAGAACTGTTCCATTTCTATCATTTGTCAGTTCTGTGTAGTAGCGTCGGAACGAAAGGTTACAAAATACATTCTCTTGCTAACAAAAAAATTGAAAAGTGCATTGAAAATTGACATACTTATCCTTAACGTTTTCGGGAAGATACGTGTCCTCATTCGGTCTTTGCTCCCCTTTTAATAAAATTTATTGAAATAAAGATAAATTTTTAGTGAATAATTTAGTTTAATTAATTCAAAATATTTGTTAGAAAAATCCTGAAAAAAATATTCCATGATCTTTTTCTTTTCTGTTTATTCCCTTAATCTTGTTATTTCATCTTGCTGTTTTCTGGGTATCATTCCTGTAATTTCTCCCATTTTCTTAATTTCTGTCAGTTGTCAGGTATTCCAGTTCTTGTGCTGCTGTTGGGTAGTCTTTCTGTGTTCTTCCTCTCAGCTCATAGTGTACTACCTATTCTTTTTAATTTTCATCCATTTATGTTTCGTATCTATAAAATCAATTCCATTGACACGTACAACTCGAAAAATTTAGGCACTGGTTCATCCTTTACTAAATTGCAAAACCATTTCGAGTATCCCAGATAACATACATGTTTTATGGTTTTCGTAGATGTTAATTGCCGCGAGGACACAGAATTAGCAACTAGCAGTAGATATTGGCGTTCACGTGGATTCGACAGAGTGGTTGCTGAATTCACGTATTCGGCAAGAAAAGTGTCCATTACGTGTAGAGACAAACATCTCTCTAAATTTGAATCAGCGATAACTAAGTCTACGACAGATACAATCGACGACCATTCTCGCATATTGAGACAGTCACACGCTAAATGCTGGCGAATCAGCAAATATGCTCCCTGGAAAATCAGTGAAAATGTCGTTTGTCGAATCTGTAGTAGAATTATCGCTGATTCAGATTTAAAGAGTTGTTTGTCTCTTACATAAGTTTTTCACTCTGACTAGTGTGGTATCCAACAGAAATATAATACCCAGTAGCGATGTGCGACAGTTTTGATGGAAAATTTTCTTGCACGAGTTGATGTGACAAATACCGAGTGATGATGAATCTCAACAGTAATAATGAAACCTACGCCATTAAAATAAAACAAAAGTTACTATATAATGTACGAATATGTTGTATTCAGTCACTATTGAGTGAATCCGAGACAACATTCCAAGCCGATGTACCACGATCGGGCATCTAGGCGACCAGGGAGCAGAGACTCCTTAGCTCTGTTTCCCCTTTCCAAAGAGCCTTGGCTTTGGAAGCATCGCAGCCTGCCGTTAACTAAAATTTTAAGCCTGGCCACCAAGGGCCCTACTGTACTAATACCTGCGGCAAATTCGCAGCTGTTATCAGATTGAAGAACATGAAGGGGGTTCGAACTGGAGGCATACAGACAGCTGTTCTGTTGCTACACCAGCAGCTCTCTTAGCTGATAATCAACAGGGTCTACAATTTCTGGTCTCTCATCTACGTATTCGTAATTAGCTATTGCTTTTCTTACCTGTACCTCGCAAGCATTTACCTGCCCGTTGCAAGTATTGAGCAAAGTAAAGTTGCCGAATACGTGAATTTGAAAACAGCTCAGTCGAATTCGTGTAATCGGAAATTACAGTGATTCAGTATAACATGTGCACACAGATATGCCTTTCCAATTTTCGCTTCTTTATTAAGTGAGAGGTTATTGTTGCAGAATTTTTACTATATATACATATACATACTGTTCAGTGAAATGGGTACTCCCTGCTGGTTTTTACCATTTGGAGTGCCTCGGTGGAGCGACGAGTTTCATTCGAGTTGTGCAGTTAGTTGTAACTGATAATAATTAAATAAGTAGTACCTCGCTTCGACGTCTGTTTAATGCGCATGTGTAGAGGTGAGGAGTTGAAGAAAAGGTTCGTTAGGCGTTTCCTCTCGGCGGTGGGAAGCTGATTCGAGTACACGAACACTCGAAACTGTGAATTTGTGAGAGCAGTAGTATAGCATCAGGGGTGGCGTAAGACCCGACGGCCACCGGGAAAATCAGCTTTGCAGGCCAATATACCCTCCCACTCCTTCTCTGTGGGAGACAGGTGAAAAACTGACGTTTTTCACCATGATTGCTATTTTTCTCATTTTTCCTTTCTTTATTTCCTTCCCCCTATCTGATTTCTACCCCACCCCCTTCCCCCACTCACCAGGAAAAGTTGAGAAATAACATGTATGATATTTGTTTTAACATTTGTGACGGTGCCACAACAGTGGCGGATCTATGGGGGAGGGGGTTCAGACACCCCCTTCGGACTGAAGAAGAAGAACAAACATTGTGAATTTGGAGTTTTTCTCCTGCTTTTGACTCTACAGTCTACAATGTTCATTTTAAAACGATTTAATCACATTATGAAACTTTTCTTTGGAAATTATTTAAGATAACATCCATCTCTGTTTTTTAGGGGGCGGAGGTGGAAAAAGTTTTATTTTCAAGACCCTTTCCTTGGAAAATTTCTAGATCCGTCAATATGCCACAAGATACGTGTATAGTGTCCAAAAACCTGTCATAAAGAAGAATTATGTACAGTTTTTAGTGTACATTTCTCAGGGCATTGTCACATTTTCTACAGTTTCTTCTGAAAAGTTATAACAGTCGGCAAAATTATATTGACGTAGCATAGAAGTTGGATTTTTGAGAAAACAATTTTTGCTTCTTCCATGTGAAAGTTTGAATGCGGAGGATTGATTTTTTTGTAATTCCATTTCTATTATCTCTGTGGATGATGAGAAGTCGAAAATCGAAGTGGCGAATTCGTTAACTTTATCTATCTAGCTCAAATTCTCAGAATATTGCCTGTCTATGAAGTGTAGAAATAATTAATTTATCACTGCTTGGGCTGGCGAAAGTCCAGTTGCACTAAAGCACATGCTCAGGTGGAAAAATCTACTTTTTTTTTAAATTAATTCAATTTTTCAAAACTTATTGGTGGTTATTGGATGTTTTTTGTATGTTTCTGTTTTCTTGGTGGGGGGGGGGGAGGAGTTCCAGGGTTCCTTATTTAGAAGTTTTGTATTTCCATCTGGTGAAAAAATGAAAGATAGCCCGGCCCTGAGCACTGCTAAATCGTACTTTGACTTCAACACTTCAAAAACGAATTGTATCTGGGCAGTAACGCAAACAGAAACATTTTGGAGACGACAGAGGTAGCTTATAATTTTATGAGTAGGGGAAAAAAAAAACAAAAAAAAACTCATAAGTAAGACTATAGTTGAGGGCGGAGCGAGTGAAAAATAATTTTTTTTCAACGATTTCAGTCATAAAAATTATAGTAATCTTAATCTTTGGATTTCTCCCATATTTTTTTTACAATTCTTTTGAACATATTTTTCTCGGTAAGGGTCTTCTAGAGAAAACATTCCTGGATTTGTTTAGGCTTATACAATTTCTTCAATTTTGTTTCTTTTTCGACAGTTTGAGTTGTAAAAATGAGTAATTTTCAATTCTTCCCCGGTTCAGAAGAAGGGGGGCGGTATTCACTGCCGAACTTCTTTAAAATTCTTTCAGATCTATTGTACTCAATTTTAAAGTCTTCCAGTAGAAGTATTTTTAAATTTGTTCTAGATCATACAACTTATTAAATTTCTTGTTCCTTTTCCAACGATTTGAGTCCTAAAAATGAGTGACTCATTTTTTCAGCTCAGAAGAAGGGGGAGGGTTACCCCCGTACTAATTTAAAATTCTTTCAGACATACTTCACTCAGTGAGAGTATTCCAGAAGAAACTTTTTCATATTATTTGTTTAGGATTACAAAATTTTTTAAATTTTTGTATTTTTTCCCTCTTTTTTCCAACGACTTGAGTCGTCAAAATTAGTAATTTTCAATTTTTTCCAAGCCCGAAGGAAGGGAAGGATATATCCCCATACTTCTTTAAAATTCTTTTAGACATATTTTACTCAGTAAGAGTTTTCCAAAAAAAACTTTCCCGGATTTGTTCATTATTCGTGACTCTGCAAAGACTTTTTTAAGACTCTTCCAGACTTTTACTAGACCTTTAAGGCTGATGGACAATAAGATGGGTATTTTGTAATTTTTTTCTTGTCTTGGATTGCGTGTGTTGGGGGGGGGGGATATAACTTGATAGTTTTTTAAATTCTTTCAGACATATTTCATTCCTTAAGACTCTTCCAGAAATCTTCAAGCCATCACTAAAACGTGCTCGTTCGTTCAAGATTGTCATTTCGAGCTCTACAAATGCCTTTTCAGACTCTTCCAGCCGTTTATAGGATCCTTCGAGATTCGTTGAGATAAGCAGTAAAATGGATATTTTAAATTTTTCCGGATGGAAGGGAGGAAGGAGGGAATGTATCCTCCGCACTTCATTGAAATTCAGACTATTTTACTTTTTTAGACCCCTCCAGAATTGTTCAAGGGTATCTCTAAAACTTTTTCGGATTTAAGATTATTACTTTACGCTCTACATAAACTTTTTCAGAGTCTCCAGACTTTTACGAAACCTCCAAGACTCGCTAAGAAGAGTTGTAAAAAAGTGGTTATTTTCAACTTTTCCCCGATTCCGGTGGAGGGGGGGGGGAGTATATCTACATTTTTTTTAAAATTCTGTCAGGTGTACTTTATTTTTAAAAACTCGTCCTGAATCCCGATGAACAATTTCATTGTAGTTGTCTCAAAGTTGTCCAGGAAAAAAGTAGTAACAGGGCAACTTTAGGTCAGCTATAGTTAGGGAATTGCACTGAAGTTCCGCCCACTTCCAGCAACATTCGAAATTTACCTTGTAGTCGCCCTCTATTGCCCGACAATTGCTTCAAGAACCACGCCCTCATCTAGTAAAATTTGACCCGATTGCAGGCCGTAGTGTGACTACTTTTCAGGGAGGGGACTAACCCCCAAGCTATGGACCTGCCCGTTTGACAATGAGGCCAGTTGTGTGTGCATTTGTGAACATCACTCAGTAATCACACTAATGCTGAGTGATCACTTCGCACACACTATTTTAAAATGGTGAGATATTGAACACTCACAAGAAATATGAGTGGTCAAAGTCTCAAAATAGTGGTTTGTGATACATTTTGTGAGTGCTCTCCAAATTGTCGATCGAAAAGGTTGCTTGTAGCCTCGATTGACTTTCTGTCGTCTTAGCAACAGCAGGGCAACACAAGCAATAAAGGGCTACATGGCTGGTTCCTCCAGTATAGCCCTCGGCTCCCCTGGTGTTGTCTGGTCAACTATAGGGCTACAAGAGGGCAATCAAGGGTGACTTCGACAAACGTTCCAATCACCCTGTTGTACTCCTTAGTTGTTCTTGTGTTGCCTGGTCAACTACAAGGCTTTTGTGACCCTTCCATCGGGACAACTGGGGGAATATGCAAGCGCAACTAGTGGGATACGTGAAGGCAACTGGAAAAATTCATAGAGGCAATCAGAGGGTTATGTGAGGGCAGCTGGGGAAATTCACAGCGGTAATCCGAGGGATAGCAGGAGGCACCTGGGGGAATACGCAGCGATAATGAGCGGGATACCAGAAGGCAACTGGGGGAATATGTGAGAGAAAGCGGGCAAATATGTTCAGTTAGCAAATGGAGCATTCTGATTGGTTGATCCTGGAGAAAGCTTATGTTGCAGGAAATCTATAGGGTGATTCGAGAGCAGTTCTTGAGCAACGAGTCCGATGCAACTTCAGGGCAACTAAATTGTTCATTGAAATGGTATCAGATAATTTCTTCAGATTTTTCGGACTTCTGTAAGATTATTGTATCAGGCTCCACAGAGAATTTTCCAGGCTCTTCCGAGACTTTTGCAGACCTATTTAGGATTTCATAAGACTCGACTAGACACTAGAATAAACATCTTCAGAAAAATCGTAGAGTCTTAAAAAATATTGAATTTGCCTCTATGAGCATTCAACTAGGCTGGAAAAATTTCAGAAGTCTCAGTAAAGTACAGAATAATCTCAAAAAATTTCAGTCATGTTTGTAGGAGTCCTAAAGAAGTCTTGAAAATCTAATACAAGCTTGGAAAAATATTAATGAATCTCGAAGAATCTTAAGCCTGTCTAGATGATTTTCAAAGGATCCTGAATAAGTATGAGAAAGTCTCAGTTAGTCCGTATGATGTCCAGAATATAAATAGAGTCTTTACAAATCTGAATAAAGCCGGCGAATCTCAAAGATCCTTACAAGTGATAAAAACATGTTCAGAAGTCTTAAAAAGTTTTAAACACGGTTTAAGAAGCCTAAAAGAGTCTCAAAGATTTCTAAACCCATTCAGATATGTAGATGTCAAAAAGGCTGAAACGAATTTAAAAGAATCTGAAGTAGGTAATATAGTTATAAAAGAATATCTCAGTGATTCTGAAAGAAGTATGGACTATATCAAAGTATCCTAAAAAGTTTCGAGGCTTGGGATAGTGTTGACCGAGTCCGTAAGATCCGTAAACAGTCTTGAACAAATCTGAAACGTAGCCAAAGCTTTAAAGAAGTCTTGAAGAATCATAAGCAATCACTGAAGAGGCCTGAAAATCTTAAATCAGTCCACGGATCACCAGGCTATATTTCTGCCAGCCACCGGGAATCTGCGTGGTTTCCCGGCGGGCCTCTTCGCACCTGTATAGCATCCATTCGATAAGAATGGCTACGGCCGGGAGCCAAGCTGGATGCGTCGGGTACCTCTAACGAGTCGATCCAATGTCACGAATTTTATTTTTTGCAAACTGTGTCTATCTGGCCTTAGCAATGCTGCTAGACAGACCTTCTTCCAACTTCCTGAATTCAAACAATTGAAGTTCACGTCGCATTTCGACAGTGGATAACACTGACCTATAATTATGTAGCGTTAAGCCCTGCCATCGAAAGAGTGTATAATTGCTGGCGAACAGACGCATTAGCTTTTATAATAAATTACTGTACACACATGCCAATAAATGTGATTCACGTTCGATGTAAAAGAAAAAAGAAAAAAAAACCGGACAAATCATGTCTGCTGAAGAACGATGATCCTGTTTGCTGAATGAGCTAGAAGTCAGTGTCATCAAAACTCATTTATACCTACCTCGTATGCTGGATGGAAATTAATTTTTGATTCCATAGCAGTCCGGAGTACATCGCACCGTCTGGCTTTAATTCTTAATAGTTGTATGAGATCTGGACGACCGTCTGATAACAGGATGGAGTATATACGAAATACGAATATTTTTCATTAACGGTTCCTGGTTTAAGGTTAAGCGGTGATGTCTTGTCTGTTGAGACGTTGAGAGCCCGTTTTACGATTTCGCTCGTGGTTTTCGCGGCCGGCCGAGCCGGCGTCTTTGTTGCACGATTTGCCTTCGAGCGTGCTGACTGGAAAATTGCACCAGCTGAGCGCTATTTACGATGCCAGGTCGGTGCTCGCATAACGCAGAAATGCGTTTTCGATATCGTGTGGTCGTAATTTAATTATTCGTGTCGAATAGAAACGAGATTCGCTTCGAATACGATGGTAATTTTGTGTAGGTACGATCTTCGTATACGGTACAGTTTTCTGTCTTCTCCAAATAACGTGATAGGAGCACTGAAAAGGGTGGTAGGCAGTGAAGACAGAGCAACTGGAATAGTTGGCTCCTGGCTCCACGATAGTACAACTCTAGCAGGAAAACCGTGCATCCTTGATGCTTCTGTGTAAGCGAAAATAGTCAACCTGAGGGAGGTGGGCTCAAGGAGATAGGAGCTCATAGGGAGGGGACGTAAGAAACGACGAATATTTGATGCTTCTACATAAGCGCAAACAGCCGATTTGGGGGCTCATAGGAGAGGGGCTTATGGAGGGGGTACTGACAAGTATCAGAATAATGCTGAAAATTCCTTCTCCCGTATAATTTTTCAGATTTTTATGGGGTCGGAGCTGCGAAGCCCACCCCATTTGCGTTTATGGGTTTCTGAAGAAAAATATGATTTCCCGCATGGCCGTGGAAACATAATACGGGTCCGGGTAGGGGGATAAAAAAGGAACACACTAACCTCATTTTGCAGCGCATATCAGATAACGATACTGGACTTGATTCTAGTTTTGACATGGATATGTCTATTGGCTGGCCATCCTATTTCCGACCGACACTGAACTTGATTCTAGTTCAGTTCACAGTATTCAATTCAGTTGTGCGTATTGCGTGGAGCCAATCAGTAATGATTTAGCCCTTCACTGTCACAGTTCAGTTCAGTGGTCGGCATATCCATGGAAATTATTTTTGCTCATAGCCATGTGCTCAATGATCTTGATCTTTGCTGCGCGGCTGCAGTCTGCAGCCGACTAATTTGCAATGCTTAATTGTTTGACATGGATATGTCTATTGGCTAGCCCGCAACCTAAAATCAATGTTACATTTTCCGACCGATACTGTACTTGATTCCAATTCAGTTCAGTTGTGCGTATTGCGTCAATGTTTTATGGCTACCAGACACTCATTCAATAGTATATAGGAATGTCAAAGTCCATCTAATACAGCCGGCGACGAAAAGTTCGCTGACCGATAGCTGCGCTCAGTTGATCGAGATCGACATTCTTATGTTGACTGAATGCGTGGAATACGTTTAGTAACTATAAGACATATCCATGTACCAAACAACCAATGTATCTGCATGCAGTGTAGATACTCGTCATCAGTTTACTGATGATTTTCTTTGCTTATGATGGGAGTCATTATCTTCCAGAGTTCACCCCCTTTATGGTCAAACGAGCGGGGGGAATAGAAATATACTTTACTCGCATGGGCACTTGCCAAAATTCAAAGTTTGAACAATTTAACCAAATAATTGACATTCATCATGCTATGTACGAGTATATTTTCCTTAGTTTTTCTTTACTTCTTTCCACTATTACAATGTAATTTGCATAGCTTATTATTCCAACCATCCCCCCCCTTGTATTTTTACACCTGATTTCCTAACATTAATTTCTTCGATTTCTTTTTCTATAAGTAGGTTGAACAGTACTGGTGACCACCAGCAACCTTGTCCCACTCTTTCTTGTATTTTCATTTTCATTTATTTTGTTATCTAACGACGCCCGACGGCTGCGTACACTTTGCGCACATGATGAAAATATGACGGGGAAATTATAGTACAGTTTGCGCACACGTATTCAGATGAGAGGTAATGTAGTTTGCGCACATTTTCCTTTTCACTTTAACAGACTTAGGACTGTCTTCGACGTGATTAAAAATGTGCGATTTACTCCACCTCTAAACAATTTGCCGCAAACATAGTCCGTCCACAATGTATACGTTTGGTGTGCTTGTTTTTTAGATTCCCTTCTTTGATACGATTAGACATTGCGGCGATTTGACGAAATTTTGAGGGCAGTCTCGGCTTGTAATTCGAGAAGTGTGTCGATAACGACGAAGACGTTGGGGCTGGCCTTATAAAAACAACTATTGTAATGTCTGTGGAAACTTTCGAGACCATTAGTAGTTCGCGGGTGACCTGATGGAGGTCTTGCCCATAGCTGCGGGGGAAAGTTGGAGTCTGAGAGTACGTAATTTTCGAGGACATAATCGGGAAAGTCCATGTTGATGTCCGGAGCGATGGATATTAGGTCAACGAACGCGTTTTCCACTTCGTCAGCCGGCAGATAACTCAATCCGATGAAACGCTTCAGCCACTTTCCTTCTGATTCTTTGTCCAAGTACAGCTGCAAAGTGATACTATTTTTCTGCAATCTGCGGAACCACGGTTGTCCTAAGTGAAAGGCACAACAACGAATATGACACTGCGGAAACTCAGCGAGTACAGCGGTATGTCCACCCTTTTCAAAGTCGGCATAAAAATGTTGACAACGCAGTGAAGATATTACAAGACTGATTCATTTTCGTACATGTTGTGTCATACCCGAACTTCTCAGTACCGCAGTCTCGCCAGTCCTATCCTGTACTCTCCCGTGCTATACTTATGTTGTCATCTCATTATCTTCTTTTCTTAAACTTTTTTCTTTCGGTCAACGTGTGCGCAAACTGCACCTATTCTTTTTACAGCGGGGGAATCGCCGGTACGCAAACTAACCATACATTTGTGCGGAAAATACACGTTAAAAGGTAGAATGTGCGCAAAGTAACTGCACCGACGCCCGACATGTAGGTCTTTAGCGTCCAGCCGTATTACAAAACAAAATGTGTTACTAGGTACCCGTATACAAAATATAAATAACAAAGTTAGTTTCTCCCACTTCACCCTGTATTTATATTTGAGTCTTTTGATCTTTATATAAGATCCATTCTTCCTTCAATATTTGAAACATTTTTATCATTCAAAATTATCGAAAGCTTTTTCTAAATCAACAAATGCGACGTACGTATCCAAACCTTCTGTAGTATTTTTTCTAATAAAAGCTTCAAACTTAAAATTGCTGCCCTAGTTCCTCTACCTTTTCTGAATCCAAACTGATCTTCTCTCATACTTTCTTCTATTTTATTTTTTATTCTATTATTCATTATCCTTGCTAGAATCTTTGATGCATGCGAAAGGACATTTATAGTTTGATAATCTGCACATTTGCTTGCTCCTGCCTTCTTAAGGATCATGATTAACCTCCTCTTCTGGAAATCTATTGGCATTTCTCCTTCCTCATAGATTCTGCAAATTATTTCGTAAAAATTTTTTAAAACTACTTCTGCATTCTTTAATAACACATCAGCAATTTCATCAACTTCTTCTGCTTTCATTTCTTCCAGAAGGTTATCAAATTCTGATCTCAAAATAAGATCCTCTCTTCCTTAATCTTTCACACTATGTTCTCTTTCCATACATTTACTTATACCTGCAGTGGTGCAACAAGGAATTTGCCACCTAAGGACAAAGAGTGTTTGCCGCTGCCCCTTCTCCTCCCCACCATCTCCATTAAAAATTCAGTTTTGTAATTTTGTAAAATTTTTAAGGGGAAAAATAAAATAAAATTTACTATTAAAAAGCCAATAAGTTGAAAAAGTCATTTTTTGTTAATTTTTCTGATTGAAAAAAAATATTTTCAGTTTTGAACATTTGCCGCTTTTTGGTAAAAGTGCTGCTTGGCGACGTCACCCATTCCCCCTCCTAGTTGCACCACTGTATACTCTCTCTATTCTTATACAGTGTTTCAACGTATCTCACCCATCTTCTTACTATGTCTTTTCTGGAGTCTATAATTTTCCTTTTTCATCCGTTAAATTATTTGTTCTCTTTCTTCTTACTTCAAAATACCTTTTGGTTTATTATATACCTAATTGGGGGTTTCTGCTTTCATCTGCTCCTTAAATTCCTCGCAGTTCTAATTAATCCACTTTTCTTTAGCCTTCTTACATTCTCTCTTTATTTGATTTCTTTATAGTAGCGTAGTTACGAAAGCGGGGGTTAACCCTTCCCCCAAATTAAAAAAAAAAGTCTATGCATTTGAAAAAAGAGGGGAGAAAATGATTTTTGAAAATTAAAGCCCCCCAAAAAAAAAATTTTTTGTATCTCTAGGCTACTCCTTCTTAGAATTTTATATTTTCCCTCACTTTCTCTATTATTTGCTTGGTTATATCTTCTCCTTTTTCTTTCATGAACTCTCATAATTCACATTTCATCCATCGTTTTCCCCTTTCTATTATTTGAACACTTATTTTCTCTCTTACCATTGGTGAAGCGTATGGCGATCCATGCATGCCAAATTGGCTCCCCAGATACCGCACTCCTGGCCTCAAAAACTATCATTTCCAGTATCACTTCAGTGATCAGAGGGACGTCTTGAGGCTGACCCGGTCTTTCTTCGGATTCGCGCTGTCCTGCCAGAGCCACTATAGGCCACCCTGCTGACCTAAGCAACGCTCATCCAGCACCTATCTTTTTCCTTGTTGGCCGATTTATTTTTATTTTTTACTACCGGCATTATTTTTCTAGTGCTATCCACTCCCATTGAATATCATTTCCTTCCTTTGACTTACAAAGTTTGTTATTTACTTTTTTTTTTGTATGCTCCTCTTTTCTATACCGCTATCAATAAAACCAAATTCCATCTCGTGTCCATTTTCTTCTTATGCATCTTTTCAAATTTTCCCTCCGGTCACTGACGCGATACTCGAAAGGGTAGTTCCTGTGGCCGGGGGTGCGGTATCATAGGGGCCACTTTGGCATGCGTGCATCGCCATACGTCCCACCACACCATCTTTTTTAAATTTAAATCTACATTGCATTACAACTATACTGTGGTCACTGTAGTTACATTCGCTTCTAGGTATGTCTTACAATCCAATATTTTGATTTTTGTATATTTTCTAGTCATAATATATAATCTATTCGCTATCCTTTTTACTTCCTGGACTTTTCCAAGTGTATTTCTTTTCTCATGATTTTAACATAGATATGTGTAATGGCTCGTTACGCGAAAGAAACCAATTCTACAGAGAAAAGGTTTTCCGAAAAAGACGTTCCGCAGAAAAACATCACCATCGTGATGTATGTTTGTAGTTGCATATTCCTCTTTAGGTGGTCATCTCGTACTAGTCGACACAGAGCCTGCTGAGCAATCCCGAAAATGGATTATTAGAGAAGGTAAGGCTCTATATTATATGGGCCCTAATATGCAAATAAGCCAATCAAGCGACATTTGTGTACTTTGGAGATATTCCCGTTAGAAGGAAATGTTTCATACAGCATCGCCGTTTACAGCTGATTTTTGAGAATTAATATTTCGTTAAGTTTGCTCTGTCTTAATAGGTAATTTTTTTTTTTCATCGTGTTAGCACTATCCGGTGGTATGCATAACTCCACATACCCAAAAATTTCGTTTGGTTGGCTTTCGCATTAGGATCCATATGTACTTCATACGGGTAAAGACAGCCGCCATTTTCTTTCCAGTTCAGTCGGTCAAAAGAAATTGGCTCAATGGTAAACACCACATGGCCAGTTTGTTCAAACACACTGGTCTACCAATACCGGGAATTCCATTTAAAATACACTGAGTGCTTTAGGTCTCAGCATCCAGCGTTTTAGCGGCAGGGTTTGTCTCTATGATAATATTTAGCATTGTGCTCACCAATACTAAATGGGGTAAAAACACACACAATGAATGCAATACATGTCGTATTAAATCCTGCCACCAGGATTTGCAAAACATCGGAGTTTCCAGTATTGGTAGTCCATTGTATTTGGCTTTCTCGTTTCGCGGAACAAACTGGAAAGAAGATGGCGACTGCCGTTGCCTGTCTTCATATAGAGCCCTAGATAAGGTATTGGAATGTGGGTATGCGTGAACGCGGTTGCCTAGATGACATATCCATGCGAAATGTCCTTTCTGCAGCGGTTGAACTTTTTTGTGATTTTTAAAGCGAATGTTTCCGATAATTAATTATATTCTTCATTAAATTCTGTGACCTTCGACGCTATTTCATTTCGCTAGGGTTTATCCGTTGGAGTTTCTCTTCTCCTGTGTACCATTAGTTTTTCCTGAAGCCCCTTCACCATGTCAAAGTAGCACACATAGCTAGTGTACATGCGCTATGCGTATAATAATTTAAATTTCGAACTGCTATCGAGATAGGGGTTTCCTGTGTTACCCATTTCGTGAAACTGGACAGTTGATTCTCTTCTCCGATGCACAATTAGTAACCCTAGTTACCAGGAAAAGTTAGCCATTTGTAACCCTCAGTTGCCCTCAGATTACCGAGAAACCCGTTAGTCATCCTCGGTTCCCCTTTAGTTACCTGGGTATGTTACCCATTTGCAACCGTCAGTTACTCTCAGATTACCCAGAAACCCGTCAGTTACCCTTGGTTCCCCTTTAGTTACCTGGGTAACTGGCGGGATTTTGCGCATCGGGTCGAGACCACCTAGTGTAACTTTGACAATAGAAAGGAAAAAACAACTCGAGGATTTGCATTATCTTCAGCATGTTTGTGGTGAACATCAAGAATCATGCACCCTTGCAAACGATCCGAGGTGTTTCCTGTTTACGAACGTAGTATTTGGGATTTCAGTTTTGACAATACTTTATGATTGTAACATCTCCAATAAATTTAGTGCCCCGCCTCTGATCTTCCGGTAAGACTCTCCGTAATTCAACTGGGGTTCAACTACAGGGAACTATCACAGATCCTCGAAGGGAAGCGACCGTTGTAAACTGAGCCAGAGTACATTTCTTTAGCTTGACCCTTTATACCAGTAAACGTGTTCATGAGAACAGGCACTATATCTGGCGCGAGATGATTAAGACATATTATTACGACCGTAGATCGTGTGTATTGGTTTTCGCAGTCACAAATCATAGCTAATTTCTGTACAATACCTTCGTATTTTCAGAATGGGTACGGTAACAGTAATGGGAAGTGAAAAATATTTCTTAGAATCTTTTCGGTTGAGGTTAAATGACACACTGGGGCAGCGAAGATTTAACGATTTATAAATAATCGTCGTTCGTGTACGAGAACAATTCGACGAGTTTTTATGGTTGCCAGCATTGTAATTCGAAACAAGAAGACGAAGAAACGTATCAAACTAATAATGCTGCACAATAAAAGTAATGAGCTGTCAAAAAATACAAGACAACGGTTAATTATTGTTGAAAAAAAAAAAAAAAAACTAGGACCATTCGCTGTCATTGCCGCCATTTCTTCACACTTGAGATACCTTATCCGACTTATTTTAGTTATGCGCAGACATGGAGAGGAATAGATAGTATTTCTATCTGTGTGCCATTCGAATAGCATAATTGGAATTTTAATAAACGCTCATCGTCTCCTTTCGAAGGCGAAACTCGCGTGAATTATTTTCGCGCTTTGAGGATAACGCTGTGTGACTGTTAGCTTATTTATTTTTTATTTTTTGCACAAACCTGTTTTAAGTACCTACATAGGAAATGGACATTTGAACGGCCGAGAGCCAAGCGTCCGTATGAGTTGCAGATTACCACCTGGTTGAAAATGGCCAAGTAACCAGTTTTCTAAATCATTATCTCTGGACACAGCAGAGCCACAAATTTACATTCGACTCCTTTTTTTTTTCTCTCAACTTATTACCCTTAATTACACTTTGTGGAAGATTTCCGTCGAATGAATTGTACGCAGTTAATTCATTCGACCATTGCAATTGTTGCATAGTTTGTCACAAATCTTTAAAGGTTGGATATGTAAAAAAAAAAAATCTTCTGGTAGCTTTGATATCAGACTGCGGGGATAAATATTTTGTAGAACGGCTTTGAGACTTTGAAAAATCACGCATGTGCATAGTATCGTGGAGCATGAGGTAAACTACTCCAAGTTTCTCTTTCTCTGTGTATACTCACCTTATCACGCCATTTCAAGTAGACAGAAACTTGTACTAAGGTATCTGCCCTAATTAATGCCGACGACGGTTGGCAAAGTAATTAACCTCCGACGTTTTTGGATGAGAGGGGTGAAAAAGGAAAGATTAAAGCACGTATTTTTTACCTCACGTTTGCGATACCTACTTAATTTAGTATCGAGCTTTAAACTCACAATGTTGGAGTCCTTCATGATATGTTCCGAACAACTTCAGCTCGTGTTTTTTATTTTTTAAGGGATATTTTATCACTGTTTTTTTTATTTTTTAAAAATTTTTATTTTTATTTTAGTGTATGAGATTTTTACGACATCGAGCTACACAAAATGATAACACTGATAGCACATTTAGCGTACCTGGATAAAGTTTCGGCTCGGTACTTATGATACTAGAGCCCTAAATAGCCGAGTATAATGGGCCGCCATTTTGGTTCAAACTACGCCCATCGATACCGAATTGACTACGCGGTGCGCTCCGTATAGTCGGATTCGGTATCCACGGGCACGGTGTGCCCCAAAATGGCGACCAATTATACACTCCCATGAGTAGAGCTTTGATGATACCTACCGAGAAATGAGTAGGTGGCGTTATTACGAACCTGGCGTTATTCGGGGCAGTTACCTTACATTAAGGAATGGCGTAGCCAGCCTAGTTTTGGAGAGGAGGTGTTCAAGGGCGTGCTATAATTGGAAGAACTACCGCAAGGGATCCAGACCCCCTTAGCTACATTATTGTATTCAGAACGTACAAAAATTATCATTGTATTCAAAGTGAATGCCATAATTGAAGGTTATTAAGGAAACAACTTCAAAAATGAATTGAGATGAGCGACTCCGCTAATACCAGTTCCAAATATATTTGAAACAATCACCCGTAGTTTCTAGGTTCCAACCTCATTTTTTGCGGTCTAGGTCTGAGACCAGAAATGACCCAGAAATGGATTTGCGTGTTCAGAAACCACGTACCCAGATTTTCATGTATTTTTATCTTATTGTCGTAG
Source organism: Acanthococcus lagerstroemiae (assembly GCA_031841125.1). Lineage (NCBI taxonomy): Eukaryota > Metazoa > Arthropoda > Insecta > Hemiptera > Eriococcidae > Acanthococcus > Acanthococcus lagerstroemiae. The sequence continues at coordinate 17,751,104 of CM063106.1, read as the reverse complement.
GCTATCATGAAGTCTACGTTCAGTCTTTTTCCAAATTTTGGGAAGGTATTTCTTTATTTCAGAAACCAGAAGAAATTTCTGTGGTTTTGTAAAATTGTAATCATAAAACAACTGTATTTTTAGAACTTTTAGAGCCAGCGTGTGAAATCCCATGTTAAGCTTCACCACTGCCGAGAAACTCCTCCAATGCTTTTGATTTTGAAGCAATTTTGGGTGGTGTGTTCTCACACTGAGACTAGAACGAATTCAGATATTGAGATTTAAAAAAAAGTAAATTAAAAAAAAGTGTTTATAACGCCTTAATATTAGACATTTTGATAGGACATGAAATTTGTCAAGGCATTGCTTACAACATGAGTATTATTTTAAAGGAAAAGGTTGTTTTACATAATAATGTGGAAAGATTGGAGGGTATGGTCTCCTCCTCTAAATAAAAAATCTGGGAAAAAATGACGCTCATCTTATTACTGATCAGGGATTGTACATAATATTCCCAACATTGTAGTACTACTTTCAGTTCCATACGTTCAGTATTCCAGGCCGTAGCTGTGGGGGGCATGGTGGTGGCTGGACCTCTCCAACATTGCAGTACTACGTTCAGTTCCATACGTTCAATATTCCAGGCCGTAGTCATGTGTGGGGTGGAGGCAGGGTACCGGCTTGACCTAAACCGTATTTCAGATTTGGTGAATTGGCAATTTCAAGTACTCAGTTGGAAAATTCATGCATTTCAACTTTTTATTTTTCAGTCAACAGTCAGAAGATTTTAGATTTTTTGCCTCTATCGTTGAAAATTCTTAGATTCTCGACCCCTCAATAAATTTGCTTACCTAAGGCCCTGCAATAATCATAAGCATAAAGTAATTTTTCTGGGGGGGGGGGGGAGAGATCACTTGTTTTTACAGTCTTATCCTCTCTCGAAACTATGAATAATTTTCTGCAGTTTGAATATGATCTTTAGGAGAAGAAACTGAGTTTCAAAGTCATTTGCCCACGGCCCCTCGTTGCACATACGTGTTTAATCCACATCAGTATCGTTCTGTCGAGTGTAATATGTGCGTTCACAAAGAATACAGTTATGTAACTGTAAACGCGGTCAAAACCGTGGAAATAATTGTGAGGTCAAAAATTTACGGTTAAAAAAATGAAAAATTCGGCGTTCGTTATTATATACGCGCGTCAAGGTCAGAAATATTGACAACCGGGTAGAATACTCCTCGTCTATGTTTTTTCTCGTATCATTATACAAGATTAACGTAAGTACAATACTATGTAAGTTAGAAAAGAAGGAAAGAAAGAAATGATACAATCATTTGAAAAATTGCCCATAATTTTGCGTTCCTTTAGGGTGGTTTTACAACACGCAATGTCAAACTTCGACGCGTAATAATAATTGCTTTAATTAAGAGAGTACGCCATGAAAACTAATGAATTCACATCATCCAGAGGCAAACAGTACTCATCAACTCGTACATGATTAATCGGACAGTTTACTCATTTTAGAAATGAGTTGGACTGCATTTCAGTTCTTTCTCCCTACAGTTACTTACATAAGGGCGAATGGTCAACATGGTGTGCGTATGTGGGGGGGGGGAGGGGAGGCTGAGGGCGGACAAGTATCAAAATAATGCAAGCATACATCTGTTATAACACATTGGTGTTCGGTATGGGCGGCCCAACAATAAGCATCCATTTTTTCGTTGATGCAAGAAGAATAGCGATTAGTATGACAGTGGGCAAAAAATAGGTCCACGGCGGTTTAGACAAATTCCCTAAAATTTGAAACATTTATCATGTCTGAGTCCATCTGAGTCCGTTACCTAGAACATGAAGTAAATCATGTTGAACCCGCGGTAGTATTAAAATTAGGTAAAGTGCCTCCCATATGACGATAGGCTTTGCGAAAAGTTGAATGCCCCGTTTTCCTCCCAATTTCTTAAGTCTACATTTTTGACGAAGAAAAAGTGAAAATATGCAAAATCCAACTGGGCGGATGTAAACAAACCGTATTGATAAATTTGCTATACATAAGTACGCATATTTCCTGATTACTTGGAAACTGTCCACGACTATTGGATTAGTCATCCAGAGACACATTTTTGTTAGGGAAAACTGTCTAACAGTGTTGTCAGCCTCTACAATCCTCTATGATGATACCCCGCAATCAGTTTGTTCACAACATGTAGCGCAAACATGCGAAAAATAATGAATTTCCCTAGGATATAAGTATGGAGATACCCTTTTGTCAACATTCAAATCCGTTACTGTTTTGACAGGATGTTGTAGTCGAACTTGGTACCATAGAATTCTATTCAATAGTCAAGTTATCACGTAGGGTTGAATTTTTCATCAAAATCGACATAAAATTCGATACAAAAGTCGATGTGAACGTGAAAACTTGATTTTCGTATCGGATTTTATATCAGATTTGATCACAATGTCGTAGTGACGCATTTTATACTCGTATACTAACATTTGTTTAAAGTGTAGCCATGATGGCAGACATTTCAGATTGCTTGACTGGATACCGTTATTTTTAATGAGTATAAAAGGTAAAAAATATTTTTCTTTGTGTAACTTTACTATACTCTTTATGTAGCATTTGCCCGAAAAACAAGGGTCGATATCGACACTGAGCTCGACATTTTAATGTAGTAATATTTCTATTACATTTTTATGCTGCCGCTCAGACATTATTATTTAGCCTGGAATCATCTCATTTCGAATTAATTGCAAATAGTTATAACGGTAATAATAGTCGACTCGACATGTCGACACGTCTGTCACTGTCGAAGTTTGGATCGACAATTCAGTAGGTTATCAATATCAAATTTTGTGTAGGAAAATTGTTGAACAGCCGATATCATATTTTTTCTGGAAAAACTCGCAGATTCTTGATATTGAGCATGTAATGGAGGAACTTGGGTACGTCAAGTCGAATCAGAAATAGGAAAATCAGATGACTGGATTACAAGATCAAAGTCTGTATGGAAATCTGGATCGATTTCTTCATTAGTATTTCAGTAGCTGAATTCAACAAAAAATTTGTGATGGTTACTAAGATGATTTGCTGTACATAATTCGATATCGACTTTCTCATCGGCTCTTGAGTAGCCGAAGTTGACGAAAGAGTCGAGGTGATCAAGTCGATTTCATACATAATTCCATATCGACTTTTTCATCAGTTTTTGATCAGTAAAAGGCAACAAAATTCGACGTCGGCAACGATACCAGTTTCAGCTTGACTTTGACTTTGAGTTGAATTCGACAAAGTTGTGCTGATTTTGAATGTCGACAGAATGTGTTGACTTTTGTATCGACTGCTCAAACGCTGATGAAAAAGTTAACATTGATTTCCATGCAGACTTTGATTTCATTATAGATTCATATAATTTTCTATCACAAATGGTCATTTCCTTTTATGAACAATTTCGGTCATTTTTTTTCATATTTGATATGAATAGGTTACAATCGATCCTTCTTCAACTGTCGGATTGGATGAGAGTAATAGGTCAGATTCAGTTGTAAATTCTATATCATTCTCATACATTTCTTCGATTCCAACCATGCTTGATTCAGCAAAGTATACAAAGTCAATGACAGTCTATTTTCGTCGAATTCGGCCAGTATTCGCCGATTTTTGATTCTAAATTTGGTTTAGGTTTTTTGGACCCGTTTGATAGATTTTGTTAGAATTTGATCAGTTTTGGTCATTTGTGGTAATTCTTGACACGTTTTTTCTAGGTCGCTTGGGTTCTGTTTGGATCAATTTTGCTCAGATTTGGCCATTTTTAGCCATTTTTGGGTCTTTGTGGTATTTCTTGGTCAATTTGAGTCACATTTGGTCGAATTTGGTTGTTTCAGGTTTGCTTTTTTATAGAAGGTCATAAGGCATAACGGACCGGGGCGTGTTTGTTAGAAAAGGTACCTGGAAAAATTAGGTAAAAATGCGTAAAGAAAGGTAAAGAAGGAATATAAACAAACGAAAACGTAACAAAGTTGCCTTCAACCCCCTCTCTAACTGCCTTTCCTTAAGCTTAGTTTTCCATCACAAGCCCAAAAACATTCTGAAGGGACAAATTAGTGCAGGTGGAGTAATGAAGATTAAAAGCCTATTTTTCCGAATTCGAGTGAGAAATCTTGGGATATTAACCAGGAACTCTTGCTCCTCCTTTTCCTCATCCCCTAAACGTAGGGTCGCCATCAAAGACTACTGCAACAACTTTTTTCAAAGTTAGGGACGATTCTAGAAGATTTCCCAAGTGACAAGAACATTTAAGGGATACCTTTTGTATCCCACTTTCCTTTGACGTCCCTGATGGCCTCCTATAGGCTCAGATAGCCTTCTCACACATTGTTCGACATTCCTTATTTAGTTTTATGAGGTACGTTCAACTTGCGAATTCTCAAGCTAACAAACCGCAGCCAGTGTTCGTTCAATCTGCTGATTCTTAAGCTGGCAGGCTACAACCAGTGTTGGATATTTTATGTATACCGGACCTACACAACTTAGCACTCTATGAATAGGTAATCTGTTAACGCATTTCAGATTGAGAATTAAGTCATTAATTATCCGCGCATAATGATTTCATAATATTTCTTTCTCCAGCTTTTTGAATGCATGTAATCACGATTTAATTGTTGGGATTGTATAAATATCAGTTCACCTCGCACGATAACAGCGAGAGTGTATTATCAGGCCAACTAGAACTAGAACAACGTGCAAGACAATTCCGAATAAGATTTTTCTTATATTTAGCTTTTTGAAAAACTTCATACTAAGGTCATTAATAGCCACAGCAGTGGCAAATCTGAAAAGCCATCCTAGAGGGGCATTCCAAAATGTATAAATCCCCCCCCCCACCCGCCTCGAGAATTTCTCTGAATCATTTGTTCATTTTTAAAATGGTAATTGAGTAAGTAGATCAAGTGAATTATTTTTTATCTTAATAATAGTATATACAAATATCTTCCAAAATACCTGCGGCCTACCGAAGTAACTCAGTTCTCTGGAATATGGATGACCAATTTGGAAAATTACTAAAGATCATCGAAATCGCATTTAATTTTTTTTCCTCTCAAAGAGCAAGAATCAGTCGATAAAGTCAGCTAAGTCTCTTCAATGTACGTTCAAATATCCGTAGACGCTTTCAGCTAAACTTTTCCAAACTTATTGAAGACTTGTTAAGCCTGCTAAAAACTGGTTTAGGACTTCCCAGGACTCTCTTAAATTTAATCGAGACTTTTAATGATCCTTCCATGTTTGTTTAAGACACTTTGAGACCAATCTGCTCATTAAAGCTCTTGTAAGTTTGCTCAAGTGCTCAAGACACCCTACCACTGTTCGAAATTCATGGAAAACTATTCCTAATTCTTTCATATCGCTTAACGCACTTGAAAAACTTTTCCTGAGTTGATTAAGGCTCTTTAAGATTTGATCAAGCTTTTTCTAGAACTTTTCAGTTTGATCACACTTTTCTACGACTCCGTAAAACACTTCAAGATTTTTCAAGACTCGTTCAAGTCAAGCGTCTATGATCTCCCAGACGTTCTCAAGATACATGTAAGACTTCGAATACTCTGTTCTGTTCTTGTTTTAAGATTTCTTGTGACTTCAACACACTTACAGGCTTGTTTGAGATTTTCTATAACTACGTATTAAATATTTTTGGAGAATTTTCAATGTACCAAAACTTTTTCCTATGAATTGGGCAGTTGCTCCCGTTGCTCTCCCTGTGTATCCGTAGATGATCTTACAGTTTATGCGTGTCCGATAGGACGTGCTGTCGTTTCTGGGAGGTAGCCCAGAATATTCTAAAAGAAAGGTCTCCTTCATGAACGCCGACTTCTCGTTTTTCCAGTACATAATAAGCTACCATGTGTAGCTACCAAGAAGCCTAACGAGTAATTATGCCTTTCTCTCTTCGCCAACTTCATTTCACATTTTTTCCGGTATTACTTAAAATATTTTATGCAGTCACTAGAGCACGATAAAATAACTAAACAACATTTAAATCTTAGTAGGTAGCCAAAGTTCGGATGAAAAGAGTTTTCTATCTAAATATAAAATCAGGTCTAAAATCAACACAAAAATTTGATCCCGAAACACTGCTCTGCTTCTGATGCGTCAAGTCTGGATTTTGTCACGTTTCGCTTTTTGGAGGTTATTTTAAGGATGAAAAGAGAATTCAATCAACATTTTAAGGCCGATTTAGAATCAAAATAAAAAATTGGTGTAAGAACACTGAGTATCATTTTTTAAATGTTACTTATTAAAAGCGTGCATCAGTTGGACCTCTCTGATGAGTATTTAAAGGCTGTTGAAGTTCCTGTTAGAAATGAAACACGAAAATCAATGAATTTCTTTGGTGATATGGGAAATATTAGTAATGGCATTCTTTGAAGTTTCAAATTTGTGCTAATTTCTTCTAATTGTACATTACTGTCCATACATACCATTGTACAACTGGACTTTTAGAATGATTTTATATTTCTCGGTCTCTCGACTAGTATATTTTGTGTCTCTTCACTTTTCTCCCTCTTGTGCTAGTCTTTTCAGTTCTGAGAAGGATCTTTATTTTGTATCCTTCATTATCCACTTTCATACCTCAGTCTCTGCCTTCTTCTCCAGCTCGTTCCCTCAACCACTCCCTCTAACAGTAGCAACAATATTCCTGGATGCCATATATTATGACCTATTATTTCGACTCCTCTCTTTAGAAATATGTTCCAAGTTTCTCTGTCGCTCCCTATTCGCTTTAATACTTCTGATCTTTTCTATTCATTCAATTTTCAACATTCTCCGATAATACTATATTTCAAAAGCTTCTATCCACTTTTCTTGCTTGTGTTCCTATTGTCCAGGTCTCAGATCCATACAACGCTATGCTCCAAATATACGTTTGAAGAAATCTCAGTTGTCCCAATCTACATTTGCCCTAAATATGTCTCTCTTTTGAAATTCTATTTTTTCTTTCTATTTTATATCTTTCATCTTGCATTATCAGACTATCTAAGTATCTAAATTCTTTTATCTCCTTTATTTTTTCACCACCTATTTCCATGTGTATTGGATTTTGTTCCCATGTGTATTGGATTTTGTTCCCATGTGTCGACTACCATGTTTTCAGTTACTTCCAAATTTTTCAACATTTTTTTCTTTTTAGTTCTTATTTACTTTTTTTAATATTGCAATGTCATCTGCAAACCATATCATTCTGTTTCCCCTTGTATTTACACATCTTCTTTCATTTTCTTCATTTCAATTACTTTTTAGTAGTGCCTCACTTCGCAGCACAGTGTCCATCATAATCACTGGTCTTCATAGCCGAGGAAGCATTGTAACCCACACAATTGACGTTGTCCCGAATGGACAAAACAACAAATATTTTCCTCAGTGTTCTGATTTGAAATGGTTGGTTTTATAGTACTTTTTGTCGGAAATATTCATTATCTCATCGTTTTTTCATTTAATGTGGTCGAAAATTAATCGTATACCATATAAGTAAAGCTCAAATTTTCAGGAATAAAATAAAATAAAACAGTTTACAGCCTTCTAATTATGTTGGTCTCTAGGAATGAGTAGACATTGTCTTACAAATTTCTATACATTTACGCAATATCTATCGTCGCGGGTGGAGTTTCAATGTGCTGGACTTACATGTTTCTGCACTACATGATTGATTTACACCCTAGCTAATATACTGGTGTTGTGGGACGTATGGCGATGCACGCATGCCAAAGTGGCCCCTGAGACACCGCACCCCTGGCACCGGAAACTACCCTTTCGGGCATCGCATCAGTACCGAGGGGAACGCTTTGGGGCCGGGCCCGAGCCCCCATTTCTCCTGGCCGGAACGGTGCGCGCGTCCTGCCAGGGCCACCACGGGGTTCCCTACTGACCGAGGTCCGCGCTCCCAGAGCACTCGCCTGGAAATTTCAGGTCCCCCGCAGCCGGACGCGCTGCCTCTTCCTCTTCACTCACTCGTCGTGTGAGACTCTCCCGATTGAAGCTCCAGCCCTTGCACTGCGGGCGAGCTCTGCTCCAGCCCTGGTGCAACGGGCGAGCTAATTCATTCTCCTCGTTGATATTACGTAACGCATCATTCAATTCTTTTTGGGACTGTGTATTTCGATATGGAGGTGACATGATTAAAGAATAAGAACTTGATCAAACATCTAGAATGATAAAGTTTCTGACAAAATGAAAACATGGAACGATTTCAGTATATTGCTTCAAAGTGGTGGAATTACCAACATCGATACTTTCGCATATTTCTCAAAATTTAGGAAATTACTCGATGAGATACTCAAAAATTAATCAAAAATTTGAAATTCTCATGAAATTTACGATAGGAAACAAATACTTCTTTGATTTTTATCTGTAAATGTAGAGTTATAATTATAATAATTTTTTTTAATTGTGAAAAATTACATCGGCACTTTTTTGGCTTCACATTTTCACTGAAATCTTTCCACAGATCAAGAAATCGTATGGATTGGAAATATTTTTGGCTTTTTGATGCCTACTTTGATACCAGCATCAACTGTAAGAGTCAACTAGTGTCACTTATCTGATTTTCCTAGAGATTTCAGGTGGTGGTGTAATTACCTGCGCTTACCTTAATACGTGTTTTATTTCGTAATAACTCAAAATGCAGCATTCTAGAAGCCTTAAAAAGGAACCAATTGTCATGATTTCATTAAATCATAACAAATTTATTTCAGCTCGTTCAAAAAGGAGGAGAATGAATCTAAAAATTAGAAATGTGAAATACTTGGATTCAATTTAGTTTGCGGAACCAACTTGTCTCATAAATATGCAAATGCATATTTTTAGAGTCACCTCTGATCCCAAAAGTGATAAAAATTGCTTACGTTTTAGAAAAATCCCTGCACTTTGAGCCCCATTTCATTTTATATATTTTAAGTATTTTGTATTAAAAATATATATATATTATGTTATGCCAAATTTACAAAAATTGTCTCAAGTACAACTATTTTGCGGTTTATCCTTGTAAAAAAAAATTGACTAATGTTAGAAATAATAAAAAAAAAAAAAAGTAACCTCTCTACTTGAGGACAAGGTTCTTAGTTATAACCCTGCGCTGGAATTCATTTTATAAAAAAGTAATGGAAAAATTGAATTGGAACTATAACTATAAAGGGCTCTTTCATTATTTAAACGGCAGCCAATTAAATGTGATACACTGTAAAAATAAGAGGAAAAATAGGTTGAATGCATCAGTTATGAGTAAAGATTGAAAAAAGTTGTATTCCCATAAGCAGCCTGTGTGATCGGCACACTACAGTAATATCATTAATGTCTTCGCACCTTGCTGAATGGTCCAACCTTCTTAAGTTACAAGAACCTGGACTCAAGGAGGCTTCAAACTGCGAAGCTGCAGACTGCAGTTACTCTGCTCTAAGCTTTATTATTGAAAACTTTTTGTTTGATATTGATAATATCGATATCACTTGGTTTTGATACTGATATTATCGATATTGAATTTTCTTAACATTTGTGTTCACTACTAGTAATAGTAAAACAGGATGGAATAAGTTGGGACTTGTTCAGAACTTTTCAACTTTTCATATCGTGCAAATACATTGTAAGTCCCATTACATAGTTTCTGCATTACATGTACTTTTTTCAGTGCTGCCACATTCTTTATTCATCAGAGAAAATTCTCATTTTTTCACCATAGGTGCAAGTAGGATTAAGGAACACTTTTCTATAAACAACTGATTTTCAAAATTTTGGGACTATGTGGTTCAAATATACCTTATTTAGTCCATTTGGGCAAATGTCGATTGAGTGTGCTAAAATGCTCTCTCGGGATTAAGGACTGATCATAACAGTTGATGTGCTACCATGTGACCCTTCTACTATTCTTTTTCTGTAGACAGTTTGAACGATACTGGTGACAAGCAACAACCTTGTCTTACTTCTTTTTTAATTTTCGCTTCTCCCACTTCATCGTCTATTTGTATTTGAGTCCTCTAACCTTTATCTACATTCCATATTACTCTACTTTCTTTGTACTTAACTCCTATCTCCTTCTATGTTTGAAACATTTTTGACCATACAACACAATCAAAAGCTTTTTCTAAATCTACAAATGCTACATACGTATCCAAAACCTCTTTAGTTTTTCTTTTCTCGTTAATAAAAGCCTCAAACATAAAATTGCTTCCCTAGTTCCTGTACCTTTTCTGAGTTTCTGAGTCCAAATTGATTTTCTCCTACCCTTTCTTCCATTTTATGTTGTATTCTCGTATATTTATTATCCTGCTAGAATCTTTGATGCACGCGACAGTAAACTTATATAGTGCGATAATCTTCCCGCTTGTTCTTTTCATCCATGATTTCCTCCTATCTATTACTCGAGTACCTATTTTCTTTCTTTCCACCAGATTTATTGTGTTTTTTTTCAGAGCTATCCACTCAACTTCAATATCAATTTCCTCCTCCTCCTTTGAAGTACAAAATTCTTTTGTTTTCTTTTTGAAAGTCTTCTCTTTTTTACCTCTTTCAATAACTCCAATTCGTTTTGTTTTTATTTAATTTACTGTTCCTTTTACCTGATACATTATCAATTTCTTCATAAAGTTTTTCTACTTCTTCTTCACTATAAATTCCTGCTGGTATATAAACTTGGGCTATCATTAAACGTATAATACCTACGCCTGTTTGCTCTCTTTTCGCTGCTGTATTAATTATTCTATACCCCTATCCAAAAATCATCTTCTCCTGGTAATCTCCCTTCACTACCTAATTACTGTTATATTCAATTTTAATATTTCTATGTCTATCTTAAGTTCTCCAATTTTCTCATTCAGTGTCTGTACATTCCATGTCCCTATTTTCAACTCTCATAGTTTCTCATTAGGTAGTCTCCCACCCGGACACCCGAATGGGAAACTCTTCACGTCCGGAATTTTGTTATTTACCTTGTGAGTGCCATCATAATTGTGGTGGTGGAGACGTGTCACCAGGGAAAAATCATCAGGGTTTATCTGCCGGCGTTTTCCTTCTCCCGTGCGCCTTTAGATCTTCTTCAAGTCCCCTCATCACGCCAAGGTAGCACATATAGAGCGGGACCTGCAGAATAGGGACTCCTAAATGCTTCGAACTTACACGGTGCGAATTGTGCCACGTATAGGGGAGTACGCCCTTGGTTTTCGATTACGAAAAATACATGTTTGTAAATACGAGCAGTGCATTCCATGTGCGTTTCGAGCCAGTTATAGTCTAATGAGTAATGACCCATTAGCCAATCGGCTAACGAGAGTTTCTTAGATTTTAGATCCTGTACAGTAAATAGTCAAGTGAGGGTTGTTCGAGTCTGTGTAAGAAGTCTATCGACTGCACCAAGTTGTACATGTACCTGCACTGAATCCGGGTTCCGATGTACTCGCAACCTCCGATGTAAGGTTTTGACAAGCCGCAAGTGAACCAACTACTCCAATTTTGAACATGATAAAACGCAACCGTATTTGACAAATTACCGAACGTGAATTGTGTGTCAATCAACACTCACCAAATACAAGTCGCGGACTCATTAACTCGCCAGCGAACACACGGCGTTCATCATGTAACCATTATTCGCGAATTTAATAAACAATTATCATCATCTACTTCACGAAATTTATGCGTTTCGCAAAGTCCGCGTGCTTGTAATAACCAATTAGTTTTAAATCGTAAGCGAATTTCGCGCCTTGAAATCGATTTATATGTGTGGGTGAGCAATGTGTATGTACAAGAATATGTCCGTATACGGTGCACGTATCTTCACCTACGTACCGGTGACTTTGGCAATCCAACCGAATGTCGATTTCGGAAAAAATTATCTTCGAGAGAGGAAATGTGGCACCAGCTGATCATTTCCCTAGTGTGCCACCAAATCCGAGTATATCTTCGATCATTGTTCGAAAAAGCGAACCATGTAATGTAATACGTGAAACATGTAAGCGCATGTATTGCACTGGAAACGGGAAAGCAGTTATTGACAACAACATTTGTCACGTTGTCGCATTTTTGTAATAATTTTTCGCAGCTGGAAGTGAATAAGATAAATATGACGTACAACTCGATTTGCATTTCCAACAGCGAGCATGTATGTAGGAATTTGCATAAAGCCGTTTCATTGGGACCGGCGTGCCGATGCTGATTCGCAGGTAACTAAATCTGATTTTGCTGAGGCGAGGCTTTGCATTTTCACCTTGGATGCAACCCGATCTGGCTTTAGAAAAGTGAGACAGTTTCGCCTCTGTAATTACTTCTTCTAGTCGCGTTAATGAGTGATGGACCGCCGATAAAACGGGTTCTGTTGAAGGATTTAAGTGCGCGAGCATTGGTGACCCAAAGTGGCTGGGGATATGAAACAGAAATGGCCAAATCCGTGTAGAGGTTATTGACATTGCATCACCGGCAGACAATTGGAATGCTATCGCCAAGTCTGAATTCGAAACGAGAATAACCGAATTTGGTGCGATTGCAATACTCAAATGAACATGGGGTTTCCCTCTGGTAGATTGCTTTGAAACATCCTTTTACAAGTATTTCCGCTATATTCGCAGGCTTCGGCACCACTAATCATCCAGATCGCTGCCAGAAGCTGGCAATATCAACTTTGACTGAATTCTTGCCGCTAAGGGATTAAGTGCAAAGGTGGTATAAATGACAGCGTTTGCTAAAATTTTGATTTCATGTCTGAATACAGACGAGTTTTTCACAAAATATGAGTTAAATTAGTCTTAACCGGAGCTGAGTTACTCTTATCAGAGTTTGATCAAGTCCGAATCGCGACTGAATGTTTTAACTGAGTCCGGAGGAGTCTCATCAGTGTCAACCAGTTTTAAAGTGGTCGCATGAATCTTAACGTAAATCTAAGAAACCTGAACGAGTGCAGGCGTGAACAAGTCTTGAAAGAGTCTATATAAGAAACTAAAAAATGTAGATAGGTCTGAACCAGATTTAACGGCGTCTAGATGTTTTTTAAAAGAATGTGGATGAGTTTGAAGAAGTCCTCGCTAGATTTCAATGAGTAGCCTAACCATGTAGTTTTAAGAGAGTCTGAATCAGTGGCAGGTAGAAGTGCAAATAGGGCCTAAGACCTGTGGGGACTTCAGCCCCCTTATGATGAAGCAACACCACCTCCACGCATCATTTCCTTTGGTAATTTTTCAGTGTTTGGAAAAGCCCCCACCTATTTGCGCCTATGCTGGCAGGTTTAAAAAGCAATTTTAGAAAGAGCAATTTAAAATGTGTTATAAGAGAATAGTTTCTTATCGAACGAGTTTATACACTCAAGGTATGGCATTTAGGCGAGTAGATAAACAAGTTTGAAGTTGTTGAAAATGGAAAGACTTTTCAAATATACTATCAAATTTCTTCTGTGTACTGGATTCTAAATTTGATAGCAGTTTTTGAAGAGTTTTTAACTTTCAATATCATACCGTTATGCTTTTCCTGTGGCAGCGAAGGGATCCTAAAAACTGGATTAAATTTTTAGACACTCCTTAAAGCTTTTCTTGATTAACCGAGAATTGCTAAAGACTTTTCAACACTATCCTGAACTTGTGTGAGATTTGCCAAGACGGTTAAGATTCGTTCACGACTCTATAAAACGCCTCGAGACTTAATTATGGTTTTTCGGGATATGATAAAGACTTTCAACGATTCTTCCACACTTGTTTAAGAACTCTTGATGACCCCACCACTCCTCAAAACTAGTTAATATATTCATCAAAGTTCATTTGAAAGACTCTCCCAGACTTGTTTAGAACGTGGTAAAGATGTGCTTGAAACTAGCTGACCCTCCAAGACTCTGTACTTCTTAAGATAATGCCAGACTTTGAATGACTTTTCCAAACACCTTATTCAGACTCTTCCCAATTATATGTGTTGAAACTATTGTAGACTCAAGACTTGTAACCACTTTTTTTATACTTAAGCAGGACTTAAGATTTGGGGACGTTGGGCTCAGAACCCCAGGACCAAAAATTTCCTCAATTTTGAGGGGGAAAAATCAAGTCAAAATTTTGCATTTATTCCAGCTAAGGATACATTCTTTTTTGGCGATTCTTTTATTCTTTTATATTTTGAGAGGAAGAGACCATACTGGTAGGGATTTGGAGCTCGGACCCTGTAGGCATCCCCTTTAATACGGCTCTATATGTAAGAGAGATTCGAACCTCAAGATTTACTTAAGACTCCTCAAGGCTCATTGCCTATTATATGATGCCTTCTGTTGTGTTTCCGAAATAGACAAATGCAGGTCCAAAGTAGCAACAATGCAAGACAAACAAAAGATTGGTCACTGGAGGCCAAATGTGGGACAAGTGAACGTGGGGTGATAGTGGAAGGATTGACAAAGTCATCCTTGGTGGGTCGATTGAGGGTAGGTGGGAGGTGGGCCGCCAAACATCGACGTACATCTAACGACTAGGGAAAAAAAAGAGAAAATGAAAGGCGACGAATCCACATTCCTGATACTAGAAAAAAATTGGTAAAATGGGCCGAGAGGGGGGGGGGCAAAAGAATTTTCAACTCAGTTAAAATTTTCTCCGTCGAATCTTGCGAGTGAATATGGATTATGAGTGGTAAGTGCTTTCAGTCAAAAATTCCAAGGGCCATCTCAGTGACATTCTTTTTACTGAATGCTTCATTTATACGTAGCAAAGAATGGCATTACTCTTATTGAAAGTGTTTTCATTATACGTACATTTGATGCAGATGTTATGTGCGAGTAGTAAAATGTACGTCAGTATATTTGATCCTTATTTTTGATCTTTTATATATCTATAGTATATCCTGAATCTATGAAAAACGATTCGTCTTTTCTCTACATAAATAGAGCCTGTATAACTCAAAACAGAACTTCTTCAGAATCAGCCTATCCTTCATAAGTCTGTCCTTAAGCTGTATACAAGTTTCCGGCAACAACCTGTTCTAGAGGAATCCGCTTTTTGACCGAATAGAATTCTTATCGTGAGCTCCAGTAAATATGAACTTTGTGAATTTAGAACTTCGAGAACTGTGAATCCTGTGAATGGTAATGCAGCATTATTGACTCTCAATTTTGTGTACTTCAAAATAGTAGGACTCTCGAAATCGAGAATCTTGGTACTTAATGAAAGTTTTAGACTGACTGATCTGAAAGCATGCTTTTCTACTGACAAAAATCAATCAATTAATCAATCAATTCAGCCTCTAATCACCATAACATTTATGCGTACAATTGGTTGGAACGCCCGCGGCACGAGACCCCCGACGAACGATACATTTCCACATTTTATAGACTACCTATAACAAATATTTTTGAGTCCGTCTGTAACAGTCCCTCGGCGGCATTCAGGTATCACCGGCGCCACCCGATCCATCATGCGCTCATCCTTGGGCATAGGCCTCTCCTACCCGTTTCCAACACTTTCTGTCTCTAGCACTTCTCCCCTAGGCTATCCCTCCCGTCTGGATAATTTCGTCCTCCCATCTCAACTTGGGTCTCCCTGCCTTCCTTTTTTTACCTCTCGGTTGCCAAATTAATACCTTCTTTTCCCATCTCCCTTCCTTCCTCCTGGCCACGTGTTCGGCATAGTCCATTTTGAGTTTTTTGATTTTATACCGGCAGTTGATGATTTTGCTCTTTCTCCTGACTGCCAAATTGCTCACTCTGTCATTCGTCTTTAAGCCAGTCATTGAGCGTTTCATGGCAAACTGGGTTCTTGCCAGTCCGATCAGCTGTCGTTCCGTGGGGCTTCTCTACTGACAAAAATAGAGGGTGAATATTCTTCTTCTAAGTGCCGTGCCCGTTGTCGGATCGCGGTTCCTGACACGCGACTTTCCTAGCAGGTTAGTCAAGGTAGTTTGCCATTGCTTTCCCTACAGTCTTGTTGCGTTAGAGTCTTCCTTCTCTCTACCTAAGAGTGTGCAAGTTCGCTTACTAGTCGCGTGTTTTACGATACTGAGTAGGCTGAACACGACGTGCACACGACAGTATCAGTCTTTTAGATCTGGTAGTAACATTCCCTGCGATTGTAGTGCCTTGTTCGTTCGAACTGACGGGGGCGGGTTATAGGGAGCGCTATCTTCCATCTCAATTGATACGGTAATCGCTGTGTTTTCTAGAATGTTAGCGGGGGTATTCGAATATCACTTACTTTTTCTGGCGTTAGTGGGATTCGAACCCAAGATGCAAGGATTGCGAAGCGGGCACGTTACGACTTGAGGATGAATCCAAAACTTTTTAAAAACGATCAACATTTGTTTGTATAGTTGAATTATGAACCAATTATAAACAAGGCCCGTTTTATAAACAGGGTTTTTATTTTTTATTTATTTTTTGTCCCATGCGGCTATAATGTAACCTGGTCCATTATATGTCTTTGGTAGACAAATGCAGGCTCGATGTAGGACCAATATAAGACAAAAAATGTGTGAAGTCATAATAGCTGAATGAGGGACAAGTGAAAGAGAAGTGCGAACTGTTAGAATCTCCGAAACATGGTCGATAAGAAGTTAACTTAAAATTTATTTGTTTGTCAATTTTCAAGATTTTTCACTTTTTTGACGTGATATCAGGGTTAGATTTTCAAGAATTCGATACAAAAGTCGAGTTATTATGTCGACATTGACCTCTGGATAGAATTCTACGTCGAAATCAACACTAAATGCGATCCCTACATCGATTTTGAAATGGTATCTCGATTTTTGTACCACAATCAACATTTGTTTCAGTGGAAATTTCAGTCCATTGTACATGGCTACTTCAGTTGCATAACCAAACACGTTCCTTTAAGAAAGTAAATTACTTAATTACTATTCTACTATCAGTGAAAATACGTATTTTGCCTTATATCAGTGGCATGCATTCCAGGCAAGCAAGGTAAGTACCGCTTACTCTGAAAATTCCTGAGAAAATAGACTCCGCCTCCATGTTAATTACCAACACAAAAACACACTGGCATGTTCAACACAACAATACCTGTGCGTTTGGTTGCGTTCTGGAAGCGCTTCCAGCTTGGCTACACACGAACGTCAAAGTTGACAGTGAAATGTGATTATGTGATTGTGTTCTTCTATTAGTCAACACGTTCTGTTTTTTTTTTGTTTTTTTTTTTTGCGCCTACAAAATGCGTATTTGAGATCTTATTGAAAAACCGTTTTTGCAACTTTCTCTTAATGAACGATTAGAAATTATTAATGATGGGAAGCCTAAACCAGAATAATTAATATTTTTAACATGTCTATTCAGGGACGTACCGATAAGGGTGCAATCCCCCCCCCTCTTGAAGAATAGAGTTGGAAAAAAAAACCAACAAGTCAAAAGGTTTATTTTCCTGTTGCTTTGATACTTGGGAATTGAGTTGCGAAGTGGACAAATTCAACAAGTCAAAAGTTTTTTTTTTGCTTTGATACTTGGTAATTTTGAGTTGAGCTAGTTTGAACTTTCACATTTTAGCCCCGCCCCTCCTCCCTCCCCCAAGGAAAATATCTTCGGTGGTTCGTCCCTGTGTCTATTATTCGTCACAGAAAATAATAAATGAGGAGTTATCTGTCAAAAGGGCCCCTGACGAATAGGAATCCTATTCGTCAGGGGCCCTTATGACAGATAACTCCTCAAATGCATATGGAATGTCCCCCACACAGAGATACGACAATTTGAATATTTTCATCAATGCCGTTTTATATAGTAGCATGTTTCATACTTTTATTCTGAATTTTGCTTCATCTCTAGGCTTATCGCTTACCTCCTAGGAAAAATCACCGCACGCTACTGCCTTACATGCACGTTTGCTACCAATTTTAAGTGTGAGTAGTATAGATACCAGAACATTGGAGCTACATATCTTCGGTCTCCCATATGTGTCTGTGGCGTATTCTGAGTCTGCCATGAGGTCTATACAGCATAGCAAAAACCAAAACTTTCGATGCTACATTTTCAATCCATAAATCAATTTTATAACTCGATTTTTATATTGCATTCCATGTTGAATTCGATCACAATATGGTGTCAAAGAAGTACCAGATGGTACTTGCGAACATTTGTTTCAATGAAAATATCAGTCAAGTCTGTGAATGACTACTTTAGTTGCATTCTTAACCAAATACAGTACTTTAAGAAAGTAAAATACTATTCTGCTCTTAGTGAAAATGCGTTGCCTTATATACACATCTGCAACAAATTTTATGTGCGAGTAGTAAAATACGAGTGTATACTAAAATATTTGAGCCATATCTTCGTTGGTCTCCCGTGTGTCTGTGGTATATCCTGGGTCTGTCAAAAAGTATTCTTCATTCTGTCTTCAGTGAAGTCTATATGTAGCACAGCAAAAACCAAAACTTGCAATGCTACATTCGATCCGTATAAGTCGATTTTAACATGATAACTCGACTTTTGTATTGCATTCCATGTTAAATTCCAGCGGCGTGCATTCCAGGTAAGCGAGTTGAGCGCCGCTTACCCTGAAAAATACCCAGAAAACATGTTTTCATATAATATATAAACTTGTAACAAATAAAAGATATGAAACATTGGGCAAAGAAAGAAGCGATCCTGTTGCCTCTATTACATTCATAAATTCACATTGAACAAATGGCGCCGCCTATCGGTGGTTGAGGAAATAGTTAAAACAGAAGCGTTCACTGTTTGGCAATCAGCTTGTACGTATTTGTATTTATTAGTATCAGGGCAGCGATCCGAAAATCGCTTATTTTTCATATTACACGTAAACTTATACACGACTTACACTCCGCCTCTGTGTTGATGACCAATACAAAAACACACTAGCATGTTTAACGCGATGAAAACTGTGCGTTTTGTAAGTGATTTTAATATCGCTTATGGCTAGTTGAACGTCGAAGTTGATAGTGAAACGTGATCAATGTTCTATGTATATATTTGTTTAATGCTTCGATTTTCTTTTTGCCCCAAAATGCGTACTCGGGATCTTATTGAAAAACCTTTTTTGCGATTTACTTTTAATTAACAATTAGAATTTATGTATTGAGGGTGATAAGCCAATACCAGAATTATCAGTTTTGAAAACTAAGCAAATGAAAGGTGGTTCAATTTTTGCTGGACATTTCTACGTATCGCCCTTAACCGGTTGTGAAGATGGTGGAAAACTGTTTTGTTGGCCATGTCTATGCAGGGACGTACCGATTGCGGGGCAACTCCCCCTCCCCCTGGTAAGAATTTTTCATTCAGCAATTGGGAAAATTTACAATCTCAATCAGGCGGAGTTGAAAAAATCCAACAAGTCAAAGGTTTTTTTTTTGACTTTGATACTTATTTGGTAATTTTGAGTTGAGTCACTTGGGACTTTCTAATTTCCATCAATGCCGTTTTGTAATAGCATACTTCATACTTTTATTCTGATTTTTACTTCACCTCTACGCTCATCGCTTACCTCCTAGGAAAACTCACAGCACGCCACTGTTGAATTCGATCGCAATATCATGTCAAAAAGTACCTGATGGTTCGTGCCAACATTTGTTTCAATGTAAATTTTAGTCAATTCTGCGAATGACCACGGGAGTTGCATTCTTAACCAAACACTGTACTTTAAGAAAGGAATTACTATTCTGCTCTCAGTGAGAATACTTTGCCTTATATGCACATTTTAACTAATTTGATGTGCGAGTAGTATAGTACATGCTGGAATATTTCAGCCATATCTTTGGTCTTCCATGTGTCTGTGGTATATTTTGGGTCTGTCAAGAAGAATTCTTCGTTCTGTTTCCAATTAAGTCTACGTAGCATAGCAACAACTAAAGCTTTCGCAGTATCAGCCTGTTTCACATAAGTCTTCCCTTTGACTACACATATTTTTCTTGTACTAATTTATCTCAAATAAGTCCGCCTCTCGGCCAGATATGACAAAAAAGAAACATAGCTTTTAAAATACGAAGACTCGGATGTATAGCCACGATGTCATTGGTTAATCATTGGGTTCAACATTTGTTTACACTGACATCATAAATGGACGTCTGTGACAGTCCATGATTAGAATCTCAAAGGTGTTCTTGGATATAAGCTATCCTTCATTTATTTTTGATTTCTGTCTGCAGAGACTGACATGTCCGACCATTCACGCTCAGCTACCGCGCATTATACATAAATAGCGCGGCCAAGTCATGCGCATCATTTCACACCACCTCCCACTTTTGCCAGCTACTATCACATTCACTTTAGCAGTTTCGTTGCCGAAATCGTAAAATACCATAATTTCAGCTATAAATGGGCTCATCGATGCGTTACTCGTGTCATTTATAATGATCGCCCGAATGGGGTATACCCGTCGGAAGGCTGCGATCTTTGCTTCATAAGACCCGTAAGATTGTATAGACTCGCCGGGGAGCGGCGTGCTATGTTTCGAGGAGCATTGCGAAGAATTTATACGTACTTGTATACAAGCTGCATGAAGCCACAACCTAGGAACGCAAACGGAATATTAATTATATCAAGCGTAAAACCGCTCACGTACATGCGCAATTATGACTGTTTTTTGACGCCTCGTGTTATGAGACACTTTCACTTCTGCACGAAGGGTGAACGGGGTTAAAAATGTCGCCTGAACGACAAACCCGGGCATTTCACTAACCTTCTCCTGCACCGACTGTACGGGCATTTCCTCGGGAAGGCGGGCTGGACCGGACTCGTGATCGTACACATACCCACAAGTTATAGCTCAGTGGGCACGACGTATACGAAACAATAAACCACGATGCGAAAAACTGAATTATTAAGTGAGCGAATCGTGGAATTTTTACACGTCCTGTATGCAAAACTGGCTAGAAAGTGGCGGAGTTCAGAGGTCGGAATTTCGGAAATCTTCAACGCGTTGGAAGCCACAGACTCGGCGAATCTCGCACCTCCGGAATCAACCGTCAGCCATCATGTGCCGCATGAAAGCGGAAGAAGATTCGCGCCGGATGAATGAGAAAGACAAGGGAACTTTATGAGAATAAAAGATGGTTATCTGGAAGCAGTTCCGAAATAATTTACCGAGCTTTATCTCGGAGATTTCTGTTACGAAGTACTGGAAAAATACCGAGGTGATATGATGCGTCTGTACGTACCAGGTCTATGGCCACGTCGACTTTGTAGACTGGCTGATGAAATCTCACGACCAGAAGAACTTTCATACGTGGACCCTCTTTCCATCCCACAAGAGTAGTCGTGGTGATCGACCTACTGCAGAAACACATGGGGAATACGATCTCGATTTCAAGGATCCCATGAGGTAGTTTTAATCAACGCATCATTTGGAGAAATGGACTGTCACATATAGTACAAGATCTCAAAAACGAGAGCATTCGTACAGTAACAAAGATGATGTTAGTAAATAATTTTCTGCGATCCCTGTGCGGGCTCTTTTATTATAATTCCAAATGCCCTTAACAATCGCTTTGATCTTGCCATCTCTCCGTGGCACTTCGTTCTCGCCTGTATTAAAAAAAGTTTTATACAAGTCTTGAAGAGACTTAGTTGGTCTGTACAAAGTCTGGACGATTCCTATCGAATCTCAAAAAAGCCTACAAGAGTCTGTAAACAAGTCTCGAGTCCTCAGAAGTCTTCATCGAAGTCTGAATCTAGTTTGGAAGAGCCTTAAACAGGTCTTAAGCAGTCTTAAACCAAAATTTGAAAGTTGAGGGGAAGGGGTGTTTCTAACTATAGAAAATTGTTCTACACATGCCCGACTTGTTCAAATATTCCAAAAAGTGTTAGTATACTGTCCATTAAAAGTAAGGTTGAGATTTCTTCAAACGTATTTATTTGGAGTATAAACACTGTATGGATGCGAGACCTAGACAATAGGAACACTAGAAAGAACAATGATAGACGTTTTTGAAATGCGGTGTTATCAAAGAATGTTGAAAATCAAATGGACAGAAATGATCAGGAATGAGGAAGTATTGAGGCGATTACGAAGGAAAAGAGAAATTTGGAATATAATAAAGAGGAGAGTTAAAATTATAGGACTTAGGTAACATAAGACACCCAGGGATATTGTCATTACTGCTAGAGGGAATGGTCGAGGGAATGAACTGGAAAGGAATGCAGAGAATGAGCTATGAAGAGCAGATAATGAAGGACACAAAGTAGGGTGGCCCTTATTTCCGACTTCTGATTTCTTAATGGGCTATCCCCTAGATCGGTTCTAGTTAATTTTAAAAAAATGCTGCAACGTCTGAGCAAAATCAGAGAAGGCTTACCAATGTCGCAAAGGAGAAAAAGTTCTTCTGAGAATTACCAATGGTTTTTGGAATTTGAATTTCAATCGCGGGGAAGCCTCCCTATATGAGCATAATCGCGTTTTTCTTATAAGAGTTTTTCGGGGGAAGGGGGTGCATCCACTTGATGAGTTCTTCTTTTCCCCCTCTCAACATTTTGAGGTTCCACAGGGGGTCTTCAATTACTTTAATTTCCTCGATTTTTAAGTTCCTTACACCACTAATACGAATTTTTTAGAGCCGCTGAATCCGTTTTAAGGGTCATTTTCTTCTCCCATCCACCCTTGGGACTCCACTACAGAAAGCTGATCTTTAATAAATCAAATTTCCGAATTGAGTTGCCAGTTGAGTTTTCTAAGTATCTGAATCCGTTTCTGGGTTCTTTTCTTACCTTTTCTCAACCCTTCAGCTCCACAGGGGGTGAATATGCAATTACTTCAATTTTTACACTGTTTTTATGTAGAAAATAGTATTTTGTGGGTTGCTGAATTCATTTCTGAGATACTTTTCCTTATTTTTCAACCCTTCAGACTTTGATCGGAGGGACGGGTGAGCATTGAATGATATACATTTGAAAATATGTCAAAACAATTTTTTTTTTTTGTCTCTGAATCTATCTGTGAAGAAGTTCTCCTTCAAACACTTTCTTTGCGGACTCGTCATATTAATTCTATATCACATATTGCGTTCTCTTTTTTATCTTTAATTGAGGCCATTCCTTTGATTAAGAACTGTACGCAGAATTAGAATCAAAATTTGCGTAGCCTTGATTTAGGATACTGCATGCTACATGGAGCATGGAGAGCCGCAATACTCGTATATTTGCTTACCTCTTCAAGTAACTAACAGAAATTAGTATACACGAAAGTGGTCCTTATTTGCAACTTCTGATTTTTTTCCCCTCATCAGGCTCTATGAGAAAACCCTACGCATTTACTCTGCTTAAAGAATTTTAAAATTGAATAATTAATCGCAGGTTACCCACATGTAGAACCTGAAGGGTTAAGGGAGAAGAGAGACACAAATTTAGAAACGGATTGAGGGTCTCACGAAACCCTAATAACAACATAAGGTCTCAACTTTTGAGGAAATAGGAGTAATTGGGGATTAGCCCCCGTGGAGACTCAAGAGTGAAGAGGAGAGAAGAAATGACCCCACCCCAAAAAACGGATTCAATGAACTTAAAAACCCGTACTATCGGCGTAAAGAACTCGGATGCCAGCAAAATCGGAGCAATTTATGATTAGCCTCCGTGGAGCATTAAGGGTAGAAGAAAAATGAAATGATCCTAGAAACGGATCCAGCGATCCAAAAACTTGAACTATCGACGTAAAAAACGTAAAAAAGGGAAACTGGAGTAACTGGAAAATAGTCTCCCGTAGAGCGTGAGTAGTTCAGAGGAGGGGGAAACAACCCCATAAAATGAATTCAGCGACCCTTCAGATCTCTATTCGGAAAATTAAATAATTTTCAGGCTAAAATCGGAATGCTCCCCCAACAACTGAAACTCAAATTCTAAAAATCAATGCTCATTTCCATAAGAATTTCTCCTCTCTTGCGGCATCGGCACGGGTCAGACCCATACTTTGCAGAAAATGTTTTTCCAGCCCATGGAACTAATCTTCGGGATGGCCAGACCGAAAAGATGAATTTTCTTTTGCCAAGACTGAATAAGGACCACCCTATACAAAGTGTAAATCCTTCTCAGAAATGAAAAGATTATCGCGCAGGAGATTAAAAACTGGAGAGACGCAACCTGCTAGTTGAAAGATTAAGTGATGTAATAACAACATAATGCTAATTTTTCTAAAACAACTCAAAATGTACCACAAGAAAAAGTACTGGTAATTTGGACCCCCCCCCCCCAGAAAAAAAATCCGAAAAATTTTGAAAAAAATGTTTAAATGAGATTGATTAAACGCGGCATTACTATAGTCACTAATGAACTGTGCCTCACGACAGAAGTCATAACAGTGTGAACATAGGCGCCGACTAATGGAGAATATTGGGTGGGGGGGGGCAGGATCAAAGTTATCACGGTTCTTAGAAGCGGTCAAAAATCCCTCTCTCTTTGAAAATTCGAATGGTCGTCTTCCATGCATCTATGTATTTTGGTGCCAAAATTATACCCTTATCATTATTACTTATCATATTTTACTTCCTTTTTTGTTAAATAAAAAAATTAATGGTAAGATTTGTTGTATTTTTTCTAAAGATTGGGGGAGGGCGAAAAAATGTCAAGTTGGCGCGTATGAGTATTAATCTCGCTCAGTTGGTACAGTCAACGTGGCCCCCCTCTTCACACATTCCACCCTGTATCGTTCTAGGCATGTCCTTTAACCACATGAATTCCAGTTAGAAGATGATTTTAGATGAAAAATATTGTAGTATATATTTTCAAATAGAAGGTGATTTTAGATGAAAAAGCCGCATCATTTTCGTTCTTATCTAAGGGGGTCTATGTTATCAGCATATTGGTGTTTGATTAACGTTCATGTAGGAACAAATCTTAGAAATTTCATGAAACTCGCCTACAAACTAAGAAGGTGGATACTTCTTTTTTATCTTTTTTATTTTTAAGCACACTGGTACAACATCAATCATCATAGTTGTTAATGCATAGAAGCGGTAAGGAGGGGGTCCCTCCTACCTTGTACCAGCTGGGCCCAAGATTGGGCATATGTCTCCTCTTTCTCCCTCCGAATTTTGCGGTTGGTGGCCATTCTCCCCAAAGAGATCCTAACTGCTTCGAAAAATCGTCACTCCATCGAGTAAGTGCCCGATTGACAATTTGGTGAGCGCTCACGCAACATGTCACAAACCACTTCCGTTTTGAGACTTTTGGCCGATCACATTTCTTTGTGAGTGCTCACCATCTAATCATTTTAAGATAGTGTGTGTGAAGTGATCGCTCACCAGTAGTGTGATTACTGAGTGATGTTCACAAAAGCGCTCATATTCGACTTCATTGTCAATCGGGTGGTCGTCCTTGCGATCGCTTTTGTCCATATACCACCCGTTCTTCCGTCTTCTTTTCTCACCTACTCTCTTCGTACCTTATTACATGCTCCCCCCCCCCATGTTTCCATTTCAGTCTTTGGTCGTATACCTAATGTTCTGTAGCCCCGTTTTCTGTCTTATTTCCAAATTTGGCTGTTTGTCTTGTTTTTTTATTCCTAGCAAGCTCCTCTCCATAGCCTTCTGTGTATTCTGTATTCTCCCCACGTCTATTGTTTTTGTTAAGGACCAGGTTTGGGCGCCGTACGTTAAGACTGGCTGGACGCAGCTATTCCAAATTGTAGATTTTGTATTTTGTGGCATCTTACCTCTAAATACTTTTTCAAGCCCCAATAATTTTTCCATCCTTCTTTTATTATAGTTTTTATTTATTTTTCCCTCTTATTATTGATTGATACAATTTGTCCCAGGTAGGTAAATTCGTCTTTCCATTGCACTTCAGTCCCTTCTATTTCCATTTTTTCTTTCTTTTTGTTCGATAAAATCCTTGTTTTCCCCCAGTTGATTTCTAGCCCTGTCTCTCTACATTCTTCCGAAAGCTCGGCCCTTAGTTCTTTGATTTCTGGTTTTGAATTACTAAGAATTGCGATATCGTCGGCGAATCTGAGATTGTTCAAGTGTTCTTCATTGATTTTAATTCCTCTCCCATTCCAGTTTACGTTCCGGAAAATCTTCTCGAGCACACAGTTGAATAAGTTAAGGGAAAGTGGATTACCCTGCCAGACACCCCTTCCAATTTGAAATTCATCTCCCTTCCTGTCCAGCGTTATATAGGCTTCAGCATTTTGGTATAGATCTTTTCTTGCTTTTATATTTTTTTGGTCCTCTCCCTGTTTCCTGAGGGTTTCCCACTAAAACCAATGCTCCATGGAATCAAATGCTTTCCTAAAGTCCACAAAAAGCAAGTAAATACCTGAGTTATATTCTTTAGTCTTTTCCACAATTTGATTTATGATACAAATTTGGTCCATTGTTGATCTGTTTTTCCTAAATCCTGCTTGGTTGCTCGCTTGTGATTTCAATCTAGTCGTTCATAAATTCTCCCCTTGATGACTTTCGTAAATACCTTGCTAAGATTAGATATCAAGCTAATTGGCCTATTGTTATCGACTGAGTTTCTGTTTTCTTTCTCGTGAATTAATACACAATTTCTGCGACTTTCCATTGCTTAGGAGTTACTCGCTCTAGGATAATTCGGTCAAAAAGTTTTGCCCGTGTTTTTGTTAACTCTTCGCTCAAGTTTTTCAATATCTCATTTTCGATCAGATCTGCACCAACTGCTTTAGAGCTGTTATACTCGTACTTCCTTGCGAAATACATTCGACTTCTTTCTACCTATGCAGTCGGTTTACAGCGAATGTCGCCTTGGGTTGACCATACTCCATTTTTCTCGGTCCGGTATGTTCCGCAACTGCATTTCCTCTGCTACCCGAACGGTCCAGCTCTTCCTGAGACGTCCTCTCTATGCTCATTCCTTATCAACTGCCTGGTTTTGATGTCGTCCACCTGTGTATTCTGTATCTCCATTGTCTCCCTGATAGTTTTACTTCGGTTTCTCTCCAGCTTTAACGGCCTGGCTGCTCTTCTCCAGAAATCCATTTCTGTCGCTAGAAGAAGATTCTTTGTCCTTTGCTTTAACGCCCAGATCTCACAGCTATATGTCACAATAGGGGAGAGTGGTGTATCTTGGAACGATTGTACCTTGGAACAGAGAGCAGTTGGCAACCCTACAGTGTTCGGCTAGTAAAAATTTCTAACGTATGTTGTGTCTTTAGGCACGTCAACATTGTAAAACCAAAAAGTAATGCCATAACGCAAGTATTACCAGATTAAATAAAAAAAAAAAAAAAAATAGTTGAAGGTGTGAAAGTAAAAATTTGGCTTATTAGAAAAAATGAATTTCCGTAGAAACAATGAATGTAAAATTTGTGAAAAAATAGTCAGAGTGTAGCCTATCATCTGTTACATACCCCGTGTGACGCATTTATTGTAATTTTAAAGTATAGCTGGAGTATCGAGAATATTCTCCAAAAAGTCGGGTATGTGTACCTTGGAACACAATGGGGTGTTGTACCTTGGAACAGCCGGCATGTTCTTTCCAGTTTGGTCCGTGAAACGCGTAAAAGCAAAATTTTTACGTAGAAACTCACGCTCAACCATTTCGTTCCATTTTCCCGTCATTGAGGACATCCGCATTATGAAGAAAAATGACGTCATAAAATTGACTACTGTAGAAACCCGGCGTGGTATTATCAAATGTAAAGATGTGGAAACTTTCCCGTACCAGTGAAATAAATTTTTGACGTGTTTTTAAATATTTCTACCATTTTTTAATGTGTTCCAAAGGTACGATACCACATGTGTCCAAGGTACAATACCCGTTAGTTGAATTCACTTAATAATTCATTTAAGTATAATAATATATATATATATATATTTTAAAGAATTTTTTTCTCGGCTTCAGTGCTATCAAATGTCAACTTCTATGTATCAAAATGTTCGTCTTACTCTCCTCTTTCAAATGAGATATTTTCTAAAACTCCAATGTGGTTTCTATGGTCAACACCGCTGAAAATGTGTTTCGCATTCCAAGGTACACCACTCTCCCCTACTTTTAATAATTGTATTATACATTCGTTTTTTGTTTTCTTTGCTGATCTGCCAATCCCATAGAAATGAATTCAACATCGATGTTGCTTTTTTACCTTGGATATTCCGATCTCTTATACTCGTATTTTGGTCCATAGATCCACCTTGTTGTATTCTGACTTCTGACTTACAGATATCTATACATACGGAAACTCTTGATGACATTTCCGTCCTCCACATCCAATACACATATTTTCGGTTTTCTTTATATTCACTACCAGGCCTACTTTTGGTATTCCTCTATTAGTTTCGTGCCAAATATTTCAGGTCATCATGTTTAAAGTTGAAGGGATTTCATCCTCATCCTCGCTTTCAATCCTTCCCATTCCTTCTCTCTGTTTTTTTTTTTTTTTTTTTTTTTTACAATTGTTCATACAATTTTGTAGGTGTCTCAACTATATCTATCCTACTTGTTATTTCTTTTCCTTCTTGATTCGTCAAAGTTGTCAGTTTAGTATTTTCCTTTGAAATTTTATTTTCTTGCTTTTTTAATGGATCCGCTTCCCAAATCTTTGATATCGTTTCTTATTCTATTTTTTGTTATAGTCGTCCTAGTACAAATGAGGAGTTATCTGTCAAAAGGGCGTCCGTTCAATGTATTTCTTATGGAACGGACGCCCTTTTGACAGAAGATAACTCCTCAAATATTAACAACTGCAGTTTATCGTCACGTTTTAATTTTGACAATATCTTACTCGAAAGAATTCATGAATGCAATTCTAAAAAACTTTTCGTGTTGTTTGAAAACAAAATTGAGCTATGGACTGATAACAGCAACGCACGAACGGAAGTTCTTGAGCAGGGTTGTTCGGCTGTATGTGTGACACTTTCAACCAACTGCCGCCAGAGTGCACTTAATGTTGTCTAAGATCGAAGGGGGTCCAAATTACCAGGGGGGTCTGTATTAGCACCCCTTTCTCAATTTGGTGAGCATATGATCTGGTGGTTTACATTGACCTAGTTCATTTCGTGTGTTGAAATAATACTGTCTCACTTTCGGAATACCTATGTCTCACTGTTGGATGTCTAGGTTCCGTGAGGCTCTTTGGTGAATGTGGTCTCAGGTTTCTAGCGACGGCTTCTCAGGTACAATTCAAACTCTTCAGCCCTTGAAAGTTGAATATGTGAACATTTATTGCCTCAATTTTCCTTAAACTCGTTAAAACTTCGTAAAGTTCTGAAGATAATTTGAAAATGTGTCTCAGTGTATGAATCTCCTTTACATTACAATTATTGAACTAAATTTATACCCAGACTGAATTCCAAGACCGCAGTAGAAGGAGCATTGCCTCGCTACCTGTTTTATAGCACACTGCAGTCTGGGTACTTCAGTTACGAGAAAAACATTTCAACTGTAACAGGTTCGGTTGCGCCGCACGATGCAGTCGGTGTGCAGTGAGTGAGTTTTTTCTTCAGTGACACGTCAGATCACTACGCGAGGTGTTACTATGGTACACTTGAACGACTTGCATCCAACCTACGTCACACTATCTGGTTTTCCACTGAGTCTATAATATAGTACAGAAGGCGGTGTAACTTTTCACTTTTCGTATACCAAGTCGACAGTAATAACAGCTTATGTTCACATCACGACACGTCTATAATACCTACGACATACTGCACCGAACTTGAACACCAGAGCGTTTCATGTTAATAAGCATCAGCTGGGTGTGCGGGCAACTTCATAAGCGATTATTTCACGCATTAAAGAGTCGATTAGCCAATCAAAAGTACAATGAATGATTTGTTTTTATAATTGCGGTTCAGTTGGTACTTTGAGGTCGCGATAATCGTGTGCGCTACCGTTCGATTTGCCGTTTTAACATGTCGCCGTTTTGTGTTAATAATGCTCGAAGATAGTTGGTCTATCGATTCGCGTGTTCTTTTCGCTTGGTTGGCGAATTCGCCAGCACGTTTTCTGTTCTCACTATCTGAGGTATTCGCCTTTCTGGTTCGGGGTTGTCAGTCTCTGGTCCTACGACGAACACGTTCACGAATGGTGTAGCGAGTGGCTGTTTGATGGAATCGAATCGTGATGGTGGATAAAACGTGCGTACATTTTCTTCGAGTGGTTGGAAAATCGTGATGTGTAAGATTGGAGTATACGAGGGGCCGATACCGCCGTCGATGGCGGTTCCGCGTGTAGCCAGGATCCGAGCAAACGAACTTCGCATTCACGAGTACTGCTGGGTGCGTTATTGGATTTCGCGTTGCACGTGCAAGTATGCAGATTCGTGTTGGTAATTCAGTATAATTTGGAAGTCTGCGAATGCGAGACTGTATCTAGAGCGAGGTCACACGGTTACTAGGGGAGAAGGAGACCGAGCCAGAGATTTACAATAAGCTCAGCATCGATAATATCCAGCACTAGCGTGCTAGTGACAGCCAGTAGGCAATATTCCTGGGATGAAACGCGGCCACGGACTGATTAGTACGGATGCAGTACCATCTGGAAGTGCTGCTGCAGTACTGCCATTCAGTAAAGTCAAAGATGTCGCGTTTCTGGCAGTGCTGACATAGAGTCATGACCTACAAGTTTGGATGGTGCTGGCACATGTTTGAAATGTTGACTCCGGAGTGGTACTGCTACTGGGAGTTTATACTTGATACACGTCTGTAAGCACTGGTTGCGCACCACTACTAAAGAACTAAAGAGGAAGTGAAGACATATGCCATTTTGGTTCCAGCCGCGCCCGTTGATGCCGAATTGACGACGCGGTGCGCTCCGCATAGTCGGAGTCGCATCCACGGGCACGGCTAGATCCAAAATAGCGTATGTCTTCACCTCCCCTTTAGTTCTCTACCACTACAGGGTTTTAGTGCGCCATTGTTAAGCCAGTGCTAATTACAAGTCAGCAAATGATATTGATTGTCCGGTACTGTGAGTTCTTATATAGCATGCAATAGTACCGAAAACTCTCGACGTAAGTCTACAAATTTAATTGCCGGAGTTAATTGTAGTGTTTGTGAGATCTACGTTCAAACCTGCACAGGAGGAGCTTTTATCAACATAATAGGCCTATGCAAAAAGCAATTTGACCACCTTTTTTCTTTGTGGCATCCAGGGACGAAAATAAGGGGCTGGCACGTGGGGGAAACCTGTTGGGGACATTTTAGTAGATGGATCAAAAGTTGGGAAAATCCAATAAGTCAAAAGTTGTTTTTTTTTCTTAATTAATTAATTCTTTTCAAATAAATTTTAATGCTTGGGAATTTTGACTTGAGTCAGTTGGAGCAAAAGTTGGGAAAATCTAACAAGTCGAAAGGTTTTTTCTTTTCTTTTTTGCAATGTACAAACAAATTTTGTTGATACTTGGGAACTTTGACTTGAGTCAGTTGGGAATTTAACAATTTTTGCCCCTCCAGGAAAAAAATCTTCGCTGCGTCCCTGATGGAATCAGCATTTTTGAAGTTCACTAGGTCGAAGCGAGAATTTTTTTTTGAACTTTACTAGTAGCCCCCGCTAGTACGGCGTATTTTGATAAAACTACGCAAAATGAAAATAATTTGCACGAAATTTTATTGAAAAATATTGAAATTTGGGTGCGTTAAAAAGAGCTGTGTAAGAAGATTGTAAATACTCTTTCAAACTTTCCAGACTTGTTTCATGCTTCTAAGGCTTCTCTAAGACTCCAACAGCCATGTTTTGGATTCTTCAAGATACATTCAAGACTTTTGAACACTCTTCCAGACTCGTTCCAGACTATCCCAGGTCTGATTAAAACTTTTCCAAAATTTTTATGCTTTAGATTGCGGATTTTCCGGTGTTAGTTCGGACCACAGCGAAAGCATTCAAAATCGAGAACTGAGAGCGAGTAAAGAAAGCGCGTGTATTGATGGATAGAAAAAACAGATCTTTGCGAGTGCTAAATGTGGGAGTTCAGGGAATAAGGTCCCGTTTTGTCGAGCCTAGTTTTTCAAGTACTGCGATTGTTGTGAATCGAGGTCGAAACTGTCGATATCGAAATCGGGATTCGTGACCGAGATTATTTCTGCAATATTCTTCCGGACTCGACTTGATTGAAATTTTTTGAGATTATTCTATACATGAATGAATCTTTAGAGATTTTGTCAGACTTCTTCAAGCCTTATTCAAAGAGATTTAATACTGTTTGGGCCTCTTTTCAAGGCTTTTCCAAACTTTTTCAACTCTTCGAATGTGTTATACATGTAGTATCTTGACGTCTTCAGTTATCTCAAATGAGGCGTTGCAAATCTTAAATCCTAGAAAGTTTTTTATAATAGGAGTTGAAAAAGTCTTCATAGGGCATAGCATAGCCTTAAACGAATTCGAAAAAGTTCCCATAATAATTTCAAATTAGTCTCAAAGAGTCTCGACATTCTAGAAAAATCCTCAACATTTGGAAAAATTCTTCAAAATACAAGTTCGATTTCATTTCATGATTACATAGTCTTATAAAGAAGACCAGCTCGTCTTCAGTTTCGTCGTTACCATACCACTCGTATAATATAACTGTAGATGAGCTCCGGGAATGTTTCTGCCCATAAAATTATATGTACTTGCGAACTTTCTATATGAAGAATTCGAAAGAGATTTCGCTTACACTTCATAAAATTGGAAGGAAATATGCGGGGAAAAGTCTTAAAGAAATATTGGAAGGTCTGAAGTAATTTTTGAAGAAGTCTTGAAGCGTCTCAAAAAGTCTTAAATCTGTCTTTATGAGTTTCCAAAAGTCTTGAAGAAGTTTAAGTACTAGGGTCCCGGTTTTGGAAATGGAGGTAGCACCCACTCTCTATTCATTATCCCCTTCTCATAAATGTGCCAGTTGAGCTTTTATGCTTCTTTGTAGTTTTTCATTCCAAGTCTCCCACTCGCTTGACCACCCCCTTACCGACTACAAAAATTCACGCTGCCGCCGTTTTTCAAATCTGGTTAGTTGAAAAGGAGTATCAAACCATGTTCATTTTCAATTTCCTCGTATTTTTCAAGTTTTTCGATTATTTCATTCACAAAATTGTTGTCATAACCCACTCAGCTATTATTCTTTGCCCCTCCCCCAGAAATGGGTTTTTGAGCCCTCATGTTGTTTTGTTTATTTCATAGTTTTCTCTGGACTTTGCAAACCCCCCCCCCCCACCCACACTTACTCACTCACTCCTACTCATCCACTCAAAACGTTCTTGGCATCTGCCGGAAACTTACTCCATTATGAGCGTCACTGAATTTAAAGAAACCTTAACTATAGGTATCTGAAATTGTAGATAAGTGTCTTAGCGAGTCTTAAAGAAGCCTCGAAAAATCTTTATGAGTCTCAAACCGAGTTAGAAAAGTTCTGAAAAGTCTAAATCGATCTTGGAGAGTCTTGATTGGGAAAAGGGTTCAAGAGTTTAAGACGTTATTGCAGGGACGTACCGATAGGAGGGGGCAAGAGGGGCAACTTACCCTTCCCCCTGAATTTTTCACTCAGCAGTTAGGAAAACTTACCACTTCAGTCAGGCAAGTTGGAAAACAAGTTAAAAAGGTTTTTCTTCTTTTGCTTTGATACTTGGGAATTTTGAGTTGAATCAGTTGAAAAAATCCAACAGGTCAAAAGTTTTTTTTTTTTTTTTTGGTTTGATACTTGGGAATTTTGAATTGAGTCAGTTGGAAATTTCACAATTTTTACCCCCCCCCCCCTCAAGGAAAAATCTTCGTACGTCCCTGTATTACTGCAAGAGTCTTGAAAAATCTCGGAAGAATCTCAAAAATTTTTAATTACGTCTGGAAGGGTCATAA
Organism: Acanthococcus lagerstroemiae; assembly: GCA_031841125.1. Classification (NCBI taxonomy): domain Eukaryota; kingdom Metazoa; phylum Arthropoda; class Insecta; order Hemiptera; family Eriococcidae; genus Acanthococcus; species Acanthococcus lagerstroemiae. Next base: position 17,717,457 of record CM063106.1, on the reverse strand, counting down.
AAAATACTTGTATGTAAGTATCGTTAAAAGCTTTTAGTTTTTTGGATTCATTTTATACATATTCGAGGGGGAAAAAACGAGTAATGTGAGTCAATATGGCGGATTATTACACCTACTAATTTTTGGATCATTCTTCAGAAACTGAAAATATTAAGGTGGCATTCCTCTTTTTTATAGACTTTATTTTATTATTATTATTATTATTATTATTTTCTTCATAATACTTAGTTTATATTACGAAATACTCAACAAGCTTACAGAATACGAACATCAAAATTTAGGGAGGGAGACAACTTTTATCTACAACAGTAGACATCTTGTCTATAGCGAAAGCACCGATATCCACGACTATGGACCAAACTGTTTCAAGAATTTCCTTTTCCAAGGAATTTATGAAAACTGTGCTATCACATGCGCCAATGATTACATCTGGCACCTGGATCGTGTTCAGGGAACAAACCTGTACAAGAAGGCACATGCGACACCAGTCAACAATTGACCATGACAATGGACGGAAAACTCTCGTAACAACTTTATGCCATCCGTTCTGGACAAGGGCGTAACCAAGGAGGAGACTATGAGCTATAGCCCCCCCCCCCATATAAAAATCGAAATTTTTTCAAAATCAATTTATGAAAATAGAGGTAGGCACCAAATCGAGTTTTCCCCCGCCTAAGTTTTTTTTCCCTCTCAATTTCTAGCCCCCGCCAAAAAAGTTCTGGTTGCGCCCCTGCTTTGGGAAATATGAAGTTACTGAGAGCAAATTTTTAACATATACTTCCAATATTTCTGAATAATAATATGACTTTATCGGGGAAAATAACTTGAATCAAAAATCTTAAAAAATACAACAGGCATTGAGAGACAAGATGGTAACATCCACGACAATGGACTCCTCTCTATGCTTTTTCCATTCAAAAGATGTTAATTGCCCTATCTGATGAGTTGAATATTGGTGGAATTTGTAGCGGATGTTATTGTGTAACTTAACACCCTCCCCCCTCCAAAAAAATAAATAAATAAATCGAAAGTTACCGTTCAAAATTTGCAGGTAACAGAACATTTCCAGTAGAATAATCCCACCATATAGTGCCCTTCAGATGAAGCAGAAAGAAACGGGTGAACATTATGCGTCTTAGAATAGCCTCTGAACACAAATACGAACCTTCAATAACAAATTATAGACCATCAGTTTGAAATCCGTTCCCAGTATAGACTACTGGACCTCAGACGAAGTATAGAAAGAAACAGATGACAATTCTACAAATATGTGTCTTGGAATGTCCTGAACGCGAAAACGAACGTTCGGTTCCTGAATTAAGTATAGTGAAATCCGTTCGCAGTGTACTCCCATTACCTTGTTGGAATCCAGTCCATGCAGCTGATGAGATTCTCACAGTTCGTATAGTCTAGAAGGTATATCCATAGTGATAGTTAGGAGCTGAAAATGATGAGCTGATGACATAGTACCTATATCAGCAATATACTGTATCTTGCAACTCCTGTTTGGCACGATTAGCAGACAACCGACATGTTCACCGATAAAGCGAGCTCAGATAGCTTCGAGTTTCGTAAAATTATTTCAGATCGTCATCACGACGCAATGTGCTGTATGATCATGAACAACAGATGCCAGCTGGTGTACTCGAGATACTCAATTATACGTATTGATGTTACACGTACAACCGATTTCAACGCAGGTTGTCCGAAAAAGGAGGTTGGTAACTTTATGCACACCCGGGTATCATCGGCTCTCCAAATAATACCGACGTTAATGATTCCGGTGGAATTCCTCGCCGTGATACGATTAGTCTATCGGGTTTTGTTTACCGTCAATATTATTTGTTCGGGAGGCAATAACCAAAACGCTGAATAATCGGTAGTTAAAGCGTTAAATGTTGACTGTAGGTACGATCGACGATGCTTACGAAACTAATTGTGTCGCATCATAACACCATCGGTGTAATGGGTCAGGGTATAAACAAGCGTATATCCGTCTCTGGTAAATACTGAACTAGAATTGCATGAGGCGTCGGCGGTAGGTGGCGCGGAATCGCGAGATCGCGACCACTTTACCGGCTATACGAAGGTAGGGACACCCGCTCGATTCGCATAGGTCAGTTTTCCAGTTCATATGCACGCTTCCAGTCAGAAGTTCAAGGGCATTACCGAAAGTCGAGACTTATGAGAGAGGGAAATTACACCGTCGGCGTGTATAAAACGCTGTACATCATGGTTACTGGCCCCCTGTTTCAGCCCTTTTTCTGCGGGTCCAGCAGCTTGGAACCACTCTGAAACTGAAAATCGTGTTTTCGACATAGAAGAATAAGGAAGCTGAAATAATTCCCCAAACGTTTCCAGTGTGTTGAGCGTTACTTAGTATGTGTTAGTGTGTTACACTAGCGCTACCTAGGCAATGTTGACTTCCCAATAGCGCTTCATGTTTTTCATTTTTTAATCACAATTTGGTCATCTAAGGCTAATACTACCCACTTTTATGAAAAACTAGTGAGCACATATACCTTGTAGAGGCGCTAGTAGTCAACATTTTCACATGATAAAATGGATTTCTCAGTTTTTGAACTGATCTGGGACTGATTCTGTTTTCACAGGAAGGTCTTCAATTCACCTAAAAGCCTCCCAGCTACGGTCGTATGTTAGTTTCTAGTAGTGGCACTGTTAGCATTTTCAAGATATCAGAATGTGGTACATTTCTGAAACGTTTGGTTGGCAATGCTGGCACACGCACAGTACCAATCTTTCTGACCTGGCGGTAACACGTCCTGCGATAGTAATGCCTTATTCGTATGAACTGGCGGGGGTTACAGAACGTGCTATGTTTCTACCTCCACTGATACTATAGTCGCTGTGTTTGTTAGGGTAATGGGGGTATTCGAATACACTAGCTTTTCGGCATTGATGGGACTCGAACTCGAGACGCAAAGATAGTGAAGCGGGCACGTTATCACATGGCCGCGCAGTGGCTGGATAGGTAGTTGAATATAAGAATCAATTGAATTTTCATTTTTTTCTTGCAGCCCAGTTAAGAGCAGCTGTAGTTTATCACTGTGAATTTTCAGGGTTGAAAAATCTTGCAATTACCTTCACTATCCTGTGGCTTCTGAATAACGAGCCACACTGTATCTATTTTGTATGTTGAAATGACACAACAGAGAAATGATTCCAGAATAAATGTGTGCTGTCATCTCAATACACAAGCTTGTGTATTGTGCCGTTTCAACACACAAATTTGTGTGTCATTCTGAAGCATAAATTAGGTACATATATCCTCGAATCCTCTCGTGATTAAACGCCATGTGTGTCATTTTGACGCATGCATTTTCAACATTTTTACGTTGAGTGCAAGGAGTGTCCTGTTTTGTCTCTCTTACAGCCAATTTCAGTGGTATAAAAATTAGACCCTTTTAAAACACTGAATCATCATCTGTAGGGTAAGGAGCTTTTAGATGACGCGCGTTTTTTCCTTTGCTCATTACTGTTGATAGAACTGTACATTTGCTCTCAATCTTGGACCATCAGAAGGAGGCGGGATAGAGCTGTAAAAGCATATCAAACATCAATACATAATATCCAGAATATTAAGGGCTATGGGGCAAAATGTAGAAAAACCGAAGTTGTGGCATTTTGAACATCCTTCATTCCAGAATACCAAGTACTCCTGCTCCAAGAAGACACATGACTTGGAAACATGGAAAAATATATTTTAAAATAATGAAACATATTTTATTCAGAATAAAAATTGAACAAAAGTCATAAAATTGCGAAATAAATGTTGAAAAATTGGAAAATAATTCTAATAAAGGTTATACATTTCAAATTTGACTAGTGTACTTTCCAATTCCAACCAAACTCCGCACTGTCTCAATAATTTCATCTTTTCTGACTCGACTGGATATCTTTAATATGAAGATTTATAAATTTTCCCGCCTGATGATGTCAAAAAAGAAAAAACGTGAAGGTCCTCGTTGCATTTGAAGTCTAAAAGTTCGCCAATGTAATGTTTGACAGGATTGTCTTCTTCCATCCAAAATTCAACTACGAGAAATTCGCCGGTTTTGATTTTTTCAAAAGTAGCAGATTCGTCACGCAGTAGCGAAGAAAATAATTTAGCATCACCTGCGTTCAAAATGTGAGGTTCCTCATCAGTGAGTTCTTCAATAGCAGGTTTCCTTACAGTTTCTCTCCTCTTTTTCAACTCTCATCTTTATATCTTCAGGTCGAGAGCTTCCTCTGGTCGACTTCCTCCTATATCCTCGTCCTGAGCCGCATCCCATTTCTGCAGAATTATGAATATGTGACCTGGAATCATGAAATGTGCCTCTTGTGCGAAAACAGGTTTTCGAGATGAATGAGTGTAAAGATGGGATGGTGGTGCGTTTACCCGTTGCTGTGACAACCGCGTTTTGAATTCTTGTTCTCTGTCCTTCCCATAGGCCCGTTTCACACAACGCCATGTAAACGGATGTTTTTAAAACTTTTGACGTAATTTTTAGGGTCGGCGCGGCCGAGCCTTATACAGTGGAAAAAATAGTTCTATGCGACGCAATATTGGTGACGACAGTGGTTTGTGTTTATCTTCCATTGGCTTTTTCCCTTATCAATCGATGTTCGAGATACACAAGAATAAATTGCGTTTGCTTTCAACAGTGATGCTTATGGTTTTAAATGTAAAAATGAACGTAATCGTGTGTAAAAGAACCCGATAGGAAGAATGTGAGCTGACAGGAAGAAAGGGACCTCAGCGCAAAAATGTAAATTTTACAGGAGAGTGGTTAACAAAATTGATAACGTTTTCACGTTACGGAGACACTCAACTTTGAAGACTTACAGCCGTTTGGGAAAATTTTTTAGAATTTTTTCGACAACACCATGCGAATAAGCGGCCGAAAGTGAGTTAAAAACAGTTATTTTTCAATGTTGCAAAATTTTTGCAGCCAACACGCACAGAAGTGTCGCTGGATTTTTTTTTTTTTTTTTTTGGGGGGGGGGGGTAATTTTTTTGGTAGTGTTGAGCTACATTCATCGGCGCCGGCGGATTTTTTTGGGGGTAGGGGTGTAGTATGTTGTATGTGTATTGTGAGTTAAGTATATATGGTACGGTACTACTAATTGCTGTATCACATAGTACTAATTCGTTTACAAATCTTTTATAATAATTACGAGTATAAAATATAATTGGCATTTGAATTTGGGAGGAGGGTAATTTTGATCATTCCTACTCACTTTCAATGGGGGGGGGGATGTATTACCCGTCTGCCCTCCTCAGCGACGCCCATGAACACACGAGAAGCATAAGAGCGAAAACAGCTTTTTTTTCCCGCCTGCAAAAATGCGGCAAAAAATGGCATTGACAAAAGTTGCTAATTCTGGTATTAAAAAGTATTTAAGCAGGCAATTCTTTGACCGCTTCGACCAATCAGAACACATCACTACGAAGTTACCAAACAATTACCTGTTCAGGAAATTTTTAAATTACCTGAGAGGCAATAATTTTCAGACGGGTTCATTTTTGACATTCAACCGAGACTCAATCTCAGCAACTGGCGATTTTTCTGGAAATTCCTCTCTCTTTGAAAAGTTTTGTAAACTATTACGAGGGCATGAGCACACACACCTGATGACTCACGAACCGAAATAGGCCGAGCAACGACCGTTTGAAAATCAGGAACCGAGTATAACTGAAACGAATGAAAGATGAATAAATTGAGCATTGAGATACCACCGGAATAGGTAATCTATGACTTGGAAAAATTTGCAATAGAATGAAAGAACGTCCTTGCGAGAAATTTTGTAAACACGAAAAGCTATTGACCGGAACTGGATACGGATAGGGAATTTATGGGAGGTGTCCGAACACGCGAGGAAAACTGGTTATATGGTGACAAGTTTCGAGAACCGAACCGTGTAACCGTATGTGAGAACCTAGATTCTTGCACCGTGTCTAGACATACAGCACCGATTTCATTCACGGGATTGAAAGTTGATTGCCTAACGATGAGATTTTTAGTCAAAACTCTCATCGAGTAGTTATTTTATTTTGTTAAGAATTGTACGACATACAAATGTGCAGCCTCTGAAAATTGTTCGGCAATTTAGCAAAAATTAATTTGTCCTTGATTGATTTCGCATAGGATAACATTTCTTCGATTTCACTGTGCAATAATTTTTCTTTCTCGGTTTGTCCATGGGTTCTCGTTGGTATTCTTGGATAGCTTAGATCTAGTAAAAACAAAAAACTGCAATAGACCACTTAGAATTTTGTTTTTGTTCTATCTTTCTGCCTGACGAAACACATATACTACCATTGCCTGACCAAAATTCAAATTTAGGCATACGAAATTATTTTTACGCCCAATATGATGAAAATTGTTACAAAATGAGGGAAAAATACTAAGAAAATTCCTAGACCTCTTTGAAGCCCCAAAAGGGTTTAATACGTTCGTCGGCCCAACTACGGATACTTTTGCTAACAGTAACTCACTGTGTAATGTCGCGGGAAATCTGTCTATTATCTTGCTTGAAAACAAAATCTGAGTCAATAGATGATCCATTTGTTAATAACTATGATATAAGAGACAAGAATATACCATATTTTGTTGCACAGTTTTTTCAGACCAAAGAGTTGGGGCATTGAAAGGGGTTCAACTACTCGACTCTTAGAAAATTTATCAAAGTCTGAATGATATTTTCGAGTCAGAATGAGGGCGAACTGGTCTTAACAGAGTCCTGGTCCGGATAGAATTTCAGTTGAGATAGAATGAATCTTATGAACGTCTCGCTGTACATTAGAGCCAAAAAATGTAGCAAGCAAACACTCAACCAATCACATTTCACACAGCAGTCAGCAACAGCAAATGATTTTGCTTCGACTGTTCGCTAGATCGAACGTGATTGGTCGACAGGTTTGCTTGCTGCGTTGATTGGTTTTAGTGTAAGACCAGCGTGAGTAAGATTTAGAGTACTGGGATGAGTCAGTGAATTTTAATGGGTCGGGATGAGTGTCGTACCACACGCCGAATGGAATCCAAGAGCTTGAATATGAGTCTCCGAGTCGGGGTGAGTCTTGGAAGGATTTGAGAGAATCTTACCAAATGGAACCTTAGTGAGTTGTTCATATGTGTACGTCTCTGTTTAAAAGGGCTACCTTGTCGGTATGGAGTTCAAAGGGGAAGGGGTTAATTACCTTTCGAACGAGACCTTAACCAGCTCTTAAGGGTTGTAAAAAGATATTTTTCGGATTTTTGAAGTTGATGTACGGAACAACAACTGTATTTCGAAGAAGAAAAAAAGTGAAAATGATCAAGAGTGAAGAAGTTTTTTTGAGAAAAAAACCGTAGGCGACAACCTAGGCCTTTCGTTTCTACGCATTTCATACTCTGGAGCTGGAACAGAGTGAAATCTCGAAAAACGGCAAAGTGATTTTTTCCGTAGTCGTAGATATCCGTGCTTTCACCATGGACAAGAGTCGTCCTCCCTAAATTTTGATGCTCCTTCTCTGTAAACTTGTTGACTATTCTTTATCTTTTTTTTCCCTTTTTTTTTGGGGGGGGGGGTGTCAATTTAAAAAACACAGAAAATTTTAATACATATAAACTAAATATTACAGGGAGGGAGGGAGTCTAACAAAAAGAAATGTTAGGTACCTTAATATTCTCAGTTTTGGGAGAATGATCCATGTACAAGAACACTTAAACTGTAATTACTGCAGCAAAACAGTACAACATTATTAGGAAGTTTTATATATTCGGTTTTAGAAGCCTAACAACAGAGGAACAATTCTTTTCTCAGAAATATTAGGATCCAAAATTACTGAAATCATAACCAAGAGTTGTATTTGTTTATTTTCAACTATTTTTCTTTTCTTTTTTACGAAGTTTAAATTCGGAAAACTCTACTGATATTTCTTTCTGATGTAACACGCCAGTAACTTTCCAAACTGGACGTTGAAATCTCTCAAATCAAGTCATCCTGAATTCTCAAGGAGAACAAAATGTGCGAGTCGCCCCTCCCCTCAGGTTCAGTATCTATGTTGTTGAAATGAATACGTTTCGCGTTCTTTGACTTCTGTATGTTGAAAGATACTTGATTAATGATTAGACTGCATTCGAGTCCAAATATGATACGCTTGCCCCCTTCCCACATTTTCCATCGGTTCTCGCCTCTTATAAACATCATACAACTGCCTTTTGTCATTTCCACTTCTTCTTTTTTTCTTCAAGTTCTTTCATTTTATTATTTATTACTTATTTATTATTCTGTTTTCGTAAAATAGATATTGTTGGTGATCATCGCAAATTGCGTGACTTCAGTTTTTCAGAAAAAGGTTTTTTAGCGCTATTCGTGGGAAATTGTGATACACATTAACATGAGAAACTCGCAAATCCGAAAAACAGATATTTTTTGTATGCTCTGAAATAAAAAAGTAATTCCATTTAATGGTAGTAAATGACGTAACTGCATTTTAAATTAATGAAGTACTCAACCACATTAACTCCAGGTGAAGTAAAATGAGTATAACTTCATTAATATTAGGGAAATGTGTAGCTTCCACTTGTTCCGATTATTAGTTTCTTAAATAAGATTTGGACCAATTTTTGGCATCAGAGCTCTCCAAAGCTTTCTTAAATGATTATTTTTTATTCTAGAAAGTCTCTTCAGTGAATGATGAGAAAATGTTTTACTCCAGAACTTTTCCGGCGATAAACGATTTCTCAGCATAAAAATACCAAAAATCAACATAAAATAGTATTTTTGGTTATAAATTTATTATATTCTGGAATTTTCTATCAAGCACAAGCTCAAAAAATTATTTTTCCGTCTTTCGTGTAAAATTTTACAAACTGGAGTTACGTATTTTGCAGTTATCATCGACAGTATAACAAAGATGGACGTCCAAACCAATAGCGAGTTTTCTAGAAGCTTCCCCCCTCCTCTATTCATTAAATTAAAGATCATGAAAATACACAGCCTAAACCATCATACAGCTTCACTAGCATAAATAACCAAACTGGACCAAAATTAACTGAACACGACTGAAGTACCTCTGTAGAAAAACTTCCATAATAAAAGGTATTGATTGATTGAAAGGTACCTAGTCATATACAACACCCACCCAACAGACCCAGCAAACTAAATTTGAGAAGAGCAAGCAAAGCAGTTGAATCAATCACGTTTGTCCGACAAAGTAGAAAAATCAGCTGTGGCGATTTGAGTGAGGAGCAGAGGGAGCAAGGCAGTGGAAAAATCTAAGGGAGAAAACGCCCCCCCCCCTGGAGAAATTGCTACCATATGCAATTTCCTCCATACTGAATATTGTAAATAAGACCGATTATGTTGAGACAGGGGTGATTGCAGGTAAGGGATTCAACGAATAATTTGTTCCATATTTCCACACTCAATTTTAGTAACAATGAACTAACTTTTTTTCTTGCTTTACGAAAAAATTTTGGGAATAATATCATTAAAATGTCTTCTGGTTCCTTCCCCCTCCCTCACTGGAAATAATGCACATTGCCACCTCTGAGCAAAAATGTGGATTAAAAGCTTAGTGATTTGCTTTTGCTGGTCTGTTGGACTACCGATGTACAAGCTGTGTCACCGTTGAACGATTTTTGCTTGAACGTTTGATTACATGAATGCAACCAGAAACAAACAACTTGGGTCAAAAATAATATGAGCTAAAACGACCGAAAAAATTGCAATAACTAACTGAAAATGACTAAATTTAACTTAAATCGGCCGAAAGGACAAACATTAACCCAGACTGACCAAAAAGACCACAGAACAGGTTTAGTTAAACGTCACCGGAGCCGATCGAATCTGACAAAATCCGGCCCAAAATGACTAAAACTGATAACAGCCGGAATTGACAAAACAACGCATACCTCATAAAGGATCTAAATTTGGTAAGCAGGGCAAACATGATGAACGGTCCAACATTAACGAACATCTTGATACCGGCAAAACAGAAACAACTGAGGAACAGCTCAGAAGGGGCAAATATTTCAAGATCAAGGAATAGCCCAAACATTACAAATGCTAAACCGTCCTAAACGTAAAGACTGAAAAACAGACCAAAGGTGACAAAACGCCCAACGGTGGTAGCACAAAACAGCTACCCGAGCTGCTAATCAACAATCTAAACGTGACAAAATACCCCAGTACTAGTCCACAGGCAAAAACACAAAAAAGTCAGTCTAAAATGAGAGCGAATGGCCCGAAAATTGACTCACCCAGCCCAAAATAGAAGGGTAGTCCAAACCCAAAACTGGTATCTGGTATGCACGTACGGCCTCCCAATGCTTAAACACTCAGAGACAGGTTTTTTTTTTGTTTTTTTTTTGTTTTGTTAAAGGTCCCTCCTATAATTGGCTCCGGCTGTTGAAGGGACCAAAATAAATAAATAAATAAATAAAATTGGAGAACGAGCCAAACGTAACAAGGTAGCCAGTGGCGTGCATTCCAGGCAAGCCAAGGTAAGCGCCGCTCACCCTGAAAATTCCCGAGAAAATAAGTTTTCATATACAATATCTACTTCAGCTTGTAACAAATAAAAGATAATGAAACATTGGGCAAAACAGAGTCTGTATTGACGCTTACAACGCTTATGCTTAAGTATAATATAATAAATTCACCGGAGATACGTGAGGAGACAGTTGAAACTGAAGAGTAAACTGTTTGGTGTTCGGCAATCCTCATATATGTATATTTGTATAGGCCAAGGGATGCGTCGGATCTGACGCTTCCTTTCCATTCTGCACATAACACTGCACTACTTACACTCCGCCTCCTCACCCGTGCTAATTACCATCACAAAAACACACTAGCATGTTAAACGCGACGAAACATGAGCGTTTGGTTGCGTTCTGGAAACGCTTTGAGTCTGGCTTGGCCCGGCTTAGCTACACGCGAACATCGAAGTTGACAGTGAAACGTGATTATGTTCTACTAGTCAACACGTTATGTTTGAATGCTCCTTTTATTGTTGTTTTTTTGCCCACAAAATGCGCATTTGAAATCTTATTGAAAACCCGTTTTCGCGACTTAGTCTTCATGAACAATTAGAAATTATCAATGGTGGTAAGCATAATCCAGAATTACTATTTTTTAAAACTGAGCAAAAGAAAGGTGGTTTGATTTTTAGTAGACATTTTCACGTGTTGCAATATGAAAACATTTTGTGGTTAACCCATCTTGAAGATCGTGGAAAACTGTTTTGTTGGCCATGACTATTATTCGTCACAGAAAAGGAAAAATGCATATGAAATGACCCTACACAGGGATACGTACAACAACTTGAATAATTTGGTCAATGCCCTTTTGTAGTAGCATGTTTCATACTTTTATTCTGATTTTTACTTTACCTCTACGCTAAGCGACGTACCAATGAGGAGGGGAGGGGGCAACTTACTCACCTGTAGGAATTTTTCACTCAGCTGTTGAGAAAATTTACCATTTCAGTTAGGCGGAAATGGTAAAATCCAACAAGTCAAAAGGTTTTCTTTCTTTCTTTTTTTGCTTTAGTAACTTGCTTGGGAATTGAGTTGAGAAGTTGGAAAAATCCAATAAGTCAAAGGTTTTTTTTTTGTTTTGATATTTCGGAATTTTGTATCGAGTCAGTTGGGTTTCACAATTTTGCCCCCCCCCCCCGCAGGAAAAACTCTTCGGTACATCCCTGTCTATGCTTATCGCTTACTTCCTAGAAAAACTCACCGCACGCCACTAAAGGTAGCCCAAACCTAATGAACAGCCAACAGCGGCAAAAAAATCCCTTCCGTGAGGCACAGCCACAACCATAACCAGCATGATCTTTCAAAATGTAGATAGCAACAGCAAAATGTTGAATAAACTATAAAAATTTCAATTGAAACCTTAGGGGAAAAGTTTTCACTTTTCCAGTGTCGCTGAGTACCGAAATTCAAGCAACATTGAAAGGGAGGAGTAGCCCCCTTCTCCTTGTCGCTACAGCCCTAAGCACAACATTCGTGATTTCCAAAGAGAACTTTTACACTGTTTGGAATTGAAAAATATCATATAATTCTCAAAACTGAACCTTCAAGTACTGAACGTATTATTTTCTTTCACATTTCCGAAGAGGTAAAGCTCCTTAGATGATTACGAGTGGGCTGGTTACCCTCTGCCTCCTCAATTCCCCCTCCCATATATTAGAGATCAATGTAAGTTATTATCAATGTAGGTATCGATATAAATACAGCAACAAGTCGTTTCCCAGAAAAATATAATTTCGAATTCTTCGTTCATTGAGGCGCAGTTGCGTATTTCCTTTCAAGTATTTCAGAAATCCACCTTTCATTTGGGCTAACCTGATTCTTCCAACCGCAGGCATACTTTCGTCAAAAGCATCAAGTATGTGAAAATGATTCGATCCCACTTTGAGGATATGAAGCCCGTGAACCAATTCTTACATATACTCCTTATCAGCTTCATCAGATTCGCTCTTCGTCGTCATATTTGCGCCATATTTCGGACATTCCAGATCAATAGACATTCCACGATAAAGAGGGAAAAAAATTAACACAGCTACTAGAAATTATATCATCAGTGAAAGGCGAAGCACTTCTTTTCGGCTCGAATGGTGTTACGGTAATTTGGAACATTAATCTGCAAGGAAATATTATAAATCATGCGTGGAGAGAATACGCGAATTTTGGAAGATTCTGAGAAATTCAGGTTGTAGATTTCTTACTTACAGTGAAAAAGAAACGTCTGCGGAAAAATTTCTCTTATATGATTACGAGAGGTCCGGTGTTGCAACAATACACGAAGTTGGAAAAAAAAATCGAGTTATTGTGCTAAATCATTCTTAATTTACCTGCATTAGTTAACTCGAATGTATAGGCAATGGTGAAGTCATCGAGGACACGATGGGACAATTGCATGCACAACTGCACTCCCTGATTAATTATGCCAGGGGCTTAAAAGGATATAGCCCAGTATGATAGGTCAATCGGTCTAAGTCAGATTTTTCCAATTTTTCTTCAGCTCTCTATTTGCAGTGGTAAAAGAGAATTTCAGAGCCCATCGTCACCATCCTACCCCCCGACAGGGGAGTATGACCTCGAAATACATGATTTTCACACTTTCAGCTCATCTTCTGCATTTTGTGTTCGATGGTATGAAATTAGGCATGTAAGTGAAGGTTCACACCAGTGGCGTGCATTTCAGGCAAGCAAGGTAAGCGCCGCTTACCCTCAAAATTCCCGGGAAAATAAGTTTTCATATACAATATCAACTTCAACTTGTAATAAATAAAAGATAATGAAACATTGGGTAAAACAGAGACTGTATGACGCTTATGTATATAATAAATTCACGGGAGATATGTGAGGAGACAGTTGAAACAGAAGCATACACTGTTCGACGTTTGGCAACCCTTGTACATGTATATTGGTATAGGCCAGCGAGGTGTGCGTCGGATCTAACGCTTCCTTTCTATACTGCATGTAACATTACACGACTTACACTCTGCCCCCCTGTGTTAATTACCAACACAAATACACACTAGCGTGTTCAACGCGATGAAACCTGTGCGTTTGGTTGCGTTCTGGAAGCGCTTTGAGTCTGGCTTGGCTCAGCTTAGCTACACACGAACATCAAAGTTGACAGTGAAACGTGTTTATGTTCGTCTACTAGTCAACGCGTTTATGTTTGAATGCTCCATTTTTTTTTTCTTCTTCACAAAATGCGTACTTGAGGTCTTATTGAAACCCCGTTTTCGCGACTTACTCTTAATGAACAATTAGAAATTATTAATAGTAGTAGGCCTCAACCAGAATTACCATTTTTAAAGACTGGGCAAAAGAAAGGTGGTTCAATTTTTACTAGACATTTTCGCGTATCGCAATATGAAAACATTTTGTGGTTAACCCATTGTGAAGATGGTGTGCAACTGTTTTGATGGCCATGTCTATTATTTGTCACAGAGGAAGATAAATGCGTATGGAATGACCCTACACAGGGATACAACAACTTGAATAATTTGATCAATGCCCTTTTGTAGTAGCATGTTTCATATTTTTATTCTGATTTTTACTTGACCTCTACACTCAGGGACAAACCAAATGGGGGGGGGGTAACTTACCCTCCTGTAGAAATTTTTCACTCAGCAGTTGAGAACATTTACTATTTCAGTCAGACGCAGTTGGGAAAATTCAACAAGGCAACTTTTTTTTTTTTGCTTTAATACTTGGGAATTGAGTTAAGAAGTTTGAAAAATCCAATAAGTCAAAGGTTCTTTTTTTTTGCTTTGATATTTTGGAATTTTGAGTTTAGTCAGTTGGGAAAATCTAACAAGTTGAAAGATTTTTTTTTCCCCTTTGATACTGGGGAATTTTGACTCGAGTTAGTTGGGACTTTCACAATTTTTGTCCCCTCCCCCCGCAGGAAAAACTCTTCGGTACATCCCTGCCTATGCTTATTGCTTACTTCCTAGAAAAACTTACCGCACGCCACTGGTTCACACGTCACAGTATAAATACAACCAAAGAATTTCTTGGTATTTTTTCTGCCTTTTTTGATCTCCAAAATCGATTTTGATATGTATTTTCAAAATGACACCCACTACGCCCCAGATGGCAATATGCTACGAGTCGCGGTGACTCTTTGATAACTTAAAGGTTACTCAACAGTTCTCTGTTCCGTGTTCGGAGGTAAATGGAGTTGGTCCATTGAGTCCATACCTCCGTCCGCCTTCGTTTGCGTACCACGACCATTGTGCTCACATTGTAACCACTCTGTATCGGTGGGCACTCAACACTGCGGTCTATGCTACGGCCCGGAGAGGCTGCCGTTCCGCTCGAAGAATTATTTACACGCGATTCCCGCTAGATCTGCTGCACATGCGAAAGGCACTCACGTCCGCGTAATCCCATTCGCGAGAACGCAAACAATCCGCGCGAATTGACACTTGGAAACATATTATATAAAAAATACATGCTCGGCGACGTTAACATAATAATTATTTCTGACCGTGATTCGTCCATTTAGAGGTCGGATGATGGCCGTGGGGTGATGCTGTTTCGCGACAGGAGGTGAAATATTGGTCATGGTTCTGGCTCCCCGCTATTCGGCTGCTCGGTGAAATTAACGAAATATACCGGTAGTCGCATCTTTCGTGGTGCCGCAATGTAGACATGTAGACAGACTTTCGGTCGTATTTTTAATTATCAAAACAAACCTTATTACTGTTGCCTGAGTCACATCTTGTTGGGCCAACAGATCGACGGAAAGTTCTCTAAGTACCCGCCGTGATGTCGCATAATATTGCGGAGACTTCGAAAACATTTGCGCGTGCTGACTGGTAAAACGCGAAAAACGTGACGTGACCGAGCTGCGAAAGGCGCCCTTGAAGAAGAGCAGAATTCCACGGCACATTTCGACTGAAAATTAATTCAGTTAGAAATTTCGCAGACAGGTTTCGCGCCGTGCTTTGACTCAAGCGTACGAGCAGTTGCTATCTGTGCGGGGTGGAGGCCGCAGATGTGGTAATGACGACTGAAGTCGAAAGGGGTGACTGTTGAGTGGAGGCATTGGGCATTGGGCTGAAGAATACAATGGCAGGCGTATCGTGTCTACGGAAGATACAGATTGCAATGATGATTTGGAAGACTTCGTGTACCACCGGGCCGCTTCATGGTCCGATGCCCTCGCTGACATTTATTGCTCATGTCGGCCTTCCCGGACGTTTCGCGCCTTCTCTGGCCTCGTATATTTACTAGTTGAGTGTATTCTGGCTCACAAATCTTCATGTCTATAAGAGAGATTAACTGGATGATATGGTTTATGTCTCCCTCTCCTTCGAGCAAGCGATCGCCACGGTTGGATATCGTTAATGGGATCCATTGTACTGAAATAATCAGGAACTCCAACATTCTGAGCTTTCGTATATGTAGAATCTAAAAATTGAAAATTGGTGTTAATGACTCTTAGATTGATGAAATCTGAAACAGTTCGGACCTAGCAGCGCGGTGGCGCGCTGATGTTTCCATTGAATTTCTGATCAACCTTACGATAAAAATGCACGATTTTATCCTAACGTTGATAAGAACACAAAAGAACTAGATGTTGTTGAAAACTTCCGCTAGATGTCAGCCATTACGTTGCTAAGTACGCGGAATTTCCGTATTAAAAACGCGTTCTATGTTGGGCAAAATTCACTTCTCCGACATTTGGTACCTTTTCATAGAGCTTCTCACATGTATGGAATTTCGGACTTGAGAACATTGACAATGAAAATGGTTAACGGACTGAACCTAAGGCATGCTCCCCTACTTACAAAAATTGAAAACAGCTCAGGGATATTTTTAAAATATCTAAAATTTATCTGTATACCCGAATAATGAAGAAATCATGGACACCGTCCGTTTTCTTCTGTCTCGCGTACATATGCGTTGTGTCATGGGGACAGAAGATCCGGGCCCTCAATAATTTTTCTTTTTCCAAAATTTGTCTGGTTCCTCGAATATTTTACTGTCATAAAGATGAATGATCTTCCACCTTGACCCCCACCACTTAAGAGTGTAGGTATATCTAAGGACCTATCCAAAAATGGCAAGAGGGAAAACATTTTTTGGTCACTCGGCTCACAACAGTGTCCAGTGGCGTAGCGTCGGGGAGGGGGGCACGTGCATCCCAATATTTTCACATAATCATTTAATATCGGCAATTTTTAAAAAATACCTCAATTTTCGACTTTTTCTCCCTTGAAAATCTTATTTTGCGCCCCCCCCCTTGGGGAAATCCTGGCTACGCCACTGACAGTGTCGACCTCCCTCCATTCTTTGGTCAACGCAAGGCCTATGTCCATATGTAGCTATAATATAGTTTTGTCTATTATACGTTCTAGATAGAAAAATACAGACTCTATCCAGAACCAATGCAAAATAAATGTTTGGTCAGTGGAGACTAACTGGGGGACAAGTGGCAGACAAATATGATTTGTAAAAAGCCGATAAGTACAGAAATTAACGTTTTTGGATCCGACATTATGGTTGAATCTGATACAGAATTCTATGTAGAATTCGACCTCTTGCGTCGACATTGATTATTAGATAGAATTCTACACGAAATTCTATCCAAAATTCGATGTCGACATTTTTGACTTTTGTGTTGCATTTCATAATAAATTCAACCGCAATAAAGAAAAATGGATTCTACATACATTTTTGTTTTCTTTCTTTTTGAGGGAACTTTCAGTCAATATTACTGAGGGCCATTTCAGCTGCATTCTTAACAATAAATTATTATGTTGCTCTTAGTGAAGCTATTTTGTGTTATGCATGTTCGCTGCATACTTTTATGTGCAGGTAGTAAAAGTTATACTAGAACATTCGAGGCATATCTTGGTCTTCCATATACTTGCAGTATACCCTATAGTACTGTCAGAAAAGAGTCGTCTTCTCTTTTCTCAGTACCAGCTTGTCCCACATAATTCTTTCCTTTGGCTATAAACAATTTTTCCAGCGCCAAATTATCTTAGATACGTCCACCTTTTGGCCGTACAAGATTTCATATTATGATATGACGTTTGAGAGACAAATTCGAAAAGGGACTGTGTTGACCACGTCATTGATTACATTTGTCTAATGGACGTCTGTGAAAAGTTTCCCACGAGTCCTTGTACATACATTCCTTTCTTGTCTTCGAGTTTTGTTATAAGCCTTGTCGATGATATATTTGAACCTTAAACATTGCTTATCTCAGTTACAGTAAACCCTGGTTGTACAGAAATCAATTTCACAAGAAACTTCAGCTGCTTACTCTTAACTTACGTTTGTCACATTACGTAGACTTATAAAATGAAACACTAATTTAAAATATTCTCCTTTTACGTATATTGTCTCAATTAAAACTGAACTTGCGCAAAACAGAATTCTGTAGTTATTCTCATACATATTGTACCAAACAATGAGACAACTTGAACATAGCGCAAGGTTTTGAAAGTATAATATAGTTTCGTCCTCCTGTATGCTCGTATACCTTCCTTCAGCTAATGAGCGAAATAATAATTACACGACTAGAATATGGAACACAGCTAAGGGTTTAAATGGAAAAACTGTCTTTTAATTAAAATCGGCGCTCTTTACATTTTCAATGCAAGAGGTGTGAGCGGTGAACTGGTTACAAGAATTTATGAATTAATGGATGAAGATGCAATACCACTAAAAACTGAGATTTTTAAATTTCATTGCCGAATAATACTCCGAAATAACGAGCCCGTTGAAATCACCCATCGTAGTGATTCAATCTTTCGACCTGAGGAAGTGAGTGAAAAATCGTTTTTGTTCTTCCTCTTTCACGGATACTCCCCCGCCCCTGGGAAACTAGTCCCGTCAGAAGACAATTTATCAAGGGACCTATTTTATCGTTTGACGACTAGCTCTGGTGGGCTTCGCAAAAAGTTTGCAAGCGATTTTCCAAAACTATTTTCCTCCAGAAATTGTCACCACTTGGAATATATTAGAAGCTATACTTTCTGGTAGAGTTGACTAAGTTACTAAAGTTCGGAAAGAGTTGAACGATAAAAATGCCGAGAAAACTTATAACATTTTAAGTTGACAAAGAAAAAAAATCTTCACTCCTACAGTTTTGCCGGCATTTGCTAAATTTTGTTGTAAATTTCACTCACCCACTTTTTCGTATTGACCAAGTATCTAGACTGACTGAATTATTGGTTAGAGGAAATAGACGTCTTCAAAAATATGCAAAGTGTATCAAATTTAAAACATTATTTTACAAAATACAAAATATTCAAAACAAGTGGTTTAGAGCACAGATGATCATTAGGTTACAATGCCTGTACTTGAAGACGGCCGTTTTGAATTTTCTATATTTATTTATTTTTATTTTTTTCTTTATAAGCTTATGAAAGACACTTAACGACGTACATTCTCTTGAAATGATCCGCAATACGAGTATTGAGAGGTCCATTCTACAAATTATTAGTTTTCAAAGGTTATCATTATTATCTACAACTTATTTTTTTTTTTTGTTCAAATCTCGCGAGAGGCCAAGGCCCCATCCGTCGGCCAGTTCGGACTTTCTCCGGTGGCTCCTTGTATTCGTTGGAAAACATGAAAATAAAAATCAGGGTGTCTCCCCTCCACTCTCGTACATACCTTCGGGTAGGTTTAGCGTGAGGTAGGGAGAGGAACTCACATTTTTAAAAAGTACATCATGGATGCGAAATATAATATACAAACGAAAATATTTACAATCTTAAGCTAAACTATAACTATACTGTCCGTCATCTGTCGACCAGTCAGTCAGTGTCTCAGTCAGCTTGAGATTGTCTGTTGTCTTCTTAAATTCCACGACATGTCCCTATCGGCTTCCATCTTCCTTCCCCGCCCGCCAGATCGGCAACAGTAGAGGGGGCCGTTTTCATGGTCAGCTGGTTACTACAAGACTTCAGCCTCAAGTTCTCTGTCGCTTCCTCAAAGTGGGTCGAGCAGATGGGTATCAGGTTCCAGGGTCTCCTACCAGTGACGCGCTTCGGGTCGAGAGGGCCGCTCACAGGTGCTGAGGTGTCACTGGGTTTCTCCTTTCTCCATCAACATTTCTCACCCACTACGGTCGTTGTCTCTTCTGCTGCTGCTGCAGCTTCGGTGGAGTGCCACTTATCGATATTCGTCGACGATGGGCCCGCCTTCTTCCGGGCTCTTCATCAGTCTGGGGCCGCCCTCTTCCAGGGTCTTCGACTGGCGGCTACGGGTTCTCCCTGATTCCCGCCAGTCAACATTGGTGTGCTGCCAACAGGGGCACCGGGTACGGATCCGCCCTGATTCCCGGTGCTGGAGCCTGCGACGGTTTCTGGACAGCGGGTACGAGTCCACCCTGATTCCCGCTGTCCGTTGGTTGGTGCTGGTGAATCTATAACTAATAACTATACTTGATGCACTTTTAAACCAATTTTGTGTATTTTCTGAAAACCTGATTTTATTGAGGAAAGTGGTTCTGGAAAATCACTTTTTAGTTAGATTTTTTGATGGACTCCGAGCCTTCTTCCACCATTTAATATATTCCAGTTTTCAATCTTAAAAGTACAGATTAGAGCACCATTTTCGCGTTGTTTTTTTTTTTGTTACTTTTTGTTTTTGTACACGCAATAATCACGTATAATTTCAGAAAAAAGAGTGACGCATCATGCCACTGCATTTTGTATTATTCTTCAGTCTATACCAGCGCTAGTACTGTTGAATATTTATGAGACATGAAAGAAAATAATTACAAGTGTTAAAACAGTAGGTAGATTCGACCATTAAAAGTGGAGATATTTCAACAACGTACACATGCATTCCCTTCTTTTGAAATCATTTTTCTTTGTTCAAATTTCAATGCCCAGATGTTATGAATGCCCATTTCTTCACCAACACAGTGAAGTGAAGCCAAGTAAATTACTACCGTTTTGTGCGAAACTTTCTAAGTATTATTTTACCACTGAATGGTGCCCTAAAAGCTTGTGGTTGGTATCCTCAGTGAGAAAAAAAGTCCAAGTCCGAATTCTCTGAAAGAACCCTCTCCCGAAATAAGACTAAAAAATTATACGAGCGAAAAAATTTTGAGCATTATTTTCAGTCAGCCTCCATGAGTCCCTCCCCATCGCAGGTCGGCTTTTTGCGCTTATGCTTTCTGGACGAACTAATAGAATGAGCTTTCCCTATAAGTTAGACTAGTGGTTCTCAACCGTTTTTGAGCTATTGCCCCCAGAGGAGCTGCACTTTTTCCAAGGTCCCCCTATCATGGAAAGAATGAAAATCAGAAGTTTCTTAAAAATTAAAATCACTGAAAGAAAAATACATTTGGAAGAACAGTGAAACAAATAACAGAACTTTATTGTACCAAAAGAACAGGATCCGCTTGACTAGGTAAGAGAAGGAGAAGGCAATCAAAAACTTTTTCCCGACGCTCCACGCTCTAGAATAGAGATGAGCGATGTCGGTTTGAAGCCAGAATTTCGTGAGCCTGTTATCATCGTGGAAGCTGGCTTTCAGCGTCTCATTTGTTGAAAGTTTAGTCAGGTCTTCCTGAACCTCAACCGCTGCTGTCTCAGTATTAACAAAAGGATGCATAAGCCATTGAGGAATTTCCAGATATAAAATACCCTTACAATGTTCAGAAAAGTCCTAGTGCAAAGACTGCAGGTGTTGACAGTAAACTTGGGTGTCACCAAAGGGTATTTGACTGGCCTGAGGCTTATGAGGATTCGACAAAATTGGAAACTGGCTGCACTCGTTGCAGCCAAAATTTTGCTTCCACGAAATGAGTTTTTCTTGGAAGGCAGAAATAACTGATTCTGTTGTAATCAAATTGACTTCCGGGCTTTGAAGTTGCAAATTGATTCCAATGAATTTTGAGATAGAGAGTAGAGTTCTTTGAAGTCATGCGTATATACAAAAACATGTTCACCGCTCCTGACCGCCCAAAATAAGCCTGCCGCCCCTCGGTACCCTATCTCTACACCGCTCCCCGGGAAGCGTTATTGCTCCCGTTCAAAACTACTGAGTAAGACAGTTGCTTCAGTCGAAAAATTTGAAGTATTCTTATACTTGTTTATGCAACTTCAATTATTTTTATTCACTATGTTTGTGGATAAGAAATTTTCTAGGTAGAGCCTTTTTAGCTTTTCTCTCCTCCCCTCAGCAATGCCGCTTCAGTGAACCTCTGATACTTCCCTAGAATCTATATTGCCTCGTGATAGTATATTTGGTGTACTTTTGGTACCTATTTTGTCTTCATTCTAGAAATGGTGCTTTTTCATGAAAAATGTCGCAATGCAACGGTGACTGAACTTCTTTCTCAATAGAGAGGGAGGAGGGGTTACAATTTTCAAGGAAATAAGAGACTTCCTTTCATTTGAAATTTGAATTTGGGAACTCAGCCTGTGATATTTTCGCCTATCAACCGCTGCTTCTTCCTGAATAAAGCTTAAAAATTCCAAAAATATTCTTTCATCTACCTATGTGAGGAGGCAAAGCCCCCTCAGAATTGTCAGAGAGAATCGTCCTTTTCATTCCCAGTTCTGCCATCTATGTGAGCATCATAAGTCACCCAACAGCCTGCATGGGCAATCAGTCCAAAATTGACAAACAGCTTCCGTTAGTGAATATTACAAACTCCGACACTAATAAACAGTGTTAAGTTGAAAAAAAAAAGTGACCTACAGCCCAAAACTAGAAAATAACTAGAAAAGAATAGAAAGCCTACAACTGACAGATATTCCACAACAGTCTAAAATTTACGAATAACCCAAAACAAATAATCGTGATTTACCTTGGCTGATTAGGTAGGACTAGCAACAAAAAGTAAAAACCGGTTTAAAATTTGACCAAGACAATAAAAGAGATCAAAATTGAGTTTGAACTACTTGGACGACCAAGAAAAATCCAATTAAACTGTTAATGAAGAAAACCAAATCCAATCAAATAAAGAGCCGAAATGAAGATACCTATCTGATCAAAATCAACCAAAAACGATCAACAATTATCTAAATAAAACATTACCAAACGACCACATCCGACTAGAAACTTCCGAACAGCCCGAAGCTAAAAAACAGTTCAAAGTCACAAACAGCTCAGAAATAACAAAAAAATAGCCCTAAATAAACAACTAGTGGCTGTGGAGCTATATCTTCCCGGGGGTGGGATTCAAAAAAGTGTTCAGGAAAAGATTTTTCCTTTTGGGAGTTTTTATTTGTTGGTTGATTCATTGGTTAGGAGTGATGCAGTAGCAAGTAATTTTTACGAGGGAGGAGGGAGAGGAGTGACTGAAGAGAAAAATGCTTAAGCCAAAAAAACAGTTGGATCTACAAGTTAGTATCAACTTTAAGACAAACTCGGTTAATTTCCATTCGAATGCACTTTCTTATTCATCCTTACAACTTGCAAGAAATATAAAACCTCAGAAGGAGCCGCATCTCCTCTGCCCTTCCCACTTTTTCGCCACTTTTCAGGCTTACCATGAATTTTATCCCCTTAAAGAATTATCGCTAGAGTCTTATTTCAACGATTGACCTGTAACACTCAGAACTAAGTAACTGTCATAGCTCATAGGTTACTAATTTTAGTTGGAAATTCATTGATGTGTTGTATAGAACTTGACGGCAAAAAAATAATAATAATTAGTTGAACCATACGAAGCTGATGAATCATTCGATGAATCAAAAGCTATAACGGAAACCCTTTGTTAAAAAGTTGTGATACAACGAAAAAATTCCAGTGCATACTTATTATAAACTTCTAAGCACACTCCGAGATCAACATAACCTCGGACAATGAAAAACGATTACACAATACTAAATGTAAAAACTTCACCGGCACGGCTGAATAAGAATAGAAGTCGTAAATAAAAGCGACAATATTCATTACATTACCAGAAAATTTTTTCGCCAACCTCCATACCAGATATCGAGGTAACGGTTGCAGTTACATATCTACAAGTATCTAATACTAGATGTCATGTAGCGTGCACGTGCACAGCCAATGTGTGAACTAACGCAGCTCGCATTTTTCCATTTTATTAAAACAGATACTTAGTTACAGTGGTAGAACATTTAAAACAATTGCTCTGCCAATATTGATGTTACTATAGCCACAATTCTAAGTATTCGTCCATTATCAAGATCGGACTATTAGTGCTTCGTGCTCAACTTTCTAATACATTTCTCAAGGATTCAGTGTACTATCTGTGGGCTGGGCTTTGCTTGTAGATTCTGAAGGAATGAACGTCCAGGGGTCAGGACAGTTGCGAGAAGATGTCGATAAAACGCAGAGTCGAGTTGTTACAGCTTTCTGTGTGTATTTGTTCTGGTTAGTGTCAAGTCTTGAGTATTGCATACTTACTGATTGGGTCACGGCAATATTACCCTGGTTGTTAACCACCGTTTCTGTTCAATATTGATGGGGATGATAAGATATAGTACAACTAGTTTTAAGCACTATTGTCATTGCTAATGCCAGTCTCTAGTCAGCGTGAACATTTATAACATCCCGTGAGATACTGTCAACGTTGACAGAAGCAGCGACATTTGTATTGACGCCATTTCTGCCACTTTTTATGAGTTTTTATATCCAAATGCTTTGGAACATTTTGTACTAAGCCCAACCATATACCTAAGAATTATGACAATATTAATTTATACAAAAATTATTCAGCCTAAACTATTTGTCTCTAGTAAACGTGTCGATACAAATGTCAACTATACAACTGGATTTACTCTTGTATACACTGACACTTCAATATTGATAGTAACATCAATACTTGTCGTCTATATGAAATTTTGTCAATGTACTCTACTGTGTTATGTTATTGATTGAGGCATTAAATTTTAGGATTTTATTTAAAAGAAGTAACATGAGCCCCGCATCTTGATAATCTAACGAGAACTACGAATATAAATATATGCAGGGAACAAGGTAGTGGGAATGGTTACCAGAGTGTAGCCATTAAAGGAATACAAACATTATGGCGTCCTACCTTGAGGCATTAATTATTAGGATTTTATTTAAAAAAAAAAAAAAAAAAAAACGTAAAATGAGCCCCGCATCTTGATAATCTAATGAGAATTATTTAAAAAAAATCTAGGGAAGGAGGTAGGAATGGT
The DNA here is from genome assembly GCA_031841125.1 of Acanthococcus lagerstroemiae. Lineage (NCBI taxonomy): Eukaryota > Metazoa > Arthropoda > Insecta > Hemiptera > Eriococcidae > Acanthococcus > Acanthococcus lagerstroemiae. The sequence continues at coordinate 17,692,817 of CM063106.1, read as the reverse complement.
TACCAGTAGGTATAGCCATTAAAGGAATGCCTACAAACATCGGATCATAACATATAGGTGAACGCGTATCAATTTGCTGCATACTACAATCTTTATAGAAATCTCGATTCATGTAGATATACCTACTTGTTGACTAAAATATAAACTGCACTGAACCCTTGTTTGTCATTTTGTCGATGGAAATGTATACTACACAGTCGACAGTAAACACAGAATTGATATTTGTATGTGTAGTGCACATAAAAATGTGTTCTTGGATTTCAGTGCTGACATTTTAGTCGACATTTCCATACGCACATGTTTCACAAGATACAAGGTGATGTGATCATAAATCATGAAGACCCTCCATATAAAAGACTTAACTAGAGCAGATGATTTAGCTATACTTTGAGTGAGAATTTAAACATATAGTAGATGGTCAACTGCATCACCAATACACAAGAGCAGAGATGGCCTACCCTCCTCTATCCGGGGAAAGGTCAACTTGATGTTAGAAAGGTCATGAATTCGATAGCTAATTGACAAATTATGTAGATATATAACGAGAAGCAATGTACTGGAAAGCAGGGTTGCCCTACTAAGTATAGCAGCGAATGATGTCCTTGTAGACGTACTGAATTATTGAATGATTCGATGACAACAAAATAATCGGGACCTGAAGCCAAAGCACCGACTGAAGATTCAGTAGGTCAGTGTTTGTTTTCAGTACCTTTCTAGGGTATGGACAATGCCAGCACTGACTTATTGATTTGGGCATTATTCACATTATTATCATCTTTGACCATTATGTGCTAGAGTATGAACATCAATGAAAATACTCTCGATGTTCTCTGACAGTGCATCATAACACATTTCCCTCCAGGATCATCCATACTTTGACTCTTTGCTCTAGAGTTGAACGCGCTCTCGGTGTATTAACCGCCCAATACTCATGTCTCAACTATGTAATAAAGGCTACCCGAATTTTGTGATGTGTTCATCCTCACTGCTTCACTTACACAGATCGCATTTGAATAACGATGTGGACATACCCACATTTGCATTAGAGTGAAATTAATGAATCCGTTTTCGTTTTGTTACAGACTGACGTAAAGGAAGGATTTCCAAAATGGTAGTAATGCCCAGCGATGACAAATCAAACAATTTTGACCACTGCCACCAGCGACGAAACGACGACAGAGGCGCGTTCCCCGTCTCCGGCTACGATAACAAAGCGTTTAAGCAAGATGGCGACCCGCTTAGCGACGTTCTATCGAAGCCACCGCTGCAGCCCGAAGAAGAGCAGATTCCGAAAGGCAAATTCAAAATGTCGCGAAAAGAGAAATGGAGAATATTGAAAAATATAGCGACAATCAGTTTCGCATTTATGGTGCAGTTCACGGCGTTCCAGGGAACGGCGAATCTGCAGAGTTCCATCAACGCCAAAGAAGGTCTCGGTACAGTTTCCTTATCAGCCGTGTACGCGGCGCTCGTAATTTCGTGTATATTCGTGCCTACATTTTTAATTAAAAGGTTAACTGTAAAATGGACCTTATGCGTGTCGTTGTTGTGCTACGCGCCGTACATAGCGGCTCAGCTGTACCCGAGATTCTACACTTTGGTGCCGGCCGGAGTGCTAGTCGGACTTGGCGCCGCGCCTATGTGGGCCGCCAAAGCTACCTACTTGACTCAGGTCGCCGCCGTGTACGCCAAATTGACCGACCAGCAAGTAGACGGCATCGTGGTCCGCTTTTTCGGTTTCTTCTTCCTGGCCTGGCAGACCGCCGAGCTGTGGGGCAACTTGATATCATCGCTTGGTAAGTTCAATTTTAAATTATAGCTGAATTTATGTCACGTTGAGGACCACGAGAGAAGTTACATTCGTATACACACTTGGATTTAGAGAAGGTTTGCTCATGTCCAGCCCCATAGAGAGAAAAAAGAGGGCCTGGGGAGAATTTCCACGGACCCCTCTCTTTTTCAGTTCATTTTGTTATTTCGTCAGATGGGAAAAAATTATAAGCTACGGGGGGTAAGAGGTTTCTTTCACGGTGTAAGGAGTGATCGCTGATTTTATGTACAGTATGATGTAACCGTAAGCGTTGAAATTCAACTCTTTTAAAAATATTGCCCCTCCCCCCGAAAGTCCGGGCCCGGGGTATTTCCCCCTCCCCCTTCTCCTCAGGGTTGCTTATGTCAGCCAAATATGGATACTGAAACTGTCGACTAGACCTTTCTCTGTGTGTGAGACTTTAATGGCGTGGCGGTCAAAGGTCCGTGGGACAACCATCTCCGCAACGGTCGACTAGACTTTTCCATATGTGTGTGTGTGACTTTAGTGGCGTAGCGACGGGAGGTCAGCGGGGTGACTATGTTCCCATGCTTGACTTGAATTCAAAAAAGTGTGACGAAATGACGCTCTAAGGTCAGGCATACATGAAAATAATTACAAAATTTGAATAAAAATTTCATGTAATTGGATGAGGTGTCGATAGCAGAAAAAAAATCACACAGTTTAGAAGGGATTAGAGTAAGTACGGCACTGGATTTTCATGAAAAGCATCTTAGAGGGTTTCAAATGAGTTTCGAAGGTCTTGAACGAGTGTGAAGAGGTCTTACAGAATTTAAAAGAAACCTGAAAGACCTTCAGGAGGGTTGTAAATGAGATTCCAATAGTTCTACAGAATCCTGAAGGAATCCTTATAACATTTGAAAAGTTTTGATTTTTTTCAAACAAGTCCAGAAGAAGCTTAATCAAAACAGTAGCAGTCTCAAGCATCCTTGAATAATTTTGCAGGAACCTTCAACGGCTTCAGTAAATCTGAAAGGATCTTGAGGGATCTTTAACTAGTTTTACAGAGTATTCGTAACGAGCCTAGTCAAACCCGATACCAGAATTCTTCTATGGGAATAGATTTAACGGCGTTGCCTTTTTGACCCTTGAAAAGTGATGAGGAATGCTTATTTGAGAGCCAACGAACAAAATTCTTCTAACTTTCAGGATTATTCTTCAAATTGCCCTCTCCTTTTAAAACCGGCATCTTCAATAAGTTTCTTCTTACAAGCTTTGAAAAATCTGTAAGAATTAAAATAAGTTTGAATAAGCTTTGGAAAGTCTTAAAATCGTCACCCGCCGGTGGGTGACAGCCGTAAGCCAGGGGAGACTCAGGGAGCGGGGTACTTATCTACAACCAAAAAAAGTTGGGCATATGTCTGGACCCTGCATACTAAGTTATTTCTGTTCGCTACAACCCCCGCTACAGCTCTTATACAAAACCTCAGTATCACCTACTGGTGGATGACATATGTCACTATTTTGAACGCTACACTGACTCGGCACTTGGCGTGCTAAAAAATCTGGAAGAGTTTTAAAGATTCTTGAACAAGTTTTGGAAAATCTTGAACAACACTAGGTTTGCCTGAGGGCACGAGGAATGAAATGAGACAGATTCTGTGGGGCATTCAGCTGAAAAATGATGCTCGCAGATGTGACATAAATGTAAGAAAGAATGAAATAACGAAAGGAAGATAAAAAATGGGAGAAAAGAAATTGTGATGAACGATCTGGCTGGAGCTTGTTTCGAGAAGAGTGTATGCTATTGTAAGGAAAGGAATTTGATCTGAATCAGGGATAGATATTCATATGAGGCCAAGAGGGCTATTAGCCGCGAGTGTCTGGCTAGCAAAGGGTGCCCAAAAGATGAGGTTAAAACAAAAATGTAAATGAAATTGGAAAGAAGAAAACAAGAACGGGGAAGAAAAATGCTCTTTGAATTTGAACTAGTGGGGTTTTACAGTTATTAATGTACCGATTATGTGATCAGTGATTCAGATCAATATACCTTGCGAATCAAGGTATATATGTTGAATTGAATAAGTGATCACGTGGTGTGTATACTTATAACTGAGAACCCAATAAATTCCGCTGATTCAAATTTAGAGAGTAAGGAAAGTGGGTAAAAGAGAAAAATAACTTCATGGACTGTTTTTTCTTCTGAACAAAATTTTTCTGAAGTAGAGGGGTGCGCTGTTGTACTGTAAAATAATATCACCCCCGAGGGGCATCTTTCCTGTATATAGCGTGAGTTATAATATCGGTCATTGAGGCACCAAAATTAAAGGTTAAACGTCATTGTGGCACCACAAATTACGTGAAGGCCCCCAAAATCGGTGCCACAACGTTTTCTAACTGGAGTGCAGGAACGCTCTCTGCGCTCAAAATACGAAAAATAGCTCTGGTGCCTGAAGGTCGGTATTTTCAATACTCATATACAAATTAGTGCTCAGTAATCGTCAGATGTAATTCTACTTCTGATTCAGCAGAATAAAGGTAACCCGAATGCGCGACACTTGTTATAAATGGATAGGGGATGACTTTAGAAAGGTTTGGGGAGGAGATTATTGAGTTTTGAGAGGAAGTGAGATGCTATAGCTATCAATCTTGAAAAATGTTTGCCCTTCGAGTGAGAAAAGCTTTTTGGGGGACTGGGGCTTAGATACGTCATGTACAGACTATTGGCTACAGACGTGGAGACTGTATGGGTTACATTTTGGAGTAGAGGCTTGTGGCTTTCAGGAATGATATGAGTTTAATGTTTTAGGTGTAATTGTCGGGGAGCAAGGATTCTAGTGTTGAGTTTGGGATATGTGTGTTTCGCTGGAGATTGGAATTTTGGGCACATTACCAGAACTTAGAAGTGAGACAGCAGGTAGAGGAACAGCTCCTGTACTCATCGTGTATAATGTACGGAAACAAAATGCAGTTGATGGGGCGGAGGGATACTCCATTGATTATGAGAAATTTCGATTTCCACGAATAACAAGCTGATTCTTGTTTACGTTTTTTTGCAATTACAGTGCTGTCGAGCGGAGCACACGGTCACGGTGGTAGTAGTCCATCGGGCAATCATTCGCTGTCCGACGATGACTTGAAAGTGTGTGGTTCCAATTTCTGCGTCATCGGCGGAAGTCAAAGCGGAAATTTAGAAAGACCGCCCGATTCGGAAATCTACGAAATTAGTATAATTTACCTAGCATGTATCGCCATTGCTGTATCCATCATCGCATTTTTGCTGGACCCGTTGTCAAGGTAAGCGATGTAGGTTTTTTTTAGTTTTGCGTTTAAATTATTGTATGAGTAACTTCTAATTTACGTTTTTGGTCTCCGTGCTGAAATTAATTCCGGGTTATATTCGACATTTTCACTGAAAAAAAAAATCGTTCTCATGGGTGCCGTGGTCGAATTGAAACCGTTGAGACAGTTTTGTTGTTCATAATGACTGAGCACGATGTGTCGGCTGGTTTGATGTACGATGTAAAGGGGTTGGGCTGGTGGACTGTATACCCTGCGTGATCATAATTGTGGTTGGAGATTAAAATTATCTCTTTCTCGGAACTAAGGATTTGTTGAAATTGTAACTGTTGTATGTATAGTCTTGACGTATGAAAACCGACTTGCAAACGCAGTTGAAGACTTTTATAGATAGTCTTACAATCATGTGCAGTAGTTGCTGTACCAATTTATTGCTGAAGTAGTCTCTTAATAAATGAGAGGATGAAACATTTTAAAATAAAATTGAAAATTAGAGGAATAAAATTGTGGGGAACGGGAGCATAACTGACCTTACATGGTAGTATAATATGTTAGTAATCATAACGCATACAAGTATGCTCATGTATGAAACCCATAGAACGTACCTTTCAGATATATCATATGTTCAATTTTGAACTTTCATATCAAGATTCTATTAGATGTTTACATAATACACAATATTGTACTACCAGCAAGAAAATTTACCTGACAAAATGTCTCCACTGCAAATAGTCTTACGAGCCCTATTCGTGTGGTGCTACAGGGAGTTAAATAGAAAGTATCATGTTCTGATTTGAGATTTCTCAGGTCATGATTCATGTAGCACCTTTGAGGTAATAATGAAGACCAAAGACGACATCCAAAATGAACTTAGTGACAAGAAAACTTGCCTTTTCAATGTAATTAAAGGTAGCCTACTCGACTTGTTGATACCTCTTGCGGTACGATGTATGTTAAGACAACTGTATCAAGAAGGAACTCGACGACTCCTTTCCAATACCCTTGAATGCAGGATATTCTACTTTCCGATTTTTTAAGTTCAATTCCTTATGCAAAATAATGCATCAAAAATGAATTCAGTGACTATAAATACTCTTCCGTTAACAGAATTAAATAATGATGGTCATAATGTAGCGTTATTAATATTTGAAATTAGGCTGTATTGTATTGAGTTTTCTTTACAGTCATTTCACTATAAGGTAAAGTCGCCAAATATCGCCCAGTTCCTAATATCGCTTACTACTTTATTTCGCCCTGTGTAATGGCGCGATCTGGCGGAAAAAATTTTTCCATGTTTGGTATCGCAAAATAGTAGTACATGTGAAAAGTTAGGTTCCGGAAACCAAAAACCGAAGAGTGAGAGCTGGGAGAAGGAATCGAGGACCTGAAAACTTTTTTAGTGTTGTCTTTGGATGGCGCTTGTGACTGATAAGATGCATGCTGGATGTCGAACAAATAGTGTTGTGATGAGAAACGTTCAAATTGTAGTTTTAGATAAAAATCTCCAGAATTTATAAATAATTAAGCAGAATATGGCGTCGAAGGTAGTGAGTACCGTTTTCCCTAATATCGTCCACGCGCGAATTCCTAATATCGCCCACTTGATAACATGTAGGTGATATTAGGAACCACATATTGTAAACTGTTATCACTCGTGTTCAAAATGTTCTGTATGGGCGCCTGAGGTTTGCGACGCCACCTTTGGCGAAGTCTCAAACAAAAAAAAAGTACACTTGTTCAAATTGTTTGAATGGATAAAGTCAAAATATCTTTTATAAGTAACGTAAACTGTCAATTTTTATGATTTTTTAGCTAGGCAATATTACGCTAATTGACTTTTACATGTAATTTCGATGGGCGATATTAGGAGAGCCCAAAAATAAATTTCCGGATTCTTACTACTCTGCTTTAAAAATTCATGTAAAATTAACGAACCCTCCCCCCTCCATTTTAGCGTGATACTTTTGTAGCAGAAGGATGTACGAACATTTTGAGCCATTTTCAGGGTTGATAGCTCAAATAGGTGAAATTTTATAGTCATTTAAAAAGTGCGAGCCCCAAACTCAAGTCACCCACTGCTGGGCATACGTCTCCTCAGCTAGCTTTCACGTCTTTAAGTTCTGGGCAGTTTTTGTCCAAAGCTACCCCATTCTCTTGAACCAATTCGTCCTCCCATCTTGTGCCAGACCGACCTCTTTTCATTAATAGTAAAACAAAATTCTCTACTACGATTTTTCAGGCTAATTTCTCAGAAAAAAGTTGGCCTAAAAATTAAGTTTTGTAAAATTCGAAAAGAATTAGGTACTTTTAGGGGATGTGTAGGGTGTTCTGAAATGGGTAGTTTAGGGGTTGTTAGATGAATCTACCCTTCCCCCTAACACAACCTAAATCAATACGTGTACTTATTTGTTTCTATAGTTTTTAAACATACTGAATCAATTTTTTTGGGATGCGTATCCACTCCTGGAGGATCTACAGAGGGTTGAAACCAAATAATTAGGGTCAGTAGCTTCATCTATATTGATAAGGTTTCCTGAGTTGCTAAACTCATTTTTGAGTTCATTTCAGCTATAACCTACCTATTAAGATCCACTAGAGGCTATATCCTGAAATTGTAAATACACATACATGCGTGTTAGTGATTTCAAAAATGTTGGGTTTCACGAGTCATTGCGTTCAATTTTAAGGGTATTCTATGCCTAATTCCCACCTATCAAGGTCCACTAGGGGCTATAACCTGAAGTGACAGACACATATGTGCATATCAATTACGTTGAAAATAGGTGTCGTGAGTCACTATGTTCAATTCTGAGGTACTTTCAGTCGTAACCTTCTTTCAGCAGGGTACACTGGGGCCTATAACCTGAAATCTTAGCGTTCATTGAAAGTATCAGAGTTGAATGTTCTTTTTCCATTTTCATTCATTTCATCAGCGTTTCCTATTGTTCGCTGCTTCAATAGTTGATTACTGAATAGCGAGCGAGCTTTTATAGCTCCTATCTAAATAACTTTCGTTGTTTTCGTATTACTGTTGAATTCGTAGTTTTGTAAGTTATCAAATTTATGATGGCCTGTACTGGACAAAATAAGAATAAAGTGACAAAATATGCTAAGCGACATTAGTTCCTTCTTTATTTAACATATTATCTCGCTCGATTTTTAATGTCAGTATCATAGTACTCAACTATGAAAATGCAAGATAAGTTAGCAAACAGAAAGCTATTAACTTTCATATTTTTAGTTTTTCAATCTCTTTGTTGTGCAAAAACCCATTTGTAATGATAGGACAGCTCATAGCTTTTTGATTTTTTGCGTGAAATTTGCAACTTTACCTTAAGTTGTCCCCCACTCCCGGGAAAATGCATCACGTTACGGGCCTCAGGATAGCGAGTATTTTATCACGGGGTAGGTCCATACATTTTAAACCTCGCTGTATCTCTCAGGAGGTCTGCGCTACTTGTCTGGATGGCACGTTCTGGTAACGAGTATACTTGGTAAACGTTGAATTGTACCGAGGAGGACAAGATCCAAATGAGCAGGCGGTAAAATGTGATGAATATATCCCTTCCAGCTGATTGCCTAACAATTGCTCATTTTGGCTCAGGAATAATGGACATAGTGTCGAGCATCTTCGATCATTTAGTTTTCTCATTTGGAAGGAATAGGTCATCCGCATCTCCCGGCTCGTATTGTGCCATTTCAGCTCGACAGTACCCTCGTGCTGGCTTGTCAGGCCGTCTCTCATTCGGTGACCCGGCACCCGGGTGTTCTTTTTATCGCTCGCATGCGGCCTCCAGACAACTGGCCTTTAAAATACAGTTAAATCTGGCGATAAGATCAACCCCGTTCGCGAAATTTCACCATTTTCAATCAACGTCGAACAATGCACGTACGCAGGTAAACATGTGAGTGTTGTCACGGAGTCAATGCCTACCAACTGGGCTATTGTTCGCATGTTTACGTGTTTACTGTATAATATAATATTCATATAGAATATAGTAACTCGATGCTTACGTTGGCAATTGAGAGAGTTGAACTTGGTCTTCGGACTTTTGGCATATTCGCCTAGCCGACCTTGACTGGACGTAGCAGCGTGGTCTGGTATTTTCCACGCTACACAATAATGATCCCGTTGCTTGTTCATCTTCTTATGTAATATTTGGGAAGCCAATCATCGTCTTCGGTGCATGGTTGAATACATACATGGACGATTTATCCATCCTGCAACGAAAAGTCAATCACTTTTATGGACTTGGACATTCTTAATTTGGAAAATCTGTAGCGGATTCTGGATTCGGAGATTCTATAAGAAGGGTCGATAAGTGGATCAGGGTTGGAATAATAAACAGAGCTGAATATTAATTTGCTTCGTCTATCGGATCCAATTTAAGTTGAAAAGGGTTGCGGTGACCCTCTCCTCGCAAATGTACATTTTCGTATAAATCATCCTGCCTGGCTACTTCCTGTGTAATACGATCCAAGCGTCTAACTAACGTCTTCTGTCTCATGCATACCTGCCCATCCTGTCTTTTCTAAACCGCGTTCTTCTTATTATTATTCGCATGACTCGCTCTCCTTCTTCTCCCTCGGTCGGCCAGGTAGGACATGAGTGTAGTTACAGTTCAGTCATAGTTTATACCTAGAACTCACAAGATCTTCTATTTTTACTATCGATTGATCAATACACGCGCTTTTTACCTGCTCTCATCGTTTCCTCGATTTTGTATGTCTTCGCTTGGGTCCGGATTAAACACTTCTCTCTCTTTCGTACAAAAACCCGCTCGAGTTGTGAAGAATACGAGAAAAAAGAATTCTGAATCTAAGAATTCAGATGTATGACCAAGTGATTGAATCCAAAAATCCGAATCCAGGAACAGCGCTGGATTTAGGTAGTACACAGGCGGCTAAAGGGACCGCTGAAAAAATAGAAGAGCAAGAAATAAATAATACAGAAAGGAGAAAAGAAAGAGACCTAGTCGACTCTAATTGAGTAAACCGAACAAAGTAATTTTCGAATCGCTGATTTAAACATTCCGTGCCCACTTCACTGTGACCTCAACACCCAGCAAAGGATAAAGTTTTGATTAAAAAACTTTTTTTTTATTATTGACAAACACGTGCTCTGAGCATCAACTCACAGTATAAGATCATTGCGCCCTGCGTTTATACGAAAAATCTCGAAGTGGTAAGGTTCAGCTAAGAGTTTAAGACGTCAACTTAGAATCCAACAGGAAGTTTGAGATCTGAACTTAGACAGTGACAAAATTATGACAAATTATATTCATAGATATGTCCTTTCTGCGTCGCCACACGTACCAAGCCGGGAAGGTGAGGGGTGAGTGAAGAGAAAGTGCGTCCGACATTAGGGAACTCAAATTCCAGGTTAATGCTGGGAGCGTCAACTTTAGTCGGTAGGAGACCCCATGGTGGCCCTCGCAGGACAGCACGCACCGGAAGCGGAACGGCGAAGGGGGCTCGGGCCGGCCTCAAAGCGTCCCTCTGGTCACTGATGCGATACTCGAAAGGATAGTTTCCAGGGTCGAGGGTGCTGTGTCTTAGGGGCCACTTTGGCATGCGTGCATCACCATATGTCCCACCACATTATTCACAGATATGTATCTGATTATATTTAGTTTGAAGTAGGAAGAAAACAACACAATATTTTGATCGCATAAAACATCAAACATTTTTTCTCCTGAAAAATTTAGTTTTTCAGACATTGAACCCTATCTCAACTTCTAATTAGATTCAATTCGGCCCCTTTTTAAGCTCGAAATTTTTGTTTTCATCATTAAAACTGGGACCGAATCAGAGGATTCAAACACGATACCTACCAGAACGAATGAACTGTGAGAAGACTTTATTTTTTAACTTCGTTCAGTTTTTCAAGTCAAGTCACTTTTATCTGCCTATTTCAAAAAGGAAACGAGGATTTTGAGGCCTGCATTAAAGCTGGATTAAGAGTCTGATTAGATTTTTCAAATTAGCTACCCGAAAACTTCATGTATGTAGATGCTTTGTTCGATCTTCCAAATTGAACCAGTTTTGTCTCTCTCAGGGGTAAAGGTGAAATTTCAATATTTCAAACTGATATCTGGGCCAGATCGAAAAGCTGACAAGATCTTAAATTCCCTATTCCGATATTTGACTCAAATGTCAAAATAGGGTCAAAATCGCGAGGAGAAAAATTTAGACAGCGAAACTAAAATTCAGATCAGATCAGAAATCTGGAAAGAGTTTTAAAATAAAAAACCCAAAAACACATTTTCGATAATCGACCTAGTCTTGTTTCTCCAGCAGAGTTTAGTTCCTTGGAAGAAAGGAAAGTCAAATTTGGGGCTCGAATCGCAGTCAAATCGAAAACCTGATTAATTTCCGAAATCAGTGACCTAAATATACCTCATTCGATTTCCTTCTATTCGAAATTCCAAATTCAGTGAAACGTTCTAACACCGCTCGGGTGAGGTGGAAATTTTCACCTTAAAATAAAATAGAATTTGGTCTTAGAAAATCCTTGTTTACCTTTCCTCGATTTGACTTCGCATCTGAAAAAATGAGGTTTTGTGTCTTGTCCAATCATTTTAAGCGGTGAATAAATTAATTCTACTCCCCCTCCCCCTTAAAAAAAAGAATTACAGATCAAAATACGAAAAAATATGAACACTCATTTTCGTGCGAAGGGGAAGAGCCTCTTAGGATTGGCCCCAGGGCGCATTTTCCTGAATCCAGCACTGTGTCCAGGAAAAAAGGATTTTAGAATTAGAATTCACGGATTCGAATTTTGTTTTAAAAGTGGTTTCTGAAATCTGATTCCTGGGATCCGAATTCTCATCGTGAAATTTATTTGTAAAATAAGATTCTTGAACCCAATAAAAATCCGAAGAATCCGTAGAGAAACTGATAAGGACTTGATAATTCTAAGATACTGATGGATTCTAATGCAGATTCGGAGTTCCCGATTTAGGTTTAGAATCCGGATACAAATTTAAAATCTGTATACAGATTCAAAATCTAAGTACGGATTCTGTCACGAAAGAAAAGAAAAATCTAAGAACAAGAATCCGAATGGACCACCAAAAAATTACAAAGTTCATTGCCAGAAGAAAAAAGAAGAAAGAAATATTCAGGAAACCATTTTGAAACACTTCTGTAGATAAGAAAATTCACCCTTAGTGGAGAAAAATTTTTAATTGGATTACATTCAGTCAACTTCCTGCTATCAAATCCTCAGCTTTTTTCCAGCTGATAAAATTAATATTTTGTTAGTGAAGAAATGATACCCCTCTCCCCCTCCAACAAAGTCGCTTCAGTACATTTCTACTCTGATACAAAAATATCGACAGTCAAGAGTACTTTTGAAATTAGTAAGTATAGAGGCAAATCACTCCCAATTAACATAACGACGTTTCAACATCACTGTCATCATCAGGTAAAACACAACACGTAGAAACTAAGCAATTCTGACATCCATATGGTCTAAACGCTAGTTACACGAAACATAATACAAAAAAGTGGGGGTAACGTTAACCAATTGAATATAAAATACAATAAAACAGTATGGGTAGGAGTATAGTTAGCCAACTGATTTTAAAATATAGTGAAATGGTTTAATCTTATCTAAGTCGGTGTAAATATTAAATATGTATTATTAGGCGATCTATGAATATAACATTTTTCTATAAATTTGCGTTTTTTGTCCTGCATACTTACAAATGGAGTGTAAAATTTCACATTGTTTAAAATTAAAATTATGATTGACAGTAAGAGTATGCTCAGATAATCCGATTACATTTTTATTATAATTTATATATAATATCAAGTTCGTGTTGTTTCGTAGGTATGTTTTTTTTTTTTTAAATTGTTTGGTTTCACCAATATATACACCGCCTCACGGTTTTCACAATTTATAAACTAAACCAGAGAGTTTGTCTTTTTCAGTTCTGTCTTTTAGTTTGGTAAAAAATTTATAGAATTCTTACTGTATCCGACAAGAAATTTCGTAAGAAACAACTAAATTTTATAATTGACTTAGCTAAACGTAACGACTATAAATATAATGACATTCAGAAAGCTATCAAATATTTTTATGAGAATAACCAAAAACGTAATTATAATAATTTTAACAATGATAACAGAATGGATAATAAAAAATTTTATGGGTTGACATACTTAGAGAGTTTAGGTTATAAAATTAAAAATAAGTTGAGGAATATTTGTGACAAGTTGTCAATTGGTTTGAAAATAGTAATTTTTATCAAAAATTTATTACCAAACTAAAAGACAGAACTGAAAAAGAGAAACTCTCTGGTTTCGTTTATAAAATGAATTGTGAAAACTGTGAGGCGGTGTATATTGGTGAAACCAAACAATTTTTTAAAAAACATATGAGAAAACACGAACTTGATACTATAAATAATAAAAATGTAACCGGATTATCTGAGCATGTTCCTACTGTCAATCATAATTTTAATTTTAAACAATGTGAAATTTTACACTCCATTTGTATGCAGGACAAAAAACGCAAATTTATAGAAAAATGTTATATTCATAGATGGCCTAATAATATTAATATTTACACCAACTTAGATAAGATTAAACCATTTCACTGTATTTTAAAATCAATTGGCTAACTATACCCCTACCTCCTTACTGTTTTACTGTATTTTATATTCAGTTAGTTAACGTTACCTCCACTTTTTTGTATTACCTATGTTTCGCATAACTAGTGTTTAGACCATGGATTTCAAATTGAATTTGGGAGTGATTTGCCTCTCTTACTTACTAATTAAAGATTAATTTCGATCCTCTGCTTTACCAGTACTTTTGAAATATTTACGTTGCTTTTCAACAAAAGTAAGTCCTCTGAACATTTCTAAAATAAAAAAGTAGTTACTTACGCGAATTCTTACATTTCCGGTAAGGAAACACAATTTTTGGCTCGCAGAGAGTCGATAGAATTTGTACATGTCTCAAACTAGTGACAAGAGAAAAAACTGAGTTTGAAACATTTGTTACTAACTCCCCATTCTGTAGACTGTGGGTTGCCTAAATGTTCCTGTATCCTACAAAAAATTTGAGAAGTCGGTTGCATGAGTAAATTTTTTATGTACAACAGATTTAGCAATGAGATACCAATGAATTTAAGTCTTATTAATTCTTTCCTACTTTTTCGTTGTATGTTGCTCGTTTTGATTATCGATGTACCTATTGACTGTTTCGGTTATCAAAGTATAGATTATTTCTGTTAGCCAAGTATTTTGATTATCATTATTTCAATTACTAGCCAACAGTGAATACCTGTACATATGGTACGGTTCACACAGTCTGTTTACTTGTTGGAAAAAGTAAACTCAATGCAGAGTGCATTGACTTTTAAAGGAACTTATTCATAAAATTCAGTGTTGGTACTTGATTGTTCCGCTAATGAGGATAAATTTTCCATCTCGAACCCGTTTGTCTGGTCAAACTATTTTCAGGGTTATTTAAAGTGTAAGAATGTAAATTTTCTTATGGAAAATTCTATTAACCCCCTCTCCATTGCGTGATCCCAAATATGCTCACAGTTCAACAAAAAATATGTTTGGTTGGTGAAGTTTCTACACCAACTAAAGAAAAAAGTAGCCGGTGGGAGCAAAATATTCCGAAAAATGCATTTTTTATGCATAGGCTGTCCTAAATCCGCTACCTAATAAATGTTCCTCGTTTTCGATTGATTTCACTCCCCTTTCTCTCACACAATCTGCCTTCTGTACTGTATCTCTCTATGCAGAATAAACCACCAAGTCCAGAGTATGTACTGTACGTAGTTTCAAATCTTCGTAGATTGATCGTAGACGTGTCACAGTGACCTTTCTGGAAGAAATGCAGAGAGGGGTTTGGTTTTGATAGCCGCAACACAAATTTGACTGATGAGTGTGAAACTGAAAAGAAAACAAAGATCTTGTGTTTTCAGGTTTGCCAACAGTGAATTTTTGTCGAGAGAAGCTTCTGTCATCGTTTTGTCGCCTTACCGAATTACGAAGTGTTCTACATTTTACTTGAAAATTTCCTAATCGGATGATGATCGTAACATGTCATACCCGTTTTCAGTACAAAATCTACCGTCGACTCTGGAAATGTTCAACTTCAACTTCTCCATACCTAATTCGCCTATTTTAAATTTATGATATCGATACACGACAAAAACAAAACGTTGGTCATCTGACAAACAATTTCAGAAACAAATTAACTAAACAGGAACTGAAACTTTCCGGATGAGAGGCATTATTGTACACCGATGTCCGTATAATTTACTAGTAAATTTTCAGAAAAACCGTGAAGTACATGAACTGCAACGAAAACAAGAAAAAGATATCGTAAATAGAAAACTGATGTGCAGATAAATCTGATATACTATACAAAAGGGAAGAGAACACACATACATATACCTACGTACGCCACATATAACAAACAAAGAACTATAAATTACTATGTAATTATTTGAAGAACAAGGTGATACATACTGGGTTAAGATTAATTATCAGAAATGACGTAATGTTTTCTTTAGAGTACGAAATTCACAATACAGAAGATACTGCAATTATTCGCACTTTGGTAATTCGTTGACGATGGAGTGTGTTCGTTAAAATGCGCCGAATATTCTACATATGTACATTTTGTACATGTATGTATACACTCTGCGAAAAAATTGTGTTAAACATTATTAGAAACTGCCTGAAAATGGTGCGCCACATTCGCGACATCTTGATCAGCTTTTTACCATCCAAGGACGTAACGAAGAGTTTTTTCTGAAAGGGCAAAAATTGTTAAATTCCCAACTGATTCAACTCAGGATTCCCAAGTATCAAAATTTATTTGTATTCGCTAAAGGGAAAAAAAAACACTTTTGACTCGTTGGATTTTCTCAAAATTTGATCCATCTGCTAAAATTTTCCAACTCGGAGGCTTGGGGGCTGCCCCTTTGCCACTTTCTTTTCGTTTTGGGCAAAATAACGAACATTTTACCCATGTGTTTCTGTCGTTGAAAAATTACGAAAATAAACTAAGGAATTTGGGTGAGCGATCTGGTAAAACGTGCAGTCATAAGCGCCAACTTACGGAACGTATTGGGGGGGGGGGGGCAGAATCAGTCAGAGCGCGGTGTTTTCTTTGATTATTTTATTGAGACGCGTCTGATATTCCGGTATTATCGATTTTATTCTTATTCGTTTTCTCTTTTTCTTCTTTTTTGTTAAATTTAAACATTGATGGTAAAATTTGTTGTACTTTTCCATTTTTGAGTTGAAAATATTAGAAGGGAGGCAAAGCTCCCCCAAAGAGTGCCAAGTCGGCACCTATGGCTGCAGTATGTGTTTACAATTGAAAGAATTTCACATCGCCTCAGGTCAGGGTACCTAGGGTTTTTATACTATGTTGTTTCTGGGTAATTCTCCAAAAAATGGACAATTCATGTAAATGGGCTCAAACTCTGCTACTTATTATAGGAATGCTGTGCGCAATATGTCAAAATTGAGGGAATGAACTTTTCTGATGTAGACAGTGGTAAAAACACTCCCTAGTTTAGCAAAATATATTTACTTAGAAAACTGAAAATGCCCCTAAAATGTCCGTCAACGTGGGCGTCAGCTTGGTCAAGTTCCAGATTTTTTTTGCCTGCTGGAAGGGCTTATAATGCATAATCTTCATCAGGAACTATACATATACTGTTCCCCATTATTGAAGAAGTAAGTTGAGGCAACACGGTGTAGGCCTTATAATCTTTTTCTAACCAAGTCAAGTTACCATTAGAGTGTCTCAAAGTTGTGTCTAGGAGGAGATATGTCCTCCAACGTGGATAATTTTCAAACCTCTCTGGTGGGTTCCACTGTAAGCATGAACTTCTCTCAAATGCTCATATAACTTCCTCATAACTTCCTCTAAAGGGCTCTGTAAGAACGTCTGTGGAAGAATGATAATTTGTATGCTAAAATATTCATTTATCGCTGAGATCCTTGTTTCTAAGAAAAAAGTGTCTCTTCATCGTGAACATCAACAGCCATATTGAATTTACAGCTAGGAATTTGTAAACACGTAATAATATATCTAATGTTGGCCACATTACATTCAACAACATGTATCAAATATTCTCCGCATATTTATCCAATGGGAAAAAGAAAATGGCGATTTTGTTCTTAAGCGTGGACATAAAATATAGGTATTATTCAACAGAGCCTTTAAATCCTTTTCGTGCAAAGACTACTTTCCTAGATGAACTTTAGGTACTCGTACTTCATAAAACCGTGATCCGTGAGGTTGTAACCGACATAGTGCCGCTGTGTGATCGTATGGCCTCATCTTATCATCTCACCGTGTTAACCTAAAAAATTTGTCTTTTAACGTGGATAACAATTTTTTTTATGACTCTACAGCCCCCCCCCCATTCAAATTTAAGCCCGCCCGGTACTGGAATAAAGGGTTTTCAATACCCCTAGTATCGATTTCAACGAAAGAACACTTGAAAAGTGAACCTCGTTTTTTGTTTGTTTGTGTCCTCGTTGAATTGACCTTTTTTGGAGAATCGCCCTTTCAGTAAGTCTTTGACGTTCCTTCTTAGTGGCTTTCACTTCTGCCATGTGTTCCCTAAGTTTCAATGGAAGGCGATAATCTTGGAAAATGTTGGCGATTTTGAATTCTATGGCAGTTTTGAGTTATATAATCCCTGTTCAAATTCATTAAATAATATGTTAACTATCTACCTCCAAAACGTAGTGTATTCAGTCGCTCCAAGGCCGGGGGAAGGGGGTAGTAGTATAATTTTGCCTCCCGTTTCACTGGAGGAGAGATTATAAGAATGAGAGCTGGCTTCTCAGACATTTCGTTTGGTGCGTACAGTAAGCCATTGCTTATCTTGAAAAGAGAAATTCACGACAATGAAAGGGATCTTATGAACATTCGTTCAGTTGTGGACACTTTGATGATTAGTCGGCTTATCAATGATCCATGAAAGTACCAGACGAGAAACCTTATGAAAACATAATTGAAGCAAATATAAATTGCAAAATTCCTTCATTCTTGTTATAAAATAGTGAGACGAATTACTGCAGTTTATTTCAATGTGTAAATTTCAATTTTAATTCGAAAGTTATTGCATTCAAATTAATATTGGATGTGTTAACGAGAGACTGAGATAAAACGCAAGACTTGTAGGAAGATATGTAGGGGAGAGTGGTACACAGTGACGAGGCGGAAAAGGTTATTCTGGCTCGAACTTTTTAACTACCCGCTCGATATTTTTTTTTCGTAAGTTATCAATAGAAAGAGAAGCTTTTTTCTGCATCTAAAGCTACACTTTGTGAATTCGCAACTTTTTTTTTTTATATTTCAAAAAAGAAATGACAAAAACGCCTCACTGTGTACTACTCCCTGGTACAGACTGAGATAATGTTTTTTTTTTTTAATCAAAACGAATGTAAATCATTTAAAAATCTTTATTATTATTTTATTACAACCTTTCACAACATCCAAATGAAATTACTACCCTCGGGTTCAATAAATATTAGTGCGCCAATGAGCGGGCATAAGTCTCCCCTACCCTTCTCCAGCGATCCCTATTGCTCCCCTTATCCAAAGTTCCCCTCTATATTTTTCAGTTCGTCGTGCCACCTTTTCAAGGGTTTTCTCCAGATTCTCCTTCCCTCCTTAGGATACCAGTCCAATACCCTTCTGCCCCACCTTCCTGCACCTTCTCTGGCAACATGTTCTACATAATCAAACTTTAATTTTTTAGCAATGTACCTACACTCTGTTTTTTCTGCATCTAAAGCTATTTTTTATGAATTCGCCCCTTTTTTTTATTTTTAATATTCCAAAAAGGAAATGACGAAAATACATCACTGTGTACTACTCCCTTGTACATACTCACACTTTTTTTTTTTTTTTTAATTAAAACGACTGTAAATCATTTAAAAAGCTTCGGGAAATGTTTATCATGTTATTAAACCCATTTTAGAATTCTGGATTTGCTTTATTCTTGTTAACGTACCGAGCAAGCGAGCCAAAGTTTGATGAGGAATATTAAACAGTTAGCAGTTGGTCGAACCTTTTTACCACCCTGAATCACTGTGGCAACAGCTTGTGATAGTACTATCTGGAATGAGGCCAATTTTTCGTTCAGTTTTTCAGTTTTCTGGCGAATCATCTAAAAAAATTTCAACGAACTACAATTTTTTCCAACTTCCAGTCGACCAGGAATGTTTCTGTTTGGCTTGAGAATCAAGAAAAATCGGGCAACATTACTATTACCCTCATTAAAAATATTTATTTCCCTTAAAGTCGTAATTAAAAACGTCTCACTGTGTACCACTCTCCCCTACGGAAAATCGGATCTGACAAACGCGATTTAACTGCGTTCGATTTCTTCTTCTTTCTTTGGCCAACTTCTGTCAAATCTCATTAAATTTCTTCAACTTCGTCTTGCATTTGTATAGTTCTTGTGTTGGATTTTGTTTCTTCCTCAATGAGGCACTCTTTAATGAGCAAAGAAGCAATTTCATTAGGTCGCATTCAACGAAACTCATGCTATGAAACAAAAGCCCGTCTACTTACCACAAGAAATATTTCTGTGCACTCTGGAAACGCCATCACGATTCAGTTCGAAACAGATAATTATCATGCCTCAAAATATTATACGACACAATGAATTGTTACTCAGGGTGAAATGTCACGCCCTAAGATCACCATATTTTTCGGACTTCCTACGGAACTGATTACTTTCCGGATATGTAGTAGTGTCATGAGTCTGTGACCCAATGTTCTGCCGAATAATTTCTGCTGCAGTCGTTTGTCCGAATTTGATAATTTGCTATCGTACCACAAATTTACAGATACATTTTCACACATTTTGTAGGAATAACGGCGCCTCTTCTTTTACTTTTTGTGTTGCTAATGAGGATGTCATTTCTGTATTTATTTCCTAAATTTTTCTTTACTCGTTTATTAGAACAGCACCTGTTACCCATCCAGAAATATTGTCTTTAATTACAATAATCATGACAATGTACCAATACAAATTATTATTAAAGTAACTTGTGATCCTTCGATGAGAGCAGTCAAATTTTTCAACGTAAATCATATAATTAAAATTATTGTTGCATGGCTTTGTCTGTGTCTGCACTAGGTGGGCGACCACTTGCCAAGTGTTGAGGTGCCTCATAGAAGAACGCTTTCCTGCAAAGGTCATCGTTGTACATACTGCTGGCTGCTGCTGAGTCATAAACATGTTCCTCTCTCTTCTTCACAGCTTTTCCTCATTCATCATTGGGGCTGTAGGGGTGTTTTCAAAATTCTCGCTTTGTAATGCAGCGTAGGAACGCAGTACACATTTGCACGAAGTTTCTTGAGTATAGTTTCTTTTGCTGCAGCCTATACTGTTGCATGCTACTGATTTCTTGAAAATAGACACTTTCCTTTAAGATGCAGGTCCAGCTTTTTAAGAAGGCGAACAAAAACAAAAGACATCAGGTATGTAATTAAGAAAAATAAATTCATGTGTGTGGGTCATTTAGCGAGGGGGAAGGAAAGGTGGCATAAAAATATGGTAGAGTGGACGCCTTGAGACTTCAAAAGAACCACAGGTAGACCGGCAGATGGAGGGACAAAATATCAAGAGTAGTGGGTACCCCGATGGCATCTTATGGCTCAAAATAATTCGACATGGAGGCCGATAACGAAAACTTATGCCTTAAGTTGGGCAGACTAGTGGCGTCTTACCTACAAATCAAAGCTGTAGTAATAAATAAATACCCGATCTTCAAAAGGTCTGTCGCAGTTCTGACGGTTGACAGAAATGAGACTTCTGTCAGTCGAAATCTGTCATTCTGTCAAAAGCTTCAGCCAATCGGAACAGTTATTTTAAGCTTTCGTCAGAAATGACAGGAAATCGTCAGACCATATTCCGACGGTAGTCTTGCATTTTTCTGACCATTATCTGTAGGGATTCTGTAGATGTTCTGACATTTCTAGCTGTTATCTGGCTATTTTCTGCACTTACTTGTCGCTGTTCTGACATTTCTCTGACTAATTTCTGGCTATTATCTGGCTATTTTTTATACGTTCCTGTCGCTATTCTGACATTTATCTGATTAATTTCTGGTGGTCATCGAGCCTTATTCTGATCATTTTCTGTGTGCAACTTGACTATGTTCCGACAACTTGGACAATTTTCTGTCGCAGTTCTGATGGTAGTTAATTCATATACTTCTGTACAATGATTTTGTGCAACTAATAAAAAAAAGGAAAATTGTCAAGGTAAAAAATTAAAAATTATTTAATTTCTGGAATTTATTTTAAATTATTGTAATATCTTATCAAACAGTAATTAATCAATGTTACATCCCTTAAACGTTTCCATTTATTGTTAATCCTGTTTGTACATAATACCACACCATTCTACATTCAATTTCAATTTTCCCTCATACCTACTTAACTATAACTTTCTTTTTTCTTTGTTAGTACAATACATAGGATCAATTTTTTAAAATATCATTATTATCGAACCACACATTTAGTCACATATTCATATTCATAATACCGAAGTTGGTTCAGGGCTGATGGGGCCGTCTAAATTAGCCTCCCAAAATATGGAAAGACAGCTACTAATCAACAGAACGAATTTAAATTTCTGTACTTCGTGAATTACCCCCCCCCCCCCCGATATGTTTGAAGGACTAAATTTCTATTAACTGTACTTGTTCTTTTCGGACTGCATTCTTACGCTTCTCATTCTCATTAGGTCAGAGCAAGAAGGCTTCGAAGACACCTCCTGCACATGCTAATGGGACATCATCTACGCCGGATGTTGTATAAAACTATTAATAATTTTCAATAATGGGCAGGGATGTTTCCCCCCAAAAAATTCCCGTTTCCTGTTACCCATTACATTCCTCAAGTGGTTTTCTAGTGTTTAGTCCCCTGAATCTACTTGAAACCGTAAAAGCGTGCGAAAATTACAGTCCACCTTCCTTATTTAGAGGCAAAGAATTCGTCAGAAGTTGACGGTCGTCTCGATAACCCCGCCGTGGAATATTTTGCTTACCACAAAACATAATAGTTTTCACCATCGGGACTAGTCTTTCAACATTTTCCAGTTCTTTATTTGGGTAGTTTTCATTTAAATGACTGAAAACTTCAGGCATGAAAAAATATGTTAAATGTTGTGGGAGAGGTGGTGGTTACACTGAGTGCTCAGACTTTAATGTCCATTGCACTATGCTTCTAACGTGTTGAGCCATTTGTAGTAGCGGCCAGGTTGCTTTCTACATTGTCCGTGTAGTACTACGACAACTTCACTAGCCGGGTTATTACAACCCTGAGTTCCGTCGGAGCACTCCCACCGACGCTCCGGCCAGTTAACAGCGTTCAGATGCTGGTAACAGATTGCGTGCTTTTCCATTACCTTTGCTGCTAACTGTTGCGCCTCGGTACGTTCCAGGTAATAGTTGTACAATGCACGTAGACATTACCTGAAACGCTGGCTGTAGCGGTATTCGAACTCGGGACCTTTAGATTTCAAAAGCCGTCGTTCTTACCGCTACGCCACGGAGGCGACTAACTTCAGGCATAGAGGGTTCTTTTAATTTCTGAGGAAATCCTTTCCTGCGACGACAGCGTTCTTGTGGCATCAGGTTTCGCTGTGGATCTGGAATTCACCCTCTTTTCCACTCAATGTTTTGAAATTTGTGAGGGGTTGAGTGACTAATACTCCTAGACAAACGTTCTTCTGGAAACCGTCTTCCAGTCGATTAGTGAACAGGGAAGAAGGCAAGAATCATCGGTCCCGTTTGTTCTTCTCTAACTGCGTGGTTCTCATTCATGTTCTTTGTTCTCCGTACCTTAAAATACCAACATTCCCGTTCTTGTTCCCGTCTCCATATTGTCCTCATTTCCATTCCCGTGTTCTGCTTCCCACCTTGGTCCTGTTCCCGTTCCCGTTTCCCGTTCTTGTTCGCAATCCTATCATGTTCTCGTTCTTATCCTCGTTCTGAGAATGAGAGAGAACATGCCGTTTTCCTTTTTGTTCTCGTTCATTGTTCCAACATCCGAGTACTACAGGTTGATTTTTTCATTAAACATTTTTATAGGTAATTGATGGTTTTAGGCTTTCAGAATTTTACTTTTGCGCCAGTTTAAGGTGTCGGGAGAACACAAAAATTATCTCGCTCCCGTTCTTGTTCGTTCTTCTCTAACTGCATGGTTTTCCTTCATGCTGCTCGTCCTCTTTACCCTATAATTACCAACGTTCCGGTTCTTGCTCTTGTTCCCGTTTCCCGTTCTCGCTCTCAATCCCATCATGTTCTTGTTCTCGTTCTCAGTCTGAGAATGCGCACTGAGAACATATGCCGCTTTTCTTCTCGTTCTCGTTTGTTCTTCCAACACTAATGCAAATGCACCAATATCTCTCAACAGAAGTCTCCAAATTACGATTAATCACGGAACAGTTAACACTGAGGTTGATACAGACGTTATGTGCGCTATGTGTCGCACATAGTATAATAGCGGCTAGTTAAAAGGTATACAATCACGTCTCATGACTGAGTAATTGACGCCTCTTTGACGTGACGTGTTTTTTTTTCTTTTTTTTTTTTCGAATATGCAGAGCTTGGCTCCTTGCACTTTTTGGCCGTCGTTCTTCGCAAACAATGTTTTCAAAGTGCCGTGCTATTGCTACCCGCCATTGCACGATTGCCGTTGTTACAGTGTTTATTTAATTTAAAAAAAAAATTATATTCCCTCTCAATTATTATAGAGAAAAATTGTAGTCGCGCTACGTTTTGCTTTCGTTAAACCGCAGTGTTTTTCCGGAGGATTTGTGAGGGGGGAGGAATTCCCCCCTCTCATGGATCCGCGCCTGGTAAATGTGTTACTGTCGAAGCGATATTACACACAACTGTCCTCACTTTTTCGAGGCGCTCGAGCAAATTATCAATTCTCGCGCATACGTGTACGACGAAATCATCGCGAATATTATGTACGATACGAGTACGGCGTTCTAATCCAGCAACTTCTTGGAAGCTAGGCATGTTTTCAATCACAGCACGTGATGCGATTTCCTTTAACGTATTTACAAAACCTACACGCCTCGACTTCCTAAATACGACATTAACTAACCTCAGAGCGGCGTACGACCGAACTCCGCTGAAATTTTTGACATCAGCTGATCGGCGACCGACCTGTTCGTGCCTCTTGAGATGGTATTTGCGAACGCCTTCTTTCTACACGCGCAGATTCAACCCTGGATCGCTGATACAATACCCCGGCAGCTAGGTCTCGACCCGCACGCACCCATTTGTCTACATACATCGGCAAATGACGGAAGTGGTGCACCACGGTTATTAAAAATGCTGATGATGACTTTCTTCTGCAACTCCCCTGGCCGCCGTTCTTTTAATCTTCAATCGGATGTAAAGGATACCGGCCAGCGGCTAGTGGCTCTCCAATACAGTAATTACCTATTTGGCGAACGCTGAGCGTGCGGTGCCACGACCTTGCTCGTCGGCGTCCTTAACTCCCCGCACGGCCAATACGTAAATATTGTAAAATCCAGAAACCGGTTATGCGATAAGAATTACGATACCGAGAGACGACACGTATTAATTAGTTCATTTAGAGGGAATCAATAATATAGCGGATTAATAACGAGGAAATAAAATCGAACGAGTTGGCGATGCGGTACGGAACTGAGACGGAGAGCTAATTAACCTTGTGTGCGGTGCGCTGGAAACACCCTAAATCCGATACCTCGCCTCAGCGTACGTTACATTTCTTGGACATGGACATGGACATGCCCGAGACAAAAGTAATGTAACCTTATTATTTTACATGCCGAACTGGACAGCAGTCAGCCGGTCCGAGTCTGAAGACATACGAGTCCGGAGCTCGGGGCCGAATCGAGTGCCAGCATCCAGCATTTTGAAAAGGAGTTAAACCTGTAGTCGGCGATTAATTTCGCGGTGGTTGAAATTAATTTCGCTGATAGCCGGTTTCAGCGCAATTGACAGCTCGACCGGAAGATATATGAAATAGATGCATTTATAAATCGTCGCAAATTAAGCGCAAATATGGCACCTGCCTGGAGACTGGATTTGCGAACAGACGAACCAACTGCAACGCGATGTCGATTTTCGGAGACTGCGCCCGCTAAAATGGGTCACCTGGTGATTTGTACACTGTTGAGGTATCATTGCAAAATTCGCGTACCAGGATGGAGATGATGAATAGTTCAAGCGCCGATCATCCGATTCTAGTTCTATGTTTCGATGAGTTTGAAATCCGCCAGTGATTTTTGTGAACCTCGCGCTTAATCCTTTCCCTTCAACTTGAACTGAAGCAAGTCTTTAAAGAAAAAATTAGTCCAAAAACGGAATCAAAAATTCTTGAGAGTTGTATATTCACACAGTGGCGTGCGGTGATTTTTCCTATAGGAGGTAAGCGATAAGCGTATAGAGGTGAAGTAAAAATCAGAATAAAAGTATGAGACATGCCACTACAAAACGACATTGATGAAATTATTCAAATTGTCGTATCCCCGTGTAGGGTCATTCCATATGCATTTATTCTTTTCTGTGACGAATAATAGACACAGGGACGTACCACCGAAGAGTTTTCCGGGGGGGGGGATTGGGAAAGTCCCAACTGACTTAACTCAAAATTCCCAAACATCACCGCAAAGAAAAACCTTTGACTTGCATTTTTCCAAACTCGTAACTCAATTCCCAAGAATCAAAGCAAAAAAAGAAACCTTTTGACTTGTTGGATTTTCCCAAATCTACCTGATTGAAATAATAAATTTTCCCAATTGCTGAGTGAAAAATTCTTACTAGGGGATAGGGAGGAGTTGCCTCCTCTATCGGTACGTTCCTGAACAGAAATGACCAACAAAACAGTTTTCCACCATCTTCACAACCAGTTAACCACAAAATGTTTTCATATTGCAATACATGGCAATGTCTCTAGTAAAACTCAAACTTCCTCTCTTTTGCTTAGTTTTTAGAAAAGGTAATTCTGGTTTAGGCTTCCCACCATTAATAATTTCTAATTGTTCATTAAGAGTAGGTCGCGAAAATGGTTTTTCAATCAGATCTCGAATACATATTTTATGGACAAAAAAATAGGGAGCATTCAAACATAATGCGCTGACTAGTCGAAGAACATAATCACGTTTCACTGTCAACGTCAACATTCGTGTGCAGCCAAGCCGAGCCAGAAGTGCTTCCAGAACGCAACCAAACGCACAGGTTTTGTCGCGTTGAACACGCTAGTGTGTTCTTGTGTTGGTAATTGACATGAAGGCGGAGCGTAAGTCGTGTAATATTAGTGCAGTATGGAAAAGAGGTGTTAGATCCGACACATACCTTGCTGGCGAGATTTGCCAAACGCCGAACAGTATATATCTCCCATAAATGTGGGGGAAATCTATCATTTTAGTCAGGGACGAAAATGAGGGGTATGGAAGCCTCCAACGGAGTTGGAAAATCTTAGTATATGGATCAAAAGTTCAAAAGTTAAAAAAATCCAACAAGTCAAAAGGTTTTATTATTTTTATTATTATTTTTTAGCTATATAATATAACAAATTTTGTTACTCCGGAATTTTGAATTGAGTCAGTTGGGACTTTCACAATTTTAGCCCCCCTCCCCCCCACACACACACACACACGGAAAAAACTTCGATACGTCCCTGTAATATTTCAAGAATACTTTACCTAACCACACTAGAATGGGGAAGTTGACTTCTTGGGTTCTGAACCTCAAAATAAAAACAGAGGTCCAAATTTGTACCACTTCCTCTATATTGGTGTTTAAAAAAACAAAAAAAAAAAAAACTTCACAATTTTTGAGTTTATGGTGTTCAATAAAAATACTGGATGACCCAAGAGCAATTCGATCTCAAAAGTAGAAAATTTAAAAATAATTTATAAAAAATTTTGTTTTTGATTTTAGTTACTCTTATCGAATGAACTGTCAAAGCATTTCAAAGTGTCTCTCTCAGGCCTGGAATAGTTGGACGATGTTAAGCAAAACAGAACCAAGCAACAAAACCTGTTTTTTGAAAACTTGTGATTTGAAGTTCAAGAACCATATATAGAAAACTGTATGACATAGCGTTTACTGATAAGCTCTTTTCAACGTGGGTACACATTTTTGTATCGGGGGCCCAATTTTGAAAAATTCTACTGTTTTACGCTCTTTCCAACAATACAGATAACTTATTTTGTCAACAAATAATGGCACTTATAGTCCTGTGTCTTGCTTAAGAGCATCCTGTTATAAATGAGTTGGGAAGGGTGTTAAGGAGTCTTAAATAAGGCTCGAAAAGTCTTGAACAAGATTGGAGAAATAATACCATGTTTTTATTCGTGCTCATCGTGAAAACTCTCGGTACCCCCCCCCCCCTCCCTCCCACTCACCATCATCATCACAGTATTTTCTGTCACTTATAGGTCTTATATTTTACTTCGAATAGTTCTAAATACTGCTTAGAGATTAGGTTACACTTGATATGGTAAGGGTAATGTCGTATGGTAAGCATTGGGTTGTTGTGTTGTCCAGTATCTGGTGAGTTACTGTAGTATGCTGTGGTACGTGTCAAATTTTGTTCGACAAATGAGTGCCTGTAGTTTAAGTCAGTATGCGAGGTCAGTATAACGTAACTAAAGATTGAATTTACCTATTCATCTTCGGATTTCGTACAGTGTACCTTGCTGGCAAAAAATGCTCCAAAGATCTTTTAAGCCCTTATCTTATCATTTATATGCTCCAAAGAATCCTGCGTTTCTTCGGACACATTGTTCGGAGCCGGGGGACAGTCTGGAAAAGTTCATCGTACACGGCAAGAACGAAAGAAGAAAATCCAGGGGACGTTCGCCGAACAGATGGCTCGACTAGATTAAGGAGGTGTCCGTTACGAAACTGGAACGGCTAGTACGGGATGCCGAAGACTGTGAGGACGGGCGAGTGATAGTGAACGAGATAGTCGAGAGAATTGATCTATCCTTAAGTTCTCATCCATGAGCAATGGACCTATGATGATGAAGAGCGTGAGATTTAGCAAGGTAGCTTGAGATTAAAGCTGACCTCGCCCCCGCTTTTACTGCTACTCTTAGTGCAAAACCGATGTGAACGTCAAGACGTTCCATCGAATAAGGAGCGAATGTCGCACAGACTTTTCTGACTTATTTTGAAAACATCTCTCCATTCAAACCCAACATAAATAAGTTTGAAAATCTGATGTCGTGTATTACAAAAGTTCAAATCAGTCTTGCAACTATCTTGAGTGAACACGTTAAAAATTGATTTAGTTGTAATTGGTTCCAAAAGAACCAAAAGTTTTGATATGATATCATGGGCAAGACTTCAACAGCAGACAATAGTGTTCTAATATGGACATATAAGATCGATAAAACGCACTATATTACTGTACTTGATATAACCAAATCTGTGCCAGACTTCATCTACGAGAAGTATCGCATGACAAATTCGTTAACAGTACTCCTGTACCTCGCCTCGTTCCGGTGCCACTGCTTTTATACACATTCTCCAAAAACGCCTGAGAACTGGAATTCGGATCAACGCCCATTGCTCGCACATTCGCATCGATCTTGCGGAGGACACGTTGAGCTGTAGGTACTCTGCATACGCAAACAACATAGAGACAACGGCGAGAACAACCGGTTTCAACTAGTTAACACCTGTACTGTATGTACTTCATATTCTAGCAGATACTCGTATTTATTTAGCCAACATTATAACACAGACGATGCGGCGGTAAATCGCTGAAATTAGAACGAGTTTAACGGTGAAAGAGGTATAATATACCGATGGAGTGACGCCGGTCTCAGCTGCTCAATGAGTCAGAGAGAGTGAACGAAGAAAGAAAAACACGATAATGATAAATCGGAAGAAGTCGGCCTGTCCAATGCAGCTAGTCCCACCTCTGACACCGATGAATTAATAGAATTATTCCGCATTACAAGTCCCTATAGGAGTCTGGTCACCGCAGACGGGTTGTCTGCCAAGTACATAATCCACGTAAGTGTTTTTTTTTCTTTTTTCTTTCTTTTTTTACATTTACAACAAAACGAATCTCGATTCGACGAAAGCTTTGAAAATATTTCCACAAGCGTTTTTTCTCTTGTTTTTTCTTTTCAACCGGTAATAGCATTTATTAATTAATCGCTTGTTAAAGAATGCGAGAATATCGCAAGAAAAATATTGTGACCACTGATGTTATCTTTGATTTACCGAGATGCGTTGTTAATGTACAGATGATCGGAGACTGTTAAACTTCCTGTTTCACGAGCTTCGATTAGGGATTCCTGCATATAGCGCTTTCATACCTATCGAGTCGAATAATTCAAATAATTACAAATAAAAGGGACGTTAAAAGGTTTTTCGAGGGCCGGGGGGGGGTCTTGGGAAAATTTCAGTGCGCAAAGCAAAAAGTCACAAATAGAAAGAAAAGGTCTCGACTTTAAAAGCTGAGTTAAAAAGGAACAAAGCTCGTCTCTGAATTCTTATCGACTGTCTTCTTTTTCTTAGGAAGATGGAAGTATAGATAAGAATTGAACCCCCCCCCCCCACACACACAGAAAATTGGTTTGGCAGTGCACTTTACACTGCATATCTCCCCTCCGTTCCCGTTCCTATGTCACCAGCAAACATGGACGAAATTTTTATTCATCGTGTGAACAATATTTTAGCTAAACATGCAAAAGATGACACCGAGATTAAACTTGACAGGGTTGTTCCTTACTACCCCCTAACAATACCCCGAAAATTGTTAAAAAATTCTAGTGAGCTAATGACACTACTGGGGGAGAGCTGGAGTAAATTTGGATTTTGTATAATATCTCGCTTCCCATGGGCCCTGAAGAAGACCAATTTTGTCATTAAAAACGTTTCAGTTCAATTTTTGTGTAGAACCAAAAGCTTGGCTAAGAATCGAACTTTTAAATTAAATATGGTGTTCTCGAATTTAGTATGTCAGTATCTTATAACTGTCGGTCATCCTTATAGCTGTCAAAATACTAAAACGAATAAATTACATACTCATATCAATTGCACTGTAGCTTGAGTACAATGTGGCCCAATATTGTACAGTGCATTTGAGAACACAAAAATGTCAATGAAACAAATGCCGATATCAAAATCGAGCTCCACATTTTACTCGACATTTACGACCATGCAAATCCTACAGCCGTCGAGCTATTAGACAATAGCCAAGAGATCCGTCGACTGAAGAGATTCAAACCAAATGATTTACCCTTAAGATGTAAATAAGAACACCCTTACACTGGTAAGGGTGACTCAACCTGTGTAAACTATTAGCATAATTATTAATAGATAAACATAAGAATAATTGTATTTTAATTTAGGAATTTCTGGTGCATTTCTTATGCTGTTGCTTAGACATCATCATTTGATCTCGCACTGGCCTGGAAATATCTCATTTCGAATTAATCAAAAATAAGGTACTGATACCCTATAAGGCCTACTAAAGGGTTTTTGGAAAATAACTCGCCGCAGAACTGATATTTAAAAAAACTTTTTTCTGGGGTGAAACATCAAAATTTTCTTTAGAAAATAATATTGTTTTATTTTTAACCCGAGAGGGGCTGAGGGAAGCATTAAAAAAAAATGTAATTTTTGGCCTTATTAGGAATAGCATTTATTCCTAATGAAGCCTACTAATTCTTGCGAACTTAGTTGTATCAAAATACGAGAAAAAAATTGAAAAATTCAACAATTTTGACAATTTGTACAAAATTAGTAAGTTACTTGCTTAAGTTTTTGGCAATTTTTGATCAAAAACATTTTTATTACTTACTCGTTACACTCGTAGAAAGGAATATATTTTTCGGAAGCATGGTGGCTTCATAATCGATCACTTTGTTTCGAACTACTCTCTATCTTCTGCACACTTTTATGTTTATTGCCCATCCTAAATGAAAAAATTTCATTAAAAATCAAATTTACGATAATGGTATCATGGTATGGTGGGACGTATGGCGATGCACGCATGCCAAAGTGGCCCCTATGACACCGCACCCCCAGCCCCGGAAACTACCCTTTCGAGTATCGCATTAGTGGCCAGAGGGACGCCTTGGGGCCGGGCTCGAGCCTCCATTTCTCCGTGTGCGCGTCCTGCTAGAGCCAGCATGGGGTTCCGACTGACCGAGGTTCACGCTCCCCAAGCACTAGCCTGGAAATTTCAGGTCCCCCATAGCCGGACGCGCTTCCTCTTCATTCACCCCTCACCTCCTCATCTTGGTCTGTGTGTCGACGCAGGCAGGTGAGGACGACGGGGGAGCCCTACAAGGGGAAGGTCCGCAGTGCAGCTGCGGCAGCTCTTCTAGGATGGTACAGAGTTCTGTTCGATGGTGTGGGCCGAGCTTGGTATCGCCGGCTCTCTGCCTCGACCACTCCGCCTGCATCTCCTTCTTCATGATGGCCGAGACAAAGGCCGACACCCGGTTCCAACTGCTTCCGGTTTTCATCATCTCCGGAACCGGGGTGTCCGGCGCGAGACGGCTAATCACGCCGTCGTCGTCTTCGTCGCTTCTTCTTGCGCCGCCGCCGGGATCGATCGCTGTTGTAGCCGTCCCGCACCTTTCCTGCTCCCAGGCCTCACCTCAAACAGGGTGTGCCACAGTGTGTCCTCCGCCCCCCCCCCGATTACAGTGCGCGCACACGGGGCTCGGCGCTATCGACATCCGATGTAGGTATGTGCCGAAGTACCCGTGGCCGCTCAAGACTTGGGTAAGGTGAAAGTTCAGCGCTTCGTGCGATCTTCCTACCCATTCATCGAGAAATTTACGATAATGCGGGCCTCATTAGGAAACTAGTGAGATCACTTTTTCAAAGGCATTGGCATAGTGTAGGGTGTAAGTGTCATCAAAAAATCAAATATGCTGTATTGTAGCTCAGTGTATGCAGAATAACACCCATATTAATAAATTTTTAAAGAAAATACATGTCGTTATAATATTTAGTTTTTTTTAAACATGCAGATAGCGTCGGCGTTTGAAAATCACCACATTTCCCTGTTTTTTGGCTTCCGCTGGGATAGGAGGGATGCTCTTGGTTGCGGTACTCTCGGGGCAAGCCACCACTCGATTTCTTGCTGACTCAGCGCTAAACTACACACGCGTTTTTTGTTGACATGCTGACGTCAGCCTGTTTTTTAGCTTCGATAAAGAAGAATTAGGCCACGCCGTCCTGTACATTTTGAATGGCGAAGTCAGCGGGTCAACGTACTCCTCATTTTTACCCTACTAATCAAAAACAGTTTCATACACGTCTCATCCCCAATTTCTTTACTGTACTATTTTAATTTTTTTTTTTTTCGGAAAATGTCTGCCCAGCTATCTGGAAAAGTACAGATCATCACATTCATTTTTTACCACAGGTTCTTCTTTCTTTTTTCAATTCAAGTAGTAGTGCGCCATATCGAGAGATAGTTTCACGACATGAGGTAAAGGGGTGGGCCTTATTTGTACGCCGGACCTTATATGGTATCAGTACCCATAATCGAATCGACATGTCAACACTTTGGCGTTGAAGTTTGGATCGACAATTCATTCAATTCAAAAAACCTTTATTAAGGGAAATAAATAATATTAGTTTATAATACATATATAATGAATTAGCGGTCTCAAGGTGGGGCTCACCCATCTCCTGACCCATGCCGGGCAAAGGTCTCCTGTAGACGCTCCCATTCATTCCTATTACTGGCTGTTCTTTAGAACATCCATTAGGTAACTGATATCAAATTCTGTATAAAAAACTGTAGGACAGTCGATATCATATTTCTTCTAGAAATACTAGCAGGTTATCAATAATAAATATGTAATGGAGAAACTTACTAGTGTCAAGTTGAATCAGAAAAAGGAAAATTAGGTGATAATAGGAAGATTAGATGATTGAATAACGAGATCAAAATCTGTATGGAAAGCTCTGTCAATTTTTACATCGGCATTTGAATAGCCAAATTCAACGAAAAATTTGTGGTTACCGAGACTATTTTCTGTACTCAATTCGATATCAACTTTCTCATAGATTCTCGAATAGTCAAAGCTACAAAAAAGTTGAGGTGGTCGAGCTGCTTTACCATTCTTAAATCGATATCGACTTTTCCATCGATATTTTACTAATAAAAGACGATAATAAATCAACGTCGACAACTATACTGGTTCCAGCTCGACTTTTCAGTTGACTTTGTCCAATTCGACAAATTTGTCGGGTCGGAAAAGTGACTAATTTTGAATGTCGACACAAGTGTCGACTTTTGTATCGAGTGTGTTTTATGGGTGATCTGCTCGCTTGTATCCAGAAATGTTTGTTTAGGTCCACTATTTGGTCTGTATTTTTAACTAAAAAGAAATTAGTTTTTACAGGGTAATTTCAAAAATCCAGGCGTACACTGAAATATCATGAAATTCCGTCTAAACAGAATGTACCCAAAATTTGTATTCAAAAACGAAAACCAAAGGCCCCAGCACACTGGCGCAGTCAAGTGCACCTGGGCGAATCTAACCGCGTAGTAGACCGCGCCAGTGGGCACGGGCCTTGACTCGTGTTACCGAGAGGTCAAGGTTTTGAAGACACGTTGCCGTACTCAAGAATGAAAAAACGAATAGACATATATTATGCATAAATTTTATCCGATAGCCAATGTTCATGTCGTTTAATGCAACAAATTTAATGAAATATATCGATCTAAACGCTGCCCCAAAAGTTTTCATGTTGAAACTGAATTCCATGGCCGAGAAACCCCGAGAAATTATGCTTGTCTCGAATCTACGAGTATAAATTTTTCCATATCTTCCTTAGGGGCCTTTATTTTCATGTGCGCCGGAAAGTAATGTCAAATATGAATTCAAAAACTCGAGAAAATTCAATTATTACTAATTTACGAGTATGACATTTTTTCTATTTCCCTCTTCCAAAATGCATTAATTTTCATTATATCTGTAAATCAGTGCCAAAACTCCACAACCCCCGAAGCCCAAGAAACGATACTGATAACGTGCCAGCACATTTTTCAAGGTCCCCTCCCCCCTTTCCTCCCTAATGCTTCAATTTTCATGGCAACTAGAGAGCAACCTCGGAACCGAATTTCACAAATCCGAAAATCCAAGAAACGATATCTATCTCAGACTGCTACATTTTTTCTTTTTTCTTGCTCCCCTCCTCCGACTCCTGCCCCAGGTTTTACAACTTTTATGGTAGCTAACAATTAATATTGAAATCGAATTCTTCGACCAAGAGAATCTCAGAAACGATATTCGTATTGCAGTTAGCATAATTTTTGACCCTTACTTCTCCCAGGGTAGTCCAAATTCAAAATCAAATACGAAAATGATGAAAACTTCACTATCGATTTATCATTCTCCCCTTCTTTTTTTTTTTTTCGTGCTTATGCAGTTTTATACATTGAAGTTTTCAGATATTAGACAAAACGTGAAAAACGCATGCTATTTATATTGTATTCAAAGGATGCGAGGAGATTTAGGAAAAAATTCCAGGGACGGCTACCGGGGCTAGAAAGCTTGTCCTATACCAATTTCCATTCCTACTAATCACGGAAATTGGTTATACCGAAAAATAACTAACATTCTACGTTTCCGTTTAAGGCTCTCTTAATGAGCACCAGGGAGAAGGGCTATTTTAAATCTCCTTTTTTGAGAGGTCCAGAGTAGTTACTGTAAAATTGAATACATCTAATTTAAAAACTTACCAGAACAAATATTTGTTTGAAATATTATTTTCCAAAATTTCACGTTCTCAATATTTCTACAACAATTTGATGTTGCAGAGCTTACAGCTCCCTGACCCAAAATTAGCTTCATGCGAATTTTCAATTTTTTTTTCTGTGACTCAGAAGACCCACAGAAACAATTTAGGCCAACTTTCCTCTTTTCTTTTCCTTTTCTTTTCATTTGTCTATCAAAACTGAAATGTCTCGATGTCTCGGTGACACATTTTTTTTTTTTCAAATCGAAATTCAAGTACTTTTCCCCCCGAAATTTAGTGCCACAATATCCCAGTTTGCGCTTTCTAATATTTGAAGAAGATAATTTCATCGTATAAACAAGCGGCACCTTAACATAATTGATGTATAAAAATCAGTTATCAATTTTTACTATTCATTTCTGGTCTGAATCCATTTTTGAGGTTACATTAGTCCTGTTCTCTTTCCTAGTGGCTCCACCAGGCGGTTAATACTTGAATTTCGAATTGGTATCTACTTCAAAGTAATAAAAACTAGGGTTTCTCGAGTCGAAACTTTTAGTTCTAAGATCATTTTAGTCGTATCTCTTCCCCCATCCTCCCCCTATCGAGAATTGATTCATAAAAGGCTGGAACGTAAAATATTCACGTTTCAAACATTGGCGTCAATATATGGAAATTGGGTTTTTTATTCGGGAATTCAATTTTTGTGGTTATTTCGATTATATCTCTCAATCATACTGGTTCACAGGGGGCTAGAGCGTGGAATAGCTAAAATTTTACCATTTAGCCTCCAGTGGACTAAAATGAGTAGGAGGTAGGATCAGAAAAACCTAAGCTAAATTTTTCAATTCAAAGAAGACAAAGATAAGGAGAAAAAAGTACTTTGGTGTACTTGACGTCAATATTTGTAACTTTGAATATTTCATGTTTTAGCCCCTTGTGGTTCAGTATGGGTGGAGAATACGACCAAAGCGACTTCAAAACTGAAATCATCGACTGAAGAATCCTTAATCTAGATACATTTGAAGTAGGTACCCCTTTGAAATTTCAGGATCTAACGTCCAGCTGGAACCCTTAAAGTCGAGAGTGGGGCCAGTACAAGCTCAAACATGAACTACGGGCCGACAAAAATCATAGAAATTGACTTTAGTACGTTCAACGGTCTGGCTGAGGGTGCGGAGATGCAAATTCATCCCGAGCCTTTCGACCTGTTGTGACCGTATGGGCCCTTTTTGTCAAAATCCGGAACATTATTGAAGAAAATTTTAATTTGTTTGCCGGGCCCCTTACGTTTCGCATCCAAAAAATTAAATTACTAGGCTGTGCCTGTTTGAAGGCATTTTTATCTTGTTGCTCTAGGCTATAATGGCAAAAATTCACCTTTTTTCCAAAAATGAATGCGATGACCTGTAAATTGAAATGTTTTCACCTGCTCGTAAGAGAAGACATTTTCTTTTATCAAACCAATTTTCCGAGTAAAATTTCATTTTCATTTTTAATTAGAAATGCTAATTTTAATTTCACCTACTTGACCCCTAAAATTTTTTAATTGCAAAAAAATGTCTTTTGCGTCATTTTACATGGGAACAAATTTAGTTTCTAGAGTGACACTTTTCGAGGGAGGTCTGGTTGGCCGAGTGGATAGCGCGTTGGTCTCATGCAGAATCCGGAGGTCCCGGGTCCGAGCCCACGTAGTAGCTCGCCAGAATTTTCGACCTAGGCTGCTTTTCAGCTAGAAGGGAAGAAGGCTAAGACAGCCCTAACAGCCTCCCAAACGTCTCTGAAGTAATGCTCGAAAGGGCAGATTCCAGGAATCGGGTAGAGAGCAAATTAGAAAAGAGACACTTTTCGAGAGAGAGAAAGAGAGAGAGAGAGAGAGAGAGAGAGAAAAAGAAGGATTTTCGTGGACTGTTCTCTAACAGTATCATTTTTAGTCGGTTTGCTTGTGTTCAGTTTTGGGCTTGTCGCCCGTTTTGGACAATTTGTCACTTTTGTGTTCTTTCTCTGGTTTTGATTATTCATCAACATTACTCTGTTCATTCATTTTATATGGTTTCCTAGAATTGAATAATAAGGGGGATCGTTCGATTTAAAATTTAGAGCGAGAATATTCTCATTCGGTTTCCCACTACGGCTTCAATCACAGGTATCTGGTAGCTGACGGTCCAGCAAAATTTCTGTAATGAGCTAACCTATTTAAACCCATTTTGGACCAGCGTGGGTGGATTTTTTCATCCTTTTGCCTGTGTCTGTCTACTTCTGGTGAAAATTCCCGAATGACGGATACACGGGCGAGCGCAATGAAAATGCGTTCCTTATTGAAGAGGGAAGAGGGGTTCGGTTTTGCTATAAAATATCTGAGCAAAACATGGAAAAGTTGGATATTTAAAACTGACTCAGTGGTTAGAGTTTGACTGGTGACAATATTCTTCTCGTATTACCTAATTTTCGAGGATTTGCAGAAATTTGTCAGGAATCCGACGAAGGATGAATGGCGCCGTGCAATAATTAGCCTCTAGTTATCAATCCGATATATAAGACCGCGGCATGTTAGGTTTGTCGAATTTAACCAAGCATAACATTTTTATGCTCACCTGTATCGGTAAGACTTCGTTCTATTCTGAGGAAAATAACTCTAAGAGAACCTTCTAATTGGCGGTGCTTTTATCGCGTCAATCCTTGGCAGTCGTGGATGGAACTAATGGATTAGGCCTATGTTCGTTTACTCATAACACGAAAAGTTTTGAAAAAAATTATACGCGGTTGGGTACAAATTTCGCCGTTTATACATGCATGATTCTCTCTTAACGCATTGTTTTTATCGAATTAAAGTGTTACGTTATAGAATAGATAGATGTCCTCCAATATCTTCATAGTTGCTTTACGCTGGTTAACGTGTGAAACGTCTGCCAAACTTCCAAGTAGCGAATGGAGTGCTCAAACTACGAAACAAAAGCAGCTTCGCTACTCGAAGAGGGTCGGCTGTGCCTTCACTCTATTCAAAGCTTCAAACTATTTAGCTGCAGACTGCCGTCGCGCAGCAAAGATCAAGATCAATAAACGACTTTCTCTGAAGTGAAGACTGCATGAAGAACATATGTGTCTACAAATGATTCTAAAATTTGAATGAAATCGATTCGTGGAGCTATAAAAAAGTTCTTCTGAGCTTCTTTATTTAATTCAACCAATTTGAGTGACATATTAGGAAATTGTTATTTTTCATCCGCTCAAGACAAAAGAAGAATTTTATTTCGATTCAAATAAAGTTTACAATTTGAACAGGCATAATCAAGATGATTACCAATATGTTTGAATGTAGTATATCAAAACTTGTTAACGGGCAAACAGTTTTGAGAACATCAGAAGTACATTTTTGTTCCTCATGACTTTGTAACTCAGCACTGGCATTGAACGATCGAAAAATAATATACCGCAACTCACACATACAATTGTAAGTCATTTTTTAATTGTTCACGCTGACATTTTCTCAGATCTTCTCATTTTGTTTGGTAACTTTGGAATCTCTGTTGTAGTATTTCTCTTGGATGCTTCTTGTAATATATACAGTTCTGCTTCCGGCGTTCTAACCTATGTTACAAACTCTTTACAGTGCATTAGGTAGATGTTCATCATTTATTGCTACTTGCTTATTTGCTACATTTGCTACTTGTTCGTATGATATTAGTTCATTTGCTGCATCGCATATTCCCACAATTACCAGAAAGAGGAACGCCGTCGTTTCGTTCTCAGATGAAGGCAGCCACACACTAAGACTTCATCACTTGAAACCTGAAACAGAATACCAAAATTAGGCATTAATTCTTTTAGGTATTATCGTATTTATGAGACATGATTTTCACATAGCATTATTGATTATTCCTTGGAAAATTTACTGATAAGACTATGTATCGCCGAAATAGATACCTCAAAGGAACATGTTTCACATGATTCAGATTTGGTAATAATTCACACAGGGACGCAACTAGGGGGTTTCAAACCACCCCCCCCTCAATAATTTGGCAGTTGGCAAATTTTGAAATTGTTCATTTGAATTTTTCATTTCTTATGAATGTTTGTTTGTTTACATGTGTTTTCTTTTTTCAATTAAAAAATCGACAAATTTTTTATTTTTTTAAAATCTTGTCAGCGAATTTTTAGTTTATAAAAAATATTTTTCGGCAAATTCTTCTTCTCCACCTCCCCAAGTTGAAAGTCGAATTTCGTCTCTGAAAATGGAGTATCCTGGTCTCTTGTCAGAGACTAGTCAGTCAAAAGCCGAAGGCTTCAAGCCGAGTATCGAACGTTACCTGAAAGGTTGAAACAAAGTTGAAATGTGGAAGATATTTCGAAAATTTGAAAGTCGGTAGCAAACGTTGAAGTTCGAATTTCTATGACTATTCTGTTTTTACCAAATTCTCTGTTCGATCTAGAGACTGAAATTTGAGAAAATTGAACATTTTATTAAAATCTAAAAGTTGAAAGCAAAAGACTTATTTTTCCATGTCACTAGCTGAATCCGATAGCAAATGTTCTATTGTTTTGGTACTGGTGAATATATGAGAGAAATTTAGTCTGGAACAAAAGTTAAAACACCATGTTTTTCCCATAAGAACGAAAGGGAGCTTGTGGCACGGATTCCCCTAAGCCGATCGACCTGAAATTTTGTAGTTTTTTTTTTTTTTTGTGGTTGATTTTATTAGAACCAATTTAGGAGACGAATCAAAGGAAATTCAGAAAAAAATGCCATCAAGAGTAAATAACGACTACTTGAATATGTAAAGGAAATTGTGTGTTCCTCTCTAGTAGTTCTAACATCATTCCAGCTTACCTTCTCAGACTAGGGTATGCTCATGTCCGCAAATGTGAAAATGCATGAGGATAAGGTTCCAATCTGCATTTGCAGGGACGAAACTATTGGGGATGGGGGTGAAACACCCCCAATAATTTGGCAGTTGGCAAATTTTGAATCTATTCATTTGAATTTTTATTTTCTAAAAACGTTTGTTTGTTTGTTTATTACATAGGCTGTCGCCAAGTAACTGAAACTAAAATTCGTACGGTCCGCTAAGGCTACCTGTCGGCGTTTCAACGCAGTAGGGGAATATAATTTGGTTCATTAGCTATCGATTGATACCGCACCGAGCTCATTTGATTGAAAACTCGCTGTTCCAGACAATTTGAAAAAAACCATATGCGTTGACCCCTCCAGGTTTTTTAAAGATTTTTTTAAAGAAGGAAAAAAACATACAATTACAAAATTCTCTATTATAATCATCATCTTCATTAAGTACACGAATATCTATTTCAAAATAAGCGCCATTCATGGCTACACAGGCGTCCATTCGTTCTTGCCATTTATCAAACGTTTCCGCGTATTCCGTCACCGGTAACGAGGAGAAAAACATCTGCACCTCGGTGATGACTTCTTGATTCGTGTTGAATTGACGACCGCGTAAGGCTGCCTTCAGTTGAGGAAATAACCAAAAGTCTCGGGGGCGAGGTCAGGACTATACGGGGGTGGGGATGAATTGTGATTTTGTTTTTAGAAGTCATCATTTTCCTCCTAGGTACTGGCGGCGGAATACGCGAGAACGTTTGATAAATGGCAAGAACGAATGGGCGCCTGTATGGCCATGAATGGCGCTTATTTTGAAAAAGATATTCGTGTACTTAATGAATATGATTATTAATAAAAAATTTTGTAATCGTATGCTTTTTTCCTTCTTTAAAAAAATCGTTAAAAAATCTGGAAGGGTCAACGCATATGGTTTCTTTCAAATTGGTCTGGAACAGCGAGTTCTCAATCAAATGAGCTCGGCGTGGTCTCAATCGATAGCTAATGAACCAAATGATTATTCCCCTACTGCGTTGAAACGCCGATAGGTAGCCTTAGCGGGCCGTACGAATTTTAGTCTTAGTTACTTAGCGACAGCTTATGTATTAACATTATTTTTTCTTTCAATTAATAAATCGGCAAATTTTCAAATTCTTAAAAAATTTTATCGGAGAATTTTCAGTTTGAAAAAATTATTTGTCGCCAAATTTTCCTTCTCCCCCCCTCCCCCTTATATTGAAAATCAAGTAGTTCTTCGTCTTCATCCTTGCATTTTCCTTTTTCCTCGTTTTTCAGGTGTCTTATTACAATTGCCCCAGAACTTTTAACCCTTTTAACCCCTCATAAGAACCTGCCACTGCTTGACTTTTATACATGGAAATGTGGAAAATGGCGTAATTTACGTTTGAAGTAGAAGGTGGAAGGGTTGAATCATTGGCTATTGCTTTCGGCAAATTTTGTGTAGTGAAAATTCATAGATTAAAAACTAAACTCATTTAAAAACGTATTCATAATCTGTTGGCACATATGTAACTTTCAACTTCAAAACCAGATGTGCAGTTGCGCAGCTGTAATAATGACCTAGTTTCCTGGTTCGGCTTCTACAAAAACGAGAATTTAAATCAAATTCTGAGTAAGTGCAGTTTTGAGGCACTTTTCGAACTATTTTATCTCATTTCTCGTAAAACTTTCCTGTCAATAAAAGCACCCGGCCGACCGTAATTAAAGCTACCAAAACAGAGCCATAAATGCACACTTGAAATTATTTATATTTAGAAACATTCGAGGCCTTCGCATAAAAATACAAATAAATCGAGTGATATTTACAGTTCAATAAATTCCATCAAGCACCGTATTCGTGGACCAGGGAACTTATTACTAAACAAAACTTCTTAAATATTGAAAGTAACTATACTTTCTTAATTTTCAAAGCACGTCGCTACCATTAGGTAAAACAAACCTTGCGAAAAATCACGACTCAATTACTCAATTCATATACAGTTGAAAGATTTTGAAGAATAAAAATTTGAAGATAGGTTGAACCCATAGCCGACACTTCCCCCTCCTTCAGTTAAGTGCAAACTACAAAATTTCATATATTCCGCGAAACATGGGAATTACTGAGTGAGGGAAGGAAACATTTTTGAGTGGTCGAGTTCCGTGTCTTTTTGTTTTTCGTTATTTAAAGAAAAAAGTAGACATCATAGGAAGTTTTCAATCAGGTTCAAAGCATCTGATTGTAAATTCCAGTTAGGTGGAAGCGCACGTTTGCACCTGAAGATTCGCCGGCCATAGTTGAAACGCAGAAAAATAAATCGTGGTGTAAGTCCATGACCGCCTCACAAATGAGGGAGTGCGAAATTCTACTCACTTACCTCTCAGTTCTGCCAGTCGGGAAGTTGGAATCATGTTGGTAACAAATGCAAGCCATTACTCAGCTGCACATTAGGAATGTGAAGTATCCTGATGGAGGACCAATCAGGGTGATTTCAGGATAGTGCGGCGGGGGTAATTTTGCGCGCGTGCACCGCCATATGCCCCACCATCGTCGATTAGGAATGTAAAGAATGGTATTTGTGCTCGTCATCACACCAGAATTCTTACATTTCAGTTTTGTTAGCATGGTCAGAAAAATTAATGTCCTCAGTTATTTGAGTATTGTTTACCTCATATCTTTAATCTTAAACGAGTGACAAGGAGTTCTAATTCAACGTCTCCCTTCATGTAAACGTCAATCTCTTTATATACGTTTGTTAATAAATTATTATATCTTGATTTATTTTCGAAAAATTACCGCCCCCTTTCAGTGGACTCCTTTTTTTCATTTTTGCTCTCAACCCGAGCATGATTCCCCCTCTATTAGCAAAAGGGAACCAGCAGATGACTGGAAATTCAGATATACTATTCTTAGAACATTTTTCTCTTTTCACGTGTATGCTGTGGAGGCATTCAGACCTACTCGATACAGACAAAATAAAAATCCCTATTGTAACAAAAAATCGCATATTTTGTATCTGTAAGAAATAGATGTACCATGGTTATCTTTTATTTCGCATCAACATAAAAATATATTTCAGTTCTGTTCAACAACTTGACGAATCGGAATATAAATGTTTCACATGTAGTTTTATACAACGGGATACATAACGAAGTTCTCCATTCATTAACAGAAATATGAGAAGTGGGGACAGTTGAGTCAAGAGCAAAGGGAGTTAAGATCAAGGGTTCTACTTCTGTAAGTTGAATGCAACCAACAAAGGGTGATGAAAATACATTTCTCCTTAATTATTGTAATCTCGTATAATGCCCTAGGTAAGCATTAACTCTGATCATAAGTCTCGTGTATAGAAAGCCGATTTGCTCCCTCATCGGCCTCGTTTTAGTCACGCTCAGCTTGGGTGAATTTCTCCCTAAATTCGACCTCTCTCTGCTCCCAACAAATGAATGAACACGGTCGATGATAGCCCAAAAAATTTTCCAACATGAACGGCAGAAACGCTACAACTAAAATTTTCGGAAGAAAAGAAATTAAAGTTGTCCCAATTACTCGTAAGTATTTTACTCTTTTTTATTTTTGGCCCCATGCAAACGTAAGAAAGGAAAAAAAATTAATTAACTGTATAAAAACGAGTTATGAATTAATTAGAACAATGAAACATCTACAAGTATTATCGCATCGTCTAGGACCGGTTCGTTCGTGTTGCACGTGTATTTGCCTCATGGCTCATGCTCAGACTTCTTTAATAAACGTCGGCAATCGGTTTTCCAAGCATGTGTTCGCTGCCCGAACTGCGAACACAGTTCGTGAGGTTCGCGATTTTCGTCACTACTGACATGAGTGAGAGACGTTCGTCTCTTTTATATGAAGACCAAACACAGTATTCGTGTTCTGCGTTTCGTTTCGCTGAGTCGCGTTTTCAAGTTCAATTTTATTGTTGTTTCATGTGAGGCCCGAGAAAAAAATTACCCGCAGCCATTGCGTAGTTGGCTGATTTCAGACTCCATTCAGGTCTCATTCACTTAGAGGGACTGAAAAGTTAGTCAATCGTTCGCAACATGTGTGCGCTCGGGCAGGTTTGTTCGTAAGGAGATAGTCGAATTGTAATCCTCAATGCTTCTTAGAAAGGGACTGTTTCTGTTTACTATAGTATCCTTAGCAAAAAACTGACACTTTTCAAGCACTTATGTTGTCTTACTTGCACTTCTACACATCATGTTTTTCTTCATCTCATCCAGGGACGTACCGAAGAGTTCTTCCTGGCGGGAGGAGGGGGGGGGGGGTAAAATTATGAAAGTCTCAACTGACTCCACTCAGAATTCGCAAACATCAATGTAAAAGAAGAAAAATCTTTTGACTTGAATTTTTCCAATTTCTCAACTCAATTCCCAAGTACCGAAGCAAAAAAAACAGAAAAAAACTTTCAACTGGTT
The DNA here is from genome assembly GCA_031841125.1 of Acanthococcus lagerstroemiae. Lineage (NCBI taxonomy): Eukaryota > Metazoa > Arthropoda > Insecta > Hemiptera > Eriococcidae > Acanthococcus > Acanthococcus lagerstroemiae. The sequence goes on along the minus strand of CM063106.1, from coordinate 17,648,713 downwards.
GGATTTTTCCAACTTGCCTGACTGAAATGGTAAATTTTCCCAACTGCTGAGTGGAAAATTCCTACGGGAGGGGGGGGGGGGTTAGTTGTCCTCCTGCCCCCTATCGGTACGCCCCTAATCTCATATTTCAAGGGGTGAAGATGGACACATGCAGAAGTGCTTGCGATTGTTAAAAGCTTGTATTTGCAAGAGGTAGGAGTGTTGGTCTGACCCTAGTGACAAAAAATTTGCGGAAGAGCCTAAACTCGAAACGTTAACTAGGTATCCATAAGCTAGGTATAACTAATTCCAAATTCAATGATTGAAGGAAACTAAACTTTGCGATCTAAGGTTAACAAACTGATTTTATTGAGTCTTGAGCATTCTAAACAGGGGCGAAACTACTATAGGGGTGTGGGGGTTGAACCCCCACCCCCAATAATTTGGCAGTAGGCAAATTTTGAAACAGTTCCCATTTTTTAGGAATGTTTGTTTATTTTTTTTTATTTTTTTTTTCAATTAAAAAATATTTCGATTAAAAGATCGGCAAATTATTAATTTTTAAAAGGTTTTGTCGGCGAATTTTTAGTTTTCAAAAAATATTTGTCGGCAAATTTTAGTTCTTCACCTCCCCAAACTGAAAGTCACAGTTCATTTCTGAAAAATGGAGTACCCGAGACTCCTATCAGAGACTAGTCAGTCAAAAGCCGAAGATTTCAAGCTAAATATCGAACGTTATAGTTGAACATTTTATTAAAATCTAAAAGCAGTCACAGAGCCAGCCATCTGCGGTAGGTGGTGCTTACTGTTTACCGGAGGGGGGGGGGCTTGAGGATATAAATTGAAGTGTCATTTTCTTTCTGATCGCATCACACTTTTTCTGCTCGGTCGACTTTCATGAAATTTGTTTTGACATATTGGCTTTTACCCATAGATGGTTTATAGCAAAGAAAAACTTCAAAAAGTTCCTGGGTTGAGCTGTATTCAAGCTCCAAAGTCATCAAAAAGTGACGACTTTTATGGACATTCCGGTATGGTAATAGAACAGGGGTGAGACGAGGTTCGTTTTCGTTTTGAAACGAACGGCATTGTTGGTATGCAGACGACAGCGGGAAGTGGGGTGGTTCTCTTGTACTGTTACATCAGAAGAGGTCGAAAAGTGATGTTGTGTATTCAATTGAGCAGTGATTTTGTGCAGTGGTAAGCGGTTGATTTTTGTGAAATTTGTTTTGACATATTGGTGGGGTGGTTCTCCTGTACTGTTATATCAGAAGCAGTCGAAAAGTGATATTGTATATTCAGTTAAGCAGTGATTTTGTGCAGTGGTAAGTGGTTGAAATTAATTTTTTCAGGCCCTTTTTCGTTATAAATTGCAGTTATTGCGGTTGAACTATTTTCTTTTCGTGTGCAATGATAAATTGAGCAGTGATTTTGTGTATTAATTTTTTTCAGTCCCATTTTCATTATAAATTTTTTTGATATTCCCTCTCCTGCAAGAAATAATATTGGTAGAAAAAGGCGGAAACAGCAACAACAGCAAAACTGTATAAGAAACGTCCCAAGTTTGAGTCAAGAAAAGCATTTTTATACAATAGTGCTATACCATATGAACAAGATGCAGCAATTGGTATTCTTTCAGTTCTATGTTCACACTGCAATGAAAAAAAAAATGGAAAGGTGAAACTGTCGGATTTTGTTGCTCAAATGATCATATTAAATTGCCTGCACGGCCAGAATTACCTTTATTGTTGAGAAAATTGATCAAAGGTCAAAATCCATCTTTTTTACGATTAATTCGGCGATATAATGATGTATTTGCCATGACTTCTCTTGGTTGCAACGAAATGAAAGGCGGTTATATGCCAGCATTCAAGATTATGGGGCAGATGTACCATCAGATTGGTAGTTAGATCCCTAGCAACGAGGATACATCGCCGCAATACCTTCAGATTTATTTTGTTGGGAAGATTGTCAAAAATATCTACCATGGAAATAGAGATTGCAGTGTACGAAGAAAAGAAAAGAGAAACAGTATCACAAAAAGAATGAATAAGTATATCATAAAATTTGTAGGAACACATTACTAACAGTTTTTTTCTTTTGAATGACGTCCTATACAGAGTTGAGAGAACTTCAAAAGATGTACTTCATTTTCAACTGTTTCTCCTTATTCCTATCTATAATATGAGCAGAAAGAGTTATTTTCATTATAATTTCTACTACATTGTTCGAGTGAAAATAACTCACAACCGCCGAAGGCGCCCCGTCAGAGGCTAGTAATATATAATATGAAGAGTTCTAAGAGGCAGTGGTATATTCAGGAGGCAAGGGGCGAATGCTCTCAAGGAACCTGAAATATAATGTAAAATATGCAGAAATGAGCAATAATTTTTCGCTTTAAAACATGTTTTTTCGAAAAATTTTCGCTCTAGTAGTAATTTTACCTTCATTTTCATACAATAGTCCTCTAATATCGGCGATTTTTTTTTAAAATACTTCAATTTTCGACTTTGTCTCCCTTGAAAATCTTACTCCTCCTCCCCCGGAAAATCCTGGCTACGCCACTGATTGAATTTGGTCTCAAAATTCATAATCAAAACTGGCGATTCAACTTACCGACAACCCATTGGAAAAAAAAATTGACTAGATCGTGTGAAAAAAAATTAACACTTAGAACGATCAGATTTTCGAACTTTTGGAAGTAAAAAAAAACTGTATTTCTGTGAACTTATCAAGTTATCAGTTCTCAAACAGCCATTCAGGTATTTAGCCATCGATATTCAATGTGAACTGGATCGCGAGCTTACCACTTGGTTTGTGAATATTATAAAGAACGACGAACATACGATTCTTCTATCTTTCAAAAAAACAAAAAAAACAGTGTTGATTTATAAATACATACCTATTAAAATGTAGTGGAACGAAAAATTTTGAACAAAACTAGCGAGAAAAATAGAAGGAATTAGTTTTTTTTTATTCACGAAATTTTGCCAGGGGAGGCTCCGGCAAGAGTTAGCGGGTGCTCAGTACCCGCTAGCACCACTCTGGCTAGGGACCTGGCGTAATTATGATTTTTTAAATGGTGAAAATTTTGAAACTGTTCATTTGAATTTTTCATCTCCTTAGGTATAATGATTTAATGAAGCCTGAAAAAGTCTTGAACTAATTCGAGAGATCCTTGAAGTCTCAGAGAAGTCTGAAAGAGTCCTAAAAGTTTTACATAAGTTGGAAGGGAGGTTTTGATGGGTCAAGAGAGTCTTATTATGATAGTATTAAATGAATCCAAAAAACCTCTCGGATGGTGTATATATTTGCACAAGGGCCGAGAAAGGAGAATGTCTCAAGCGGCTCACTATAAAACAGGCGCTTCAAAAATAAGGTAAAATGAGGAACGAAGGAAAGAAGAAAATTTTCAAATTTTTTAAATGTTTTGTCGGCGAATTTTTAATTTTCAAAAAATATTTGTCGGCAAATTTTCCTTCTCCACCCCCCCCCTCCCTCCCAAACTGAAAGTCACGTTTCGCTTCTGATTCTAAAATTCCGTTGAAGACTTGGTATGGTGGACTTGAGATGATGTATCGTACATCAACAATAGGAAACAACGATTTGCCCATAGGAAATGACCTTGAATTCTGAGAATCCGTGACTGTTTTTTAACAGCTCAATGTTATATCTTATGCGCAAATTGTTAACTATTGTTGACATACATGTTTCACCGAATTCATCAAATTGACGATTTCATGAAATCGGTCGACATTTTGCTGATTTTATAAAATCAGCAGAGCAAGAGCAGTTGTTGCCAAATTTATAAAATCATCAACATTTTTTGCTGAATTTAAAAAATATATAGACGAGTGTTTGCCGATTTTTCAAAATCAGTAATAGATGATTGTTGCTGATGAGCGTATTTGACGCATGAGGTCAGAATTTTCACGTGCTCACTAGAAAGCAAAATCTATGATAGTCATTCACTTGCTAAATCATGACTTCTCTACTGATAAAATGAGACATAAACTCCACCTGTATCTTCAAAAATGCTCTTCAATATTCTGTTTGCAAACAGTACCAGTGAAGTTATTCCTTATGACTCTGATTTTGAGTTTGACCTAATGGATCCAGATAAATGGACTTGTGAAAAAGAGGTGGAAGCTGCATGAATTTTATTTATTTATTTGTTTAATAAGGGACCCCCACTACAGCCTTGAAGGCCATTTTACAGTGGGGTGTTCTACAGTTTTATACTCGTATTATTACATCTTATGCGGATATAGGAGAAAAAATAAATAAAAATTATTAGAAATTAAAAATAAATAAATAAAAATAAAAGTTTGTTATATGTAAGTATATGCATCTGTGGGTAAGGGTGAGCGCTGGGAGTGGGGATAAGGAGGGGACATTGGCAACCAAGGAAACCATATTTTTCAGTTTGGTGAGGCTCCAGGAAAGAGAAAGAGAACAAGATGGCGGCAGTAATGTCTTAAAGCGGCATCTATCACTTGTGCGAAATAGTTCACGAAAAAAATGCAGATCTGCAGGAATCAAAAATATCTAGGTTTCTATTTTGTTGTGATCGTGTGTTATGAATTCGCATCATCATATTTATAGGAGATTCTCGAAGTGCATTTGTTTTCGAATTTATCGGGGCAAATGTGCGTCTGCACCGACTTCCATAGGCAGGTACAATAATTCTAACATTTTCCAATAATGTGGGACCAGATATTTTTCCATGGATGATATCATAAAGGAAGGTGAATTGATAAATTTCTTTGCGTTCTTCTAAAGTTATTAAATTGTAGCTAGCTAACAGTTCGCTGTGTGATAGGTCTACAGGGTGATAACGGAAATTTTTGTAATATATAGATACCGTAGAAATTTCTTTTGGATATTTTCTAATTTTTTTTTTGTCATATTTTGAGAGAGATGACCAAACGACATTTCCAAATTCCAAGTGCGGTCTGACCAAGGAAAAGTAAAGTATATTTTTAAAACGTCGGAATTTTTAAAATGTTTGCTATTTCTTACTGTGTCCCCTCGGTACTGATGCGATGCCCGAAAGGGTAGTTTCCGGTGCCGGGGGTGCGGTGTCTCAGGGGCCACTTTGGCATGCGTGCATCGCCATACGTCCCACCACACCATTTTTAACTATGAACTCTGCCATTCTCTTAGTTTTCTTATAAGCACTCTCGAGCTGCTGACTAAATGTGGAGCAGCCTCTAGTATGCTACAATGATGAATTCTATTATCACTTTTTACAGAGTTTTTATTTGCTGCATATTGTCACAATTTGAACTTCTCCCTTTCCCCTTCAATAAGGGATGTATTCTGTGATATAGCGGATCTATACCATGATTCATGTTGCTTAGTCTGAATCCGTGTTTCATGACGCATCCACTTAATCCTCAATACCAGGAAGGTTATTTGTGGAATTCGTGTTGACGTAGGCAATAGCTGCACTCGTACAGTAATACTATCATCCGTTTTGAGGATTAATTTAAACTCTTGAAAATGTGCACTAATTTGTGATCGAACATAATACGTTTTATTTTTGCACATAGCTAACAGGATTTACAGGCGTGCAGAGATAGATAATCTGTGTGTATAATGTGTAGTTTTTTTCAAGGGTCCTGTTTAAGCAAATAAAAACTACATATCTTACTGTTGAGTATAGGTAATAAAAGTATAGACTTATGATTTATGTAATTTATTGCATAGTAGTAATAATGTATAACAATCATTCCCAAATAATACGTGGATTTCACTGGGAGGCTTTCGTATTTTATGACACTGTTTTTGCGTTAATAATGTAAATATTGTTAGCTCGTCTGATATAACTCACTGCGCCCAGGTAGAACTAACTTTAAGTTGGTAACGGAAATTTTTTCCGCTTGAGTTCACGAAAATTTAGAATTTGTTGAGTATAGCGGAGCGAGCGAGTGCTTGTTTCTTGATTTCAAGGTCGAATGACGCGAACAGGCGCGGATCTTCAAATTCTGAAGTTTACTTAGAGGCGAAAGAATTTTTCCTCCTCCGCAAGTGAGGCTGGAACGTTCCACCAACATTAGAATAGCAAATGGAAATATACTGAAAAAAATATCAAGACAGGAGGTTCCTGGACCGCTTATATCAAAATTTTCAGCCCAGCCCCTATTTGGGCTCTAAATAAGACTTTTTCCTCTTCAAGGAAGTGAAATTGACTTTGCTGAAGAAATTCAACGAAGTATCAGAATAGGTGTTTTTTGCTCGCTGATTTCGAAAGTCGAATCTGATTGTTGATCCAATGACAGTTCGGCTTCTCAATTCCTAATTTAACTCCTTCAATGGAAAAAATTAACCCGATTAGAAATTTCGAGCAAAATATCAGGACCGGAGTTTTATGGGTCCCTTATTTTAAAAATTATATCAGATTTTCGATCCGGTCCCGAACTGGATCCCAGATTTGTCTTTTTGCTCTTCAACTAGAGCGAATTGACTTAGTTGAAAACATTGAATAACTAACACCTCTACAGCTGAAATTTTGAACAAGGGAGGGGGTTACAGTGATTCAATTAGGAAAGTCGAACAGAATCTCGGAATTATAGGAGCTGCTTCACTCGCTATCAGATTCTTGATTCGTTCCCTATTTGGGCTCCAAAATCCTAATTTCACCCGTCAAATAAGGAACACTGACTGAACTCAGTACTTTGAATAAATTATAGAAATAAAATACTCTCATATTTCTCAAACTGCTCAACTTAAATATCTTATTCAAATTTTGATTCGAATCAGATTTCAGCCCCAAAAATCGGAAGTTCACATCTAAAAGGGGACCAAATATCTCGACATTGAAAAATTGAACAACACAACAAATACGGTTTTGCGGGTTGTGGATTTTCAACATTCTATTAGTGTTCGTTCGGCTTCAAATCTAACACCCTGGAATCAAAATATTATTCCGAAAATGCCAAAGCTTTGTTCAGCTTGTCAATTCGAGTCGATGTTGACCACTTAAAGAGTCAAATGTGAATTTTTTGGAGCTTTCATTAAGATTAGATCAGAAATATTATGGGATTTTCGAAATGCTATCAGAGAGGGACAAGTTGAGGTTGCCTCTCTTCGAGATTGATATTATTTGGACTCCATAAAATTGTAAAACTGCCTTAATTCTTCAACTTGACCACTCTTGAAAAGAAAATGACCTTTCTGGGAAAAAATTCAACAATGAGACAAAAGGGTGTTCTTACAGTGAGACAGTATTATTTCAATACGAAGAGGGTGCATTACAATAGTCTGCAATTGATTATACGCAAAATATTACAGCCTATACCCTTTGAAGAACTTTTCAGTTCTGGAATTGAAAACCAAACATGATTGTTGTTGTTTTGACTACCAAGAGGATGTGGAGTCCGTAGAACTTTCTTAATCCGCGCAAAACTGATCCATTCGACGTCGTCAGTATGGGGGTAGACCCATGTATTCGCAGTCTTGATCTTTCTTTTTAAATATTTGACCAGTACCGTCGTTTTCCTTGTGCTCTGAACATACCCTATGTAATAAAAAGACTGTCTCACGGTTGGATGCCTTGAGGTATTTCGAAAAGTAATTTGCTATTCGTCAATGAAGGCTCCGATCAAATTAGTCGTCATCTCAAATTGAAACTACAATCTCGACTTCTGTTATATGTAAATTTCAATTATTTTTTAGCTCTTATAGAAAAAGTACAGAAGAAAGAAGACGGGGAAAAAGTAACGATTTTGGTCTCGAAAACAATCTTTTTACGGTCAGCGCAGCCGAGCCTTATACAATGTAAAAATAGTTCCAGGCAACGCGTGACGTCAGTGATTTATGGTCGGCGCAGCCAATGGAAAAATAGTTCCACGCGACGCGTGATGTCAGTGGTTTGAGTTTGTCTTCCAGTGGATCTCTTTCTTATCAATAATGAATCGCGTTTGCTTTCAACAGTGGCGCTTGTGGTTTCAATTGTAAAAGTGAACGTAATCGTGTGTAAGAGAAACAGATAGGAAGATGGTTTTACATCGTGCTTACAGTCTCAGCAAAAGTGACTCGAGGTATCGACATAAGGAATCGATGAAAGGAGTTAATTTTGTGAGGTTTGTAATATTGTGTATGATTATTGCTGAAATTAGGGTCGGCGTGAACCAACTAACATATTTGTAAACAAAATGAATTACCTATTACAGTAGATGCCGCTTAATAGACTCACTTTGGGACCAAGCCAAAGTGAGTCTATTAACCGACTGAATCCATAAAGCGACTCAAAGCGGTTTGCGAAATTTCTAATTTCTTGGCAGCTTCACACTGACCCATTTTTGGCAGTAAATCGTAAGCATTTAAAATTTGCAATTTGTCACTAGCACTAAGATCGCGACGCGTACTCATATTGAAAACTGACCTTTCATGGTGCACATTCAGAACAAACTGAAGTTATAGACATGAAAAGTCAGGCTAATGAAATATGTACTACCTACTTAATAAATGAATTACTGTATTCGAATCAAAAAAGATAAGGAATTCCGGTTTTTTCAAGATAATTTGGGCACAATAAGCGAATCGGTGAGTCTTAACCGATGTATTTTTAATGCATTTGTATACAGACGATCTGTTCCAAGCAGTTTTGAGTTTAATAGGCGACTGAGTCCTTTATCCGTGAGTTTAATAAGCGGCGTCTACTGTAGTATCATTGGAAAGAGCGTAAAAAGTAGAATTTTTCAGAATTCAGCCCCCGATTGAAAAATGTGTACTCACGTTGATCAAAGCTTATCAGTAAACGCTATATCATATGGTTTCTATATGGCCCTTGAACTTAAAATGACGTGTTCTCAGAAAACAGATTTTGCTGGTTGGTTCCCTTACTCTTAACAGCGTCCAAGTGCGATTGTACGTTTGTACTTTTTGTTCAAAGTTTGTTAGTGGAATAGCCGCCCAGACTTCAGCTGAAAGGCTGACCCTATTACTAGGTCGCAAAGCGACCTGGCTTGTTTCATTAGCGTTCGGCAGAGATGGTTATATTGAGCATCAATTGGATATTATAAGGTGCGGTAACACTGCGTGCATATGTGGTCCACATTCGGATCAAAAATTCCTATTATAAACGGAGTTATTTAAAATGTCTTACTGTTCTCGCTGTCTCACTGTAAGGACTTGCGGTGATCCTCCCCTTGCTAATGTATATTTCTGTATGATATTATGTATATTCACGAATTTAGCAAAATCGACTCATCGCCACTGCATTCTGTTCGACCTGACTTGGCAACCCCGGATTCTTTTTTTAAACTGCAATTTTTAACTTCCACCATTGTAATACTCCCTCAGTCTATTCGCATCCGAAACAGCTTCATTTCTCTTTTGTCTCTCTTCTCTTTCGATCAGCACACTTTCGTGATACCTACAGTTCTGCTTTCGAAATAAAACGGTCGTTCGGAATTTGCATTTTTCTTTCGGTTATTCGCGGCTTCCGATGGTGTTAACCCGTAGCTCAAAAAACGCTACAGACTTTTCCTTCAAGAATGGCACGGGGTTGGTTGACCGGAGATATGAAGTGTATATAATTAAAGTTAAGGAGTGCGCATGCTGATGGTTGACTTATTAGGGTCCCACCAACAACTCCAATTCGTTCCCTTGCTTAACCTTCTCACAAATTAAGAAATCGATAAGATCCGAGTTCCACGGTTTCCCAAGAAAGATGACAATATCAGGTACCTTTTTGTTCGCAGCTGCAATCATTCAGTCGTTGATTTGACACCGCCATCAAAATGTGCGGCGACTGCGACACGAACAATAAGTCCAACTTGTCCGGCGCTGTTCGCCTCGAGGCGCAAAATGCGACCAAGTTCGCGACAACAGGAAGAAAAGCACCATCAGCCTCGGCTATTGCTTTGACACACTTTCACTTCTGACAATAAATTTTGCGGATTCGCGCCGCAGTCGCACCGTACCACGTCGTCCACACACAAATCCGTTAGATGAGTTTGGAAATTCTGCAAAATCGGATGCTCAAGACTGGCACCATCATCGTCACCAACAGTCCCAGCAGCAGCAACAGCGGCAGCGTGAACGAGGAAATTTCTTTCGCAATATCGTGCCGCGAGTGCTGAAGCTTGTCAAAAACCATCATACGGGATCGAATGTACAGAATGAAAACCGATGGAACCCGCGCTGTTATAATTCACGCATTGGTGGTCCGGTTCAACCACCGTGCCACTGCATAATCCTCCAAGTCCCTCTTTGATTGACGGTACAATAGAACGATGTTTAAGATAGTGCGGATTTGCGGCGCGGCGCGCGGTATTTTTTATTAAATCATCGTTAATTATTCGCGCGAATGCGATGTTCTGCCCTTCTCTACTGATGGCGGAGGTCGATGATCTGACTATACTATACGGTCAACAAGATCAAGGTCTTCGATTGTATCGACACCGTAATTTCTGCACCACACCGATCATTGATCGAAGAATGGTATTACGGTTTCTGTACACAGGTGCCTATAATTGCGCACACTGCAGCTCGATCATTGATTTGATCTTCCGATAGACCATTACCACCATCGCTTTTCGCAGACGCTGCCATCGTGATTTCGGTTTATCTAGTCCTGATTTCTTCACTTCCATATATCTACCGGTTGCGTCCACCATTTGAAAATCTGGCGCATGGTACAAGGTTAGTACGTGCAAACTGGCTCAGCAGCAATCGACGGGCACAGAGCGCATAATGCAGAGGCGAATGTCAATCACACCTTAAGGTATTCGTTAGCACTAGAGTCTTCTGGTGCCTGAACTGGCAAGTTGAGCTGTGGAATATTACAGGTATAGATAGAGCTTTTCAAGAGCCCGACATTACACAATTACAAGTGCACGCGTGGAGTGGAACTGCATAGTAATAATAATTGTTATTATAGGTAATATGTACTTATAATAACGGTTTAGAAAAGAAGTGTTAACCGCAAATAGCTTTCACTGTTCACGCATGTGCCGCGTATTTATTAACTCGGCTCTTGTTTCCCGTGTTATTGTTCTCAGCAGCTATTTATCTTCTCGTTTGTTTGCAACCAGAAATCTTGACCTACCAAATTTTTCATCTTGTGACCTATAAAACTAGTTATAATAACTTAGCTCTGCGTACAACGCGTCGCGTCGCTCTAAAATTACCGTGCGATGCGAGTTTCAGTTTGCTAATGTAGAAAATATTCGGAAAAAACAACGGAGTTCGGAATCGGGGACATGATTAGTGGAAGTGGGAGCAGTGGCAGACGGTGTGGTTTCCTCGTCAAAATTCAGAATTTCGTGAAATAAGAGCCAACTTATGAGGCGCTTGAAATGTGCGCCAGGTGACGATTCCGGCATGGGGGCTAAAATACGCTTGATTTGCGCCGGACTCACCCGTAGAACACAGTCGAAACAAACGTCGACAGGTAATTCTTACGAAAAAAGAATATTTTGATGCTTAAAACTTAAATGAGAAAAATATGTTTTTATTTTATTTCCCCCTCCCCCTTGATATATCAACTATGTGCACTCCAAACACCAATACAGTAAAACCTCCTATAACGGACACTCCATTAGGCGGACACCTCCATTCAGCGGATCACAAATCTTGGTCCCATGCAGTGTTATGGGGAAAATACATTATACCCCCTGTTAACCGGACACTCCATTAAGCGGACACTTATCATTTAAAAACCAAATACGTACGTGTTTCACAAGCATGAAAAAAAAAGAGAAAAAAAATTGAGATAAGAGACATATTTGAATGAAAATGTACATTTGTCCAAGCTTGTTCAGTCAGTATTACTGTTTTTCTCGTGTTTGGTGTGTCGTTAAAATGAGTTCGAAACGCAAATGTCTTTCATTATCTGACAAAATTGAAATTTTAAAAGTTTATGATGAAGAAAAATTGAGTTCTCGAGCTCTTTCTGAGCGGTTTAAGGAAAAGTTTGGTGCTGGTAAAACACAAATAGCTGAGGTCGTTCGCATGAAAGATGCAATTTTGGAAGCCTGGTCAAAGAAACGACTCCTTGATGGCAAGATTACCTACACACATGCAAGCCTTTGATTATGAATTTATTGATGTTGACTTGAGTACGGAGGAAACCAGCGACGATATTTCCAATTTTATTGCTGCCGAAGTTCCAGAAGATGTAACAGATGATGAAGGTGCTGAGAACGAAGTGGAATCAGACGCCAGTACCTCAACCAATGTCGCAAATTATCATACAGCGATAAAAAGTATTTCAGATTTAACATCATTTGCAGCATTGAATGGGGATACAGTTGCTCTTCATCACCTGTCACATCTTCGTCTTATAGCGGACACTCCATTAGGCGGACACCTCTATTAAGCGGACATTTCTCTTGGTCCCTTAGTGTCCGTTATTAAGAGGTTTTACTGTAATTACATTTGGCTCAAGTCTTTTTTTACTAGGGAAGGGGTAGCCTGTTTTTAAAATTAAGGAACCATTACGAAGGATTCCATTTGTAGGGTGTGCCAGTTCATCTTTTTCTTCTCCTGTAGCCCAGAGCGCTTTCGGTTGTTATGCCATCATCAGTGGAGTACCCTCCCCACTGATGATGGCATAACAGCGTAGGCAGTAGCACAGCATGCCTAACTGTTGATTATGTTCAATGATTCGTGACAAGTGATAACTTGTACCGTCAACTGGGGTATCTTAAAACAGCCGGGTACTTGAGGACGTACCAACAGGTCACTGCTCATGTTCATAAGTGAACGACGAGGTTCTGGGATTAACATAAGCGGGCAAGTAAGATAGCTGCTACGCGTGTCTGCTGGTGTGTTCCAAGTTACCAGGCTGTTTCAATATTCCATTTGTAGGGTGTACTAATTCACTTTTTCTTCTGTAGTCCAAAACGCTTTAGGGTACTCCACTGATGATGACATAACAACCGAAAGCGCTCTGGACTACAGAAGAAGAAAAATGTGAATTGGCACACCCTACAAATGGAATATTACCAAGTTTACCCATACTCCGAAATGGACACCTAAGCATACGAAGAAATTTTTGTAGTAATGGCCATTATAATGAAACACGGCAAGGGAATTTCTATCTTAGTGGCCAATAATAATAAAGCATGGCGTAGGAATTTCTGTTGTAGGTAGTGGATGTTTCCTGATGACACCATACTTCGGAATTCAAAAGCACAATATCGATGGTGACATACCTACACAAAATGCCTAAGTGACATTTTGGTTGAAAATTAGTTAGATACAGAAACAAGGAGGTAAGCAGGCAGACTATCAGTCTGCATTGATAACAGGACGAAATAGTTCACCATTTCACCCCCAGGCAGCGGTACTCAAATGTTTCAAGTGCATCGAAAACTAATATTGGTCGTGCACAGATATTGTAAATAATGGATATGGTTTTACATGGCACTCGATACATTTGGCTTAGCAAACAAGTATACTTAGTTCCAATATGTATTAACTATCTTCATCGTGCCAAATGAGCTAAGTGCGCTTGAAATTCTGGACAAAATGAAATAATTATTCACGCCAAATGTATCCAGTGCGGTCGTATTTTTATACGAGTAGAAGGACTATAGATTGCCATCAATGCAATTTTAAACTTTTTTTTTCCTCACATGTTCTTTCATGGAAATACAATTTGCGGAAATACTTCATAATTTAAATGCGAAGAAAACGGGAACACTCTATTTTTTGGTGACCTACTATGATGGTTCCTGTTCTGCTAGGAGTATAATATATAGAGTAATTGAAGGAAATTGCACACCAAACCTTTCTAGCCCAATAAACATTCCTCACGTTTCGGGGAATCCCCCAATTATTTGAAAAAAAAAAATAATAATAATAATAATAACTTTTTGAACGACCCTCCTTGGCGTTATCCCAATATTCTTCATCCAATTCGAGTAATTTCAAGAAAAAAAGAAAGAAAAAAAAACTGACGAAGATGGCACGTTAATTACCTCGGTAGAAAACGCAATGGGTTATGGGGATGAGTTTCCCGTCCATAAGGAGGCCTTTGATCGCAATTTTCTCCTATTTAAGCTCGATCTGAAGCTCATTTTCTGGACTTTTTCCGGGTCACTGATTCTAAGAGGTGCCGATACTACTTCCAAACAGTGAGACATTTGAGGACCGTTGGTTTTAAGCTTGTGCTGATGGCTCCTCAAACGCAAAGTATTTGACTTATAGTCTTAAACTGAAGATGAATGTATGGGCTTTCCAATGATACTGATAGTTTGGAAAGATGCTGAAAATGGATGAAGTTCTGACGAAAATTTGAAAATGTGTCACACTGTAGGGACTTCTTCCCTATACCTCTTACTAATATGAATATGTGTTATAACTACCCACGAACCTATTTTGACACATGAAATACACGTCGATTTGAGATTGGTAGTTTGATATCCTTCGATTTTCTTAACAATTCGACTTTTGAAATACAGAGGTCATTTTTACTAGTTAATTTGACATGGTTTTCTCGCACAAATTGACATTGAAGTAATCAGTATTATTTATGACTTCCTTTCAATGCCAAATTGATGTAGATTTTGAGTGGCAAAATCGACGTCATTTTTACTAAGAAATTCAATATCGCTTGTACGTACAAATGAACGTCGAATGTGATTGGTGAAATTTGTGATTCTTTTCTTCGACATCCAGTCGTTGTGGATTTGGTTGGCATCACTTTTACTAGTAAATTCGATGTCTTTTTTACATACAAATAGCCGTCCAATGTAATTATTTTTGATTTGTCTCTTCAACACCAAATTAATGTCAACACAACATGGTAAAATTAAAGTCAATTTTGTTAGTAAATTCAACGCACCTTGTACTAGTAAATTCGAGGTCATGTACAAGTAAATTCAACGTCATTTACTAGTAAATTCGACGTCACTTTTACTAGTAAATTCAACGTCACTACTACGAGTAAATTTGACCTTACTTTTAAATGTAAATTCGACGTCGTATTTATGTACAAATGGACGTCAAATGCAGGTAATTATTTTTGTTATTCTTCTCTTCAACACCGAATCAACATCGACATGGTATGATAAAATCGACGTCATTTTTACTAGTAAAGTCGACGTTCTTACACACCGATGGACTAATCAGTATAATTTATGATTATTTTCTTTGACATCCAATTTGTTGTAGGTTTGGCATCGTAAAATCGACGTTACTTTTACTGGTAAATTCGACAGCATTTTTACATCCAAACGGACGTCAAATGTAACCAGTGTAGTTCTTTGTGATTTTTCTCTTCAACACCAAATTGGGCATCTATAGTATAATAAAATCGATATGTAGTAAATTCGACGACTTTCTTATGTATAGATGGCTGTTGAATATAACTGGTATAATTAGTGATTCTCTCCTTCAATACTAAATACTAAATCAACATCGATTTGGTGTAGCAAAATCAATGTCAATTTTACCTGCAAATGAACGTCAAATGTAATCTATGTAATTTGTAATTCATCCCTTTGATGTCAAATTGTTATTGATTTAGCTACTCGCAGATGAAGTACTATACAACAAGATATTCTGATGAAAATAAACATTGAGTTTGCAAATTGTAAGATGAAAAATGAGCAACCCCTGACGGTGACTTGGTATTTTGGGTATGACACGGCCAAAGCCCTAAATTTATCCCCATCTTAAACATGTATGGACTTGTAATCAGGAATCCCACTCGCCACTCCTTCTGACCATTTTCAGAATTTGTACGAAAAATGAAGTTCCCTTTTAGTTTTCATGATTTTTTAATCAATCTTTCTCTTTTCTGAAAGCCCTATGCGCACATCTTCGCCCGGAGAACAACCAGTAACTGGAGTATGAAATGAGTTCTTGTCATAGATTTTGAATGACAAATTGGGTTGTTAGAAACGACATCAAAATTGACACTAGAACGACGTTGATTTTACACTTCACAACAATGTCGATTTGAAAAGGTTAAAACGTTGTCGAATGGATGGCAGTTGTCGCTGTTAAATCGACGTCAAGTTGACTGAAATTCCTCCTGTCAAATCGATGCCTTAACCACCGTCAAAACACGTTCATAACTTCGATATTATCAGATGGTTAGTGAGCGTTCACTGTGTTTTATGTTAACGATGTTTGAACGCATCAAATTGAGGTCTCTATTTTCCGTCGAAAAAAGGCTAAAATCGATAAAATCGACGTCGACAATGATGTTATCTAAATACGCGTCGAAATAGTTTCGTGGAAAAACTTACTTAGACTTCTTTAAGACCCTCTCAAGCTAGATCAGAACTGTCGAAGGCATCAAGGATCGTTTACAGCCCCATCAGACGGAGGAAGTTCAAGAAGGTGACGTTCGGCGAATTCTTAGTGGTCAATCGATGAAGAACTTTTATGTCAGCTGTAATTCATAACATTTTAGTTGAATTTTTGCGGTCTGCACACTTGTTCTTGGAACTCCTGGCTGCAACCTTGCTTCTACAATTATTTACAATCGGCTACAACTCTTCGAAATCGCGTACTCTAACCCCATTTTTTCATCTGCTGAAATTTATGCCAACAGCCTTATCGAAATTTTCGCTCTGTGTGCCCCTCCAACTTTTAAAAAACTAGCTAGTTGCAGCCTTACTTGCAATATTGTTCATAGTTCTCTACAATTTCCCAATAACTGGTTTGCTCTTCCTCCCCCCCCCCCTGCACTTGGAATCAAAGTTCAAAATAGATATCTGACTGATACTTAGATACAGGCGTAGGAAGGTGTCAGTCTTAGGGGAGGGGGTAGTAGCGTGAGGTTGTAGTAATTAATGGCCTCAAATACATTCTAAAATACTCTTTTTGATAGCGGTGAGAGACTGGTTCCACTCGACCCCGCCCCGTTCTTACACCAGTGCGCTTGAAAACACCAAAAACGAAATTAGAACGTATTAATACTGTATCGCGATTAAGACGTAAAGTAATGAGCTAATTTCTTTGTTTTTTTTTTCTCACTATGTTTCACTTTTAGATATGGAGAAAAACAAAGAAAGCCAGATGCGCCAGAAATAAGTGGCATTCAGCTTCTGTCGGCAACAGCGTACCAGCTGAAAAAACCATACCAACAATTACTAATACCGATTACGGTGTGGATTGGTATGGAGCAGGCATTCATTGGAGCGGAATTTACGCAAGTAAGTAATGAGAAAGTTTTCATTTTTTATTTCTTTTCCACCTGTTTTTCAAACGTGTATTCGAAGTTGAAAGGCGATATGTTGAAAACTGTCAGATAAAATCAAACTAAGTAATGGGTAGAAAGATCAGAGGTATGGTGGAAATCGCGGCAGTCCTAAGCGTGATGCAGAACTTTTGGCGAAAGACAAGTTTCTCTTTTATTCTTAGATTGGGCGATTAGCAGCGCAGATATCAGAGACTAATATTATAAGAAGATTAACGGATTGCGAAAATGTAATTTCGGAAGAATAATATAACCTTGCATGCGATAAAAATCAAATCCAAAATTTCCTGAATTACTTATCGGTAGTAAGAAGTAAGTTGACCTCTCCAAATTACTCTGACCTTAGATGTATTCAGCAGAACTCAACATAATTACGGTTTCATCGATTACGAAATTTTACTATGTTATCTAAAAAATATGGGTAGCGTCAGATGAAGAAAACTAAAGGAAGTGTCTGAGTATGACCCAGTAGCACCCAGTATGGAAACTTTCTTGCAGACACTGGGAACTTTTGGAGTCAGGGACGTACTGATGGGGAGGAGGGAGCAACTCTCCCTTCCCCGTAGGAATTTTTCACTCAGCAGCTGGGAAAAAGTTGCGGAAATTTACAATTTCAGTCAGGGACGAAAATAAAAGCACAGAAGCCTCCACATGAGTTGGAAAATTTTAGTAAATGGATCAAGATTTGGAAAAATCGAACTAGTCGAATGGTTTTTTATTTTTTTATTTTTAGTCTATACATAGAAATTTTGATACTTGGGAATTTTGAGTTGAGTCAGTTGGAACTTTCACAATTTTCGCCATAAAACTCTGCGGTCCATCCCTGTTTGTAACTCAGTTTTGCGAATAACTCGTTATTGTATATGCACTTTTCACTGACCTTTTCCTTTGGGAATAGATAGAGAATTTCAAAACCTTTCCAACAATAACAAGAAGTTGATACCTTTGAACCAAAAGTTACTGCTTTTCTCCTTAGCACGGCCGAGCTGGCCTCTACTATTACCTGCTGGTACCATTTTTTTGTCTATCTCCAGATCTTCAGTCGTGAGAAGAAAAAAACTTTCAAAGATGGAAAACTTTTCAAAATTTGACCATAACTCAACCCCTTCAAAAAAGAAGTATGCAAACATATCTACATATTGTCGGAGTAGATTGCCTTCTTACCAGATGGAAGGGGGCCATTGCAAAAGAGATAACCTGTATTAGTTATCTCCGATTGGTTTCTTTATTTTCCAACTTTGTTAGCTAGCTTGGAAAACCAAAGTAACACGGAACACACGAATCTTCGCAAAATTTATGCGCTCAACAATCGAGAATAAATTTGCCTAAAATGTCACAATGTATAGGTTTCGCAACCAGCTTTGTGTGTCCGAAATTCGAAACTAACAGAAGGTGAACAGAACCTGATTTCGGGAGGAGGATTCTACAAAAATGTATTCTAATCTCTGAGTAGCCTATATAGCTGTCTCTGTTCAATCGCGTTTGAATGGGCTGTTCGTTATAGGTCAAATACCTCGTCGCAAAGTTTGTAAACAAGAGAGAGGACTGAGGAAACAAAAAATAATTTTAGCCGAGTATACGTTTACGCGAAAAGTGGATAGTGTGGTCACCGTTATTTGAAACCGTTGACACGCAATCGCCAATTTAAGTTGAAAACTACCGTATTTCGCCTCAAACAAATTATAGGTACCTACGTTTGAATAAATTAAATTTTTTTGTACAATTTTCTTCGCGAATACAGAGAACTCTTCTTGTTGTTTTATTTTTCTGTCTCTTGAGGAGGAAAAAAAAGTGAACGTAGGTATAAGAGAGACGAGCCTGATGCTAGTTTACCGAAGAATGCCTGGTAATTTCGAGAGTGATATAAATTCCAAAAGAAAGTTCGCATCGGTTTTCCGCATTCAGGAACTCTGCCAAATCGAATATTAACATAAGATGATACTTATCGAGTTACATACCGAAATGTATATAGGTATCCTACTTACAGATGGCTGACATAAATTCTGTGCATACAGAAAGAAACTGGTTCTGTAGAAACACAACTGTGACCGATGTTCTTTTTTTTTTTTTTTTGAGGCATGCAAAATGTGCGACGATAGAGCTTCGAATATTTCAAAATTTGACACCACGCAATTTAAAACCATCAGTTAGAACTAATTTTTGTTTTTTTCTTTTTCTTTTCATCCAGGCTTACATATCATGTGCTATGGGAATACACTCTGTGGGCTATGTGATGATCTGCTTCGGTGTTGTGAACGCAATCTGCTCGTTACTGTTCGGATCACTGATGAAGTACATCGGACGGATCCCATTAATGAGTCTCGGATTCGCAGTACACGCTTGCCTGATGTGGGTACTGATCATATGGCGACCAAATCCGAAATCACCTCATATATTCTTCATTATATCCGGTTTGTGGGGTGTCGGCGACGCTGTCTGGCAGACCCAAGTAAACGGTAAGTTGTATATCGTGCTTAAGGTAGACTTTTGGGTGTAGGGGAGACCGGGGCGAAATGCCAGGAGAGACGAAATGTCACAGCCTTCAGTTCTCAGTCGCTTGCAGACATACGAAATCGTCAATAGGCGGAACTTGTCGTTAGGATTAATGGGAACTATTAGATCCGGAATTTGGTTTTTATTGGTATTTTTGAATAATGATTTTCAGAGGTCAACGTTATCTCGTGGCGAAGAACGTGATTTAAAACTTTTTCACTGCTACAGTTCAATTATTTCGGACAAGAAATTCAATATATTAATGAAGTGAGCTTGTTCGTTAATTGTACGAGTGAAGAGTGATATACACGGTGGAAGACCGAAGAACTGTGCATGTGGACAATCACTAATGAATGTCAATAATCGTAGACCAGTTTGGTGGAGGTCCGTAAAAGGAAGCGTGAATGAATGTGTTCAGAGATACACCGGCAAATTTCAACATACACCAACTGAAGTTGGTGAATTTTGAACTAGAATTGCGTCATATGTACTATCATCATGATGTACCTACCTAATCCTGCCAAAGCTGCCCCGCCCGCCGAAAAAAATTATATCTATTTTGTTATTTCAAACGTTTCTATTTTAGTCAGTTCTCAAAACTGAGTTGAATCAGAACCGCGTTCGGCAACCTTGAAAACCTATTAAACGACATCCATATTGTATCTGCTAGGGAATTTAATCGGTGTCCTTCTCCCTTTTATGTTTAGATGTCACAGTTCTTAAGTTTGGGTAAAAGTAATACTAAAATCGAATTTGGCGAACCAAATAACCTTTGAAATAACATCCATATTACATTTTATTTACATTTTGAGCTCCAGTCTTTCTCAGGTGCCACATAAATGTTTAATAATACTGATTCCCTCAAAATATGTAACCTCTTCACTCAACACTGTATGTAAGCCACTCAGGACAATGAGGATATGACGGAGAGAATAACTTGACAACAACAGAAAGACACAGAACCTGAAACTTGCTACAACTCAAATGACTATGGAAAGGGCGATGCGTGAAACGAAGAGACAGACTAAGTAATAAATGGCTGAGGACAAAATCAAGAACTAAAGACTGGATATACATACTGGAAAAACTAAAATTTGATTACGCAGGCCGGGTGGCCGAAGGAAGGAGGGACAGATGGGAAAGGAAAATTTTGGAGTGGATACCTAGAGACTTAAAAAGGAAGATAGGGAAACCAGCAACAAGGTGGGAGGATGAATTGAAACAACACGCAAGAGCTGCAGGGGGGAGAGATGCCCGAGTCGAAAACCGCTGGAAGAAGGTGGGGGAGGCCCGTGCCCGTAAATGAGCGCATTAAAAGTAGTATAATTACGTTATTATCATAATGTAAAAATAAAATAAAATGACGGAGAGAATCATTTACCAGGAAAAAAATCGCCGGGTTTATAAGACAGTTTTTCTGGAACATTGAAAAATTTGAAAATGTTTGTGCAAAGTTTTTAAGCAAGGTTAATTTTATGAACAACTTTCTTTCTAAGTGGTCTAAGAACTTGTCCTTTTTAACATTCAGCAAAACTCGTCTGTGATTGTTGACCTTCACTGATGAATGTCCAAACATAAATTTTTCTTCCGATTCGCTCTAACCATTTTGGTGATTGTTGATATTCATCGGTGATTGTAAACATTCTTTGGTGTATACATGGAATTTATAGATTTCAACAAGGTCTTCGATACTACTTACCGCGATGAAGTGTGGATAGCCCCGGAAAAACAAGGCATTCACCCGAAATTTATACAAATTTTAAGTAACGTTTTAAAAACTCGACAGTATACATAAAAACTGATAAAAAAAGAAAGGAATTAGGATCCAAAGAGGCGCGATACAAATCAATCCCTTCTCGCTGAATATCTTTAAAAGTGGTTTAAAGCAAAACTTCCGAAATATAAACTTGGAGACGGGGGGTTTTAAAGTAGAATTGTGAATTCTTGAATAATTTAAGATTTGGCGATGACATTATCCTGCGAGGAAAAAACATATAAGAAATGAAGGCGATGATATCGGACCTTAGTGATGAATTAAAAAAAGTAAGGACTTACAATGAATACCTCTCTAAAACTAAAATAATGTCGTTGCATGCAGATACACAGGCTGACAATCTTAAAATAGAAAAAATTTCGAATTATACATAGGCTTTGTTGGCCAAATAATGGCAATCAAAAATATAATGAATTCGAAAATAGAGAAACATATATCGAATGGACGGAAGGCCTTCTGGGCCCAGAAACGTATCGATGGTGACATATGGACAAAATGCCTACGTGACATTTTACTAATTTTTCAGGAGAGTAATTTAAAAATTTAACATACCGTTTTCGATGCACTAACGCATTTGAGTACCGCTGCTGGGGGGGGGGGGTGAAATGGTGAACTATTTCGTTCTGTTATCAATGCAAGCTGATAGTCTGCCTGCTTACCTTCTTGTTTCTGTATCTAACTCATTTCCGACCAAAATGTCATTAGGCATTTTGTGCATACAGCCCCCTAGAGAGGAAAAGAGGTCCTGGGGGACTTTCCACGGGCCCCCTCTCCTTCCAGTTCAATTTGTTCTTTTGTTAGATGAGAAAAAATATAAACTACGGGATAAGAGGTTTCTTTCATGGTGTAAGGAGTGATTGCTGATTTGATGGACAGTATGATTGAAATTCAAGCCTTCTAAAAATATAAAACCCCTTAAAAAGTCCGGGCCTAGGGCATTTCCCCTTTCTCCCCCCCCCTCAACATGGTTGTGTGCATGTCACCATCGATATATTATATTTAAAATGAAAATGAAAATCTCGACTGGGGTCAGAATATTCCACAACTGCATAGTACCAGTATTTACTTATGAATTCCAGACCTGGGCTATGATTAACAAAAATATTCAAAGGCTAGAAAAGACTCAGTGCTCAGTGTTGCGTAGCCTCCTGGGAATTATGGTAAAATCACCCGTAGGTGACACTTTTACAGTTAAATTTACATGAAAAATTGGTTGTAATTTTTTATTTATTATTATTATTATTACTATTTTTTTTTGTTGTTGAAAATTGTGAGTATAACGTTCAGTGCCTTTTATAAGTCAATGAGATGATTTTAAAAAAAATTAGAATGAGGTTCCAAAATTCTCCAGTACTTGACAGTCAAATCCAATAGTTGATACCCCCAATAATTGACACTCTACAAAATAACTAAAATATGAAATAAAGGGTAGGTTGGTACCTAGGTACTAAACTGCATCGATCAAAACGTTTTATTTGATTAAAAAACATTTTATTTTAGGTAAGATCATCCACGGCTTACGTCAAATTATTAGCATGAATGTTTTTCAACAATGTTTCAAGCAACTTAGAAAAATCAGTTCGTGCTAGTTCTTCGGAAGTGACATTATGTAGTTTTCACAATCTGAAAAAAAGTGAAAAACATTGAAGTATTGATGATTGTAATTTTTAGTGTTAAGTACTGGAAAATTTGTAGTTTCAAATATCCAGTAATTAACACCCAGGTGATTTTGTTTAAAAATCAACTACAAAGGTAATCAAAATATTTAAAAAATGTACATTTTGTAATCTTTAAGGTGGTATCTTCACTTTTTTGATAACTTAAAAACTTTCAAGTACAGAAGTAATTTGTAAATACTTCCACCTTAACTTTTCACGAAGAAAGACATTTTTTTACTACAAAAATTAAAAATTGAAAATTACATAACAAGGTCACAGTAAAAATAATAGTAATACATGGTTAACCGGAAGCAAGATCTGAATTTGTTTTAGATATCAGTGTTGCCACAACACTCATAGAAACGTCAAAATATTATAATTTGTATTTGGACGGCAACTACTGGGGCTCTGTCAAGTACTGGTGACTTTACCCTACGTTCAGGGATAAAATTAGAAAATAAAAAATAATGGAAAAAACGAAAATTTATTATTGATATTTGCTGCAGAATTACAAAATTGAAATTGGAATTTGCAGGACATATAGCAAGGGAAGGAAATAAGAAATAGAGATACAAGGTGTCAGTCTGGATACCATACGGTAATAAGAATCGAAAAAATGATCACCCTCTAGTCCGTTGGCATGATGAGATTGTCGCGAACGTAGGTACAGGATGGATAGGAGTTGCCCAGGATAGAGGAAGATGGAAGAGGGTGGTAGACCAGTGCCCAAAAGTGGGTAGATTAATAGACGCCAGTTAGCCGTTCACCCAGGTTGTAAGTTTCACAAAGAAAAAAAAAAGTGAAAAGTTCATTAAAAGAACACACCATGGCGGTTTCAAAATTTTGACTTCACCGACAGATAGCGCCGCAATATTGCTCTTCAGTAAGATGATCTATCGTAATTTTACTGCAGGTGTTGCCCTGTTTAAATACACTATTATGTTGGAGCATAAATACTGCAGATACAGCGCTATATCTACCCATAAAGCCGAAATTATAAAACTTACGGCAAGCAGAGGCGCAACCAGAACTTTTTTCGGTGGTGGCTGGAATTTAGGAAAAAAAAAAAAGAAAAAAAACTTGGGCAGGGGTGAAAACTCGATTTCGTACATACCTACACATTTTCGTGAGTTGATTTTGGAAAAATTTATTTTTCTTTCTTTTTCAATGAGGGGGGGGGCATAGCCCCCTTGCCTCTCCCCTCGGTTGTGCCCATTAATATGATGGTTCCTTAAATGAACCCCTTAAGTTTACTGCTTATACCGCACTTATCATTTCTATTTTGATTGGAATAATTCTAAGAAATTGAACTGTTGGAGCGAATTTAGAGCAAAGTGTCACATTATACTGTGGGGGAAAAACGAATTTGTACATGAATTTGTGTAGTCCATTATACTCGGGCCTTGCACTTTTCTAATAGAAATGTTTATTTAAAGTTTTACACTTCCACTATTCTAGATGTCGCACAATATGTGACCATATTTATGTAGTTTACCTGTATGTCGGGGTGATCGAAGCGACATATAACAAAATCAATTTATTCTTCTATTTCTTGGGAATTAAACATTTTTAAAAAGGCTCTTAATGCGATTCGATAGCTAAAAACCTCCTTAAAAACCTCCTTTATAAGTCCCAAAATTTTCACTTCAGCAACATACGACCTACATTTTATAAGAATTTTGCTTTTGTAGTAAGATTTTTTTGGACATGTTGCCCCAATACAGCGTTATTTGTCAGGTCATGTAAGAGTGTCTCACAGGGACATGCCGAAGAGTTTTTCCGGGGGGAGGGGTGTAAAAGTTCCAACTGATTTAACTCAAAATTTCAAAGCAAAAAAAAAAACTTAATTTGTTGAATTTTTCCAACTTCTTAACTCAAAGTTTCAAAGTATCAAAGAAAAGAAAGATAAAAAAACCTTTTGACTTGTTGAATTTTCCCAACATTTCAACTCAAATTTCCCAAGTATCAAAGTATCAAACCAAAAAATAAACTTTTGACTTGTTGGATTTTCCCAACTCTACCGAAATTTCCCAACTCCGCTTGACTCAAGTGGTAAATTTTCCCAACTTCTGAATAAGAATTCCTACAGGGGGAGGCTCGTTCACCCCCTATCGTTACGTCCCTGTTGTCTCAAATGCAAAACCCCCTTCAACCAGTTATGTAGTGAAGTTACCCTGACATCATGTTGATATGTTTGCCTGCTTTTGCACTTAAAGGGGCACAAATACGAGCATTTAAGGAAATTATTCACATTAACGGCAATTTTCTCTTCTCAGCATTGCTAATAGATAGACTAATGGAACTTTTTTATAATAATAGAGGACAGTTACGAAAACTAATAAAAATATTACCACAATCAAATAAACATGACATGTACGAAAACTTTCATATTTTCCCAGAGTTTCTCGGCAGATGTTTACATCTTCTATGCCTTTTAATAATACTGCTTGCTTCCTGGACCGCACTCTTACCTATTTTAGTTTTTGTAATGAAAATCAATGCTTACAAAGCTGTAATAAAAAATAAAAAAACTCTTTTGAATTTTTTAGTGTTAGGCGAAACGTTTGCTTAAAGTAAACAGAATACCCAGAAAGCGCGGCCCCATCGCCCTTTTCGGTTGTAGGCCTGACACTTTCAACAAATTGGAAAGTTAGCGACCAAAGAATTTGAAAATCATAATTTATAATGTAAACCATTGCATTTATCAAAATTGTTAAACACGCAAATAACTAAAACAGGTAGGAATGAGACAAGGGAGTATTTTTGAAAGGTACAACGGGAAAAATCGTTTATAGTGCAAAACTTTCTGGGTTCAGAGGACAATTTGCATGGAACATTTTGAAAATATGGACATTCTTGTGTGTAATTTAAACCAAAATCAATTTCGTAAACATCCTGGCTATTCGACCCTGTCAATTTTTTTCAGCCAGGACCGGATTTAGCATTCTTACGCCTCTAGGCGGAATAAAAATTGCCGCCCCCTCAGAATTCTGTTCAACCAACCCCCCTGATTTCCGTTATTTTTAAAAAATAAATACATAGATTAAAAAAAGTGTCGAAAATTTGCCACCCTCTGAAATCTGCCGCCGCCTATGTTGCATGTACATAAATACGACTCTGAAGTTGCCGTAACTGTTTTTCATTATTATGAAAAAGGTCCACCGGTCTATTTGCAATAAAAGTGCCATTCATTTTGTAAGTAATTTTCTCAAATGTCAGCATGTGTGCTCCTTCAAGTGTAAGAGCAGGCAAACATATCTACATGATGTCAGGATGAGTCAGCTGCTTACCTGGTTGAAGGGCGGTTACGATTTTGAGACGCCTTTGCAGGGCCTGACATTACATCGCATTGTGGCAACATGGCACAAAAGGTCTCACTACAGAAAAAAGTTGATTAAAATTTAGGTTGTAGAGTGAAGCGCATAATTGTGGGCCACTCTTAACTTTTTTTCTCAATAACTCGACTCAAAATTATCCGATTTTAAAGAGTAATATGTCAAAAGGTGAGGCGCATCTAGTCTAGTTCTATGGATGGAAAAAATTTGGAACTTTATAAATTCTCCCACGACCCACCGTTTGTGTGAAATTGAAAACTGAGGTACTAATAACGACCTGGATAAAAATATGAATCACCTTAAAAAATTTTCAAAAAAATCATCAAAAAATTCGACCCTAAATGTAAGTATTTTTGAAATATTATATGTATCAGCAGAAAATAGGGTTTTTTTGCTACTTACTTACATCCTTTCCATTTTTTTCACATTTGATAATCTTTGAAATAAATGAACTTCAAAACTTGGCAGATTTCAACAATTTGAATTGATAAAATGGTGAAAAAATCGACAACTTTACACAGCGTCTAAAAAATTGAACCAAAGCATTAAAAACTGGATAGAACAATGCTGTTTCAGCATCTAGTAGCATGTTTCAGGATCAGTTCGCTGGGAGTGCTAGCACTAGTTCCTGTACGCGAGAGGGTGGTCCATATTTGTACATAGATTTATAATTTTATCTTTTACTCAAGTGGTTGCTGTGACAATTTTGGAACACACAAAGGACGTTTGTGGCTATCGAATGGCATCAAGAACACTTATCTAAAGGGTTTCATTCCCAAGAACTTGAGGAATAAATTAATTTTATGATATGTCGCCCCGATCGTCCCTACATGCAGGTGAAACACACACGTGACCCAGTCCAGAAAAAGCGAGCCAAAGTCGAAAAAAATCAATCCAATTTTTTTCAGTTCTTAAGAGATATCAAAGCTATGATTTCGAGGTTGAATGATGCAGATTAACTACAAAAATTTACGAAAATCTATCTTACGATAAAAGCGGAAATAGTATCAACTTCTGTTTTTATCCTTTCCCGAATATCCCCTCCCCCATTTTGCTCAATTTCCCCGAGATAGTTCACATACTCGAATATGAGAGAGACTAGTCATTTCCCATCATATTCTCAGCCCCCCCTTCATATACTCAATCATTGGTTGGGTTATCCCCCCTACGCCCAAAACGTGTCCCCGTTGTTGTTATTTGTTGTTTCTTTTTTTGTATTTTTCTTCAATTAATAGTGTTAAAGTTGTAATACACTGTACTTTGTTCCGTTCCAATCTGATCAGTTTTGGCCATAGGAGGGGACATTAATATTAAATAAATATATAAATAAATAGTAAGTTCAAAAAGTAAAATGGCGACTGATAAGAAACATTTTCAATCAAGATATACCCAGCCGAATACGAATCAGAAAAGTGTTCTAAAATCATGTTTCAAATTTGAAATTCAGTGTTTGGTTTCCAAATCAAAACCAGGGCAATGGGTAAGGTATCTACCTATTCTGCGGCGGCTGGACCAGTAAGCTGTTCAGTTTGATATTCGAATCGTTGTACGTTTTTCTTGCCGACATAGAGCTGCGAAATCAAAATATGATCGTTTGAAGGTACTAAGCCGGAATAATGTCGGATAGATCGTTAAATTGCCAATTCAACTTGAAGTTTAGTTCCTCTTACTGACACACCTTATGTCCATAAAAAGAAAAACAGGGAGGGAACAGATAAATTTTGCTTAACTATTCTAAGTTAAGAATATCCCCCGAAACCACTACCACATAACATTATTGGAGGCCGTGATATTTGCGATTGTTTATGTGTTTGAGCACTCTATGACTAGGAGTAAGGATGGAGTACAGCAACTGTATAGAGGCGTGCACAAAGAGACAGTGATGTAAATTGCGATGAATAACCGCAACACGCTGCGTTTAATATTAAAATTTCATTAATGAATTAGAATATAAAAATATCCAACCGCGAGTCAGGAACTCTCCTTGCTCGCGAAATTTACGAAGACTGCCGGCATTGTCATCGGTGCACACTTAAGTGAGCAAAGCGAGAGAAATCTGAACGATTGTTTTCGGTATAATGACTGCAACGTCGACGGCCGATCACTGTAAACAACACTCGTGTAGGGGAGGCACGAATACGATTTTGAAAAGCGAATGAGACGGTACCACTTTCCAAAGTGGATTGCGTGGACTGGAAAAATATGCGAGTTCTTTGTGCTGCAAAGAGTGTAAAAAGGGTAAGGAGGAATGGATGAAAGAAAAAACTTATAAGGTAGAAGAATTTATGAATGAAGGACAAATAGACTTGGCCTATAGAAAAGTAAAAATAGAGTTTCGAGAAAGAAGGAAGAAAGCAAGTAATATAACAAATAAGGAGGGAGAGGATATTTACACAGCTGAAGGAAAAGTGAACAGTTGGGTAGAGATATATAGTAATAACAGGGATGAAGAGAAGAATGGAGAGGGAGGAAGATGTGGAAGAAGATGAGAGGGGAGACTCAAGTTTAAGAGGCGGATTCGACAAAGCATTGAGAGATTTAAAAAAAGGGAAAGCTCCAGGAGTGGATGAGATACCAGCTGAATTATTACAGAACTTATACAAACTAGTATGTTATATCTATATTATAAAGGGGAAATGTCAGAGAACTTTAAAAAGAGTGCTATTGTAACTATACCAAAAAAAGCAGGACCAGATAGGTGTGAAAATTATCGAACAGTTAGTCTTTTCCCGTGCATCGAAAATAGTAACTAGGATAATTTATAAGAGAATTGAGAATAGAATAGATACAGAACTAGCAGACGGTCAGTTTGGATCTAGAAAAAGTAGAGGTACTAGGGAAGCAGTGTTAGCTTTGAGATTAATTATAGACGGGAGACGCAAAAGGGGCAGGATACATATACGGCATTCGTTGATATTTGAAAAGCTTTTGACAATGTTAAATGGGATAAAATGTTTGATATTCTAAAAATGATAAGAGAAATAGAATCTAAAGAAAGACAAGTTAATTTAAATCTATGTAAAGGACAGAAAGCCATTTTTGAAAACCATGGAAACTCTTGACTGAATGAATATTCTGCCAAACAATTTCACAGGCATATAACTGGGATGCACTGAAGCCTCCCAGCCAGTTTTTTAAGGGTCAAAATTGCCATCTGTCAGTCGAATTCGCGTGGA
Source organism: Acanthococcus lagerstroemiae (assembly GCA_031841125.1). Taxonomy (NCBI): domain Eukaryota; kingdom Metazoa; phylum Arthropoda; class Insecta; order Hemiptera; family Eriococcidae; genus Acanthococcus; species Acanthococcus lagerstroemiae. Next base: position 17,619,128 of record CM063106.1, on the reverse strand, counting down.
ATGGCTGTACAAAACATAGAGACCTCATTCGACGATGGTTCTCGATATTGGATATTCTAAATCGGCGTCGCCTTCTCTTTCACACAGCTCTTGCTCGGCTCAGTATCATTATCATGCATAAATAAGACGTATTATGGGAGTTGTTCTAAGTGCAACATTCTTTTGAAAATATTATTAGTCATAGTCGTGCAAAACGGACAATCGAATATTCGCGCAACATCGTCCTAGAAAGTTGGTTATGATTGATATGAGACCAAATCTCGAGCTATAGTACAGTAGGTTAATCACGTATCGCCAAAGCCAGATGCAAAGTAGATTCGTTGCCTGCAAATGTATCTACTGTTCTCCATCGAGATTATCATTACTACTTTTACATATGATTCGCGAATGATTATTATCATTCTTTTATGGCGCGCGGAAATTACGATAATTGATAAGGCGAGTGTGAAAAGATGGGACCGCATTGTAAATTATTCCGAATCGAATAAATTTGAGCCCCTGTAGCATAGGCGCAAATAGGGGAAACTTGGAGAAGTTGCTTCTCAATCGTCTAAAAGCCTCCCACCTCCTTCCCTCCTCAACCCCCAAAAAACTGAAAAATTATACGAGCGAAAGAATTTTAAGTATTATTTTCATATTTATCATCCCCTTTGAGCCTCCCTAACCCGGATCCGCTATTTGCGCTTATACGCGGGAGCAACATTTTTTATGAAGTATCCTTGACGTTTCTAAAAATTACACGTTTTTTATTTTTGAATAAGTATTTATTGGGTCCCTTAGTTAATTTTTAGAGTTCTCTCTCTTCTTTACTCTTCATGCTATACAGGGCAGCATTCAATCGTTCTAATTTTCCAGTTCGTCATGTCTGAATCCTGGTTTTCTAAATCCATCTCCGGGGTTATTTTCTTCTCCATTTCCCTAAATCCTTCACGTTCATCATACGAGACTTATTTTGTATGTTTTGACACAAGGCAAGAGAAAATTTTATTTATTTTATTTTATTGGAGAGCATTTTCATGTTTAGAAAACTTTGCTGCGCCCTGCGCAACTACATTCTTGAGCCATGTTGCTGCTGCGCAACTGTAGTCTGCACCCTTGTTGTTAATTCCATAGAAATTAGTAAATACTAAGGATGGTTGGAAGAAGTACCATACATCGGATCGCGTATGCATGGTCCTGCGCGATCAGTCAGGTCAGTCGGGCCAGTGGATCAGTCATTCAGTCAGTCAGCCAGTCAAGTCAGTCATTCAACCAGTCAGCCAGTCAGTGAGAAACGTAACGTGCAAACTGTAACGTTTTTTCCTTTTGGGTGCCGAAGTAAAGACATGAAAATGTCAATATGAAAAAAGTCAGTCAGTTAGTCAGCCAGTCAGCACAGTCAGTCAGAGTTTTATTATTATTATTATTATTATTATTACTAGCAGCGCACCACATATCTCTATTCTATATATTTAATTTAAAAAAATGAAAATGACAAAAATTTATAAAGTGATCACATTACAGGACCTCATTCCACACAGTTTTATAGCTTCCAGGTTGTACTTGGATTTTTAAATTATTAAACGAAGTTGTCCGCGACAGAGCTACGTATAATTGTCCATGACTTAAGACATACTCGGGTATATATATCCCATCCTTCTCCAGCGTCTGTCCCTGGGCCTTGTTGATCGTCATACAAAAGGCTAACTTTATTGGAAATTGTCTCCTTTTGAATGAAAAAGGCAAGGTGGAATCCGCTGGCGACAGGTCCACTCTTGGAAGTAATATCCTTCGACCGCACTCCACCCCAGTTATTATTTCCAGATCCAGTGCATTTGTGTACATGTTTCTCACAATTAGTCGTGTCCCATTCAGCAGTCCAAGTGCCCGCGCCAAATTTTAAGTGTAATTTATTTGGTGGTAAACCTGTCAACTCCAGACTATCCAGAAATTCAACGGGGAATTGCAGGATTTCACTGTCATTTTCACTGATCAGTCTATTTACGCTTGTGTAGGTTTTGGCTTCTCCAGGAATCAAGTCCAAAATCTTGTCGTTGATCTTCTGACAATGATCATTCTTTCGTGCCAGAATTGTAACATTAGAAAATTTCAGGACATCCTCTGGAGTGTCACACTTTTCACTACAGACATCTCTTATAATGTCTTGAGAAATTATGCTTGCTTGTAATTCTATAATGCCCCCATTTTCAGAGCCACAATGAGGGACCATTACTAATCTGCAGCAAGAATTCTGCGAACTCTTTTTCTCCTCTGCTTCCGCTCGCATGTTCTGGGTCAGTCTCAGCGTCTTGAATATAGGCCATAAAGGAGAAAACTTGTGGGAATTAGCAATTGTAGCAGCTCTTGAACCATGTGGAACTCTGGCAGAACCTGTCTAAAATCTCCACCCAAAACTACAATCTTGCCGCCAAATGGCACGTCATTTCCCATGATGTCCTTCAATAGTCTGTTTGCACACATCAGAGCGTACATGTTTGCCATTGGAGCTTCATTCCAAATGATGATTCTTGCATTCTTGATACTGTTGGCTTCTTTGCTGTTGACTTTCAAACCAGATATTGAATGTTCGTGCAGATTCAGAGGTAATTTAAAACGACTGTGAACAGTACGTCTATTTGGTAGTAACATTGCGGCTATACCTCTGTCCATGCCACAGAAATAACTTCAAAATCATGCAACATACATAAAGAAATGAGGCATCGATAAACAAAAATGTTCCTAGTTCCTCCAGGATCATCAATGAAGTATGCATTGGCGTTGGATGTGTCATTTCCTAGCATCAATTCCAAAATATAATCAATGATCATTCGCTGGTCTTCATTTGCTCGCGCTACCATTTTTAGAACCTGGGCTTCATCAATAGAATCATTTACAGAAGTTTCCACTGGTTGAGATAGAGAATGTAATTCAATTTGTGGTAAGCCAAAGGAGGATAAGTTATGTCCATGTAACCTCACTATTGCTAAGATATCATGAGGAGCTATAACTGATGAGCGGTATGGGTTGGCCCACTTCGCAGGTATTCCATAGATCTAAAGCATTCGCAGGTGATTGAAAGATACATATGTAAGAAAATAGCTGTCGCAGTTGAGCGGGCATTTGGAATGAAGCAGCTTCCTCCAGACATGATTGCCATTCGTTGGTTGTTATCTCATAACTCTCTTCAGAGTGAACGGATTTGAGTGATCAAAAAAGCATATGAAAGAGGTTGCTTCACTGAGTGTTCCCAGACTAAGATGAACTTTGTAGTCAAGTAGTTCGTGAGTAATGGACAAATAAGTGGAAGAAATGCGTGCGAATAGTGAGGTTGAGTTGGTTGTCACCTCATAACTCTCCTCAGACTGAACGGATTTGAGTGATCAAAAAGGATTCATAAGGAGCTTGATTCACCGAATGTTTTAAGACCCCAGCCAGCATTGTGCGATAATTAGGGCCTGAGATATAGGTGTTGAACTTCATAGAACCCAGTTTTTCAAACATATTTTAAATCCTATACAGATGATTAAGTGAAAAAAGAGATTTTTTTCTGGGACTTATCGACTATTGAGCACGAGCACCCGCCAAAAAATTGTAATTTGCCGCCTATGTACAATACTAACTCCAAATATACGTAGGCCGGTTTCTCGGCAAGATGAGAAGAAGGTTAAAAGACAGCCCTAACTGCCTCCCCGACGTCTCTGAAGTAATGCTCGAAAGGGCGGATTCCAGGGCTCGGATTGAGAGTAAAATTAGAAAAAAAGAACTCCACATATACGATCGAAGACGTGTCAGTTCTAGGATGAAGTAATATCTATTATGGACCTTTTTTCTTTGACCTTTGATCAAGTTGGAATTGATTTCTAAAACGAATGTTTAAGAAACTACGATCGCAAACGTGAAAATCTCTGCCCTTCAGGCTATTCTACTCTCGAGCGTTTCCACGAAAGCTTATTAATTTCGAATTCTTCTACGTACTTGTTGACTGTGATTATACAATTCGCATGCATTAACGTGCCATGGTCTGTTTTGTGTTCAAGGTATTTACGGCACATTGTTCAGACGGAATAAAGAGGCGGCGTTCAGCAATTTCAGACTTTGGGAATCTACCGGATTCGTGATCGCCTACGCCTATAGCACTCACCTGTGCGAGAAAATGAAATTGTACGTAATGGGCTGCGTTCTGTTTGTGGGATTCTTCTGCTACGTTATCGTCGAGATCAGGCATAAGATACGGGCCAAGAGGAGGAAGAGTCTGGCCGAGGATCCGAAAGCGGCGGCCGCCGAGGCGGCCAAGTCCAATAACGTAATCGAAGAAACAGACGACGAAAAGGACGACATTGACGACGAAATTATTGTTACGCATTTATAATATTATTTTTTGAACAGAGAAAAGAGAAAATGCGATTTGGAATTGCTGCCCTTACGGTGAACGTGTTGCCAACCGAGTACTCGCGAACGAACCAGTACCCAGCAGCGGGTGGGTATTTTAATAGTAAAAAAAAAATTGTCGAAATTATTATCGTTTTTGTTATAAGTAATTTTTTTAATGCTTAAACGCGCAAAAATGGTAGCAGGCGACTTTTGAGCGCGTCAGAATTTCAACTATGAGCTGGCTGGGTTGGCAATAGTGCGGGGGACTTAGGATGTGGTCAGTGGTGACTTTTCGCAGTTTGCGGTAACATGTTTCGTCGTTTTCAGTTTTCGATTTATCCCATTTAGAACACCAGACTCGCAGCCACTGACTTTACTTTCTGTGATAGAAATAAATTATTGATATAGCGAAGAGGTCGTTGATACATTGTTTGTTGTTAGTCCTAATAGATGACGACTCGAATAGATACTTTAGTCGATAAATATTTTTGTAGTACATTAGTAGCGGTCCGAAAACGTCGTATCTTAAGGTACCTAGTTAAGAGTTTTACTGGTCTCAAAGAGGAATATAGCAGTTATGAGGAAGTATCCTTTGAGTCAGAGTATGATGGTTACCAACTGGTTTGCTTTTTTCTGTATTATATTACGATTTGTGTAACTTTTTTTTTCCCTTTCTCATTTATCTTTGCGTTTTTATGTGCATCCGTAAGTTATTAAAGTACCTACCTAATTAGGAAATACTCAAGTAAGAAAAGAAAAACAAATTGTGACTCTTTGTTACACCTAAGACACAACATCTAGTACCGTTGTACACGAGGTTGTTGAATCATCTCCCTAGAGGCGTACGTAGTATATAGTGACTAATACATGAATTTTCAGTCGAGCCGTTTTAAAAGGTATACAATAGTTCGGAAATAAGGTATTGTCTCGGCTTCAGTTTTAGAATAGAGAATAGAACCTGAACTCGGATCGACAACATAATTAAGTGCACTTTTGTTCATGTGATCACCAAGGATCATGAGGTCGCGATAAATCAGCTTACTGAACTTGGAAAACCTTTGGTGCTGACGAATATTCATGTAGAATTGCCGAATTTAAGAACTTTCGTCATTTATGTGAATTTATACCCGAAATTATGTATGTTATTTGATTTGACCATGAAATTAATTTCCTATTCTCAATTTTTCGGTCAAGAAACCGCACATCCCTCTGTAATTCACCATTCAAAACTGATCTTCCAGCAGTTATTATTTTCAAGTCCGCAAAATATGGGTGTAGTTTTGATCTTGAACCAAAAGCCGAGTCCCGCTTCCATTTCGGCCTACAAATATTGTTGTTATACAGATAGCATAAGCAATGAATAATGCGTATAAAATAAGCAAGAGATTATGCTTACAAACAAGCAGCGAACGATGATGCTTATAAATGATAATAATATGAAGAATGCCCATCAAGTGACGTGAAAGTCAACTGATAATGTATGCTAAACGATATCAATTTCCTTGTTTTTTAGTGTACTTTGTCATGTGATTAATTCCATACTTAGAGACTTCTTTCATAACAGCATCTAAATAAGCAATGGGGGGGGGATACTTTTATAAACACCTAAGCTACGGATGATTTCTCAGTTCCCACGTTCCGTAGATCAGGAAGGCATTTGAAAAACATGTATTGACTGATTCATATTAGAAATGCAGACACCCTGGCTAGATATAACATTAAGATTCATTATTGAAAATTGGTCAAAAAATTTAGTACTTCAAAGAATGCATTTTCTTAAATTAGTCAGATATTTTTACATTTATATTTTTAAGAAGAATCACAATGTGATAAAACAAATATTTTGTAAGTAGTTTTTGCATTCCCAGGGCTATAGCGCCTGTCCATAGCTACCAGTATAAATTATCAACCCGAACACAGAATCCGTCACGTCTCAATCGAACAGATAGCTAAATTTATATGAAAACGAAAGCATTTTAGGAAGTTTTTCTACCTTTGCGGCCATATCGTTTTATGTGATAAATAAAGTTTTGTTAAGTGTTACATGGAACCGTAGTTAGGACCTACCAAAAAGTTTTTTAATCAACTTAAGTATAACTGCGTATACCTATAAGAAATAATTTATAAATCAGTGCTGTACATAGGTAACTATTTATAATCTAAGAGAATTTTCGTGTTTATTATACGTAATTAATTATATACATAGTGTACAGTACATTTAAATATTTATTTGATTTTAAATTTTAAAGTGAGCATGTAAATTATTACATCTTGAAATAAATACTGTAATACGCGTTGATGCACTGATTAAAAAATTCATCTTCCGAGTTCATTGCCCTTTAAACAAATGTCGACAGCTGAAATCCGACACCTTAACACAATATTACTATCGAATTTGATACACAAGTTGAGTTACCATATTGATATCAAATTTTGCACAACTTTGATAGATAGAAAATTCTATCTTGACATGCTAACTTGACTTCTGCATCGAAGTCTATGTCGAATTCGACCATAATATCCCGTCAAAAAGTGACCCATTTTCAATGTGGGAACACTTTTAACACGTTGAATATGCATCACAAAACGCCCCGATGCACATTTTCAAGAGGTCTCATTTTCTGGGAGGAAGTGCGGAAACACGCGAATAACTTTGGAGACAGGCTAGAGTAATTTGCAGACGCGTCTGCAGACTGATGCACTAGCGGAGCAATACAAGGAACATAGTGCTCTCAGGCATATACAAGGAGCCTTGCGAGTCAGAAGCCCGTCGCACCCAGCCTCGATTTATACGATTTACATTTCGCACCTTTATTCCAACGACGAAATTTCAGCGAAATACTTCAAGCGTATGTCTATATTGGTTGGGCAGCATAGCCACATCGCTGGCGCAACACCACTATAGCGACACCACCCCTGACGCGAAGCCAGCCCGTATGATTTAGCTCTTCATGGCGATATTTCAGTTCAGTGGTTGATATTTCTACAATCTGCAGCCGTGTTGTTTTTATATAAACTAGGGAGCATCGCCCCCGGGCCGTTTCGCGGCCCAACCCCCGCCGTCACTCGTTTCGCTAGTGCCGGCCTACAGTATTTCGCAAGCTGAAAAAGTATAGCTACTATTTTTAAAAAAATTGGGGGAAATGTAGACGGCGACCAGAACCACGCATAGACCGTTGATATTTATTTGGCAAGCGCATAAATCTCTGACGTCGCTGTTACGTAGAAATGCGTCTACTGTAGCTTTCGCTTCACTCCAGGCCTGATGAGAGAGGGGGAGAGGGAGATTTCCCCCCGGGTCCCGGTCTTGGAAGGGGGCCCATCAAAAATACCAAAAAGGCAAAAAATATATGAAAATAATCGAAAACAATTTTTATGAAGCAAAGCAAAATAAAACTGAACGACCCATACAAAATTTCCCCCGGGTCCTAATTTTCTCTGTACGGTCCAGCTTTACCCTTAGAGAGGAATTAAATTTCATGGCCGAATATTTTTATTTTTAATAACAGATTTTCTCTCAATTATACTCACTATCAGTGTATGACGTCATCAGGGCTGGATTTAACATGCTCGCGCTTCTACACATAAGCAGAATAAAAATTAGCGCTACTTTAATAAATTTTTGTTCACCCCTCATAAATTTTTGTTCATAAGAGTTGCCCCAAAACCTAGCCCCCTCATAATCTAGCGCCCTAGGCACGTGCCTTTGTTGCCTATATGTAAATACGGCCCTGGCACGTCATAGTAACATAAGTGTATCTTACCCTACATGAAAAAATTTCCATGGAAATTATATGAAAACAACACGGCGCTACACTATCCAGTAGCTCTCTCCTCAACCAAGGACCCCCCCTGGGGTGGGCCACCCTCTGCCAATCCCCACTACAGCTCTCCTCCTCCCGGGGGAGGAAGTGGAAAAAAGCGAATAACGTTGGATTGGAGACAGATCTAGAGTAAAACAGTTTAAAATTTTGGTGAGAGGCGATTATTTCCGACAAGTCTGACAGTTCACCTACAAAAAGCTCAATCTTCTTGAGAACTACAAGAGGCAGAGTAGAACGGAGAAATAGAAGTTCCAGCTTTTTGTTACCTTCATTTTGTCAGAAATGATCTCTCACCAAATTTCCAACCCGTTTTGCTGTGGCTGTTTCCAATTCAAAGTTATTCACGTTTTGGTACACCCCCCCCCCCCTGGAAAATGAAAATGTTTGAAACTGTCTATAGGTGTGTTTTGTATTGTGTATTCAACATGTTGAATGCGTTACCAAAATTTTTTTTTAATTTGCAAAAGTGTAGACGAAAATGAAAACTTTGATGTGGCAACGCCTTCAACATGTTGAATACGCAACACAAAATGCACCAATGTACATTTTCAAAAGGTATAATTTTCTGGGGGAAGTGGAAATTATACAACAGTAATGGGCGACTTCAATGCTAAGGTAGGACTAGAGAGCTGAAAATAAAATTGTGTGGGGTGATTTGCACTCGGATACACCAACAAAAATAGGGAAAACTTGATTCATTTAGCCGAAAAACAAGTTAAAACTAATTTCTACTTTTAGAAAGAAAACTAAGAGAAGACGGTCCTGGAGGTCGCCAAATGAAGTTACTGAAAACGAGATCGACCATGCTCTAATAAATGATAAGCCAACTACGACTTCCTTACAACCATTCAATTTTCCTCTGATCATAAGCCTGGAAGATGCACACTTAAATACGTATTGCAAACTGAAGCACTCATCTCAGACAAAATAATATCATTATTATTTACTACCTGCCCCGCAGAGAGAAGAAGAGGGCCTGGGGGGAATTCCACAGGCCCTCCTCTCTTTCCAGTTCATTTTGTTCTTTTGTCATAATGGGAAAAAATTATAAGCTACGGGATAAGAGGTTTCTTTCATGGTGAAAGGAGTGATTGCTGATTTGATATAACAGTATGACGTAGCCGTAAGCGTTGAAATTCAGGCCTTTTAAAAATATTGGCCCCCTGAAAGCCCGGGTCTGGGGTATTTCTCCCTTCCTTTCCCTCTCTCGCCAGGGTTGTTTATTATTATACAGTATACATACATTGAGATGAGGGAACGTAGCGTGCCCTACTCTACCCAACACTGAACATAGGCCTCCCTCACCTTTCTCCACCCTTCACGATTTTCCGTAGCTCTTCCCCCAAAGCATTCCCGAGATCCCCAACTAGATGATGGGATGAAATTATAAAAACGGCGTTCCCCGACAATTTCCCGAAACCACTTTCCCGCATGATCATTTTCCCGAAAACATTTTTCACGACCGACTTGTTCCTGAAAACTATTTTCCCGAATGCTTTTTTCCCGAACAGAAAACCAAAAGAAAAATAAAAAAATAAAAAAGATTAAAAAAGATAAAAATGCCTAGGGGCTCTCACGCGGAAAGGGACGCTCAAATGATGACTTAAAGTCATAAGCTTTGCGACATTTTTTGTTTTTTGTCCAAATCATCAGTAAACTGATAACGAATATCTGCACTGCATGCAGATACATTGGTCCATGGATATGCCTTACAGTTACTGAACATGTTCTACGAATTAAGTCAACATAAGAATGCCGATCTTGATCAGCTGAGTGCAGCTCTCGGTCAGCGACATTTTTTCGCTGGCTATATTAGATGGACTTCGACATATACGCGCAACTGAACTGAACTGAAATCAAGTTTATAGTGTCGGTCGGAAATAAGATGGTCAGCCAATAGATATATCCATGTCAAAACGCGAATCACGTGTTGGACTGGAGACAGCTGAAGTAAAACAGTTCCAAATTTTGGTGATAGGAGACCATTTCGGACTAGTCGGTCGTTTCACCTAAAATATCTCACTATCTCAAGAATCACTGGGGATAAAGGAAAACTGAGAAAATTTAATTTCTCGCGAGAGACGTTTTATGCATAACCTTCATTTTGTCAGAAATGATCTCCTCTTCCTCTCACTATAATTTCAAACCGGTTTGCGCTAGTTGTCTCCAGTCCAAAGTAATTTGCGTTTTTCCTCTTCCCCCCAGAAAATGAGAAATTTCGAAAATGTCTATTTGTGTATTTTGTATTGCATATTCAACGTGACTGAGATGTCGCGTTAAGACAGTTGCATACTTCGTGTGTCCAACACACTGGAGGGTAAAGTATCTTGGAACAATCCATGGGCGGCAACCTCAGCGATGTTCACAGGCTCTAGCACCTGATGAGAGTTTCAAGTACCACATGGGAAAATTAAAGGTGGACGGGAATGATAGAGGTATCTAAAAAGACTCTGAGAGGGAAGGGAGTCGAATCAAGTCGAGCACCACATGAGAAAAATAAAAGTTACCGACTACCCTTTATTTAACGCTACACTGAGCATTTACATACAATTCTTTGTGTAGTGGTCATGAATGCAAACAAAACTAGGAGGGGGTTCAAGCAGGGCTGATTATCAAAATCTCTCTAACTGAAAAAATAATACTGCTTAAAATTCCTTAGTTTTTGTTGTTTTTTTGTTGTTGTTTTTTTTTGAAGGAGGGGGCTTTTAGAGGCATTTGCGCCTGTGGTAGTGGTACTCGCTCCCAATCTGAAGGTAGTACCAATACAAATTTAACTCCTTTCTTTGCTAACCAGGTATGTTCTGATCTTGAAATCAACTGAAATTACTGTATATGGCCTGGTATGTGCTGAGTGTCGCAAGTTTTAATTGGGTTTTACAGAAAATCATAGCCGAGCAGGTCCACCCAGCATATTTTGTGTAGTTTGGAACTTTGTCACGCTCAGATATAAGTAACTGAATTGAAATCATGGCAAGGTTTAGCAATGCTGAGCATTCAGTTGCATACGAAGTACATACTCATCCGCCATTTTGATCCTTAGCGAACGCACACGGAGGAAGAAAGGATAAAAATGGTGGCCGAGTATACCAATATGCAGTATACAGAGTCCTAGCATAAAATGGGTAGGTCGGTAGGTACCTAATTAATGAGTTGGGCAGGAAGGACATCTTTTGTATCAATCAGAAAATGAGGTAAGCAGCTAAGTGGTTGTAATCTCGTTTAATTGTAGCATATGGAGGAAAGGGATTTTATTCATGCACATTGTATCGCTGCCAACCTGCCTAGGTACCTAGTTTGGGACAAATTTTAGCTTAACACACGAGCAAAACACACGGAATGATTGAACATATTCGGTTGAAAACTGTGTGTTAACCAAATTATCTGCAAATGGGGTGAAGATAAACGACGATGTGAAGATGAACAAATGTACGATTGTAGTACCACAATGCGCGTACGCTCTGATGTAACTTTGAAAAAAGAAAAGAAAACAAAAAACGGAATTTCTTGAACGATTAACTTTCAAAGTTTCGAACAAAGTGCTCCAGCATTCCGTGATACTTTAGCGGAAACTGTTCAACATGTACGTATTTTGTAGAGAATTTTATCTAGCTTCATCCTATAGTGAGTTTAGGTCGCTACATTATTTACTTCTCAGATAGAAGTGATAACGTGAATAGTTGAAAACTGTGGAACATGCGAGGTTTCCATTATAGTGGCTTATTTCACCTGCTTAACTGATTGGTTAAATAATCCATGTATATATGTTCTCAATGATTTTATGAAATTCACGTTCCTACCGTTCAACTTATTCTCCTTTTGTGTTGCCAAAAAGGGCTACATCGGCTGCAAACTTCAGGTTTGACATGTATTTCCCATTAACATTTATCCCCTTCCCTTCCCAATTTATTTTCCTGAACATTTCTTCAAGAGTAGTATTGAATAAGATTGAAGATAATGGATCCCCTAGCTTGACTCCTTTGCGTATATCAAAGTATTTTCCCTCGACGTCTGTTAATCATTTTTGTTTTAAGCCCTTTGTACATTTCTTTTATTAACTGTATGAAATTTTGGGGAATACCTTGGTTTTCCAATGCTGAGAACATGAAATGGTGCTTTAGGGAATCCAGAGCACTCCTCATGTGCTCATTTCAAACATATAGGTTGCACTGAAGCCAAATTTCATTTTTCGATTCGGAGTTGTTACAAACCAAACAAAGATCGCAGTATTTTTCCTCAACGGCTGTTTTTTTTTTAAAATTATATTATTATTTTGAAATAAAGAAGTTGATTGGCTTACAACATGTGTGATGACAAGCGAATGTTTGGTTCCTAATGCTTGGTTCCTTTTGCCCTAACAAAACTTTCAAACCATTTCATTAAAAATATTGGTGTTACGTTGGAGATACGAATAAAGGAAATACAGAAACGAAAACTAGACAAAATTTTGCTTCGATCGGGAAAAGAACCAACTGTAATAGGTAAAAAATCATTTTAATTGTAATTTTTGCGTTTCTAGAATTTTTGGTACAAAATCACGTTGAGTACATTGAAAAAACAAGTAGGTACACATTATTTTTTTCTTTTTGCAAAGTGTGACCAGACTGAATCTCTACCGAACAGCAGTGTTACCCACCTTTCATCACAATTCCTAAAGCCATTAAATCGAATTTTCTTTATGCCGGGTGATTCCCAATGCTCGACCCCCTATTCTGAGCTGTAGACATTGTATACCTTACTCTGATTTTGCCGGTCAAATTCGCAAAAAGAAGTCGCATAGTATCCTAGTAACACTCTCTACACTGAATTTATAAATAGGTACTTAATCGAGACATTTATCGAAGAGGCGTTATTTTGAAGGATATAGATACTTGGGAACCATACATGCACACATGTACTACTCCGACTTTTTCCGAAGGCTGCAGAATGTTCTAAAAGGGATTCATGTGGTATATGTTCTATTTGAAGTTGAAAATATGAGGGGGTCACGAGCTCACTACTGAAATAAAAAAGGTGAGCGTGAGGTGTGCGAAGAGCAGTTTTCAACATTGTCCAAGTTCATGATCAAAGTTTTCAGGTTTCACTGTTTCAAATCCTGGCGCTATTTTACTAGAAAGAAACTGAATATTCTTCATCGTGACAGTCAAAATCAAAAATATTATCAACATGACTGATTATAAGACCAGCGGCAACACAGAAACAATGGAAGTAACATACGCAATAATTACGACAACTATACACAATAACACGAACAGTCATCGTGGGAAAAGACGTCGAACACAATAAAAAAATATAAACATTAAATTACGAGAGGATTTTATAGACGAAATAATAATTAAAATTGGAAAACGAGCCTTGGGTTTAAAGTACAGGTTAAAAGGAATAAAAACATCCTGTTTTCAATACAGTCAAGAATGTAACTCGACCCAACCAAAAACTCCGTTTCCAGCAGTTGGGTCTCTCTGGTGCTGTACGAGTATGCTCGATAGAATCAGACTAAAATTCCTAAAGTTGAGAACTGACGATCATGACCTTGAATTTGTTGCAGAACCGACGTAGTGTTACCAGACTAGAACTTCGATACAGAAATAGACTGACTTTCGAAACGGCGCCACCAAGATACCAGATAGGTTGGAAATTTTTCGACGGCTGAATGGCAGCGGGGCACAATGAGAATTTTCGCTGGCCATTTGAATGTTCCAGATCAAGTAGTGGTGGACATTTCACATTTGTTTTAGATACCGCGTTACCTTAAGGGACACTTCGCCAAGAGATAGGTTTTATAGAATGTTAATCAGGGCGATGGAATAAAACAAATTCAAGTTAAATAACCCCACAACGCACAAATTCGTTTCGACTATAATCACAGTAAGCACTAGATATAATGAAAACAGCATTTATACGTCAAACAGGTACAGTTTAATATTTGAAAACTGAACAGCAGAGAACAAATACAACTAATAACGAGTATACAAAATGCATATGTTATCAAAAATAATCACATTTGGTTTTTCTGCCGGAGGAAAAATGAACACGCGAAGAGTTGAAATTACAAATATACCAATTAGAATTTCTTTGGCCAGTTCTCTCTGAGTCTTCCGCGATTCATGAAGCTTAAAGTACGTACGATTCGATACGCACTCATGTCTGAACAACAGACCCATTTCCAGTATCAAATTATCAATTCAACATTCGCGTGAATTAAGTACAAATATGAGAGCATATTCGAAGCATCAGTTTCACAAACTATATCATTTTGCCGATTCGATCATCACAAACTGCTAGAACAAAATAAAAATAAATTCCAACTCGTCGTTGTAAATTACGCGGAGAATGCTCGAAGATCACATATAAACACTTAATAATAATAAATAAATAATTAACAATCTTGTACGAATTACACGTAATAACCGTGTGGTAATAGAACAACGGTCGCTCCACAGTTATGGCGGGTAAATTTGCTAATAAATATCACAATAGCGAATAAATCCCGTACAGTATACGAGCATCACTGCTAAGATGAACGCCAATTCCAGTTAGCCATTCGCACAGCTCACAGCCGAAGTATGCGAGAAATCATCAAACGGAAATTCGAATTTCGATTTACTTAAAAATAATGTACAATATACAATAGAGATGAACCTAACGTATCTCAATTAAGTACCAATATATGGATATGCAAATGGAACAACTCATGTAACGCAGTTGACGCCAGGATGAGCAAAGATTAGCCACGAGAATATCTCCATTCTTCCTTCATACGTATTTTTATCGAAGGGAAGGAACACTACAGGTCCCAGGAAGAATGAATGCGGAACTTAAACATATCAAAGTAACACAACCCGGACCTGAAAGAATAACAACCACGTTTCTGCCCCTACTGCGGCAATTAAAAGAACATCAGCGAAATTCGGTAGAAAGAAGAGTTCTAGACAACAAACGCGACCAAAGGACACCAAGAAAAGATGAAATTCTGAGCAGGAGATGATACCTGAGCTACAGGGAGTGAGAATAAAATCCCGAAACCACTTATCAACAATTCTAAATAGAGCCATGGAATAAACGTGTATGTATGTCCCGTGCCCAGGATCCTCCGTCATCCCAGATTTTTCTTTTCAAAATTGATTTTTATTAGCCAGGAATAATCAAATTGCAATAACATTTTTTCATCATTGTTACTTTATTACCTTTTTTGGTTGGACAAATCAAATCAACATCAACCTTTTTTCTTCCTTTTCAAATATAAAGATAGCATCACCATCTTTCACAGTTCATGATGAAGATGTGTCTCATGAAGATAAAGTTTAATCATTTTTCGAGCAACAAAAGGTCAAGTGGAAGCGGAATATCGCACTAGGCCCCGTGGATGGTTCCAAGCTGATCAAGCACGCGTTCAAAGCGTCATTTCATCACTCCCTCCTTAGTAATAAGCAACGATTTGAAACCGCTATTGCAGCAATTTAACCAACAACAAATACCGTAATATGGGGCTACTTTGATGTAATGGGGTAACTTTGATAAAAATGAGTAAGCCTAGTTTACACGACGCTAGTTATTAGTGGCTAGTGAGCTAATAGTTTGGTGGGTTTACACGGCGTTGGTAAAACGCAAGCTAGCAGGATATTTTTTTCGGACAGCGCCAGTGATAACAGTTTTACTTGCTTTTCGGATTTTTTTGATAAAATATCAAAGAAATGGAAAATATAATAATGAATTTTATTTACAGCTTCTTGAAGAAATGGTTTAAATCAGTTGAGGAATTACTGATTTTGGTAGATGATGACGCACAGAAACAAGATACTCTAATGCGGACTGTAGTCCCAAGTAGATTAAAATTGCAAGTGACCTTACGTTTTCTAGCTATAGGCAATAGGGAGTGGTGCCCAGGGTTATTTAGAAGTTTTGTATTTGCACCAGGTGAGAAAGCGAAAAATCACCGGCTCTGCATTGGCGATTTTCAATTAACTGTTGTGACCTAATGAGACTACTGTGCCCTAAACGCAGTTACAATACCCGACTCTTACCCGGTGCCGCATATCCATGACTTCACCCTGTCTCTCTCTGGTGCCACTATATTCTCCTGGTTGACCTCATTTGGACATACTACCAGTTGCAGGTGTCTGAAGAGGATGGTCACAACCCCTTTTGAACTATTTGAGTTCCTCAGACTCCCATTTGGGCTCTGCAACGCGGCCCTAACATTTCAACATTTCATGGATGAAGTCTTGCGCAGCCTCCCTTTTGCATACGCCTACCTCAATGACATGCTTCTGGCTAGCTCATTGGTGGAGGAGCACAAGGGTTTGCGCGCCATGATGCGACCATAAACGCCAGTAAATCCGCTTTTGGGCAAACTAGACTGGAGTTTCTCGGCCATGAGGTTTCGGCCACAGGAGTCCGGCCCTTAAAAGAAAAAATTGACGCTGTTTCTGATTACCCATTAACATTTCAATCGACTGGCTGAAACTGAATTTCATTTGTCCTGCACCCGCAAGCATACCAAAGAAATTTCAGGGATCACCTATGCCCCAAGTCCAACAGACGCCCATGTTCAGCGCTAGCTAATTTAATCTATAGTTGTTTTTGTATAAGCTGAGATCCTACAATATTGTTGCTATATCAAGTTTTCCCTTCTTTTTTTTTTTGTTAGGTTAATTTTATGCTAGATTTTATATCTACCTATATTATTGCACTTTCCAGTATTTCAAGTTTGTTGAAAAATGGCAGTTCTCTACTTATTGATGTCAAAAATCGGGGCGGTTTGCAGATGCCATCAAATGCGGTGAAGAATATATGTCAAGAACTAGAAAAATATATTCGTCATAATAACGATTTAATTTTTAAGCCTATGTTTGTTGATGCTTGTACTAAACAAATTTTAGAAAAGTTTTCTTTAGATGGACACGAACATGTAAATTCATTGCTTCAATTAATCTGTCAATATTATTTACGTACGCGACTACGCCATGAAGCTGCAATACTTAACGAGTTAGAAAAAAATATTCGTCATATTTATACCAAGTTAATTACACATAAGCACCAGTAATTTTTTTTTCATCATGAGTTCATCAGTACGTAGGGAAAGGGCTTGGGAAGGAGAAAATCTCTAAAAGAAGAATATTATACACTCAGAGAAAAAGGATAGGAGAAAAAAATATTTGACAGAAAAATTCCTTGCCAAAAAACTTAGAAATGTACTGCGCGCTTGCGGCATAACAATCCTTATTATACCATTATTCTTATTCATGTTGCCTTCAACGTAGAACCAGTGTACTCAGTCCTTAGTAAGTGTATAGTCAGAGGGTAGTATACGATTTTTAAACGTAATGGCTGAGGAAGAAATTATGGATGTACAGGTCAGTAGTACAGTCAGTAGTCAGTAAATGTATTGACATCTAAGAAATCTAGAACGTGTAGTTCTCCTATTTACGTAATTTTCGTAATTCAGTCCGGACAAGTTTTGCCAAAGTCATCATCACCAGTCAACAAAATTTGAGTTGAAATTATCGATGCAAATACGTGTCGATCGTAATAATTTGAATTCCTCGTGGAATTCCGTTCGATTTTCTCGAACATTCGCCCTTTAGGGCGTTTAGAATTCAAGCTAGAATTCCGTCCGAATTTCTCGAACGTTCGCCCAATGGGGCCAAATCCTTTTCTCCTTTTCGTTATTTCTTAGACTGACGATAAACGTTTCGTTTTATGTTTGTCGTTAAGTCCGAATCCAATAATATCCAGAAGTCTGTATCCCGAGACCGAGCCGACAGTTTAGGAGATAATTTATTTTAATACCTTTTGTACTTCTTTAAAACAGTCAATTTTTATGTTTAATAAATTTAAGTTGTATTCAAAATTTCGATTTCTTCTAGTTAACGTTTTCTGTAGTGAATCTAATTTTAGTCAGGGCCTTTTCCCTTTAGTATTGACGTAACTCCCCCTAGGTTTAAACGATCCAAAATCCTCTTCAGGTTTACAAATTTACGTTACGCCCCTCTATCATCGAAATGCAGTATTAGCAAACAAAAAAAAAATCAAATGAATTACAAGGTGAGGCCTAATGATGACTTTTACTAAGGTGCGCACACAGTTACCCATCTTTCCTACAGCTTTTTCGCCAAGGCGTACCGGTTAGGCAATTTGGGATACAAAGTTTTGTTTCCATTTTAATGGACAGAGCTTTCAAACACCTTCCCAGCGACACCCTATATGTCATAGTTATTAGTTTCCAGCTTTGCTGATGAAAGTTTAGAAGAAAAGAAGAAGAAGAAAAAAACGTGAAAACTTATCAAAGTAGCCCCATGTTACGGTACGCGACCACTCACGTACATTGAACCAGACGTCAATGATGACATTTTGACCACGAACCAGTTCCTGTGCGTTTGATGCACCTCCTGTCAAAGCCGAGTGCAATGCCCAAGTCACAAAGACACATAAGGAACTGCTCAACACCTTAACCAATTCTGGGAAATATTTCACACGCGATATCTGCAAGACTTCTGCGAACGCCACGTCACACTCAAACAGCGCCTGACTCAATCATCGAACTATAACTCAGAGTTAGTTCTTGCGGTTGATAATCCCTCATAACGGAGCAGCTAGCGTTAGTCAAAATAACCCATTTTCTGAGTGACGATGGTAGTGTTTGGTCAGCACAGATTCAGCTTGGAAATGGCAATAAAATTCGACCGATCACCAAACTGATACCGCTGGAAATCAACGTTTTGCTCGGTTCTGAGAAGGATATTACGACATTACCTCTCGAACTGGTCCAATCCCATCGCGTTTAAATCAGAAGATGTTACAACGGGAACTGTCAACTGAGCTATTCTGGACAAGGGGGTAGTTACTGGACAGGCCAATACTATCATAGATTGTGTGCAGGTTACACTGAATGCAGTGAGCTGAATTACCTTTCATTGTAAATCTACATATGTGTGTGTTCAGTGTAAACTGCACATATCTATGATAGTATTGACCGGTCCAGTAATTACCTTACTGTCCAGAATAGTCCCAGTTGACAGTAGATTATAAATCCTGGCCAAACGAGAGCGGGGGAAAGAGGGAGATTTCCTTAGGGTCCGAGAAATCGCATAAGAGTATTTTTACATACCGAATAAAAAGAGAGAAAATTTGTCGTATCCTTTAAAACATTTCCAATGTATTCATTCTTCTTTTAAGCTAAAATACTAAAAGAATATTAAGAAACCCAGAACTAAAGACATTCCAAACAAGAGTAATAGCTGATTTTACAAATCAGCTAAAAATGAATTTTAAAAATTAAAATTTTTACGGTTCAATTTCAGGCATTTATTAATTTTGCTTTCAAGCTTTTCGCTCCCGACCTTCATGCTTCATGCTTCACCCCGTAAATAAATAAAACAAAATCAAAAAGAGAAATTTCAGATTTGTTCTCCGTTTTTTCCCAGGAATTAGAACTTTATGCAAAAATTTCTATATTCCAAAGTTCTAAGTATAACCTTAGTGTGCAAAATAAAACCTTACCCTTCCAGCAATTTATGCTCAGATGACTTTCAAAGTTAAATTAGAAAGATTGTAATTTTTATGAAAAAATTCAAAACTTTTAGATCCAAACTGAAGTAAGTATTAAAATCAACAGCCAAAAAATCTGTTCCGATACTTGACTTAAATTTCTATGAAAAGTCAAGTTTATCTCAGGTTTTCATTCAACCTATTGTGCGATGAGAATTTTTTTTGCAGATATGTATTTTTAGGGGCAAGTGAGTTCGCTAAACAAACAGGTCACCCATTTTCCCAAAATCCATTTTCAAGTCACTTTTCTCACACTTTTGGATCATGATCTCTCCCATTTGAGTGAATTAATACTCTAAGGAAATCCCCCCCCTCGTCCCTCACCCTCTCGTCAGGTTAGCAAGTACTTCACTCAAGATCAAACTAAATGAGGACCTGCCCCCGACTGAAGACTAAACAAAATGGTGATCTACCCGATGAACAAGCAACTCGACACATGAAAAGCCATCAAGATAAGATCCAGGCCCGGTGAAAACATTACAAAAAATTGTACAATTCTTCTTGGGCTCTCTTTGGAAACTCAAATGCTCATTGGAAATTCAAAAAGGAAGGTCGTCATTTTGAAACTGGTCTGCAAAAGAAAGGAAAACAAGGATTTTTATATTTTTCCGAAATTATGAGCATGTGAAAGTCCAAATACAGTTTTCATAACCAAAAAAAACAACAAAAAATAACAACTGAATTATGGCCCACATTTTGACACTTGCATAGGGGTCATCACTTTGAATTTTATATCATTGCACCGCAGGAAAATGATACAATAATTTAGAATATTTCTAACATCCCTATGAATAACTACCACAGAATTTGTCAATCATGGATGCAAAATGTGATTCAATTTTGAGAATTAGCTACCATGATCTATTTTGATGGGCTGGTCCTTAAAAGCAATTATTACGGTAAATAAAAGATGAATACGATTACTGTCCATACGAGGTTCACATTTACACGGAATAATTAAATGGAAGACATAGTAATCCCCTGCAAAGATTAACGTTTGAAGAAAAAAGTGAGAATAGTTCACGAGAACACGCATACGAGAAACCGAGTTTAAAAATTACATAACTTACAAAATAGATAAAATTAAACAATAATATTTGGTCTTTGGGTATTGAAGTATTTAAAGAGGACATAATAGGTATGACAGCCACCGTTAAATTAAAAATAAATATTGACCTGATGTCGAGTTGATTCATTATTTTGTCTACTTCAACTATACCTGCCACAGTTCTTGTCTGTTTTCCTTTTCTTTCTTTGACTCTTCAAATTGCGGAGAGAAAACGCGTAAAATACTCGTTTGCAATTTCACTACAGTTTCTACTTTCAAGAAAGGATAGTTTACCAAACCAAGGTAATAAGGGTACATCACGACAATTAGAAATAAGTACAGCCCAGCGATCAGCAGGCATTAACCTCACACACATGCAGGAGATCTGAGTACAAAATTTCGACACAAATTCATCGTGAGCCTGACCATGCAACATAAAAAGAAGAAATTGACATCAGGTTGTTCACAGACTCCAGCGTTGGTAACAATGATGCTAGGAGTACATGGGGACGGTTACTGAAATCCAACTGGACATCGATCAGAGCCAGGGGGCGCCAAAAAACATGAAGCTGCAACATTACGAACACCAGAGCCCACTAATAAGAAGTAAATCACTTCTCTTTTAATTTTCACTCGGTCACTTTTCGCAACGTTAGCATCAATTTATAAAATATATTCTGCCATTCTAAAGACGAAACTAACCTTTCCAAACATCAATCTCTCAAGTAAAAATACACGAATTGAGCACAAAAAAGTCGAAAAAATAAAAACCCAAGAACAGGCGAATATGGCGTATAAAATTAAAAGTATCTCCTACGTATAATACTGACAGTGGAATCATTTTATCAAGTACAACACAGAAATTGTTCCCAACTCAAATAAACTGACATTTTCTACTCGGAGTAAAGTGCTCTATCACTTCACCAATTGAATATTCAAATCTCGAAAAATTAGTTACCATAAATTTGATTATATGTTTAAAACAAAATACCGACACTTGAATCTGACTAGAATGGAATATTTGGCCAAAACTACTCGATAAAAAAATTGAGAAAAAAGAGTGCATCGGAAATTTCCAGAACAGAGGTATTGTTGGCACAGATTATCATAGTTGGAAAGACAAAACGCATCATGTTATGGAATCCATACGCGCCAAAAAAAAGAGTGAATAAAAATACCATTTAACACGGCAGAATATCAACGGGGATCTTCGCCTTCCCGCGCAGTAGAATTGATAAATAATCTATTAATGCCACGGGTTGTGCCAATCCCAAGCTATATGGTATTACTGAAATTAGAAGAAAAGTTTTCATTTAACCTTTGGCGGAGAATGTTATAAACAAATGCAGAAGAAACATAATCGCCTCGAAAAAGAAATAAAAAACATTTCGCATCTCCAGCAGTACGATAATGACAATCATCCGTTATTTTAGTCCCTAAAATAATCATCTTTCAAGGTACCGATAAAAAAATTGTTTTCCTTAAAACTGAGGCACGGTTCAGTCTCAAATTTCACGATACAAAAGACGTTAAAGTTCAATAACACTTACGCAACCTTTCTACTTCATGGACTCATATACTGGACAGAGTCACGTGCATATTATTAATCTCATCATACAACAGTGGTTTGCGATCTTCCTTTGCAGTCTTTTGCAGATACGAAGGCAACGGCCGCCTTCGACTACGATTCAGTACGCCGTCTTCTTCATCCATCATACGTATCACCTCTAGCGGGTCTGAGGGTGCGATCGGCGCTATGCAGATGTCTCGCACGGCTCTGAATTTACCGCAGTTATTCAGATGCTCGTTTTCCAGTCGGAAGAAGTTCCACACAAATCTCCTGTAACAAAACAATACCAAATGTATAGTGCTTGATAGATATAATTACTCATCAACTACCTAATGCATGATGTGAGGGTTTTATTAGAATGAAAATACTGAATGGCTACGTGGAACCAAAACTAATTTCCATGAACTTGGTATTCTGGCTGTAGGAATCGTTTTATATGTATAGTCTCGCCAAATTTTAATCGCAGGGGGTCTGCTAAACAGTGTTGGAAGAACGAACGGGAACGAGAAGAAAAACGACATGTTCTCGTCCTCGTTCTCAGAACGAGAATGAGAACAAGAACATGATAGGATTGAGAACGAGAACAGGATCGGGAACAGGACCAGGTTGGGAACGAGAACGGGTTTGATAATTATAAGGTAAGGAGAACGAGGAACATGAACGAAAATGATGCAGTTAAAAAAAAACGAACGGGAACGGATGATTCTTGCGTTCCAACACCTTTGCAGCTGGCGCGAAAGTAAAATTCTGAAAGCCTAAAACCGATAATATATTTTTTTGAATGGAAAAATCAAACTGCAGAACAGCACCAGTGTTGGAAGAACGAACGAGAACATGATAGAATTGAGAACGAGAACGGGAACAGGAACAGAACTAAGGTGGGAACAAGAACGAGAATAGGAACTGGAACAATATGGAAATGAGAACGAAAACGGGAACGTTGGTAATTTTCAGGTAAGGAGAACAAAGAACATGAATGAGAACAATGCACTTAGAGAAGAACGAACGGAAACGGGAACGATGCTTTTTGCGTTTTTCCAACACTGCTGCTAAATTTATGTTGGTCATAACACGACGAGCAACAGAGGAAGACTTAGGAATCCCCCCCCCCCAGTTCACAAGTTTTCAAAAATGTATCATTCTACCTAAAATGCTACCTTTGAGGTGGCCACTTTTCTTCAATTATGAATTTCCCTGACTTTTCCCTGATTTTTTCAGATGCACTTCTCAATTTTTTCTCAACGAGTAAGCCTATACTGGTTGGACGTTCATTAATAAGTATTGTCACTCAATTTTTTTACCTTTTTTTTTTTTTTTTTTTTTTTCAATTTCTAGTACCTTAATTTGCTACCAACAGACAGTTCACAAAAATCTGATACAGAACTTAACATACGTACCAACCACCATGATACTTCTAAACCACGCAATTTTATCAAGGATTCATTTTTTGAAAATTCCCGGACTTTTCCCTGATTTTCAGGTTTTGTTTTTTTTTTGTTTATTTTTTTTTTGTTTATTTTTTTTTTGGTAAGGAAAATTGAAGGGCGTTTCAAGAGTCATTGCCATGCCACTATAACTCAGCTTCTGAATTAAGCGACGAGACGAAAGATACATCGGCAAATTCAATAAGGTTGTAGGAGTTTGTCTGTCAGAATTTATCAAGATTTGGTGAACAGTATCGTTTTATACAGGGTGTCTCTTTTACAATGACCCCCTTCCACCTGGTAAGTAGGCAACCTACTACGACAATATGTACATATTATTATGTTTGCATACTTTTACTTTTAAATGGGCTGAGTTATGGTCAAATTTTGAAAAGTTTTGTATCTTTGAAATGTTTTTTTTCTTCTCACGACTGGAGATAGATAGAAAATAGTACCAGTAGGTAATAGTAGAGGGCAGTTGTGGTAACAACTGAAAAAAATTGTCGGAATCGGTTCAACATGGTGTTCATAAAACCAATGTTAGTACAAATTATATGTATAAGAAAATTTTCATATTTTTTTCAATTTCCCGCGAAATTTGCCCTCTTAAGCTACTATTTCTTTATTTGCAATTGATTGTACATTAAATTTTCCATAGAAACAGTCATTAACAATTTTCTTTTATCTAGATTAAGGGAAAACTTTTTTTATTATTCATAAGTGTTAAACCATAACCCAGCTAGTTCTTCTATCCATGTCAACAGCAATTTGTTGGGCCTAGATTCTTTAGTCTACATAAATAACATTCCTCATCACTAAATTAATATCCCTTCTCCTTCTAGAGTGTTACAGTAAATAGAAAAGATACCAACATTTCCCAATACAATTTTGTACTAAGAAATTCATTTTATGAAAACCATGTTCAACCACTTTCCATGATCTTTAATTTTATTCTGTGTGATTATCATAACTGTCATCTTGCACCTCCTTCCCATTGGTATGCGCCACAGTTCGGAGGATATGGCCAAAATGTTACCAAACCCGAATTTAGCTACTTTTGGAACCAATTATTGGATACCCATATTAAACTCCATATTTTTCGGCTGATTTACGATATTTTTCATTTTCTAATATCAGAGAACAAATTTTAATATTTTGTTTTTCACTAGTTTCCAATTTCCATCCCCCCCCCCTCAAATCTGAGAGGGAAAATGTTTCAAGAAGAGTCAAAATTGAATACATTTCAGATGAAGATTTTTTATCAGCTGTAAGTTTAAGCTACAAGCCATAAGCTTAAGCTAATCACCTCATAAGCTATAAGCTATAAGCATCGGCCATATTTTCAAGGTCGTAAGCAAAACCCATAAGTTTAAGCTACATTGATTGGCTTATCATCTCTGATTGAAGCTATTTCCCATCACAAACTTCCGCAGGTTTCAGTAACAGTGAATACGAAACCTCATAGCAACCAGGTGCTATACCGCTACCTATCCATCAACACAGGCGCACACACAGAACAGAAATTCAGTAAGTTTACCTACCCATTCCAAAGAAACACGTATCTACCCGACATTAAGAAGGCATCATCTACACCTGCGGTTACAACAAGGGATACCTGCGTAAAATAATACTTAGCTAGTTTCGAGCCTAGAAACCAAATGCGAGGGAAACTGAGCACCAAATAATTAATCTGATTTGTAATAACTTACATAATATGTACTGTTACAGAGCCAGACACCATGTTCTTCCATATAACTCACTTTAGTCTACAGTCTAGATGAGGCATGAAACGGGTCAGCTAGTTATATATAGTATTAATTCATTGCCTGTCCTGGGTATAAACATTTCTTCCCCACAAATTAAAACAATACAGAGAAAATATTCATTTGTTGTTGAAGGATTGACTCTATTGGAAAAACATATCCGATATCAAGGAAAATTCCTGGCACCAGCCTGCAAGCACTACGCTCTGCTAGGGCATCATCTTGCAGACGAGTCTGCAACCACGGGAGAGCATTTTCATGTCTGCTTCGCGGACTGCATCGACATGAGAATGTCGTCGTCCGCTACGCTCCGAAGGGCACGTTGTGCTCCATATTTTCTGGCGCGTTCGTTTTTTGGACGCTACGTTCGCTGAACCAAGACATTCTTATGTCGGCGCAGTCCGCGAAGCAGACATGAAAATGCTCTCCCGTGGTTGCAGACTCATATGCAAGATGATGCACTAGCAGAGCGTAGTGCTCGCAGGCTGGTACAAGGAACGTGATGCTCGCATGGGAATACAGGCTGATACAAGGAGTGTGATGCCCGCAGGAGAATGAAGTGTTGAGTCAGTTAGTCGGTCAGTCAGTCAGTCAGTCAGTCAGTATTATCATCATTATTATTTTCGTAACGCTCTTTTCGTCACGTTCCAAAGTAACGCTTTCTTCAGTTGTGTGCCAAAGTAAAGACATGTGGCGGCAGAAGCGACGAAGACGACGGCGTGATAAGCCGTCTCGCGCCGGACGCCCTTGTTCCGGAGATGATGAAGGGTCGAAGTAGTTGGAACCGGGTATCGGCCTTTGTCACGGCCATCATCAAGAGGAAGATGCAGACGGAGTGGTCGAGGCAGAGGGCCGACGAATCAAGCTTGGCCCACACCATCGAACAGGATAACTCATTATTATTTTTAGTATTATTATTATTATTATTACTATCAACGCGGCGCGTGAAAGTAACGTTTTCCCGGTTTCTGAGCCAAAGTAAAAACATAAAAATGTCAAGAAAAAATCAAGCAACTATAGAAGATCGTATTTCCAAAATCCTAATCAAGACCTTCCAAGGGACATCGAAAAGTCAACATGGCGTCGGCAGTTTCGAAAAGTCAATCTTAGACATCCCTCCGATTCCTAAAAACTGCAACTCAACACCATAGGAGCGTTTCAAATGATTCTTTCAGACTTGATAACAAGTTAAATAAAATGTAACTGCTGGATAGTTACCTGAATATTTCTAAAGGAGCCGTAATCGAACTCATGACTTCTTTTGAAACCAGATTGTTCGTCGTGACCAAGAAGGTAATCAGCCACACAAAACGTAGTATCAAATCTTCTATGATAGCCAAGTAATAGAACACCTGTAAAGGTACAGCATACACTTGAAGTGTGAAGAATAAACATCATCTGGTTCGGTGACTCTACCCAGTATAACTATCAACATGTCAATTATTAATATTTACGAATAAAACTTTGAAATAATAAAAATCCATGAATTGAATAAATGCTCCGCCTACGAGGTTTGCGTACTATTTCTCGCATACCCAGCGATGCAGCGCATGTTACTCATCAGAAATTACGAAAATTCAAATACGTAACGCGAATAACAAAACGTGGTAAGGTTAATGTAGCGTGTACGATTTTTGAATATCTGCCAGTCGCTGTACTAATTCATTCGTACGAAGAAATATTTTCATTTACAACGGCCAACAAAAAGATTGCGAGCTCCGTTTTAAAATCATTCCAGTATTTTGCTACGGATATTTATGTACTTCCTTTCATTTCCTACATCTCCTACATTTAGATCAATTTGTTTTCCATCAATTTGACAGTTTTATAGAACTTTTCCTCGTCTTAGTGTGGAATACGTATCAACTTCAGTGCAAATAGACACTATTCACAACCATTGCGACAATTTCGCAATAACAGTGAACACCGTACTGGTACATCTGATTTAAAAGCATTCAAATATCGTTCATACAATAAAACCAGTCCGGATGGCATCCGAGCGGCAACGAAAAACATTTCACATTAAGGACCCATAACTCGCCCTCATACTTCATGAAAGAGGCAAATGAGTTCAATATTAATAATTGCCAACCAACCGTAGAGGAATACACGATTTCTTCACGCAGGAATTTGTAATCTGTGTCTTTGTAATCAAACAGACCCCAATCCATCCTGATGTCCCATGTGTATGTGTACGTTGAACTAATGGTAGCGCACACAAAGTAGACGTAGAAATACGGATTCTCGGAGAAGGGACGGTCGTCTACAACAGAAAATAGTTGCCCAATTATAACTCGCGGTTCAATTAATTTGACCGCTGTATGTTACATTTCAATTTAATAAACAAGCTATGGGCAGTACAGCACATTTAAAACAATATTGTTATAGGACTGTTACGCATGCAATTATGGAGTTAATGTCGCAGACCACAGAAATAGAGCATCGATTTAAAAAATTAAAAACCATCTTCGGATTGCAGATGAAAGCATTTACTCTAACTGGGGCGGAGTAAGAGGTACCACTACCCATCTCAATATTTCATTTAGTAATAGCAGCTCTTCTTGTAGTATCATACTCGTATTCGGACATCGGCGACCAAAGTGATTATATAGCACAGTTCACTAGGGAGGATAGTCGGGGTAGTTTTCTATTTCTTTCCCCACAGTTTGTTGCAATAAAGTATTTCCTCATGTATGCCTAAGACGCGCGGTTGTGTATATCATTACAATTTCACCACACTGAGTAAGCGACCCACGAGAGACACAATACAGCATCAACATTTCAGATACTGGTAGTAACGGGTTCTCCAAGTATAATGCCTTGTGTATGAGAATTGACGAGGGATTGTGGAACACGCTATACAACTTAACTGGCACTGCGGTCGCTCTATGGCTGAGTGGTATGGTGTCCGCTACATATTTTTGCGACGTAGATCTGATTTCCAGTCCCGGGAAACTGTTTAGAAGCGACTGCAGTACGAGCAGACGTGGACAGATAGTAAGACCTGCAGTTTCTCGCCAGTTCTCAGGAACAAGGCATTATACTCACAACACGTTACCAACGATATCTGAAGGACTGATGCTGTTGGTGTGTGTCACGCGAGTTGCATACTCAACGCTGAGAAACATGTGGCGATAAATAGTAACGATTCATGTAACCATACATCTTCGGCATACACAAAGAAATATTCTTAACGTAAGAACCTGTGGGGAAAGCAATAACGCTATACGAAATTATCGTTTCGGTTACCGACGTCCAGATATGGGTATGGCACTGCATGGAAAAGAATAGGCAATTGAAGATTTCATTTACAACCATAATCAGTTTTGAAATTCCGACTTTGTAGACAGATAGCCCTGTATCCGCAGCCATTATGCTCTAACGTAATAGTGCATTTGAACAAGGCAACATCTGCCGGTAAACTCACGCTGACAGTTCACCTAGCTGAAGAGAATTTATAGCGCTATCTATCGACAGAGTCAAAATTTGAAAACTGACTATAGTTGTTTTTTAATTGAATTGTGAGTGGTATGTTGTTCTTTTAATTTTCTTTTTCTTGTGCTGTTTTCTACGTGTACGATTTTGTATTTTTCTATCAACTTGTGGCTGTTGTGTACCTGGTCGTTGCAGTGTTTTCGAAAAAGTGATTTGTCATCCTTTGGCTTCTGTGATTTTTCATGTTCTTTTATTCTAGTGAATTTTCTGCCTGTTTCTCCTATGTAGGTCATGTCACAGTACTTGAAGTCCAGTCTGTATACTCTGTTGCTGTTGTTCTTGTCCTTTGTTTCTGTTTTGTCATTGCTTCTTTGTTTGATCAGAGGTGGTCTGTTTCTGATTCCGAGTTTTATGTTATATTCATTGAATATTTTCTGTATTTTGTATGTACATATCCCTGCGAATGGTATTGCTTCTGCGTATTTGTCTGTTTTTGTGGTTGTTGGTTCAGTGACTGTACTTTTTTGTTGTATTAATTTATTAATTATTCTGTCTACTGTTTGTGAATAGTATTTATTTGTTATTAATGGTTATTTGTTTGATGATGTTAATTTCTGTTGTTCTGTGGTTGTTGTCGTTTAAAATGTTGACTGCTCTGTTGCAGTAGTTGTGTAGTGCTGCTGTTTTGTGTTCTTAATGGTGGAATGAGTCACTGGGTATTACTGCGCCCATGTGAGTTTCCTATAAATG
This sequence comes from Acanthococcus lagerstroemiae, assembly GCA_031841125.1. Classification (NCBI taxonomy): domain Eukaryota; kingdom Metazoa; phylum Arthropoda; class Insecta; order Hemiptera; family Eriococcidae; genus Acanthococcus; species Acanthococcus lagerstroemiae. The sequence goes on along the minus strand of CM063106.1, from coordinate 17,589,417 downwards.
TTGTACTGTACTTTGTTGTCTTTTATTAGTATAAGACTCACTGATTGGACAGACTACACAACCACAGACAACCAATAGGAACACACTGAATATGTTTACCATACGGTACTACACAAATATAGGACGACACTGAGAAAAGTGTTAAGAGTACTCCACTGAAGATGGTATAACAGCCGAAAGCGCTCTGGATTATAGAAGGACCGAAAGTTGATCGGGCTTATCAAGACTTCATTAGACTCTTCAGAGCTTTATTACAAATCGAAGGGTATGTGAAAAACAACCTTGGTCAGTTTTGAAATTTCAACTTTGCCGACAGATAGCTTTATAAGTTCTCTTCAGCTAGGTGAACTGTCAGCGTAAGTTTGCCGGCGAATATTGCTTCGTTCAAATGTACTATTACGTTGGAGCATAATTGCTGTGGATACCGCACTGTCTGTCCACTAAGCCGGAATTTCAAAACTGACTAAGGTTGTTTTTCACATAAATCCTTCAATTGTCAACTTTCGTTCGATGGAGAATTTTTATTAGTATAGTTGAAGCCGCTTTAAAAATTATCAAAACTTATTACAACTCATTTACCAACAGTTACGTTTGTAACATGAATAATGTAAATAAGAGCAATCATGTATCAACATATTTACCTTCATAAAGGGTCCATAATGAGCTGCTGATCACAACCGCTAACGAAGACGCATATTTACCGGCGTTAATCAGATGCAGAGTCTCTTTCGAGTCACGGTAACGTCTCAGACACTGAGCAAGGCGGACCCACGCTGGAATGCAATTTACCACCATTCTTGACGTACTGTACTCGGTTGTAATCGATTTTCCTTCTGCAAAACCAAGCTGAGGAATAGAGACTGCGTAATGCCAACGTCGACGCTATTTTCTCAAAATGCAAACACGCGGCGAAACGTCGTCTGAACTTCACCCCGATGCAATGTGACGAACATAATGAAGTAAATACCAAAATCAGGCAATAGTAAGCCAACATTCTGATAATACGTACGAGCACTATACCTCCAGTTTCCAAATTATGCGTCAAGTAGAAACAAATAGTATAGTGTAGATCGGTGAATACAGTCAACATACTATTGAACTGGTCTGCCAGCCAGAAGTCAGCAAACCCGACGTAAAAGAACGGCGCTGCGATTATACGGCCCTGGTAACATTCACGAAGTTACTACAATTTGTGTAAAATTATCAACAGATAATACCCGCATGAATACATTCAGAGTTTAACATGGTTCCATGTACATGGGTTAGAAAATATAGCGATTAAACAATACAAGAAAATCCAGGAATATCGTGAACATAGTTGAAATTGGCATTCAATGGTCATCTCGTCACAACTAGAGAACCTACAGACACATTATACTTCGATCTGCTCCAGCGGTTATACACACATTCGCGTTCCTAGGAGCCAGACTCACTATACCTCACGGTTGGATGAACGGAAACTCTTTGGTAAACAGATACAAATCAAAAGCCAACTAAATTTCAAAAACCAAAGACTCACAATTTTCTGCGCACTCAAAGCCTAGCACAAGAAAAGTTAGCCAACAGGTCAGTACTCGAGTTGCAATTATAAATAATAACTTACTATCAACTTGACCAGCCAAAGTCTTGCTTCATAATGGAATGTTTTGATCGGATTTAAGGTGAACGCGACCATGAGAATAAGTAGAACTAATGGACTAACGTACGCCGGAATGCTAATGTACTTGCTGTATAAAAAGCTAAGCACGCTTAACGCCCAACTGACGCCAAGAATAGCGGCCAACTCCATCAGGTGTTGTTCGGACAAGTGATTACGAGGATCCAATTCAAATATTAGCACGTGATTCACACCGGATGACCTCCAGCCGTAGACATTAACGCCAATTAGGAACATGAATTGCATCAACAGTAACGGAGCTCGGAATAAACGATAAACATCCGCGAACTGTTCGTTGCCTTCGTGGAATATGGCTGCAATGATACATACAACCGTGTAAAGAATAATTGGCGTGAACTACTTTGGGCATATTCTTGTTTTTATGCGTCAGGAATCAGTTCCTGAATTTCCTTTACATACATTCGAATTACTGAGCAGATCATCACAGTCAATTGATAGACGAATTCAAATAGGTATCTCCATCATAATGGCATAAGAAAGTTACTCTAACATGGCAGTATAGCATCAATCATATCATTAGCAGCATTAATAATGTCCATGACAGTTTCTCTCTATATGTCAGTCACTTAGCCAGTATCAATAGCAATCCTGTTAGTCTCAATAGTCATATCAAACAAGATAGTCAGTCGCATTAGCAATGAGCAATATTACATTAGCCTCATCACTTAGTAATATTAGCAGTCCTACTAGTCTTTTGATAGTCAATTGTATGAGTCAGTCAGCTACATCAGCTGTATGAGACACATAGTCAATCAGTCAGTACAGCAACTTTCGTCACGTCAGTCATATCAACCTCATCGATCAGCCAGTCACTCAATTAGGAAGATTAGAAGTCCTGTTGGTCTTACTAGACATATCAGACAAGGTAGTCAGTTGTATCTATTCATCACCCAGGCGGTAATTTAGTAACCCAGTACGGCAGTCTCATAAGTCATATTAAACAAGACAATCCTGATGGTCAGTCGTGTTAGTCAATCATATCAATCTTTATCAGTCGTATTCCTCATTCGGTCTATCAGACAGACAATCAAGTCAATGGTATTAGACATATCACTTCAGGCAGCATTAGCAATTTTTCATCTCATCGATCATATTAGCAAATTATAAAAATAGGTAAAATCTACTTCAACCTAAATTTCGATTGTTCGTATGGACTCAATATTACACTATATTGTCATATACACGGTTTAGGAGCGTCCCCAAGAGCAATCCCTGCATCTAACCTAAAATAAGTATCCTAAGTGAAAGTACTGAAACTGAACCATCACTGACTGTATGTCAATATTTAAAACGGAGAAGCTAACCTGAAAGTACAACGGTAACGGAGAGTACGATAAAACTACCAGAAAAAAGGCCCACTTTAAACGTGATCCAAGGGCTGCGTTGTTCGCCGAGCGGAGGTACTCTCAGCCGTTTCATAGCCTTTTGACGATTACCATGTTCTAGATACACGGTGTATAAATGCTCGGTTTCGGATATCAACCGATTGATATCGTTGTTGGTGTGAAAGGTCGAATTGTCCACGCTTTCCACCCGCCATTGAGCTCCCTCCGATGTTTGTAACAGCTAGAAACATAACATCCATTAAAATTGAAAACGAAGATAAATGAATGTATAACAATATTTTATAAATTGACTTATTACAAGCTCGATAACATGGGAAATGAGTCGTATCGAGATAGCGAAGTTCAAACATGCTCATTTTCCGCCAAGTTCAAGAATTTTCGGCAAAATTTCTCCTAATCGCAATCATGATACGAAAAGCAGACTGGCACAATTATTAGACTCACGTACGCGCGTCAATACGACGGCTGAATGAACATTTTTCATGCCACCCAAGTCGATATTGTAAATGTTAAAGGTACACGATTATCTTACATTAATCACCGAACATTGTGCATGTCTACGTCTTAACCAAATTGCAATGACGTCAACCATTTTTGAATTACAAAAAAAGCGAGCAGGATCCACCTCGAAAAACCTGATTTAATTGCTATCCGAAGCTTCGAAAAAACATGAAATCCATCATATCTTTGTTAGTCTCTTTATCTTGGAGGTATGGAATTCAAGTGACTTCATGCTACAACTTCGCCTTATCAAAGTTCTCAACTTGTAGGTTTATGTAGCATATATCGATGGTCTCATGGACACTTGTGCTAACTAATATTTCTGTTAAAATGAAGTATGTAGATCAGGGATCACCAATTAGTTTCACTGCGGGTTCGTTTATAACAAATATAAATCAGTCGCGGTCTGTTAGGTAGATGATAACTAGATAAAAGTACTGGTAAAAATCAAGACTTCGAAAGAAAAGCGGGTACCCAGAAGGCGTAGGCCTAATCGTTAGCCCAGAAACTTTGTGAGAAGTACTCAACTTCTAAAATTTTCTATTTTTTGGTCTGTATATCACGAAATTATGGATTCTTCTGGGTCCGCACAAAATAGGTCGGCGGTCCGGATTCGGACCGCGGTCCGCCATTTGGTGACCCCTGATGTAGATTGTAAATCTGTAGCTGAAGATGTAAGCTATCGGATGGTATACACCAAATAGCTAATAGCTTATTATTTGCACCGCTGGAAAGCGCTTTCCGACTGAGCAAACTGATAAGTTATAAGTGGATGAAATTTTTAAAACGCTTTACTGAAAATTTTCATTTTTATTAGTTAGCACAAGTGTCCATGAGACCATCGATATGATGATTTTCAAACGGAATCGGTGACGTGGTATAATCTAGTTCCTTCAGTTACTAGATTATGCTGACTGGAACTCTATATTTTGGGTCGTGTTGATCAGACTATAATAAGTTCTAAAAGACGAGGGAGAATTACAGGGCATCGTATTTAAGGACAACGTTTCCAGGATGAGCGAGACAGCTGCAAAACGCTTTTCCAGAGAGACGTATCTTTTTCCTGTACTTTTGTTGTAGTAATTTATGAAACACCCAGTATAATATAGGGCTCACTAAGAAGGTGGTATGAGTCACATGGTTACACACTAGGATGGGACGATTTTGTTTTTTAAATCCTGATGGCGTACTCAATAGAAAGTTGAATTTTAGAATAAATATTACGAGTTAATATTTCATTGGAAAACATTAATGGTCAAGTTTTGTCCAAGAGACTGAAAATTAAAGAAGATTTAAACATCGTTCAAGACTTTTTCAAACTTGACTAAAACTTTTCCAGATTGCAGACTTGTTTGAGAATGTTCAAAACTCCTTTAAATCTGACAAATATGTTTTAGATATTTTGAAACTCTTCCAGGTATTAAAGATATAAATACCGTTTAAGGCTTTCCAAAAACTGATTTTAACTGTCTAAGTGTTACGAACTTGTTTCAAAATTTTCAAAGTACCGTTCGCTTTAGCAGATATGTTCTAGATAGTACTTTGACATTCTTCCAGTACTGAAAACTTTTCAGATGTGTTCAAGGCCCTTCAAGAATTAAGAGTCTCAGACTTATTCGAACTTTTGACTCTTTAGGACTTCTTTCAGATTTACTAAGGCTGTTTGATATATCTTTAAGACTCTTCCAGATATATTAAGATACTTCAAAACTCTAACGAACTTGCATCAAACTATCTTTAAGGCTCTTCCAGACTCGTCTGAGACCAAAACTTAATTGGGACTTCCTGAGTTCCCTCAAGACAGACGTGCTAAAACTGGCTTAACAGTTTTCAAACAAGTTCAGAAAATATGTTTTAAACGGACATGAAGATAGTCTTCAACAAGTTCAGCAAACTTTAAGAACCATCTTTGTCCACATGTTTTTTTCGAGTTTTAGCAGACCTTAAACAATCTATAGCGAATCTGGAGAGAGTCTTAAATATGACTGGTAAAACCTTAATGAGTCTAAAACACATCTGCTGACCTTAGAGAAGTCTTGAAGGGTCTTCAACAAAAAGAAGTACGAAATAGGGACCGGAAGCCCATCTTTTATTGTGATCTGGAAGTAGGTTGCGGAATTTTCTCTTTTAGTGTCCATTTCGGAGTATGAGTGAACTTGGTAATATTCCATTTGTAGGCTGTGCCAAAATTCACTTTTTCTTCTTCTCTAGTCCAGAGCGCTTTCGGCTGTTATGCCATCACCGCCCATTGGGATTTAAACTTAAGAGTTTCAAGTGTTGGCAGCCCTGCGATATGTGTGAGTGATCACGTATGATTTACCGTAAGCGTGTAGCAAACTTCAACTATCATTAAGTCGATTAGAAATTCACCTTCAAAGAAAATTTGTCCTAAATTCGACTGCATCATCACCAAAAAATTAAATTATAATCAGTTCTACTGGCAGAATAATTTTACTCGTTTTTTTACCCTACTGAAGATAGCAGTGTTTCTATTTGAAAGTACACATGATCACTCACTCATTTTCACCCGCTAACACCCGCGCAGGCAATTTTGCAGCGCACTCGAGTGCAGGTTTAAATCCCAATAGCCGAAATCTGTCAACAGCAGGTAACTGACGGGGATAGCGGAGCAGTGGCGGAAGTCACATTTCCATAGTAACAGTCAGCCAAGAAAAATTCACTTACTTTTAGCTCTCAGTCTGGAAATATTGGTAAGTTTTTATCAGCCTGTAAAAAACGTACATCAGGCTCGGAATAGTGGCCTATTCTCCAGGAGTGTTAAAGGTTCTTAAAACGTTTCTTAAAGAATCTCAAGTCTAAAAGAATCTGTAATAGTCTGAGAAGGGTCTAAATGAGTTCTAGGGTTGCCACTTTTTTAAAGAATGATTTTTTATGATTTTCCAGGTTTTCCAGGACCCCTTCTTTCAAGTGAAGGAGTTATGAATTTTGGCAAGACTTTCTTTCTCATGATCATGCTTCAGCAAGAAAAAACTAGTTCCCTACGTCTGTCTGGCGCCATGTTTCGCAGTTAACAATGGGCACAATGTACACACAAACACAATTCGAATGATGGACACGTAGCCATACTCTGATTAAACATGAATAAAGGGGGAATGTTTTTCCTTTTTCAAGTGTCATTATTTCCTAACAATAAATTTGGTAGAATATAAGCCATAAACCTAGTTTCTATCCTGAAGCAATCTCAAGCAGTATATCAATCATTCTAACATCGCAACATCAGAGCATTCCAATAAAATGTATGGGTCAGTTTACACCAAAATGCAACTTTCCAGTAAGGTGCATCATCAAAATTCAAATTTTCTGTTTCGTCCCAACTTCTAGGTTCCACCTATGACACGCGCACCATTCAATCGTATCAACAAGATCAAAATATGACTAACTTTATCATGTTTTTTCAGTATTTTCCTGAAGCCGGTAAAATTCAAACTCTGGTAATTTTGCAACAGCACCAGGCTCAAGTAGAATTCGGTAAATGCCAATTTTAGATCGTTCATCTTTCGCGCAGAAATATGCGTTCGGTCCAAGAGTGGATACAAAGGCACAGTGCTCCTGGAGTCGCTCTTCTTTCCCGGCGGACCTTTAGGTATAATGAGCTCATTTTTCAACGACGAAAATTTCCTGATAGCTTCGGCCAACTTTTCTGGAACACAGCAGATGCAAATGAGTTAATTGCAAGGTCGTGACTGAAAAGACGTGATTAACAGTGAAGGCAAATTCAGCTGGATTTGATTCAGTGCCACGACGCCTCAGGTGGCGTACATTCCACATACCCTTTGATACAGTTGGCAAATTGTTTGGACGTGGGATGCGCAGCCTATTACGAGTACGCCGACGAGACAATTTACAAAATAGAAAACATAGATAGGTAAAAATTGGTCGGCTCTATGCATGCCGATGATTCTTGGCAGCTTCGTTACGTTATTTATGTTATTAATTAAATGATGTACAGTTAAGTTCTTCGTCGTTACGAAAAATCCGATAACGTTTAGAAATGTTGGCAGATTTACCGGAGAAGAAAATATTAATTTTTTTCAATTCTCCATCGCAGTAGCGAAAGAAGTAATCGTCGAACTGGGCGAATTTCTTGCGCCGTTCTTCATCGTCCAAGTCTTCGGCATCAGCGTCCGCTATCGCATTGTACAACATTGACTTCATTTCCTAAAACCAGAAGACAGTGAATTTTGAATTTTTTGAAAATAAAATTTGGTAGCATTTGGACGTTGATGACTGCGGCGTGTAGCACCGACCCTAGGAATGTCCTGGATATAAGTTCATTTTCTTTTGTGTACAAATTTTCAAGCTGGTCACCTCTGTCAATCAAGTTGTCTGACTCACTGCTTGTCTGTCCTTCTTTCAACCGGCCTTTCTGACTAAGTGACTATCTGTCTGTCTTCCTACAAACCAGTCTTTCTAACTGGCTGACAAGATAATTGGCTATGCAGCTATCTGTATGGCTTTTTGTCAAACTGCCCAGTTGACGTGCAGTCCGTCTTTCTGCCAGATGGCTGTCTGACTAAAGTCTGGTCCAGTTGAGAAACATAACTGGCTACCCGCAATACACATTAATAGCATGGGCATTGTGAAGTTGGAGAGGAAGGACAAGTTCAAGAACACATTATCAGCGTTTCTTAACTGGACCAGACTTTATACATCAATCTGTCCATCTACGAGTATCTGTCAGTTTGTTTGTCTCTCTAGATGACCGACAGCCTGTTCTTCAGATGAAGTAACTGACTTGCTCTCTATTTATCTGTCAGGCTGACTCGCTGACTCACCAGGATGTGAAGCTTTCCCGAGGGAGAGGAACGAGATCATAACTGTTGGTTTGTCTCTACTTCGCTGTCCAGGCTGACTAACCAGGATGTGGAAGTTTTCCCGAGTAAGAGGAATGAGAACACAACTGACTGTTGGTTTGTCTCTACTTCGCTGTCTGACCGTCTATCTAAAAACTTTTTTTAAACTCCTCTCCCCCCGTTTACGAAGAGGGTAGTTTGGTGGTCAGTTTTCTAGTACACAAAGAGACTAGTCAACAATATCAAATTACATTCAATTTTCAACTGAAAAATCAGTACACAAACAAAAATGTAAAATACACCCACCACTGTAGTTCATGAGTCACTAGGAAAAACATCAAATGAAAAGAGCACGAAAGGGAGAAATGCTAAAAACAATAATGTAGTCTCGAATTTTAAATTAAAATAACATGAGCTGCTTCTAAGCACAAATTATAGTTCATTTCAAAAATAAATTCAATGAATAATGACAATGGCATGCAGAGAAATGACTAAAAGGTGACGTTAAATTCTCCGAACAGATAGAACACTAGGGAGAATACAACGACACTACAACTATCAGCTTGATGAAAGAACGAATACTTCCTTGCCAATATAAATGAGAGAAAAATAATGAGAATAATTGCTTTTCTATAACGGTTATGGTATTTTCACGAGGTCATAACTCATTAATGAAAATATGAAACTTATTTCAACTCGTCTGATTTATTACTCAGTCAAGATAGTAGGTAATTAGGTCTGTCAGCCCGAAAGCGTTACGCTTTTGTGAACTCCTAGTACTCAAGAATTTCGTACACCTCATGTACTGTTGTCTCTACAATTAAAATTATCTAAAGTCATTATGTCATTCGAGTGCATGAAAACACCGAATGAAATTGTAATAAATTTAATTACGATTTCCTTATCAACACTCGGGAGTGGTCTAAGACCTATTGCACAATAAGGTGCCCATTCACACATTATCTTATCAAGCGTAGTCCTTTCGAAAGATCAGATAGCTCTAATAATAAGGCGGCTGAAATTAATCTACAAAATAAATTGGAAACAAATAAATGTTATCATGCATTCTGCTATACTGTAGAACCAGAAGACGCAAGAAATCAATAACCACAGCATCAATGTCACGGAATAATAAATTATGTAATTATTGAAAAATTATTACCTCATAATTGATGTACTGCTTTCGCCACTCAGGGGTGATATGAGCGGATAAATGTTCAGCAAACTTCATGTTCGTAATTTATATCGTTAGGAACTTGCGAACAGGTCACTCACAGGTTTACCTCTTAAACTGTGAGAAAATCGTAGGGAAATAAAACGGATGATAGCAAATATTGTATTTCTCCACAAACATATTAATTTGAAAGCACGACAGAAGCTTTTGTAACTGCTGAACAAAGATCAAGAGTAAAGCATCGACTTTACTTGTCCAACCATCCGCAAGAACCGCCCAACAAAACTTACGAGGAAAGCGGAGTTTAGCTCACTGACCAGTAAACTTAGAACTTGGGAAGCACAAAACAGAATCTTTGAACCAGGAGACTGCAGCAAATCACAAAGAAAAGCAAACGAGAATTTGAACTGGCGACTGATATCAATCTTCAAGCCACTTCGAACCTTCAAGCAATCACCAAATCCAAAATACGAATTCGTTAGGGCGCATGCGCTCTGGAGAATCAATGTCGCCAGAATATAAAATGTCAAAACTAGTCAGCAATAATATAACCATGTTGGCTCCCTGCTCATTGACTCTTGCATTATTCTAGATTCTGAAAAAGGACCTTAGCCTCCCCAATTTTCGCAGAAACTAAAGACCTTTTTTCTATTCTAAGTATTTTTCTGTTTGATGATTGATGAAGGGCGGAGATTGAATGATAACAGTGATAACGCTTTTATCGGCTTTCTTGTATTTTGTTCTGATTTTGCACGTGTACTTTAAATTTTATGTATCTGTACTTTACATAAATTTTCAGACTTCATTCGTGATATTAATTTCGAATTTGTTTCTATTCTCATTGCTCGTCCTGTACTATTCGCCGGTAAGAAATGAAATTCAAATTACACGACATCAAGAAGATCCGTGGTCGATTAGGATGTATTCAAGATGTTGAAAGACTGCCGGCCTTCAAGTTGGAAACACCGAATCTTTTGTTCTTCACCAAAGTAAATGCCTCAGTTATTTATCGTTGTCACGTTCACGTTGATTTACGCAGTACTGTAATTCTTGTTACTCTCTTAAACAACTTGACTGGGTGTAATGCAGATGAATTTTTTTACTTCAGGGAGGATGTATTCCTCATCTAACCCACGAGGTTATGCAGTTGTTGACCTCAGAGAATGTACCGCTGCAGTTTTCCTTAGACAGTATGTATCCGATAATTCCAGCTCTAGAGCAATCGGGTATGGCGTTACACTCGTTCGTTGGGCTTCCGGTTAGTTTGCTTACGAATTGCAGGGGTTTCCGGCGTATCCGGAATTATAAGATGTCCCAGTATATCTGAGAATTACATCATTTTATGATATATGGAAAAACTCATTACAGCTTTCAAACTGTTGAAAAAAGTTGTTGATATGAAAGATTGATTGCTCGTGATCTTTATAAACAAGAGTACTCATCTTCCTTTTACTCTATACAGAAAAATGAGACATTTTCAAACGTTGAGAAATACAGCTAGACTTTATTTTTACAGGAATATTTCTCGTATTGTGTTGTACAAAATCCCATTAGAGGTGGCCGGCGCCAACATCTCAAAACAGGATTTGCTACATTGTGGACGAATTCTGGTAACGTCATCATGGATAAAACTAGGTCTGTTCACTGCTGTTTACTGGAAAGATATATCATGTAATTAATATTATTTACGATAATCTTTCAACGTGTGCAGTTACATGGAGAATATGGAGCTCTGTAAACCAGATATGTATGTTTCATTGTATGATGGTGAGACAGACCTTACTTCTCGTTGTAGAAGATTACGCAATTCAACTACTGAAACCGGAGAAATGTTCAAGTATTGCTTTGAAAAGCATCAGTCGTCGCCTGTAAGTAGTACATAGCTATCATTTGATTTCGAAGTATAAAGTGAGAGAATTTCATTTGCAACTTGGAGGTATGACAAAATTGACCGAATATCTCTATTATATTCTGTATTTTACAGGTTCTAAAGAATAAAGGCTTCATAGCTCCACTCGTTGGAGGTTATGATTTAAGTTTACGAGAAGAATGTGCCAAATTTATGGCTGATTTTCCTGTAACAGGCTATCTAATAGACGGTCTATATACTAACTGCGAAACTGTGCCTACCATTTCTCACGAATCAGTTGAAAATGTTCTTTCGCATACTTTAGTAATGAGCTCATTTTTATTACTAATTTAGTTTCTCTTTCAAAACCGATTTTTATGTACTCGTTTGTAGTGGAATTACTAATCTTGTATTGTTTCTTAATTTTAGCCTTTTTTACCAGAAGAACGAGTGCGAATTATTCACGGTCCTTGGGAACCTGAATTGGTTTTGAAAATGGTGAAATTGGGTGTAGATTTGTTTGACACTACATTCCCACAGCATGCGGCCGATAACGGTTGTGCGTTGGTTTTTGACTACAACGTGGATAATCTGTGAGTACGGTTAGTATGTATCCAGCTGCCATGCAGCTTGATGACCAGGGACGTACCGAAGAGTTTTTCATGGGGAGAGGTGGGGGTATAAATTGGGAAAGTCCCAACTGACTCAACTCAGAATTCCCACGGACCAAAGCAAAAACAAAAAATCTTTTGACCTGTTGAATTTTTTCAACCGACTTTGCTCAAAATTCCCAAGTATCAATGCAAAAGGAGAAAAACCGTTTGACTTGTTGAGGTTTCCCAACTTCTAAACTTAATTCCAAAATATCAAAGGGAAAAAAAGAAAGAAAAAACAACTTTTTGACTTTTTACTGACTCAATTCCAAATTCCCAAGTATCAATACAAAAGAAGAAAAGTCTTTTGGCTTGTCGGGTTTTCCCAACTTCTCAACTCAATTCCCAAGTATTAAAAGAAAAAAATTGTGACCTGTTGGATTTTTCCTACTGACTCAACTCAAAATTCCCAAGTATCAATGATGACAAAGAAGAAAAACCTTTCGACTTGTTGGGTTTTTGGCTCAACTCAATTCTCAAGTATCGAAAAAAATTGACCTGTTGGACTTTTCCTATTAACTCAACTCAAAATTCCCAAGTATCAATACAAAATAAGAAAAACCTGTTGACTTGTTGGGTTTTCTCAACTTTCTAACTCAATTCCCAAGTATCAAAGCAAAAAGAAAAAGCGAAAAACTTGTGACTTGTTGAATTTTTTTACAAACAACTCAAAATTTCCAAGTATTAATGATGCAAAAGAAGAAAAACCTTTTGACTTGTTGGGGTTTCTCAACTTGTCAACTCAATTCCTAAGTATCAAATCAAAAAAAAAAACAAAAAAAAACTTTTGACCTGTTGGATTTCTCCTACTGACTCAACTCCAAATTCCCAAGTATCAATATAAAAGAAGAAAAACATTTTGACTTGTTGGGTTTTCCCAACTTCTCAACTCAATTTCCAACAGAGGCTTACACGATGCGTTACGCATTCTACAATGCCGATTATAATAACTCATAAAACGATTACAACGATGCCAGGAACTGTAACTGTAACCGGATAGTAGTAGAAGAACGATGCCGATATGTAACTGGGTATAATATACCCAGTATACCCAGTTACTTATTATCGGCATCGTGGCATCGTCATTTATTTCTTATCGCGTTACAGGATTTTGCAGTGCTATTTGGATAACTCGGAGGATGACGTATTTTTTACATTATCGTTTCTTATCTTCACGATGCGTAGACTATGCTGGTTACAGACAATTACCGTTATTACTTTTCTCGACGATTACAGACGATTACGAGTACTGATTGGCATCGTTTCCTTCAATACTCGCTGATTCTGTAACCGGTTACTTTTTACTAACTCGTGCAGGGCTCTGATTTCCAAGTATCAAAAAAAGAGAAAAAAAATTGACTGGTTGGATTTTTTTTACTGACTCAACTCAAAATTACCAGGTTTCAATACAAAAGCAGAAAAACCTTTCGACTTGTTGGGTTTTCTCAACTTCTCAACTCAATTCCAAAGTATCAAAGCAGAACAACAAAAAAAAAAATCTTTTGATTTGTTGAATTTTTTTTTTTTTACTTACTCGACTCTAAATTCCCAAGTATCAGTACAAAAAAAAAAAAACCTTTTGACTGTTCCCCAACTTCTCAACTCAATTCCCAAGTATCAAATCAAATAAATAAATGAAAAAAAAAAAGAAAAAAAAAACTTGGCCTGTAAGATTTTTTCTACTGACTCAACTCAAAATTCTCGAGTATCAATATGAAACAGAGCCCTGCACGAGTAATTAAAAAGTAACCAACCGGTTACAGAATCGGCAACTATTGAAGGAAATTATATCAATCAGTACTCAGAATCGTCTGTAATCGGCATCGTCCGTAATCGTCGAGAAAAGTGTAACTGAGTGTATGTGTAACAGCCGGTAACGGTAATCGTCTGTAACCGCGGCATTGTAGAAATGAGGACGCATTGTCCAGGCATCGTAGATCGTAGGCATCGTGAAGATAAGGAACGATAAAGTAAAAAATACGTCATCCTGTGAGTTATTGGGATAGCACTGCAAAATCCTGTAATGCGATAAGAAATAAATGACGATGCCAGGATGCCGATGTCAATGCCTTGATGCGAACAATATACCCAGTTACGCATTGGCATTGTTCTTTACTACTATCCGGTTACAGTTACAGTTCCTGGCATCGGTGTAATCATTTTATGAGTTACTATAATCGGCATTGTACAATGCGTAAAAAAATATTTTGACCTGTCGAATTTTTCCTACTGACAACTCAAAATTCCCAAGTATCAATACAAAAAAAGAAAAACCTATTGACGCGTTGGGTTTTCCTAACTTGTCAACTCAAGTCCTAAGTATCAAAGCAAAAAAGAAGAGAAAAACTTGTGACCTGTTGGATTTTTTTTATTGACTCAACTCAAAATTTCCAAGTATCAATGATGCAAGTGAAGAAAAACCTTTTGACTTGTTGTGTTTTCCCAACTTCTGAACTCAATTCCCAAGTATCAAAAAAAAAAAAAAAAAAAAAAAAAGTGACCAGTTGGATTTTTATCAGTGATGCAGAAGAAGTAAAACCTTCTGACTTGTTGGGTTTTCCCAACTTCTTAACTCAATTCCCAAGTATAAAAAAAAAAACTTGGATTTTCCCAACTTGCATGGCTGAAATGGTATATTTTCCCAACTGCAGAGTGATTGTTTTTGTTGTTTTTGTGTGTGTGGGGGGGGGGTCGTAAGTTACCCCCTATTGGTACGTCCCTGTTGATGACACAACTAGCGTATATTCTACGACTATATATGTATGTATGTATATTATTATTAATGCCTGTTCCGTATTCATAGCTCGAGCCGAAACGAGGCTCGGTATATTAAACTGTTCCATTTTTCGCAGTTTTGATAATAACATTCAATTATACAATCATTCTCTGTATTCTAAATGTGTTGAGAATACCGAAATCATTGCTGACAGTATTCCTGCCGTAGAAAAACAGGGAGATTGCCTCGAAAAAGTGGAAGAAACTTCGTATAAAAACCCGTATACTGTTTCCCTTCGTGATAAAAAGTAATAATTTTCTCGTGGTATTTTTCGAGTTGTTATCTCCTGAATTTGTTCATCTAATTCGTCTTGTTTCGTTTGCACCAGGTATTTCGACGATTTCAGTCCATTATTCGAAGGCTGTGATTGTTTAACGTGCCGTAAACATACGAAAGCATATGTTCATCATTTATTATCTACCAAGGAATTGCTCGCGTCCGTGTTGCTCACACTGTATGTGTAACTTTCGTCTGGGACTACCTACCAAAGCTATGTGGAGTAAAACTGCTTATTAAATATATTCTTCAATTTTTCAGGCACAATTTACATCACTATATGAAGTTTTTTCAAAGGATACGCGACCATTTGCGCCGTACTTCCCAGGAAACCACGGGTTCGTAGTACAAATTACAAGCGAGCAGGTATCGTAAAGTGAAGCAGAAGTCAGTAATGAGGTCTGCTCAGTCTCCTTCAGGAAATCGCATCTCTTCTCATCTTCCATTGTCGTTCTAAGATTGTTCAGTCACACACTAAAAACAGGGTTGAGTAAATTGTGAAACTTATTGATTTTGTTTAATGGATGGTTTTCAGTTTTACAATAACACGCTTTATTTATGGATCATCGAGGTTCTCGTGGTCAAGATGATCTAATATTTCCATAACGAAATCGAATACTTCGTATTTGGCTTCATTGCCCCAAATGAAATCCATGTGATTGAATAAATGCTTTTCAATGCGATAACTGGCGACCACGTTCGGAAGTTTGAGTTTTAGGAGAAACACATCCTGTAACCAAAAATTAATAGTTCTCAATTATTGTATGGAATAATCATAGGTATAACATGCATACTGCGAATTGAGAGTGTACAGCATGATAGCGCCACTGTCGCTTTAGAAGTTCCTGATGATGAAAACGGGATCGTGGGAAATCGACCAGTAAGCGAATGTTATTTTCCTCCTGTGTTTCGTTTCTGCATAGTTCCCACCGAGTTCCACCAGATAGGAGCCACTTGAGTGTACATTCCCAATTCTAACTCCTGATAGAATTACCCTACAGTATTGTCTTCAGTGTCGCATGGATGTTAGCGTTTTGAGGATTATCTCACCTTCAGTATTTCTCAGTTGTCCTCATACAATATCTTGTGTTTCTTGAAAGAAAAAAGGATGTGGAGGCCGCACGCCCTTTCAACGCCATTGGTTCTTTGCAGGATAAAAATGATACATTTTGGAAGATATCGACAAGGAAAATTCTGAAAATTGTTCCGGGGATCCCAAAGATTCTTACAGAAGAAAATGCCATGATTTTAAGGAATACACTACTTCAAAAAGAATAAGTCACCTGATATATTTCTGATTTTGAAACTTTTGTTTAATTCAGTGAAGGACATGTGTCACATAAATGAGACCCGGCAATTGAAGGGGACAAGTGAACCATTTCCTCCTCTCATTTCATGAATTCTCCAAAAATGCACATCCACACAAGACTTATGAAAAACTATTGAAATCTTATTATTTCTCAGGCGTACTTATTTCTTTCCCTTTCTGTTCACTTTCACTAACACTTATTTGCAAGAAGAAAAACGTTTCATCTCAGAATTGGTCTTGGACCTCTTTGGCAAATACCTTTTCCTTTCCTGTTCTGTGCTGACCTCTCATCAAGGAAATTTTAAACATCATGGAAATATATACATGTTTCCAGAAATTACTAGGCACGATTTCTTGTGCAAGTAGATTTGTTACCTCGTGGAAGTACCTTGCCCCATTTTATTCGCCCCTTGTCGTCCCTCTTATGACCCCCCCCCCTCCTTCCAAGGATATTGTGTTAGGAGATGAATTTGTGAGCACATAATAGTAAATCAGAGAAAACTATTAACTCTGAAATACAGTCGAAACTAAGATTGACTCTTGTCATTCCAAATCCGTCTCTTTTCCAACGTGACATTGTGGCTTAATGTGCGGATTACATTTCTTGTGGGTGATCTTGTGGTTAATTACCTCATGCGTTGTGTATCCTAATGTAAACATCGACTCACCTGAGAAGAAATATGTGCATCGCCATCACTGAACAGCAACGCAACGGGAGCTGTTACCATGCTTAGATTGTACTCTGGGGGATGTCGGCTTCCATATACTCCTAAATTAGTTTTCGGTCCGTAATCGAACTGGCTTAATTTTCCTGAGTGACTGAGCTGAGATAAATGCATCAGTGTTTTGTATGAAACTCCTCGTGGCACTGCTTGCGCGAATTCTATGGCTGGTTTCTGTTTAGGAAAACAATAAACCAGGAAAGTAAAATTATTATTATGTGTAGGAGATACGTGCTGTGAATTCGTATAACCAATGTGGTATCATGTCTACAATGTATTTCAGTTGAACACATTTCACTTAGTAGATGTAGGTACTAAGTGCTGAACCCTCTGAACGCACTAAATGCAACAATGCTACCATCTTTATCTTGAACTCAACTAGAGGTGCAAGTCATCATCCGCCTATTGTCGAGTAAGAGGTGAGAATGGGTTCAATTGGTGAAAATTATTGTAACCTCTTCATAGGGGATAGAAGGAAGGGCTGGCCTTGCACCCTGAAAAAGTCGAAGTCGCTGCCTTTTATGTATTCTACCATCCTTTACTCAACAAAATTACGTTTTCTCCTGCTCAAATATGTTTCCGGCCTTAATCCTATTACATTCTTCAAGATTTTCAGTCTTAACTAGCTTAGAGTGATGGATGGTTTATGGTGACAAAACTAAGAAATAAACTTCTAAAGGTTCTACCCTTCTCCACAATCTAATCATTTTTACAAGTTATTTGGATTAATTGATTCTTCGATCGGGCTTACGTGATGTTGTTTCGTAATACTCGTAAAACCGAGAACATTCTGCATGTAAAATAAACATAAATGGTACAACGGCGAATCCAGTCTGCACATTCGCCTGGCCGCTCGATTCGCGAAGTCATGTCTGGGAAAGAATTCGTTGACGCCGTGTTGTAAATGCAAAAACTGTCAACAGAGCATCGGTACAGTAACATGATATGAAGTTTTAGTTATTCGATGTTCCAGTTTGCTGTCATACTGTAGATTGTACCTTTAGGTAAGGACCGTATCGAGTCAGCATTTGTTGGATATTAGACTGGATAGAACTGTTGAAGAAAACACCAGGTGCTAAAGCGATGAGGGATCGCACTTTGTCATTGTATTCGGGTCTATTCGAACACATGATCAGTGCCGAGGTTGCTCCTATAGAGTGTCCGATAATGTCAATCGTTTCTTGGTTGGTAACTTGTAGTATGTAATCAATGACGGCCGGCATGTCGTAGAAGCCCATTTCGTGAAAACTGTAACAAAGTCCAGCGCATGTGATTTTGCCGAACTTCCGACATTCGCCGATAGCGTGCCCACCGCCCTTAAAACAACGACGAAATAACGCGTAGTTTTTTTTTCGAAATTAGTGCGTATTATCATCACGTGATCCGATAAAGCGGCCTTAATGAGCTTATGTAATGAAGATATTAATGTCTTTCTATCAATATTGAAGCGGTATTACCTGAAATTCCAAAATTTGGCGCTCTTTGGAGAAAGTCGTAGGT
This sequence comes from Acanthococcus lagerstroemiae, assembly GCA_031841125.1. NCBI lineage: Eukaryota > Metazoa > Arthropoda > Insecta > Hemiptera > Eriococcidae > Acanthococcus > Acanthococcus lagerstroemiae. Next base: position 17,570,819 of record CM063106.1, on the reverse strand, counting down.
GGGCTCGGGAGTAGGTATTTCCTCGATTATCTGCCATCCATACATCGTACCCTTTGTCGGCAAGGATGAACGCTGTACAGTATCAAACATGAAGAAATTATTGAATAACAAAATTTAATTGGCAGATTTATTGCCATATTTCCGTTCAGGAAGCAATGCACATAATTTCTTCGCTAGTAAAGTTCGCGGGGTAAATGTTGTCTAAATTAACCACCAACCTAGGTCGTATTCCGGTCCTTGTAACACCCACGACTCCGATGCCAGGATTAAGCCGTGCTGAAGTAAAACAGGAGATCCATCGCTCGGAATTCGGAACACTGATATGAGGAATCCGTCCGCCGATATGACATTGTGGTGTTCGGCAGTGTAACCGTACAATTCAATGTAGTCGGACTGAAAAATGCCAAATAAAGTCTAACTGTAATATTAAGCTATTCTGTAGCAGTTCTCGTACAAAATTGCCAGCCAGAACCTGATGTGTCTCATCCCATTCCCTTAAGTATTAGCCAATTACATTTCAAAGACTCGAATAATGGATATGCTATAGCAGCAGTTTTAGTTGAACTACAGAGGTATAGCGCCTGGGAAGGGAAGCCTTTCTCTAATAAAGTCAGCCGGTTGGGAAAAGTTGAGAAAATATAGTTCGAGTTGAAAAAATATCGACCCTCAGAAGTGCGAAGACCTGCTTTTGGTACTCAAATCATAAAAAATATAATTTTAGCTCCCTCCACTGCCAAAATTTAGACAGCTTTAGTTGAAAAATTTGTTTGTCCTCCCCATCTTCAGTTCCTTGGCCTCTTTTTCTAATCACATAGGAAGTATCGATAAGAGAAACATCAAGAAAACTTCCGGAATGATGTAATTATTATAGGAATGAAAAAGATGCTGGATAATGGAAAAACCATTACGTGGTAAAGTAGATAAATGTGAAGGAAGACCTATCGCGTGGAAAATTTGAAGAATTGAGAAATCATTAGCTGGTTCTCGAAAAGAAAAACAAATACAGTTTTAGTCGTTGCCAAATGAAGTACTTATACCCATTCTTACAATTACGACGAACTGTTTCATCATAATATTATTATCAGATAGGCTTTGTAGTTCCGAAGATAAAAACAAATGGTTACTGCCATCTGGACACCTATTTTTTTCTTTCTTATTTTGCTGACGCTTAACAAAATTATATTTCCATTGGCCATTGATTAATCTAAATTATGATTATAACTGAACAACTGACTCAGAAAGTAGATCTTACTGATCCACTTGGTGAGGGGCATCAACATGAATGTAATTTCCAAGGCAATTTGGAAACTTCTTTTTTACCATTAATTTTACTCACGTTTTATTGCTTCGTTTGCGTCACTATATCGGTGTAGTGTCGTCATTCCCATTGTTTTAAATACTAAACACCTACATAAGTGCTACATATTTTGATTTATGTATTCGTATCGAGCCACGGAGCTACACTCTCGGGCTATGGGCTCGGAAAAGGTTGTTGTCTATATGCGGAGAAACCAGATTGCGTCCGGAAAGTAGCCCTCACACCTTTTTCATAGTCTTATTGCATCCCGTTTTTACTCCTTGCTTAGAATGGTTCGATTGCGTCTATCATGTTGCAACCCGCCTGATAGAAGCGTCAGATGAAAATTAGATCAGAAAATTTCTTACCTCTGCTAAGTCCAGACATGGTTTTTGATTACTTTATCGATAGTGCGATGCAGAATACCCCACAATTCTCCAAAATCGTGTTGTTTTTAGATTATTTGACCGACCACTACATGGCGGAGGATTCTACTTTTCCTCCACACATGTGGGCAGAGTTTAGTCTCCATGCCGTCGCGCGAAGGGGTCCACGCAAGATTATGTCGAAATTATGTTAAAAATGCGAATTTACTGATAGTCGCATTACAGAACTCCTAAATGGAGCAATAACTATTGACGATTATGTGGAGGCAGTTTCCTATGAAGATTTTCCTGTTACTGCATAAGTAAACACAATTTTTGGAATGTAATTCAGCCCGCCGCCTCGTGGTGCACTCCAGATGACGCTGAATGGACTGGGACGCAATGGAACTGTGAGCCTGGAATCAAACTCTTCATCGGGCCGCAATGAAACCATCCATTTTCTTCAATAATTTATCTCCCCTTACTGACCCAGACGCAATCGGGCGACGCCTGTCTATATGCCGCAAAGGTATCCAGCGGCGGAAAGCTAGGTGGGGGTATTTATATGCTTGTGGGAGTTGGAGAAAGTCAAAATTCGACTATGGGGGACGTGGTGAGAGTTACGAAGGCAGTTGAAGGAGGGGCGTGAGGAGAGGTGGTTCATGGTGAATCCGGATGGGTTTTCATCTTCACGGTTTGGGCAGTTGAAGGGATAAAAGTTGATGAGAAAGATGCGTATGTGTGACCCGTGTTTGTCCAATCCTTAGGTAGGTAATGATAACTTCCTTGCGACGGGAGGAACGTTGGGACGATGTTCAAGGGACAAATGTAAGCTGGTTTTGTGCGAGCTTGCTGTGCCGAGAGGCTTGATGCCGCCACTCTTTGAACCACTTACGCGAAATTGTCTTGTGAATAGCATAGTGAGATCTGTTAAGATAAGGATTACGGGAGCTGTGTAGCTTGCTGTACTGTTTGATCATCTGCCTCATTTCCTGGGATACCAATATGGCTTGTAATCCAGATGAGTGGAATGCTCTTGATGGTGAAGGAAATGGGATGGATGCGTTGGACGAGAGCGTGCGTTGAAAGATGATCAGAAATAGACCTTATGGAGGAAAGTGAATCTGAGAGGACCAGATAGTGGGTGGAGGTGAGTGGGTCTTCGAGCGAGGAGATCGTGACTAGGCACTGTAGGATAGTATGGAGTTCGGCTGTCTAGATGGAAGCTGTGTTTTTAAGTCGGAAGAAGTGTAGTAGACTATGTGCGTCGGTTGTACTTTGAACCATCAGTGAAGCATAGGATACGATCAGGAAAGCTGTCCAGAATTTCTTGCAAATGTGTCCGATAAACTTGACGAGATGTAAACTTTTTTGGGAATTCTGTAAGTTTGAAATTGCATGAAGGAAGGTTCAACAACCAGGGTGGGGTGATGTATGGATTGTTGGTAGTGAATTGTAAGGAAAGGTACGGGACAGGGTCCCTTCAAAGTGTGAACGTAAGTGCAGTGAGAATTTAGGAACAGTTGATGATTGTCACCAACAATTACTAAAGATAAAAGTACCTAGATGGCTTCCCCTCCTCCCTTATTTTAGGAAGTGGACGACAAAATTGAAAACCAGCTTTTTTATACCTAGTTTTAGATAGTATTCGGACGTTAAGATAATCACCTATTTGATTAACTAATCAATGAGTTTGACCATTAATGAGTACTTATATATTTATTGATAGGTAATTACAAATAGGACGTATTATAGCTGATATCTAGGATTGGAAACTATAACGAACGGCGATTAGTATCGGTTCCGTTCATAAAAACTTGTGATTTGTTCATTTGGGATTACGTAGTTTTCCGATTGTTCCGACTCACATGCTCTGAGTCTTGGCATAATTGTCACATTATGTATTTGGTTATCACTGAACTTCAGACTGGTCTGATAAGACATTCACAAATCGTAAGAATCGTGTTTTTTTCGGTTATTGTTCTGGTCAGCAGCTACCCGCGCTTCCTCCTGCTCTGTTTTCTTTTTGTTCTGCCAGTGCCGGATTTACACCTTCTGGTGTAGTGGACAAAAAGGGGGAGTGACGCCTCTATATGTTTTGTTATTTGGGGGAAGGGCTCCTCTAGAAAACGCATCACAATAACGCCTCTATCAGTGGCTGGCGCCTAAATTACCTACCCAGTTTGCCCTAATATGAAATCTGACCCTGTGTTCTGTTCTTGTTAAACTAAAATTTATGCCAAACTAATTCATTTGTTCTGATTGATAGTCCGGTATTTTAGCTCGCTTAGATAAACCCTGAATGATTTGCTAAAATTCTTGAACTTGGGTATTTACTGGTGAACGAATCAAACTGTACCTGTTTTCGTGTTATTGTTCTGGTATTCTTACAGTTTACAGCTTTGCTAATAACTGATAGTGACATAAGTAGAAACTTCCGTGCAGTATCGTTAACCGAATGATAGACCTGTAGTTACCTATCCATGAGGTAACAAATTTTCTCATGCCGTTACTGTGATACTGGATCATTGGCAGATTATAGCTCCCCCCCCCCGTGAACTTTCAAGAAGACTTTTTTTATGTTCATTCCTGGCTAATCTCAAAATCCATCTTAATTTCAAGTCACGTATAATTTTTTTATTCATTTAGAATCAAATATGACCTATCGTATAACCTTAAGTTTGGAAAAATACGTACCGTACTATTCAGCACCTTCTCGGGCAGTTCGTCTCCGATCACCTCACGCTGAAACGGTTGGAACGGCCTCCTCAGAAACGCCGGAATTTGCGCTCGACTCAGAACGAACAAACTGCACGAAAATGTTAACATCCGACATAGGCTCATTTCGAGATCATTTCGATGCTTTAAAAAAAATCCAATAACATCACCCGTGTGGAATTACGATTATGAATCTCAACGAAATGAGTTTACCGAGTCCGTTACTCATTTCGACCCGATCGTTCCAGCACGTGTTATGTAAAGTGAAAGGACTCTACCTGTAAACGCCGATTAATTGGCCATCAGACTACCGCACAAAATTCGTGTGTATGTATTCAATTAACATATTATGAAACAAATAATGACGAGTTTTTCTCATTCTTTCATTTATTTTTTTGTCGAACTCGTTAATACGCACTTAGATGATTTCACGAGCTGCGAGTTATCTGTCGAAATACGATCGAGCGATCGCGATCGTGTGCGCCGATTACGTCCACCGAGTGTGAAAATAATGTGCGAAGAAAATATATAATGAACAGCGAACCAATATTACCAAGGTTAGCCTTGACACTTTCATCCCTATAGTTGAAGAAAATTCGACATTCGAAGATGCATGAAATGCGGTAGAGATGAAACTTGGACTTAGTTGTTTGGTCTTCTTCTTCTTGAAATGCCGATCGATGCGATCGTAGCTACGTCGGCAAAGCTGCAACACAATTTCTCCATTTTTACCAGTTCTCTGAATTTCTTGCGACAACATGAAGTGGGTCTCTACATGTGTTTCGAATTTGGTCCTCATTGGGCTGCGACCACGGGGCCGTCTTCCCTGTTTTTCCGTTGATAACCAGCTTCACTAAATGGTCGTTCTCCCGTCTTATGATGTGACCAAATATTTCAACATGCAATGCGTACACATAGAACTTCTCATCGACAATGGACACATTGGTTCGCTTTGCAGCCTATGGCACATGAAGCATCCTCATCCAGATCCAAAGTTCCAGGCTGCCCACTCTATTTAGGTCGACTTTCTGTAATGTCCAAGTTTCAGCTCCATAAAGGACAACGGGGAAGATCAGTGTCAGTACCACTTTGATCTTTGTGTCTTTCCTGATATCATGATTCTTCCAAATACGGCTTAGTCTTACAACAGCCTCTGTAGCAAGTTGAGTTCTTCTCCTTATTTCAACCTCTCGCTAATCCCATGAGGCTTCTGTCAGCTGGCACAGTCTCCCTTACACAATTGTTTGAAAAATGACGTGTTGGCTCTTTATTGTGCTGCATTGCTGACATGGGTTTTGAGAAGCCACACGGCAATTACAAGTGCTCGAGGAAGGTAGAGGTTGTCATTGGCATTTCTAATGACAATGACCAAATGTTTAGAAGCGCAAAAATCATCAAAATTTGATGTATAATCACGTTTTCCATCATTCTTCATACCTACAGGCATATCTACTCGCGTAATTTTGACTGTCAGGGGAGCATTCACCAGGAACTGCTCGTTGCTCTGGACCACCCTCTCAATTTGGGCCAGCAACACAGAGACATATCTCGCTGGTGTGGCTTTCTAAAACTCAAACATACCAGCTTCTGGTCTAGGGAGAAATTTTGGATAGTTACTCCAACTAGGTCCGTATTCTTAGCCCGCTGCTTGACATGCTCAACAAGAGCACCAAAAACATTATTGATATATGTCTGTTGACCCTTGCCTTCCTTCAAGTCTCTCATTTTAACAGTTAGTACTTCTTGAGAGATGTTGTACTTTCTGTTAACTTCCTCTACTGTGCCTAGTATATCGTGAAGAGCTACATTATTCTCCTCCAAAGACGTCTCCTCACCTAGAAAATGTTGTTGTTGTTTTTTTGTTTTTTGTTGTTGTTTTTCTCAGAATAAATTAGTACAGTTTCAAAAATTGCATCTCCCCTAGTTAAATAAAGAATAAATATTCATCTATGCTAGAGTCTGCGTCTCTTCCTATTTGTGTACCTCTAGTACCTGGAGCAAAAAATCCCAATCTGCCGCATCTTAAAAGGGCTTACGATAGTAGTTTAGATATTTAATAATAATAATAATAATAATAATACAGCCTGAACTGAGGGCGCCGTGGCCGATACTCAGTTCGCCCATCTCTGGGCATAAGCCTCCACCACCCACCTCCACTCCTTTCGATTTTGCGACCTACTCCCCCAATTTGGCCCTATCTCCTTCAGAATTTCGTCTATCCATCGGGCGGTAGGTCGCCCTATCTTACGTATTCGATCATATGGTAGCCATACGGTTGACCTGAGGTTCCATTTCTCTTTGTTACCTCTCGCCATATGGCCTCCGTATTTGATTTTCAATTTCTTAATTTTATATCTAATATTAGCTGTTCCTGTTTGTTTATGAATGTCTCGAATTTTAATTTTGTCTTTTAGTTTGTAACCAAGAATACTTCGCAGCATTGCGTTTTGGGTTTTCTCGAACTTACCTAAATTATTTTTAGTAAGGGCCCAGGTTTGGGCCCCGTATGTCAGGACCGGCGCGACACAGGTGTCCCATATTTTTATTTTTGTCCTTAATTTCATCTTGCTTTTAAAAATATATTTTAGACCCCAATAAGCCTTCCAACTGTACCCGATTCTAGCCTGGATTTCTTTGTCTATTCCTTTTTCAAACGAGATAATTCGGCCGAGGTATTTGTATTCGTCTACTACTTCTATCTCCCTGTCTTGTATCTTGATTGATTTGGTACCTTCTTTACCTGTCCTTTCGCTGTTTACATTTTGATTCCTGATCAGCAGCTTAGTCTTGGATGTGTTTATTTCTAGGCCCATTTTCCCACAACTTATCCTTAATTCCTTAAACATCGTCTTAACTTCTTCTATCGTCTATCGAACCTCCAATAAGTACGATGTCGTCGGCAAAGCGCAGGTTGTTGAGGTTTACCCCGTTGATATGAATACCTTTCTTCTCCCAGTTAAAATCCCGAAATGCCTGCTCGAGAACACAATTAAATAGATTGGGGGATAGCGGGTCCCCCTGTTTGACACCCCTACCTATACGGAAGTCCTCCCCCCTGACATCTAGTTTAATGCAAGCTGTCGCATTGTTGTAAGCATTCTCCAGGACCCTAATTAACTTTCTTTCTACACCTTGTTTTGCTAGCGCTTCCCAGACATAGTTTAGATATTTAGGGGGTGGAAAAAAACTTCAACCTATGCTTGGTTCTACGACTGTTTCCAGAAAATTGTAAGCGTTTGCTGTCCTTTTGGGAACATTGACACCACAGCGCGCATTTTGCTCTTCGCCATATGCCAACTAGTGTGTAACTCATCTTTGAGGGGGGGGGGGGGGGATAACCTGCGCGATTAGCCGCCCAAGTTAGAAGTTCCTCAAACTCACGCATCTCATTTTTGTAATGCAGAACATCTATAAAATGATAAAATTTCCCTCTATTAAAACAAAAAATTTTTTGGCTTAAGACTCTGCCCACATAAAAAAATTAGGGGAAACGTACTTTGACAAAGACTTTGACGCTCAACGCGTTGGAGCCATCTCCATTAGTTCAGCTTCTGCAAGTGTCGTCATCTAGCGTAAAAACCGAGTAGCGATTTTCCATTTGTTAATATTTTTCTACGTCTTAGAAAAAAGACGGGATTAAAGAGCAAGCACACGCGTTTCATCGTGAAGACGCGACCGAGTATTAGAAAAAATTGTTTCATAACTTACATCTACTCTATGGATAGGAACAAACAATACAAAAATTGTATGCAGTAAAACGTGTATCATTACAAAAGTTGTTCGACTGTAACATAACAAAACGTCAAATAATTAAAATAGGTACATAGAGGCGATTTTGTTTTTAAAAAAATAAAAAAAAAAATCGCCAAACAATGACAAATAAAAAGCAGGTACACGTAACTGTAAATAAAATAAATAATTACCTAATGTAATTTAAAAAAAAAAAAATTGAATAAAAAAAATGTGGAAAACACCAAACGTTGGACGAATTCAAAAAAATGCGAAAGAGCATGATCTCGTAACCGATGAGTAGATTTTTGAAACAACGACTTGCTCATTCGCTTTACACAGCAGCTTATATAGAAAAGTTCATTGGCTCGCTTCTGAGCATCGTTGATCCTCGTTTTCAGTGACCATATTCCGCATATAAGGGCTCGAGGGAGGCAAAGATTATCATTCGGATTTCATATTACCAGAATTACTTTTTTTATTGCGCAAAATTCGTCATAATCTGTGATACATTCGCGGGCACCATTTTTTGCGCGAGTAATTTTGACAGTCAACGGCACGTTCATGAGGAAGGTCTCATCGCTCTGAATCACTCCCTCAATTTAGTCCAGCAGCACTCCTAAATCTAGCTGGACCGGCTTTCTAAAACATAGCCATACGGCTGCCTGATCCAGCATCGAATTTCGCAAAGTGAGACCTCTTACCATATCTTCCGTACTGCCGTCCCTCTTGACATAAGCGATGAGCGCGCCGAACGTGTCGTGTAAATATGCCTTCATTTTTTCTTCCTACCTCCAATCTCTCATTTTAATATTTAAGATTTCCTGAGCCGTATCATATTTTCTGTTGAAATCCTGCACCGAGTCTACTCCCTCCAACACCGGATGGTCATCAGAAGATGTACCACTACTGCCTAGAAGTTTTTATTTCAGAATTAGAAAACTTTGTATATATCCTTCTCGTTAAATAAAAAATAAATAAATTAGCGAATTAAAAAAATTTCGAAAACAAGGGAAATGATTCCCTATGACTCAAATTTTATGGATATCTTAGAGCCAGGAAGGGTCGAATTGATTTGATAAACTGCTGAGAGTTTCTCCGAATGCGGAGTAGCAACTACCATCCCCCTTTGATTTATTCTTCAAAATGAAGTCTTTACTTTTGAAATTCCGTGTCAAAAATTGCACTCCGGCTCTGATCTCTATACAAGGTATCTCAATAAGTAGGTACATGGCGTCCTTCAAACAGGTAAGCCGACAACTCATCCTAACAATAAGTAGATATGTTTGTGTGCTCTAACATTTGAAGGGGTAAGGATATGGACATTTAAAGAAATTGTGTACTGCATTGATTTTTCTTTCAGATTTGTCACTTAAATACGATAAAGCGTATTTCTTCTTCTTCCCCCCCCCCCCACTAAATTCCTTCTACGAAGGCACAAAACAGTGAAGCTTGCTCGAGCACGTTATAAACTGAACGCAGTGGGGCCAACAGACGAGCAGCCTTTTGTGTTATCTATTTCGTTGCATGTTTGCCAACAGCACTAGATATACTGGTGGAACATTATACTGATATTAGTAGAAGACAGTTACGTAACTGCTGGAGGAAGAACACAATTGGTCAACAGGTTATTCATAGGATTATTTTTGATTAAGAACAAATAATCTCTTAACATAGTACTGATACTGGTGCAAAAGTCAATTTGGATTTTCGGACTCACTTTCCGTACTACGCACAACTTTTACGCGACTTCCCAAATAGCCCTATTTGATAAACTTGCAAATATCTCCCGAACTGCGTAAGCTATGCGTCAACTTTCACCAGCTCAATCAATTTCACACAGTTTTTCACATATGATAGTGATAGAAGGTAAACAACGATTCATTTCAGGTTTCATGCCATCAAACCAAACCACTTTTAAGAAGTTCTTCCACAAAGTCAGTTTTTCGTATGTTCTGATAAAGCGATCTGAGATCTCTAAACACCTTGACTGGACTAGGCGTACACGCGTGATAACGGTGCACCAAGACGCCCTCTACCACCCCCCCCCCCCCCCCCCGCATTTAAACTTCTGCGTACTTACGTTAGTCCTGTCAGTACCACAATCGTGTGAGAAAAACATGACGTTCTCAAATAGCCCCTCTCTACAGTGATACTTCGGTTACCCTAAGCTCATTTGTGTTCGTTTTTCAACAGGATTTAGGTACCCTAACAATGCTACGGAATTATAAAACGGATCCATGTGGTAAGAATATAAAAAGTAGACTCACGAGAAGTTCGTTATACCTAAAAGTGATATTGTGAGTGGAAGACAGGAGTGGTTCTATCATTTTTTTCTGAACTCTCCATCAGTGATTCTATTAATTTTTTTTTACTCCCAGTGATCCTATTTGTCATTTATGTCTTCTAAATGGATTTTTTAAGCTATATTAAATATATGATCCTATTCGCCCCGAATGACCGACCAGTAGAATCAGACCCTTAAAAAATATTTAAAAAATAAGGTGGTCAAAGAAGTGTTCAATTTCACTATACATTCGGACTCGAAAAAATGAAATTTATTCACTCTCTTCCTGTGAACTGTCTTCACCAGGAAAAATGTTTGAACATGAAAAGTGATCCTAGTCACCCCATTTCACAGTACTTCTAGAATTTCGTCATTTTCCCTTCCTTCCTCTCAACTGTTTCATCCCTTCCGTCCGAGCATTCTCTGCCACATTTTTTGCGCTTTGACATCATTCTTTTGTCTTCCGGAGCCACTAAATAATCAAGCCGAACTAACCAGTAATCACGTTTATTAACTGCAACAATTTTCGGTACTCACGTGCACGAAATCTTAGACTATCTTGGAAACTGCATTTCTGTCCGTGCCCTTGGTCAGCCATCGGTCAAGTTGGTTGTGGCGGGATCAGCCTTCATCCGCAAATTCATGACGGCCGAGTATAACGAGAAGAGCAAATGCAGCGACTCGACTCGAGATTCGTACACAGGTATGTCGACCAACGCGCACACAATGTCAACGTAGGTGAGCAAATCGCACTCCAGATCCTTACCCAGAGACTCGACATTGGTCAGTTGTTCTTCGAAATCAGCCGGCCATTCTTGCATCAGCGTGTCTATATCCGGCATCGGATTCGAGTAGCTGAACGAGGACGAGGGCTTATTCTTGTGCAGCTCCATAATATCCTTGATCCACCGGTCGACCGCTTTGTGGTGCTTGCTGGCGTTCTCGATCTGCTTCACGACCACGCGTTTGGCGGACGTTTGCTTGGTCGCAGCTCGCAGCTGCAAATGCAGCACCGCCGGATCGCTTTGCTTGGTGCATGGTTCGTCGAGTACCCTGAGGCCGACGTCCGAAACGACGTCATCTGGCCGCATAACTTTGATGAAAGCGTCGGTATCACCTACCGAGGGTATGAAGTCCGGGATGAAGGGCGCCAGTTTGTTCTCCAGCTCGATGTTCTGCGGTGAGTACTTGGTGATGTACTGGAACAGTTCCTTGATGTCGGGCGGCGCTGGTATCTGCTCGAACTCCTTCGGGTCGTAGCCACCGTCGAGCACGGGGGCCTGGACGTCGTCATCGTCGTCGTCTTCGTGGTCGTTATCGTCAGCCGACTCGTCCGATTCGTTCTCCAGAGTGTGACGAGCCGACATCTGCCGCACCAGGTGGAGCATTTCGCGGTTGTGTTTCTCGGTGTCTTCCTGGACTCGTCCGGAGGAGGCATTTCGACTCGACGTCGGCCTGGCAAGACGGGCTGACGGAGTTGATGGTTTTTTAGGTTCCATAAACAATGTTTTGAATTAGTTCGGTGGAGTATCAGTTCATGTGTTCCGGGACGGAATGAACAGTAGAAATGTGTTTGTTTGTTATTAGGTAACCTAGGTAACGGAGATGGGGTGGCGTTTATGCCCACTTGAATCGACTTTTCATCGAAGGCTCGAATTAGTCAACTTTTTGGAATATATTGCCCGATCTTGGGATGACAAATAGTGGAGATCATTGCTGGTTTGTGATGAATTATGTCAATGAAGAAGAATATCGTCGACTTTGGAATAAACTAATTTTTCAATCTACATTTCACTATTTAAATTTATGTGGTCCATTTTACTGTCTGTGGGCATTTACCGCCGAAACGTTTGGAAACCTTTTTAACGGATTCTCAAAAGTCAGCTATTATGGTTTTGAACTAACTGCGGGAGTATGAGGTGGAATAAACTTTTCTGGAAGATTCATGTGGAAAGCAGGGATGAGAAGTTTAAGCCGATAACCGCTTAAGCCGAAGCTTAAGCTCATTATTGAACGGCTTTTAAGCGAATGAAAAAGTCAGCCATTCGCTGTTCATTAAGCGCAAAGCCAGCCAAAATGGATACGCTGAGCAGCTTAATTAAGACCTTCACATTTTCTATCAAAAAGACGAAAAAAATCACAACACTTAATTTTTTAAATTGAAAAATCATATCAGCGGCCGCGGGTTCTGGGTTCCGGCTTATTATTTCGTAATTGTTGATTCTCATTTAGCGTCGCAAACTGCTCATTTTCATGAATATTTTCTATTTTGTGATTTCTCTATTAAATTTTGAATGATTTCGTTGCAAAATCAAATATAATACAGGCTATAAGCTATAATTTACCTGTGAACGAAGTGATGGTCTACATGATATAATATATAATCATATAATTTGATTTGGAAGCTTTGAAATGGTAAACCGTTATAATTTTTGAACTCTATGGTCGATTTCATGCGGAATTGAGTATAATGTTGAAAAAAAAAGCCGATAGCGAAGCGCTGAAAAGCTAATGATAAGGGCAAAAAGCTGAAGCTAAGCGAATGAGATTTTTGGAAAAACTTTTAAGTTTAAGCGAAAGTTTAAGTTTAACAGTTTAAGCTTCTCATCCCTGGTGGAAAGTAAGCAGCTGGCACTTCTAGTATTTCTTTTACATACTTATGCCCTAAAGTTTCGCTGGATTCTTAGACAGAAAGATAACTTTTAGAAAACTAGCCACGCAGATACGATGAGATTGTTCGGGAGGAGGTTTAGGAGAAGTGTATGTGTATTTTAAAAAAGAAAAAGCAATGAAAAAAGATATATTTGAAGAGTGTCATTCCAAACTGCCCTGGGTCAATTTTCACAAAATCTAGTGGCGAACGGTAGTTACTAACAAGTTACCGAACTCCTGTTATCCAGATCGCATGTAAAAAGTATCTGGTAAGGAGTATAGGTAACATCCTTTTCCACTTTTTTTTTTTTTCTTTCTCCAAATTTCTTTTTTGATAATCAAACCACTCTCTGAAACTGAATAATCGGAGTCCTACAAGCGTTAGGAGAGCAATAAAGCCTGCACTACGTAGTGATTTTCTGTTTTTTTTTTGTTTTTTTTTTTTTAAGTAAGACAATATTAGCCAGGGGCGTAACCAAGGAGGAGTAAAAAAATTCTATAGAAATAAATAAAATTTTTAGGGTCTTTTTGTCTTTTTATAATATTAAATCGTTTTTAATTTGAAATAAAATTTATATTAAATAACTAATAAAATATATATTTATATTTTCATTCATTCAAGTATTTTCAATTAAAATAACTATTATTTTATTATGCTACCTTTGTACAGTTAGTATACTGCAACTATTTAAATAATTTCATTCCACCTGCGCCGCTGGCAAATTCTTAGCACTTATTTTTATCATTCAAAAATTTCAAAATGCCCCCCCCCCATTCCTATATTATTGATAAAAGTAACAGATACAATATTTTTCAGCTGGGTGTTTACTGAAACAGAAAAATAAAAATCCTTGATTTTTCTGAGACCTCTATACATTTTCTGGTATATGTATGAGAAGGGGGTACACATATCTCTGATCATCAATGGCATTACAAATCATGCCAGTCGTGGTCTGAAAGTCTGAAAGATCGCAGATCATGATCTTTCTCACTGTCTATCAGGGATGTTTATTCAAAAACAAGTATCTTCTTCAATTTCTAACTTTGGTCGTTCGTTTGATTCACAAAATTTTGCCCTTGATGAGTGAAAAATTAGGATTATGGTGTGTTCAATTTTTCAAGCTAGCGCCTATTCTAAGGTTATTTTGAAGCTGCCAAAATCCAGAAATTTGCGGTTTTATCCCAGTATTTCTTGGTTTCTACCCCCCCCCCCCCCAAAAAAAAAAAACACGATTCATACACTCATCTTCTAGGCTCTATGCAATTTCCTCGGCTGCTGACAATCAGTAGGCAGCTGATGGCAGACTAAATAAAAACGTGTCTCCTACAGAGATACGTAGTGTAATATTTTATATATGTACTTTCGTTCCCTAATAAAAAAAATTTCCATGAAAATGTCTATTAACAACGTGGTGGCAGACTGTAGTTGCGCAGGGCGCAGCAAGTGTTAACCACTGAATTCGTGTCGGGGAAACATGTCGGGGGAGGAGCGTTACGATTCTCGCTCAAGTATACCCTTGGCTGGAAGAAAATGGAAACGTCAACTACCTACTGAACTGAATTGTCACCATGAAAAGCTAAAGAACTGTGAGCCGAACAACGCTGGTAATGAGAGGAGAACCCCGACGTCTCTGAAGTAATGCTCCAAAAAGAGCGCTGGCTTCGTGTCGTAGGGGGATGAGCGTTTCGAGGGAGCCGTTACGGTTTTCGCTCAAATATACCCAGTAGTATGACGTCATAATAACAGAAGTGTTACGGGGGGCTGATACGGGGGGAGCGTTACGGTTTTCGCTCAAGTATATCCAGTAGTAAAAGCACACAAAATGCTAAAAACGATCTGCTCATATTGGAATTAGAATTTTTGCAATAATCTGCATCATAGATCGCCATTCTTATTCTCAGAGACTTACCGGGGGTTGCTCCTTCTCTCCCCTTGAGATAAAAAACTGCATTGTCTGTAAAATTTGGCCAAATTTTGAGAATATTTACGTGCAACTGGTAGCATTATCTTATTGTACACTACTGATTATAATCATTCGAGGCAGTAATGGAGATTAGAGTTGAACAAAAACGGCCAAAAAGAAAATCCGGTTGTCAAGTAGAGTTAAAAAGTTGCAGTTGGAAATAAAAATGAATTGAGCAAAATTTCGTGGAAAAATATTGAAATTTTTTCTTGGCCTAACGCGAGCGGAGTTACAAATGGAGCTTTACATGTAATTAACATATAGCAGTTCTATAATTAAACCGTTATCTTCATTCAGATTTTATGAATGAGAAAAGTTAACTTTATTTGTATCGTGAAGTGGCGGGGAAGTAGATCATTAAATTAGTTTTTGATGTTATTTGTACTGTAACCGCTGCTGTGATGCTGCCCGAGGGGCTGAAACCTGCTAAGATTGTAAAATAACGTATAACAGCTTCAGTTACATCTTTTTTTCTTTGTCGTTTTTATTTCATTTTTGATGTTGTGAGACTCTGTCCCTGTAGTACCACAGGGGGGAGGGGGTCTTGACCTAAATATTTATAAACGAGCAACATTCAAAACTGCCCCACAAAGCAAGTGTCGACCCAGTCAAGTCCGTCACTTTTCTGTCATGAATTTCTGGTCGGATTCGAAGCTTGACTTTAATACAACAGTATAGTTAAGAGTTTCCATACCAATATTGATTTTTGAATAGAATTCTATGTCAAAGTCGATGCCTAATTCGATTCAGAAGTCCATGTCGACACGATAACTTGAATTTTATATTAAAGTCAAGTATCGAACTCGTAATGTCATGTCAGAAAAGTGACGAATCTTGAATGTCGAGAAAAAGGTCA
Organism: Acanthococcus lagerstroemiae; assembly: GCA_031841125.1. Taxonomy (NCBI): domain Eukaryota; kingdom Metazoa; phylum Arthropoda; class Insecta; order Hemiptera; family Eriococcidae; genus Acanthococcus; species Acanthococcus lagerstroemiae. The sequence goes on along the minus strand of CM063106.1, from coordinate 17,554,951 downwards.
GTTTTTGCCTCGACTGTGTTTCACGGGATTTTTTTGTTTTCAGTTCATCCTAGTATTTAGATTAAGACCTCCTGTGCTGCTATAGGGGCTGTCGTTATGCGAAAATAACATCAAAAATGAAATAAGCGGCAAACAAACACACACAAAAAAATAATAAATAAATAAACAACAGAAACGACGTGATTGAAGCTGTTATATGCCCCTTCATCAATTTTAGCAGGTCACCGCCTACGGGGCAACATAAGAATAAGGAACATAGGGGTTACAATCAAAATGACATAAAAAACAAATGTAGTGACCCAAAAACCCTTCTCAAGGTCTAAATAAAGTTAATTTTGTCGTAATGTTAGTTATGTCGGCAGATGATCGCATGCCTCAAGATATTTGCACATATTAGGGTGGGTCAAAAAGTTTGAAATCCAAATTTGAAAACGCATTTGGTTGGAAGAACGGGCACTATATTATCAAGTAAGAATAAACGTATTTTATTTTATTCTTAATATCAAAGCTTGTGCCTTCTACGGACCCTTAATTATTTAAAAATATTACATATTATGTATTTATGAAATCTGAAGTTCAATTTTGAAAACGCAGTACAGGGAAAATGGAGGTGTTGTATCGAGTAATAAGAACCATATTTTATTACATTTATTATATCAAGTTTTGAGCCCTTAACCGGACACAGACTACGGAATTTTACGAAGAAACTTGAGGATCAAAATGAAATAAAACGGGCGTGTTATTACTCAATACAGTACCTGTCGTTTTCTCTTTTTGTGACGTTTTCAAATCACAATTTTCAGATTTTATTTTCGGAAAAGTTCTAAGTCCGGTAGAGGACTGAAGAATTGACTATGAAAATAATGAAGTATGGGCGGTTTACTTGCTACAATAATCGTTTTCTCCCCTACACCCTAACTCACATTCCTGTCTCGTTTTCGAATTTTCAAATGACAGATCGTGAGCGCCGGTATGACTGCTAAGACTAATGGATACCTACGTTTGTACAAAGGCTCGGAATTTCAATACTATCATTAAATTCACGATTATTGTAAGTTTTACATACTGAAGCAATAAATTGCAGAGTGTAATTTTATAAAGATTCAACTTAGAAAAAGTAGGTAATCAAAATTTGGCCCCGATCATAATTTAGCAAATTATTTTGTGATACATAATTTTGAAACATGATCTGCACATACAGCCTAAATTTACAGTGATTTCCACACCTCCCCCTCAAAACATACTTATTGTTTTTGGAATAGGATTTAATTATTCTTGTGAATAGCATACATCATAGTATACAGTTCATACTTAGGGATCTGCTAATCGACACCCATTTTCCAAATTCCATCACCCCTGTAGTGCTAAATTTAGCCTTTCAAAAATCCTGATCAACAACTAGCATTTTGCTTTACATCATTTACAAAAATAGTTGAAAGTGGATAAGATGCCCTACTATTTTATTTCGTAAAATAAAATTCAGGTCATTGATTCCTTTCAGTTTTTCTGGCCTTGCTGTCGAGTTGCTTACAAATATGACAAACGAAAACATAAATTATAGCTTTTTATTTCTATTTAAAATAAAAATACAAAAAATAAATTATTAAATAAATTATTAAATAATACCTAAACGTTCTGATATAAATACTTAGTTACTAGCAGTGATGTCCCCATGAATTTTTTTGAGGGGGGCTCTAAATTATGAATAATTTTCCTCATTTAAAAAAAAAACATCTCAGTCAAAGGTCATATTCGCTTCAAAATAGGTCATCGTTCATAAATTCGCAATAAATTTATAAAAAGTGCAAAAACATTTATTTTCAACAAAATGTATTAAAATTTAAAATAATTACAGACGTTACAGTGGGTACAAAGGTTTATTTAGTAAATACATTAAAAAAAAATCCTGAGTATTTTTATCACTGTGGTAGGTTAAGGAGACGTAAAAATGTAACAGCAAAAAAATATTATGCAACAATTAACAACACTATAAAATTACAACAGGGACCAGTATTAGTAACGCTGAAGTCGGACTTCTTTGCATTACACTTTTCAAAGTCTAATCATCGACTAGTATCTTGATGAATTTTTTATTTTACAAGACTGAATTTTGTTTATTTTAGGTAATTTCTCGGGGAAGGGCTGAGCCCTTCCTCGATTTTCCTTAAAATTCTTGAGACGGGGCTGAGCCCCGGTAGCCCCCCCTATGGGAACAACCCTGGTTACTAGGAAAAGTACTCGAGTTTCTTACAAATATGATTATCTATTATAAAAGTTACTGCTACATCGAGATTGTAGTTTAATTTGAAATTTCACCCACCATGAGCGAGATCGAGTATAGTTTTCAACTCGACGTGCGTATGGCTGGAAAAATGTAATACTCGAGGCCGTTCGTACTCATGTTGAGTTATTCGAGCACTTCGAATCGTTCGTCGTCGATTATGTGGTAAATCGATTTTCTGAAGTTTCGGAAATCTTTTATCATTTTTTCAAGTCCGTTGAAGTAAATGTCGAATACAATTTTCCTCGTTTTCGGCAAGTTACCCAGAGAAGACAGCGCATCAAAATAGGACTGAGCGTGCTTGTTCATGATGTGGTAGTACTTCGCCTTGCCAGTGATCTGTAATCTTTCTGTTACGTCGGCACAGGTCTCAGCGTACATTTCGCTTTTACTAGGCAGGGTTACTTCACCTTTCATGATGTTCAGGAAACATCGGACCTGAAAATATCAAGTTCGTGCATAGAGAGATTGGGGAACATATTCAAACCAACGAAGACCAAAATTACCCCCTATGTTAAAACCCACCTAATTGTGGGGTCAAAACCGGTTTTCTCTAGAATTTCGATTAAAGTGTCCCGCCTTCCCCAATGGTTCATTGAATTGGGATATAAATTAGAGGTGCAAATGTTGGCACAATTGCGTCTTATCAGTGGTATGATTGGGTGATCATGGAGATTTTTCTATTTAAAAGTAGGTACTCATAATCACCCTTTCATTTCCCCCCGCTAACACCCGCACAGCCGCACAGGTGATTTTGCAGCGCACTCTAGTGCAGGTTTATATCCCAATTTTCTCGTGCTCGTTACCCAATCCACTCGGAACTTGCGGCAAATAATTGAGCTCTGTTCCCACAAACTATTCAGCTCGGTTTGAACACCAAAATCACAGTTCGCTGCACGTAAGTGGTTTTTGACATACTAAGAGGGTTTTAACATGGTATGTTTTCGGAGCGTTTTATAACTTCTCATAAAATGGAACAAGTCCCACGTGAAAGAACACGTCTCCTACATTGCCGAACACCCAAAAAGTGAAACTTGATTTTTTGACACACTTGGTGGGTTTTAAAGTAAAGAGTCACCAACGAGCAATAAGAAAATGGGTGAACTTTATAGAAGCATCCAAAACGTACCTGTAAATCGAATAACGCGAAGCCAGGGCAATCCCTGGGAATGCCGATGATGCACATCGTCGGGTGTTCGATGTTTATGAAGTGCTTGTACAGCGGTTTCACGATCATATTCTCCACGCTGATATTACATTCCGGACTTAAGAATGAATATTTGTATTCGTAACCTGGAATTCCAGACCAGTTGTTCATTATTCATCGGATAGCAAAAACATACAAAATTGATTTTGATGGAAGTATTTTCTAGTTCGTGATTACTTATATTGTACCCATACGAAAAAATAAACTCTGTAAGTTTTGCATTGTTCCATGAGGAACATATAAAAGTAATAGAAGTAACCTATTTTCAGTTGATATCTTATAGTACAGGAAGTGGTACAAATTTGGACCAATGAAGGTAATTTGAACACCTTTTTAAAATCTCAACTTATACTAAATGCGTTCGGGCGGAAATGGATTGAATGTACAATAGGTATATCCATCCAAACAACCGTGCCCAACATCTTAAATTCTCAAGATATTTTGTTACGAGATATTCGGTGTTTTTGTTTTCGAACGCTTTGTCAAGTTTTTTAGGTATTCATTAATACTTTGTTTGGCGTTTGGACACTCCTGTAGGTGCGCTAGTGTCGTGGACGAAAAGATGATCAGGGTATTTTTACCATACAAACACATACCTGCTAGTGAAATGAGCCCTAGCATCTTCAGTAGGTATTGGAAAACTGAAGAGAACTAAAGTGTCAGCCCTTATCATTTCCTTTCAGATTAGCCCAACTTCAGTTTTTTTGTAGAACATTTTTGTCACTGATACCTTTTTGTTCAAATACACCAATCAGCGCGCCGCATTTCATTAGGCCGCTAGAAAGCGACGCGAATAGAATAATTGGCTAGTGAAATTCTACTAGTGGAAGGCGTTTTCGGTTTGCATTGTTCTGGTAAACTTGATGAACTTCATCGTTTTCCAAAGAATTGGAATCAATTTATTTTGATTGCCGTATGCGGGTAATTTGGACCTCTCCTTTGAATCGGAGGAAAATTATGCAGGCAGTTTGCTTGAAACCGCTTTCTAATTGAAATTCATGCCACGCAGGAAAAACTTGGCGAATATACGGTATAATGTCTGCGATGCATATGGGTATCGTCGATTGCCTTGTGACGCATGAATTGGCATTTTCTGTTGTGAAGAATAATTTACTGGCGGGGTTTTCACGGGTCGTATAAGAAAAGGAAGTGTTAAGTCCGAACTGCAGCGAGGGACAGTCGAAATCAAAAAACGATAGTTAGTAGAAATGGTGGTCATAGAAAAGGCGCGTATATTGAAACGATCGAAGAGTAAAAGTAAATCTTAATGCGAAAACTAAAAGCCAGGACGAAAATAAGCGGGGCAGCCTGCTGCCCCACCTCCTAGCCTCTGCCGGAGTTGGGAAATTTTAGTAGATGGATCAAAAATTATAAAAATCCAACAAGTCAAAAGAGTTTTCTTGTTTACTTTTTATTTACTTATTTATTATTATTATATATATATATATATATATATATTTTTCAACAAACAAATTTTGTACTTGGGAATTTTGACTCGAATCAGTTGGTAGTTTTAAGAATTTTTGCCTCTCCAGAAAAAACGCGTCGCTACGTCCCTGGCTAAAAGGTGTAAACTGTAACAGGAGCTCTGACTGAACTAACTGTTGTCCTGAGCTACAAAAATAAAATTTGTAACTGAACTAAACTAATCGGATGTCCAGCCTGGGTCAATCGAGAGAGAAAAAGGAAAGCGATTCATGAGAATAGGAAGAAGAAGAATGTGGTTTTGAGAAGGTTATACCCGACGTATAAGATTGCAGGAGACAAACGACGTTTGTTAGACGCGTGCATCGTGCAAAATATGTAGAAAGCAACAAGGCCTTTCACACTTCCTGCAGCCTATTTCTTCTTCTCTATCCTTCCAACTTCGTTGCCAACAACCGACGAAGAAGACGATCCGGCGCAACTCGACAGCGAAGAAGAAGATGAAGAATAAGACGCCGTAGATTCGCCGCCGTGATGAGGCGACAGGAGAAATTGGGGTAGCAGGAGCTACCCCAAAGCGATCCCTCCTATTCTGACGCAGGCCCATTTGGAGCGTTTCCGAGATAGGGGTGCGGTGTCCCGGGGCCAATTTTGCAAGCGTGTATCGCCACACGCCCCTGTATCATCGATCCTTCCAACTTTGCTCTCGCTCTCTCTCTGTCTCTCACTCTCTTCCGTCTCTTTCTCCTCCTTCCTCCTGTTCTTTCTCACTCTCTCTCTCTCCCTCTTCTTTTCATCCTTCCAACTTCTCTCTCCCCCCTGTTCTACCTTGCCTTCTCTCACCCTTCCTCCAACTCTTTACTCCTCTCCCTCTCTCGCAAAGAGAGGGTCGCCGCATATTCTATTTTTTAACAACTGAATGTTTATTTCAACTCTTGAATACATTTTTCACTATTGAACCGATTAAAGATGAGCTTTTTTGTTATTCTTTGGAATTCATCACAGAGGATCCAAATTACCCGCACATTTTGGTCGGAAGTCGGTATAGACTTTTTTTTTTTTTGAAAAATGCAAAGTGTCACGTCACTAGAAACTTTTTAAGAATTTGAGTAACAGGACATATGTAGGAACCTTTCTTGTACCTAATGACAACAGAATGAGGAAATTGATCTCTTAGATTCTGAGCAATCCCCCAAAATAAGTAGTGGGGGTCCAAATTTGTACTTTTTTTTTTTTTCTAGGTGCTATATTGTTATCGATTTTTGTTAATTATTCATTGATTCCAGAATATTGGTAAATCGAGGACGAATTTCACTGCTCTTGGAATACAATACATAAGGTCATAATAATTTTTTTCCTTATTTTGACGAACGGAACACTAAAAAATGATGCGTCGCCGTAGGGATTGAAAGTCGATTCGTTAAACATGACCTTGAAACATAAAATCAGAGACGTATCGATAGAGGGGCACTCCCTCCTCCCTTCTTCTCTGTAGTAATTTTTCCTTCAGCAGTTGGAAAAATTTACTATTTCAGTCAGAATGAAAAGAAGGGGGTACGGAAGCCTCCACCGGAGTTGGGAAATTTTAGTGGATAGATCAAAAGTTGGAAGAATCCAACAAGTCAAATATTGTTGTTGTTTTTTTTTTACTAATACAAAAAAATGTTGATACTTGAGAATTTTGAGTTGAGTCAGTTGAGACTTTTATCCCCATCCCCATCCCCTCCACCGAAAAACTCTTCAGTACGTCCCTGCATACGCTTTAGCTTTTGGTTTAACCCATTCGGCTTTGGGTTCCGGCTTAGCTATCAGCTCTTACAATTTGTAGCAATTTATTGTAATGTATCGTAATTTACTCCGTAGGTACCAATTAGAAACCGATTAATGCGACTTTCGGTTTTTGCATTTATTTCTGACCATTCAGCTACTGACTTTCGGCTGACTTTCAATCCCTGACGTGGCATACATACCATTGATATTTGGTGTTCATGAGTCCGGTATCACTGATTGGTTAAGTCCACGGAATCAAGGGCGGTGCCTCTTAATCGGGACTCGGAATCAAAGTAACTGACATCTAGCGAATGTTTTGTGAACCCTCATTGAGTAATCATGGAGAAAAAAATAAATACGGCCGCGCCGGCAACTGATGAAGTACTTTCATTTCTTTCTTCACCGCACTTCTATTAGTTTTGTTACCTGACATATTAAATTTTTAATTACGTGTTGAATATGTAGTTCCCTGCAGTTCAAATTTGAAGCATGTTCGTGATTTCTTCATTTTATGATGAATTTTTGAAAAAACCCTGTTTCCCATTTACGGCAATGTTATGTCCCTCCATGATCATTCAACCTTTTATTACAGGGTGCACAGTAGCGCTCCAGCAATCCGTTCCACATCCTGTAGAGCATCTGGAAACATCCGAGTACTAACATACGCCATTTTACGTCGCTTGGTGCCCGACCAATTACAATTCGATACGCGGAACGTTCCGCCTAGTGAATTGTAAATCATCGGGCACCAAGCGACGGAAAATGGCGGATGTCAGAACTAGGATGTTTCTAGGTGCTCTACTCTTAACAGCCCCTAAATCTGGCCATGAGTAGGAGCCACTTAAATTTAGTGCAATCAGTGGTACCAAACTCTCATTTCAATATCAGCCCATGAAACCTTTGTGCGCGACGCATCATCTGTACACTTTTTATTTCATCAACTATGCACTTTGAATTCCAAATTAAAAGTTGTGTTACAGTCAGTAAATTCGCCCCGCTTTGTTAAAATTCTAACATTTACCACTGATAAATCATAAATTATGAAAGTTTCTCTACGCAGACCGTAGAGCTTATCGAATATCGAGCACGTGAAAATCATCAGCGCCTGCTTTCATATCGCTATTAATTGGTCAGTAATGACAGCCCGTTTTACGAAACTGCGTTCAATCTTTAAATAGAAAAATCTTAGGAATGTGAAATAACTGCGAAGTATCCGGTCGTAAGTAACTTATTAATCGATAGAGAATGTTCATTCAAATACGCTTATTTACCAGTGCGACTAGAAATTTGAGTCAGGATGGACCTTGAGGTCACGCGATGGCCGTCGAATGCATTAATTTACAGAATATAGCTCTCGAGAAAACTACATTCCAGCAATTAATAGGTCCCGATTGACGAAGAAATTAGTCACGGAGCCTCGGTTCACAAGAACATCAAAAATGATCGAGACTCGAGGCAAAAAAAGTGTCTACATTTTCAACATCGGAACTCGGGGTTATTTCAAACCCAATGCGCAAAATCTCACCAGTTACCCAGGTAACTAAAGGGAAACAAGGGCAATCTGAGGGTAACCGAGGGTAACAAACGGGTAACTTTTCCGCCGCTGGTAACTAAAGGGGAACAAGGGTAATCTGAGGGTAACAAATGGGTAACATTTCCGTGGGTAACTGGGTAACTAAAGGGTAACTGATTGTGCATCGGGAAGTAGACAGGGCCGATAAAATTTTGCCGCATATTTTATATGAGACAGTTTTGGGTTTTTCGCATTGATTTGACACGTAAAGTTGGTTACAGTGAGCTCATTTTCAGTTTTCGACGCATTTCTCCTAAATTAATTAGCGTGAACTTTGAATTGACGAGGAGCACCATGGTCCCAGTGTTTCTTCGAGGTCACCAGCGATCATACTTATGCAAATGTAAAGAATTCGTTTTTTTCATCCTTAAATTTTCCAATTAGGAGAGAAGGAGGATAGTCTGGACAGGGGGATAGTGCGGTCAAATAATTTTTTCCTTATTTAACGCAGCATTCGAATTGTTCGACAGCAGCCAAATATGTGTTTAGGAGTAATGTATGGGTGAATTTCTGAATAACCACAAAATTGCAGTAACCGCTTGCTTTCTCCATAACTAAGAACAGTAGCGTAATTTTCCCCCATGAATTGATAGTGATAAACCTCCTGTATACCCCCTCCCCCACACCGATGGCCTAATCGCCCGCGCCTCACCAGATTTGAGAGAAAATGCTGAAATAGAGGAAAAGTTTTATACTAGTGTTCTGAAACGAACTCAGTTTCCTTACTAGTTGGCTGCAGCAATGCGTTATAAACAAAACAAAAATCATACTTATGGTTCACATGAACAAAAGCGATGATGCTGAAATAAGTTTATGAGGGGGACCAAAATTTAAAATTCAGACATATGTCTACCAGTGGTGCCAAAGTCATGAAATCGATTTTTTTCCATCGTAGTATGCAAAATTTACATCATCCTACAAAAAGAACATGGTAATTGAATGCAAAAAATGACCTTGACTGATTATTCACTGTGTAGTTATAATAACTCAATCATGAAATTTTCCCAATTTTTAAATTTAAAGTAGACTTTTTGCCAAACTTCTGTCAGAAAACAGCATTCTAATTTTTTCAATTCCATGGTAGTATAGATATAAAAATACGCCGGGAAGTTAAAGTCCAAAAAAAATTGACTTCAATTTCTTCACGTCAGGTAACACTGTTTTGGATGTTGCTGTATTCCATTCTGCATGTTGACCAATTTTGTTCCCTTCCGAATTGGAAAAATGTTAAAATTTTCTATCGTAGTGTCTATATGATTTTTCCCCCATGGTAGTATCAAAATATATTTTAAAGAGTACCTACGATGGAATAACGTTGTTTTCCTTGCACTTTCTAACGCGGATGACCTTTAATGATGAAATCCTTGGACCTCAGTTGTATCACTTCTAACAAACCCTGCAACCAGATTCTAAGTCCAAAAGCGCTCAGTGTATTTGAATGGGAGTTCCTAGTATCAGTAGTCTAGCCAGAGAAGAGCGTTGCTCTCGAAGAGCTAGTTGTTCACTTGCTCTTGTTCACTATTTGGTGATCTTAGTTCTGAACTAGTTCATCTCCCAAAACAAAGAATATAAGAACTAGAACTAGTTCACGATTTTGAGACCTGATCAACTTGTTCATTCTTTGTTCATCTATTTTTCGTTGTTTTTTTGTGTGTTTTTTTCGGCTTTTTATTGTACCTATATTTCCACTTTTTAGACTTCAGTTTCAACTTTCACAATGGTCTCAGAGTCACAATTACAAATTACGTATAATATTATTGAATTTTTATTTGATATTTAAATTTTATTCAACAATCTCATAGAATTTCAATAGGGATTTAAAAAAAAGTTTGGGTACCTAATAGCCTACTGTTCAGCTGTAGAGGCTATTACCCCCAACAAATTTTGCTTGCTCCGCTCACAATTTTGTAATACAAAACCCAAATTTTAAATGAGGAAGACCAAGAGCTAAGGTTCTTTTTAATGAACAAACGATGAACTAGATCAGTCGGTAGACCAAGTGAACAAAAGCAAGAACTAGTTCACTAACAATGGAAAAGAACAAGAGCAAGTTCATTAAATAGTGAACAACGCTCACTCTGATCACTTGTTGATCCTCATTCTGGTAACCCTGGAACATCAAAAATATCTGTCTTTTTCTGACACTACGATGGAATTTTATCGTATTTTTTTCTGAAATGAGGAAAATGTATGATGTGTCCCTACCTATTATCCTCTCCTTCTCCACTACCCGGTATGCAGAATTCCGACAGTTTTTCTGATTTTCTTAAAATAATATCAGTCAAGCTAACGTGTTAAAAGAGTTCTGCCATTCGACTGGCTGAGTTGGCATGGCAATACGCGCCGAGTCAGTATCAGAATTCTTTCATAAAGCGATAGAATTCATTGTGTTCACCCCTCCCCACCCCTTAAAAAAGGGGGGAACGTTATTTACAAGCAAAGTAAAAACCGCGAAGGAGGGCTTGTCCTTGGGTTCCTCACTCGATAATCGAAAAAGTGGAGTCCAGAGTCTGGTGTTACGGGGGTCACTTTGACATGAGTGCATCGTTACACAGCCCATACCAAAGGTTGAAAGGAGGGCCCGCCAAAAGTGCCAACTCTACTTTTTGATTGGTTGAGCTACCTGCTGAACTACCGAAATACCCAGCCAGAAGTCGCATTTTGACAGTTTTCAGAAGATTATCAGTTTCTACAAACTGGGATTTTTCACCGAAAGCTTTTAAATACTTCGAGTTATTTCACATCCTGAAAATTTGTTTGGTAGCCTGTAGAGCTTTTCGAGTTTTATTACGTTATGCTGCGAATACGAACTTGGATTTGAGAGAAATTCACGTTTGACCGCCAAGTTCATACGTACTACGCAGAATTAGGTTTTCGGGTTCGTTTTGCCTCATATAAATAAGAATGAGAACATAGATTTGTAAAGAAAAGAGAGAGAGAGGGAGAGAGCGCGCGCGCGAGAGAGAGAGAGAGTGTATACTTTCCCAAGAACATCAACATCAGAACATCCTCTCCCTCTAGACACCACTGGGTACATCAAGTATCCCTTACTCGAGGACAGATATCCCTAAACATATGACAATGTTTTCCGCGCATTTACTTGTGAGATGAACTCGAAAAGCTCTACCGTTTGAAACTTCCTGGAAATTATGATATATGTACCATTTATACATCTAGCGATTCGTTCTCTCGATATACGAAGACATTCGTCCTATATGTTATTTTTGGGTCTATTTACGTGAATATTCCACCCTTAAGGGCGATTTGTAACATGTGCCAATATAGGCCACAACACATATCGGAATTCTCGAGTTCCGCGACCTTGATAGTTACCACGGGTGTTTTAATTATTCTTCAAATGTCTAGAAAACATATGCAAATACATATAAATACAAGCATCGTTTAGTGAAGCCTGGCTCGATAACAAATCATCACCGGGAGAAAGGAAGGTAACATAAGATACCAAATAAACACTCATTTCATCAAATGAAGTCTCAAACTGAATGACTTCTCTACCTTGAATATTGAAGGGGCTGTCAGAGTGTATACAGTTAAAATTTTTAACATAGTTTGAATTTTGAAACCGATGCAGCCATTCAGCCATTTAGGAGGCTGCTCACAAAGCTCCAGGGCCTCCAAACTCTCCACCCCCGCAGTATAAAACCCGTGACGAAACAATAAAAACCTTGAAATGTGATGTGTCGTAGACACATATGAAAATAGTGCAAATTGCTGACTGCATGCTTCTTTTTGTTTGTTTCTTTTCTTCTCAAAATTTGGGCAAATCGAAGTCTCTGTCAGTTATTCTACTCCCGGGGTATCTAAATCCTATATCCTAAATCTCAAAGTACAACCCGTCGCCCTTTGAAAAATATTCTGAGTGTAGTTTTGTCATAGTGAAAATTCGCTGGAGCCTCTTTTCATCCTGATTTCAGAACAGGAGAACTGGCCATGAACTTGTTGTTCTTTCAGAGCACGGTAATCTTTTTTTGGTTTGAATACGAAAATTAGGACATCTTTTATGCATTTCAGAGTCATGATCTGGTATGAGAATTACCCTTTCCCGTTGCCAAAGAAATCACGTATCAGAACAAAATCAAAAAGACATGAGGACAAAATGCACACCACATAAAATCAGTTTCCTTGAAGGGAAAATAATAGTATGTTGAAAATATCAAGCCTTGGAAATGTTTCATTCTGGACTTGAGTCGAGGAGCGCTCAGTGCAGCACACAGGCGGCGCCTGGGAGCAAATGAAACATTTCCTTCCGTCAATTTTCGATATAGGAATTATTTTCTAAAAGCTCTTTGCCTTGTTTCCCTCCATTGTGAGGATCATACCTCCTAGAAGGCTGCCGTTGGGTGGTGGAAGATGTCAGACATAGCACGGCTGTTTTAAAAACTCTAAACGCTTTGATAGCGAGATTGAACTCACGTTGAATAATTTTCCAGGCACGAAAATAAGGGGTCGGGGGCAGTCTGCTTCCCTCTCCCACACCAAGCCTCCCCCGAAGTTGGGAAATTTTAGTAGAGGGATCAAAAGTTGGAAAAATCTAAACTCCAACAAGTCACAAAAGGTTTTTTTTTTTGCTAAAATACAAATAAATTTTGATACTTGGCAATTTTGACTCAAGTCAGTTGGATCAAAATCAAAAGCTGGAAAAATCCAACAAGTCAGAAGGTGTTTTTTTTTTTCTAATACAAACAAATTTTGAAACGTGGGAATTTTGGCTTGAGTCAGTGGGAATTCAACAATTCTTGCCCCTCCAGAAGAAACTCTTCGCTACGTCTCTGTAATTTTCCATTATTTTTCGAAAAAGAGTCGACTCTTAAATTGATGAATTTCGATTCGTTTTTGAAATACATCAACTCTGAATCGCTAAAATCCAATGCGATTGCAGAAATGAGTTACCTTATAGTCAACTCATCAGCTCTGAAAGATGTTGATGAGTAGCAGTCCATATGTTTTTACGAGTGTTTTTATTCTATTTGCTACTTCTCTAATAAGGGCTCAGTTGATTTGGGAAGTGAGTTGTGACTTATAATTCCCCATTAATTTTTATACCCCTGTCCTTCCAATTCAGATATCGCATAGCCTCCTCCAGAATGCAGTTGAACAAATTTGGTAACAACGGGTTCTCCTGCCTTACCCCTTCCAATTTTGAAACTTTTCCCTTTTCTATTTCAACGTAAACCACCAGTTTCGAAAGTGAGTTAACCCTAAACTTTTAAAGAGTGGAAACCAGCATGTTTCAAAAATGTAGACGCTACAAAATCTCAGTTATCTGCCCTTCATCAGAGAAATTAACAAAATAGCCTACATCATAATAAAATAGCGAAAATAGGAAAACAAAAGTACAAAGATAAAACAAAAACAAGTTCACAGTTATGACTTCATGGAAGAATAATTTAACGTGTCTAGTTTCTATATATGTTACCTTCGCCTTCTAGAAGATAAGACATGAACCCTGATTTCTGGTTACCTACCTTGTGGGCTTTTACTTTCGTTACACCATAACATAAACAAACAAACACTCATCGCAAGTCAATCAAATGAATAGTGAGCTCTTATTGGTTAACTCAGTTCCTACCTGTGCAGTAAACGATAGTATCCACTTGAACTTGAGAGCCGTCTTTGAAAATAATGTCGCCAGTTGGAGATACTTCCTCGATGTCCGGTTTGTGAACTACATTGTCTGCGAAATCCATGTTTAAGACTTTTTCGCTGTGGTGACTGAAATAAACCTGCATAATATAAAAAATTGTTTTAGTTTCTAGAAACTGCACGAGGAAAAGAGCAAAGCGGTAACTGGTTGACTTTCTCATTCTTTTCTCTAATCACAATTAGTACATAGTAGAAAATTTCTATAAGATTTGAGATTGAGTCATGTGTTGCATTTTGTGAGTTTTTACCCCTTATTTATTCTACAAAACTGATGTTAGGTAGTGATCATAGTCACTTTATTTACCTATGAAAAAGCAAATTCAATTAATTCATTTATAAGTCCTAAAGAATTCCATGATTTCTCTATGCCATATAGTTTAATACGTAACGTTCATATCCCAATTTCAAAAACGAATAAGTGAACATTAAAAAACTGTTCAATTTTTCAATTAATGTTACCAATATAGCAAATTGCTTCGCCTGGAAGCTGGGTACACAAAATTGATGCTGATTTCCTGAATTATCGTAGTGGAATAAACCAGTTCATTCTGCTTAGATTGTATACGTCGGCATACTTTCTAGCCAGTATAATTATATTTAAATGTTTTTTTGAACGACGTAAGGAATACGAGGCTTTGAAACTTACTTCATTCGCCCAGTTGGAGACCTGATTAGTAATGTCCAGTCCTGAATTACCAGCGCCAACGACAAGAACTTTCATACCTTTGAAGCGAGAAGGCTCTTTGTAATCGTGACTGTGCATCTGAAATCCTTTGAAATGCTCAATTCCCTTCGGCTGAGGGCATATCGGGTTGCTGTAATTTCTGTGAAAATAATAAATCGCCGATTTAGATTTCAAATTGAAAGAAACAAGTAATCTGACCGGCGTAATTTGACCAGATGAAACTCCTGGACAGAAGCCTGAAGACTTCGGAGAAAGGGAGGGTTTTGTACAAAAGTTTCCGATCTGGAATAGGAGTATGTTCATTTTCAAATTAGAAAAAAAAAAAAAATCGAAGAATGAATGAGTGATATGGTATATTATGTGACGAGGGAGGAAAAGAAGTGGTCTCAGCACGAGAGCGAATTTAGCACTATGAACCATCCTATATTCTCATGAGTGACATCGTTTTCCTCTGAACTGCGTTCTGTACTCTTTGCGACATTTTTCTCTTCTTCAAAATATTATCAAAATTTCAATTTGATGTATCGTCTTGTAACTCTTACTTCAAGAAAGTAATCACTTTTTTCCCTAGGGAAGGAAATGGCTGTAGTTCAGTCAAGTCTAGTATTTAGATCTGTCCTCACTTCGGAAGATACGATATCCATCATTGTAGGTATTCTCTATACCACTTTAGCTAATCATCCCTCCCTCGAGTGTCCCAAATTTCAACTTGGAGTTAAGCTAATACAAAAAAATAAAATCAACAACTCTCAAAACATACGGCTTGATCTCCATATTGCACTTGCCGATTCGTTCAATTTTGAACCCCCTTACTCCAATTCCCCAGTATTCAACTTGGGGTGAACTGCAGGTAAACCACTTCTAAGTCTTTTCTTTGCCGTCGTATAGTTTTCTGACTTGGGCCTATTTATTTATTCTTTTTTAACGACAGAGACATAATTTTACACGAAGTCGGTAAATAACCTCCTTTTCTAGGTATCCTTATTCCACCTCAAGGTTCTGGGTCGAACTAGTAGGTAATGCTGAAAACTGGACTCAGCGATGTTTAAAATACCTCCACAGTTAAAATCCCAATTTCACATTTTGTTTTGTAAAAGGTCGAAAAGTTTCCCCCTCATCAGCGGCGTAACAAGTTTTTCAAGCCTGTGGGGTCGAAACTGTTCCTTAGTTTTTCCATATGTGACGCAGCATAGAGAACGGAACCTAAGTGTAAAAAGTCGAACTCTTATTAATCGGGATAAAAAATATCGGAGAATCGAATAAAACTAGTCCCAGTTCACTAGAAAAATTTTTGAGGGAGATATAGCCATTTAAAGTGAGTGAGGTACAAAAAAGTTGAAAAATTTTGAGTGGACTGATGAACGACTCATATGATAAACTATAACACTCACAAAATACTTATAAAAATCAATACAATTTTTTTTTTTTGAAATTAGGGTAGAAAACGTAAAATCAAATAAAACTGGTCCCAGGTCTCTAGAATTATTTTTGAGGGAGATGTAGTCATTTAAAGTGAGTAAGGTATAAAAAAATCGAAAGATTTTCAGTTTACTAACTAACCGTTTATTGTTTATCTATTCTAATTTAATTTTATTATTATCAAGCCCACGGAGCTACACTATTTGATGCACTACAAAACTTACAAAAATGCATATACACACTAAAAAAAACAAAAAACTTAAATTAAAAAAGGATACTACAAAATTAAACAAGATTATTACGAAGTTAAAGAAAAATATTTTACTTTTTTCAGTAGATTTTCTTACGTGTGGTTTTTTTTTTCTTCAAAATACGAGTAATACTCAACTTTAAATTGCTCTCTGGAAAAATTTTATTTTTTACCCCTTAAGTCCCTTTCCCTATGCGCCGTCGCATATATAATCAAGTGCCCTTTGATCCCTTCGCCTCCCCTCCAATACAACAAAAAAAAATGCAAATTTTACATTTTTTGTAAGTGAAACCCTCTTACGAGTATTTCTATGTAATGCAGCGAAAACTATCGAATGCAAGTTTTACTTCTTTTTTTAGTACCCCCCCCCCCCAGTTGGAGTTCTACTTTTTACTGTTAGGGCTGTCTTAGCCCTCTTCACTTCTTGCCGAGAAACCGGCCTAGAGTACGACTAAACAAGGCATTACACTCACAGGGTATGTTACAACCAGATCAGCCAGAAAGATTTGGTACTCTATGTATACACATCAGGGACCAATTACTCAACGTTGTGAAACCGTGGGGAAGGCAACGGCTAACTACCCCGACTAACCTGCACAAGAACGTCAGATTCGCTTATATCCGGCAGTGGGCACGGCGCCTAGAAGAAGAATTTCTTCGAACTTTTTTGCGGGGGGAGGACGGGGGGTCCGTGGATTGGGGCTAAACCCCCTCCCATATGGGCGCCTATGCTTAGCATACTTTTCATCTGACAAATTTCGATTCCAATATAGATAAACACGTACCCAATGCAGACGATAACGGCGTCAAAATAATACACCGAGTCTTTCTGGCGTTGCAGATCAGTAACCTTGATTTTCCATCGTCCGTTGGCTATCGGCGTGATTACGTTCACGTGGTGGTGGAACTGCAACGTAATTTCAACGCATGAATTAATTATCGTCCACCTCGCGTTATTTCTGTCGCCGAAAGAAATTATTCGTACATTCAACGTTTTCCACTGCAGAGTCACGTGTCCGGCTTATTATTTTGGCAAACGTTGATCCCGTCGCCAGACACGAGTAAATAATCGTACCAGGTTTCGTTGAAATCCGCATAATCGAGAAAAAATTTAAATATGATGCTTGTGAATGTCGCACACACTTCCGTACTTCGACCGAGCTCCCGGCGTCCCGATCTTTGACACCGAGTCCTTCGTTCATGTTGAGAACAGGGGAACGGTTCGGAACGAGTTGCCTCATAAACTCCGGGCACCGGAGTGCTCAGTGCTCACTTATTGATGTCACCGGTACATGACTACACCAACCAACTGTATTTCGGGAACGAGTCGGTCCAAAATGGGAGCAATGCGAAAAGGGGTCGACGATAACGCTGTGTGAGCCATATTTAAGAAGAAAAAATATAGGGCACCATTTCGTCGTCCGACGCCGATGTGCGACGATATCGATACAGCCTGCCCCGGAATTATTTTTAAACCGCGTGGAAATCGGCTTACCTTGATGTATTTCCTCAGCTCGAAGTGGTCGGCGTAATCTTCGAAATAATCCAGCACCTCTTGGGACGTGACGTACGAGCTTTTCGACTTACCGGTGTGCGGGAAGTCGGGAAGCGACATTATTTCCTTGGGTAAATTCGTCCTAGAAAGCGGAGAAAAAAATTGCGTTCAATTTTTCGGCTAAGCACGTGAATTTGCGAGTGACCAGTTACAAGTGAATCGACCTCCAGACTCATGTGCAATACATTTGACGATAATTCAAGCAACCAAAAAAAAACCGCCATGAGTTGATTATTTTATCGGGACAACCTCTCATTAAATCCGTCAAATTTGAACAATGTAAGCTGGGCAGTCACGTGGCGCTTATTTTAAACTTTTCATCCTATTTTCGCTCCTACGAGAAAGAGTGGTGAATTTTGACGTGAAAATCCTTTTATTGTTGTTGTTATTGTATTCCTTATTCTAGCTGTCGACTAGTAGGCTGCGTCTCTCTACTTTTTTATCTCCTGTACTAATCTTTTGATTTCTGAGAAAGATTTATACTTTGTATCTTTCATTATCTGCTCTTAATAGCTCAATTTTTGTCTTCCTTACCAGTTCTTCCCTCAACCATTTTCTCTAGCAGTAATAATATTCCTGGATGTCTTATATTATGACCTATCATTCTAACTTCTCCTTACAGTCATATTCCATATTTCTCTTTTCCTTCCTATTCGCCTCGATACTTCCTTATTCCTGATCTTTTCTATCCATTTGATTTTCCATATTCTCCGATAACACCACACTTCAAAAGCTTCTATCGATTTTTTTAAAATTGTATTCCTATTGTTCAGGTCTCTCATCCATACAGGGTTATAGTCTAAATATACACTCGCAGAAATCTCAGTCTTATACTTCCAAATATGCTCGCACAAATGTGTGCATAGTGGAGGAGTTCTGTATTCATTGTAATATGATATTGAAATAATAAAATCTCTCTCTCAGAAAAAAATCTAAATTTGCCCTAAATGTTTTTTTTTTTTTGGGGGGGGGGGAGCTCTCTTAGCTTGCAGAGATGAAACTTGACTTTCAGTTTGAGGGTGTGGAGAAGAAAAATTTGGCGACAAATATTTTGTAAAAAATAAAAATTCCCCGACAAAACTTTTTAAAATTTGAAAATTTGCCGATTTTTTTAATCAAAATATTTTTAATTGAGAAAAACAAACAAACAAACGGTCTTGGAAAATGACAAATTCAAATGAGAAGTTTCAAATTTTGCCCACTGCCAAGTTATTGGGGTGTGTTCCACCCTCACCCCCTCATAGTTTCGTCCCTGCAGATGCAGATTAGAACCTTGTCCGCGAAGCACTCACATTTGCAGACATGAGCATACCCTAGTCTAGGAGGGTAAGCTGGAAGGATGTTAGGAATACTTGACAGGAACACACAACTTCCTTTACACATTAAGGTAGTCGTTATTTAGTCTTGGTGATAATTGATAGTTTTGTCTGAATTTCCTCTGATTTGTCTCCTAAACTGGTTCCAATAAAATTAATTTAAAAAATAAAAATAAAAAAATAAAAAAAGCTATAAAGTTTCAGGTTGATTGGATTAGGGATATCCGTGCCACAAGCTCCTTTTCGTTCTTATGGGAAAAGCATGCGGTGTTTTGACTTTTGTTCTACACTAAATTTCCTCCTCTATTTCAGCACCAAAGCCAACTTTTAGATTTTAATAAAATGTTTAACTTTCTCAAATTTCTCAAATTTCAAGCTCTAGGTCAAACAGAGAATCTAGTAAAAACAGAATAGTCATTGAAATTCGAAATTCAACGTTTGCTACCAACTTTCAGATTTTCGAAATGTCTTCCACATTTCAGCTTTGTTTTAACCTTTCAGATAACATTCGATACTCAGCTTGAAACCTTCGGCTTTTGACTGACTAGTCTCTAACAGGGTACTCCATTTTCAGAAACTAAAATCTGACTTTCAGTTCGGGGAGACGGAGAAGAAAAATTTGGCTAGGTACAAATATTTTTTTTTTTTAACTAAGAATTTGCCGACAAAATTTTTAAATGATTAAAATTTTGCCTATTTTTAAATCGAAATATTTTTAAATAAAAATATACAAACAAACAATCATAAAAAATGAAAAATTCAAATGAACAGTTTCAAAATTTGCGAACTGTCAAATTATGGGGGGAGGGAGTCAACCCCTCACACCCCCTATAAATAGTTTCGTCCCTGTTAGTTTGTTCTAATGTACCCTACATTTCTGTTTTACTTCCAGATACTAGACTAAAGAGACTCTGTTACAAAAATATTTGTTTAAGAAGTTTCAAGCTGGGACAAGGGGGGGGGGGTTGTTGGAAGTTCAGTGTAATAACATTCCTCATCAGAGAAAACGAAATTTCCCTTTAGAAATTCTTACAAGTACGTAGAGCAGTAGAGTCGGAAGGTTTTTTAGATGGTACAAAAACCTGAGTGAACTAGAAAAAAAATGTCCGTCTTTGGAAGCTAAATTGGGTCATTCTCCAGAAACTGAGAATATTAAGGTGGCATTCTCTTTTTGTTAGATTCCCCCCCCCCCACCATAATACTCAGTTTATATTTAGTAGAGAATATTCAATGAGTGTGAAGAGCAGGGGCATCAAAATTCAGGAAAATGGAAGACTTTTATCTACGACAAGAGACATCTTGTCCATGGCGAAAACATTAATATTCACGATTACCAGAGCCGTACCGACGGGAGGGGAGGGGGTTCAACTCCCTTCCATTGGCAAAAAAAAGAGAAAAACGATGGGTTGAGACAGAGACGAGGGCGGATCGGTGACTGAGCCCTCCCACACCAAGAAAAAAATTTATCTTAATCACAACCTCCCCTTACTCAAATCCTGGGTACGACCCTGACGATTACTGACAAAAAAACTTTAAGCATTTCTTTTTCCAGGTAATTTTTGAAAACTGTCTGGCACCTAGATCGTATTCAGAGGTCAAAACTGCACTAGTGTTGCCATTTGTTGTGCTGAAAAATATATAAGGTATATCTTTACTTCAGTCAAAGACTGACCACAACAGTGGACTAATAACCCTGGTAACAGAACTTTACGCCATCCTTTCTGGAAATTTGAAGTCACTGACAACAAATTGAACTTCTTAGCATATACTTTCAATCTTTCTATATAATAATACTTATTGGGAAAAACCAACTTGATACAAAAATTAAGGGAAACAATATGATATTGAGACAAGATGGTAACATCCACGACGATGGACACCTCCCTGTGTTTTTTTTTCATTCAAAAGATGGTAATTGCCCTGCCTGATGAATTGGAATGATGGAATTTATTATAGATGTTACTGTGTAACCCAAAATAACCCCCTCCCCCAAAAAATAATAAAATAGTTCATTTGACTTTACAAACAAGTCATTTTTGCCTATTTGAATTTGAAGAGTAAATCATTGCTGCCATCATTACTGAAACATAACCACGGGAGAGCATTTTCATGTCTCGATTTTAATATCGACTTATCAGTAATACAGGGGCAAAAAAGCATGCATTTTGACTCTTGACAAGAAATAACGAAGAAAAAAAAATCAATGGAAGAATTAATAAATAACTCAACCTGATCCTACCCAAATAAAAATAAAAAAAATTATGAAAATTTCTATTAAATACTGAAATACTGAAGATGGCTGGAAAAAATAAAAGTTTCCATGGAAATTTAAACCACTGAACTGAATTGTGACCATGAAGAGCTAAATCA
This sequence comes from Acanthococcus lagerstroemiae, assembly GCA_031841125.1. Lineage (NCBI taxonomy): Eukaryota > Metazoa > Arthropoda > Insecta > Hemiptera > Eriococcidae > Acanthococcus > Acanthococcus lagerstroemiae. The sequence goes on along the minus strand of CM063106.1, from coordinate 17,533,436 downwards.
TACGGACAGAAGTAATACTCAAACAGTCTGCAGCCATGTTGTTAATAGAAATTTCCATGGAAATTTTTTAAATTAGGGTATGATCAGCAGAAGTAACCCTCAAAAAGTAATCCTTTTTTCATTAATGCCCCAAAGCTCTCGAGTAGCTGTTTTTATTTTTTTCGTGATGCTCCAAGTAACGCTCAAACGTTTTTTTCGTTCATGTGCCAAAGTAAAGACATGCAAATGTCAAAAATCGAAAAATTGGAGTTCAAAATTTGTTAGTAAGTAACAACATAATATTCTCAGTTTCTGGGAAATGACCCAGTTAACAAGCAAAAAATCTCAAGCAGCTCTTCTCTGAAATCTTTAAAAGACTTGTTGAGTAATTTTTGAATTTCTTGGAAAAACTTACAGGATTGAGAGGAATTTTTAAAGTAAAATTTCATTAGGTAGGTGAGGCAAGAGGGATGAAATGATATCCTTCACTTAATGTTGACCAAATAAATGTTACGTGATAACCTATTTCAGTTGTTTTCGGATCCACTAAACCCTTTTTTAAAAGGTTTTCTTAGACACTCGTCCTCCACCATCAATTAATTCACAGAGGGGTCAACAATAAAAATTGGAGTTAGTAGTTTCCTGTATGTCTTTTGGAGTGTTCAAGTTCTGTTCTGAGGTTATTTATAGCTGTAACGCTATTCAGATTCATCAGGGGCTATAAATATGAAATATTGAAAATTGAATAACGGGACAGAAATGAGATTAAACATGGGTTCGTCAAATCTGGTATCAATTTTGGGGCCTATTTCAGATGTAACTCCTAGCCAAAGGCGTCACAAAGGACTACAAACTGAAATATTTAAAATTGAATAGGTGGGCTCAGATTGTACTAGCCCTTTGTGACCTTCTGAGAAGGGGTTACGCCTGAAATGGTCTAAAAAATGAACTCAACGACTAGAGAAACTCTACGTCTAAGATCATTGATGCCCACTTTTAAATTCCAATATTTCTGGGTGTAGCCTGCCTGTGGGGACTTTTACGGGAACATTATATAGCTAGAACGACTTTAGAAATAATTTCGGCGTCTAAACAGGGACGTAGCGAAAAGTTAAAAGTTTTTTCTGGAGGGGCAAAAGTTGTTAAATTGCCAACTGACTCAAGTCAGAATTCCCAAGTATCAAAATTTGTTGGTATTGGCTAAAAAAAAAACCTTCTGACTTGTTGGATTTTCCCAACTTTTGATCCATATACCTAAAATTAATTTTTCATCTATGGTGGAGGCTTAACGAGGGCAAGCCTCCCCCGTGTCCTCCCTTATTTTAGCCCCAGCGTCTAAAGGAACCCTACGATTGATATACCAGAAGCTACTAAGCCCAATATTATGTGTTAACCCCCTGTGGATTTTATGGATGTCGAGGTGCGTCTATTAAAAAAAAAGAAAGAAGGGAAAAAACAACTAAAAAATAGATTCAACGAATCAGAAAATTTTAGAAATAGGTTGTCACGTGACAATTATATGATATTGAGTGAAGGATATTATTTTATTAGCAGAGCTCCGGCGGCCATAAGGTTTGTGGTCTTCGTACATCCTCTAGACTACATTTTTTCAAAAACTTTCTGATTCATGAATCTTTGTTCAGAATAAATTCTTTTAAAACCAACCACTGTTTTGTTTCACCCCCCCCCCCCTCTCTGAAAAACTCTACATGTGAATTACTTTTTTCTAGTGAAAATTGAAAATAAAGAAAAAGGGAAGTAAGTGCTGAAATAGAGCCCGGAGCATGGACACGGACGTGAAATACGATCAAACTGACTTCAACACTAAGATCGCCGACTGAAGAAACTTTAATCTCAATATTATTGGAAGGACTCATTAAAAAATTTTACGATTATGACTTGCTAGTGGAGCCTTTCACGTTGAGGAAAGAACTATTTCACGTCGGAAATGAATTCGGACTACTCAAAAACCACGAAAATTGGCTTTGGTACATTTTTTTGAATCTTTGTTTCGCTACCAGGGCAGTAATAAACAAAGCTTACTTTTTTTTACTGTAAGACTTTTTTTTTTCATTCTGAGTAGCTACGTCATTACTATGACAAAAGGAAAGTTTTCATTCAAAAATAATTTTCTTAGTGAAACTTAATTTGTAAGATTAATTAATGCAAAATTACAGACTTTCTTATAGAGGATCTTATGCTAAACTATTACCCCAGTGTGCCATTCCTGAAAGTTTCTTGATTTCAAAAAAAATTTTAGTTAATTTTTTTGCAAGAAAAGGGAAAAATTTAGCCCTTGGAGAGCGACTTTTAGAGGAAAAAATGTTGATCCATCCCTAGACCCACACGGAAACAAATGGAAGCAGGGACGTACCCATGGTTCGGTGGGAGTCCCCATACTATAGTTGGCCAAATTGTCCTCAGTTTTTCGATTTTGAAGTGTATGGGCCAAACTAGGTCCTCAGTTCGATGTTGTGTTCAGGGACGTACCGATAGGGGGAGGAGGAGATTCCCCCAATAAGAAATTTTTTACTTAGCAGTTGAGAAAATTTACCATTTGAATCAGGTAAGATTGGGAAATTGAGTTTTTTTTCTTTTTTTTCTTTTGATACTTGAGAATTTCGGTTTCACCTTTGCAACCTTTGTTGAGATCCCAATTTCTTAAACTAGAAAAAATACGGGTTACAAGACAGCTCTTATTTCACATTTATGTTTGGATTTTCGCTCTCATAAGAGAAAATACTCGAACTTTTTTTAATCCATTTTGGACACCATGCCTTCACACCAAACATTTTTTTTTTCTTATCGGATTAGAAATCAAAAAATGAAGGTGAAATAAGGGCTGCACTGCAAACCGCACCTCTACATTTTTCTAGTTTAAAAAATTGGGATCCCAACCAAGGTTGCAAAGGTGAAACTGAAGCCTAAGCTGGAAGCCAGAAAAAGTCTAAATCTATTCCGAAATTCGAGCTTTTCTCGAGGCTGAAGCTGAAACTGACGCCTTCCCTGCCCTTAAGAAAGTCGTTTTGTATTATGGAGGAATTCCTTTAATTGAGAAAATACTGAGGAGCAAACAACAAGCATTCACTGTTTTTAAACATTTTGTTAACTGAAGACCCAGTTGAGCCCCCCCCCCCCCCGAAGGAAATTGTTGAATAAATTTTTTTCTAGGAAGATGAGGGTTCTACGGTATGTATCCAAATCTGAAATTTCATCCAAGTTACTGATCAATGATTCGGATTCTCCTGTCGCCTGCCAATGATGGCATTAAAAGTAAAAATCTGGCTTACAGATAAACGGTGACCCCACGGCTCATCCCCTGTATAAAAACTGAACGTATATTATCGTTTTGCCTGGTTATTCTTTCACAGAATTTGTCATTTTCTAGAAAAACCATTCTTCCACTTGTCCACTACCTTCAATCATTAGCGTTCTGATCATCTATTGTCTGCTAAATTCCTGCGATTCTTCTTCCTCTCTTTGTACTTCCTCCCTTAATAGTCATCGGTCAGGCAGCTCCTTTGATTGTATTGTATTCTGAAATCATTCTTTCATCCTTTTGTTTTGTAAAACCTTCGAAGCAATCTATACAGGCCCTTTTACACGTTTTAAATTTCAGTTTTTTATTTTGGATGCCCACACGTTGATCCTGGCTCAGAATGTTTATTCCAATTCCACAAAATTTTACCGAAGTATCCCGTGTCCTTATTAGAATATTCCTCACGGAAGATGTTTTTCTGCGGGGGAACTAACCTTTCCAGGACAACCAGTTTCAACGTATGTTCTTGAATTCTCGCAGTTTTTCATCTACAAGTGAAAATTTCTCTCCACTTGTGAATTTCTAATTTATTGTGCTAATTGCTTACTTTAATCCTTGATACATGCTCGAGTGCACCGGCAGGCCGTACTCATTTTTGCCAACTTGATCGGTGTACACCCATGTTCCTCCAACACTATTCGACTGCTCGAAAGTAACACACTCGAAGCCGCTATTTGGCTCCACTAAACGTTTGGTTGCTGTAAGCCCAGCAGCCCCGGCTCCAATAACCGCCACTTTGATATTTGTTTCTGAAACACAAATGCACATCTACTGTTAGAATTATCAAGTTATTTCATTTTATGATACTACAAGCTTTTAAAAATATGCAGGGACGTACCGAGAAGTTTTTCTTGAAAGTGGGGGGGGGGGCAAAAATTGTGAAAGTCCTAACTGACTCAACGCAAAATTTTGCAGTATCAAAGCAAAAAATAAAGAAAAAAACCTTTTGATTGACTTGTTGGATTTTTCCAACTGACTTAACTTAAAATTCCCAAATACCAAGAAGAAGAAGAAAAAAACACGTTTGACTTGTTGGATTTTCCCAAATTCTCAACTCCATTCCAAAGTATCAAAGCAAAAAAAAAAAAAAGAAAAAACTTGACTTGTTGAATTTTTCCAACTCCGCTTGACGGGAATGGTAAATTTTTCCAACTACTGAGTGAAAAATTCCTACAGGGGAGGGGAAGTTGCCTCCTCCTACCATCGGTACGTTCCTGGAAATATGTACGAGGGGGGAACACTCGCGGACGTTCTGAAAGAACACCATGGGAAATGTCAAATTTTTCTAACTCCAAATATGAATTTTTCCGACTGAGTAGTTGGAAAAATTTACCATTCCCGTCAAGCGGGGTAGGAAAAATTCAAAAAGTCAATTTTTTTTTTGCTTTGATACTTGGGAATTGAGTTGAGAAGTTGGGAAAATCCAACAAGTCAAGGATTTTTAAATGATAAGTACATATAAATTCTGTAAAATCATGCCGACAATGGGCTTCAGTTATACAGACTTTCATTGTACCTAATTAGATAACGACTTCTGGTAAAAAGGTCATATGGATTACACAAACTCCACTTCAAATGCTAAACGTAAGTGGATCGTGTAGTGTGTACCTATACAGTGAAAGTCATCTCTTCACACTTTCTAACTGAAGTCGGTTTTAAAACTATGAATCCCCAGCCGGATGCACAAGAATTTGTTTGATGTATTGGATGTAGCCAGGGAGCACGGACTTACCGATAGGGGAAGGGGGAAAACTTACTCTCCCTGTAGGCATTTTTCACTCAGCAGTTGGGAAAATTTACCATTTCAGTCAGCAGTCAGGTGAAGTTGGAAAATTCCAACAATCAGAAGTTTTTTTTTTTTTGCTTTGATACTTGGGAATTGAGTTGAGAAGTTGGGGGGAAAATCCAACAAAAATTAAAGGTTTTATTTTGCTTTGATATCTGGAAATTTTTAGTTGAGTCAGCTGGGACTTTCACCTCCCCCTCCCCTCCCCCCAGGGAAAACTCTTCGGTGTCTATGCTAGGAAAATTTATCTCTCAATTGAAATTCGTAGTATCTGAAATTTCGAGGGTTTTCAAATGATGCGTACAAATGCTGTATAATCATGTCGAAAATTAGTCCTCCTTAAACTGACTTTCATCGTAATCAGTGAACGGTTTCTGTTATATAAAGGTCATATGGATTACATAATTTCACTTTCAAATGCCACCTACACGTAAGCGGTGTGTGGAATGTTTTCCCCAATTTTAATCTGAGTGGTCAAGTTTTGTATTTTTTTTCTTTTTTTTTCTCGTTATTTAAAGAAGAAAAAAAGTGGGTAGCCATTATGGGGATTTTCCAATAATGCACCTGACTGCAGATTCTAGTTAGGAGCAAGCACACGTTTGTCCAAAAGGATTCGCCGCCAGTCGTGACCAATATAGTGAAACGTCAGTTTTGAAAATGATTGTACATGTGGACTTTCGACTTTGCCGCCAGATAGCGACATAGCTGCGCTATCCTGCTGGGTGGACTGTTGCGATAAACAGATATTGCCTTGTTCTAGAAGTCTAAAATATACTACGATTGTCCTCCAAATGGACCCTTCCAGTTTTCAATAATAAAGAAATTTGATCGTATGTATCAAAATCCAATATACCTGCGGTGATCCTCCCCTTGCTAATGTATATTTCTGTATCATATTATGTATATTCACGAATTTAGTAAAATCGACTCATCACCACTGCATTCTGTCCGACCTGACTTGGCAACCTCGGATTCCTTTTTGAAACTGCATTTTTTAACTTCCACTATTGTAATACTCCCTCAGTCTATTCGCATCCGAAACAGCTTCATTTCTCTTTTTTCTCGCTCTCCCGCTCGCTCACTCATTCCTTCCTTTCTTTTTGCCTTTTTGTTATTTTTTTACATGGTTCTAAAAATGTCGGTCGGTCGATCGCAGGAATTAGATCTTCTTGCACTCTCTCTTTCGATCAGCACACTTTCGTCGTATATACAGTTCTGCATTCGAAATAAAACGGTCGTTCGGAATTTGCATTTTTCTTTCCGTTTTCGTGGCTTCCGATGGTGTTAACCCGTAGCTCAAAAAATGCTACATACCTATTGTAACAAGGCAAAGGAACCGAGCAGCAAGAATTCTCAGGAACGTTCGAAAGTTCAGACAAAATATGATTATGTGATCTTCAATCGTAGCTCACAGACTTACTCTATCACACCAACATGCTCTACGGATAGCATTTGAGATAAGTTCAGTATCAGTATTACAAAAAATACTGAGTCATCGATACTCTATAGACATGAAACTATGACTCACGAATGACTTTTTGTAAAAGGAGAACCTGTTTTAATTCCACCGGCTCTAAAACTTCCAAACCGTCAAATGCCAATAGAGCCGACGGGAAGGGAAAGGAGGGTCACTTGGATAACTGTGTCACAAAATCGGAAATCAGTATAGGAGAGTTTGAAAAGCAAAAATCGTTACCTATTTCTTCCCGTTTTGTTAGCTGAAAATTTTATCAAAAGAGTTTAAAAATTAAGATGGAAGTTGGAAAATCTCAGCAACCGAGTTCAAAAATTTAAAATACGAGTTTTTTTTTTTTAGTTTATCAACTCAATTTCCAGAATTTCAGTTGAGTTATTAGGGTCTGCCTCCCTCTCCTAAACAATATTTTTCCACAGAGGTCCTGAATGCAGGTGGGCTAACAAAATGAAGAAATCTTTCCTTTTAAAAAGAAATGATGTTAATGTTGTGCTTGTAATAAAATTAATACTAACGCTGTCAATTGCTGTCAATTGAAAAATATTAAAGTAAAAAAAAAAAAAAAGTGAAATAAATTTTTATTTTTATAATTAACAGAAATTTTTTCCAAATCAGCTAACCAAACAAGATTTTGCAAAAACCTTTGATTTCCTGATTTCGCCTACTGATTCCTGTATTTCACCAAATATCCTACATTGATGACAATTTTTCCAACTAACGAAAGCTCTGGGGCAGATTCTCTCCATACCCCTTCTGTAACTGTCTCAGAATACTCAAGCACCAAAGCGAATAAATTATTTTATAAGAACCAAATTGAACTTTTTGCAAAACAACTGTATTTCAAATTGAAAAGGAAAAGGGAAGAATATTAGTTTCGAAATTCTAAAACACAGACCTGTACCGCTAGGGAAAGTACCCCTCCGACGTCTTTCACAATTGGAAAATGTAATAAAATCGCCCCTCAGTTAACAGAATCAGATTGACTGTTACAATTATGTAGTTTCAAAGCGTAGAATCCTTTTTTTCCTCACTCGTCGATTTCAAAAATGCTCGTGGGTCGACAAAATTTAAATTTTCAGTTAACAAAACTAAGCTTCCTTTTCCTCTTCCTCCTTCCCTTCAAGAAAGTCGCTTATTTTCTCGGAAATGGAAACTTGTGAATTTAAGATTTTGATCACGAAAGAGAAATTAGGAACTAAGTCGAAAATTCTACGTTATGTAATTAAGTAAACATTCACTAATATTATTAATAATTTAAAAAATGTATACATACCTTTCATTATTACTCGATTGATAAAATTCACAATTACAAGATCCGAAAAAATAAAACTATACTTTTTCTATTTAGGTCAACTTTTAGAAAGCACAAGACAAGTACTGCAGTAAATACTAAATACGTAGACGATTAGACGATACTGTGCAGTCTTCGGAAGCGCTTCAAAACAACGAATGATTCGAGCTAGAAGTTTCCCGCACAAATTTATACAAACAGAACTAGCTGATAAGAATTAACGTATTATTGCATCAGGAAACGGCGCTACAGAAAAGGCAAAACGCACCTCCGAACAGCGTGCGACCAACATGCATGCTCTTGTTTTAGTGTTGAGGACTAACCGATGAACTTGCTCCCTTTCTTGTGTTCCATCACAGCGTCAGTGGCGGAACCAAGGGCGGGCCTGGGTGGGCCAGGCCCTTCCAAAAATATTTTTGGCCCGCCCAATTTTTTTTTGAACGATCTGAAATTTTTTTACGAAAAATAACTCGCTTACAATAGACGAAAAGAATTCAAAAATAAAATACTTATAATCGATTTGCCAAAAGTTTAAATTTAGATAATGTTGTAGAGAATTTTGCTCTTCATCATAAAAATAGTCGTATTCTTTTATATTAATTGTTAATATTATGTAAGTACATACATGTACAAATTTTTATAAGTACATAGTTTCATTCAAGCTGGCGTTTTATTCAAAAAATCCCCGTCCTTAATAATCCGGCCCTTCCGTGCCCACCCGAAAAAAAATCGTAGTTCCGCCACTGCACAGTGTTGAGCACTATTCGAATACAAACGTATTTGTGACTATGAATAGTATTCGTTTGGAGACAGATATACCTGCTGAATTATTCGTCCCTAAACTATGCTAGTATTTACAAAATTTACACCTACTAGCATATTTCATTTGGAGACGAATCAAAGATCAGGTGCCGTACCTACTCGTAGCCGGATGTTGGCGATCGCGGTTTCTGACGCGCGAACGCGATTTTCCTGGGCAGGGTTGGTCCGGGTAGTTTGCCGGTGCTTTCCCCATGGTTTGTTGCGTTAGTTTTCCTTCTCTATGACAAATACACTCAATCAATATTCCCAAGTAGGTACAGACAGTTACCGAATACTTACTAACCTTGTATTTGCCATCCTCTGCACAACTACCAAATAGCAGTTGTTATTCGTTAATTCTGTTTGGTACGATTACTATACCTATTCATCGTAACATATTTGCGTAGTCGAATGCAATTTGCCCAGCTGTGGTGAATACAATGAGTAGTTGTTACTTCGCGTATAACAACTACTAGAATACAAACACTCAATCAGTATTCAAAAATACCAACGAATACGTACCAGAAACGCAAATATAGGGCTCAGAACTAGGAGGGGCTTAAGCCCCCGTATTACGAAGCAACATCATCATCATTTTCTTTGGTAATTTCTCAGTGTTTGGGGGGGGGGGCTATTAAGACTATTTGCGCCTATGACACCTACCGAATATTTATATAGGTGTCATCCTCTGTACAAAAATACCAGTTACATATTCGCGTATTCGAGTGTGATTTGCCTAAGAGTGGTAAATACAATGAGTAATAATTGTTACTTGGCACATCACGAATACTAAAATACGAATACTCAATCAGTATTCAAAAATATCAACGAATACCAGATACTTTTAGGTGTCATCCTCAGTACGAATACCGAATATAGTGGTTGTTATTTGTTAATTGTTTGGTGCAGTTACTATTTGTAGTTACATATTCGCGTATTCGAATGCATTTGCTCAACTGTGGTGAATACATACGACGAGTAGGAGTCTAGGTGTATAGTTGCTTACTTGGCGCATCATAAGTACTAAAATATGTACTAAAACTAGGTTGACACGATGCTAGTTTTCTATTGGATAGTTTGGGAACGGAGCTGGCGGATAAATAGCGGGCTATCCGGTGAGTGGTGGACAGTTTGCTATCTGCTAGCAGCAAACTATCCGATAGAAATCTAGCATTGTGTCAACCTAGCTAAACAATCACTTAGTATTCAAAAATACCAACGAATATTGAATACTTGGCCGCTGTGTGGCTGAGTGGTTCACGTGTAGATTTGCAATCCTTGCGTCTCGGGTTCGAAACCCATGTACGCTGGAAAGCTAGTGCTTTTCGAATGCAACCCCGCTAACATCCTAGCGAACATAGCGACAACAGTACCAATAGAGATGGAAAGATGACGCGTCCTATAACCCCCGCCAATTCGAATGAAAAAGGCACTACAATTGCAGGGCGTGTCTGACCGGATCTAAAAAGACTGATACTGGTATGTGCACGTCGTGGCCATAGCTTATACTCAGCGTTGTGCAAACACATGGCTATTAAGCAAACTACGGATGTACGCTCTTTAGCATAGAGAAGGAAATCTCTAACGCAACAAACCATGGGAAAAGCAACGGCAAACTATCCTGACTTACCCTGTCCAGGAAAGTTGCGCGTCAGAAATCACGATCGCCAACATCCAGCAACGGGTACGGCACCTGATTTGTTTTTCTGATTGAATACTTAGGTGTCATTCTCTGTACAAATACTGAATAGTAGTGGTTTATTCATTCATGATTTGGTGCTATGATAATCATAGATCAAGCCTGTACAACGGGGGGAAAGATAACACATGCCTGCAAATACAATTTGCCCAGCTTTTTGTTTCAGCATTACTTATATGGACAGTAAGAACTGCTTGAAAATTCCCCCCCCCCCCAAAAAAAAAGAACGAACAATGACCTGAAATAGTAAGTCCATAGTATGTATACATATACCTACCCTGTACACTTTGTGGTTACCAGTTACCACCGCATTCATTCTGATCTATATTTTCTTATTGCACTGCATGCGGTGTCTTGCAGTTGACCCCCCCCTCCCCTCCCCCCAAAAAAATAAATAAATAAAATCTTGAACTAAATATTAGGAACGTTTGGTGAAGCTAATTTGACAAATTTCTCAAATGTTATGCACCTTAATACTTCATAATTCTAGATTGGTATTATCCTTCAGAAAGGGAAATTATTGATATCTACCTATGTTAAAATATCTTCCACGAGGTGGCGTAATATCTATATCTATATCGCTCTAGAAAAATAACTTATTAATATCTGCTGTATAAGTAGGTACAACCCGTATTTTTGACATGGATATATTTTATGACTGGGGGTCAACCAAAACTTGTGTGTGTTTCACGTTTTCATGCACATCTGAAATGTCACAATGATGATGTTATCACTGCAATTGTTGCAGCATCCTCTTTCGCTATGTATACACCGCAATATTCGCTCTTGTTCCTTGTATAATTGTGTGCACGATTTTGTTCGTTTCAGATTTAAATTAGGTAGGTACTCATCCATGGTTCCTTGTAGCCATAAGACATATCCACATACCGAGATATCTGCATACAGAGTAGATACTCGTCATTCTTGTTTTCCTCCTTTCCTTCAGTTATAAAAAAACAGTAGATTGCTGGAATGCAGGAATTTGTTTCAGTTTGATACGCATCAATACTAAAACTACAACAGTAGTATAGAAAGGTACGATTCTGGCTCGAGTTCACATTTCTGAGCATTCACTGTTGAAAACATTTTTCTGAGTGAATTCTGTTCTCTCTGGCTCGAGTTCACATTTCTGTAAATTTTCTGTTGAAAACATTTTTCTGAGTGAGTTCTGTTCTCTCTGGCTCGAGTTCACATTTCTGAGCATTCACTGTTGAAAACATTTTTCTGTGTAAGTTCTGTACAATCCTAGACCGAGTTCATATTTCTGTGTAAGTATTGTTCTCTCTGAATCGAGTTCACATTTTTGTACATTCACTGTTGAAAACACTTTTCTGGGCATTCGCTGTTGAAGTCACATTTTTGTACATTCGCTGTTGAAAACACTTTTCTGTGTAAGTTTTGTACAATCCTAGACCGAGTTCACATTTTTGTACATTCGATGTTGAAAACACATTTTTGTACATTCGCTGTTGAAAAACACATTTGTGTAAGTTCTGTTCTCTGTAACCAAGTTCACATTTTTGTGTTGGTGTTAAAAGAATTGATATTGTAATATAAAGTGGTCGAGTTTCCATTTTTTTATCAGACCACTTTTTTTTTTCTAACTTGGATTTCAAGTGATTTTGGTTTGAAATCTTAATACTAAAAAAAATAATAAAAAAAAAAATCGAAAATTGATAACCTAGTTTAAAAAAAAATAATAAAAAAAATAAATAAAAAAAATAATAAAAAAAATTTTAAAAAAATCGAAAATTGATAACCTAGTTTAAAAAAAAATAATAAAAAAAATAAATTAAAAAAAATAATAAAAAAAATTTTAAAAAAATCGAAAATTGATAACCTAGTTTAAAAAAAAAAAAAATATTATATATTATAAAATGGAAATGATTGAAAGTAAAAGCAATAACTTTAATTTTGATGACTCTACACACTGTGTATCTAAAAAGATACCATCAGTGAAAGTGATTAATCAAGAACCTGTAGGCTTCTGGATGTCTAATGAAAATTTGATGTCTTGTGAGTGGAGAAAAAGTTGCAACGAGTCATGTTCAGATGCCAGCTGTGTAGAACATTTTGTAAATACAAAACCGCACACAATTGAGACTCGAGATGGATCAATTCAAGGTAGGATTATTGATAAAAATCGTATTTTAATCATTAGACGCCAACTTAAACTTATCAGACTTTCTCGAAATGATTACTCTTTTGCTGGTTATTGGGTAAAAGGAGATACAGACTATATTTCAGCACGTAAGTATCTCTTAGTGTTTCTAGATGAAAAGAATCATCCACTACATAAAGAACCAATCCAACTTACAGCTAGAGGTGTATTTCAGGTAGAATTTGATAAGAATTTATTAAAGTTTAGAAAAGAATTTAAAACAGTTTATAGTAAAACACGAGGTGTAATGTCAGATTTATGGTATTCTATGCTTGTGTTCTGTCCTACTTTTGTATCAAACGTAGTAGGTTCTTTAAAAAAGAGTAGAGCATGTTGTATTGAAAATTATATTGTTCCAACAGAATCTAATTTGAACTCTTTATGTGTAGGTAGAGATAAAGAAGTCTCAAAAATTGTTGAAGCTATGTTTAATGATTCTGAAAAATGGAAAGCTGAAAATAGTAAACCTTTCATAACCACATTAGTTCAAGAAAATGAATAATATTAAAGTTGTTATAATGTATTTTTATATGATTTTTCATATAAAAATAATAAAAATGGAAATGAATAACACTTTTAAACACCTGTTCGATAATATTCCAACAGAAAATTATAATACACATCCAGTTGAATTTATTTTCTGAATTGTTCTCTGAATTGTTTTCTAATTGCATACCTATTTATAAGAATATTTTTTTTTTTTTTTTTTTTTTTTTAGTTTTTAGGAGCAGGTCTAACCGCTCTAGATATAGGTTTGTATTCATAACAAACAGGTTGTTTCAAAAGAACAAATATTTCAGCTGTATTAGGAAAATCATCACGCCATGAGAATATAATTTGTACATTGGCTACATCTGTTTGTAGAGCGTCAGGTTGTCCTGTAAGATCAAAGCAAAAGATAGTATATTCTTTTTCAAATTGCACAAGATCAATTAAAACATCGTCTTTTCCATTGTAATTTTTAAAATATGTATATAAAGCTCCTGAATCCTTTTCATTAAAATTTAATCGCATTTGCTGACGAGGATATTCATAACCATTGACATTGAAACGTACATCATAAGGATTACAATGATCAAATTTACTTTTATCAGCAAAGAGATCATTGTTCCTTTTATTTTGGAAAACTACAAAAGCATATTGTGATGTAATATCTGTAGGAATTGACCACCTAAATTCTTTTCCTGATACACTACCAGCAGGTTTCTTTAAACATTGCCAATGCTCAAAATTCATACGAATTGGTATGTCTTTATTTAACAATGGTAAAACTTCTTTTTCAAGTTGTAATGAAAGCTTCACCACTGGCATTCTCCAAGTTATATACTTCAGATTCAATTCCACAGTATAATCTTTTAAATTTGGGTCAACTTGTAGCATATTTGTAACACCATGTTGTTCTCTTGCTAGTATCAAGGATTGACTAACATTAAAGAGAATTTCTTTATAAGTTCCAAAACCTAGAAACATATCGAAAGGTAATGCAACTTTGAAGTAACCATTCGCATCAACATTCATGTAATCATTATTTAGATTCCATCCTGCATTAGAATACTTGGTGGTTTTGGACAGTGAAACGAGACCATTAATGGTGCTGGCTACACCTGGATACTCCAATATATCTACCTGAACATCAGAAATTCTATAAATAATTTGCCTAAAAATATGGAGAAACCCATTATTAATTACTTGTACTGTACTACGATCGAAACTCGCAATTTTTTTGTCTTTATCACGTACTATCAGACGACCAGCTATAACTACCTCGCTTTTCCAAGGTAAAGTACAAATATTAGGAGTATTTATTTCAATTATAATTTCCTCATCTTTTTTATTTATATCAATATTATTAGCAGTGGAGAATTCTATTAATTCAAAACTTTCGTAACCATTCATTTATAGTATTTTTTTTATTTTTTTTTTTAATTATCGTACTTCACGTATGATTAAAAATGCCCAATATGTTTCACCATTATTTTCAAGTGGATTGCCATTCTGATCATAAAGGTTTAATACAATCTCGCTTATTTCTTTATTTCTCACTCTATAATATTGAGTTTCATTTGGTGTATAGATTATTTTTTCTCCGGGTAGTGATGATATAGGAAAATAAAAAAGTATTTTTTCATTACCGTTATTACATTCATTACATATCCCCTTAATGCTTTCAATAGGAAAAATTTTAACGTGGCTATCAGATTCAACTTCTTTTCCAGCTGGTATAATTTGCTTAGTAAAACCCAATATATTACCAACAGAAGTCACATCTCTTAAATCTATTATATGTGATGGACTCCCCATTATTATGGTATGAGCGTATTTATTTATTTTCAAGGTTATATTAGCAGCCCTAGCATGTTTACTTTCATGTATACATTTAATAATATCAGCTACTTCATAAATACCAGGATCAAGTACTATAGTTGTAGGTAATTCGTTCACCTCCTTATAAAAAGTAAGTGAATTGTTTTTAGTTACAGTTATATTGAAAAAACGATAAGATGTGTGGAAAGATTCTAACCCAATTTCCCATTCTTTATTAGGGTTGAGTCTAATAATGTCATCAACTCCACTAAAATCATGATAAAGAACAGAATCTGTACCGCTCATAAGCATACTGTAAGAACCATTTATATATTTCATTTATAGTATTTTTTTTTAATTTTTAATAAATATTCTATGCACCGTCTACCACAATTTGTTTCATCAAGTTTTTGATCCTGCGTATAATTATAAGTAATTCTAGACTGTCCAAAATATTTCACTAATTCTGGTGGTGGAATGTTACCAAACGGTTCATAAAAATCAACTTGTGAATCATTCTTACAGTAAGCAGTCCAATGAGTTCCAGAGTGGTCTGAAGTGTCTAAATTTACAATTCCACATTCATATTTTTTGATTTTTGGTGGTAGCTCATCAAGCATAAAAACTCCTCTGAAATGAGGTATTTGCAATTTTTCAGCATATGCTTCTATTTCAAAATTAGTTAATGCGTCATTCTTGATGGTTATTTTTTTTTTTTTCATTATCTAAGATTTTTTTAATTACTTGTTGAGTGATCATGTCACCCCCAATTTTTCTTTTTTTAACGCCATCGCATTTTTTTTTAACGCCATTTTTTATTTTTTTAACGCCATTTTTTATTTTTTTAACGCCTCTTTTATTTTTCTCAACACCTAAACAGTCTTTTTGAATACTACCATTAACGCCATTTTTTATTTTTTTAACGCCATTTTTTATTTTTTTAACGCTCTTTTTCTTTAGAACTTCGTTAGGTATTTGTAGATATTGTCCTATGCCTTCACCAGACTTGTACTCCAACTTTTCATTACGACGTTTTCTCTCTTCTACTAACTCGTCATTGGCTTTCTTATTATCAATTGCTTGCTTGGCGGTTGATATTAAATTACCTACAGTTTCTACTATTTTAGTACCTACTTCTACAGCAGGTTTAGCTGCTGCAATAGCAGCCAATCCTGCTAGGATAGCTGGTGGGAAGAATCCACCATTTTTAACCTGCTTCAGTTGTGTTTTGTTCAGTTTTAGCTTTAAACCTTTTTCCTTGGTTTTTGCTGTCTCAATTTGATTCACTTGTGCTTTTGTTAGAGGTAAATATGTTTCGTTCTGTGTGCTATTTTTAGTTCTGATTAAATTTTCGTATCCTAAATTTAGTACAACAGGTACCCCTTTCTCAACACCAATATTAATTTTGTCAACTTGTTCATTATCTGGATTGATAGGATATTTAATGTATCTACTTACTTTGATACCCTCACCTTTTTTTTTTCGATCATTGATTGCGGTTTTCCCGATAAATATAAAATCCTTTACCTTTTTTTTCCTGTTTGTTAACATATAAATTATTCAAATAATTCATTATTTCTGGGAGATCATTGGTTGTAGTTTTTCGATCAATATGAAATCCTTTGCCTTCTTTTTTCTGATTATTGGTTATGGTTTTTCGATCAATATAAAATCCTTCACCTTTTTTAGGTAATATTTCATTAGGTAATCGCAAATGTTGTCCTAATCCACAGTTTTTACTCATATTATTTATATTATTAAATTTTTTATAAATTCCTAAACCTAACTTCTGTTTTAATTTCATTAAATTTACTGCTACATATGCTGGAATTTTTTCATCTAATTTAGCATTAGGATCTTTGACACGCTCCCAGGCTCGCCATGTGAATCTGTTATCAGCATAATCACGTTCATTAGGATCATCTGTATTTGCATAATCTACATCATGATCCATAGCTATTTCATCTAATTTATTTTTCAGTTTTACACCTTTTTGAATATCGAGGTCTGTATTCGAACCAGGACCAAGAGCTTTATATCCGGGCCAGTGAAGTGGAAATGGTACATATTTACCAATTGTATCCACAATATCACCACCTCTTTTAGATAATCCACAGTTTTTACTCATATTTATAGTAGAAAATTTTAGAAAACTGTTTTTTGAAGTTCCTGGCGATAAAATTTACCTAAAATTTCTTCACCCTTCAAATCTTTAATAGAATAGACGGGAGGGTTTGTGTGGAATACTTTGTCAACTACAAATATTTCTCTTGTCCAGTTGTTCTTATACTTGTTCTCAAAAGTTTCTTTCTTTTTGGGTATTCTCACACGATCTCCTTCCTTGAATTTTGGTCGCGTGGAGAAACTTGAAGAATACATTCTATGAAAAATTTCTTGTTCATTTGTTTTATTCACATCACAAGGACGCATTCCTATTGTTCTATGTACCCTCACATTATTATATTCGTGCAATATCTCTGGTATAAATGGAACCCATTTATGATTCTTATGAATCTCAAAAATTATTCTCAACATCCCATTAATGGTTCTGTTTACTCTCTCACCAATTGCTGATTTTTCCTCATTCTCTGTGTGATACATATGAATATTATATTTTCCCATTAATTTTTTAAAAACTGAATTTACAAATTCTGTACCTTTGTCGACATGTAATTTTTTAGGTGGACCATATTCGCTTTCTTCAATAATTTTCTCAAAAGCTTGAGAAACCTCTTTCCCTGTTTTTTCCTTGAGGGGTTTTATCCTGAGTACTTTTGAGAAGGTGTCAATAACTACTAACATATACTTATAACCCCTATTTTCTTTTGAATACTGGGACATAATTAATAAATCACCTGCCCAGATTTCATTGATTTCATTTGTGATAATTTTTTCTTTTCTGAAATTTTTTTATCACAGGTTTATGAAGTTCTTTGGCTTCAAGTTCAACTAATGACTGCATTTTTTATATTACTTGACATTTTCTATTGACCTTCATGATAACCTACATTTTGAACATTTCTGTCTTTTCCTCCAATATTTTCTGAATATTTTCAGTTGTTTGTGGTAAATTTTCCTCCAATATTTCTTGAACATTTTCATTTGTTTGTGGTAAATTTCCCTCCAATATTTCTTGAACATTTTCCTCCAATATTTTCTGAATATTTTGATTTGTTTTTGATATATTTTTCAATTCTGTTAAAATTGCTCCTAATTGGGTAATATTGAAAAGTGAATTCTCGCAGGTGGTAGCCAATCCAACTACCTGCCGCGTAATATTTTTCAGTTCAGTTACAGCTGATTGATCATGTTCAGTAATCTTTTTCAGTTGTGGTAAAATACTGCTTGTGTTATCCTTTATATTGTTTATGTACTCTTTCACACCATTAGCATACTCTATTATACCAACAGTATAATTTTCATTATTAATGACATTTTTTATACATTGTATTATCATATCTGAAATTTCGCCAACATCTTTTATGACAATTTTCAGAACAGACTCTAAGATTTTCCCCGTGTTATTCTGAATTTTTTCAACTGATTCATACAAATAATGATGATTTTTTCTAGTAAACATTTATTATAAGGTTTTTAAATTTTTTTTGGCTTCTATCAGTTCCTCCCGAATGTTGGTCATTTCATTGAATATTTGTGGATTATGATTACCTGCTTCCCACATACCTTTCAGTATTGTAAATCGATCAATTAATTCTTTAGGATCGTTCCAGTATTTATAATCAGTCTGATTGGTATAAATTTTCTTAAGACCAGAGCCACGATGTGAAAGTATGAGTTCCTTCTCAATCAACATAGGTTGGATGAAATTTAAATATTTGTACCCACGACTACTTTTAATTTGTCCATTCTCAGAACGATAAGATTCTGTACTGAGAATAATTTTTTGATAATTTTTCAGGTCTTCATCAGTATAATTTTCAGGTTTTTGCATAGTTAGTAATTCCCATAGTCCTTGTGTTCCTGGATAAAGGGTAGTGTCATTACTTAGCTTAATATCAGCACGATCATTATCAGCATAATGATGAACTTCCATGAGTCGTGCATTTCCTATATAATAATCTTTATTTTCGTATCTAATACCAAAAGTTGAATCAGTAGGTATTTTTTTATTAGTATAGTAAGACAAATATCTACATGCAAGACTTTGAGACATATCAAATCCTGGTGTTTCCTCTGACCGTTCATAGGTAATTTCTCTTGGCTTATCAGCAATCATAGGTAATACTGGTTGTTGTATTACAGGCTTAAGGTCTTTTATTGTATCAATGATTGGTTTATAGTTTTCTTCCATTTCTAGTTTTCTATTCACTTGACCTAACTTTGCACATTCAATATTTTTTTGTAGAAGTGCACGTTGTTTTACAACAAAATCAATATCATTTGAATTATAATCTGTTAGCTTTCTCATTTATAATATAAAATTTTCCTCAAATTTGTATTTGAACCTACCATTTTTCTGATCACATTCTTTATCTATAACTACAAAGTCATACGGTTTTTGCCAGCAATCATTACATATTGATTTGAACTGATTAAATGTTATGGTCCTACCATATTCGTTATAAATATGTGTCAGATTGGTAAGATCTTGTTCAAAAAGAATTAAGTAATTAAAATTATCTCTAATCTGTTGTTTTGGAATTTTTGAATATGTTTGGGATAAATAGTAGCATGAAATATCATTATGACGACTCCATGAATAATATTTACCTATTTTATCATGGTTTTCTGTGTAGATATCATCAAAGATTACTACTGATCCTTTTTCTATTTTATTAGGGTCTGGTAAATCCTCGAGTGATACTGTATGAAATTTTTTGTTTTTAAGTTTCTCGTTTTGCAATATTTGGCGAAACTTTTCATACTTTGGTTGATTAGAAGTATTTGAACATAAATATACATTATCAGGTAATGGTCTATCCACTAATATAGTCAATAAAACATTCGTTTTCCCAGACCCACTAGGACCACATATACAACATCTCATTATATTAGGAAACACTTCCTTCAATCTACAAGTTGGAACACTATTATCAAAGTTTAAAACTTCAGTCTTATTCTTTATTTTAGTTCGTTTCATTTATTATACAATATTTTTTATAGCCATATGGAAGTGTATTCATTTCATCAATTAAGTATCTTTTATCATCATAAGGAGATAGTGCAATTTTATTGATTGATATAGTATACAATTTCAGCTTTTTGGAAACAATTCCATGCACAATTTCCTTAGTTTGCTTGCTATTGAACAAACAGTTTTTGTACATTTCAAATTTCATTCTTTCTATATTCAATCTTTTAATTCCCTTACACACTTTTTTCTCTTTCAATGTGTCGTTTCTGAAGGAGTACATTTTTGATCTTAGTCCTACCCACTCTCTTATTGGGATTCCTAAGTATTCATCCTTGAATAATCCTGGAACTTTTTTGTTTACTTGAGGCATCCAATCCATTAAATAATCTGAAGTGTCGTAATAATCTAGATTCTCTTTTATGTCCTCATAAACATCATCATATTCTATATAAACAATCAATGAATCTGTATCAGTTCCTAATAATCTTATTTTGTCTCCATATTTCGTTTTTAAAACATTGTAGTAGAACTGGAACATTAATAATTTTGACAACTCCAGAACAACAAACCCCCCAAATATTGGTTTATTCAACTTTACTTTCTTATTTTGAATGTGAAGTAAAACAGTTTCTTCATCAAGAACAACTCTTGTTTCAAACTCATTCTGTTTAAGAAATGAGTCTAAAGTAGTCACTATTTGTACTGTACATCTTTTTCTAACGTTCTCCATTTGTTTTCCATAGACACTATTATTGAGTAATTTATAGAGATCTTTCTCATAATCATTTTTTGCTTTTTGTCTTAAGCTTGTATTCTTATCAATATATGGTTTCATCCAAGCTTTTTGTTTGAATCTTATGTAATTATTTATACTCTTTAAAACTATACCTTGTTTCAAGCATTCTTTCAACATTCTGTAATCAATGAGATAATTATGTTTTGGGTGTAGCGTACTTATTAATTTACTCATTTTTGGTTTATTACCTATTTTTTGTTCAATCAAAATTTTTTGAAAATCTGACAATTCTGATTCTCTAGGTACATATTGTTCTGGAAGCATGGGATAATCTTTAAATTTTTCGTGTAATTCTGTAGGAATCTCAAGATCAGCTATAAAAGTATATCCATACTCACCATTGTCATCTAGAGTAAGAATTACATCTTGAGTAAAGTCTGATGGTTTATAAGTCAATTTTTCAAATTTGCTTTCTAAAGATTTCTTTGCTTCGGAATTTTTTGCTTGCGCATCTTCAATTTGATGGGCTAGCAAATTATAGTTCAAGAATTCACCTATTGGTAATGGTTGACTCAGAGCCCACCCATATAAATTATTACAATCTAAATATAGAATATAACTGATATGCTTTTTACTATCCCAAATTCCTTTCTCTTTGGCTTTTTCTTTGCTTAATTTTATCGTTTTTCTTTCTTTCTCATCGTAAAAGTAACAATTATTAGCAAGAGCGTGTCTATGAGGAATGTTGGAAATCCCTCCTCTTATTCCTTTCTCATAAATTTCATAATTTTCTTGATCAGTAATTAGCTCAAGCGATTGTTTCGTGAATTTTAAAGAAGCACTATCTGATAAATGTGGTGCTGAAATATAATATACAGGATCTAGTCCATAATGTTTATAACACATTTCCCTAAAATTATCAAAAATATCTTTTGTGAGAATTGTATCTAGTTTCAAGTATAAATCATGATAATCTCCAAAATTTTTACATCCAAAATATTTGTAAACTTTTTTTGCTTTTGATAAATCGTCATCAGATATATGTTTATTATTTAACATCGAATACCACGCCTTTTTATCTAATGGTAATTGCTCAGAGAATTTATCATAAGTACTAACCCAGTCATAAGGATAAATCCCCTTCTGTAAAACCAAATGTAGGTCTTCTTTTTTAAATTCTCTCAATATATTTTGAAATTTATTATAATTAATCGGTTTTGTCAATTCAGAATCACAAATTTCACATTTTGCTGCATATTTTAAAATACCATTCTCATTTATTGGTAAAAATTGTCCTTTCCTAATTTTCTGTACTTTTTTACACCTAGCACAAAAACAGTCATTCACTTCTGCTAGATTTTTTACTGCTTGATCTAAACTAATTCCCACAAAATTTAATGTGTCAATAAATCTAAATTCCATTTCTATAGGTATTTTATCTCCTTTCCTACTTATTTTCAGTTTTTCTCCTTGGCAAGAGGAACATTTTTTTAATATTTTGTCCCAATATTTTCTTTTACAAGTGCAGCAATAAGTGGAATCTCGTTTTACTTCACAATGATCTATCACCACCTTTTTGGAAAATGTTTTATAATTTTCACAATTTTCTGCAATAATTTTCACATCATGTTTCTCAGAAGGCTCCCTCTCGTTCCCACTAAATAATTTCAACAACCATTGTAAAAATATTTTGGAATCGTATTTTAAATTATGAATCAAAATTGGAATGAATCTTGGCATTCTTAAATGCAAGTTGCACTCTCTACAGGCTACCCCACGAAATTTTCCTGTATAATGATCATGATCTCTAACTTTTTCATTTTCTGCAAGAATCTTGTTACATAAATGACAGTGAGAAGTTTCTTTGAATTTGATATCTTCATCTTGTCTCCAAATCATTGGCTTATTAATTCTTCTTATCTTGTTGTATGTGCGAGCATGTTCTATTAACCAAGAATTGAATTGATTCATCAAGTTTTGTACATTCGAGTCTCTAACCAGCTGTGTTCCTTGTTGGTCAGAATAGAAACAAAAACTGTTAGCAATATGTTTCTGGAGATATTTTGTTGATTTAGTTTCTTTTTGCATTTTTTCCAATAGACATTCAAAATCCAACGTCACTGTGTATGGATGATATTGTTCTGCCCCATTTGTGCAATATTTTCGAAATTTCTTCTCTTCATTTGGCATTTCTATATTTTGCTCATCATTTATACAATTTTTTAAATGTTCCTCATATTTTAATTTATCTTTAAATCTTTTATGGCATTTCATACAAATTTCTACATGATGTGTATATTTATGTATTTTTCCTTTTAATAGAGCACTCAAGTTTTTTATCCCAACAATATGATCCTTATACTGTAGTAAATTTACATGGTTTTCACTACTAATTGGTTTATAAATTAAAGAAAATTGACCAATACCCTCTTCATCTTCCTCATACTTATAAATATTGATAGATATACCTAGAAATTTTTCATATTTTTTAATATTTTCTGGAATTAAATTAACTGGATATTCCATTTTCAGTTCTTCATATTTCGTGATATCATAATTTGAAACTCGATCTGTATTAATTGTAACTGAATTCAAAATACTTTCCAACGCATATTCAAAGCATCTAAAATTTTCTTGCTTGAGACACTTAAAATTTCTATTTTTTATATTTTTCACATTAATACAACACTTTTTTGATTGAATAAATTTGGGTAATTGAATATAAGTCCCACCACGTAAAGGGTCATTTTTATCAGATTGAATATTTATTTCAATAACTTGATCAAATTTATATTTAGTATTTTGAGCAGTATAACTCTCATACTTTTTTATAACTTCATTTTTTGCTGAGATTAATGCACTTTCAATTGCATTCGAATCTACTATAATATGATGCTTTGATCGAAAATATGCCTCTTTATCACCTATTTTATCTCCAGTTGTGTGATCTATTTCTATATAGTTTACAACTGCTATTAATCCTATGTTTATTGCCTTTTTCTTTTTCATCTCACTTTTAAGCATTCTACCAAGAAGTTCTGTAATTTTGTCTAAATAAATTCTTAAATCATATTTTGTAGGTTCGTATACTATAGAGAATTGATTTACCATATTTTTCCAACACCCATCTATCTTTCTCACACTAGGACGAACTATAGGCTCATTAAAACTATCATCATCGAAATTAAATTCTTGGAGATACTTTACATTTTGAGATTGTAAGAATTTTTCAATTATTTTAGCTCTAGTTAAATTTTTGTTTCTTTCTCCAACTTTTTTAATGAGTTCTTTTTTCGTTAATTTATTCAGAATCTCTCTCTCAAAATTCGAACTCTGTCTCTGTATCTTGTCTCTAATTTCCAATAATTCAGATTTTTTCAACTTAGATACACCTTTCACTCCACAATTTCGCAAATCATTTCTTAAATCTTTTGCTGTTGTTGTTGTCCTTCCATGCTTAGATCTGACATGTCTAGCATAATTTTTGTATGTAATTTTTTTATTACACTCTATACACATTCTCGGTGCATATTTTTTATTTATCATTTCCATTTTATTATATATGATTATTCTTTTAACGTAATTCAATTTTTTATTTATCGTATTTCTTCATTACACGCTAATTTATGCACGAAAACAACCAAATAATTAACAAGGTTAGCGCAATCAATTAAATGATAACACCATCATGGCATTGAAAAAAATTATACATGAATCGAATCTATACGGCGATGATAATTTATTCATAAATATGAGAGTGCTATGTTTGCATTTTCAAACTCATATGTAATGTTGGTTACGGGCTTCGTAAGTATATATACAAATTTTAAGTAACACTCTATTGGAGCTAGGAGCTGTACATTAGGCTTCCTCCCCATATTAGACGGAAGTGCTAAAGAGGGGAAAGGTCCGTACACCTCACCTAGGCTAGTTCCCCTCGGGATAACAAACTGTAACCGTGACTGAACAGCGTCACGGCGGCAAATCAAAAGTGTTATCTCGGGGTCGACGATGTCGAGTTACTAAGTCTCTGTATCAGCGCTGATTAGGTAGTAACATTCAATGCAAAATAAATAAAAAAAAAACGCTGTACTAGATCTCTGACGTACTCCGATGGCGCGGGTGCACACGCGTCGCTGGGTGCTTGGAGGTCGAACTACAGTGAAAAAAAAAAAAAAAAAAAAAAAAAAAAAAGATAACACCGGGTTTAGACTCGCGTACTCTGAGCTGATATGAAGCCGGCCATATCAGTCTCGGATGCGTGAATCGACGGCCTTGGTGGAAAAAAAAAAAAAATCTCTCAGAGTTTCCACAGCCTCCCGCGGACAAAAAAAAATGCAAATAAAAATTCAGGGCGTTCGCGGGGGGCAGTGGTTTTGCAAAATTTTCTCGTGAGTTTTTTCGCATTTTCCAACGGATTTCAAATAATTTTTGTTTGAAATCTTAATAATCTATATTTTCTATTTCTCCATTTTTAAATGTAATATTTTTTTTAGTTATTTTTTTTAAAAGTATTAGCATTTTAATTTTTTTTATATCTTCTTTACTTTTTCCCGTTCTAATTGCAAAATTTTCTATCATTGTATCATTAATATTTTTTCTTGAAATATTTTGATTTTCTTTTTGTTCTTTAGATTTAAATGTCTTTCTAATATCTTCTACAAATTCTTTCTCGCCTTTTTTTTCTAAATCTTTATAAAATTCTTTAATTTTATTTTCAGGAATAAAGTCATAAACAATATTTTCCATAAATTTATATAGATCTGTTTCCAAATAAATATTAATATATTTAAAACATTTAAGGAATTCAATGTTTTTTAATTCGCAATGATAATTTTTAAAAGTGTTATTCATTTCCATTTTTATTATTTTTATATGAAAAATCATATAAAAATACATTATAACAACTTTAATATTATTCATTTTCTTGAACTAATGTGGTTATGAAAGGTTTACTATTTTCAGCTTTCCATTTTTCAGAATCATTAAACATAGCTTCAACAATTTTTGAGACTTCTTTATCTCTACCTACACATAAAGAGTTCAAATTAGATTCTGTTGGAACAATATAATTTTCAATACAACATGCTCTACTCTTTTTTAAAGAACCTACTACGTTTGATACAAAAGTAGGACAGAACACAAGCATAGAATACCATAAATCTGACATTACACCTCGTGTTTTACTATAAACTGTTTTAAATTCTTTTCTAAACTTTAATAAATTCTTATCAAATTCTACCTGAAATACACCTCTAGCTGTAAGTTGGATTGGTTCTTTATGTAGTGGATGATTCTTTTCATCTAGAAACACTAAGAGATACTTACGTGCTGAAATATAGTCTGTATCTCCTTTTACCCAATAACCAGCAAAAGAGTAATCATTTCGAGAAAGTCTGATAAGTTTAAGTTGGCGTCTAATGATTAAAATACGATTTTTATCAATAATCCTACCTTGAATTGATCCATCTCGAGTCTCAATTGTGTGCGGTTTTGTATTTACAAAATGTTCTACACAGCTGGCATCTGAACATGACTCGTTGCAACTTTTTCTCCACTCACAAGACATCAAATTTTCATTAGACATCCAGAAGCCTACAGGTTCTTGATTAATCACTTTCACTGATGGTATCTTTTTAGATACACAGTGTGTAGAGTCATCAAAATTAAAGTTATTGCTTTTACTTTCAATCATTTCCATTTTATAATATATAATATTTTTTTTTTTTTTTAAACTAGGTTATCAATTTTTGATTTTTTTAAAATTTTTTTTATTATTTTTTTTAATTTATTTTTTTTATTATTTTTTTTTAAACTAGGTTATCAATTTTCGATTTTTTTTTTTATTATTTTTTTTAGTATTAAGATTTCAAACCAAAATCACTTGAAATCCAAGTTAGAAAAAAAAAAGTGGTCTGATAAAAAATGGAAACTCGACCACTTTATATTACAATATCAATTCTTTTAACACCAACACAAAAATGTGAACTTGGTTACAGAGAACAGAACTTACACAAATGTGTTTTTCAACAGCGAATGTACAAAAATGTGTTTTCAACATCGAATGTACAAAAATGTGAACTCGATTCAGAGAGAACAATACTTACACAGAAATATGAACTCGGTCTAGGATTGTACAGAACTTACACAGAAAAATGTTTTCAACAGTGAATGCTCAGAAATGTGAACTCGAGCCAGAGAGAACAGAACTCACTCAGAAAAATGTTTTCAACAGAAAATTTACAGAAATGTGAACTCGAGCCAGAGAGAACAGAATTCACTCAGAAAAATGTTTTCAACAGTGAATGCTCAGAAATGTGAACTCGAGCCAGAATCGTACCTTTCTATACTACTTACAACAGCTGGTGTGTGGGATGTGAACTGCGCTCTCAAAAAACTTATTTCCACTTGTGGCATAAAAAGGAAGTACAGGGGTGCAGTGTACTTCTAGAAGTTATGAGAAAATTGAAAAGTATTCAAGAAGTTCATAGGAAAGTGCGTTGAGAGATTTTCATTGACAAAATTCACAAGACTTCCGGAGATTTACAAGATTTTTTAATAGCTACCTCTACTTTTGAGAGACGCAGGGACCTTTTTGTTTGATTTAAATTTTTCAATTTTTCTACTCCCCCCCCCCCCAAAAAAAATGGAACCTTCCGATTTCACTAGTTTCAGTTTCACAGTTGAGAATATACAGCATCATAGCGCGCCACTATCGTTTTACTATTACTGGAAAACAGGACCATAAGAAAGTAACCGAAGGACTTCTGTTATTTTCTTTCTGTCTCTAATTTTCATGTTGTTTCCCTGGATTCTGTCTGACAGCAGCTTTTCCAATCAAGAGTGAGCAGGATTTAAATGAAGTGATCCACGAATCACAGGAGGGAATTTTGCCCTGGGCCCGGCCTATACAAAGGGGCATGCGCGCTTTGAATTTCTTACCAATAAATTCAAAAATAATCTGGGTAATAATGTCAAAGTAATGATTACTTGAAAAAAAAAAAAAAAATAGGAAGGGGCTCAGAAAGATCTTGTTCCGAGCCCGGATTTTCTCTCCACGATCCTCCAAATCGAAAATCAATATATTTTCTGGACCAGTTATCTATGATTTAAATCATTTATTCGATGATCCTTCAAATACTATTTGCCAGATCATTTTCTGTGGAAGCATCTACCTGTACTCGTAAATGTGATCCGAATCATTCCTGAGAAACTTTGCTACGTCGAATACAGAAAAATCTTTTGCTTTTCTTACTATCAAATACCTATACGTTGTTTTCAATCTACAAGCCTCCCTCTTTTTCTAATTTGCTCTCCACCCGAGTCCTGGAATCCGTCCTTTCGGACATTACTTTAGAGACGTCAGGGAAGCTGTTAGGGCTGTCTTAGCCCTCTTCCCTTCTGGCCGAAAAACCGGCCTAGGTC
This sequence comes from Acanthococcus lagerstroemiae, assembly GCA_031841125.1. Lineage (NCBI taxonomy): Eukaryota > Metazoa > Arthropoda > Insecta > Hemiptera > Eriococcidae > Acanthococcus > Acanthococcus lagerstroemiae. The sequence continues at coordinate 17,505,366 of CM063106.1, read as the reverse complement.
AAAAATTCTGGCGAGTTGTTACGTGGGTTCGAACAACCCGGGACCTCGGGATTCTTAGACCAACGCGTTATCCACTCGGCCAACCAGACCTCAATCTAACTAGAAGCCTATCCTTGTTCATAATTATTCGTATAATATATGTAGAGACTTCAGACCGATTCTGATTTTTTACAAATAACTGCGTAATGGCATTTCGGAGTGATCCAGCTTCTAGAAAACCAACACGCAAAAGGACATGACGTTACACGCGTGCGGCATCAGCTACGGGAACTCACAATTCGAGAAAGTGACCTCAGAATATTACGTCGTTAAAAATCGAGAAAAGTTGATAAAATACGAATTTACGGTGAACTTTGAATGTTGTAATTTCCCGAAATCACATGGCAGGCTCAAAAAAGTGGTTTGCAATGAATAATAATTATCTGTTTCGATTGCGATATGAAATTCTTTTAGCAGTGTACAGAAGCGAAGTTGCTTATGGGGATGGGGGGATCGAAATTGTCATCCACTCAGCGAGAAGAGTGACCAATGAAATATTTGAGATTTAATAAGGATTTGAGTTGTGAAACAGGCAATAACAATGACTCAAATGTTCCACTGCGTAATAAAAACACATAGTGGACGTATCGTTTGCCGGGATGTGCCCATCATTAATGTTTTAGATTCATCGGGGACGCCTCCCGAGGTACTGCATGTTCGGTAGCAAACTTGCTCCCTAGACATAGAGAGTTAAAATTAGAAAATGAGGGTGTGAGGAGGCGGGCACTAATTGGCGAAACTAAAGAGAAATTAACCTTTTTTTCTTCTCTTACTTATTATTCATTTTGAACTTTTGTACGGAAATTGTATCTTTATTATGAAGAAATTAATAAATCTAATAAGTTTTTTTTTTTTCTGGTTGCGTGACAATCTTAGAATTATTCCGTTAGGTTGTAGTTGCTGTTATGTTTTAACATTCTCTTTATCTCTGCAAAAAATAAGGTGTCCTCCGGCCACTGATGCGATACTCGAAAGGGTGGTTTCCGGGGCCGAGGATGCTGTGTCTCAGGGGCCACTTTGGCTAGCGTACATCACCATACGTCCCACCACGCCATTCCTGCAAAATAATAAGCGGAGGGTAATATGGCCACTCTAACCGGGAATCACTCTGATGCGTTCAATTTTGTTTCTTTTTAAAAATAAATCATGGAATGTGTAATACACTTCATTTACTCCTGAACATATACAAATATTATGCTTGATTATTGTATAAAAGTTCATTTGTATCGTTGGGAGCTCAAACAGAAAAGGGTATGGGGTGGCTATATTATACACGTGGGGAGGGTAATATGGCCACTGCTATTCCTATTATTAGTATTATTTGAAAACTGAAGGAATCAATAAAATATTCTATGTTTCTCCATGTTACAATTGCTGAGACACATCCCTGTTAAAGAACAATGAATTTAGATTTCAGAAATTACTTATTCTTGCGAGAGCAAAACGGGTTGATCGATGAAATGCTGATTTCTGATCCAAATGACGTTAACAATAATTTTTTTGGCAAATTGTGGGACTGATGAAGATAAAAAATGTCTTGGATTTACATCGTTTCTCAGCATCGAAGAATAATGTAATGAAGGGATTGGCTGTATGGCTGTATTACTCTTCTACACAAGTTTGTGCCGTCTTTCTTAAAAGTTATTTTTTCTCGGAAAACATACATAAAAACCTATAGTGATGCATACGAAAGCTCATAAAATTTTTTCAATGGTATGAAATTTTGTATATCTACTTTCAGATATTATATGATGTTATCACATTTTAAAAGTAAACTTCCGTAGAACAATCAAAACTGGATATTTCACTTCAAGCATTCTGCACAGTAAGTAGCGTTACATTTGCCTCCAGTCAGTACAACCAGTTCTTACAAATATCGTGTAGCATTTGTTATCATGAAGGATGGCCATATTAACCACATGGCCATATTACCCTCCGGTACATTATAAAATTCCAGCGCAGCTCACCCTTTGTCTCTACGGATTCAAGTGAGATAATATTATTACAAGCGAGAAATACGTAAAGTATTTCAAACTCGTACTCAGAGAGTAACTCATACGCTCTTTGGGAAGTTTGAACGACTGATTTCTTTAGAAGATGAGGGAGCTCAAGCCGTGCGCTCTTTAATTAAGTAAGAGACAAAATTATGAACATTATTGTATGAGTGGCATTTCCTGCAAATTTTCTCAAAAATTCCATACAACTGATGATCGGGACTCATTGTAAACATGTCCGTTTCCAGACAAGTAACCTGACTATCGATGTACATTTAATCTCCAATAATTTTCTCATACAACAGTTAAATACTGAGTTGCGCACATAAATCCAGGACCGTTGCCAGTGGGGCTTCGCCCCCTGGCTACTTTATCTCCCCCCTGCCATATTTCGCAACTCACACTAGAGAATTTCCTGTGGACCAACTAGAAAGCCTTTCTGGAAGAAATGAGATATGGGCGTATAGCGAGAGATAGCTAGGAAGTAAGCAAAGAGTTTCTAGGCTGAAGGAAGTGACCACAGATATCCACAGAACGGCATAAGAAAGAGCACGAACTTAGCTAGCATTACAAGCGAGTCACAGAACCCGAATGTCCTCAACTGGGGTGAAATTAGAAATTTCATATAAACCCGATGCGCAATCAGTTACCCTCTATAGTTACCCAGTTACCCGCGGAAAAATTACCCCTTTGTTACCCTCAGATTACCCTTGTTCTCCTTTAGTTACCCGAGTAACTGGTGGGATTTTGCGCATCGGAAAGGATTGAAATCTATTTCTCAATATTGCTAGGGGGAAAAAGTTGAGGTGAGTAGCAGATCTACGTACATCTACTTGAGCAAAATATATGATTAAAATCTGAAATGAATGAATTATAATATGATGCAGTCAACTGCTAGCAGTACCAAACAGTATAAGAAAGGGGGTGTATGATCGAAAATAAACAATTAATACGCAAATGATTATTGAGCATCAATAGCTACAATATTACTGACGTGGTTATAAATACGTAAATGAATGAATAATTGTAAGTCTAATCGTCCGTCTACATCAGCGATTCAATGTGAATGACATATATGATCAAACAAACAAATTACCAATTTTTCCAAACCTAACTATTGTTTATTTACGATAGTATATACGTATTTTAAATGCAATGGTTACATCACACCTATCTAATACATCATCTGGATTGCCTATTGACTTATTAACGAGAATCATCGAAAAATTTTCGAGAAAACTAATAACATTAGAGCCTTAACAATTAATACGAAGTCGCGCCAAGGTTATCACACGCCGTCAATGAAAGTTGAAAGCCTGATGTAATTAATACACACCTTTTCATACTACAGCTATGATTAATTGCGGAGGAAACATGATTAGCAGATACGTAAAGAAGGGGGGGCGGGAAAAAATTAGCAGGAAAGATATCTGCAGTAAAGAACTTTCTATAACAAATATAGTATGGATTTAGGTGTGAGTACCCATTACATTGTTGAAAGTCAGTAAAGAAATGAAATGTTTTGAATTAACAGAAGAAAAAGGGTTCTTTAATCCGTATTTCATTTTGCAGTCATGGACGTACCACAGGGGAGAAAGGAAGAAATTTCCCTCTCCTCTTAGCTCTATGGCTAGTCGGTAAAATCCCCCCCCTAGTGAGCAAAAATAGAAATTTCTAATGGGATGTGCTTTCTTCCGCCAAGGTAAAAAACGCCAAACTTTTCCTTTTTTTATTTTATTTGCTTGAATACTAAAAATTTGTACAAGTTCGGCAAATCAAAACTGACAGTATTTGAAAGACTGAGAATTTTCCTCTTTCTCTCTCTATCCCTTCTCTCCTCTTCATCGTCCTATCTCCCCCTCTGTCTTCCTCCCCTCCTTTATCGCTGAATGATCTCAAATACTCCTATAGGCCGTATTTACTGTTTTAATAATTGAGGAAAATAGGACCCCATAACGTTGCTGTAGTAGGTCACTGATTGAAAAAATTGAGAAGTTGATTGAGAACGATTTTAATGTGTCAACAATACAGTGCTTATAAAACATGTTAATGAAATAAATAAGGTAAAGTGCCTCTTATTGGTAAGGTTTTTAGGACGCTCATATCTTGAGCTTTAATTGCATGGGAAGTTGATGGATGCTTTCATCCTTTCATAAGAGCATGTGACAAGATGGCGCTGCTTTCACACCTGTGAATTAATCCACAGGCATCCTACGAAGGATCCAAAAACCAAAATTTGGCAACAGTTGCCAATTATTAGTCTACAGAATTTTCCATTTTTGATCATAGCATAATAATATGATAATGTTTGCCATCAGAAATGAGTTTCACTTACACGCGCCGACGTCAAGCTCAAGTGATATTTTGTGAATTTTTGAAAATAATTATTAGTCGATTAGTACTCTTGGCAAATCTGAAAAAAAAAAATCTGAAATTGACAGAGTGAAAAGAAAACGTGAAATTCAATTTACATATTAATTTTTTAAAATTTTATTTACCTAGGTACATATTTATTATTATTACTTTTTACAGGACTTAATGCCGAAGTCGATTATACCCCATTCACGGGTACTTAAATTTAGTGTGATGTGTCTAGATTAGTTGGTACAGTACCGTAAACTGGGGTAACTTCGGATTTGTGGAGGAACTTCGGACTTGCCAAATCTGAAATACACTGGTTAGATGCATTATTTATTCGTTAACTGGGACGTCAGATAAAAGCTAATATTTGCAGCTACACTGGTCATTTGATGGAAACCGAGATTCCAATTCTAATGTATAAAACTGTTAATGTTCGGATTTCCCCCACAAATCCGAAGTTACCCCATTTACGGTACTTATATAATAGATGTAAGGTTTTTGGACTTGATGTGATCTGCTAATAACGGATGTTGCTTGCTGGAAAGTCCTTATATGGGGGGGGGGGTCGCATTTCACTCATTCCGTTAACAGATGTCGCACTGTTACTTTCTTGGTAGGACAGGTCGTGCAGATTGGTTTAGAGTGGGTTGTCCGTGTATGTCCTAGAAGGATTCTGATGGTGACTATTTCAAGATTTTGCGACTGGATCCGCAGACGTTTTGGATTAGGGTTGTCCAGTTATTGATATTCTTTTTGAAGGTCATCTGGAGTTTACTGGGTTGTTGTCTTCAAACCGAAGTCCATTGATTTTTTATGATTGAGTTCACGTGGTTTTTGATGTCGTGTGACGCTAGTGTATCGATAATCGTTCTATCAGCTTGAGCTGCTTGGTTGACAATTTCATTGCCTGCTCTGGTAATGCGCAGGCTGCATGTTTGACAGACACTGATAAAAAATGGAACTTTCATGCTTTCTAAGGGACCAGATATATGGCTTTAAAATTTTTACCATTAATTGCCACTTGACCAAGAAATGGCACTTTGGATACCTCAAAAGTACCAGAAAAAATTGTGAATTATAGATAATGAACAAAAACACACGCTCTTTTGTAATGAAAGAAAACTTTTATTACAAAAATGAGAACGTGAAGAATGTATTCGATATTTCAATCACCTATTAAGTATGAGTGAAGTAGCTAACATGCTTTCTTCTACATGTAATGTATAAATATTAGGGGAAAGTTGAACATTTTCTGGAGAAGACAGGCGAGTGCGGGCTCTCTTATAAGCTCGAAAATTCAAAAAAAAAAAAAAGAATTTCGAACGACTCTGGTAAGAATAGCGACTATAGTAAAATATTTTTCATACTCATAAACTTTTCAGAATCTGAATGCGTATTTACCAGTAAGGGTGTAGGGTATATACAACACCTTGCGTGTATTCTCTCGATTACTCTCAATGAATGCCGAAACCATCCCGAGGACCAATCATAATTACACTTGTTAATTATTAATTAATATGGTAGGTAGTATAGGAAATATGCTATACAGTCACAACTAAAAATGAATCAATGAAAATTTTGAGTCTGATACAATATAGAGGTACCAGCTATAAGATGCAGCTTCTTGGTATACCGACTATAGGGTGTGATAATTAAAACATCAAATTAAACGTGATTTTTACTCTTTTTTTCTTCTTTTTTTTAATCAGATAAACGTACGACGGTTATTCATTTCTTGTTATATTCTTAAATTTTCTTCATAGCGTGATACAAATGTGTCATCATCAATGACTTCAAACACATGATTCTTGAGCATTTTATAACTGTCCGCCATAAGTCTCTGATTCTCGGCGTATATCTTGAAAATCACAGGAGGAGGTAATTTCACTTCTCCATAAGCGGCGAGATCGTTGAAGTAGTCCTTCACTTTGGCACCCAAATAAAAGTAATGCTTTTCTGATCCCTTCGCCGTTAATTTTCGCTGATTTTCCTCATCTAGGGATGATAACATTGCGCTGGTAGAAGGTAAGCGAATTTTTTTAGTTAGAATCTTCACGAATACTTCCGCCTGGTAACAAATTATTTTTCGTCACTTAAACTTCATCATTATAATACCCGAATATATGCACTTAAATTTAAAGAGGAATTTTTTTTCAAGCTTTTATTGCTTTTGCTTGAAGAAAAAAAGAAATAACTCCCACCTGCGAAGATGCGATTTAAATGTTACCGTGTGGTTCCTTCATTCATTTAAAGTAGCACTACGTTGTCAGTTTGTTGTAATATACAGCTTGGAAATTTTGAAAAAAATAATAATTATGAAAGTCGTTCGAGGGACATCCATACCGACAGATATTTGAGCATATTTAGTCCAAATTCAACCTATTAAAAGTAGATCAAATTGTCTTCTGAAGGCTTAAAAAAGTAGAACTAAGTCATATCTATCAACGGGAAAAAAAAAAAAAAAAGAAAGAAAGCCATGTATCATAGCTTGTGAGATAACTGCTGGGGACTGAAATATCAACATTTTCGAAGAATAACCCATATAATATATTACAAATCGACCAGCAAACTATCTCGAGTCCCTCATTATTATCCATCTTAAAGATCAAGAAAACATGACAATTGCCAGGGACAAGAGTATATGCAAGAACAGTTATCAAGGTGGTGGGTTTGTGTAAGAGTATATAAAAGGTGATGATAATGAAAAGATTATCAGTCTTGAGAGCTCTCCGTTTCTCCCTATCTTGTGCGAGTTCTTTCATTTTGTAATGATACATTTGACATTCTTGATTATCCGTTGAACATACTGGAATCTTTGCCGACCTAAAACAAACTGTTTCCTTCCACTCTTCCTTCTAGCAGCAATGATATTATTCTTGGGTGCCTCATGTGATGTCCCATTAGCTTATCTTTCCTTCTCTTCAGACAATTCCAAATATCCATTTTACCTCCAACTCTGTTAAATACTTCCTCATTTCTTACCTTATCCGTTCATTTTATGCCAAGTATCCACCTATAGCACCACATCTCAAAAGTTTCGATCCTTCTCTTCTCTGGGTTTCCTAGAGTCCAAGTTTCACATCCATACAAAGCTACACTTTAAACATGAGTTTTCAAGAACAATTTTTTGATTTCCAGATTTATTTTTGATTTGAAAAGATTACTCTTTCAATAAAATGCTAATTTGGCTTGTGTTATATTCTACTACCAATATCCCTTTTACTCCTTCCATATTTTGTTATTATACTCCCTAAATAGCAAAATTCGCTTTTACTTCCTCAATCTTTTCTTGCCCAGTATTTATATTTAAGCTACCATGTTCAAATCGATTACATATACCATCATACGTACTTTGGTTTTATTTTTATTTATTCTCAGACGATATTCTATGCTCAAAATCTCCTACATTCTTTTTAAAATTAATGTTTTCCAAATCAATATTCCTTTCAACTAATAAGACAATATCATATCTGCAAACCTGAGTATATCTTCACTCGCTCCCCATGTATAGTGACACTTGCTTCAAATTTTTATTTTATTTCTTTTATGGACCACTCTGCGTACAGATTAAATAATACTGGAAATAAGGAGTATCCCTATCTTACACCTGTTTCTATATCAGCCTCCCCTTTCTCTTCTTCTATTCTTAATGTGGTTTTCTGTACTTTATATAAGTTTAAAATAACTTTCCTTTCTTTAAATTTTCTTCTCATCTTTTTTAGAATATCAAATAGGTATTTTATCTCATTTAACATGCACTGTCAAAAGCTTTTTTAATATCAACGAATGTCATGTATGTATCCTGCCCCTTTTTTGAGTCTCCCATCTACAATTAATCGCAAAGCTAACACTGCTTCTGTAGAACCTCTACTTTTTCTAAATCCAAACTGATCATCTCATAGTTCTGCATTTATTCTACTCTCGCTGGAGATAAAGTCTTGGAGAGTCCATAATACCATAAAACTTTGGACACTTTTATTAATGGCTTTTCTCACTCTACCCTTCTTTACTTAGCACTTACAACCTTTATCCCGCCTTTCTCTATTCCGTTTGTTTGTTCACTTCTTTCTTTCGCTGTTTTTTTTTCCCCTATACGTACGCATACATTATAAGTCAAATTAAAAATGTTACAAGAAAGCCACAAAGTTTTCACTTCTCCTTACCTATCGTAACCATACGTGCCTCCTGTTTACATTTTTTTGGTTTATTTTCTTACTGTCACTTGCCGGATTAACTTGTTTAACTTCCATATTATTCTGTTGTAGCCTAGGGTTACCTATCTTTTGAAGAAAGATGGATGACAATTCAACAACTTTGCATTTTCACACACAATCCAAAAACACAAACCTGTAGGTCGACCAATGGAAAAATAACGGTCAGCTGTAACAACCCGATGAAACACATAGTCGGGTGTGTAATATTGATCAAGTATTTGTACAGAGGGCTCACTATTCTCTCCTCGACGACTTCAACACCGCATGACTGATTTAAAAATGGGAAATCGTACAGGTAACCTGTAGTAAGAGAAAAAAATTGAAAAAATTGAAATCTCGGTCAAGTAAAATACAGATGATACTTCAAGACCTATGTAGTAGAAGTTGATGATTGGTTTTCCTCACCGGTGCATAATATGATTGCGTCGACGGTAGCAGAAGTTCCATCAGCAAAAAATACTTCGTCGCCATTTATCGAACAAGTTCTTGGTTTTGTCTGAATGTTTCCGTCTAGATCGCACTTTTTACTTCCGTAGCTTAAAATTATCTGCAGGAAGATAAATTACAAATTAAATTTATTAAAATATGTGCTTTTTTACATAATTAAAGCAGTTTGAAGAATCCGTTGGTTTTTCTAATGTACCTGACGACAAGCAAACATATTTGAAATATTTAATACAATATGCACACTTATATCAGTGTTGCTCTGATAGGCAAGTGGATTCGTATGTCCCCCTTCAGATATCATACGTTTCTACTAAATTGAGAGAAAGAATGATAACCACTTCCTGCAAGTAATTCCATTCAGTTTGGGTGTTACAACGTAATTGAGATTTAAATTGCAACCTTTAATGACTTAAAGATTTTGTCAAGGAAGTTTGGCAATTTCTTCAGTTCATTGTTATAATTAAAAAAAAAAAAATCTACCTCATTTGCCACTGCGGCACATTCGACAGCAATATCCCGCCCTGAAGCAGCTGCTCCAACAATTAACACTCGTTTTCCTTCATAACGCTCATTGCGTCTATAACAGCGGCTGTGTATTAAATGACCTGTAAATGTATCCATTCCAGGAATATTCGGTATAAAAGGCTTCCTCCAATGACTGAAACAAATTATTTTCAATTCACATACCTAAATATTAGCAAAGTCAAGGGTAGGTACAGGGGCGGGTAAATGTTTACTGATTTTGTACGTTGGTATATCATTATGCTGGGTGACTATAGGATGTTTTGCCTGCTGCCTCCCTCAAATGTACCAAACCTTGAAAATAAAGGACGAAATCTCAATTTCACAACTACGCTCATTTATACAAGAAACCCGATGCGCAACCAGTTACCCTCTAGTTACCCCATTACCCGCGGAAAAGTTACCCATGTGTTACCCTCGGGTTACTCTCAGATTACCCTTGTTCCCCACCGCCTTTAGTTACCCGGGTAACTGACGGGATACTACGCAATTAGTTACCCTCTAGTTACCCGCGGCGAAAAAGTTATCTATTTGTCACCCTCGGTTACCCTCAAATTACCCTTTTGTTCCCCTTTAGTTACCCAGCTAACTGGTGGAATTTTACGCATCGGGAGAAGGCCTTCTTATAAGTAATATTTATTTCCGTAATATCATAATCACTTACCCTAACCCCTTACACACGATATATTCGGAAAATTTTATAATCATATACTAACCCATTGCACACCATAACACCATCAAAAGTGTACTCTTCGAAACTCATATGCTTCAAATTTTTTGTAATCAAGTGCCATCTGTCATCGCGTCTAGATACATCAATTACTTGACAGTAAAGCTGAATCACGAGATATTACATTTTCAACTTGGGCCAAAATAATACGTGCATAAAACTTATGTTAAAATTGAATAATGAATGAAAATTCACAAAACATTTTTACAGTAGGTGTAACTTATTTCTTATGCGAAGATTGAGTCAAGTTCGGTACAGTCACAAAATGTTTCTTTTCTATATTTTATACACCTTCTTCACACGTTCATAACGGGCACCGAGTAACTGGAATGAAGATATACATACCTTTCAACTAATAAAATAATCAAGTATTTAGACAAATAAAACTCACTTTTATACAGGAATGAAGTTCGTACTCATCGGCAAAGTCTTCCAAGTATTTCCGTACTTCTTCGTGACGAGGGTAACACAAGCCACTCTCTGGCTTGAATTGGAAACCAGGGAATTCCATTAACTGAATAGGTAGATTTGTTCTGCACAACATCATATATGAAAACCAGATTCAATGAAACCTAACCTTGATTACCATTTAATAATAACGCATAGGTAACTACAATCTTCAAGTATTCCCGATAATATTAATCAGAATTTTCAGTTGATTTACCTCAAGTCAGCATACATAGGATTCCTGAACTGAGTCTGCTGTTTCTTCAGAATCACTACTCTCGTAATATACCCAAGTGCCGCCAATATTGCCGGTCATTTCGAATACTGTGCAGTCGACATTGTACTCACGAGCTCGTCGAGCTGAAGCTAGACCTGCAGGTCCCGCTCCAATAATTGCAACTTTCATGGTAGTTTCTATAACACTGTAGAGACACGCAAATTAAATGAGAGAAATACACCTCAATACATTATTTGTATTCAAACAGCGTTCTGTGAAGAAATGTTAGATAAGAAGAATAATCAGTTGTCTGAAAACTTTAGATAAAATTTATTCGTATAATACATAAAGTATAGTGAGAGAAAAAAAAAAATTATTTCAAGAGCAATATTCAGTAGGTACTAGGTAAAAAGTAAAGTACCTACCTATTTACTTTCATAACATGAATTGATCAAGAAAAAGTTACTTGAAAAATAAAATGAATTCATTGTCTCGGTTTTATGAGGTTTACTAACGCGTAGAGGACTTGAGAAACATGCGAGGATTAAGGTACCTAGAGATCGTGCTCAGTTGAAGAACTAATTTACAAAGTTCCCTTAATCCAAAACAGCAAAGTTTGTGAAATCGAAAAAAACCTTCCCATTCTTTATGTGAGGTTGGTAATATTGATTTGATGATTTTGATGGAAAGTCAGGGATATAATGGCAACACTGTCAAAGTTTGAAAACTCTCGGTCTTATAGTCTTCGAACTGTAGGGCCTCAAACTGAATAAAGTCGTGGACTAAGGGCAGTTCGTGATAAAAAGATACTTTTGTTGAGTTGGGCGCTGGCCCTTCGTAACAGGGGAGGGGGCAAACTGAGGCATTGCACCCTCCTGAGCCGAGGATTATACCTCCCCTCCTTCAGCACTAAAAGACCAGTACATACGATATTTCTCCTGTTTTACTTTTTTTTTGTGTGGAATTTGCAGTTACCGAGTTGTTCCTCCTGGAAAAGTATAGCTTCCTTCCCCACCCCGGGAAAAGTGACCGTAACATAATCATCATTTAGAGAACAAATTTGAGTTCAGAGTTATTGATTCCAAAACTGATGATTCAGTTTTGTATGACTTTGAGGTGTGGAACCAACTGAAAACTGAAAAAGAAGGTTCTCAACCTTCTTTACCAGTCAATGTCATTGCCGAATAAGGTTGCTTGCGGAAGTCGAGGAATTAGTGAACCCGTTGTCTATATCAACGGATACTTGAGAAAAGCCTCTCTCTTTAGTCGTTTGCACGGCTATATCTTAACCAAAAAAAAATTTTTTATTCAAAAATAAAGGGGTTTTTTTCGTTTTGTCAACACCTTTTTTAAATAAATGTAAATTTTTCCCTTTTCAGGAAGTATAAAAAGGGGTTTTCCCTTTTTTCTGAAAAAACCCCCCATACTAAAATTCAAAAAAAAAAAAGGGGGAAAGTTTTAAAAAATGTATGAAAATATTTTTTAAACTTAAATTTTCGTCGTCAAAATTTACCATAATTAAAGGTAATCCATTCAAACCCCTTTATTCCCAAGAACCAAAACCCCCAACCAAATCAAAAAAACCAATTTAAAATTTTTAATAGGGGGGGTTAAAAAATACTTCCCCCAAAAAAAAATAACAAAAAAAATTTTGACGATCAAAAGGGTACCCAAAAATCACCGGGAAACAATTTGGAAATTTAAAACTCAAAAAAAACCCTTTTTCCTTTTTTTCCTTTTTTTAATTAAACAAAAGCTTATTTATTTTTTTTATATTCAAAATTTTTTAAACGTATACAAAAATTTTTATCATATACTAAACCATGCACTTTTTATAACCCCCAAATTCTTTACTAATCTTAAAAAAGAAGGTTTTTCCCTTCCCAAACCAACGGGAAGTACCCATTTCCCCCAAAAAAAATAACCCTTTTATCCCTCCCCTTAAATTTTGTATTTTTTTTGGGGAATAACACCTTTAAAGGGAAAGGAAAATTTTTTTGGGAAATTACAAATTTCCCCGCCGTCAAATTTTTTTTCATTAAATTACTTTTACCCAAAAATTGCAAAATTTTAAAAGGGAAAATTTTTTTCAATTTATCTTTTGTTAAAAGAAAAAAAAAAACCCCCCCTAAGAGGTTTTAAAGTTCCTTGGGGGTTTCCCCAAAAATGCCTCTCTTTTGGGGTAAAACACTTGTTTTTGAAAAAAAAATAATTAAAAAATTTTCGAACACCCCATAACAAAATTTTGACTATTACCCAAAATTAATTTTAAAAGTAATAAAATTTTCTTCAAGTTTAAAAAAAATAGAAAAAATTTAATTACCAAAAAAAAAAAAAAAAAGAAAAGTTCTTTCTTAGATTAACTCCTCTCTAAATATAATTTTTTTCGAAATCCCATTAATAATAAAAAAGGCAAAAAACATTCACCCCATTTTTCCCTAAAGTAAAAAAACTGAAAAATTGGGGGCAATAAGAAAAACTTTTTAAAAATGGGGGTTTTAAAGAGAAAAAAAATTTTTAAAAAAAGTTTCTTGAATTTTTTTATCTTGTCGATTTTTTAATTTTTTAAATAAACTTTTAATTTGAAAAAAAAATATAAACTTTTTGCCGTAAAAAAATTTTTCCTCCATTTTCTTCTACATGAATATCGGGAGTATTAAATTATTTTCCTTTCTCTTAAAATTAAAAAATTTTTTTTCCCTAACTCAAAATACTTTCCCCCTTTTTTAACCTTATTTAAAAATTTCCACCAAAACCCCTTTTAAAAGGGGACCTTCCTTTTTGGGGGTTTTAATATTTAATATAAAATTTAATTTTAAAAAGGGAAAAGCTTTTTTTTTATTCCCTTTATTTTGGAGGGAAAAGGGTACCCAAAAATCTAAGGGCGGGGGTTAAAAAACCTTTTTTTCCCTTTCCTTTTTTAAACCCCAAATAGCAAAACCTTTATTTCCCTCTTTTTTTTTTGCCCTTTTTATATTTCTAAATTTGGTTCATTACCTTTTCCCCCTTTTTAAATTTTATTTTTCCAAACGAACACCAAAACTTCTCTTTAAAAAATTTTGGCCCCAAATAAATTCCCAACAAAAAAAACTTTTTAAATCTAAAGGGGGAACCACCCTAGAAAAGGAATTCTTCAAATTTTTTTTTACTAGGGGCCATTGAAAAAGTTTAATCGGAAAAAGGAACCCTTCAAAACCGTTTCTAAAAACCCCCCCTTTCTCTTTTTACCCTTTGGGTTTTTTATTTTTAAAAAATTTTAAAAATTTTTCCCCTTTTTTAAATTTTCCTCACTTTTTTAGAAAAATCAAAAAAAGGGTTTTTTTATTTTTAAAGGGCCCCAAAATTTTTTTAAAACAATGCTTTTTACCCCCCCCCTTTTTAAAATTCCCCCATTCTTTAAAATAAAAAAAAAAAAAAAAACCTTAAAATTTTTTTCCCCAAATATCACCATTTCTGATTTATATACCTTGGGAAAAGTCTTAACCAAAACCATAAAAGGGGGACATTTTTAAAAGGGGGGGCCTTTTTTACTTTTTAAAACCTTTCCCCTTTCCCCTTTTTTTATGGGGTTTTTTTCCCCCTAAAACCCTTTTAAATTTGCAAAAAAATAAAGGGGCCCAAAAATTTTTTCCTTTTTACTGGGCCAAAACCCTTTTTTAATTTTGGGGTTTATTCCCCATTTTAACTTTTTAAAAATTTTGGTACCGGTTTAATTTTGAAAGTAAAGGGAAAATCAAAATTAAAATTTTACAACCCCCAAAAAAAAAAAAACCTGGATCCCCAAAAAAAAAAGGGAAAGGTAAAAGTAAAAAAAAAGGGGTTGAAATTAAAAAAATTTTTACAAGGGCCCTTTCCCCCACAAACCCCGCAAAACTGTTTTTAAATGGGAAACAAGTAATGTTAAAAAAATTTTTGAAAAAATAAACCTAATAAAACGTAATTTTTCAATTTAAAAAATTATGGGGTTTTCCCCCTCACCTCAAAAAGGCCATAAAGGATCCCCCAAAATCTTGGGCCCTACAAACAATTTGGGTTTGCAATGTTTCCCAATGATTTTTCTTCCTAGCTAAAATTAGTTTTGCAAAATAAAAAAATGAAATTTTTAAAATTCTTTTACATATTAAAATTTTAAAACCTTTTTAAGGACCAAAACGGCGCAAATTTTTTAAAATTTTAAAAAAAAAAAAAATAAAATTTTTTTAAAAAGACCCCGTAGATATAATTTTTAAAATTAAAGGGGAAAATATCCACCCCCAAGAAATTCCTTTCAGGGGTTTACAACGGTTTTGGAAAAAAATTTAAAATTTAAAAGATTTAAAAATTTTTGTCAAAGTTTAATTTTTCATTATTGTTTTAATTAAAAAAAAAAATTCCCCCCTTAACTAATTTCAAGAAAAAACCCCCTGAGCCTCCCAAAAATTTACCATGTTTTTTATCCCCCAGGAAACCCAGGGCTTTTTTAAATGCTGTAAAGGGGCCATTTACGGAAAAAGGCTTCCCCCAAAATAAACAATTTTTTAATTCCAATAAAATACAAATCCCATTTTCCGGGAAAAGGGGCCCCCCTTGGAAAACTTTATGGGGGACTATGGTTTTTCCCCGTTAAAATTACCAAACCTAAAATAAAGGACAAATTTAATTCAAACTACCCTTTTACGAAAATCCAAATTTCCCCTCATTAAACCCCCTTTTAGGGAAAAAATTTAATTTTTTTTACCCTGGTTAAAATTATGCCCCCACCCCCCCGTATTCCCCGTCCCCCCCCCCAAATTTTTTCCCCCCTTTTTTTCCCCGGAAAAATTTCTTTTTGTTCCCTTTTACCCTAATTTAAAAATTTTTCCCTTTTGCCCCACAGGGGGGAATTTTACCTTGGGAAAACCTTTTTAATAAAATATTTATTTCCAATAAAAAAAATTTTTTTATAATTTACAACGTTTTGGGAAAATTTTTTTAAAGAAATTTTAAAACCCCTTTGCAAAATAAACCAAAAATTACCTTAAATAAGTTAAATTTTTTTTAAAAAGCAGTATGGTTAATCCAAACTCAGAACTGTCCAATATTACTTTTCACGGAAAATAATACGTCATCTTTTTAAAAATTAATAATAATAAAATTTAAAAAAAAACTTTTTACGAGGGAATTTTTTTCAAATTGAAAAGTCTCACCCAAAAATTTTCTTTTTTTTTTTTTTATAAAACCCCCCAATTAAAGGAGAAAACTGGAAAAAATTTCAAATTTTTCAATAAAAAATATTAAAATTTTTAACAAAAAAAATTTTTTTTATACAAAATAACTATCACGCAAACCTCCTTTTCCCCCCGGGGACATAAAAACCATGGGCTTAATTAAAAGGTTTCCAACAAAAGATTGCTCCACAACTTTTAAAAAACCTTAATGAAACCCTCCCTTGATACCTTTTAAATAATAACCATAGGAATACAACTTCAAACCCCCAAAATTTAACAAATTTTTTTTAAAAAAATCAGAAAAAAAATTCCTCTACCCTTTCTTTAAAAAAATTTTCCCGTAAAAAAATGGAATTGGCTCTTAAAAAATTTTTCACAACATTGTCTACAGTCCCTGCAACTAATTCAAAAATTAAAAATTTATTTTTCCCATCCTGTAAAGACACGAAAAATTAAATGGAAAAATAATAATTAGATAAACCCTTTTGTAAAGAAATGTTTAATAAGAAAATAAAGTTTTTTAAAAATCTTTGAAAAATTTTCAAAATCAAAAATTTTTGGGGAAAAAAAAATTTTTAAAAGGTTTGATTTTAAAAAAAAGGGAAAGTCCCTATATTTTTCAAACAAAATTTCTTTCTTAAAAAAAATTTAAAATTTCTCTTTTTTAAAAGGGGTTTTATAACCGGGGGTTAAAACATAGAAAGGGAAATAAGATGGCCCTTAAAAAAAATTTTAAAACCCTAAAAAAAAAATTTTTTAAATTAAAAAAATCCCTTAATTTATTAGTTTTTAAATGTTGTTTTTTTTAAAAAAAGGGATAAATCAAAATTCAAATTTTAAAACTTGTCTTTAGCCCCCTTCAAAACTTGGGTAAATAAAAAATTAAACATTCAAAAAAAATCTTTTTTTCCGGGCCCTTAAAAGGGGGGGGGAAAATAATTTTAAATTTTACCAATTTAACCCCCCCCTTTAAAAAAAAGCATCATTTTTTTCCCTTTTCTTTTTTTTTTTTTTAATTTCATTTTTTTTTTTTTTTCCAAAATAATTTTTCCCCCCCCCGGGGCCCTCATCCTTTAGAGAAAAAGATTCAATTTTGATAAAACTATTTCTTTTTAAAAATACTTAGGTAAAAAAAGAAAAAAAAAAGGTTTTTCCCCTTTTACCGCAAACAGCCGAAAGGTTGCTGGGCCGGAAAAAACCCTGCCCCAATTCAACGTACAAAACCTTTCCTTTACGTTTCGGGGAATTTAATTTCCGGATTTCCCTTTTTTTTTTAAAAGTAGAGACCTAAAATTTTGGGGAAACCCTAATCAAAATTTATTAAATTAAAAAATTGTAAATTTTAAAATTAAAAGAAACTTTCTTTTATCGCCTTTTTCCCCCTTTTAAAAAATAGCCTTTTTTTCCCCTTAAAAAAAAAAAAAAAAAACCCGTGGGGTATTAAATGCTTTTCTATGTCAAAAATGTCTTCTTCGTAATTTGAAAAGTCTTTCAAAAGCAGGCCCCCTTTTGTAGTCCATGAAAAAAGGGGCCAAAAAAAAAAAGGGTTTTGACTTTTTGTTTAAAGTTAACAAAATTCCCCCCCCCCTTTTCAAAAAAAAAAATTTGATTCCCCGAACCCCTGTTTAAAATTGGCGAAAAAAAATGAGGGGGTTTCAATTTATTTTTTTTGGGTGCCTGCCCTATTTTATTTTTTCAAAAAATAGTAGGGGACCCCAAAAAATAAAAATTTCCAATTTTGTCTTTCATTTTGAAAAAACAAAATTTTTTAGGTTGGATGAAAAAAAATTTGAAAAAAAATCGGGAAAAATTGGAACTAAAAAAAAAATTTTCCCCCCCAAACTGCCCCAAAATTTAAAAAGAAAAGGGGGCCCCCCAAAAAAAAAAAAAAAAAAAAACCGGGGGGGAACCTTAAAATAAAAATAGTTGGGTTTGCGGGAAAAAACAGAAATTTTGTGGGTCCCTTTGACAAAAGCCCTTTTCTTTGTTTTCAAAATAAAATCCCTTCCACTGGGTTTAAAATTCCCCACCTTTTTTGGGGCGGAAAATCTTTCAACTTTAAAAACCCCGGGAAAAAAACTGGGGGCCCCTTTTCCTCGAACTTTTCGGAAAAGCTCAAAAGGGTTTGGACAAAAATGTTGCCCTGTTTTTGTTTTTGCGAGGTGGGGTTTTGGCTGGACCGCCAAAAAAAATTATCAAAGCCGTCCTTGGTTTTAAATCTTTATTTAATTTCAAACTAAATTTTGTTTTTGGTTTTTTAAACGGTTTTTCTAAAAAAACAATTTAAAAAAAAAAAATAATAATTGAAGGGATAAAGACTTAACGGGAAATTGCGGTATTGTGTTCATGCAGGCTTTTGGGGCCTTTCCCCAAAAAGGGTTTTTAACAAAATTTTTGTGTTGGGTTTTTACCAATGGCTTTTCCAACCGGGTTTTTTTAATCTTTAAATTTAAAAATGAAAAAATTAGTTGGTTAAATTTTTCCCCCTTTTGTCCCTTTCAAAAAAACCAAAAGTTATTTGGGTAAGATGACCCCATCCTTTAAACGCGGGAAGTGTTTTTTCCCCCTAACGGGGAACCCTTCCTTTTTTTGGGGTTTTCGGGAATCTCAGGGGCTTTTACGTTGGGATTCCCCTTTTTTTTTTTCATAGCCTTAATACGCTTTTTTAAAAATCCCCCTTTCCGCTTTTTCTCCCTTTAAAAAACCTTTTTTTCCCCCCCCCCCCAGCCCCCCTACACCCTGACTTAATTTTTACCCAAAAATTTTTAAAACCCAAACCTTTCTTAAAAAGCCCTTTTCATTTTTTCTTTTCAACAAACTTTTACTTAAAATTTTTCCCCCACGAAATTCTCTTAACTTTGCCTTTTCTTAAATTTGTTAGCTCGTAAAAAAAAAAAAATTTAAAGGGAATTCCCAAAGTTTTCCCCGGGAAAAAGGCCCCTTTCCCCCCCCCCCCCAAAAATTTAAAACCTTTGCCCATTTCCCAATTAACTTTTGGGGTTTTTTTGGTTTTCCCGAATTTTCAAAAAGGGTTAAAAACTTTCAGCCAGGTTAAACCCTGCCCGCCGTTTTTAATCTAATTTAAATTTATTTTCAAAAATTTTTTTTGCTTGGGGAAGAGTAAAAAAGACCTTTTTTCTTTGGCAAATTTTTTTTAAGAAAAAGTTCGCCAGGGCCTCTTTTCCTTTTTAAAGTTAAAAATTAAAAAATTTTCGAAAATTTGAAGGGAAAAACCGTCCCTGGACTCCTTTTTTTTAAGGCAATTTTTACGCGTCGTGGGCTGTTTTTTTTTTCCATTTCAGTTTTCCCCCAAAAATCAAACCCAAAAAACCCCCGTTTAAAAAAAAAAAAAAATTTTAAAATTTTACTCCCAAAGTCCCTTTCTTACCCCCCAAAATTTTAAAAATGTTTGGAAGTTTTCCCATCCGGTCTCCAAATATTTTAAATAGAAAATTTTGATTTTAAAAAATTTTTCAAATCAATCACTTTCCGATAAAAATTTCCCGCGTCAACATTTTAAGCGATAAAACTTTCCCGCTCCCCAAACCACAGTAAAAACTTAAAAAGCGTGTTTTCCCAAATGATAAAAAAAAAAAAAAAGTTCGGCGCCCCAAAGGGTTTTTTCTGAACAAAAAAAAATGCAACTTTATCTAAAACTTTTTTTTCAAACCTTTCGGGGAATTTTTTTCCGCAACAAAAGTTTAAACCCAAAAGTTTTTTCCCCCAAAAAAAATCTAGGGGAAATAAAAATTTCCCCTACCATTTCTTTTTAAAAACCAGAAAAAAATTTGAATGGTCGCTTAAAAAATATTTAAAATTTAGGGCCTTTCGGTTTTGCTTTTTTTCTTGTTTTTTTTTATCACTTTTTTATCCGCTTTTTAACTTTCTCGCGGGTTTTTTGGGAGAGTTCTTTTTTCCGTCTGCTTAAAAATTTTTTTTAAAGATTTTTTTTCGACTTTTTCTGTTGTTTCATTTTAAAAAATGAAAGTTTTTTTTCCCTTTGAAAAATAGGTCCCCCAACCCCTTTTTTTTCCCCTATTTTTCCAATTTTCTTACGGTTTTGGGGGCTCCCTTCAATCGAATACGAGTATTTTTTGGAATTCTTTAATCTTTTTTTTTCTCCTTTCTTTTAATCCTAAAAAATTGCTTGCCTTAAAAAAACCTGTTAAAATCCAAAAAAAAAGGAAAATTTCCCCTTTTAAAACAAAAAAACCAAATTTTATAAACCTTTTAAAATTCTTTAAAACTTCCCCATTTTCCGGGTTTAAGTTTTTTTCCCTTTTTTTTTACTCCTTTTTATAAGGAATTTTTTAAATCGAATACATTGGGCGGCACCTTTTTTTTTGAATTTAAAAAACTTTTTTATGTTTTTAAAACCCAAAAAAATTCCCTTTCCTAGGTTTGGGAAAAATTTTTTTTTTATTGGTTTTTTTTTTTTTTTAAAAAATTTTTATCAAAGAACCCAGTTATTTTCTAAAAAACTTATTTTAAATTTTAAAACCCTTTTAAACTTAAATTCAAAATTTTTTTTTTTCCTTTAAAAAATTATCTTATTATTTTTTTTTTTTTTTTGGTTTTTTTTTTTTTTATATATTTTGAATACCTTTCTCTATTATAAGAATACAATTTTTTTCCGCCAAATCAAAATTTTAAATTTTTATAAACCTTTTTAAGTTCTTTAAACTTTTAAAATTATGTTTTTCTGATTATCTTTATTTTTGATTAAAGCTTTTTTGGAAATAATGACATATTTTGATTTATAAAGAACTATAATGTCATCTTTAATGTTATCAATAACGACATATTTTGAATTGTGCCCCTACCTTCACTTCAAGTTTTAGTGCAAAGCACAATCTGAATAAAAAACTTTTAGTATTCAGAATTATTAGGAATGCCACCTCCCACCGGGGAAATAAGGGGATAGAAACCACCGACGCCAAATTTCCCCACGGGGCCAAAAGAAATAAATTTTAATAAACCCAAAAAAGAACTCGCAGTCGGGAAAATTTATTAAAAATAAATTTATAAATTTTTTTTTTATAATAATATTTTTGGCTTTAAAAATTGAAGGGACTACATTGACAACACCCTTAAAAATAGGTAACTAACAGCACTCTTCTAAATAATGCAAATTTTGGGAAAAAATCGAACATTTTTAGAGGGGAAAAGGTAAACCCAGCGCAAAATTTTTTTAAAAAAGTTACCGGGAACTAAAGGGGAACAAGGTAAACTAGGGGAAACCGGGCCCGCCGCGGAACTAAGGGAAAATAAAGCGTATACCCCCAGTTTCCCGTTTAAATAAAGGGAACAAGGATATCTGATGACCCAAGGTAAAAAATGGGAACTTTTCCGCGGGTAACTGTTGCGCACGGAGAGGGAGGGTCCCTTTTTTTAAAATCGAAAAAAAGAAAACAAAATTCCCAACGGGACCGTAAAATTTGAACCACAGTAAAAATTTTCATAAAAGCCAACTTTTTTAAACTAGTACGGATTTTTGCGCAAAGGGTATTGAGTACACAAAACCTTTCAGTCTCCCGACTACTAACTCTCACCATCAATGCCGGGAATTTCCAGGGGCCAACAATAACCACTCATAATCAATATATGATAGGGGAGCAGGGAAAAGGGGGACAAAATTTCCCAATGAAAAGTAAAAATTTTTGGGGAGAAGAAAGTTTTTTGGGGGCCTAACACAAACCGTTACTTTGGGTTTCTTATATAACGGGTATGGGTGATCATTAAAACATCAAAGTAAACCATTTTTACATTTAAAAAAAAAGTCTTTAACAAAAAAAATACGAAAGATTTCCATTCTTTTTTATTATTTCTCAATTTTCGCAAGGTATTTAAAGTGTCATCTCAATGATTTCATATACACACCCCAGGATCCTATAATTGTGCTCAAATCTCTGATTTTCCCCCGGGATATTTAAAACCCCCGGAGAGTATTTCACTTCCCATAACACAAGGGCGGGGAATAGTTCTTCATATGGGACCCGTTAAAGGCGGGGTTTTTGATACCTTTCCCCTTTAACTTCGCATCCTCGTCTGGGGGTTAACATTCGTGGGAGAAGAACAAACTTTTTGTCAACTTTATGAATACTTCCCGCCCCTGACATAAATAAATTTTTTTTCCCCTTAAATTTCACCATTATAAACTTAAACAACATAATTTGAAAATTTTTTTTCAAGCCTGAAAATTTTTTGGCCAGGAAAATATATATTTTACATACTGACCCCTCATGCCATCGACCACTTTTAAATCAAATCAAAAATTTTCGGAAGCCGAAGCCCTTTTTAAAAAATTTTTTTGGTTTTCCAATCGAACGTACAGTACCGATGCTAAAACTTTTTTTGGAGGGATACAGTCTTTACAAAGCAACAATTTTTTTTTTGCTCTTTTGTTACTAGAGGGGACACAAAAAACTCATAGTAAAAACCCCCATACAAAATATCGAAAAATGGATCATGACAAATTTTAAAAACCCGTGTACGCGCAAACCGGGAAACTACGAAGAATAAACACGAATTTCCTCGGTCCTTGAAATCTTCAGGGCCCCAGTCAGCCCCAAAAAATTTCTCTCTGAAAACCAATTTTTGAACAATTGAACATTGCAAAGGATTGCTGCACAATACGAACAGCAGGTCTTCTGGGGCTTTAACAGAACCAGTGTGACACAGCATACTATAACCCAAGTAAAATTTTTTTCATAACGCATAACCTATTTTACCCTTGGGGTCAAAGTTTACTGTACACCTACGAAAAACCACTAGCCGAACACTGTACCTGCGAATAAATTTTAAGCCGTCGGTCATACCTACAATAACCAAACTTTCTTTTTGGGTTTTTTGGGGTTGTTTTTGGGGTTGGGTTTTTTTTGGTTTTTTTTTAAATTTATTTCACTTTCTGGAGTAAATTTAGCTCCGTTTTTTGGGGGTTTGTACCACGGTCATCTCGGGGAAGGAAACAAAAATTTAAAAAGGGACATAATGTTTCCCCGATGATTCCTGAAAAACAACCCGGGGAAAAATCATTCCTTTTTCGCATCAAAATCCCTAATTTTACCGCATGATTTATGGTCAATTTGAAACTCACTTTGATACAAAAAAAGTTACCATAGACTTTTGATTGAATTTTGCTCGACGCGATATCCAAAAAGCCTGTCGATAGGGGACCTCGACTTTTTATCGAAGGCAGTACGAATTTTAGCACAAAACCGCGACGGGTTTATTAGTGGGCTAAAAAAACATTTTTTTCTGGGAAATGGAACCTACTTTACACTTTTTGAATAAAAAGGAGGTTGTTTTCGACCAATGGAAGAGCAAAACCCTTTTTTATTTTTCATTTACGTATTTCAACTGGAAAAATCGGTAATTTTCATTTTTTTTCCCTTTGGGGTTTAGAGAAGATAATTCCTGTATCCCTACCCATAAACATATGTTGACGATCGATAGTAATTATACTTGAGTTTTTTAAATGCATAAGCAAGAAATAATGCAAGAAACTTGAAGAATTATTAAATTATTATTTGCCGGCATGCCCCTTTTTTCCCCTTTAACATCATCCCATGATCACCCAGTCATCACATCCCACAGAAAGTCACAAGGCTGGCAATTAAACAGCAGTATTTTCACACAATCCGAAAACACAAACCTGTAGGTCGACCAATGAGAAAAAAATGGACAGCTTTAACAACCCACGAAACCTATCGGAGGTAATATTGAAACATTCTTGTCAGGGTTTTTACATTTTTCCCCCCGACAACTTCAACGCCACATACGTTTAAAAATGGAAATCGTACGGTACCTACAACAAGAATAAAATAAAAAAAATTGAAACTTGTCAATGAAAACCTCAAGACTTCAGCCGAATTTTGATCGTGTTTCTCACCATCATAAAATTTTTTTCACACGTTAGAAGGGCCTCACAAAAATACTTCGTCGCCATTTATCAACAGTCTCGGTTTGTCGAATTTTACCGCCTAAATCCACCCTCTACTTCCCACTAAACTTTTCAAGAAAATAATTTAAAAAAATTAGTAGTGACCTTTTTACTGAAAAGGTAGGTACTTAGTTCGAATTTCAGTTGGGGAATAAAATTGGGTTTTTCTAAATGTTCCTGAAAAACAAATTTCTGACGATTTTTAAAAAAGAACGGATACATCAAAAACTAAATTCACAACTCGCTGATGTCAAAAGTTTTTTGAAGAAACTAGGATTTTCAGTCCCCTACAGATCTTACGGTTTCTATGTGTGAAACCAGAAAACAAAATTTCTGCAAAAAAATTTTTACTCGTTTTTGGGGGTTAAACGGGAACCTCAATAAATGTAAATACTATTGTCAAAAAATTTAATTTTCCCTGGAAAATTTTTACACAACAACACGGCTCAGAGGGGGGGGAAGGTTCCTTTCAGAGACCCGTATTTTAAAATTTCATACTTTTTTTACCCTAAAAAAAAAAAAAAAAAACCCCGAAAATTTCATTAAAACACGGGTCAACAATAATCCGCAGGGCCAGCAAATAACAAGACAAAACCAAAAGGCGAAAGAAACATCAATTCCCAAAAATTTCTGTCTCCTCAGGAACACATAAATTTAAAATTTTATTGCTTTTGTACCCCCAAAAAAATGGTTTTTCTGCCGGGGGGGGGGGCTGAAATTTTTTTCAACAACACACCCCAGATTGCGTCGTGCAGCAAAAACACGGGGCAGATTGTAAATGTCAACCACTGAATTCTTTGAGGGGGCGTTGGTTTTTCGCTCAATATACCCACAGTAAAATCATATAAAATTTCCCAAAATAAATTCCCGGAAACGTCAACGCAACGCATCGCGCACTACAACACCGGGGAGACTGTAAGTGTCAACCACCAAAGGGGGTCGGGGGGGTTTAGGGTTTTCCTTTTTTTTCCCCCAAAAACCCCCCATAAAAAATGGGCCCAAAAATTTCCCGGGAAAAGTCAACCACTGAAATTTGGTTTAAGTGTTTGGTTTTTTGGGTTTTCTTTGGGTCAATATACCCCAAAAGTAAAAACACATAGGAAACTAAAAACCTCGGGAATTTCGGCGTTCATTGATAACAAAAAGTGTCAAACCCCATTTGCGCGCGGGACATTCAACAGCTATCCCCCCTGAAGCAGCTGCTCCAAGATTAACACCGTTTTCCCTTTTTAACGTTCATTACCCTATAACACGGCTTGTATTAATGACCTCTAAATGTATCTATTCCAGGGAAATTTGTAGAACCTTTTTAAAATCCTAAAACAATTATTTTCAATTTTTGTATACTTAGCAAACTTTATGTACAATTGGGGGAAGGCTCTGGTTTTTTATGCGATCATCCTCATGATGAGTTACTCAAGGGGGAACAAGAGGGGGGTAGGGCAAACCCCCTCCCAAATTGAAGCCGATGACCATGCCCCTTACGGGACTCTTTGGTTCTTTCAGTTTTATGAAAACCCCAATAGGGCCCAAAACCCGCCAGTTACCGGGTAACCAAAGGGGAACCAAGGTAACCAAATTTCGGGGGAACTGAGGGGAACCAAATTTCAAATGCGGAACTTTTTCCACGTAACGAGAGTGTAACGATTGCGCATTTGAGTAGTACCATCAACGGGGAATTTCGACACCCTAGTAATATCCCTCTTTTAAAATTTTTTTGATAACGTACTACCTTTTTTACAAAAATTTTGAGGGGGGAAACCACCAGGTCTGCATACCCCATTTACTTTACAGATAACGAAATAGCGCCCTACAACAAGACATGAGGTTTAATATTACCAGCAGTGTTCGTATTACCCCATTGACGGGAAGAAAAATTATCACAACAAACCCCCTGCACACAACACATCAAAATGTACTCTCGCAACTTGCCGAGTGCTTTAGGTTCTTCACATCAAATGCCATTTCATCACTCTAATACTCAATTACTTTCATTAACTGAAAACAAGATACACTTACTTCAACTTAAGCCAAAAGAATAAGCAGAAATTTTTTAAAAAAAACTGAATAAAAAATAAGAAAAAAATTTACTCAAAAAATTTTACAAAGGGAGGGACCCTAATTTTTTTTATCGGAAAAATTTAGTCAATTTCAAAGTTTCAAAAAAAATTTTTTTTTTTTTTTTAAAAATATATATATATATTAATAAACCCCCTATCTTTTTTCGAAATATAATGAATCGCACCGACACCTAAAAGAATGAAGAATGTACCTTCAAATGATAAAAAAAATCAAGTATTTACAGGGGGAAAAACTCACTTTTATACAGAAGGGGAAATTCGATTTTTTTTGCAAGTCTTCCCAAAAAAATTTTCCACTTCTTCAGCAGGGGAGCAAAACCACCTTGGTTCAATTTGAAAACCCGGGAAAATTCCTTAACGAATAGGGGAAATTTGTTCGCTTAACAACAAAAAAATAAAAAACTAGAATGTAATGCCATTTATCCTTGATCGCCGCAATTTAATAACGCATATTAAGTAGCAACAAATCTTTAAGTGTTCCCGATGATATTTTAATCAGAATTTTTAGTTAATTTACCTCAAGTCGGGATACATAGGATTCCGAACTGAGTCTGCTGTTTCTTCTCAATCACTGCTCTCGTAATATACCCAAGTACCGCCAATATTACCGGTCATTTCGAAAACTTGCATCACATTGTACTCCAAAGGGCCCCCAGCTGAAGCTAGACCTGCTGGTCCCGCTCCAATAATTGCAACTTTCATGGTAGTTTCCAACTGCACAGACAGGCAAATAAATGAGAGTAATACCTTTTAGTAATATACATTCGTAAAAAAGTTAAAAAAGTGCGTACTGCGAAGAAAAATTTTTATAAAAAAAAAACAAAAGGCGAAGCTGACCCAATAAAATTTTTTCGTATAATAACTGTTCAATGAGAGAAATACGAGTAGCTATTGATATTTTCCTACATACATACAAGAGGGCAAAAAGCTTTAACAAAGATGCAAAAGTTTGCGAAACCCAACAAAGGCGATACGCAATCGCCGATGTGTTAAAGGACGTACCCCATTAAAAATTTCCCCATAATAAGTCTAAATTAAACGGTAAAAGCAAAGGGTAAAAACTTTCTAAATCTCTTGGATATTTTAAAAAGTAAACCAAACTTTTTAGCCCCTTTGGGAAAAACATTGTAAAACCATACCAAAATATACATTATAACTTTAAGTTAAAAAGGGGGATTTTTTATCAGGGGATTTCCCACAAATTCGTGGTAATTTCAATTTAAAAAAAACTAAACCCCTAAGTTTGCGCATTTAAAATATACGACCAAACCGTTTTTGTAAAAGTTATTTTTCAAACAAAAAATTACCCCTTATGGCGGGCAAAACTTAAATATACATCGGGTTCGTTTTATTTTTTGGGTTTTCCAAATATCAAAAAATTTAGTTTTTTTCAACAAAATTAAAAAAACTTAAAATATTTTTTGACATTTTTTAAATCCATGCCCCAAAATCTTTAGTTACCATTTAACAAAGGGGAAAAAGAAAATTTCAGAGGGTGACAGGGAACAAAAATTTGGGTAATTTTCCCTTGTTGGTAATCTAAAAGTAATTAAATCCCAAAAGGTAAAGCATTTTTTACTTTCCCCAATGAAACCCCCCTTTTTAACCTAAACAAATAAAAACAAAAACAGTTTCCAAAAATTTTGGAACAAATAAAAAAGGTGTGGGGAAAAAGGAAGAAAACCCTGGAAAAAAATTAAAACCCCACCCACACCAGAGAAAATTTTAAAATGGGGGGTTACTTAGAAATTTCAAAGGGGGGAAAATAAATTTTTGAACAATACAAAATTGAAGGCAAAAAAGGCCCTTTTAAATTGAAAAAAAATTTAAAATTTTTAACCAGTACTCAAAAAAAAACGGGAAAATTCTTACAATAAATTGCTTTTTTATGGGTTTCAGGCCCCCCCCCTTTTACCAAAATTAAAACCTTTGAAAGCCCCTTATAAGGAAGTTTTCCCCAAATGAAAAAAAGATTTAAAAGAAAGTACAAAAACCAAACCCGGAGAAGGGAGTTTAAATGACAATTTTGATGCCGGGGTGGGAATTATTTTTTTCTCCCCAAATTTTAAAAAAAAATTCCCCCAGGAATTAAAAAAATTTTAGGGTTTTTAAAAGGGAAAAGGGAAAATTTAAATAAGGAGGTTTTTAAAAAAAACGGGGCCCAATCAAAAAAAAAAAAAAAAAAAAAAAAAAAAAAAAAAAAGAAGGCCCCCAAAAATAAGAATCAAAAAAACGTTTCAAAAACAAAGGTTTTTAACTAACCCTTTTTTTTACTTTTTTTTAAAAAAAAGTTTCGAAATGTACGGGCCTTTTATTTGGCCAAAAAAAATTTTTCATTTGGTAAAACCCTTTAAAAAGATTTAAACGGGGAAGAAACAAGTTTCTTGGAAAAAAATTTCCCGAAAACTTTTTTTGGGAAAATTTAAAAAAAGGCGCCCTTAAAACAAAAAATTAAAAATTTCCCAAAGTTGAAAAAAATACAAAATAAAATTTTTGTTTCCCCCAACTTCAAAATACAAACCCAAAACCCGCTTTTCCCAAGGAAAAAGGAAAAAGAAGTTTTTAAAAGTGGACAAAAAAATAGATTTAACCCCCAAACTTTCCAAGAAAACGGGGAACCGACATTAAACATTGTAGAAAACCCAAATTTTTTGTTCGGGGCTATTTTTAGAGAAGAGGACTTGAAAAAAATTAAATTTTAACCAAAAAAAAAAGGGGGAAAAGGCCCAAACCAAAAACGTGAAAAAAATTGCCCCCATAATTTTAATTCAAAAAAAAAAAAAAAAAAAACAAAAAAACAATTTTCCCGTTTGGCGAAAAGGTTCTAGTCTTATACGTTCCAAAATAATTTGGGGAAAGTAAACCCCTTTTTGGGGGGGTTTTTTTTTCCCCAAAAACCAAATTTTCAGAGCCCCTTTCTTTACTTATATGCCTTCCCCCAGGGATATCCAAAAATTTTTTTTCTTTTCCTTATTTTTAAATTTTGGAAAGTTTTTCAAAAAGTAAAACCAAAAAAATTCCAAATTGCTTGTTAATGGTCAAAAAAAGGAGGGGAAAAAATAAAATTAAAAATCCCCCGGGAAATTAAAAAAGGGGGAATGCAAACAGGGGCCGCCCAAAGAACAAAGAAACCGGGGTTCCCGGTAATTTTCAACATTTAAATCTTTTGAAATACTTACCAATTTGAGCATTTTAAACTTTTTTTACAGCCGCTACAGAAGAAATTCTTTCATAGTGGACACAACATTTTGGAAACCCCCTGCTCGATTTCCCCGAGGGAATGAATTGAACCGAACGCTAGAAATCACATTGGGGGCACATATACAAATAATAACGATTCCCCGCGGAAATCATCCTTCTGAAAATTTATTTGTATTATGTAATAATGAAATATGCCTTTTTTTTCTGAGAATTACCCACAGACTGAACTGCGAACACTGTGACATGACCTACATAGGAGAAACAGGCAGAAAATTTACAACTAGAATAAAAGAATATGAAAAAGCACAGAAGCTAAAGGATGACAAATCACTCCCTGGAAAACATTGCAACACCCAGGAACACAGCAACCACAAGTTGATAGAAAAATACAAAAGCTTACATATAGAAAACAACACAAGGAAAAGAAAACTAGAAGAACAACTTGAGATAATAAAGTCAAAAACAAAACACCCTATAATAAACACAACAACAATGCCAACTTCCAAAGCGAGAACCTATTCCAATTAATAACATAGCACTCACCGACTGGACAAACTACACAACCACAAACAACCAATAGGAACACACCAAATAGATTTTACCATACGGTACTACACACCACTATAAATACTGGACGACAAAGAAAAAAGTGTTAGGGTACTCCACTGAAGATGGCATAACAGCCAAAAGCGCTCTAGACTACAGAAGGAAGAAATTGTGAACTGGCACATCCTACATATAGTATTGTAAACTATGTAAAGTGTACGAAAAGGCTGTAAAACCTCTGTTTTTTAATTTTCTAATTTGTCTACCTCTTTCAGTGTCCTTATGTTTCATGTCCCCATTCTCAGTTCTGATAGTTTCTCACTAGCTAGCCTCCGCCCAGATATTAGTGCTGGGCGATTAATCGATTGTACTATAGATTAATCAATGGTTTTGGACTATCGAAACTATTGATGGTTTCGGGTACCTATCGACAGTTCCCGATAGTCAAGGACTAAACAAAAAAGGGGGAAAAAATACAAGGTGATTGTTTAACATAACTTATTATAAGAAACCCGGCTTCAAGACTTTATCAAACATAGTAAACATGCGAGTAGTTTATTTTATTTCAATAGGGAGTTAGCTTCATTTAACATTTATGGTATACAGTGATTTTTTATCAGCGCGACTACTGCCTGGCTACAATAAATAACACCGAAAAAGCTTGCAAAGGAAAAATTTGAGAAACTATCAATTTGTACTATCGGAACTATCGATGGTTTCCAACTATCACCTAGCACTATGCCGGACATCCGAATGAGAGACTTTTTACCTCCGGAATTATTATTTACTTTGTAAGTAGCCATCATAATTGTGGTGGAAAAGACGCAACTCCAGGAAAAAATACTGTACCTAGTTTCCCCTTGCTTTCATCAAGGTTTATTTGTCGGTTTTCCTTCTCCTAAGTACCTCTAGAGTTCTTCAAGCTCCCTAATCACGCCAAGGCAGCACCGATAGAGGGGGTGATTCGGCATTAGAACTGCTCTAAAACAAGATAAAACTAAAATACCTAATCAGTTGGACGCAGTTAAGCAAAACATGACAAAATGAGTTATTAGTACCTATCGTTGGAAAGAGCGTAAAAAGTAGAAGTCTTCAAAATTGGGTCCCCGATACAAATATTGTGTACCCACGTTGAAAAGAGCTTGAGCCATATAGTTTCCATATGGCTCTTGAACTTCAAATCACGTGTTCTCAAAAAACAGATTTTGTCGCTTGGTCCTGTTTTGCTTAACAGCGTCTAGTTATTCATTCAATTCAGTCGTTCATTTTCTTTATGCTTCGATCAAATCGTCCGTTGCAAACCTGTACTGCAGTTTTCTAAGAAAAATTCTACGCACTCAAAATATCAAACGTGGGTTCTATAGGTACATACATAGGTATTAGTTTTCCAACTACATCGGAAAACCCCAAATAATAGGTATCTGTTGGCAAATTAAAAATTCAAATAAAAATAATTTGATAAACACGTTTATCTGTGTTACATGTAATTATCGAAACCAAAACAGTATACGATACAAATTCCAATGCAGTTAGGAAAAGATCAGAGTTTATCGGAATTACTGTAACAGAGGTATTCTTTTGAATTTAGAATATGAAGATAATATCTATTTACACATGATTAGACGTGATGATAGCAGTCCTTCCCTTCACAGACGTCAGCTTATGGTCACTTTTCCGAAGTGCGAGTAGATGTTATGTATATCTTTTATATGTAAATGCGATAAGTTAATATTCTCACAAAAACCGGTCGATTAGGAAAAAATGAAGAACTGAGAACTGGAATAGTACCTACACAAATTGACCTTCGTGGCGGTATCGGTATAGCTAGTTTTTTCTTAATAGTTGGCATATTATGTTGCAGGCGTAGAGGATTCTTCATTCAGACCAAAATATTCTGTAAGTACTAGAATTCATTTATTAATTAACCACATTTTGATGTTTATTTGACTTGTGTTATTTCATAAGGCGTGCGCATGTATGAAATAGAATTCCCTTGCTAACATTATATTGAAGTGACAGATCCAGTGCAATGCAAAAAGTTTCTCGAAGATATATTTCGAAAGAAAAAAGTAATGTGAAGAGACCATCTTTTGTATCAACAAATGCCAGGAAGGTAGATGTCACAACATACACAGTACGATCGTACCTCAAATGTTCATAAAAATAGCACGAAGAGATGTACCTATAATTATACCTCGATATTAAGACTAAATTTTTAAGCAGACTTTTGTTGTAAGATCTCGAGGCTTTTTTTCACTTGGTGGAGCGTGTATAGCGATGCACACGTGCCAAATTAACTCCCCAGACACTACACCCTTGGCTTCAGAAACTATCCTTTCGCGTAAAGTAGAGTAGTACACAATGGAACATGGTACATAATGGCACAGAAATTTGAATTTTCATTTTTTATCGTAGCTTGTGATACAACCGCTCAAATGTCCTCATATTTTCAGTAAATATGTACAAAATGTTTAGCTATAGGTACACTGGGAGGGGGAAAAAATGGAAACCAAGAATTTAGAAGAGAGTTATAGGGCAAAGGGTGCTTTTTGTGCCATTGTGTACCATTTTACCTTATCGCATCGGTGACCGGGGCTAGGGGCCAAAAACTTGATTTTAACCCCGCCTGATACTCGTACTAGACTTTTAACGTATTTTCAAGTTTTTTGAGGAGAGGAAATATGTCGACATTTTGGATGGGATTTAACTCCCTCTTAGTATCTTACAAAGTCCATTATGTTCAAATAGTGTTCAATTAGTAAAAATATATAGAAATATTTTGTTCCGTAAAAAAAGACACTGTATTTTTGGAAATTCAATTTTTTCTTGGGGGCTAAATCAGTTTTGTACAGGGGGTTTACCCCTCCCAGCATCCTCACAAAGTCCACCTATGATTAGCTAAGTATAGTGGTAAAATATACGTACATATAACTCACAATAGATATTTTCGTATCATAGATTAAGCTGCATTTCTAATGGGCCAAAATTCTTTGTAGGAAATCAATATGAACTGGTTGATCGGATTGATAGCAATTTTCGCAGCTCTTAGTCAAATTGCGGCACAGAATGATCGCCTACGTTTACGATACAGCTGGACGACTCTAAATTTTCAATTTCCAGACGAACGGACTCGTCAAAATTTAATCAATTCCAGGGAATACGTGCCCGTCGCGAATGTACCATTGGGAACGGAAATTTGGCGGGATAGATTCTTCGTCACCGTACCTCGATGGCTCCCCGGAATCATATCCACTCTGAATTATTTCAGGATCACCGGTATGTTGATTGAAATGCATCGGATTAACATTCAAGTGACTTATCACAAATATGTTGAAAATATGAGACTATTTTCCATTCATATAAAGTGAAAATGATCAACTGAGAAAGTTTCTAATCACTTTTCAGTCACATATTCATCACTTTTTTGAAATTTTCATTGAAAAATTGCAATCACATTAATGTGACTGATTTGTGACTTTGTGACTAAAGCGTGATCATTTCCCCCATCACCTTTAAAAATGAGTGGAACGACTTTTCAATTGGGCACCTACAACTAACTTCAAATTACACGTAGGCCACATGAAAAACAAACAAAACAACTGAAGAACATCAATAGTTCCGAAACTTTGTGATGTGGATTTACTGAGGGCGACGTCTAGACTTTACTAATGACGTGTCCAAATGGTATTTTTTTTCGTTGCAATTTGTATTTGGAGGGCTGAGGGGCCAGAGCAAAATGACAGCAAGGGACATTCCGGTTAAAGTTCGTCATTTGCTATCCAACACAAATCTCAGAATGATAGATAATCTGATTGGTCACTGAGTCAGTTCTTGCAGATTTATACACTTGATTACAGTTACTTACATTATAAGTATAGGTACCTATATAGATAGAAACAGTTTTCGTTGTAGAAAAAACAACATATGAGGACAAGAAACTATTAAAATTTGGGTAATTATGGGAAGTAAATAAAATATGAAATCATTTCAGCAAATCGGTAAGTAGACGTACTTATCTGAACCGCTGTCACATAAGCAATTTTCATTTTAGAAGTGGTCAGTTAGTCTACTGATGACAATGGCTATGCTGACAGTGCACAGAACAACCAAACAAACTAATACATATACCTAACGACAGGGACGTACCGAAAAGTTTCTCTAGGGGGGGGGGGTAAAATTGTGGAACTCGCAACTGACTCAACGCACCCAAGTATCAAAGCAAAAAAAAAGCCTTTCAACTTGTTGGATTTTTCCAACCGCTGAGTGAACGGGGGGGGGGTGTGTGTAAGTGGCCTCCCTGCCCCCAATCGGTACGTTCCTGCCTAACGATAATATTTTGTAAGATTCCTATTAACAAATGACAAGACATTTTTCAGTTGTCTTAATTAGAGTGTATGTTTGTTTATGCAATAACTTGAATTATTTATAGATAACGAATTTTTGTAAGGTCAAAGATTTTGAAACGTTAACGATAACAAAACTATCGATAGCCTTTCTAAAATCACAAGAAGAGTGAAGAATGAAAACCATGAACTGTATACATACTGAACACGCATATACATACATCATATACAAAGTATTTCAGAGTTTTGGAAGTGAAGTTAAAGAGTAGGTACGCGTCGAAAGGAGCAAAAAACTCCATGTATACTACATACGCGGTATGTTTTCAAATTTGAAAGAGCTAGGGTCTAAAGTCGGAAAAGTGAATTTTCCTAGAAAATATAACTGCTAATTCTTATTCAAAACATTTTCCGAGGGCGGCAATATGAATAGTACAGCGATAATGAAACACACATGTACTTACATAATATGTATATATACTCGTAACTATTTACTGCATAATGATACAGGAGAAAGGAACTACAACGACGGGTAATTTAGGTACCCAAAAAACCAATGAGAACTTGAGAAGATGAGAACACAATAATTAGACTTTATCACGTGATAATTACAATTTTTGCTCAGAGCTGTGATAATGGAAAATGAATGGGTATCCATTATCGATAAGCTATGGTCAATGGCGGATCCAGGAAGTAATACTGTGAGGGGCGATTCAGAATGTGTGAGAATTCATTACTGCTTACCTCCGAGAGATCATTTTCTTTGTCCTCACAATGGTAATTGAGAGAGTAGGCTGGTATATGAGAGAAGTAGGTGCTTAATTTTTTAGGAAACTTCTAACGTTAATAACGAAAATCACGATATCATCCAATTCATTCCCTTAAGGAGAGAGGTACTACAGTCCTCAAGACTAGCTCTTCCTTCATATGTAAGAATGTTTCACTTTCGAAGATTCGCTTCAAACTTTTGAGGTTCCGTAAACTGGGATAATTTGCCGAAAATTTTGGGGTTCCCAAACTTTGGACAGCTGTAGTGCGTGATCTATTAGGGATACAGGAAATCTAAAAACTGTCCCGTGTTGGTTGAGGCGTTAGGAATAAGATTAGCTAATGGAATCAAAATTTCCCGCCCTCTCCCCCTTCTCAGAAAGGTTTAAAGATGAATCGGCAAAGTTACCTGCCCACGGGGTGACATAGCCGGTAGATAAGAAATGCATAGAAAATTAGTGAAAATGTTCAAAATTTATTACGAAAGGCCATAAAAATGAAAGAAAGATTGCAATTTAAGTTAAATTTCGTCTTCGAGGAAGATAAATATTCCTCGGGATTCAGTGGGCTCAGGTGAAACTCTTGACGGCGGCAAATTTCACGTAATCAAATAAATCATCCTTCAGCGGATACTGAAATTCGTTTTTTCTATTTTGATATTGCTCGTCCTCCCGCCGGATTCCGACGGATATCGTTATCTGTTTTGTGAAGATAATTTTACTTATTTATTTATTTTTAAATTTGTATTTGAGTCCCCTCCCCCCCAACAGGTGCCCGACGGTCCCATTGACAGGGAGGGACAATAGTTACAATATGTACCTATATTCTGAAAAACAAAAACAAAAAGTGCTTTTCAAAGGATAGGTGGGGATAAAGAAGAAGGAAAAGAAGACAGAAAGAGGGAGAGGGAGAAAGGCACCAGAGCAAGGGCAGAGCGGGGAGTGAGGGGCGCGCAAGTCCACAGGCGGCAATTGAGAATTGTGAATTGATAACTGTGGGTTGAAGGAGGCCAAGGGGCCGAAACAAACCAGACTTGTGGGGTATAAGAAAAAGAACTACTGAGTCTAGGACCTACATACTACTTTCGAGTACTTTAATGACCGATGAAATATACTGTTTCCTACTCATGAAGAATATGTCGATCCCAGGGTCTTTTTGGGTAATATGATTATAATATAATGCTAGAGTATTGTCCATATTTGATGCTGAGCCTCTACGTGTCACAAATAGATCAGTATTTCTTGTATTAAGTGTGGGGTCCCTGAATTGAAGACGTATTAAGTTGTTAGAATCCAAAATTTTGTTATTCAAAATTTTCCTCAAGAAGATCAACTTTGCCAAACACCTTCTGTTTTTTAGACTCATAATCTCAAAGCCAACCAAAAGTTCTTTGTATATATAATTTCAAAAGGATAATATGTAAAGATTTTGCAATATAAGTATTTCAAACATCTTTTTTGAATTTTTTGAATTTTATCTTTATCTTGTTGGGTTCTGGGATCCCATATAACAGAAGAGAATTCCAATACTGATGTGACAAAATTAGAATAAAGAGTTTTCATTGTTTCTAAATTTTTATAACAAGTTCCATTTCTCTTTATGAAGTCAATCATTCTTTTAGATTTTAAAGTTATATGATCGATATGCATATTGAATAATAATTTCGAATTCAAAATTATGCCTAAGTCTTTTACAAAATTTACACACATAAGTGTATATTTGTGCAAGACAGTTTCAAAAATTTTGGGCCGCGAGTGGAATGAGAGAGATGGGACGATAATTTTTTATTTCGTTTATTTTGCCTGACTTGTAAAGTGAAATAACTTTAAATTGTTTTAACTGGTATCTTGAATGTGGCTGAAGCTTCGGCTCTGGTCATATCACCATTTTTAATTTTCTGTTAGAGACTCTTCAAGTGATTCTCAGGTATAATCAGAATAGGTGCGACACCCTACTTGCTTTTTATTCATGTTCTTGGTATCTAAAAACAACGTCGAATGACATCTAGGTAAATTCAAAAGTCAAAATATGCTCGCGAATTCGTCGCAAATTGTAACTTTTCAAACAGATACCAACAGAAATTGACATGCGGCAGTCACTTCAAGGCAGTTTTTCGCTTATACCTTGTAACTGCACACTGGAAAATGCCTAGACCCATACATTCGTGGAAAGCTGAGAGTTCAGGCTTTAAAATGACACTAAAATAATTTACTAACCTCACACTACAAGAAATAGGAAAAAACACTTTAAAAATACCAATCACGATAAAGTGATATTTTGCCCATTTAATAAAAATATTCACGTTAAAAAATCAGAATCGCGCTAAACTGAGCGAATAGCACGATATTAAAAACATTATCACGTTCTACTTATTACTTAACGATAAAGAAATTTTATTAAAAAATCCGGTCTCACCCAAGATAATTCCGCCTAAATAATGGTAATTTCACTGAGCTATTACATGCAAATAATAGGTTTTCGAAGTCATTGAATTAAATTTTGAAAGCAATTTTTGGAGCAGACTCATGGAGGATTTCTGATCATTATTTTTAGGACTGTATTTTCTTTATAGGTGTTTCAGGTTGCTATACATTCATCTCTGGAAGTTAATTGTACCCCCCTTTGGTGAGATTAGAACTCGCCCCTTTAGTGGGGTGCCATTCAAAGATTATTTTGTTTTGAAAATTGAATTAAAAGTGACCTTTAAGACTTATGAATTAAATATAATCTGAACACAATGACCATTATTTGACTGGAACCTTCTTTGGTGGAATCAGAATTTCCTTTGATGAAACTCTCATGGGGTCAGTTCCAAAAATAATGTGAATCACCGAACTGACGCATGTTGTGACTGAAGAAATATACCTAGTTTGATATTTTTTCATATTTAGCTGTATAATACACAATGTATTGATGTTCACGAGTTAGCGGGCATTTCTATCATAACTGACGTTCTACCCTATCAATTATCAGCTGTTCAAAATTAAGCGGGCTAGTCTATTTATCGTAACGGCAAAACGACTTTCCTTAGCGTGCGATAATATTTCCCCCATAATTTTTCTTTGAGTGCCAGGTTGGATTCCACAAACTTTATTTATCAGGTTGCAATTTCGGAACTTTTTCTGGGCTTAAAAAACAGCATACCTTTGCCATCTATTTCGGCCTGTGATTCGGATTCCGCAGGCCTCGTGGCGCGCTGCTGTCGTCTTACTGATAAGAAAAGAAAATGAAAGAGTGATCAAGTAATAGGAGGTTTCACTATTGCTGATTCCTTGATTTGTGATTTTTTACTACGGTTTTTTCGTTTTATTTTGAAAATAACGCCAGGGAGATTTTCTTACAAGCTTTTGTGAGTGAAAACATACAAACTGTCTAGCCAAACTGCTGAGTTATTCGTAATATTATAACAAAATCATTACTAAGTTGCAAAATAAAAGTAAAAGAATCAGAAGTAAAGTGTATGGAAAAGAGTGAAAGATCAAACTGAAACGGATAAAAAACCAAATTGCAACGTTGGTAAAGAATATTCACGAAATTCGTATCGTTGTGGCCTTCTCAGTGTTGTGCCTCTATGCGTAAAGAGCAGTTTTTTACGTTTCAGTGTAAAAAAACAAGTAAAAAAGGTAACTGACGTAAAATATGTAAAATACGTAAAAAACGTAGAAAACCTTGTCAAAAACATAAAGTAGTATGCTGACATCTGCTGGATTTTCGAGTGTATTAAAGTTTTTTACATATTTTACAGACAATGTAAAAAACTTCAGTTTTCTACACATGTATTTTACCTGGTATTTTACACATAGAAAACATGTAAAGTAAAAAACAAAATTTTACGGCACAACACTGGTCCTTCTATTATTACTTTTTCGTTGGTTATAAAAACGTCCACTAGATGCCGCCCACTTTGTTGCGGAATCCGAATACGTCTCACTGATTTTTAAAATGTCCTGTCTATGTCCCTTCATCAATCTATGCTCCTAGAAGTGTTAGAGCCAGTCATGTGGTCAAACATGACAAACGGCAAGTCACCCCATTTACAGTATTGCTAGCTGTCAACCAAAATTGTACATCACGTTTCGACTGGCTGAAACCGAGATTGCCGATCGACCCGAGAATGATCCACTAATACTGAGAGTAAACGACTAATACGGAGAATGTTATTATGATGACGTCATCACATGCAGACTAAATGCGCGGAATGTGTTCGGTACCCATAAAGACATATCCATGTATAGATGCAGAAGTGATTGCGCTTACCAATGTTTTGTTGCAGACAGCAAAAGGCAAGGCAACGTGCAAAATTTCTGGAAATGAAGGGAACATAATTATTATTGCACTTATCAAGTTTTTCACTCACGGTTGCACTTCGAGAAGTTATACTGTAGATATTTTTCGGTTATGGTTATCACTGCATTATCACAGATTTGCTTCCACCAATCATTTGTAGTGTAAATTCTGATTTTACTCCCCAACGCCCTTGCCAAAGTATCAATATCTGACCAAGCTATGCTTCTATTAGGTTTACTTACGGCAGTCTCTGTTTCCAGGTGACAGTAATACCTCGCCAATTCTGATTCCATATCCCACCTTCGAGGCGAATCGTTTGAGACCCAATCAAACGAACTACAACAGTAACATAGTTTCGGTCTTCCGACTCAAAGTGGACGTCTGCGATCGTCTCTGGTTCGTTGATACCGGCCTGATCGACATTACTGGCGCCTACAGCCAAGTCATACCTCCCCGGTTATTCATTGTCGACTTGCGAACCGATCAACTCATCCGGTCATTCACATTCAACTCTTCGTACACTAGCGCGGACACCATTTTCGGAGGAAACATAGTCGTCGACGTGACTGCCGACACCTGCGACCAAGCTTACGCGTACATCCCAGACTTCGGGGGCTACCGTATGGTCGTCTACAGCTACGAGACGAATTCGGCGTGGCGAATCAAACACCCGTACTTTT
Source organism: Acanthococcus lagerstroemiae (assembly GCA_031841125.1). Lineage (NCBI taxonomy): Eukaryota > Metazoa > Arthropoda > Insecta > Hemiptera > Eriococcidae > Acanthococcus > Acanthococcus lagerstroemiae. The sequence continues at coordinate 17,465,364 of CM063106.1, read as the reverse complement.
ACTTTGACCCGTTCGCTTCGCCGTTCAACATCGACGGCGAGTTATTCTTGTGGACGGACGGCGTGTTCGGCGCCGCACTATCGCCCATCCAGAATGACGGCTTTCGAACGTTGTATTTCACCCCGTTATCCAGTAACTATCAGTTCGCGGTTTCAACGAGAGTGCTACGCGACCGCAATATCGCAACCAACATCACCACCCTGCTCCAGGCCTACCGGTTCTTGGGTCAGCGTGGCCCTAACATGCAGACGACCGCTCACATGCTGGACGAGAGAACGGGCACCCTATTCTACACATTAGTGAACCGCAATGGAATCGGCTGCTGGAATACGGTGCGATTCGCGAACAACTACTCGCCGGACACGAATTTCGTACTCGCCACCGACGACGAGGCTATGATCTTCCCGAACGATATTATTTTCGACGAAGCCGACAACCTGTGGATGTTATCAGACCGACTGCCCGTCAGTAATAACCGAGGGCTGAGCGCGAATGACGTTAATTTCAGACTATTTTCCGCCCCAATACGCGATCTAATTAGGGGCACGGTTTGCGATCCAGATGACAGTTCTACAATCACCCGATTCGGGGACGCTCCCAGCGAATTCCCGGATAAAAAAGTCGGCAGTTTGGAGGCGAATATTAAAGCTGGGGGTTCCAGCTACGGAACGAGTAAAGGTACCAAAAAAGGAACCACTTCTACCTCGTCGAGGCCTCCGACGAAGGCTCCGACTTCTCAGATAAAGATTCCGCCTCGACGACCCCTTCATTAGTACGGGTCCGCGCTCTCATTTGGTATACTGAAAACATCGACATTTATACAGTTTTAGCAATTTAATTCTTAATAAACGAAGTGTACAAGCACAGCCATGTTTAATTGATTTATTACAGCGGAGCCGGATTTAGGTGGAATGCGTCCCGGGATAAACCAATTTAATTTATTCAGGCATTGAGGTTTAATAATAAAAATTGTCTGGGAATTATTTGAAAGTTGATGCTAACTTTTTGCTTCAGAACTGAAGATAAAGTTCGCTAATCTTCGTCTCGGCGAATGCGCGTGTACTGTTTCTGCGGCTATTGATAAGTACACTGAAGATAGCGATTTGCTAAATCAATTTCTGATTTACTGCGAATTATCCAGCGAAGATCCAACAAAATTGAAGGAGGAAATGCATAAACATAATAGAGCGAGAAGAAGTGTAGCCCACATTGAAAATTTCTCTAAAAATGAAGTTGGTGATGCCATGCAAAAGTTAGGGGAACCAAAGGAGCATTCTCTTTTTCAATAAATACGACAAGATGAGCACATTCATTACCACCATCGGATAAATATGCATTACCCAATCATTTTTAGGTCAGTCAACTGAGATTGAAAAAGTGGTCAACTTGAATTTTTAGGCAACAAGTATTTTTCTGGAGGAATTTGTTGATACTGTGCTTCCAATCGACTTTTTGAAAATTCCGTAAAGATCTGAGTACAGTTTCTGCTATAATTTTGAGAAAAATGTGAACTGCATTTCTATTTTTTAATAACGATCCAAACACTGTTCATCAGTGACGTAGGAATGGGAGGGAGTACACTGATTCTTCCAAGAAGAAGAATAGGGAGGTACTAAATATCAAAAATTGTACCCTTAAAAAAAAAAAAAAATTAGCAAGTTGATAAAAATGGGTCTAGAGAGATTTCAGAGCGAGGTTCATGATAATGTTTGCTATGCTTATTGACTCAGCTTACAGGAACAATACCTTTTTTTGTCTGTTTCAACGCTACTGACGTTCACTTCGCTGCTCAAAATTTTACATAAAAAGGTTGTTCACAATTTTCTCGAAACTACCACACATGCGGAATCACTGGGATTTCAAAGTCTCCCTTCATACTGCTACACGTGAACATAGACCTTATAGAAGGATATGAAGAATTTTGGTTCCTATTATGGTTTCACGGAAAAGAAGCGGTGCCAATCACTTCGGGACTAGTTTTTCCCACTAACGTCCTTTCCCGGCCCCATAAAATGTTTCTTTTTACTCCACTCTCTCCCCCTCACAAATGGCAATCAACTATCACATAACAGGGGAGGGGGGGCGTTTCACGAGTGATAATGCTTCCTTCACGACTCTGTGTTGTCTACGATATTTTATTCAAAATATACTTAAAAAGTAGAAACAAAGCAAAACCAAAAAATAAAAAATTCTATGACAGCTCACGTGCATTAGAAAAGTTGATATTTAAAATGAAAAATGTTGTCGATTAACCGATTATCTTTGATTAACCGATTATATCTAGGGAGTCGATTATTTTTGATTGATTGATTTTAATCCATTAAGTGACCGGAAATAGCCGATTCCGAGTGAGGATCTGAGGGGGAAGGGGCAGGAGGGAGGTTAACACGTATCAAAATAATGCTACGAATTTTTTCATTTGCATACTTTCAGGTTTTTTTTTTGGGGGGGGGGAGCCTTTAGTGGGTTTTTGGTAAAGGAGGGGTTGAGCTCCGAAAACATCCCTTTATTTGCGTGTAGGTACATGGTGTCTACCGAATACAAAGCAGTAAAATTTATGACTTTTTCATGATCTTCCCATGACTTTTTTCATTGGTTTACAATACTCACGTTAAGGGTCCTAAATTACAAACGCAAAAACTAATTTTGACGTGTCCGTGATATTTGTTCAATTTCTTCCTTTGCTAATATTTTGGAGTTCACATTTGAAAAAGAAGATGATAAAATAATAAATTAAAAAAAAATGTGCATTAAAATTACTTTTTTTTTTTCAATGAAAATAAAAATTAAATATCTGAAAGCTGCGTTACTGTATATATAATTATATATACCTATTTTTTTTTTTTGGTTAAAATTCTTTCTTTTTTTCCAGAAGAATTTGGAGAGAATTTATGAGTTTTGGGAAAAAGCAAATTAAACATGGGTAATTCTACAAGAATGTTAATATTTTTGTGCCAGCCAAATATTTTGTGAACTAAGAACGCTAGAAGAATTTTTTTTCTTTTCTGGTGACATTTAGAGAATGTTGCCTTCTATTTCCTCAGAACAATAACAATAATGTAGATCTTTTTCTATAAGGATAAAAATTAACCTTAAATATCCGTATTTGTCCTCGTCGTGGCTGTCCCATCATAGCTTTCTGAAGAGAGAATACTGTCTGCCAGCATCATCTTTCCCTGTTGGATCAAACTAGTTACAGAATATTACTATCAAGACTTTGAGAATTACACCATGCGTCAGCACTGAACAAAACACATAAGACGAATAATGTTAGTGAAGGTAGGCATAATAGATTCAATCAACTTGTCGGCAAAAGCCATCCAGATATCTACACATTCGTCAAAGAAGTTCAGAAAGAACAAGCTTTCACTGAAACTTGCATAGCGGAATTGTCATTGGGCAAGCGGGTGCAGTTGGGCCCCACAGGAAGAAATGGTTGGACGTTCAAGACCGCATTCACGGAATCGTCGCGCAATACGAAACTTACAAGAATAATGACGACATTATCGCCTACCTCAGAACCCTCAGTTACAATGTATCTATATAATACACATGAAAAAAACGTACAACGAGAAACTTTTTTGTCAGGGGCACAGTTTTTAGGTAAATGTCTGTCAGGTATTACATTGTCAGGTACATCTCTTTCAGGTTAATAATATTCAGGCATTTGACTTTCGGGATTTTTTCTTCCAGGTAAATGTCTTCCAGGCATGTGGATTCAGGGAAATGTGATGTAACCCTTCCAAATATGTAAATATAATATTCCGATAAATACTAATATTATTGAAAAGCCTTATCAATTCATCAATTGAATACTGAAGTCTGAACTGAATAATCCCGGCTACGGTGCATGGTATGCCAATGCACAACTTTATCACGCAGCTACAGATGCGCGTAAAATAAACTTTCAACTTTAGAATACCGTAATTCGAAAGTCGCTATATAGATTTTATTTTAAATGGGCTTAACTAAAAGGAAATTTTATGAGCTACAATTTTCATTCCCTTTCATTTTACTTGTAATTCGATGTATATTTCTCGAGATATTCAACGGTAAACGAAAAAACCCATGAAAACTCCATAAGGCTACGTGTATTCAGCGCGCAATATTGGCCCCAAAACCGTGTCGTGACTCTACCCATTCTTATAGAGTCTTAGTAATATCGGTCACACATGACTTGTCGTAGGAGCGATAGTGGATTATTCTTTGAAAATTTTGATATTTCAGTCCCCTACAGTTATCTCACAAACTATTAATAATACTTTTTTTTTTTTTTTTTTTTTTTTTTTTTAATAGATAATATGACGCAATTCTACTTTTTCAAGCTTTCAGAAGAAAATTTGATCCACTTTTAAAGGGTGAAAATTGGATGAAATATGCTAGAATGTCCGTCGGCATGATTGTCCCTAAAACAATTTTTATTTTTATTTTTTATTTATTTATTCATTTATTTTCTCAAAATGTTCAAGCTGTATATTAGAACGAATTGACAAAGTAGTGCTTCTCTAAATGGATGAATGAATCACAAATCACAAGGTAAAATTGAAATCGCATCTTCACAGATGGCAGTCAGTATGGCCAGCTTCGAAAACTGTCCCTCGATTTTTTGTCCATCGGCATGGCTTTTTATCAACCAGTTATAAAACAGGAGTTTCAATATTTTTTTGTCGCAATTAATGGTCAAATTGTACATTCTTATCAGAGCAATTCAATCCGCATATCAAATCCCGTTTTTTTTGTGTTTTTTTTGTTTGTTTTTTTTGTGATGAGACTCGTACATTTGAGTATTATTGTCTAAAATTAAGAATTTAAAAAAAAGTGTCTTTCGGCATGGTCATCTTTATGCAACGATAGACGTTCATCATCCAAAAATAATTACCACTAATGTAGCCAATATATGTTGTGCAAGATGAACACTAAAGGCCCACTCAAAGAAATTATGAAAATAACTGTTCTAATTATCGAAAATAAAAGGACCTCGAAGTATCAACATTCTTGTAGAATTACCCATACAGAATTGAATTTACGACTTTTTTATGATTTCCATGCCTTTCAGGACCACTGACTTCAATTCATGACTTTCATTAATTGCTTTCCATTCATCAAGAATGAGTCCCGATAATGAAACTGAATTCATGAGCGAAAAATACAGCTGATAATAATGTATCCCATCCACCACATTCCTCTTCAGAACGGAGCATCTTTTTTAAAATTTATTTATCAATTATAAACAGATGAAGTGATGTAGAACCAGCTGATCTCTAGGTCTACTTCGCTCAGTAGCAATGATCATGAGAGAGGGGACAGGGGAAGGAAAAATCTGGGAATAGAATTTCGAGTTTAACATTGTTTGAGAATATTCCGCTCAGCTGAACGATTTTTTGATTCACTATCGAACAGAAACGTGCTTCGGCTTTTCTTCCAAGATATAAATAAGCACCCTCTCCTAACTCTCTATTTTATATCAAGCCACATGCCCCCCCCCCATACTTCCATTTTAGTTTTTTTTTATCGAATATCCGGTATCTTTTAATCTAGTTTTTTGTCTAGTTGTTTTGTTTGTTACATTTTCTTGTTTCGAAATTCCTAAAATGCTCCTTTCCATTGTGCTTTCTGTATTTTGTAGTTTTTGTACATTTTCTTTGGTTAGAGACCATGTCTGGGCACCATATGTAAATACTGAGTGGACGCAGCTTTCCTATATTAGAGATGTTGTTTTTTGCGGTGTTTTTAAGTAGCCATACTCAGACTGCAGGGCATTTCTCGATGACTGATTAAGGGTATAATATTGCGAATTCTACCGAAACACAAATTCCATCTAACTTCGTTCCTGACAGGTCTGTTCCTCTGATTTCCACCTCTCCTAGCTTATTTTCCGGGCATCTCTTTTCAGTCGAGTGTACCGCGACCACCGGCTCCTTAAACCCTTAATAAAATCCGGCTCCAATCAGTTACCATTTACCAAGTTTCTCACTTTTTTCTGATTCTATTAAAAGAATACAATGCGGACAACCGCTCAGCAGCCGAAGATTCGGAAACCTTTTTCAACTCGTCGCGCATGGACAGCATGCCTTTTTCGTAGTACAGCGGGTCCTCTTCCAACTGATTTACGAAAGCGTCAAAGCATTCTTCGAGCTCATCCAGCTCTTGGTGGTCATCTTTCACGTCCTCGGACACATGTTCAACCTCGACTTCCATTATCAAGTCGTCCATACACGGCATGATACACCCCGGTGACTCGGTTACCATCTCGTTGTCGCCGACTGGTTCGACCTTTATGTCTTCAGTGGAGACTTCGATCTGCTCGACGTGATCGACGTACCCCGAGTCAGCAATTTCAGTCGGGCCGGTATCGTCGCCGACGTCGACACCGTCGGCGTCGCTCGCCTCCACATTCTTGGGCACGCGGACGCCACCGCAAACTTTATAGTAGAAATGTTGCACCCAACTCAGCTCCGGGCATACGTTATGATTTTTGACGAGCGTTTGGTACGAGTCGGGCGACCGCAGCTCCAGTTGTTTCTTGTATACGCGCAGCGCGCTAGCTGGACTGAAACCATTTTCGAACATATGACGAAATCGATCTTCGACCTCTTCGGTCGGCTTGCTGAACTGCTGAGCGAAATTCGACGGATGATTGTGGATGAAACTGATGTTCACTTTCGTGTAACACCTGAATAATAAATCATCAAATACTTCATTGCACCATAAGATAAACTGTTTCTAAAGGGTCGAGGCTGTAATTCTATGAACGGCAGGGCTTACGAATGACACACATTTTTGGTGCAAGTTGCAGATGGTTTTCAAGTGAAGGGAGGGGGATAAAGTAGAAGGAAAAGATGGCAGAAAGAGGGAGAGGGAGACAGACAACAGAGCAAAGGTAGAGCGGGTGGTAAGGAGCGCGCAGGTCCACAGGTGGCACTTGAGAATTAAGGATTGAAGGAAGCCACGGGGCCGAAACAAACCACACTTGTGCGCAGTGGCGGATCTAGAAATTTTCCAAGGAGGGTGTTCTGAAAATAAAACTTTTTCCACCTCCGCCCCCTAAAAAACCGAGATGGATGTAATTTTAAATAGTGTCTGAGGACAGGTTTCATAATGTGATTAAATCGTTTCAAAATGAACGTACACGTTCTCTACATTTTTATATAATGTGCTTTCGCAATATTTTTATTTCTTCTTCGGCCCGAATGGGTGTGTCCGAACCCCCCCCCCCCAATAGATCCGCCCACTGCTTGTGCGGTATACGGGAAAGAACTGCAGAGACTAGGACCTACATATCGTCGAGTACACTTCAATGACTGATGAGATATACTGTCTCCTACTCATGAAGAATACGTCGATCCCGCAGCGTCTTTTTGGGTAATATTATTATATAATGCTACAATATTGTCCGTAACCCCAACTTACGGAAGGCCACATAGATCTCGTTTTATAGCTACGTAGATGGAGCTCTTACATCCTGTTCCTTTCAGTCGTCTCTTTTTCGAGTTTTTCGATACGTAGGCATGTTGACACCGGTAAAATTCCTAAGTCGTTAACATCTATCGTTATTACCAGTACAAAACATATCAAAACTGATGACGCTAACGTGACATTTTACTGTACTGCATTCATATGTTCAAATTAACATATTACAGTCTGCGAAAGCTTACGTACAGAATATGCAGTCAAGCCCCGGGTACTCCGTTTGGTGGAATTACGTCGGTACACACATTTATTAGTCTCGGAAAATGTTCTTATCCATTCGTGGGCATCGATAACACTATTCACTGTAGACAGACAAATTTCAGCTTTGAACCGTGTACCTCTTCTTTTGAACATGCTGACATAGTAATGCCATCGCCGTGGTAGCATAGACTGAAAGAAACCATCGGTTAATTAGTACAGTTTCAAACTATGTTAACTGCATTGCTGAAACACTCTTGATAGATTTTCGTTGCATTAAGATACATTCAGAAAGAGTAAGAACATTTCGTTTGTTAAATTGCCAGGAAGTCGACTTTCAAATGGTACTTCGGTTTATCATTAGTTTTAACCGAAAACCTTTCAATTTATGAGGTTATATAACACTCGGACTCACTTGCAGGTAAGGTGGAGGTTGGTTAGCAATGGAATGGTTACTTCTTCGAAAGTGTCTACGCATTACGTACTTTCTGGAGAATGTTTTCCGACAAACAGCGCATACGAATGGTTCTTTCTGCACCTTGAGATCAAGGCTGAAAAAAGAAGAAAAAAAAATTAACATGAAAAAGCATGTGCAATGTACAGTGTGTTAATAGGAATCAACTCGAGGAAGCACAAGATATACCCGTTGGTTATTTGACAGTTGTAAGCCCCATGACAATCTACTGACAGGTTATGGTAAGAAAAGCATACTTTGTCAATTAACTGAACTAGCTGTCTGTCATATAACCACTGTACAGGTAACTGGAAAGTTAAACTGCAAACCAGTAGCCGACCGGCTTGTTTGCGATTGTTCCAGAACTAGATAAGATTATATAGGACTTATCTAGATTTGTTAGAAACTCTTTAAAACTTCATTCACATACGCTACAACAATTTTTAGATTGCTATACACCTACCTAAAAGACTCTTTTAGAATAGCTCAGAAATCCAGAGTAGAAGGAGAAATGCGTGGAGAGCTTTCTGGGCCCAAAAACAACTGTTAAAAGGTAACCTAAGCTTGAAAACGAAAATTAAAATATTTGAAAGCACAATAATCCCTGTTTTGACATATGGTGCCCAAACGTGGGCATGCACAAAGAAACAAAACCAAAAAATAATCAAAACACAAAATTCAATGCTCAGGGCAATTCTTAAAATCAAACTTAAGGATCAGATCAGCATACAAAAAATATTAAGTAAAACGAAATCCAAACCGGTAGGGGGGACCATAAGAAAATTAAAAATAGATTACGCTGGCCATGTAGCCAGAGAAAATAGCAATAAATGGAATAAAATATCCACACTTTGGTCCCCCAGACGAAAACGCCGAAGGGGGAGACCAGCGACACGATGGGCGGATGAGCTGATATCGGTGGCCGGCCCTAATTGGCTCCACAAAGCGGCTGACAGGAAAAAATGGCTCGAGTTGCGAACGGCTTATGCCCAGAAATGGGCTAGCTGAGTGCGGAGTCGGTGGCGGAGACTTACCCGCCTACATTTATATTTCCTTTGTAAGTAATTAATTTGTAAGCACTGAGCGGCAGGAGCCAATAAATAAAAAAAATAAATAAATGATTCATCCAAACAGGAAGCTCTCAGAAGTTTTTTTTAATTTGTCAGAAACTCTTCAATTCCAGATCGTTCGCTCATTCAGATATTTTGAGACTCTTCCTGGCTCGTTCAAAACTATTAGAGACGTACTGGGATTCTTTGAAAGTCTTCTAGTTCTGTCTAAGACTTTATTACAACTCATCTAGACAAGTTCACGACACTTTTTGAGGATTTTCCAAATTGGGTTAATTTTTTAAAAGTTCTTCAAGATTTTTCAAGGGCACAGTCTTTGATGGGGCTGAAAAAGTCAGAACGTTTTAATGAGTAGTAAGCTATTTTGAACAAGTTCAGAAAGACTATCAAACAGGTCTCAGTCTAATCTGGAATAGTCTTAAGAGTTACATAGGCTTTTAAGTCTTGAAACGTCTTAAATATGCCTAAAAGTCTTAATGAAGTTGGGAAAAGTTTTGAAGAATCTCAATTAAGCCTCGCATAGTCGCGAACAAGCACGGAAGTGCGACTGTTAAAGAGTCTCTAAAATGTATCTGGAAGAGTATTGAAGTCTCAAAGATTCTGGAAGAATCCTGAAGAGTCCAAAACAATGCTACATGCATCTTATAAAGTCTTCAAAAAACCTGGGCAAGTTTCAATTCATTGCTCTAGTACCTCAAAACTATACATTCATTTCTTCAATACATATTTACCTCTTTTTCTTGCCGTTAGGATCTATCTGAAATAAAAAATCAAAGTTTAAGTTAATACGATTATATTCGAGAATTGACTAACAGCAGCTATTTTGAATCTGTTTACCGATGTATCAGCAGAGGTTTTCACAGTTTTGCTCGGAGGACCAGCAGCATCCACATTACCTAACTTTTTCCACATTTTTTCGGCTAATGACCACGAATAACAGATGACTTTTTCGTTTTCACGAACAATTTTCGTTTGCCCTTCTCTTATACCCGGTTCACGTAAGATTTCTGGTCCTGGTAAACTGAAAAGTAGCACAAAATTGCAACATAAAATTCACTCGATTTTTCCATCATGATTAACATGAGTGCTTAGTTATTGTAGATTTTACATAGCTATATTAATTTTGAAACTCCAAAAATGGAGATGTCTAACATTATTATCCTGATCCATATTATACATTTTCGGCGCTTTCAACTGAGAAATCCCATTCCTTGGAATAATCATTTCTCGCAGTTATTCTATTCGGCTGCACTCACAACTCACCGAGATACTTTTGAGCGACCCATATACTTTTTAAATGGAACTGAAAAACTGGCACATTCTTTGGCAAATGCATTCAACGTTTCTTGATCAGCTTGTCGTTTTTCGTCAGCTGTAAATATTCTGATCACGCCGTCACTACATAAAGTTGTAAAACAGCAGATTAAAGGAATCTGGTAAAATTCTCATGAGTTTGATAGAAATTATAAGACGGTTACATACTTAGAGCCAGTAACGATATCGTTGTTTGAAAGGAGTTCGACAGCCCAAATGCTCCGCGCTGGTAATGTAATCGTTTGTAAATGTTGTCCTCTTGACCACAGCAGTAGACAACGATCTTCACCACTGCTGACAATAATATTGTCAAAAATCCGAATACTGCAATTAAATATCAAGATCATTAGATAGAAAACAATTACATTCTTTTGCTTCATACAAAATTACCAAGGTGAGTGAGCGGGGGGGGGGGGGTTAAATTTGGTAGTATTGTGGAAAAAATCATCGTTCGCAAGCAAATGTTTTCAATTTCCAGGTAATTTCAAAAGAAAAATCCACCGGGTATTCTCCATGAGCCTGTCAAGTTGGCGGCTCACTTTCTTCAGAGGCAAATGCTGAATCAAAGAACAAATACCAAACAATACATAGTCTTGTTTAAACGAAAAAAATTTGGTCACTCACCAATAAACGTAGTTAGGATGCCCATAAAGAGCCTCCAGGCATTCACCGGTAACAACAGACCACCTTCGAATGGTGGTGTCATTGGAGCATGACAGTATTTCATTATCGTTAATTTCCACCAAATCTCGAACACAATCCTCGTGACCTAATGGTCATACATACATGAATGTCTTCAAAGTAGTCATGTGAATTGAATATTAGTGCACTACGAGAACAAAAGAATACCTGTTAATGTCTTTACCAAATCACCATTTACGTTGAAAAGTCGTATCATTTTATCTGCTGACCCCGTAACAATTAAATCCCGTTTCATATGCAACACCGCCCAAACTGAAATTTGATTTATTCGTATGGTTAGTTCGCATTTTGAGCCAGACTTGGAAATAGTCCACATTCTTACAGTTGTATCCCAAGATGCACTAAGGACTACATTGGTTCTAATACTGTTGACTACTTTGCACACTGAAACGAGAATACTTCAGATGAAAATCTGCCTGACGATGAACATTTGTATCAACTCTGGAGATTTCATAAAACTTGCCTGTATTACTGTGCCCTGAAAGTTGCTGTATTGGAGTAGAACAGTCAGGATCAAATACAAGTATAAGATTGTCATTTCCTCCAGTTAAAACTAAACCGTACTGAAATTCGTCATTCGGTGGTATTACACATACACAAGTGATGAATTTCGAATTCAGATGCTGTTCTCCGAGATAAGTTTCAGCCTCTAGGTATTTTCCAGTCAACCTAAAACAATATAAAATTCTGAAAATTTCCTACAAATTTTTCAGTTCTGTTTAACATTCTGCTAGTAATGCAGAAGAATGATTAACGAGTAACAACTGACTGATGATTGATAATGACAATTCACAGGATATTTTCCATTACCAATCACATATGAGAGTATGTTCAAGGAAATTACTTTTCTGTTCGCCATAATTTGGCAGTTTTATCTCGAGAACATGAAAGTATAGAGTTATCTTGGGTGACAGCTAATCCCAGCACATCAGATTTATGGCCACACAGAACTGAACGAAGCTTATAAGACATTATTTCAGTTCCGATGATGGTCGTTATACATTGACGACGTATTTCTCTACATTAAGATGAGAAACTACGCATCCACATCAATAACACAATTATTTTGTCAATAACGGTTATTTTTTAAATAATACTTGAATCTTGAATCTAAATTTTCCATAAATTCGAACACTTTAAACAGCTAACTACTGACTGCAGCGCAGAAGAAGAAAAATAGTGATAAGTGATAAGACTGATAAGGTGATTCCAGAAATCGTACATGGAGACTGCAGACTGTAGTTTCTGTCAATTCAGGAGGAGCAGGCACTTAACGTACTCTATCATTTGATATTCAATCAATCCCGTTGTTTACCAAAATAAGAATGTTGTTTCTCTTTCTTGTTGTTTAGAGTTCAAATTTTTTTATGGAAAATTTAGTTTCAAGATTCAAGTAATATTATTTAAAAAATAACCGTTATTGACACAATAATTGTGTTATTGATGTGGATGCGTAGTTTTCTCATCTTAATGTAGAGAAATACGTCGTCAATGTATAACGACCATCATCGGAACTGAAATAATGTCTTATAAGCTTCGTTCAGTTCTATGTGGCCATAAATCTGATGTGCTGGGATAAGCTGTCACCAAAGGTAACTATACTTTCATGTCCTCAAGATAAAACTGCCAAATTATGGCGAACAGAAAAGTAATTTCCTTGAACATACTCTCATGTGTGATGAGTAATGGAAAATATCTTGTGAATTGTCATTATTGAACATCAGTCAGTTGTTACTCGTTCATCATTCTTGTGCTTTACTAGTGAAATGTTAAACAGAACTGAAAAATTTTTAGGGAATTTTCAGAATCTTATAATAATGAGCAAGAAGGTAACCTAAGAAACAGTCAGCATGCTGGAAAAGTAATAGTTATTTCAGCAATTACTGTTTCCAGAAAAAGTTTGTTAAATAATGAGAATAATACCTATATGAACCTGGGCCGATTTTATGTATTAAAAGGGTTATAAATAACTGATAGTTTACCATTTACAATTAGTGAAGAAAGGTTGTTCAACATTGTAGTTTATGGTACTATTTGTGGCGAACAAGTCTCTGACAATTTTGTAGGTGGTTTCCTGTTCCTGCAGTTTTCATAAGGCCAAGCTTCCAAGATGCGTGTACTGTGTTCTGGAGACCTATTATGAAACTTTTATCACAATACCAGAAATTGTTACAGTGGTAACCATAGGTCTCCTAGACTAAAGCGCTCAATATTCGGTCTGTCCAGCGCTAGTATTGCAGATGAAAAGAGGAATGTTTTTGGCACGAGTACAAAAGGGTTTGACAAAAAGGTTCACATTTTCATAACTCTGGGACTACAGGAAGACAAAATCTAGAGAATGTTCAGCGTGAGCCATTACACTTCAATCCACAGATCAAAAAGCACCTACAGTTTTCTCAACATTGACGATAACTATGCCATAAATATGTTAAATGAAACTTGAAACGACTGTTAGCGTAGGTTTTAAGTCCTCTAGAGAATCAAGACTTTGTAAGCCTGTTCTAGGCTCGTTAAGATTATGTTTAGACTCATCACAAATTGTTAAAATCTGTTCAAAACCATTTTAAGACTTATAATGATTGCGTTACGAGTATGTTAACTCCTGAATAATCGTTAACGCACTGCCAAATCTTACTAAGACCAAAATGGTTCCATTTTGCCCATTGGTACATCAACTACAAATATTAAAGACACTCTTAAGAACAATAAGGAATAACGAATTTTTTCAAATCCACAAACGAATCTTGAGCAAGTCCAGGAGACTCCTAAATAGTATTACTAGCATATACCTTCAAAAATTTTCAGATGGTTGGGCAAAAAGTAGATGTGTATTTAAATAAAATTTTATGCGGATCAATTTTTTTTTTTAAAAATTATAACTGTTGGAGAATATCATTACCTTATATGTCATACAAGAAGAGGTAAAATCTGGTTCTTAGAACTAGGGAGTCCAAAACAGAATAATAAATACACCGGGTGGATCTTCGAATAACAAGAAGTAATGTATTTCCATTTCGACATTCATCAGAAACACAAGGGTTACATATATTATTTGATATCACAAAGCAAAGCCACACCTCTGAGTGTCCAATGACGAGCGTTAATATCAGTTTCAAAGTCGATGGAACCGATGTAATTTGAATCAGAGCGTTGCGGTTTCCTATAAATGGGACATTCGTACAATCTGGGTTCCTTTCCGGCAGTAGTGTTCACTGCTCGAATATGAATCACTGGCATTTGTTCGTACAAGACTTTCGGTTTGCTTTCAATGAGTTTACCAGATCGGCGGTCGAGACTCGCTCCCTCGAGAAACAACCCGTGCACATAAACTCCTTCAACTGGTGGCGAAGTAATCTCTTCTTTATTGACTCGGGTGATCTCATTTTGCAAGACAACCGAATCAAGAGCCCATCCTTTGTGAGCTCTTGTTACCTCCTGGAAATATTGCAATAGCAAGTAAAATACACAGGTATTTGAGAATGTTTACAAAGGCCGAATAAGTTATATCAAATATATTTTTTGCGAAACTGATGATACGACAATACAAACGTACCTGTCTCATCGCAGTGAGGAATCCTTGAGGATTGAAAAATCCAGTCATCCAGAATACAAGCGGTCTACCGGAAGCACACCACTTCCGGAATTGTGTATCACGTTCCAGTAATTCAGTAAACCAAAATCCTAAAGTTGCAGATTCCCACGAGACCTAAAAAAAAAAAAATGAAGTGTTGAATGTTTCTTTGTGTTTCTAAGTTACCTTAAAAAGTGGTGAATAAGATCACTGGGGTAAATAGGATCATATTATGTATTCAGTATTCAACTGCAATACACTGGAATCTAATAAAATGTAACACAATCAGTGCAGCCAATTATAGAAATGTTGAAGTTGCAGCATCTTCACCAGAATTACCTTCTTCAACACAAGTGTGATAGTTAGTAAGCCAATTCTGTCGGGAAATACTATATCATAGTATATATGTATTTGTAGTCTCATAAATTTCATTCAACCAACTTTTTTCCAAGCCTGAGGTACTCGAGCATCATACATGGCGTCCAACGCTTCTTTCAAAGAACTGCTCATCACAATTGTACCATCAATAGCTAGTTTCAAATTGCAAAGCGTAGAGTGAACTTCCACAATAACTTTCTGCATTCTGTCGATTTCTTGACGTAAAAATATATTCATAGGCAACAAAGGCCCCATTTTTTGCAACGCTTCTTTCACCTGTATAACAGAACAGAGGAAATAATTAGTATAAAACCGATACCCAAAACTGTGGCAGGTAATAAACTGGAATTTTGGAAACGAATCAAACCTCGTAATTATTATATGGTTTGGGCAGCTTTGACAGCATGTCTTCGGCCAGCCTGTATACAACACTTTCTCTAGTTTCTCCTCCCTGTACACCGCCTTCCTTTGGTTGCACATTCAAAATTGCATCCAAAATACCTTTAGCTGTATTTATTTGGTATCTGAAAACAAAACAGAGAAGATACAGAAATAAATTGGTTTAAAAAAAAAAACGGATGGATTCATATTGTAGGTGCCTATACTTATGTTATGTAGTGTGAACCACAAAATACTTACAAGAGGCGTTCAAAAGTTAAGGTGACAAGGACTATTATAAATAACTATAGATTGTATAAAAACTTTATTTTACAAAATTTGAAAATATATAGCCTTAAACTACTTCTCAACATAGTTACCTTCCCAACTGAGGCTTTATCCCATCGGTTTAATAACTTGTAGGTGCCTTCCCAACAGAATTCAATCAAAAATCAATTTAGAACTGTCTTTTGTAGTTCGTCGTCGTTTTTAAACGAGTTCCACTCAGGTATCTTTTTAAAATACCCACAGAAATGAGTGAAACCCGGTGGCTGCCGAATTAGGAGAGTGGGCTGGGTGCGCGGTAACATATAACGACTTCAACAAAGCAGTAGTGACACAAGAGGTAGGTGGTTATGCGTTATTGCCTTGCAAAAGCAAACACCTCGCCTCAGTCGGGTATATAACTACGTTGAGAAGTACTTTAAGGTTGTATCTTTTCAAATTTTGTACAATAAACTGTTTATGATTCATAGTTATTTCATAATAGCCCTTGTTACCTTACTTTCTGAACGCCCCTTGTATAAAGATTATTATTTATACTTACGTAATATCGGCATTAGGATGTAATCCAAAAACTTCAGGACTGTCTATCAGGGGAAGACTGTTTATGTAATCAATATATCCCTGCAATGTTGAATTATTATGATTCAAACTTGTTAACCTGGTCTACATGTAGGTCTCTAAGTCAACTTTAAAAATACGAACAAAAGAGAAAGCTAAGATTATAATTACTTGTATGTTTCTAGTTGAAGGCACTTTGTAATTTTTGAAAAATTCGAATCCTGGACGAAGTAAAATGTCACAAAACCAGACCTGTTCGAAAATGCTCGTGTGAGTTCAGTGAGTAGAGTAAAACGGAATGCTTAATACCTTCAGTTGGAAATAAATAAATCTGTAGCCTACCTGAGTAAACGTTGTTAACAACCGTTTATCAAAATCATCAGTCACTCTTCCACCATATTGGACTTCACCCAACATATAACATACGGTAGGCCATGATATTCCCTGAAACATTACAAAAGTGTTTGAAAAGACTCGGTTTAAAGTAGGATATTTTAAGGCAGTGAGACCGATTGGCGAAAAATTGGTCGTAGAGCCTCATCAGCATCATCATCATCAGGTGCCACATCCGTTGCCGGATATTGGCAGTCGCTGTTCCTGAGTGGGTTAGTCGGGGTAGTTTGCCGTTGCTTTTCCCACGCTTTTGTTGCGTTGAAGTTTTCCTTCTCTGTGCCAATGTGTTTTCACGACGTTGAGTAAGCTGGCCACAACCTGTACACGCACAATGCCGAATCTTTCTGATCTGGTGATAACACGCGCTGTGATTGTAATGCCTTGTTCGTTCGAACTGGCAGTGTTACAGAGTGCGCTGTTATTCAGTCTGTGTTCACTAGGATGTTTGGAAGGGGGTATTCGAATAACACTAGCTTTCCGGCACTGGTGGGACTCGAACCCGAGATGCAAAGATTGCGAAGCGGGCACGTTTCAGTACTCAAAAACGCTAAATGAGACTTATGGGAAAATGCCTCAATTTTCAATCAATCAAAATACGGATCATCAAGTGGGTTACAAAAGTCTCACATCAGTCAATTTTGTGTCTTAAGAACTGTTCCCTCCAGAGAGGCATTTCAGGTAGGTACCTAACCGTTTTGTTGTTTAGCTCTTCAAGTATCTCGAATTGGTCTGAGTTTCTTATTGACTCTTAGCAGTAGTGAAACACTCCTCAACTAGGTATATAGAGTATCGGCCACAACAGAAATCTTATGTACATACTTTTTTGGGGTCCATGTCATCCAAATGATTTTGAATAAATTGTACACTAGCGAGGAAATCAGCCTCGTTGAATTCATACGGCACATTCCACCCTAAGGGTCCGAATTTTCTCCTTTCTTGCACAACGGTGTGTAGAAAAGCGACTGCGTATAATAATGGAGGCCACTGATTCTGAGTTGAATAATCCAAAGTGTCCTGAAGGTTAAAAATCATTTAAACAGAATTAAAAAGAAAGTGGGTTATTTCCACTAATACTATATGAATTTTAGAGTAGGTATGCTAGCGCCACACTAGAATGAAAGGATGAGTAAACATTTAACAAAAGTTTACCTGGGTGATATTTTGGTAAGTTCTTTTAAGACTAGATCTTATTCCTTGCGGCGGTTCGTTGGTGAACTTGATCGACATCTGAAATTTCAATGGCACAATTTATTGCAACATTACTTGCGTCTATATCTTGGATGTTGGTTCACCTTGATTGACAGAGATATCGCTGGGTAATCACGAGTTATTTATACCTGCAAAAGGCCAATAGGAAACTGGGGATGTACTTCGGTTGTTAACCACAATCTGAAATATTCGTGCACCGGCTCATTGTCAGTCAATGAATCCATGATTTCACCGCAGAATGGAAGAGATAAATGAATATTTTGAAGCAGAATCCACTCTCCACTAACCATAGCATCGGTTATCAACTGTCGCGCGATTATTTCTTGACCTTGTCCCATGGATACCGAACGAATGACTGTAATATAGGTATAAGTAAATTTATCGATTAAATCGTTTTTAATTCCAAAAAGCAAAAGAATCTACAGTGTACGCACCAATGGATTTTGATTTTGCAAGTGATTGTATTTGCGAAGTAGGGTCTGAACCAATTGATAGCAAGCAAATTAATGGCGTTCGAGGTTCAGATTCTTCCAAAGTAACTTCGAGATTGAGGATGCATGATTCTCCGTACTCAGCTCCCAATGATTCTGAAATGTAATATCCATAAAGATTTGCTGTTACGAATTTCCGAGATTTTCAGAACAGAGGTATCGTTCTCAGAACCGTACCAACGATGTATTTTTTAGCTTGTGACAATGTTCGATCAGGGCTCCAGGAACGGATCAGGAGCAATTTCCTGAAGACGTCCAATATTTTACCATAACCACAGGGGATGTCCTCTTCCTCTGGACGTTCTTTCTCGTACCACGCCCGCCATTCTTTTTCATTTTGCTTGATCTGGAAACGAATAATTGCGAGTATTAGGTATACAGCGTGTAAATGTGTACGCTTATCTAAATAGGTATCCACCAATAAAGGAGAATAGGTAATTGAAGTTTCAATCAGTTCAGCTGGTGACTTAAAAATCTGTGAAAAAATAAATAAACTACATAATTTTTCTCACTTTGTTTAGTATATTTGAAAACACCGACAATTTACTAATCTCGACCAAATTCAACCATGTGATGTCTAAAATCCACCTGAAAGGTTTTGGGGTCACTGCGTTCAAGTCTAGGGAAGCGCCACCTACACAGAAAACGTTTTTCATTAAACACTGAGACTTGCTTGTTGAGTTGGGGTAAATAGGCAAATACCCTAGACGGGCAGATAATAGAAATACCGACAGATGAAAAAGCATGGGAGTCTAGTCGACCGAATGGATAGCGCGTTGGTTTCGGAATCCGGAGATCCCGAGTTCGAGCCTATGTAGCAACTCGCCAGATTTCGACCTAGGCCGGTTTTTCGGCCAGAAGGGAAGATAGCTCAGTAAGACAGCCCTAACAGCCTTCCCGACGTGTATCTGAAGTAATACTCAAAAGGGCGGATTCCAGGGCTCGGACTGACAGTAAATTAGAAAAAGAGATGAAAAAGCAGAGCAAAAATACATTTGAAAGGGGTAAGGCGTCTGGGGAGGCTCTCGGGCACCCCCTCAGACTTTTTTGCTGGTTGGCAAGATCAGGTGAAGCGTCAGAAAAATGGGAACACTAACTGATAAACTGACAGAGAATTCCGTTTCACCTTTTCTTCTTCCTTCTATTTTTACTTTTGCTGATTTCAACTGTTCGATGGCAAAATTAATGTTTTGTAATTAGGAAAACTTGGATTTCCTCGGCTCTCCTAAAGCTCCAACAAAATGAAGGTCCTCAAGAAAGCGAGACTATCAAACAAAGTGAAGATAGAAGCAGACAGATGATAAGCGGATTTTAAGAATATCATTAGGAGAAAGGAGACAAATTGGAGATGCGTGTTTTTTTTTTTTAAAGGTAAGAGGGGGTTGAATATAGGCTCACTATTTGTCTCTGACTTTCTTGCTACTTTTCATATAGTTTAAGTAGGGATTTGTTTGACGTCTTCTCAACAGTGGGGAGAGAGGATGACAGATTTTGTAGTACATTGAGAGATATGTTTACCTTTAATAAATGTCATAAATTCTTCGTGGGTGATGGTCCCTTTATGACAATCAATTTTCATTGCCAACATTAACGTAAATAACAGCTTGTGTCTTTCGTATAAACTGCGTTGGGTGAATTTCCACACTTCGAATGTCAAATATTTCAGGATGTTCTCAATTCGTTCTTCCGTATCAGAACTTTTCATTGATCTGAAAAAAAAAAAAAGTTCAAAAGAGGAAGTGTTAAGACCAAACATGAAATTTAAAAGAGTTATTTTCTATATGTGATTCTTCGAGTAGAATCTCCACAGTCGAAAAGTTCTTTTAAAAAATCCCAAATTGAATTTTTCAAGTTTTCAACGAGTAGTTTCACAAGAATTTAGGAAAATCCTGAGTACCTATAAGCTAAAATTGAATGGTCAGCAATTGTTATTAAGGTAGGTGCGCCAAATAAGGCCCGGGCCCCTAATAATCTTGGCTGCTATGCTTTGTGCTGCAAAACGACCTGAAGGAAAGTTGTTGTATTTTCATCTGGTAACACTGAGCATTTGTTTCGGTCGCGTTATCAGTCGTGGATAGAGAGAGAATGACAACAAAAATTTTGACTGGCTAAAATTTTAGCGGAAACGTTGTTGTCGAGAATGTTAGGAAGCGTTTAAAGTGAATAATAAAATTTCACCCGAAAATCGACGTTTATTTGTTGTTGACTTATATTGTTAATTAGAGAATGAAGAAAAAAAAAATCTTCGAACGAGTATTTTATTGGTGAGTAATCGGCTAACGATGAAAAAATGTGAATTGTACCTCAATAAGGCCCGATTACGTTTAACGATCTTCATTAACTTTTTTCCGCACGATGTCAAATTATTAATACTTACTTGTTTAATTCAATGTCAGATATTGGTTTTATAAACTTTTTTGCAGTTTCAGATTTTTCTTTTAATCGGGCCTTATTAGGATTTAGGTCGGTCCGTATTAGAATACACCGGGACTTATTAGGTTTTCAAAAATGAAACTTTTCAATCGAATATTTCACGAGCACTATGAGGTGAAAAAAAAATCCGAAAGTAATGTTCTAGATTAGTAATGAAATGTACATGCCAAATAAAAACAAAAAAACAAAAACAACATTCATCCTAAGACAGAAATTGACCAAAACCAAACATAGGACCTTATTGGGCGCACCTACCTTACTAGAATAGCCTATGTTGCTAACATTCGTGTTAGAAAAGCTGGCTTAGACCACAATGAGAAAGAGCTCTTTTAACTTCTTACTTCGTAATTGAATCATCAAAGATATTCAGAAATTGTTTCAGCGAATTTTGGTACATAACATTGACATTGCCCATTTCTACGATCAAGAAATAGAGAATGGAACCGCGAGCAGCCACTGCTCTGTATTCCTCCCTTGCGATCATTATTTTCTTTTCGGTTTGCTCGGAGACTTGTAATTTCGCGTTGACTTCTTCGGCCGTCATCTTCGTTTCTTGCAGCACTTCAATTAAGGCTTCATCGTCCACTAAAGACCCCTAGACATAAACAAAAACGGTACGTTGTGTTATATAAGCAACAGAATGGAATTTCAAACTGGTACATATTTCTGCCCAGGGGCGGACTAAGACCATGAGGTAAATCCAGTACCATCTAGGAGAGTTAGTTAGATGGGATCTGGTGATTTTCTAACGATTTTGATCTTACGGAAATTCAAAATTTTGGCGTGTTGTTTATTTTATCGAAATTATTCGAGAATCTGCTCTAAAGCCCAATTTCATTAGTAGAGTGGAAATCTATTGTAAATACAAAATTCTATGATCTAGAAATTTTGTATTTTTGTACTCTCATCATCGCAAACCGTCAGTCTGTTAATTCATCATTATTTATTTATTTATTTTATTTATTTACAGCTTGTGTCAACGGTCGATCGACGCCTAATTAACTCGCCCATTTTAAAGCATTTGCCTCCGCCACTTTCCTCCATCCCAATATATTTTGAGCGATCCCTATCCAGCCGGCACCTACAGTCGCAACTAGTTCATCACGCCAGCGGGCTGGGGGCATCCCCTTTTCCTGTTACTGTCATATGGGGTCCACACCGACAGCTTGTAATCCCAGTTCTTATTACCTCCACGGGCTAGGTGCCCTGCACGTTTAAATATCAATTTTTTAATTTTGTAATCAATATCTCTAAGTTTTGTTTTTTCCAAGATTTTTTCTTTCCTGATTTTGTCCTTGAGAGTAAATCCCAAGATACTACGTAACATCGAAAATGGTTTTATTTAATCTATTCAGGTTTTTCTTAGTTAGAGACCAAACTAGAGAACCATAAGTAAGAACTGGAACTATACAGCTTTGAAATATTTTACTTTGGTTGAAATTTTCATTTTACTTTTGAAGATGTGTTTTTGAACCCAAAAGGTCTTCCATTCATTAGCTGTAACGTTTACCAATTTCGCCAGTCATTTTATTTTTAATTGATACCATTTGGCCCAGATATGTATATTTTGGGACTTTTTCGATTACAAAGTTGTCGGTCTGGATCTCCCTGAGACTCTGTCATCTGATGACATAATTTTGGTTTTTGAGGTGTTCATCGCTAGACCTATTCTCGCACATTCTTTACTGAGATCTGTGATCATCTCCTCGAGTTCTTCTAGATTTTTTCCCAACAGTAGGTACATTCATCATACTTCGCATTAATTATTAGAATTTAAAGTACCTAGGTACTTTCAATCTGGTGTAATATTTACAATTTTCCAGTACACAAGTTTTCTCAGGTAACTATATTGAGGATTGAGACCATCGGTTGAGCTTTTTTTACAAGTCCTCGTTTGATAGCTTCAATTAAATATTTTCTAAGAACTCAAAATGGTGGTGTACGATACTGTGTCTTGTCCCAAATAAGCATGAATAAGTTGATTTTGGATTCCTTAGTAATAATAACTTTTATTAGAAAAACTGAGAAAGATTCCAAGTGAGTCAACGACAAACCAGCCAGGCCAGGAGACATTTTCCTCTTGCTCTCTGAGACAGTCCGCTCCTGCTAAAGTCAGTTTTGAATGTAACTTCCATTGTTATCTTACTTGAGAGGAAGTCAAACGATGAAGTAAATTACTTTCCAACTCTTTCATAGTACGTTGATTTTTGATTACGGATTCGAATAATGTCATTCTTTCGGTTTCCAAATCCGACTTTTCGGTTGATATGACACGTCCTAGTGCAGCAATTTAAAAGAGATCAAACATGTAGATACTAGGTAATTACTACACGGTATAATGGGGTGAATAGAGATACGTTTCATCTTTGAACGACTATACATATATGGGAGGGGCAACACTGTACTCTAGCGAGTGTGAAAAAGTTGCATCTCAATAAGTACATATAATCACCCTAACCCATCACTGTGTATAACCACTTGGCATACACTGAAAAAAAAAAAGTGCAGAGCGATAAAGAAATATCCATTTGGACAGAATCTGGGCTGAATAGAAACACGCATTGAGTTTCTCCACCAGGATAGAAAATAAAGCGCGAAAAGATGTAGGTATGCAAACTTATTTATTAATGATGCTTGAACTACATTCATAAACATAAATCTGACTCAACAAAATCACATTCCAAAATAATACATCTTCGTTGGAACTTTCTGTTGATACTGTGGAACTACATCATTCGCACTTCTTTACAATACATTCTCATCTCCCAGAAACGACATCACAGTATCATGTACTGAATTCCGAACAAATTCCACTTGGTAACGCTACTATCAATTATTAGTGTTGCCATACTCCGTGGTTCAAAAATACTTCCCGTTTTGTCTCTATTTTCACCCTAGTAGTTCCCATTCACCCCACTGTACGATATTGGGATGTTAACATTGCCTAGGTAGCGCTAGTGTAGTACACTAACACAAACTAAGTAACACTCAACACACTGAATACTTCCGGGGGATTATTTCAGCTTCCCTATTTTCCTACGTCAAAAATCACGATTTTCAATTTCACGTAATTTCATTAATAAGGATCCATGGAGGTTATTCTTTTTTATCCTGATAGGTAGCTCAATGCTATAGCTGAAATTATTTCACCAATTTGCTTTTATTTTTATATTGCGCAAAAGGTGTTCAAAGATCACTCATTTTACACGTTTTTGATATGAAAACGAGTAAAATTATCCCCTTGCTGTAGGAGCAGGGCTACCACCATAGGTACTTTTGGTTTACTTCTCAATGTATAGTATGTATGCTCTTAGCATTTAAAAATATACTAAGAATAAGTCTTAAGAATTACCCAGTAACTGATCTTCAAGTCCTTGCATAGTAACCGTAAAATCAATGATGGACGTTTTAGCGCTCACTTCCGGACTGTAAGCTGGATTTGGAAGTTTTGTTGTGATGTACAATGTAAAGCCAGGCATCACATCGTTTTCTTTATCCCCGACAACAACCTGTCACAAGGAAGAGTAAACATATGAAGAAAGTTCAACACATTATTCAAGAAGGATGTTCTTAAATATGAGATTCTTACCTTTTCTATGGATCCTGATTTAATGAAATTCTTTTCCAGTACGTTGTCAATAACAGGATCCAGTTCTTCTCCGACATCTTCAATTAATAATGGTCGTCCCAATGATAAACAATCTTCCAGATGATTTCTGAAGTATTTATGATTCAGTGAAGTTATCTGCAATATTTAGACGCAAATGTCAATAAGAATGTGAGTATGAGTATATCAGGGTGCCTCTGCACCCAGACCATTTCTCTCAATCTGTCTTGTTTCAGAGGTCAATTGCGTGATCAAGAAAAAGGAATGAAAACTGGATGTTGGGTATCAGTAGGATAGAAAAGATTACTCGCCCAGTCGACCAAGGGCGAGTGGACCCGAGCGCGAATACGCGACCTCGATCAGTGGACAGGCAAGTCCAATAGGGAACTGAACTTCCATCGGACCTACGCAGCCACGGGTGCTTATATCGGATAGCAATAGAGCCAAGTACCGTGTGCACATAATGTGATCGAGGGGTGGAGGATAACCCCTGGCATATCCTGTTCGAGTTTGAGGTCTGGGAGCAGGAGAGGCACGGGACAGTAACAATATACCATCCCTAGAGCTGCAGCTGTTGCAGATCCTTCCTGCGTCGCCACCCGTATCAAGATGAGGAAATGAGGGGTAAAGGAAGGAAGCGTAGTCCGGCTGTGGGGTACCTGAATTCCAGGTTAATAGGGCGTCCCATAACGACCTGGCAGGACAGCGCAAATCCTAAACAAGAAGAGGCAAAATGGGAGCCCAGGCCAGCCTCAAGACGTCCCTTGGGTCACCGATGCGATACTGCAAAGGGTAGTTTTCGGGGCCAGGGGTGCGGTGTCTGAGGAGCCATTTAGATAAGCGTGCATAACCATATATGCTCCCCAAGTGAGGATGAAAAGGATACAGTTTCAACTTTTCTTAATTAACATCGGATGTATATTCATATTTCTAAATTTGATAATCGTAGAAATAACAAACAAACCTGCAGTTCATTGCTCGCTTCCTTATTTTTGATCCACATTTTCCCTTGACCTTGAGGGTCTATGAGTAATGCATACGAGCTCGATTTTGTTATGATTAATGCATTCTGAACGGACAGCTCGTCATTCGGTAGTCCTTGCAACGTCCACTCAGACACCTGAAATCATAGATTCGAGTAATTGTTCCCGATGCTTAGGTTTCCCGGACCGGGTGGAAGGACTTAAAGAGGATGTATTCTGCAGTGAGCCCGGTAGCTATCTTGAGACACCCTCGGTAAGACCGAGTAAAAAAGGGGAGAAAGAGGGTTTCTTCCGGGTAGTCGTCGTTTATTGGTGGAGAATGGTGTAAACCAGGCGTGAAGTGGGCTGAAAAGGGTGGTTTTTCCGCGGGCGTAAAAAAGGTGTTTCATTAAGCATCGGGTTCTTTGAAGCGCCCTCTAACGTTTGACATAAGTACCTTATCACACAACTCATCTGTGCAGCGGCTGCATAGCGTTGAATCTTTCCCCCAAGGGTGGTTCAAAATTACCCCGTGGTGGGCAAAGCAACCCTGTGTTACGGTTGTAATCAAACTGTTGGTCGGTATCAGTTATTTTTCATTGATATTATTATTGTTGGTCATATTGTTAGATTTGATCGTTTTAGTCCTTGTGATGGACGGTTTCTGGATTTGGTTGTTTCCGACCACGTGTAAAATTTGAAGGTTGAATTTAATCTATACTCAAGTTTGTAGATTTGGTTCATCGGCCATTTTTGAATGAACTTGGTTTTATTTGTGGGGCTATTTAGTCTGAGCTGTTTTATGTAGTTTTTGGTTGTTCTTAGTCCAATGTCTCTTTAAGTAACTGTTTTCGAACGGGTTTGTTCAATATACCTAGATCAGATTTTGTTGAATACCCTGTTTCGTCAATCTAGCACTTTTCATCAATTGAGCTGACGTATGTCAGTTTTGAGCTGTGTCTATTTTCACTGTTTCTTAAGTTTGATTCAGTCAGTATTGGGATGTTCTTTAGTGCTGTACTGTTCCCCCGAATTGGAAACGATGCATTAGTTGCGGACTGTTTGGCACGCTGAGCTGTTTATGTGAGCGACGGAATTCATAGGCAAGATGACAAAACTCTTTGCTTTAGAATTTTCGAGGAGCACCCCTACTCTCTATGAACCCTAAAAAAAATATCATGTTTTGCACTTTTAAATCTCGTTTAGGAGTGTTAATGACCTTTTTCTTTTAGCCGAAAAGAGGCCGAACTTCTTGGATTTCAATTTCAGTGAAAAAAGAATCTATTATTCCATCGCTGTTGGACACATCGAGAGAAAATCAATTCAGTGTTCTTACTGTGGCGGTCTCGACCAGCATGCTTGTAATGTTGAGGTTCTCAGTAAACGGTATCAAATGAGATTTTAAAATGCGCATCCAACATTTAATCAATCTTGCTCGAAATTCTTGATTATAAGGTCCGCAATAAGATAAAAAGCCAGTAGCCAACAATACATCTCCAACTAGCCTGTAAGTTATAAAGTCAAATAAAACTCTCAATTTCTATCTTGATTATAAGGTTTGCGATAAGATAAGAAACTATAGTAGCCAGCAACATATCTCCAACCGATATGCAAGTTCTAAAATAAAATAGAACTTTCAATTTCTATTCCCAAACTTAGAGAAAGTAATTTAGTGAGGTAGGTATTCCAAATGATACCCTACCTTCCGTGTTGCTTCTTGAATTCCTTGCTCTGTCTTGTCCAGCGAATTTTCTCGCCTCCTAAGCCATTGATGAGAGCAGTGGCAGCCGTCATTTTTCGGAGACAAACGTTCGCAGCATCAGTTAACCTCTGCTTCTCGGCAACAGCCGCATCATATTGCGCTTTCACTTGGTTCAACGACTGCTCTCTATCTGCCAGTTCGTTTTCAGTCTTGGCCAAATCATCCATAGCGAGTTTCAGTCTAGCTTCTTGCATCGCTAAATTGGCCTAGAAAACAATCACAATACCACCGAAGTTTCTATACCCTTGTCGCATATCTAGTCCAGACTGAAAAACGAGTCGACATAATTACATGGACATAATGATTTCTTTCAAGAATTTATGCCACAACAACTAGCTCTGTGTTTCATCAAATGAAGTAAGGCAACACGCGAAGCTCCTCGCTTTAAGGTATGCGTGACGGAGAAATTGCAGATCTAAATTCCAAGACGACATATCGAGAACATAGCTCAACGAATAAACAGTATCTGCATTTGGTAGTCAAACTCAGCAAGGGGTTGAGTCTGCGAATAATGAGAGATATCGAGTGAAATATCGATACGAATGTTCACTCAACATTATCGACCTCAAATATGTCCTCGACTTTGACTCGCTTGTCAAGTCAAAACTATCCTGGGTTTGCTGTTTGGCATTTAACTCGACATCCAGCTCGACTGCGCGACAGAGGGTGATGGCAAATTCAAACTAAACATGAACAGCACACAAAACTTAAGTACCTTCAACGGCAAAACTTCTCGATTAACGCTGTGGAAAAATGCCATAGCCTTTGTCCAGGACAACAAACCAGCTACGTCGCCGCAAACACGCTTCGCTGTATCCATGTTGTAATCCTCCATTTCGAAATACGGCTGCAGTAATTCAACCATCTCATTGTTAATGATATCTTTGGGATAGTTTTGCAGTTGTAAAAGAAATGTTGTGCTTGCCATCATCTGCGTTGCAAAATTTTATAGTAAGTACCTAAACGAGACAAGAGTTCGAAACGAACAAAGGGTTACACCAGGGCTGGGATTACATCTTACTTTCAATGATTCAGCCCACGATGGTTTTGGGCACGGCGCCGTTGTATCGGCTATTACCGGGTGCAGCTTCCTCAGAAACAAAATTAGTACGCAGTCCATTATCCTCATGATCAAATGAGGAGGTCTTCCAAGTTTGCGGACAGTTGCTAAAAAGAAATTTTCCATTAGAACCTGACACGGTTTCGACGTGAGTTCAAATATACTGTACGATACGAATCAATGGGACTTCTTACCAATATGAGCTTGCTTGATGGTATTCAATGCTGCTTCCGCTTCCATTAACGCTGGTTTAGCAGCTTCCAGTTTTTCCTCTGCCACTGATTTTTCCTTCGCAATACTGGCTACCAGTATTTCAGCTTTCTCCTTCACCTGCATTACCTGGTTTTTCACCAGTTCAGCTTGTCGAGCTCTTTCGGTGACCTCGTTGAGAACCTAAAAGCAAGAATAAATAGCATACATAATATAGTTTTTCTTTTATATGCGAAACGTACTAAATCCTCCCCTTAAAATATGAGTCAAAATATGAGTAGAGATTTCAGCTCTTTCATTTCACCCATCGAATAAGACTTAGAATAAAAATTCAGAAAAAAGGAAGAAATTTAGCCCTTCTTTAGGTAATAGCGTTCTAACCATCTCTGCTTTCTGCGAAGCATCTGCTAATTCTTCTTCCATAACGGCTAGGTCTTTTTTCAACAACCCAACGGATACAGACGCTTCCTCCAGTTTCGCCAGTCCGACTTCCATGCGATGGGCACCCTCGGCCAGTTCTTGCTGTTTCTTCTTGTAAATGTTCTTATACCCGTTGATGAAGTTGAGATACGATTTGGGAGTAACGTGGGTAGCTCGACGAAATCTTCAAGTATTTAAAGCTATCGGTTAGAAAAGAGATCGTGGCTAACAAAACGATACACGTACACCTAATATATACCTTTGGAAATATTCGGTTGATGTATCTGACACGATATCTTGTATCGTACCTAGAGCATTGACCAGCTCTTTCTTCACTTCTGTAGTGCACTCGATGGGAAAGTCTGATAGAAAATGACTGGCTACTTCTACAAGCGCATCTTTCGGCCAGGGTTGGAACCAGTCAACAGTGCAACCAGACACTAACGCGGGGAACTGCATGACCCGGTTACGAAATCGCTCTCCGACCTTGTATAAGAAGGGCGGACGAAAAACCGGTTTCATTAGTTCAGTCGAGCCATGAAGTTTGCGTTTCAGTTTTCAGAACATTGAGCAGGTGAGTGTAAGTTCAGAAACATACCGGTGAAAAACAGAAAACCACGTGTAGATTTTGCAGGGTTCTTTGCATGAAATATTCCATTACATTCTCTTGAGTGAGGGTTCGTTTCGGGTTCTCTCTCTTCATGATAGGGGTTAGTTCAGATACGATTTCAGCTTGTTCGTCCCTCGTGAAGAGATTTGAAATGACACCTGAAAAGTTTTAATATAATTGAAAATAAGAAATGTTAATTACATAGGCTGTCGCAAAGTAACTGAGACTAAAATTCGTACCACCCACCAACGCTACCTATCGGCCTTCCAACACAGTAGGGGAATAATTTGGTTCATTAGCTATCGCTTGAGACCACGCCGAGCTCCTTTGATTAAAAACTGGCTGTTCCAGACCAATTTGAAAGAAACCATATGCGTTGACCCCTCCAGGTTTTTTTAATTTTTTTTTTTTTTTTAAGAAGGAAAAAAGCATACGATTACAAAATTTTCTGTTAATCATCATTTTCATTACGTACCTACACGAATATGTTTTTCAAAATAAGCGTCATGTATGGCTATACAGGCGCCCATTCGTTCTTGCCATTTATCGAACGTTTTCGCGCATTCCACCGCCGGTAACGAGGAGAAAAACATCTGTGTCGCGGTGATGACCTCTAAAAAATCACAATTCACCTCACCCCACCCACCGTATAGTCCTAACCTCGCCCTCTCCGACTTTTGGTGATTTTCTCAACTGAAGGCAGCTTTACGCGGTCGTCAATTCAACACGAATCAAGAAGTCATCACCGCAACACAGATGTTTTTCTCCTTATTACCATCGGCGGAATACGCGAAAACGTTTGATAAATGGCAAGAACGAATGAACGCCTGTATAGCCACGAATGGCGCTTATTTTGAAAAAGATGTTCGTGTACTTTATGAAGATAAAAAATTTTGTAATCGTACCTATGCTTTTTTCCTTCTTTAAAAAAATCTTTAAAAAACCTAGGGGGATCAACGCATATGGTTTCTTTCAAATTGGTCTCTAACAGCGAGTTTTCAATCAAATGAGCTCGGCACTGTCTCTATCTATAGCTAATGAACCAAATTATTCCCCTACTGCGTTGAAACGCCGATAGATAGCGTTGGTGGGCCGCACACATTCTAATCTCAGTTACTTAGCGATAATCTATGTATATGATTTTATACATTTTTGAATGTCTGAGTGCGTTACTTGTACAACTAGCTCCATAGTGTGATTACCTTTTCAGGGAGAAGAGGGTAACTTACAGCAAAATAATTTAAATCTTCAGATTTTAGTAATCGAGCCAAAATCCTCTTGACTTTGACTTTTAGGCCTAAATTCAGGTAATAAAACCTTCCTCTATCAGGAGGGAATACCTCCATCTGACGTTACGAACCTATTTGTAGCTCACCTGAGGAAAGAATGTTATTAAGGTATTCCAGGAAACCTTCTTCCTTGATATCTTGATCGGTGAAAATGAACGTTGTGCCTTTCCCTTGCACGCCGCAAGATCGATACAATAATTTTAAATCTTCCAGGAAATTGGTGATATTGTAAGATCTACCGGAGCCAAAAATCTCATGAGTGTTGCTATCAAGTATTTGAAAACGTACGACCGTCTAACATTTTGAGTGCTGATACCTGGTCAAAGATATCTGAAAAGTTTTATAACCCGCAATGAATGACGCCAATTTCGTTAATGACTGTTTTCCAGAACCGCCAACTCCGATCAACATCACATTTCCACGTGGATGTCTGATGACTCGTGAAATCTGTAAAATTGGCAGTCAGTTAATTGAAAATTGTCAATATTGCTTTCAGCATTACAACCAAATCAGACCTAACAAAGGGGAAAGGGGAGGATTCCTTTCATGGAAGATCTACCAAAGGCTCAGTCGAGTTGCCTAAGTAAACTTGGCGTGCATGAAAAAAGTCACGAACTTGTTCTTTGGGTTTCATAGAAATTCGAGTAGGTAAATAAAAAATAATGTCAGAATAAATTATCCATGAATTCGATTACATATTCGTTAATAAAAGTTTTCTGACTGACAGACACTTCAACCATGAAGGACCTACTTCACGAATACACATATGAAAATTCCCTTATCATGGGCACCGCCAAACTTTTCTCTAAGGGAAAAAGAGATAGGTACTTCCAGTGGGGGTAGAATCAGTTTACTGGAGAAAACACAACTCTTTTTAGTAAAATGTGGTATTTTTGTAAATACAGAAAATATGAAACAAAACCTGTTAAAGGGGTAACTTTGACTTCGCGAGGCAACTTTGATCATTGCAGTTTTTGTTAGACACCGCTCTTTAGCGGTAATATGAGCAATTATTTTGTGGGTTTAATAACCGAATTATGTAGCAGAAGGTTGGTACTTGAAACATCACGTGTTTGTATGGTGAGTTATTAGGTTGGTACTGGTTTAAAAAAATTATTTCCGAAGCGATAAATTTTTCCATTTTTTGAAGTTTGAAAAAGTTGATCAGTACATCTCTGATAGCAACCTTTTTGAAGAAAGTGACATTATATATTATTTCTAGGTTCAATAGCCACCGTGTTGAGTGAATTTACTTCAGTGCAAAAATGTCTAATTTCTGAGCTATTTAAGGTAACGTGCCACTTATTGGTCAAGTGCCAATTAATGGTCAAAATTCTGAATCCATATATCTGGTCCGCTAGAGGGCGTGAGAGTTTTATTTTCTTATTAGTGCTTGGCAGACACACAGTACTTCAATATGATCTGCGTTCGAAGTGATTTGGATGATTCACTGGAAGATAATGAGCTGTGGAAAATTTTTCTTGTTTTTGGCATGATAACACTTCCATTATTTCTGAAGTACGTCATTAAAATCGAAAAAGTAAGCACTTTATGATATTATTAATTTCGGACTCCCGTCATAATTATACCTCAAGATGTGACCGTTCAAAAAAAGAACTGACCAATAAAGTGGCACATTATTTTTTTTTCTGATGAGGTAACTTTGATCACCTACTGCAAAATTCACATAAATTTTGAGTTAGCCACACCATGTTATATAGGAGTGAGCTAACTCATTTAAGAATTTCCTAAATTAAGGGATAAACTTCTGGAACTCCCACTTATTATTATTTTCTGATGGTACGAAATTACAAAAGTAAACCGAAAGAGGTACCTAAATTTGCTTTCTCTGGTAAAAATAATGAGTAAGTAAAATTCACTAATTAATGAAATTTTTGTACAGAATGGTTCCGTTGCATAAAATGCAAGAAAGTGTGCCATGAAAAATGTTTTTTTTCTATAGATCTGTTGGTATACCGTCAACTGAGGTAATATCAGAGATTGGTGGTAATATTGGCCATTCATAACCTGTTGTAGGAGCGCTAGTATCATTACGAGTGAAGTCAACTGGGGCAATATCAGACACTGGTGGCAATATTTGCCAAACATAACTTGTTGTAGGAGCACTAATGTGTCGTTATCAGTAAACAAGTCGTGAGTAGTGGATATTACCACCTATGTCCGATATTACGCCAGTTGATGGTACCTAATGTGTTGATAATTTAAAATATAATAATTTACAATATTTTTAAATATTTAATATTAAATTTTGAGTGATTTATTCATGATATTTTAGCACTTGTTTACTAATGTTTTTAACTTCCTATTGACCAACTTGGCTGACATTTGGTATTTTAGTTCTATTTGTGGTATAGATTCATTTTCTGATGAAAAAAGTGGGGTGATCAAAGTCACCCTCACGCTGGGGTAACTTTGATCATCCCATAAGCGCTCCTACAGGAGTACATTATGAACTAAAAAATTCGTTCTTGCGGCAATGAGTAGCTTGTAATATGTAATATCCAAAGCCGGATTTTTTTTCCTTAGCCTTTGAACTCATTAAGAGAAAGAGATATAGATATGGTAAAAAGTAATCAAAGTTGACCCGTTTTATGGTACTCCATTTTCTTCACTTGACAGCGTCAATGATTCTTTTCTTAAATTCCTCAAGTCAAAAATTACGAGTTTTGAGTTACGGTTCAACGTGAACGTGGGAATCTGGATCAACTCGGTGAGGGAGGGGGTCACAAATACATTCCGTTAAATCGAATGAGAGGACCTGGGTCGACTCGATAAGGGGAGGGGGTTAGGGGTTGTGGTACCCTTGGGGCTGGGGGAGGGGCATGGACAAATATTCTTTTTTTCACACACCCATTTATCCATGACACTACAGTTCTTGCAGCCAGTTATACTTTACACTTGACCAAGTGATGATTTCACTACTCGATTAGCTGGCGTCACGGTCCTAATATATGGCTCCGAAGAGGAAATATTAGGCCACGCCTCCCTGTACATTTTAAATGGACGAGGTCAATGTACTCTCCATTTTTTAACTACTTACTTGTGCTACCCTGCTGAGGGAGGAGGGATTTTTTGACCCAGTGATCAGACCTTCCAGATTTCCGGTTCAAAAACATGGGGAGGTAGTGCGTCTTTGAAAATACGTTTCACATAAAATTACATTTTTTGTTGCGTGTATATCTTGCTATTCAAAAACATAATACGTTCATTCATTATGAAGGTATTCCAATTCCAAAAACTAGTAAGTTCAGTTTTTGAAGGTTTCTTCAGTTTTAGTACTTCCTCTTATATTTTCGATTTGAAAATGAAATTCCTAGGTCGTATCCGTCCGGGTTATGGCCAGCTTTTCTCAAAAATCTGAGAAAAAAGACATGAAAATTGAGATGAATTTTTGTGCTTTCTAAACAGTTTAGAAATATAGATCTCCGACGTTTTCAGAAAGCATTCCTTGTTTTTAGTGCGTTAATCTATAATCTTACTCTTTCTTTATGAAAGGATAAAAATCCACATGGTTTGCTACATTTCGTTTTTTCCTAATTGATACTTAATAATTTCTGAAGAATAACATATGAGCTGACCTCCTCTATGATCTAATCGTCCCCAGTGAAGGTTGATTGTACTGTAACCATGCTGAAGGAGATTGGCTCACATATCCTATTGACTCAGACATTATTGTTAACTGGGAGAAAACGATATGCGACTTAGACCGATTGGCCTCTCAGCTAGTAATGGTGAGAAGGGGTGCAAAAAGTGCATATTTTTTCCAAGCATGCGGAACCGTGAAAAAAAAAGTGAAAGACGACCACCAGAAGGTAAGTTCCAAACTGAATTAAAGAAAATAAATGTAAGTCCGCAAAATTATTGCACTGGGGCTCCGCTCGTCTCTCGCTGTCACTGCTCTCAGCCTTTCATATCCACACCAGAAAGTTCTTACAATTCATTACTGGTTATAGGATCAGGTCAAAATTTTTACTCCTGAAGAGTTTTCCTTATTGGACCAGGTCAGTTTTGGAAAAGAAAAAAACTCAAATTATAAAAATAGTGTACGTACTTTAATAAGATGTAGCATGGCATCTGGAAAGAATACCAAGTCCATGCCAGCGCCTCGAACCATTTCGTTAAATTGCGACAGAAACATTTCTAAACGCTCTCGCAGCTCCTCCATATTGTACACGGGTTCGTAGACCTTTGGTAACTCCATATCAGCCTCCTCCCCTTCTTCTCCTGTCGGCTCTGGAGCATCTCTGCGAAATGTAAACGTTTATATATCCGGAAGAATAGACGCAAACAGAAAAGATTTTCGAACTGAAATTCGTACCTCATGAAATCGACAAAAACTGGATCTAGCTTAGACATTTCATAATAATTCGGACCCAACTGCTCCCGAACCAACGTTGAGAAGTTTTCGTCGAACCACTCTTTATCCGAAGCCACAGTGAACCTAGAACAGGAACCAATAATATATTAGGACGACCGGCAACCCGATTGACTCGGAAGTAAACTAGTGTTCCATACCTGTCTACAAAAACACGAGTACATTCGTGTTTCCACAGCAACATCAACACCTTCTCGCAGTCGATTACCGTGCTGAGGGTACCAACCATGCCTTGCCAAATTCGAGATAGATCTCGCAAGCTGAATATATAATGAAATTTCGCGGGCGTTGGTAACAGCGTGGTCTGCATAACCAGAACTAACGTCAGTTTGCTGGGAAAGCTGGCCATTAGTTTCAAATAAATTTATAGCTGCCCTTACTCGAACTTTGTGCCACAGTCGTCGAGTGAGTGGCACTAATTTCTTCACTAGATTTCTCACTTCCACTATGAACCCTCGTTTCACATTATAGTGTCCCTCTCCCATGATACGGAAAATTTTATCGATTGATTCGTTCGACGGCAACGTGCAGTTGATGATGCTGAATTGTCTTTTCAAACGAGCTGGAATATCGTTACGTCCACCACCTAACACGGATATATTCAATTATTGCGAGGTTTTTCAGATACTGATACGGTCACCAATATTTTGGAAATTAGAAAACACTCATTACCTGGCTGACCCATGGCAGCCACGAATAGGATATCGACGAGGTAGTTGAATTCGCCCGGCTTCTCCAGACTGTAAAATCCTTTCATGTCCATGGTCTGGCGTACGATTTCATTCGTTATCTGGTCTCCCCACTCGTTGATGTAGGGCAGGTTTATATCGTCGATGAAAACTGTCATTTTTCGATTACCGGAGGGGCCAAATGTACTGCCCATTCGTTTTTCTACGTAGCTTTCGATTGTTTTCTATAAATTTTCAAATAAATGTTTTGATTAACTTATACTGTAGGAGAACTACGAGTATATCAATTAACAAGGAGACCTCAAGTCAAATTTAATACTTTAAAAAAATATATTTTATCTTCGTGAGAGGTGGCGCTCTGTATACGCCGAATGTTTAGACCTTAGAGTCCACTGCATTTTTCCTCAGGTTGCTGTTAAGGATCAGCTCAATAGCCTCACTTTTACAGCCACAGTGAGAATTTTACTGAGTTCTATCCCTTTGACTTCACTGGGTGCTAGATACTCCAGTCCCAGTGCTTCGCGTCTTGTCCCGGCTATTGCTGAGCACTAACATGCAATGTAAATCAAGATTTTTTCCTCTTTTCCGCAGTACCTACAGGAGCTGCTTTTCGCCACTCGTATTTTATACCACACGTGTTTTGTGGCCCCTTGACCGGTTAGTAATCCGACCATGAGCCTTGCATGTTCTCTGTCGAACTTTATTCGGAACTTGGCATATTTACCAGGCGGTTCCATTATGGTCTATTGTCTTGTCTGGAAGAAAACTGGATGATTCCATTTGGGCCCGGTGCTTTGTATTGTGAAAATGTGTTTATACCGCCCAGCATACCCCGTCCGGTGTAACTACCTCCTTCGCCGTTTCCCAATCCATTCCGCTTTGCATGCGAGTGGCTCCCAGTTCTGGCTGCGCAGTTTCTATGATATTTGCTCTCGGAGAGTGCATGTCAATGAGGTATCCTATTGCCCCTCTCAGGGTGGTAAAAAAACACCTGTTGGAAGTGCGAGTGGCCCCTCTTCCACTTTCCTTGTCTTATCCAGGAGTTTTGCAGACGTGCCATCTCCAGTATCTTTTCTATAGATCCGCAGAAACATTTCCATCCCTCTATTTTTGTTCGCTTAACTGCTCTTTTATATGTTTTTTGGGCCTCGTGATATAATTCTCAGTAAACTGGTGTATTATTTTTCAGTGCAGCCCTCAGCCTTCTTCAGTATTTTCTGTATGTTTCCCCAGCTCTGCTGTCCACCAGATGGTTTTGCGTGATTTTACTATCTTAACCTCACAGTTCCTCGCGTAGGCACCCCGAGTGCACCATCCAATATACTGGCTTGTGCCTCCAGGTCGTCCACGTTCTGAATCCGTTGCGAGTTGTACCTCGTCAGTCTTCCTAAATCATTTTTGACCCTCCCTCTCGGTCAGTTTTCTTGCGGCTCCTGATAACCCTTTGCTCCTCTTTAGGTGCCTGAATCTGGTATTGGATGTATCAGTCATCTGATAGAAAGGGTTCATCCTACACTCTCCATTTCTGGACTCGGTCCTTAAGTTTGAAATTGCAGAGTATTATGTGAATAACTGAAGAGGAACAAAAAATCGAGATACTGGAAACCGCAACACTCCCAGCCCTTAGTTACGGTGCACAAATTTGAGCATTGACTAGTACATAACTTGGAAGAGTTCGGAAAACACAAAGGGAGTATAAAAAGGACAAAATAAGAACCAAAAAGATAAGAAGGACAACAGGGAGAAACGATATTGGAAAAATTATAAAGGTGATCGAATATTTTATTTTATTTTGTTTTGGAGATACACCGGACATATTGCAAAGTCAAACGGGGAAATGGACAAAAAAGACTATGGAGTGGATACCATATGATGGGATAAGGAGAAGGGGGAGACTCAACCAAGTGAAGGGATGCATTTGTAAAAGAAAAAGGATCAACGTGGCAAGAGACCTTATAATCAAACAAAATGTGGGGAAAATGGTGAGACGTTTGCCCAAATGGGATATAAGTATACATTCTCCTCCGTGAAGCATTGCTACATCGAAGGAGACGTAACCTAAAGCAGATATTAAATAAATAAATAAATTGTCAATACCTTCCTGCCTTATTTTTGTGACAAACATTGGTTTGCTTCCTTCATTCAGAACCAGCAGATCCTGGGCCGCAAGATAGTCCAATAGCCCTTTCCCTCTCGGGTTTGTGCCTGTGCTCCCCCCCATATTTTACATTTGTGTGTGAGGTGGCGCTACATGCACCGAGCGCTCAGACTTTGCAGTCCATTGCACTATTCCTCAAGTTGCTGTTAAGGATCAGCTCAGTAGCCTCACTTTTATAGCCAAAGTGAGAAGTTTACCTAGCTCTATCCCTTTGACTTCACTGGGTGCTGGATATTCTAGCCCCAATGCTTCGCGTCTTGTCCCGGCTATTGCTGGGCACCGACATATGATATGGATCGAGGTTTCTTCCTCTTCTCCACAGTACTTACAGGAGCCGCTTCTTACCACTCCTATTTTATACCACATGTGTTTTGTGGCCCCATGACCGGTTAGTAGTCCGACCATGAGCCTTGCATGTTTCCTGACAAGCCCTAATAAAAACTTGGCATACTTACTGGGGGTGTCTCCTATCAGTGTTTTACTGACGTTCATGCCACTGGCCGACCGCCAGTGCATTTCCGTCTGCTTACTTATCCAAGCCTTTACTTTGGATTTTATGACGCTCCCCCCATATAGTACGATGCGAGTTGGCATCTTATCCGACAAGAAAATCCAGCTTTTTCCTCAAACAGTATTCTACCAGTTCTTTGAGCTCATCAGTTGGGGAGGATCCCTAGAATCTGATGAGAAGTATACTGAGCATATTGCCATCTTCCTCTTGTTCCCTCGCTCCTCATATTCCAAGGTGGCCGTCACAAGATCACTGTGCAGCTCACTTGATATGCAAATGTCGCTGCACGAGGTCTTCCTGCATTTTTTTTTACATAAATGAGGTGTGCCAGTGCCATCTATATACCTCTCACTTGTTCCTAATGACACCATGGTTCTTGTAGTTACGGGAACTTTGATACCTAGGGCAGATGTGTCAAATACGGCCACATGCCTAAATGTGGCCCTGTAGCCATTAAAGTATCAGAAAGATCCTGTAATCGAAGGGAATACAAAATATGAGAATAGGGTTGCCATGTCCCTGATTTTCCACCGACTTTGTATTCGTTTTTTTCATAATTCATACGGCACAATTATTTGAGAATTGACCGTGTGTCGTGCATTTGCCTCGCTTCAAAAAGTAGCTTAAAGCTAACACAAGTTAAGCTTATAAGCACACCTGAAATTGATAAGGAGTCGTTGCCGAAGAGAAATTAAAAGATCGACTTAGATGTTGTTCCGGATTGGCTCGTTTCATGTACGACTTCATCATCACTGTTTTTCCCACACCCTGTTCACCGATAAGTAGAACTGACTTTTCTTGCTTCGCCACGCAGTTGATCAGGTAATCGATTCTCACGTTATCGACAATCGGAATCATAATTTGACTGTAGTCAGGAGTACTCGTCTCAGGGTATACGTAATTTGAGATCATGGAATTCCACGCCTCCCAGGTACCTGTAGAAAAAATGAAGTCCTAGATTTTAAACGAATAAAATTACTAAACTGAGAGGCTCAGTGTCACCACGAAGTCTGATTCTTCCAACCAATGCAAACAAAAATGAATAAGAGGTAGGTAGTTCAAAGAAATCAGAATAAATATGAAGTTATTTCTATCAGAGGTATCTGATCGTCTAAAAGTTGAAAAAGTAAATATTTTCAAGTGTTTTTCACCTTCCGTAGAGACATAGAAGTCGAAAACACTAATATTGATATCGTAAGGCACTGGCAAGTCAAAAGACGTGAATCTGGTTCGGATAAACTCGTCGTACTTATTTCTGTCTTCGTTTTCGAGGAATGCACCGAGACCCCAAACCAAAGAAAAAATATATAGCCGATGTAAATGCTCCGCTGATAATCTGGAAACAAAGTTAGAGGCTAGGGGTAAATTTAAATGACTATTTACAAAAGCACATTATTTATATTAGAATTGAGTGAACCTATTACTTAAAATTACCAGAGAATGGCGTTACCAAGATTTTCCCAAAGGGGGGAGGGGCAAAGTAAGGTTTTCAAGGGAGAAAAGTCGAAAATTGAGGTATTTTTTAAAAATCGCCGATATCAGAGGAGTATTTTATGAAAATGAAGGTAAAAATTACTAGTAGACGTATTATATATATATGAGTTCGGATCTAGTAACGGTAGTGAAAGGTCGTGTTTTTAATGCGTTCGCCAAGTGCCAGTGCAGTGTAACAAACCGGTCTTCCTCGAGCTCTAGTTTACGATAGGTACTGATCGTCTATTAGACACACTTGTTAAAACGCGTCGTGTTTGGCAACGGCTCGCTTATCTGAGGCTTGCCTATGCTCGTAAACTTCGTATACACACGCAACACCACTCAAAGTTAGCACGTCGCAACAATTCGAAGCAATAACGACGGAAAGATGGATGAAAACTTCAAAAACGAATTTAGAAAAATGATGGCAGACGTTAAATCCATTAAAGAAACGGTCACGAAAACAGACGAGAAAATGGATATGGTAACCTCGCTGATATCTACCCTTCAAGCAGAGAATAAAGAACTCAAGGAAAAAGTCGAAATACTCTCTATGCAAAATGAAGCCTTGCAAAATTCAGTCAACGACCTAGAACAATATAGTATGAAAAATAACGTAATCATAAACGGAATCCCATGGGACAAAGATGAAAACGTTCAGAATAAGGTGGTAACAATTGCCAAATCTCTAAACGTAATCCTCAACGATTACGACTTTTGCGCAACTCACCGCCTCCAGACAACCAAAGGAAAAATTCCAGCCATTATTGTTCGCTTCAATAGGAGAAAAAGTCCGATCTAGTACAGAATTCGAAACGGTTGAAGATACATGGAAACGACTTGAACCTCAATTGAGCTCCCAGACAATGGCAATCTTCAAAAAAGCACGCGATCTAAAAAGAAATAATATCATCGCTCATTCATGGGTCACTGAAGGAAAAGTCTACGTAAGAGAAGAAGAAAACGGGCCGGCGAGACGAGACGTTATCGCAACTAGGCAGTAGGAGTAGGACGACGAGACGTGCCAAGTCCAAAACTCGCAAATAGGCTCCGGACTCCGATTGCCCAGGTAAGCCTGGTCGACATGGCCAATTACGACCTATTTTTCGCGCTACCGGTAGAAAATTAAAATATAAACTGAAAATAGGTAGCTTTAATATTCGATCGTTAAAAGAAAACCAAAAATTATTAGAACTAGAAATAGCTCAGGAAAAAACAAGAATAGACATTTTGGGAGGTTAGGCGTGCAGGTGAGAATATAATCAAAAGCAAAAAACAAAATGTATTATGCTACTTTGGCGGTAAATCGGGTCACGGTGGGGTAGGCTTTTTAATCAACCGAGCGTGGGAAGATAATGTGGCGCACTTATAGGAGGCGAAAAATGAAAAGACACAGCTCTTTAAACGTGTGTATTACGACTGATTATACAAATCAGGTTTTTACTTTACATACTCGTAATTATACGGAGGGAAGAATGTACCGAGTCTGCGATAAGAGCTTAGTGGTGGCGCGTGACGAGTTAGGGCGATACGTTAAAGGCGATCTGTGAAACACGATCGATATACAACATCTCCCCTCAAAAGTATTTACTTATATAAACAAATAAATTTACGACTTGGACTTTGAACGATCGCGAAGAGGGCCAACGGCCTGGAAACGATCAGGCTCGGTGACGGTACGACCAAGTCGAGTTTTATATTTCCCAGGCGACCTTGAGACTGGCTTCGGGATCTTCGACGGGGTTGTCGAAGTCGGCTGCTGCGGCGTATCTGCCGGTGTTGCACCGAAGATCTCAGGGTCGAAACTGAAGATCTCAGGATCGAACAAAGATGGACGTTTTGGGCAACGTAGGGTTTTCCTGTTGCGACTAACCGGATATCGTATGAACGCGGTTTGGATCTTTTTCGAATTATTACTCCATGTCGACCAATATCCTCGATATAAACTTTGGTGCCAGGTGATAACTCTGGTAATGGAGTGGCACCGTGCGCGCGATTAAATTGATGCTCCATCTGGTGTCGTCTTTTCTCATGATTCTGGTGCAAGACTTTCTTCTTAGGTATACGATTCCCTAGATCAATAGCAGGGATTATCGTACAAATTTGACGATTCATTAAAAGTTGCGCCGGGCTGTAACCTAGTGAATTAGGCGTTGCTCGATACAGCATAAGTGCTTGATTAGGCGATGAAGTATCTAAGGCGCGTTTGGCAATTTTGACGGCTGCCTCGGCTAAACCATTTGCCTGCGGATAAGAGGGGCTACGAGTGATACTCTCGAAGTCCCACTCTTCTGCAAATCGATGCATCTCATCTGATGTTAGTTGGGTGCCGTTGTCGGTGAATACAATTTCAGGGATCCCATGACGTGCGAAAATAACTTCGAGGCGCTGAATGACATTTCGAGTATCAAGACGAGGGAGGTGGCTCAACTCGATATATTTCGAATAATAATCGATTACGACAATATACCATTTCGTCTCTTTTTTCAGCAAGTCTACTCCCACTTTCCTCCAAGGGTCAGAAGGTAGGGGTGTGGTAATAAGTGGCTCACTTTTATTCGGACGGTGTTGAGCGCAATGTGTACAGCTGTCGCTAATTTTAGTGATGCAGGCGCGAAGTCCAGGCCACCAAATCGATGTTTGAGCCAGTGAATGCATCTTAGTTTGGCCCATATGAGACGAATGTAGGCGCTTTATGATCTCGTCGCGCATCGAATGTGGAATCCATATTCGCTGACAATACAAAATGAGGCCTTTATACGTATTTAGCGACGCTTGGTGTTTGCAATACTCGACTAGTTCGTCAGGTACTGTTCTTGGCCAGCCTTCTCGAATAAACGTCCTAACATCTTCGATGAAGCAGGAACTAGCTTAACGGAACCAACAGTAGCGGACTGTAGTTCCTTCTGGAGTGCTTCGTCACTTGGTTGTGGCGAGCTTACAGGTTTGCGGGATAGTAGGTCTGCAGTTACCAGGTCCTTGCCCGGAGTATGCGACACGTCGAATTGAAAGCGCATTAGCTTCATGCGCAAACGTTGAAGACGAGGTGACAAATCGTCCAAAAATTTAGTCTTCAAAATAGGTATCAGTGGTTTGTGGTCGGTTTCGATTTGAAAGTGCAAACCTACTAAGTAC
Organism: Acanthococcus lagerstroemiae; assembly: GCA_031841125.1. NCBI lineage: Eukaryota > Metazoa > Arthropoda > Insecta > Hemiptera > Eriococcidae > Acanthococcus > Acanthococcus lagerstroemiae. Next base: position 17,422,178 of record CM063106.1, on the reverse strand, counting down.
CTATTGAACTCCTCGCATGCCCATGCGATTGCTAGTAGCTCCTTTTCGATCTGAGCATAGCGTTGTTCTCCCTTGGACAGCGTTCGAGAGATGTAGGAAACGGGATGCAGGGTTTTATTCTCATCCTGCTGAAGTAAGACTGCACCAATTCCGTAGGAAGATGCGTCACACGAAACTATCAACGGTTTCGTCTTATCGTAGATAGTTAAGACCGGAGCTGCGCTAAGTACTCGCTTTAGGTACTGAAAGGCTTCGTCTTGCTCTTGGCCCCAATAAAATGGCACATTTTTACGAAGTAACGCATATAGAGGTTCAAGATTTTCCGATCGATTTGGAATATGACGAGCTAAAAAATTCAACGTACCTAAGAGTGACTGCAGCTCTTTTTTGTCCTTTGGCGGAGTCATCTTGGCAATTGCTTTCACCTTCTCAGGATCAACTGCTACTTGACCGTTCGAGATGATATGACCCAAAAATTTGAGTGTTGTTTTGCGGAACAGGCATTTTTCGGAATTGAGTGTGACATTTGCTGCTCGGAGCTTCTCGAAGACAGCTGTGAGGTTTTCGTCGTGCTCTGCTTCCGTTGCTCCCCATACCAACACGTCGTCCATATGGCAAACGACGTCCTTACAGCCGGTGAGAATTTTCTGCATCTGCGACTGGAAATGTTCGGGGGCGCTCGTAATACCCATTGGTAGTCGATTGAAAAAGTAGCGCCCGAAAGGGGTTAAAAACGTAGTCAATTTCTTTGACTCTTCGGCCAATCGTATTTGGTAAAAGCCGGAATTTGCGTCAAGTTTTGAAAAAATTTTACCACCTTTCAGCTTCGCTAACGTGTCTTCCACTGGAGGGATTGGGAAGTATTTACGTTTTACACTATTGTTCAAGCGCGTATAATCGACGCATACTCGAACTGTACTGTTTGGCTTAGGTACTACTACTAAAGGCGCAACCCAATCTGTAGGTTCTGTAATTGGCGAAATTACTCCAGTGTCAACCAATTTTTTAAGCGCACTTTCAGTCTTGTCTAAAAGTGGTATTGGCACCTTTCGTGGAACTTTAATTGCAATGCGATAAGAGCTTAGTGGTGGCGCGTGACGAGTTAGGGCGATACGTTGGAGAAAGATAAGGCGATCTGTGAAACACGATCGATATACAACAGATAAGCTAGTACTATTCAAGGGAATATCGGATCGAATCGCAATGGCAAAATTTGATCTTGGAAAAAACAAGTCTCTCACGTTGATCCAGGTTTACACGCCTACAGCGGCGGCCTCGGAAGAAGACCTGACTAAGTTCTACGAGGACCTTTCCGGCTGTTTTTCCAGCCTTAGGTGTAACGCGAGTCACCAAGTCCTGGTCATGGGAGACTTTAATAGTAAAATAGGTACAAGGGAGCCAGGTGAAGAACACATAATAGGTCCCTATCAATACGGGAAACGAAATGCCAGGGGGTACGATTTAATAAACTTTTGCCATACAAACCATTTAAATATTGTCAATACATGGTACAAAAAAGCAAATCGTAAAAAAATGGACGTGGATTTCACCGAACCTAGAATACAAAAATCAGATTGACTTCATTCTGGCTCCTACTAAGGAATACTCCGTAAAAAACTTCGATGTAATAAAAAATTTTGGCGTATACTCCGATCACCGTCCAATCACGTGCGACCTCGAAATCACCTGGCGTAGAAAGCTCTCCAAAAAAAACAAACACAAGCTAGACCCAATTGACTACACAAGGTATAGTAACGAACTAGACGACCTAATGAGGGACGAAGATTGCAGCACGATCCTTCAGACAGATGTTGACACGATTAACAGTTGGGTAATAAATAAAATACTCACGGCTTCCGAAATTACCTCAAAATCTTCCTCAAACATAGCAATCCACATAAAAAATTACGACCCGAAAACAGTAATTAAAGACTTGATTAAAAAAAGAGACGGACTCAGATACAAAAAGAACAAATCGCCTCGCGATAAAATCGAACTAAATATTCTATATAAGCTAACGAAAAAACGCTTACGCGAAATTGCGAAAGAAAAGGAAGATGAGCAAATCATGGAGATCTTAGAATCATCTAAAAGTACCAAAAAAATAGAAAAGTTAAAATCACTGGGATCTCACTGGATTCCGTTCGTTTACGACAATTCAGGTAACAAAAAGTTCTCAAGAGTTGAAATTAATAAAACAGCTACCTCATTCTACGCAGAACTCTACGACAACCCGGAAGAACCACAAGTAGTAGCAGGTTCAGACGACGAGTCTTTGGTTGAAACGATGCCGGCTTTTTTAGTTGATGAAGTTAAAAAAGTCTTAAAAAATTTAAGCAATAACAACGCTTTGGGCGATGACCAAATTACAAACGAACATTTGAAATACGGGTCTAGAGATAAACTACTAAATTTTCTCACCAAATTTTTTAACAAAGTACTACGTGACAAAAATATCCCAGAGAGTTGGAGAAAATTCGATATTATTTTAATACACAAAAAAGGCGATAGACATAGGATCGATAACTACAGGCCGATCAGCCGTAGCTCGAAGTTATCGAAAATTTTCTCTAAACTCATCCAAAGCAGAATAAAGGGGACCATAGATGAACAACAACCCCACGAACAAGCAGGCTTCAGAAAGTGATACTCCACCGCTGATCACCTATTCACGCTCAACTTCCCAATTGAAAAAGTAAACGAATACCAGATAGACCTCCACCTCGCCTTCGTAGACTTTAGAAAGGCCTTTGACTCGCTGAACCACGACTTTATGTTAAACGCTTTAAAACGTCAAGGAATTCCAAGCACATACGTTAAGCTTATTCAAGAAATGTATACGAACCTAAAAGCAAGAATTTTGACGGAGAGGAGGGGGGGAATACTTTGATATTAAAAAAGGGGTAAAACAGGGAGATCCACTCTCGCCGGATCTTTTCTGCTGCTCGCTAGAAGAGGTATTGAGAAACCTAAATTGGGAAAACCGGGGGATCAAAATTAATGGAGAAAAATTGAATAACTTAAGATTCGCAGACGATATTGTATACTCATCTCAGACAATTTAAACGATCTCTACGAAATGTGGAACGAATTAAAAGAAGCTAGTCAGGAAGCAGGTCTAATTATAGATTTTTCGAAAACAAAAATCATGTCCAATGCGATAAAAGCAGATAATATAAAAATAGGAGAAGACGAAATCGAATGCGTTGAAAACACAAATTATCTGGGCCAAATTATATCGTTAGAAAACAAAACAGAAAAGGAAATTAATAATCGAATCGCATTAGGTTGGAAAACATTTTGGTCACTAAAATACATTCTAAAAGGAAACTTCTCGGCTCAAAATAAAATCGAAATCATATACAGCTGTGTTCTACCAGTGATATCATACGGATCCCAAACTTGGTCTCTGAACGAAAAAATAAAAACGAAACTTCACGGTACGCAAAACGCCATGACACGATCAATAGCAGGTATGAAGCTCTGGACCGCAGAAGGATTTCGGATTTGAAACGCAAATTCAAAGGAATCAGAGATTTTGTGCACGAATGCAGGAGGAAAAAATGGGAATGGGGTGGTCATATAATCAGAGCCTGCGATGGTAGATGGGGGAACAAAATCCTATTCTGGTTCAGCGAAAACGAAAGGAGAATAGGTCGTCCGAGGGCGAGATGGAGGGATGAGATCGTGGAATTCATCAAGGATAACCAATTTCACCGGTCAAACGAAAGGCTATAGAGGAGTAGGATTTTATATACATAAGGATACATATAAGTTTGTTGACGAAATCAGAGGAATCTCTGAGAGAGTAGCATTCTTAAAAATCAACCTTAGCGAGAAAATCAAGATTCTTATTATTCAAGTGTATGCCCCTACAAATCAAGCAACCGAAGAAGAGTGGTATGAATTCTACAAATCAGTTGAGGAAACTTTAGAAAGCAACAAAGAATATTACTCAATAACTATGGGAGACTGGAATGGTAAGATAGGGAAAGAGCTGTGTAATGACGCGAATATAGGCAAATATGGATTCGGAGAAACAAATAAGGGGGCAAAAAACTAGCTGAATTCGCATTTCGTAATAATTTGAAAATTGCGGCCACATTCTTTAACTATAAAGACAAGCGTAAATGGACTTGGGCCTCACCAGATGGTAATACCAAAAATATGATTGATCATTTACTTATCAATGATCTGAGTATAGTTAATAGCATCTATACCATGACGTAGTTCCAATTCCCATCTGACCACAGAATCAGCAGAGCGACACTGGCAATTTCGAGCAGAGCGAGATTTTGGAAATATAAGGCAAAAAATACCTTAATACCCTTATGCATTCTACCATCAGCTGGAAAATCAGCCAACTTGGCATTGACAGATAAATTAAACTGCAATAAATTTAAAGATGAGAATAATATTCAAAACAAATATGATTTTCTTACGGAAAAAATCCTAGAAATAGAGAAAGAATTTGGCACCCCTAAAACCTTGAAAACCAATGATAAACTGTCCACTCCAACAAAAAAGTTAATAGAAACTAGAAATGCCTTGAGGGAAAAATTTCCAAAATCTGCCAAAGAAAAGATCCAACTCGTGGAATTGAATAAACTCACACGAAAAGAAATTCGTAAAGATATTAGGGAGTTCGATGAGAAATTGGCTACAGAGATAATTGAGGGGACGTGGTCCACAAAAAAGGTAAAAAAAATCCCTAAATACAAGTAAGCCACTGCTGGTGAAGCTCAAACAAAATAATTGTAAGGGTAGCAAGGCTATCTACAATAGAGTAGATATTGTTGAAATGGCAGCAGAGTTCTATCGCAATCTATATGCTAAAAAAACAAGCAACACTGGCGAGGGCAAAATACTGGTAAGTCAGGAGCAATGGCGTCCCATTCCGCCAATCTTACCTGAGGAAACAAGACATGCAATTAAAAGTTTAAAAATTGGAAAAATTTCCGGACCCGACAAAATCGAAAATGAAACTTTGAAAAATTTGGAAGGAGCCCTAGTCAAACCACTAACCGATTTGTTCAATATGGTAATTAAAGCAGGTATTGTACCAAAGCAATGGTGTATTTCCGAAATAATTCTATTGCATTAAAAATGAGAAAAACAAGATATAAACAATTTAGGCCTATCAGCCTATCATCAAATCTCGGAAAAATTTTTCAAAAAATTTTGAAAGACCGACTCTATCAAGTATTGATGATGCACCAACCAATTGAACAAGCCGGGTTCAGACAAGGATATTCAACTGTGGACCATATCCACTCAATAAACCAACTCATCGAAAAGAGCAAAGAATACCAGGTGGAGGTCTGCCTACTATTCGTGGATTATAGCAAAGCCTTCGACTCGGTGTTCCACGAATCCGTGTGGAAAGCGTTAATGGTACTAGGGGCCCCCCTGCAAATTATCCAACTTCTTAAAAATTTGTACGAGAACTCAAGTGCGTATATACGGCTTGACAAAATAAGTAGACCCTTTCCGATTCAAAGAGGGGTAAAACAGGGGGACCCCTTATCACCACTATTATTCATTTCTGTGCTCCAAGAGGTCTTTAAAAAACTAAACTGGGAAAACCGTGGCATTAAGGTCAATGGTGTCTGGCTCAATAACCTGCGCTTTGCAGATGACATTATAATAATCGCAAAAAATAAAAACGAACTGGCAATAATGCTCGAGGAATTAGTAAGGGAAAGTGAAAAGGTAGGGTTATCCATAAACTTGAATAAAACAAAAATTATGTCAAATTTAGGAGAAATAACTCTTGAAGTTGGAGGTACAAAATTGGAAAATGTGGACTCCTACAACTACTTAGGCCAGACTCTCACTTTTGGTAGAAAGTTTGAAGAAGAACTGAGTTCGAGAATTACGAAATCATGGAAAAAATTTTGGGCCTTGAAAACATTTTTCAAAACCAAAATGAAAACTAGTATAAAAAAATTTTTTTTGAGAGCTGCTTAATTTCCTCATTAACCTATGGAGCACAGACATGGACGCTAACAAAGGCCCAGGGTCGTAGGCTTCTGCTAACACAAAATAAAATGATCAGATCGATTCTTGGGATACCACAAAGGGAGAGAGTCAGGAATATCACTGTGAGAACGAAGGCTAAAGTAGCAAATATATTATATATAGCCAAACGACAAAAAAATTTCTATATGCAGGTCATATTGTTCGCGATAACAATGGGAAGTGGTGTAGCACTCTTACCGAATGGTGCCCAAGAGATCAAACAAGGAGGAAAGGCAGACCTCCACTTAGGTGGAGTGACGAAATTGCCAGGCACGCTGGGATTCTGTGGGGCAGAATCGCGATAAATCGTAAACCCTGGCGGAGAGTGGTGGAGGCGTATGCCCAAAGGTGGGCGGACTAGGCGTGACAAAATGTGTACTAAATTACGGTTCGTGCGAATCGTACATGTGCTGTAATGTGCCTGTCCAATAAACGCTATTTTTATTTTATTATTTATTTATTAGGTTGGAAAAAATTTTGGTCACTAAAATACATTCTAAAAGGAAACTTCTCGGCTCAAAATAAAATCGAAATCATATACAGCTGTGTTCTACCAGTAATATCATACCAGTAATATCATACGGATCCCAAACTTGGTCTATGAACGAAAAAACAAGAACGAAACTTCATGGTACGCAAATCGCCATGACACGATCAATAGCAGGTATTAAGCTAAAGGACCGCATAAGGATTTCGGATTTGAAACGCAAATTCAAAGGAATCAGAGATTTTGTGCACGAATGCAGGAGGAAAAAATGGGAATGGGGTGGTCATATAATTAGAGCCTGCGATGGTAGATGGGGGAACAAAATCCTATTCTGGTTCAGCGAAAACGAAAGGAGAATAGGTCGTCCGAGGGCGAGATGGAGGGATGAGATCGTGGAATTCATCAAAGATAACCAATTTCACCGGGTAGCGCGGGACCGGGCCGAATGGGCTCGGCTAAAGGAGTCTTTTGTCCAACAAATAGGCTTGGCGCGAGTATAATTATGTTATGTTATTTTAAGTGCTAAACTGTATTATTTCTCGCCAATAAAAGATGATAATAATAATAATAATAATAGTATTATGTATGTACAAAGACCCTCTAAAAACCTGACTAATAACTGGGATTTTACCTTACCCCGCTATAAGATTTTTGTCCTATTTGATATTTCATTTTCTCTGATAGTTTCCTCGAAGTCTTCGTAGAATTTTGTAACTTTTTCCCCCGCAGTTAGGATAGGAGCATATACTTGAATGCAAATCATAAGATTTTCATTTGTTCAATTTGTAATTGGGTAATTCTGTCTGAAATCCTCCTGACTTCTGTGCTTTTATTTCTGTATTTACGGTTGATTAGGAACCCTACCCCCTCTGGCCACCTTTCTCTCCTATACATATAATGAAATACATTCCCTTTTTGTGTAATTATAATTTTTCCCCCGCCCCTACGAACTTCTGATATGTCTAACACAGATAATTTGGATTCTACAAATGCGTTTTTTAATTCAGTAAGATTTTCTTGCTTTTTCAACGTCCTTACATTTAAAGTGCGCTTCCCCGGAAAAAAAAAGTTTTCAGCACTCACACCCTTTTCTCTGATAACCCTTCAGTTGGTAGTCAACAAGTCAGAAAAAATGACTTTTTGAAAACTGATCGACTGTGAACACCGCGCGCGATAAATGCGCACTACATTATGTAATAAATTCTTCTAAGTTAAATTTACGGGAAATCGAGTATGCAAATTCATCTACATCTTGGTAGGCGATACGGCACTACGTCCGTGTCATATCAACATACGAACTATCGCGTATTTACGGGGAAACGATTATGCAATTTTATTAACATGTTGGTGAACCAAGTTGCGTACTCGCGGCGTGATTGAATAATATGCGTGTAGGTAATGGGAAAAAAGAGAAGAAATACTGTATTCGGGTGCGTATCACAACAGATTCGAATTGCTATGGTTGCGTTGGACAAGCTTCCCGGTGTTATGTTTGGGTTCCTCGAATGGAGGTTGTAAAGCATTAAAAACAATCCTAGGAACTATTTCTAGAAGCTTAATCGGGGAAGCAGCTCGGTTCATGAAACTCAACTTACTTGTGCTTTTCGACCTCTTTCCCAGATTTTAGTTCGCCATCGTCAATCTCCTCAATATGATGACTTTCTTTGCTTTGAGCTTCACTCACATGCCAAAGTATTAATCCTTGGAGGATGGTAATTATCTGAAGGGAATGTGAACACGAAAAACATCAATATTATGTGAAAATAAAGTAAATATCACAAAATTGAAAAAATTCTCACCTGTTGAATTAGATTGCATTGTATTACTTTCATGACCAGAGTGACGTTCAGTATGCTCCACGAATAAACAACGGGAAATGACTCCTCGAACAAATGCTGGAAAATGGACACCTCGGTTGGATGACGATGTTTAAGCCATGCCGAGAAAATTGGATTCCAGTCCAAACCAGAGGAGCTCATGTACACCTATCGAATATATTATACGAGTATGTTATTTAATGTACTACTTTTTCTCATTTCGAGAAGTATGCGTGAGAAAAGCTTCAGTAAGTTCACCATTCCATTCCTCGAGACAGTCGCGGGCGAAGCGTTGTCTATATTTTCAGGCTCGAAGATTACTTTGCAAGTGGCAGCCATTGGTAACCGGTCGCCATTCGCCAACGTCAGCGTTTTATTATCGTCTAAAACCGAGTTTAAATTCTCAATCCAAATACTGTCTACTGGCCCATCCAGTACCAGCCAAATGTGTTCCCCTGGAAGTATAAGTTTCACGATGTTTCTTTCAGAATATTGAACTACTGAAACACAGTTATTTGGGAATGCAAATGTTCTAATCAATGAAACCTTTTTTCAGCTTCAGTGTTTTCCTCCACAACGCTGAGAAAATACCATCCGTCCAGTCGTTTGTGGCAACATCTAATCTGCCGAACATCTGAGCGGTGGTTATGGCTTTTGGATTCATTCGCATTTCCCTGGGAAAACAACCAACCAATTGAAGTAAAATTAGAACATACAGAGAGTAGTTTAGAATAACTAATACATGATTTTTTTGATTCAGAAATTGAATCATTATTTCAGATCATATTTATATCATCTCTCCAATGATACATTCTCCTCAAAACACGGATTACTTGTTTCATCATACGTATTCATGGTCAAAAGTGAGGTAAAATACCCTAATAAGGCTCACTTTCTGTAATTTGCTCACAGTGGCATTTCAATTATTAGGTTTCCAAAATTTTTTTCAAAGGTAAAAGTACAAGGGATGGACCACAAACTAACACCTTCAAAACCTTCATAAATATAGTTTATCACAGCTCCCAGATATTCATTTCAAAATTGCAGTGTCTCAGGGCTTATTAAGAACACGTGTACCATAGTACGGCTCAACTCTTACCACGAGTTATCGGGCTTTATTAGGGAATTTCACTTCTTTATCGAAAACGCAGATTTCTTAACGCTGAATGACTTTTAGGATTTTTTTTTTAAAAGCCATTTGGCAGCTAACTGTACACAGTATGGCAATAAAGTTCCCGAACACAGTTTTGGTAGCCAATACAAATGGCGCTATTTCTTCAAGAGCACTGAAAACAAGCAGTAGCATGTCTAAGGAGGGCATGTGAGAAGTTTTGCGCCAATCGTTTGAATAGAGCAGAAGTACGACGTGTTTCCGTAAAGTGTGTTTTGTGATCGAGTACGAGCCTTTAAAAACTTGAACAGAGAAATGCGATAGAATTTTGGGTTAGACTCCAGAAAAATTTCGCCGAAACGTTTTCAATGATTCAAGAAGGTTTTGGAAACTAAATTCCGTCTCGTACTACCACTTACACCTAGTGAAAGCGTTGGGGAGTCGCTGGAAGAAAATGCGAGAAGTGACCGACTGTCAATACGAAACACAGACGAAAAAGAGGCTTGATCCATCATGAATTTGTGCCCCGGAGGCAAACAGTAAGTGTCACCTTTTACCTCGAAGTTATGAAGCGCCTGTTGCGTCAAATCCGGCCTAAGTACAAGAATTCAGGCAGCTGGACGTTGATGCCCGACAATGAGCCTGCGCATTCAGCTAACCATCTTTTGGAAGTTTTATTTTGCTAAAAATCAAATCACGGTAGTCAACCACCCCCTACTTGCCAGATCTGGTTCCAGCGTTTTATTTCCCGAGCTTAAAGTAAAGACAAAAGGAACCTTTTTTGATGATACTCCGGCCATTCAAACTGCTCGTACCGAGCATCTGAAGAGGATACCAGTTGAGCTGTTTTCTAAGGCATTTGATTCGTTGTACTAGCACTCCCAAGAGTGTATTGCTACATACAATAGAAGGTCTCATGTAGAATCCTAACCTCATTAAGGCTTCTTATCTCTGATAGTACTCTTATTTTCTTCTAAGTTCGGGAACTTTACTTCCATACTATGTACAACAACATGTCATTCATTTACTATTAAATTATGGTCGTACTTGCTCGCCTCAAATGAGCTTTATTTCTAACGAAAAAATATGTCTGAGTTAAGATTTCGCGCCTCCTAACTGGAGTTTCGTGATAAGAACAACTTCATGTATTGCTACATCACTAGGCCTTATTACGAGGTCGGGCCTCATCAGGGCACTTTACCTTATATTTAGCCCCTTCCAATTATAATCCGGCACCACTCGCAAATTAAATTTCTATGAGATTTCAACAGTGTCTCACAGAAGGTTCAAGAACAACAGTGTAGAATCGAATTTCAGATCCCGGAGAAAGGGATTTTTTTTCTTCTTCATAAGAAACTGTGTAAGTAATGAAATTCGAAAGAATTGTAATAGTTATGTAAAAAAATATTGCACAGTTCCTTGAGTAGTACCTGGTCCTATTCAGCTATAACATACAGCAGTTGGCTGTCTGTACTTTCCCTCTCTTTTAAATTTCTGAATGTGTTTTCCGAAAGTATAGACAAAATCTAACAGATCAACTATCTATAATCTATTATAGAATGGGTACTGAACCAAGCACTGGCATTTCAAGAACTCATTTATGATTGCAAAATGATTTGTACATACCTGTAATGTTCCTCATACGTAGACATAGCTTTCATTAGTGTCTGAATACAAGTAGTTTTTCCAGCTCCTGCTGGCCCAAGAACCATAATTCCATGTCTTACTCTTTGCGTTTCATACAGCTGAGATTTAAAAAAATAAAAAAATAATGTATACCGAGTAAACTTTATCTACCTAAATGTTCATCAGATTAAATTTTAAAAAGATACAGAAAATAAATGTCATAATGTTGACCAACTTGTATCAGTTTTAACACCCAAGGTGTGTGATAAATTAAACCAGCTTTCTCAACTTCGCGTTCGATTTTTTCCTCCAGTTCAGGATACGAAGTTTTTTCGAGCGTTTGATTTGGGAACAAGTCAGCCACCAAAGACATGAAAAGCGGTTCGTCCTCATCTGAATCAAAAAATGAACTAAATGTCGATCGTGCATTCGTTCATTTGAACATTGAGGTAATGAAACAAAAGCATTTACCAATAAGTTTGGATAAATTCATATCACGAAGCACTCGCATCACAATAGTACTTTCTGAATCTTTGCTATTAACCCGTTTTGCGGCACCTAGTGTTCTCAAAACCGACAAGATATTTCGCAAACCGAAGTCATAATGTACCTGGAAAAATATAAATTATGGAATGTTTATGTGCCTACAAATAGAACGACTAAAAAAATGTTATAAGGTAAAGTGCCCTAATAAGGTCTGGCCCCGTAATAAAGGCCAATGTACCAATTTCGAAGAGTACGGGCCTACGGGCGTTAGTATGGATCTAGCAGCTGAAGAATGTTGGGTTATGTGGCAACCTGGCAATATTGTGAAGTTGTTCTCTTACACGAAACTTCAGTTAGGAGCCGCGAAATAGACGCTCGAAATTTTAGTGTTGCAAAATTTCAACTCCAACATATTTTTTCGTGAGAAATGAAGCTCATTTGAGGTAAGTAAGTATAATTCAATAGTAAATGAATGATGACATGTAGTTGTGCATGTAATGGGCCCATTTATTAGTGACGTCATATCACACAGTGCGTTCTGTTCTTGGTTACTGTTAGCAAATATACCCGACGTTTGACCAACTAACGTATTGACTACTAAAGTCTGGTCCAGTTCAAGTTGATTATAAAGGGAGGTGGGCTCACTCCGCTAGGCGCAACAACACCAGTGACGTCACTGACGTAAGACTGCCTCTGACTTATATACGGGAATACGCTTTTTTCGACCTTTGCTCATAATTGATGCCCTCAACATATTTTTCTATTATTTGTACCACGTATAACATTTAATCAGCTACCGTTTGAAAAAAAAAGAGCCCTCTACGACAAAAATTCAATTTTCCTATTACTTTCTTATGACGTGAATTTCGGCACGGGTGAAACGGGAAGAATTGTGGCGGGTTGCAGACCCAAGTGAGCCCACCTCCCTTTATAATCACCTTGGGTCCAGTTAAGAAACATAATTTTTTCACGGCGCTGATAACGCGTTCTCGAACTTGTCTTTCCCCTCCAACTTCACCTATATATCGATGTGTATTGCGGGTAGCCAGTTATGTTTCTTAACTGGACCAGACTTTATAAGAAAACCTCGAAGAGCGAAGATCATTATGTTACTACCTGAGAATAAGAAATTTGTTAGAAACATTATCGAATGCGCTAGGAACCTTCTGGATTAAGAACATATACTCGTACCCAATGTTGAAAGAACGAACAAGAACAAAACGAAAAACGGCGCATGTTCTCATCCTCGTTCTCAGAACGAGAATGAGAACAAGAACACGATGGGATTGAGAACGAGAGCAGGATAGGGGAACAGGACCAGGTTGGGAACGAGAATGAGAACGGGCGGAACGAGATGATTTCTGCATTCTTCCAACACCTTTGCAGCTGGCGCGAAAGTAAAATTCTGAAAGCCTATAACCAATTATATATTTTTTTAATGAAAAAATCAAACTACAATGCTGCACCAGTGTTGGAAGAACGAACGAGAACGAAAAGAAATACGGCATGTTCTCGTTCTCAGAACGAGGATGAGAATGAGAACATGATAGGATTGAGAACGGGAACGGGAACAGGTCTAAGGTGGGAACAAGAGCGGGAATGGGAACGATGATTTGTGCGTTCTTTCAACTCTGGTCATTATCTCATGAATCACCTGATAATGGGGCCCGGGCAAATTGTAGGTTCGCTAGCATCGATTGAAGAAAAACTGATAAAGAAACGGCGTCGAAAATGGGGAGTTCAGCGCAGCAGTTGATGGCAATTTTATTGTTTTTTCAAAATATCTCGTGAATGAATATATGGTTAACGAAAAATTGAAAAGAACATGCCTTGTAGAGAATAAAATTTCTTTTCAGATGAGCTGATTTTTATCAAAATCCGAGTGATTTTATTTTTTGCATAAAAATAGCATTGCATTAGTGTTGTTGTTTGCCCGGTCCGAATAGCTTGTTGTCACTGGCTCGCTATAAGTTACGATTCTTATACAGTCAGTTCTATGCGTACATCGTTTAATCTGAAATTCTATTTTTTGCAATTTTTTTATTTCCTCCAAAAAATGCCAAATTTTGAATTTATAGCGTCAAATTGTCGGATTAAACATGCCAAAATATCCGATCTCTACCTATAACCAATTATATACTTTTTAAATGAAAAAATTAAACTGCAGTGCTGCACTAGTGTTGGAAGAACGAACAAGAACGAAAAGAAAAACAGCATGTTCTCGTTCTCAGAACGAGAGTGAGAACGAGAACATGATAGGATTGAGAACGAGATAAGGTGGGAACAAGAATGGGAACGAGAATCGGAATGTCGGTAATTTTAAGGTAAGGAGAACAAAGAACATGAATGAGAATCATGCAGTTAGAGAAGAACAAACGGGAATGGGAACGATGATTCAACACTGCTCGTACCTTTTATTTCTTAATTATTTCTCATTTTGAAGTATTTACATAATGATCTTGCTCCGTGTGTTTTTCTTATGGGAGTCAATACGCTTGTAGGTTATAAACGACGGATATTTTTGCTAACAGTAACTCACTATGTTGACGTTACGGTAAATAAGCCCATTAGCCACCAGATGGCTAAAAAAAAGTTCCCTAAAGTCATCCAATGCTGAGAAATCTGCGTTTTCAATCTAATAAAGCACGATAACTCATGATAGGAACCTTATTAGGTTTCAGATTGGGACTTATTACGTTTTAGGTAGGGTCTTATTAGGTTTTATAGGTTGCTGCCATTTTAAAGCGAAGATTTGAAAACTGTTATGCATTGTATAGAGATTTTGAGGATGTCCATTTGTGCTCCACCACTTGTACTTCCACCTTTAAATAGAAAAAATTGGAAACTTCAGTTGGAACGCCGCTATGAGGAAATTACAAATGTGGGCCTTATTAGGACATTTTATGTTATGTGAAAGTTAACAAATATTATCAGGCCAACCTGTTTGGTCAGTTGTTCTTCGCATAATTTATACAATGTATAAAATTTTCTGGCCAGAGTTATATTTTCTAGAAATCCGCAACTGGCCAACTTGACCCTAATAATGATCTGCCGATCGGGGACCATCATTGCTACAGTTCTGAATTGTATCTTCAAATTCTCTGGTAGCTCTTTTCGGCCAGCGTAGCCAGGATTCTAATTAAAAACAAATGTCGAGGTCAGAGTCGAGACTAATAACAAATAATTTGATGTTTATGGATACCCACGGCTTATGTGTAAGTAAAATTATAGTAATAAACAAAATACCATTGTGATGAAAATGCCAAATTCGTTGCATAAATTCACGGTGTCACCGTCGGTGAAAACGAATTGTTTCTTCTTCTCTTTCTTCGCATTCAACACGGTGGCTACTTGCTGAGCAGCGACTGACAGAACCGGAAGCTCGATGCGGTTGAATTCATCGAAGCAGCCCCACGTTCCAGACTGAGCTAACCCTTGAAGACAAAGACGCAATTATTTCAAAAACAAGTGTGGAAATTAATATATCTAGATGCTCGCAAAACTTGAAATAAGTTTCAACCTTTGTAGATACGTCCCAGTCCTCGATAATCCATTTGATCGGAGCAGTTGAATACAACCACATATTTACCCAAGGTTTTACCCATATCCTTGACTGTCTCCGTCTTTCCAGTTCCTGCAGGACCACATGGAGAACCTCCCATGCTCATGGCTAGCGCCTGAGCTAGAGTGATATAACATCTGTAGTATTTAAACATACCATGTTTCAGTTAAGTAGGAGATATTATAAAATCGCAGGCCAGTTCACTTTTAAATTTAGTTGTTAAAAATTGATACACATATTATATGTATATGTTTAGAAAATATAGAAATCAAGCGAATTCAACGCTACAAACTACCGGACGTATCGAAGAGTTTTTTCTGAAGGGGGGGGGGAGACAAAAATTGTAAAAGTCCCAACTGACTTAACTCGAAATTCCCAAGTATCAATTACAGTTTTTTTGGATTATCTTTTTAAAAAAATCTTTTGACTTGTTGGATTTTTCTAACTTTTGATCCATCTACTAAAATTTCCCAACTCGTCTCTGACTGAAACGGTAAGTTTTCCCAACGGCTGAATGAAAAATTCTAACAGGGGGGTGTATGTTGTCCGTTTTTCTTATCGGTACGTCCCTGAAACTACCAGTTTTCAATATTTCAATCTTAAAGTTGATACAAATATCTTTGCATACACATTAAACTAAACTATACGTGCTTTTTCCTCAAAACTGAACTAGATATCAGCACCTGTCCGTTAGCGGTGTGATCACCAGTCGCTCGGTACACCCCAAGTACTCATTTTGGTATGAAAACGTAACATCAGTAATTGATATCCATGTTTTGTCCAAGTCTTCTTTGAAGTAAAACCTACTTTGCTTCAGCCAATCGAAGTCATTCACCGAACGAACGTTCAATCGACACTAAAAATTCGAACGCAATTTTCATGTTATTTGTTCCACGCCACGGAGTCATCATTTTTCCTTCAATACTCATCAAGGTCCGTACCATCATGTCAAAGATATCACGTTGATGAACATGAATCGTAATTAGCGTTTCAAATTTAATCCTCTCAAGTTTTGTCAAATCGCGGGTCGTCTGGTCAATTAAGGTGTTCAGGAGCTCCAAAAATCTGTTATTAGTGATAGCCATGATTTTCTTATCAGATCGGGCTTGCATCAGTGCTACTTCTGAATCTCTGGTCCACAGCATTTGAATTCCGAGAATTCCAACCTAATTTTCAAATGTCTTAGTTACAATAAATAGGTAGGCACCGTAACACGGGGTGATTTTGCCCACTTTCTTCTGTCACTTTTAAGTTTGATACGCTCTACAGACCGAAGAAACTGCGGTAGAGAACTGGAATGTTTTTTTGTAATTTTGATGGGATATTGCGGAATGCATTCCCCAAAAGGCTGTTACACCACCATCCACAAATGTTTCCACAGAAGCATGAAATAAGTGTGCCAAGTGGTCCCGTGATGGGGTGACAATGCACATGTTCATAGGGAAAAAAATTGTAAGTGCAGTGTTGTCTATTAAAAGCGCCAAGTAACCCCAAATCGATCTCCGGCCACTGATGCGATACTCGAAAGGGTAGTTTCCGGGGTCGAGGGTGTGGTGTCTTATGGGCCACTTTTGCATTCGTGCATCGCCATATGTCCCACCGCACCATTAACCCAAAATCGATACCTATGCTATATGCATTCAGACAGATGTATGACAAAGAAAAAAATTAAAATTAGAAAAATTAATTCTAAAAACCATTAAAAAAACACAAATGAAATGAGACATTTCCTTTGAAAGGCCGAGACCGTAATACACAAACATATATGTCCTCGGTACGTCTAAAATGCATGAACACTCAAGTCGTGCTTGCTCATCCACTATAGCAATGAGACAGAACATAGAAACTGATCATTTACGGGCCTGAAGAACAGATGAAACAATCTGTGCAAATTCACACCCATTCGCATCTCCCTCCCCCAGTTTTTCACCAACTGTTACGTCACTATGCTGGTGTAATGATACAAAACCGCATACAGTTTCCTTTGATTTTCACTCATCGTCTGAAACAATTTCTGTAATATAATTTTTATACGCTTTTTGAAGCTCTGCATAAGTGATGCGATGATGCTGCCTGCAAACCGTGGAAGTACCCAGTATTGGTTGTTACACGATGGCTACAACATCATACATCACAATAAGTCACGCGTCAGTGTTGCCACACGTTTTTTCCCTCACACGCATAGGAGTAATGAAAACATATTATGTGTGCCAAGTCACCCCATGCTTTCGAAGTACCCCGTGTCACAGTAGATTTGCGCATAGGATTATAAGTGATGAAAGTTGCGCAACAAAATTCTCACCTGAGCTGGCATTTTTTCTAAAAATGGCAACAGGCTGAAGTTGGGATCATTGATCAACGAATATGCAGTTCTGATGATCGAATGTATCGACTGTTGGGAAACATTCAGTAGCGAGGTGAGCCAGGTTTCGACGCTGCCCTCTGCTCGCACTGCCCTCTCGAGCTAGTTGAGATTGAACGAAAATTAATAACTGGCGGTGACGGTGTAGAGCCAAGTAGAAGCACTATATATTTATCGTTTTACTTGGATTAGTTCTCCCTCGGATGAAATAATCGCATTTATCTTATTATAATCAACATCGTGGAATTTCACAGATCTAGTATTGTCAAATATCGACATTAGGTGATTTTGGATAGTATGCGAGTCAGAGGCTTGACCCAGTATCTCTAACAATGCTGGATCAGACACGAAGAAGAATCGAGGAAACATCATTCTTTTTCTTTCCAGGTACCTAAAAGTAAAACACAGACTTCAAAAAATACACAGAAATGAAAATTCAAACGTCATATTCCTCTATAACCACTTTTTAACATAAAAAATCGATTAAAAAACGTAGATATGATTCAGAGTTCATACCCACTAAGCGATTTTTGGCACAGTTCGAGTTGCTCTTGTAAGTGAGGCAACAACTGCTTCAACATGTCGTCACCAACGCAACATGCAACCACACCAGGGGTTTCGTGGGCCCGTTGCATTATTTTTTGCCACGATTTGTCAATTTTACTGAACCTGAAAAAACGAACGCAATATTACACAATACGATCAGAGCGTTTTGCTACATACAAAAGTAATTTTCCAAGGGATATACCTTTTGGCTTCTTTCGGCAATTGTTTGGCAATGTCACCTCCAACGAACACCGCCTCCAAGTATACCCACATGTTTTGAACTAACAACCACCGTTCAAGAATTTCATTCGTGTTAGATAAATCGTTTACCCATTGCTGAATCTGCTTTCGAAATGGAGCATTGTACCTGTTCCACGTCATCGACAGTTTAGGTACTTCGCATATGTATACATTAACACCGAATATATGATGCAGTTCTAGTTTCAGGACATTAAGCCGGACTCATTGATTCCATAAAAATGAAAGAGTAGGGCAACAGCGCTGATCAAGTTATGTAGTGAACATGTGCAGCATGAAATATCCTTTCACAAATCTATTAAATATGATTTTAGTGTCCATTTTGGAGTGTGAGTGCACGGTAATATTCCTTTTGTAGGGTGTGCCAATTCACTTTTCCTTCTTCTGTATTCCAGAGCGCTTTCGGCTGTTATGCCATCATCAGTGGAGTACCCTAAATGCTGAGACTTGTCTCTTGTGGTCCTGTAATTCTATTTGAGGGTAGTACCGTATGGTGAGCCTGTTTAGTCTTCCATTCCTATTGGTTGTCTGTGAATATGCAGTCTGTCCAATCAGTGGTTATTGTTATTGGTTGTGTGCTCTGATTGGTTGTCTGTCGTTGTGCAGTCTGTCCAATCCGTGGGTGTTATGTTATTAGTTGGAATAGGTTCTCACTTTGGAAGTTAGTTGTTGTATTTATTAGATTGTTTTGTTTTGTTTTTGCCTTTATTATTTCTAGTTGTTCTTTTAATTTTATTTTTCTTGTGTTGTTTTCTGTGTGTAGGATTTTGTACTTTTCTGTCAATTTGTCATTGTTGTGTCCCTGGTCATTGCAGTGTTTTCCAGTGATTTGTCGTCATTTAGCTTCTGTGATTTTTCGTGTTCTTTGATTCTGGTTGTGAATTTTCTGCCTGTTTCTCCAATGTAGGTCATGTCACAGTGTTCACAGTCCAGTCTGTATACTCCGCTGCTGTTATTTCTGTCCTTTGCTTCTGTTTTGTCATTGCTTATTTGTTTGATCAGAGGTGGTCTGTTTTTGATTCCGAGTTTTATGTTGTATTGGTTGAAGATTTTTTGTATTTTGTATGTGTGTGTTCCTGTGAATGTTATTGCTCCTGCGTATTTGTCTGTTTTTGTGGTTATTGGTTC
Source organism: Acanthococcus lagerstroemiae (assembly GCA_031841125.1). Taxonomy (NCBI): domain Eukaryota; kingdom Metazoa; phylum Arthropoda; class Insecta; order Hemiptera; family Eriococcidae; genus Acanthococcus; species Acanthococcus lagerstroemiae. Next base: position 17,402,774 of record CM063106.1, on the reverse strand, counting down.
GGTGTCTATGTTTTTTGGTTGTGTTAGTTTGTTAATTATTTTGTCTACTGTTTGTGGTTGGTATTTGTTGTTAATTGCTATTTGTTTAATTTTGTTAATTTCTGTTGTTCTGAGATTGTTGTCTTTTAGTATGTTGACTGCTCTGTGGCAGTAGTTGTGTAGTGCTGCCATTTTGTGTTTTTGTACTCCACTGATGATGGCATAACAGCCGAAAGCGCTCTGGGATACAGAAGAAGGAGAAGTGAATTGGCACACCCTACAAAAGGAATAAATATGATTTTCTTGTTGAGCACCGTGAACGTCTTTAGTCCTTACATCAACTGGGAGAACCCCATCCGGGGTCTTACATAGTCTCTTATAACCCAAAGTATAAGGGTGTAAGTTGTGCGCCATATGATTAATTTTGTTCAGCAGACAATAATTTTAAGAATCAGGCACCCAACGACTTGGGAATGTCCTTAATGCTTACATTAACTGAGAGAACCAAGATCGTCTTACATAGTCTTTTATCGCCTTAAGTGTAAGTGTGTAAGTTGTGCGCCATGTGATTAATTTTGATCAGCCGACATTAATCTCAATGTCCTTAATCCTTAACCAAGGTAGGGGTTTTACATGGTCTCTTATAATCTGAAGTATAAGGGTGTAAGTTGTGCGCCATGTAATTGATTTTGATCAGTCGACAGTAATTTCTAGAATCTGGCCCCGAACGACTTGGGAACGACGTGCAAAAACAGCAAAACGTTACATCGCTTACACCTATACCTATGTTCTCACTTTAGGATGAAAACATGTAAAAATACATTTCATGCACCATATCTACCTGTTTGATAAAAGCGAACCTAAGACCATTAAGCTGTCCTCTAAATGTCCAATAGTTTCTGCAGTGGTATCACCTCGAAGTAACAACTCGCCACGATTATTGAACATCATGAATGTCAGTTCATGCACTGACCATTCATTTGTCACTTGTCGTAATTTCGCTTCTATGTCTTTCTCTTTCATCGCCGAAATACAAATGTCCTGTAATTAGGTCCCGAATTTAGAATTAAAGTTTATATAATTGTCTTACTTCGTACTGACCTGGTGTAGAAGTACATATAGTTCTGTTATTATTAAATTTGATATGAAATGAACTCGTTTTAATTAGCATCAATTTTAAGGAAAATACACAAATAACTTACAAGTAATATTTTCAAAAAGTCAAACCTCGATATCTTCTTTATATTTCAGCAGAGGAGCCTCTAATATATTTTTCAAACAAAATCCTTCACTCTCTAAATCGAAGTTATAACTTGTTATTTCCATAATACGGTGCCAGTGTCTCTGCTTCATTGCTTTGTTCGCCATCAACTCTAACAACGGGCACATATCGTTAAAATCATCAATGGTCCGTTTCAGGGCATGAAACGCTGGCCATTCCTGCAAAATCCGTAGGTCAGTATTATTTGACGAACGATTCCATCAGCTAGAAACAAGGATCTGGAACCAACTCAAATCCAACTATAGACTGCGATAAACATGCCTGTTGTGCCATGACTTTGATAAATTGCTAAGTTTTGGAGGAGAAACGGTGTCCTCTATATGCCAATATTATTTTTATGGTGTAACCCCCTTATCGCATCCTTTTCTCTTCTGAAACTGCGTGATCTATCGAAGCAGAATATTTAGTATTTATAGCAAAATTCAAGGTACATTTTCAGAATAGACCTACAGTTTAATAACTACAACCGTACAAAATGGGGGTCTGGTTGGACCAGTGGATAGCGCGCTCTGGTCTTGGAATCCGGAGGTCCCGGGTTCGAGCCCACGTAGCAACTCACTACATTTCAACATAGGCCGATTTTCCGGAAAGAAAAGAAAAGGGCTAAGACAGCCCTAACAGTTTCCCCGACGTCTCTGAGGTAATGCTCGAAAAGGCGGATTCCAGGGCTCGGGTTGAGAGGAAAATTGGGCGGGGGGAATACAAAATATTAAAATTACAACATTACAATCACCGATATCACAAAACAGCCGGTCTATCTTTAGTTCACCTGAGCATCAGCCAGGCGCAACTATTCCGGAATCCAGTAGAAGTGGAACTGAATTCAGAAGAGCATTTTGGTTTCATTCCAGATCCCTGAATAGCAACCGTGAAGAATACATGTATACCTTCAACCCCTTCGGCAGCTTACGGCAACGGTTTTGGAACTCCATTAGTTCATTGTTGATCTCTTCTATGTTGACATCGTTCCATGGAATGTCGTAGTAACTACTGACACGGTCGATTACATCGTTATATAATTTATACAATTTCTGTAGCAAATTCAGCTCTTTTCTTATTTGAGCCAGTTCAGGATACTCGGTGGTTGGAAGGCCAAACAGTTCTTCACCACTTTGATATGCTTGTAATTTCCGCCACATGCCGTCGAAACGATTCTAAAACATTTTAATTCTTGTATTACAACTAACGATTAAGTAATAATGAAAGAAATGCGAGTAAAAAGAATATACTAAATATTCTATTTTGTTGGATACCTATAATGAAAGATTAAATACCATTTTTCATGGATAGCCAACAACGCCAGAGTATTACATTGAGTGGGTACAAAACTCAATTTTAAGAAACTTTTTCTTTAATTTTTTCACAGATCTGCAGATAATATAGCAGGTTGAATGAGGAAAGCTCAGCTGTACAATAATTGGAAAAACAGATGACTAGCACCCGCTGACATTTTGAGTTTAGGTGGATTAGGTTATACAGGAATAAATAAAAGGCAACTCTTTACTTTTTGAGTGACAATCTGGCACCTACTTGATACCTACATTGAATTTCATAAGGCAAACAGAGCTTAAAGCTTCATGTTATTCAATTTTGCTAGTATTCCACTAAATACCAAATGTATAAAACTCATTTGTGACCTGGAATCATGAAATGTGCCTCTGGTATCATGAAATCATTTTTCACTTTCTTGACAATTCTTATAGAAAAAATCACGCTCTTTCGAGTGAAACAAATTGCAGCTTCCTATTTCCATTAGTTTTTCCACAAATTGCATTTAAAAATTATGTCAAAAGTTTAAAAACATCCGTTTACATGGCGTCATGTGAAACGGGCCTATGGGCATGACAGAGAACAAGAATTCGAAACGCGGTTGTCATAGCAACGCGTAAACACACTACTACAGATATGTACACGCTACGTACATTTGTGCGCACGACTACCACTACCCCATCTTTACACTCGTTTATCTCGAAAACCTGTTTTTGCACAAGAGGCACATTTCATGATTCCAAGTCACATTTATGTTTTCCACTCTCTCCATTTTTCTTCTAATATCACTTGATACAATTTCATAGACATTCTAGTTAATATCAAATGTAAGAATTCCATTCATGTTTTCGACCCTTAGCATCCTTTTTTTTTTTCTTTCCTCTCGTTCTTAGTAATTAAGCCCAACATGAAAACCAATAATATTTAGAACTAAATATTAAGATACCTGAAAAAGAATCAGTCGGTCCGAAGCTTCACGAGGCAACAAGCCTGGAATCATTGGACCCGAGGTATGATACTGATGGCAGTACTCCTCACTATCCTTCCTGAATTTTTCTAAATTACGACGCAGCTCTTCTTGAAAATGTGGTTGCATTGTCAACAGCATCACGTTAACGTCCATAGCACGAGCTAGCAAACGCTGCCATGTATATCGTAAATTATCTACTTGCTCCAAGTCTTCCCTATCAATTGGCAATTCTGACCGAGTTATCAAATTGAAGGCTTCCTGCGAAATTACGCCGTTCCATTATAGTGATTTAACTATAAGAAAATTCTGTGCTAAAATTCTTTTCCACTCACCTCAATAGGTTCAATTTTTAGCTCCATATCAATTTCCTGTTCACGAATTTTCTTCAGCATATCCATAACTAAACGTACGTCATCCAGGTCTCGGATGGGCCGCTCTAGCTTACGTTCCATTTCGTTAATCAAGGCGTACACGTAATCCATCTCTCTTCTGTACTTTTTACGAAGACTTTGCCCGATACGGTTATTACAAGACTTGATTTCGGTGAGTAAACCAAATTTCAAACGATCTAAAGCAGGATATAACGTTTATAAGATACACAAGCACATCTCTCATATTGCCAGGGCTCTCATATTGCCAGGACCGGCGCAAATGTCATGCGAAACATGCGGCCGCATGGGGTGCCGGCCTGGCTGGAGCGCCATTTTTAAATTTTTTTTTTTTTTAAATTTATTTATTAGTTCTAAAATCATAATTTTGATTTCATGACCAAACTAAACTTAAATATAAACTTTGGAGCCCCTAAAAGAGGAATACCCGTACAAAATATGCGTGACCTGGGATACGACAATGGGTCAAACGTGAAAGGAAAGAATGTAGGCATACAAAAAAGGATCCTTGACCTCAACCCACGAGCTTTTTTTATTCCTTGTGGAAGCCATTCACTAAACCTTATTGTCAATGATGCAGCACTTTCCTGCACTGTAGCTGTAAACTTCTTCAGCAATATTCAGGAAGTTTATAACTTTTTTCCTAGATCTACCCATAGACGGAGTATATTAACTAACCATGTAAGGAATTGGACTGTAAAACCTCTAAGTGAAACCCGTTAGGAGAGCAGGATAAATGCCCTTGAACCTTTGCGATACCACATTGATGAGGTTTATGACGCTGCCTATGAAGCAACTTCAGGTTCCAAGATTGATGTTTATGAAAAAAGTACCGCTACGGGAATTGCCAAGAAAATCACAGATTTCAAATTCCTCTGCTGTTTGGTCACTAGGCATGATGTCTTGTTCAAAATTTATTTAGTAAGCAAAACACTACAGAAGAAAACAGCGAATCTGCAGAGCGCTTTGAAACTGATTGAAAGTGTAAAGACTTTTTTGGAGAACATGAGGTCGGAAAATGGACTGAATAATGTTATTACAGACATAAAGAAGCTGGCCGAAAAGCTGGAAATCGATCCAGAGTTCTCGGATGAAGTTGTGGTCGGCCAAGGAAGATCAAAAGGCAGTTTTTCTATGAAGGTAAAGATGAACCTGTGAAGTCGGGAAAGGAATTTTTCAAAGTGTAGTTCTCGATACTGCAATTAATTCATTGTCAGAAAGGTTAGAACAGATGGAAAATCACAGTAAATATTTCGAATTCCTCAACGACATCAAACAGTTAGAAAAATGTGAAAAAGATGCAATTAAAGAAAAGTGCAAAAGCCTGCAATCAGTTGTGACAGCTGATGGCAAGAGTGACGTCAATGGAAATGAATTGCTGGGTGAAATCATAATCTTAGCTCCAATAATGATGTCCAAAGATAGCTGCCCTGAAAGAACACTGTCTTATATTACAACAAGCCGTCTGATTATTGAAATCTTTCCTAATGTACATGTAGCATTGAGAATTTTGCTTACCCTCCCGGTATCAGTGGCCAGCGGAGAAAGAAGTTTTTCTCAAAAGTTTAAAAACATCCGTTTACATGGCGTCATGTGAAACGGGCCTATGGCATGACAGAGAACAAGAATTCGAAACGCGGTTGTCATAGCAACGCGTAAACACACTACTACAGATATGTACACGCTACGTACATTTGTGCGCACGACTACCAATACCCCATCTTTACACTCGTTTATCTCGAAAACCTGTTTTTGCACAAGAGGCACATTTCATGATTCCAAGTCACATTTATGTTTTCCACTCTCTCCATTTTTCTTCTAATATCACTTGATACAATTTCATAGACATTCTAGTTAATATCAAATGTAAGAATTCCATTCATGTTTTCGACTCTTAGCATCCTTTTTTTTTTCTTTCCTCTCGTTCTTAGTAATTAAGCCCAACATGAAAACCAATAATATTTAGAACTAAATATTAAGATACCTGAAAAAGAATCAGTCGGTCCGAAGCTTCACGAGGCAACAAGCCTGGAATCATTGGACCCGAGGTATGATACTGATGGCAGTACTCCTCACTATCCTTCCTGAATTTTTCTAAATTACGACGCAGCTCTTCTTGAAAATGTGGTTGCATTGTCAACAGCATCACGTTAACGTCCATAGCACGAGCTAGCAAACGCTGCCATGTATATCGTAAATTATCTACTTGCTCCAAGTCTTCCCTATCAATTGGCAATTCTGACCGAGTTATCAAATTGAAGGCTTCCTGCGAAATTACGCCGTTCCATTATAGTGATTTAACTATAAGAAAATTCTGTGCTAAAATTCTTTTTCACTCACCTCAATAGGTTCAATTTTTAGCTCCATATCAATTTCCTGTTCACGAATTTTCTTCAGCATATCCATAACTAAACGTACGTCATCCAGGTCTCGGATGGGCCGCTCTAGCTTACTTTTCCATTTCGTTAATCAAGGCGTACACGTAATCCATCTCTCTTCTGTACTTTTTACGAAGACTTTGCCCGATACGGTTATTACAAGACTTGATTTCGGTGAGTAAACCAAATTTCAAACGATCTAAAGCAGGATATAACGTTTATAAGATACACAAGCACATCTCTCATATTGCCAGGGCTCTCATATTGCCAGGACCGGCGCAAATGTCATGCGAAACATGCGGCCGCATGGGGTGCCGGCCTGGCTGGAGCGCCATTTTTAAATTTTTTTTTTTTTTTAATTTATTTATTAGTTCTTGTAATGATGCCTCATTATGCAGAGCGAATGTTCAATAAAAACGATAAGCAATTTAATGCCAAGCTCACTTTATTTATAATCGCGAACATACAACGAAAAAACTCTCGTCTTCTTCTCACGAACTCGAGGTACAACGTGATTCAGACCTGGCGCTCTCTATATGTAGTAGTACGATACTACATCTCCTCCCTGCTTTTACAATAATCTTCCAAGAAAAATGACTTACGTTATTAACAATTACATTATACAATTGTTCTTATAAAAATAGATTGAGGAGGTATACAAAAAAAAAAGATTTTAAGAAAGATTAGAGCGTCAGCCTATTTGGTCTAACGACAAGGCGGCCCGACCGTGTTCTCACTTCATTTGACGACAGTGTTGGAGCCGTGGACGCCGGCTGTTCAATTTTTGGAGACAAATTCGCAGAGGAAGATTCAAATGCACCAGGAGACAAACATGACTGACTAGGACTCGGTGCTCGAGGAGTGGATGGCGACTTACATACCTCCGCATACGATCCTCGGGAAATATCTCGCATTGGGGTTGGTGGGGGTGACGGGCAGCGAGTGACTGCGTTGATACTCCTTCGTAGAGACTGATTACCTCGCTGAATGACGACTTCACTATTCGATGCTTCGACAACTTTGAACGGTTCTCTGTCGAAAGTTGGAGATAATTTATTCACTGGCGGTGTTTGAAGCAAAACAGAGTTCCCTGTTTTGATTGACGATGGAGTAGCTCGCCGTTTTTCGTCTGCTGCTGCTTTACCCAGTTGTTTCTTTTCCGCATCACGATCCGCAACACACTCTCGCAATACCGACGGCTGGGCAATCGAAGGTAGTTTGTCGTGAAGTTGTCTTTTAAACAATAACTGCGCCGGCGCGGCCCCAGTGGTCGAATGCGCCGTCGAATTATACAGGAGAAGGTATTTGCATATCTCAATTTCCAAATCGCAGCCTTCGCTGGCGGCGATTTTTAGACGTTTGAGTATGGATCTGTTCTGCCTCTCTACTTCTCCATTGGCCTGGGGCCACAGTGGGGGAGAGGTGACATGCTCTACGCCATATTCTGAAAGAAAATCTTCGAATTCTTTTGAGCGAAAGCCTTTTGCGTTATCCGACTTCAAACATGATGGAAAACCATGACGAGAAAACACCTTCCAAAGTGCTTTGATCGTATCGCTGGACGACGTCGATTTGGAAAAAACAACTTCGACAAATCGCGAAAAGTAGTCGACTACTACGAGAATGTGTTCGTTGGACGACGGCAAGGGCCCCAGAAAATCAATCGCCACGAATTCCCAAGGTTGGGATGGTAATTCGGTGCGTTGAAGTGGTGGCGGCGGATCTGTTCGTCCTACAACGACGCAGCTGAGGCAATGTTTGACAAACTTCTCTGCTTCTGCGTCTAATTTTGGCCACCACACTTTAGATCTAAGCCTTCTTTTCATGACTTCCGCGCCGGGGTGCCCTTCATGTGCCTGTTGCAGAATTGCCTTGCGAAGAGAAGAGGGGGGAACGATACGGTCGCCTCTCAGCAGAATACCCTGACACTCTGTCAATTCATAGCGCAGACGCACAAAATCAGGCGGCAACTTCTCGTCGTTTTTGATTGCTCGTAGGACCGCTTGAAGTTCGACATCTTGGTGAGTTTGTTCTCTTATGTCATCAAGATGGAACTTCTTTGGAACTGCCGATTCCACTACGTGAAATACTGCGTGTTCCACCGTTGGAATGCAGGATCGGCGCGCCGGAGTTGATTGCAGTAAACGGGAGAATGGATCGGCTATGTTCGCTGTACCTGCAACATGGCGAACGGAATAATCATAGCATTGCAATTTCATGAGCCACCTTTCGAGTCTCGCATTGGGTCTGGATTTGGGACCAAAAATTAATTCGAGTGGCTTATGATCAGTTAGCAAAACAAAGTGTCTTCCTAACAAGTACATTTTGAAACGATCGCAGCCCCATACCAGACCCAGTGCTTCACGTTCTATCTGGGAATAATTACGTTCCGCAGCCGACAGACTGTGGCTTGCAAATGCTATGATTTCTGGATCGCCCCGTTCTTCTTTTTTCTGCATCAAAACCGCCCCCAGCCCCACCGGGCTGGCGTCTGTCAGTAAGAAGGTTTTGGCCGAAGGATCAAAAATCGCAGCCTTCATTCCGGCTACTGCCTTCTTCAATCCCACAAACGCCTTTGATTGCTCTTTTGACCATCTAAAAACTGTGTTTTTCTTGAGCAAGACTCTTAGAGGCGCTGTAAGAGTGGAATAGTGCGGTATAAAACGCGACACAAAGTTTATTAAACCTAAGAAACTTTGAAGATCTTTCTTACTTTTCGGCTCAGAGAATTTTTCTACTGCTTCAATATTGGCGTCGTTCGGCGAAACTACATTATGCGCGATTTTATGTCCCAAAAATTCTATTTCTTGAACACCGAAAACCGACTTTTTTACATTAATCAGCAGACCGTTCGCTATTAATCTGTTAACCACCTGTTGAACATGCAAGACATGTTCAGAATAGTTCTTACTGAATACTATTACATCATCGAAAAATACTCTTACGTTGGGAATGTCTCGTAAGATGTTCTGCATGATTCTCTGGAACATCTCTGGTGCGCAACGGATGCCAAAAAACAAACGCTTAAAACGAAAAATTCCATCCGGAGTTACGAAGGTGGTAATGTCTCTAGACGTGTCATCAAGCTCGATCTGATGGTATGCACTTTCCAAATCTATTTTGGAAAAAATAGAGCAATCACGTAAATCAGCTACAATTTCATCAAACGTCGGTATCGGGTACCTTTCCCGAAGTACCGCTTGGTTCGCGCGCCGCATATCTATGCAAACCCGAAGTTCCCCATTTTTCTTCATTGCTGGGACGATGTTAGACACCCAAGGGGTTGCCCCGCTTACACGTTCAATTATATCAGTATCTAACAGCGCATTCGTGCGCTCTAACAACGGTTTGCGTAGAGCAAAAGGGATACGCCGACAACCCTGCGCTACTGGGACAAAAGACGAATCGAGCGGTAACCTTAACTGAAAATCACGAAGCTTACCCAAAGTGCTTTTATTCTCGTTGACTTTGGACAACACCATACTGCGAATATCGCGATCCTCCACAGAATCACAAAGTGCTGCTACTCGGTCATTCGCAACGTTATCTCCGACACGCAAAATGTTCAGTTTCTTAGCTAAATGACTTCCAATAATCGGCTCACAATGACCTTCCGATTTTGACAACACGTAGGTCTTGGAACTTGCAGCCGCTGACAAAGATTCGTACTCGATGTAGACAGCTCTTTCGATGTCAAGTGGTCTTAATTTTCCATAAGGAAAAATGCTACGCGTGACAACCGCTGGACGAAACTTGACCTTCTTTTTAAGAAGATCTCTCCACGTAAATGCGTCGATCAGCTCGCGCGACGATCCCGAATCCACTGCCATGGCAAGTGGAGTTCCACCAACTTTCAATTTGACCCGATTCTCGCAAAGCTGTTCAGGCAACTTGTTTGTCGAGGACGACACTGCAAATGAACAATCGAAGTCCGTTTCTGATTCCTCCGAATCAGATTCTGAATTAATGGAACGAACTAATTTTACTTCGTCTCGCTTGCCATTTTTCGCTGCTGAGCCGTTCGAGGACGATGAGTTCTTCTTCAACGGTGACTCAACCGATGATGAAGATTTTTTAACCCGCGACGGGCACCGATTTGCAAAATGCCCTTTCTTGTCGCAGCGAAAACACGCAGCCTCGCGCGCCGGACAGTCACGGCTACCCGATTCGTGACGTCTACCACAGGCATCGCAGGATGAACGACTACGATTATCATTGCGTTTCGACGATTTTTTCTCCGATACTTTCGCTACCGTGTCAGTTTGATGCGATGATTGACTGAGGTGAGATTCGATGCTGGCCATCTTACTTGACTGAAACGAAACGGACTCGAGCAACTTTCCCAACTCGATGACTTATTTGTCTAGCTCCTCTAGACGTTGCTCCAAAATCTTAGAACGAAATTCATTGCTTGATGTACCTAAGACGATCTGGTCTACCAGTTCCATCTCCAAATCTTTGAACTGACAGTTATCAGCCTGGTAGCGAAGACGAATGACAAATTGTTCAATTGACTCACCATTCTGACGGATCAGGCGAAACATGTATCTCTCGTAGCACCGATTAACCGTCGGACGAAAGTGGGCATCAAGTAAGTCCAAAGCAAACTTGAACTTATCAGTCGACTTGGCTGCTTCCTCAGACTTCGTAGACTCGAGGGAGGCGTAGATGTCCTGCAGATGTGGACCACCCTTGTGCAAAAGGATAGCCTTCTTACGTCCATCTGCCGTGATGCCTTTCGATTCTATGAAGTAAGTCAAGGACCTTTACCAACGGGTCCAAGTCTCGAACGTGGTTATCGCGTTTGAAGATACCGCCAACGGTTTCAGCTTGTGAGACGACTCCATACTAACTTCGGAGTTTATCCTCGTCGCCAATTGTAGTGCTGCCTCATTAGGCAGAGCGAATGTTAAATAAAGTCAATAAACGATTTAATGCCAAGCTCACTTTATTTATAATCGCGAACATACAACGAAAAACTCTCGTTCTAAAATCATAATTTTGATTTCATGACCAAACTAAACTTAAATATAAACTTTGGAGCCCCTAAAAGAGGAATACCCGTACAAAATATGCGTGACCTGGGATACGACAATGGGTCAAACGTGAAAGGAAAGAATGTAGGCATACAAAAAAGGATCCTTGACCTCAACCCACGAGCTTTTTTTATTCCTTGTGGAAGCCATTCACTAAACCTTATTGTCAATGATGCAGCACTTTCCTGCACTGTAGCTGTAAACTTCTTCAGCAATATTCAGGAAGTTTATAACTTTTTTCCTAGATCTACCCATAGACGGAGTATATTAACTAACCATGTAAGGAATTGGACTGTAAAACCTCTAAGTGAAACCCGTTAGGAGAGCAGGATAAATGCCCTTGAACCTTTGCGATACCACATTGATGAGGTTTATGACGCTGCCTATGAAGCAACTTCAGGTTCCAAGATTGATGTTTATGAAAAAAGTACCGCTACGGGAATTGCCAAGAAAATCACAGATTTCAAATTCCTCTGCTGTTTGGTCACTAGGCATGATGTCTTGTTCAAAATTTATTTAGTAAGCAAAACACTACAGAAGAAAACAGCGAATCTGCAGAGCGCTTTGAAACTGATTGAAAGTGTAAAGACTTTTTTGGAGAACATGAGGTCGGAAAATGGACTGAATAATGTTATTACAGACATAAAGAAGCTGGCCGAAAAGCTGGAAATCGATCCAGAGTTCTCGGATGAAGTTGTGGTCGGCCAAGGAAGATCAAAAGGCAGTTTTTCTATGAAGGTAAAGATGAACCTGTGAAGTCGGGAAAGGAATTTTTCAAAGTGTAGTTCTCGATACTGCAATTAATTCATTGTCAGAAAGGTTAGAACAGATGGAAAATCACAGTAAATATTTCGAATTCCTCAACGACATCAAACAGTTAGAAAAATGTGAAAAAGATGCAATTAAAGAAAAGTGCAAAAGCCTGCAATCAGTTGTGACAGCTGATGGCAAGAGTGACGTCAATGGAAATGAATTGCTGGGTGAAATCATAATCTTAGCTCCAATAATGATGTCCAAAGATAGCTGCCCTGAAAGAACACTGTCTTATATTACAACAAGCCGTCTGATTATTGAAATCTTTCCTAATGTACATGTAGCATTGAGAATTTTGCTTACCCTCCCGGTATCAGTGGCCAGCGGAGAAAGAAGTTTTTCTAAATTGAAGATTATCAAAAATTACCTTCGATTAACTCTTTCTCAGGACCACCTACGAGGGATGGCCACATTGGCAATTGAACACCAGATCCTAAGTACAACTGAAACCGATTCATTTTGGGAAGAATTTGCTAAACTAAAGGCAAGAAAAGTTTGTTTTTGAATGTTTCTAAAATTGTGTTTGCAAAAGTCTTTTCTTATTTTATTAGTTATTTTTTATTTAATCTAAATATAAAATACAGTGATAGGTTTGCTATTTACTTTGTTAAGAAAAAGAGTCTTGTATGATACTTATTATTTTATAAGTCACATTGTATTATTAATCAAAATATAAAATACGTCGTTAGTGTCAATATAAAATATACGATATGTGTTTGTAAATATGAAACAGGCAAATAAATTTTTTTTTAGAAATTTCAAAAAATAAAAAGTTATTTTTTTCATAAGGGGGGGGGGTGCCAAACCCTGATCTCGCATGTGCCAAAAATGTTCTGCTGCTGGAATATAAGGTAAGTGGATAGATTTCGTCTGTGAATCGAATCCCTACATGCATGTTGAATGAGTATACCTACACCTAATCACAGACTACAAGCCCATAAACATGAAGATTTTTGTCGATTTCACTGCTGCGAGAAGAAATAAAACACTGCAATGTCACTGTTAGTTGATATGGCAATGACGCCACCAAACTTTATAGTAAATGGGACAGTGCACTGCCGTGATGCGCAACAAATACTGACCGAAAAGTGTGGGAATATTATCGGTCTACTGCCATACAATATTTGGCTTTGGCAAGGGATTGGTAGTGCTCAGTGGACATGGTCAGTCTAATTAGCACTGATTTGACAATGTGGAAATTAGTAATAGCCTTCCCTGCCGGAAAAGAACAGAACTGCAATGTCTCCTTTAGTTGATACGGCAGAGACGCTACCAAAATTTGGTAGTAAATGGGATAGTCCGAAAGGCACAGCAAATACTGATAAGAAAATGTGGGAATACTATCAGTCTGCTGCCAGACGAAGATTTGGTAGAGCTTAGGGGACTCGGTCAGTCTATTTAGCAGTGAGCTAACAGTGCGGAATTAGCAGTGAGTTCTGTGGCTAAGTACTGGTGAGGTGGTAATTCGAACAAAACTACAAATAGCTGTACAGCAATGGCAGGGCTGTCAGCATAATTGTAGAAAAATGAACTAACCGTAAAACTACAGAAATATTTTGGCAGTAATATAGACCGTCCACGACAAGCCCATCAACATGAGGATTTTTAGAATGGCGTGATGATATAACGAAAACTACGGGAAGAATATGGGAAAGAGTAGCCCAAGACCGAAGACGATGGAAAAAAGCTGAAAGGGCCGATACCCAAAACAATTAAATTTTTCTTACTGTCGAGTAATATCATATTTTTTTGTAATAAGCACTTCATTAAAAGACAAATACACGTGAATAATAAATAAGAAAGGAATGCGAATATTATTCAAAAAATTGTAATATGTGATCGAAGAGAATAATTAGAAAATTAACGATCATTTCTAGTTTTCTGGAGTTTAGAAGGCATAGTTCGAATAGAAAATGTGACATTCTAAATAATAAACATTACGAACCATCTGACTGATAAGGTCGATGAGGTCTGTCGCTCTCGAAATAGCGCGCTCTATGTATTACTTCGGAACCCTATGCTCCAAATGCAGAAAAGGCTCTCCATACTTGTATATATGCTCGTAGCCCATGACCCAACGCGTCGCGCCCGGCGGGGGCCCAATCCCCTCCATCTTTTCCTCCCTTTTCTCCACCCGCCCATTTCTGGACATAAGCCTCTCCTTACCTCCATTTTCTTTTGTCTAGGGTATATCTCCTCCACATGAGTCCTAGCGCCTTTTGTATTTCGTATCTCCAGCGAATTGCAGGTCTACCTTTGCTTCTCTTTTTGTCATACGGAGTCCATCCTTCCACCCTTCTCTCCCATCTATTTCCTTCCGGCCTCATAATATGACCGCGTACTTCCATTTAAAAATTTTTATATCGTTTTTCCTATGTCACTTAATTTAGTTTTGCCCCTAATTTCCGCATTTTCGACTTGTCTTTCAATTTGATCCCCAACACGCTCCTCTCCATTGCCCACAGTGTAGTTTAGAGTCTATCAGTATTTGTGGGTCACATACGTCATCGTCGGTTGCACGCAGCTCCTCCGAATTTCCGTTAAGCAAATCTGGGAGAGTAAGAACGATGAACAATTCAGAAAGAAGATACGGATAAGAAAGTTCTAATATACTTAGGTACATCGTTAAATAAATTGACATCACAATTATGGATAGGAGTCAGTGCAAGGAATGCCAAGTACTGAAACAGCAAAGAGCCTTTTGTTTGCTTCGTGAATTTAAAAATGTCCATAAATTAGTGACGACAATTGATCTTGAGTACCACACGATGATAAAAGGGAAGACAGTTTCTTATTTCTTGTTTGTTTTCGATCTCAACATTTCCCTAGTCGGTAAAATTAACACACAGATTCCTCCCTCCACATCCACCCCACATGAAAATTGCTTCCTTACGTTCCAGACTACCCGATCATTTTTCAATAAATATTTATGAATTCTAAGATTACCTATTGAGATAACGAAGCAAGTTCCAAAAACTTTCTTATCCGGTTGGGTTTTCAGCTCGGACTCCAGCTCATGATGTCGACGTAACGCAACTTCAGAGTCCAACAGATTAATAACGTTCATGTCTTTTTTCTCGTGCGTCTCGTTCTCCCATAAACAATTAAATTGCGACCATTGTTCCAAAAAGGCTTTCAGCTCCTACAACGAACATGATTTTTACAGTTTCACACTCGATTTTCATGGAGAAATATCGTGCGGATTTGTACGCTTACCGGTTTGACGTGACTAGTACAGTTGGACAAAAGCGCCAAAGATTTGACTACGTCCTTGTTCTCAACTGTCTGGCTGTAAAAGTTGCGAGGCTGAAAGGGGAACTTGGGCTTGGGCTCAGACGCTAGTTTGTACATCCGTCGTCTGCGAGTACGCGGATCTTCCGGCAGAACTACGTTCAAATTCGGTTCCTGTTTTACAGATCTATTAAACTTGTGAAATACGTCACCTTCGGTTTCGTTTTCACATTTTGATTCGAACACGGTTTTCCACTTTTTCTGCGAACAAAACGAGAAGGAGGAAACGGAACAGGGGCACGTACGAATCAGACGAACACAAGACAAAAAGCACTCAGATTAATACAAAATTCACAATACGAGTACACTAAATGGTTTCAGGAACACAGTTACAGGATAACTAAGAATAAACACTTGTGGAATACGACAAAAGACACTTTGGGTAGTCTTCTGGAATTTATTATTTTCTGCAGGCGAATATTTCGCATTTCTGAATCGACCTTTTCAATAAATTTTGACTCGAATTTCGATGCAATAAGAGGGTGAAAATGCAGATATCTAACTCAGAGTACATTATTTTTGGAACTACCCATCGAACACCAACATCGAATTTGAGCGATTTCTATGTAGGAGATCTACATGCTGCCACAGACTGACAAGTTGTGCACTTCTCTCAAACGAAGATAGGTTTTCCCAGCAGGTAGCGTTAGGAATGTTTCAAAAATAGATCCTCACTAATGCGAATATCAAAGTTATAATTAGTGCACAACTGCACACTGATAACTAAGACAGAATCGGTTAATTAAAATACACCTGTTGAGGTTTTCCAGCCGTCCACTGAGCCACCCCTTTTGAGACGCCACTTATGTACTTTCCAGCCAGCATCAGACAGTCTTGAATTTCATTCATGCTGGGTTCAATTATTATATTCGGTATTTTCAAAATCGCGTTCAGTTGAAACATAGGTACACCATCTGAAAAATAATCTTAATTGCACCGTATTCTGTCAGGAGAGAACATAAAGGCGAGAACATTATCGTACCTGAAGTTGCGCTGAATTTTCGTCTCAACTCGTCAATCGACTGTCTGGTCACTTTGACCAGCACGTCCACCACTTTCCGACTGTAGTACCTTCTCATCTCCGATACCGCGTTGGCGACAATATCGTTCATCATCTTTGACATCGTACTGTTGGCTAACATCAACGAGTACGGCTTGTCGAAACATTCGCAAATGACGCTCCAGTCTTGCTGCTGCTGCTGTTGACCCGACGATGCGGTTGCCTCTCTCGGAGAACTCTTGTCATCTGGGGAGCAAAATCAAAAAATACATAGTTCAAAAGTCATAGATTCCCGGAACTTCGGTCAAAACTGGGGATGTACCGATGAAGTGGGAGGGGGTTTCCTTTCCAACATCTAGAGTTGGCAAAATTAATAGAATCGATTCTCAATTTGAAAGTTGAAAAAATCGGATCGGTAGAAAGTATTAACTATTTCATTTTATAGAGATTAATTCAAGAATTTAAGTTGAAATTAGTGACGACTGAGTTTGTCAAATTTGAAACTGATGAAAGATTTTGAAGATTTCATATCTTCTAGACGACTTTTAACATTTCTGCTTTGACACATAAACGAAAAATTTCAAAAAACGTTACTTTAAAGCGTTACTTTAGAGCCTCACGAAAAAAATCCGAGAACTTTGACGAAAGAAACGTTAATTTTTGAGTTGACCGTTACTTTGAATTTAAAAAAAATTACACGAAAATTTCTATTAACACGACTGCAGACTGTTTGAGCGTTACTTCTATCCGTATGATATAGCTTTTCATGGTCACAATTCAGTTCAGTGGTTCAAATTTCCATTAAAATTTTCATTTCTTCCAGCTATTTTCAGTATTTCTTCCAGCCATGGGTATATTAAAGCGAAAACCGTAACGCTCTCCCCGACACGAATCCAGTGATTTTCTTCCAGCTACGGGTATACTTGAGTGAAAACCGTAACTCCAGCTATGTGCTCATTGATCTTGATCTTTGCTGTGCTCTGCGCGACTGCAGTCCTTCTTTTCTCTTCTCATTTCCAGCTCGGTTAGGCTCACAGTTCTTTAGCTCTTCATGGTGACAATTCAGTTCATTGGTTGGCATTACCATTTTCTTCCAGCCATGGGTATACTTGAGCAAAAACCGTAACGCTCCCCTGACACAAATTCAGTGGTTGACATTGCTGTGCCCTGCGCGACTACAGTCTGCAGCTGCGCTGTTAATAGAACTGTCGATTGAATTTTTTTTATTAGGGTACGAAAACATATACAATGTTACACTGCACGAGGAAGTCGAGGACAATTACAATCGATTACTGAGAAGTCGATATTAAAATCGAGACATGAAAAGGTTCTCCCGTGGTTGCAGATCCGTCTGCGACATGTTTGATTTAACTTATAGATTGAATGTCACGAAATTTCTGTTGAAATTGCAATTATACTTTTCACTTATTCTATTTGAAACGTATCCATACGTTTCACATTATTTGGCGATTCTGCTAACCACTCGCAAGATGCTGGAAAATTCCAAAACCGTGAGGCATTTTTTCATGAACGACTCAGAAACCGGATGTTCACACAAAATTGCCTACATTTGTCTCCGGTCGTGCCTTCCTGCAGTACGACCGGAGGACGTGCTGTGACGTCCTAGACAAAATTCTGGAATTTCTTTTAGCTAATTTTGCTAGCTTACTGGGAAGTTTTGATTTCACAGCTAAGCTACAGAATGCGAGCTGATATCACTAATATCTAGGCTACAGAGAGATAGGGAGTCAGTTGTGTATACGCCGAAGCTAAAGGATGTGATATGCTTTTTTGTTTCATAACTTTAAGTATACATATCTGAACAGTAGCTAATGTTTTTCTTTCGTTAAATATATATAGCTTAATGAAAGTTCAATCTTGTTACGTGGACTCAGAACGAACTCAAACAGCTGTGAGTAACTATTTCGAGTATCTCCTGATATTGGTCTGAGAACACCAGTTTCGGCTCTTCATTAAATACGAGCCACAACCAGTTTCCAGCTATATTCAAGTAAGGCTAACCAGTTTCCAAGTATCGGCCATATCGAAAAAGCCCTACCAGTTTCGAGCTATTAATCAACAAAGCTCCAAGTATCAGTTTCCAGTAGAGCCTAAAAATGATTGGAAGAATAAATTTCATGGAAATTTCCATCAACACGAACGCACTTTGCAATCAATTGCGGAAAAAATGGTTGGAAGAAAAGAGAAAAAAAGTGATTGCAAGAAGCTCGTTGCCAACTCAAAAAATTACCTTTTCCCGATTTTTCTAACGAATGGCAATGTCCCAATAGAACAAAAGTAGAAAGCTAATGGTCTTAGAAATTTGCCCACTGATTTCCCGATTTTTAAAAAAATATTCTCAACTGAGGGCAATTTTTCCCCAATTGATTTTAATGTTTCTGTGTTCGAAAGAATTTCCATCCTTTCCCGAATGATACGTTCTTGGTATGAAGCAGCGGAATTCGTTTCGAGCTGGATTTTTTTGGACACACTATACGCCAAAATTATTTCTATACCTCGTGAAGGTCACGATTGGAGCAGGTAGTTTCGAAATTCCCCGGCTTGACTAAAATGCGGAACCATACCTCGTAAAGGTCATGACTGGGGCAGGTAGTTTTGAAATTCCCCGGCTAAACCAGGATTCGGAAATTTTGTTGACTTGTTTTCAGCTTTCTCGAAATGCGGTTGGACCCCTCCCGGCTAACGGATTCCCTTTCAGCTATCAATATATCACGTCCTTAAACAATCGTTTGATTTTCTCTGTCACTCGTGAGAAAACTGGACCATTGTCTTCGCCGCCCTTACACCTGTCACAATACGAATTTGGGGAATTTTATTTACAATATACACGTCCAGCCGAAGGCCTTTTTTCTACGACGTACGTATCTGTGGTTGGGCAGTTGTTATCCCACTACCCCACTCCGTATTCAAAGCCAATCAAAGTCGATGTACATTTTTGGGCTCAGTTACCCTAGAGATTTCAAATTTCGTTCGCAGCAGTTATATTTGAGTATCATTAGCACGAAGTATCTTTCCTTGAAAATTTCTGTAATATTTCGGATCCGGGCTAGTCGTGTGCATTTGGATTGGATGGTTCGATTTACCAAATCGTGGTAAAGTTTTCACTTTGCATCCGTACCGTGAGTTATGTCGATTTTGCACGTTTAATTTTGCCAAATGATTGCCTGTTGCCTGTCCTTTGACTGTTATGTTTGGTTTATTACATATTTGTTGATCGTCGTATTTTTGCATGTTTGTTGCATGTGGTTACTGGTCGTGTTCTATCTTGGTTGTTGCCTGTCATTTGACTGTTATATTTTGCCAGATATTTAATCGATCGTTATATTTTTGCATGTTTGCTGCATGTGGTTGCCGTGCTTGTCATTTGACTATCCTATATATTTTGTTTGCCATATTTTTGGATGTTTGCTGCATGTGATTACCGGTCATGATCTGCCTCTCTTGTTCAAGAATTTCGGATCTGATCATGCGTGCATTTTGGATTGGTTGTTTGGATTCGCCAAATCTGATGGAGTTTTGATTTTGCACCCGTATAGTGAGTTATGTCGATTGTGCATGTATAATTTCAGTATCCAAATGATTGTCTGTGCCTGTCTTTTGACTGTTATATTTGGTTTTTTACATATTTGATAAGTTGTATTTTTGCATGTTTACTGCATGTGGTTGCTGTGTTTATCATTTGACTATTATATGTATTTTGTTCGCCATATTTTTGGATGTTTGCTGCATGTGATTCCTGGTCATGATCTGCCTCCTTCGTTCATAAATTTCGAATCCGATCACGTCGTGTGCATTTTGGATTGGATGCTTGGATTCGCCAAGTCTGATACAGCTTTGATTTTGCACCTGTAACGCAATTTATGTCACTTTTGCATTTTTAATTTCGGTACCCAAATGATTGCCCGTTGCCTGTCCTTCAACTGTTCTATTTGGTTTCTTACATATTTGATTGATAGTCATATTTTTGCATGTTTGCTGCATGTGTCATTTGACTGTTCTATGTATTTTGTTCGCCATATTTTTGGATGTTTGCTGCATGTGATTACTGGTCGTGATCTGCGTTCTTTGTTCCGTGATCTGCCTCCTTCGTTCAAGTTCATGAATTTCGAATCCGATCAAGTCGTGTGCATTTTGGATTGGATGCTTGGATTCGCCAAGTCGGATGGAGGTTTGATCTCGCATGCGGAAGTTTTGGATTTACCGAGTTTCTGGAATTACGTCGCTGGATATAAACAGTATGTGGTGTAACAATTTTGCTGATTTATAAGTGAGAGAATTCATTTTTTCATACGCTTTCAAATTTTCCCCCCGAATTGTGGTACTGCAAACTTATTTTTCAAGCTTCCGGTTGAACAATCGTATTATCGCGGATTTATTAGACCGCTGATTTATGGAAGCGCCTCTTCTGTGCAAGTATCGAGTACCAGCAGATTTTGAATTTTCTCCATGGAAGTTTTTGGCTTTATCGAGTTTCTCGAAATTTGTAGCTGGATATAACAGTATGTGGTGTAAAAATTTAGCTGCCTCATAGGTGAGACATAATTTTCGCATTCGGGTTCGCATCCCCCCCCCCCCGAATTGTGATACAGCAGAATAACACATTTACAGCTTCGGATTTCAATGATTTTCGGATTATAGGCGAGAGAATGAATTTTCATTAGCGTATTCCCCCTATTATGGCTCAGCAAAATTATTTTTATAACTTCTGATTGAACTATTGTGGACCTGGCCATTGCTTTGTGAAAACACTTCTTCAACACAAACACCAAACACCAGCACTTTTTGGATTTTTTCCAAAAATTTTTGGATTTGTTGGAAATTTTTGAATCCATCGCGTCATGAATAACGGTATGTGGTGTATTTATTTTAATTTTGATGGGTTGCAAGATTTGTATATCGTCTCATTTGACCCCTTTTATATTGTATCAGTTCACGTTGTTTAATTAAATTTTTTTAGTTTCGAATCTTTGTACAGCAAAATTATTTATATTGCTTCTGATTGAACAGAATTGGATTTTCTCTATGGAATATTCGGATCTGTCGAATTTCCCGAAATTCGTCACTGGACATAAACGTATGTGGTGTTGTAACAATTTCCCTGCCTTACAAGTGAGAAAATTCATTTTTTAGCTTTCGAATTTTTTACCCGAATTGTAATAGAATTTGATTGAACAGATTTTGGATTTTCTCTATGAAACATTTGGATCTGTCGAGTTTCCCGAAATTCATTGCTGGATATGACAGTATGCAGTGTGTGGTGTAACAATTTACCTGCCTAGCTGCCTTCAAAGTGAGAGAATTCATTTTTTAATTAGCTTTCGAATTTCCCCCTTCCCCCAAATTGTGATACCGCAAATTTAGTTATACAGCTTCTAATTGATTGAGGATCTACTAGACTGCTGATTCGTGGAAGCGCCTCATCTATGCAGTCATCGAATACAAACCGATTCTGGAATTTCTCGGGAAGTCTTGGACCTGTTGCGTTCTCCAAAATTCATCGCTAGATATAAAAATATGTGATGTACTAATTTTGCAGCCGTATAGGGGAGAGAATTCATTTTTTCATTAGTTTTCGTTTCCTATTGCTTCCCTTTTGGTACTGCAAATTTATTTTTACAGCTTCTGAATGATTGTAAGTTTGAGGATCTACTAGACCTGGTTGTTGCTTCCTGGAAATGCTTTAGCAGAAACACCGAAATTTCTCTGTGGAAATACTGGATCTGTCGAAATTTCCAAATCCCTCGTATTTAATCACTGGTACGTGACGTAATACTTCAGATTTTTATGGGTTTGTAAAATTTCTATATCGTCTTCCCAAACTTATTTCTAATTTTCTAAATGAATTTTTGTTTTCGAATTTTGATACAGCAAAAATATTTTTATAGCTTTTGACTGGATGATCTCATATTGAGGATCTACTAGACCACTGATTGGTGAAAGCGTCTCTCCTATCCCAACACCGAGTACTAGCAGATTTTGGATTTCCTCTGTGGAAGCTTAGGATCTGTCGAGTTTCCCAAAATTTGTTGCTGGACATGGAAGTATGTGGTGTGTGGTATAAAAATTTAGCTGCCTTATGAGGATTTATTTTTTCATTAGCTTTAGAATTTTCCCTCGAATTATAATGGGGCAAATTTATTATTACAGCTTCTGATTGAAGAATCGAACTATTGAGAATCTACAAGACCACTGACTCGTGGGAGCGCCTCTTCTATTGGATATTCCCTGGAAGTTTCGTGAGAGAATTCATTTTTTCATTAGCTTTTATTTTCTATTGCTTTCCCGAATTTTGATACTGCAAATTTATTTTTACAGTTTCTGAATGATCGTATCATAGCGGATCGACTAGACCTGGCCGTTGCTTCGTTCAAATGCTTTAGCGGAAACATCAAACACCAACATTTTTGGGTACTTCTCCGTTAAAATTCTGGACCTGCCGAAGTTTCCAAATCCATCTTGAATCACTGGTATGTAGCGTAATACTTCGGATTTTGGATTTTCATGGGTTTGTAAGATTTCTATATCGTTTTACCTAAACCCTTTGAGATCGAAATAATTCTTTTTATTTCTAATTATCTTCATTTTTTTTTTAAATTTTGACACAGCAAAATTCTCTTTCTATCCTTTGATTGAATGATCACATATATCGAGAATTTTCTAGACTGCTGATTTGTGAAAGTGACTTCTATCCCAACACAGAGTACTAGCAGATTTTGGATTTTCTCTGTGGAACTTTTGGATCTGCCGAGCTTTCCAAATTTCGTCGTGGTGGTGTAACAATTGACCTGCCTTACCAGTGAGAGCATTTATTTTCCCATGAGCTTTCGAATTTTCTCCCGGAATTGTGATGCGGCAAAGCTTTCAATTGAACCGATTCTGGATTTCCTGTCGAGTTTCCCAAGATGAGTTGCTGGACATGAAAGTATGTGGTGGTGTAACAATTTACCTGCCTCATAAGTGAGAGAATTCATTTGTCAATTCGAATTTTTTCCCCGAGTTGTAATACGGCAAAGCTTTTGATTGAACAGATTTTGAATTTTCTCCCGTATGTTTTGGATCAGTCGAGTTTCCCGAAATTCGCCGCTGGACATAATTTACCTGCCATTTATCTATACAGCTTCTGATTGAACAATTGAATCATCAAGGATCTACTAAGCCACTGATTCGTGGAAGCGCCTCTTCTATGCAATCATCGAATACTACAATATTTTGGATGTTCTCTGGAAGTCTTCGATCTGTCGCGTTCCCCGAAGTTCGTCGCTAGATATAAAAATATGCGATGTACAAATTTTGCTGCCCAATAGGTGAGAGAATTTATTTTTTTCATTAGCTTTCATTTTGTATTGCTCTCCCGAATTTTGATACTGCAAATTTATTTTTACAGATTCTGAATGATCGTATTTTAGTGGATCGACTGGACGGGGATGTTGCTTTGTGGAAACGCTTCAGCAGAAACATCCAAACACCAGCACTTTTTGGTATTTCTCCATGAAAATTCTAGATCTGTTGAAATCCATAAATCCCTTGTATCTTGAATAACTGGTATGTGGCGTAGATCTCGAATTTGCATGTATTTGTAAGATTTGTATATTGTCTTAACCTCCTTTAGGATTGAAATAATTCACTTTCTTTATAATTTTAATTTTTCGAATTTTGATACAGGAAAATTATTTTTCTAGCTTTTGACTGAATGATCACATATCAAGGATCTACTAGACCGCTGATTAGTACAAGCGCCTCTTCTATGCCAACACTAAGTACTAGCAGATTTTGGATTTCCACCATTGAACTTCTGGATCTGTCAGTTTCCCGAAATTCGTGGAAAAGTATGTGGTGTTGTAACCCTGTACTCGCCTTATAAGTGAGAATTCATTTTTACAACAGCTTTCGAATTTTTCCGCCGAATTGTATGGCAAAGCTTTTGATTAAACAGATTTTGGATTTTCTCTGAGGAAGTTTTGGATCTGTTGAGTTTCCCAAAATTCGTCGCTGGACATGAAAGTATGTGGTGTAACAATATACCTGCCTTACAAGTAAGAATTCATAATTAGCTTTTGAGTTTTCCCCCCAAATTGTGATCCGTAAAATTTATTTATACAACTTCTAATTGTCAACGATCTACAAGACCGCTGATTTGTGGAAGCGCCTCTTCTATGCTATCATCGATTTGGTTTGCGTTCCCCAAAATTCGTCGTTAGACATACATATATGTGAGTACGAATTTTGCTGCTGTATAGGTGAAATAATTTTTCTTTATTAGGCTTCGTTTATTCGAATTGCTCCCCGAACTTTAACACCGCCAATTTTTTTTTTTTTTAGACCTTCTGAATGATCGTATCTTAGAGGCTATACTAGACCAAATCGTTGCTTTGTGGAAACGCTTCAGCAGAAACACTAAACACTAGAATTTTTTGGTATATATTTCTCTGTGAAAATTCTGTATCTGTGGAAATTTCCAAATCCCTTGTAACTTATCTTGAATCACTGGTATGTGGTGTAATACTTCGAATTTTCATGGTTTCCTAAGATTTATATATTGTTTTACCTAACCCCTTTGAGATCAAAATAATTCACTTTTATTTCTTTGATATAGAAAAATTATTTTTACCGCTTTTGGATGAATTACATATCAAGGATCTACTAGACCACTGATTTGTGAAAACGCCTCTTCTACGTCAACATCCTCCATGGAACTTTTGGATCTGTCAAGTTTCCCGAAATTAAAAGTACCTATGTGTTGTTGTAACAATTTACTTGCCTTACAAGTGAGAGAATCCATTTTTCCATTAGCTTTCGAATTTTTTCCCCGTTGGATTTTCTCCGTGGAGGTCTTGGATCAGTCGAGTTTCCCGAAATTCGTCGCTGGACATGGAAGTATGTGGTGCGTGCGGTGTGACAATTCACCTGCCTTGTAAGTAAGAGGATTCATTTTTTCATTAGCTTTCGAACTTTCCCCCGAATTGTGATACGACAAATTTATTTATACAGCTTGCGATTGAACGATCGAATCATCGAGGATCTATTAGACTGCTGATTCGTGGAAGCGCCTCTTTTATGCAGTCACCCAATACCAGCAGATTTTAGATTTTCTCTGGAAGTTTTGGATCTATGAAAATTCGTCGCTAGATATAAAAGTGACGTACAAATTTTGCTAGATGAGAGAATTCATTGTTTTATTAGCTCTAGTGTATTGCTTCTCCGAACTATGATGATGCAAATATTTTTACATCTTCTGAATGATCGTGTGGATCTACACTAAACCTGGCCGTTGCTTCATAGAAACACCGAACACCAGAATTTTTTTGGTATTTCTCTGTGAAAGTTCTGGGTCTGTAGGCAAGAGGTGTAATAATTTTGATTATCAGAGGTTCAATTTATTATAGAATACGTGAGTTTTATCAGTCTTAAGAAAAAGTATTGCTACAGGGGGTATTGGCCACACTCCAGTTTTGCTTTTCATTTCTTTTTTTTTTCAGGAACTTGGGCTTCTTCCCACAATAGACTGAACCCTGATCAGCGAGTAATTTCTATGTTTTTCCTCATTTATCCTCCAATATTTTTTTATTCCCCTCCACCGGCATCCTTCACGGAGTCATGTACGCTCATTCTGTATCTGTCGTCCATACCGCTCATTCTGTCTGTAGTCCGTACCGCTCATTCTGTCTGTCATCCATCGTCCGCATTGCTCGTTCCATCCGTCGTCATCCGCGCCGTTCGTTCTGTCCGTCATCTGCGCCGCTCGTTCTGTCTGTTGTCTGTTGTCCACGCCGCTTGTTTCGTCCGTCTGTCATCTGCGCCGCTTGTTTCGTCGGTTGCCTGTCGTACGCGTCACTTTTTTCGTCCGTCGTCCGCGCCGCTCGTTTCGTTCGTTGTCTGTTGGCCGCGCCGCTCGTTTCGTTCGCTGTCTGTTGGCCGCGCCGCTCGTTTCGTTCGCTGTCTGTTGGCCGCGCCGCTCGTTTCGTTCGCTGTCTGTCGTCCACATCGCTCGTTCCATTGGACATCTGTCATCTGTTCCTCTTGTTCCATCAGTTGTCTGTCATCTGTTTCACTCGTTCCATCCATTGTTGGTTGTCCATTGCCCGTTATCCGCGCCACTCGTTCCATTCATTGTCCATTATGCCCTCGCCATTCGTTCCGTCCATTGTCCGTTGCCCTTATCATTCATACCGTCCTCAGTCTGTTGTCCATCATCCGCTGTGTCATTCTAAAAGCCCTCCCCCCTCCAGAATTTTTGTTGGACTATGGGAGCACATGCAGTGATTCTCTACTTCAATGTACCAACGAGTTTGACATTTTCAACCTTGTATTCCAAAGTTTGATAATGAAACTCAAATTGGGTGCCACCAAAGGAGGTTACGTATACTTCAACTCCGAAAAATTTTTCGACTTGACCCCCACCCCCGGGTAATTTTTATTAATTTATACCCCTGCTTCCTTACAAACGATAGCATTAATTTTTAGAACTAACTTTTTCATTACTTTCTGTATTTTTTCTCGAATTTTGATACTGCCAAATTATATTTACAAACTTCTATAGTTAACGAATCGGGTCTTCAAAGATCCACTGGTGTTCCTGAGCTACTCTGCTGTGGTTTGAAACTTCAGGCTCATTTGCGTATTATTTTTAGGCAATTTAGTTGGTCAAATGCAATTATATCTCGGTAGGTTGGGGGAATGATTTTGGGTCAAACTGTTATAGGAGGTACTATCCGAAGAATCTTGTCCTGAGATGATTCCAGTAGCGACAACTGTTGGTAGAAGTCCTGTAATGGGATGGTTTCAGCAGGCTACTGGTGCCAGTAACAATAATTGCTGGTTGAAAGTCCAGCATTGGATGATTCCAGCAAGTTACTGGCGGAAAATCTCGTACTGGTTGAAAGTCCTGAGACGATTCCAGTAGCAACCACTGTTGGTTGAAAGTCCTGTAATGGGATGATTCCAACAAGCTAACTGGCAGAAAGTCTCATCATAGGACGATTCCAGTCGTGATCCAATTTGTGCTCCTTGAAATCTTTTTCGTGCTGGTAAAAAGTCTCATCGGATGATTTTTAAATCTTATTCCTTCTTGTGTCTGTACAAGTATTGCAGTGGGATAATTCACATTCTAAAATTCAGAACTGATGGTTGCCTAAAGTTGTACAACTTCTGGGTCACTTGAGGGTTGTTTTTTTGGGGTCAAAAAGTCGAAAACCGATGAACAGTATCGGGGTTATTTAGGGGTTGTTTTTGGGTCAAACTATTATTGGTTGATACCAGTCACGATTTCATCTCTTCTATTCCTAAGATCCTCGGGTCCTGAGATGATTCCAGTAGCGACAAAAAAGTCCTGTGATGGGATGATTTCAACAGGCTACTGGTGCTAGTAGCAATAATTTGTTGGTTGAAAGTCCTGTAATGGGATGATTCCAGCAAAGTTACTGGCGGAAAGTCTCATGCCGGTGGAAAGTCTTGAGACGATTCCAGTAGCGACAACTGTTGGTCGAAAGTCCTGTAATGGGATGATTCCAACAAGCTACTGGTAGAAAGTCTCATAGGATGATTCCGGTTGTGATCCAATCTATTCCTTTTACATCTATCCAGAGATCCAATCTCAGTATTCCTTCTCGTGCTAGTAAAAGTATTGTGGTGAGTCTGTAAGTTATGGTAATTTCTTGGGATGGTGGGTATAAAAATTTGAGCCCATGATGCGCCACTTTTATTCTTCAGCCGAGCCCCAGGAGCTCCATTGGAACTTCATTTCTATTTAGGTTACCGTAATTTTACTTTTTTAGCTTCGTTTACTTTTAAGTTACGTTATGCGCGTTATTTTTATGGTAATTTTCAATTTTCACCTAGACTATTATTACTATATATATATATATATATATATTTTTTAATGAGAGATTGACTGGGCCATGCAAGGTCGATGATGAATGTAGTAGAGACCAGATTCGTCTTTTCGCCAAAAATGATACCATTTTACTTGCTACTAGTTTTTGTTTTTGTGCTGCTAATTTTATTTTTCAACTTCCCACATTGCTGTATATTTCGATATAATTGATGCGGGACTTTTTTTTATTTATTTCAATTCATATCTATGATCGTTCAATAACGACAGCAATCAGTGTTTCAAAACGAGCTATCAATATGCCGACAGAAACGTAGTTTGGTAGTCTGCAAATTTATTGCTTCCCTAGTATATTAATATTCATATTATAATTACCTACTTACTTATTACTATTGTAATTTTTAAGACCTCACTCAGGGTAATGATGTCAAGCTTTTTGGTATTCGGCCAATTTATTATTACTTTTTATTATTGATGTAATTATGATTCCTTGCTAATGTTGGCTATTTTTTTTTTTTTTTTTTACGAGTTTGACAGGAGCGTGCAAGATCAATGATGCATGTAATGGAGACCAGTTCATCAATTCTTACTAAGTTAGTGCGTCGTGTTCAGTGTCTTTGATGTATACCCCTGCTGCCTTATAGGTGAGAGAATTTTTTCATTAGCTTTTGTATTTTCCCCCCTCGAATTTTGATACTGCACAAGTACTTTTACAGTTCTTGATTGAACGATCATCGTATCATTGAGGATCTACTAGACCACTGATTCGTGGAAGCCCTTCTAGGCAAACACCCGGATACCAGCAGGTTTTGGATTTCCTCCGGACAAGTTTTGGATTTGTCAACTTTCTCAAAATTCGTCGCTGGATAACGGTATGCGGAGTAAAATATTTTTCATTGGTTGGCGTCCGTATTTTTATCGAATTTTGATACCACTAAATTACTTTTGCAGCTTCTGGTTGAATAACCATATTTTCGAGGATCCACTAGACTTCGTCGTTCATTTGTGGAAACACTGCTCCGATGTTAACATGAAAAACAGCTGTTTATGGATTTTCTCCCAGGAAATTCGAATCTATCGAATGTCCGAAATGGTTTAACTGTATGTATTGTGTACTTTTTTAATGGGCTTGGAAGATTTGCATCTCGTCTCACCTGCCCGGTTCTAGATTCTAAAAGTCATTCATTTTCTTGTTCACTAGCTTTCTCGCATCCATTGAATTTTGATACTGAAAACTTTTTATAGTTTGATTGAACGATCGTATGTATGCTCGAAGATTCACAGAAACCTCGCCGTTGACTGTGGAGGTCCTTCAGTACAAACACCGCATACAAAATGTTGGATTTTTTTGGTGGAAATTCTGAATTTTCCTAGAATTTATTGCTGTACTAGCTAACGGTATACTATATATGTCGTAATTTCGATTTTCACGGGTTCGATTCGTCAAAGAATACATCGTTCAAGATAAATTATACGTTTGTTTCATTTTTATTTTTGTATTTCTTAAATTCGGTCTTCTTTCATAAATTTGATGTGGAACTTCCCTCAGCGTCTTCATTTTTATTGGTTGCTCGGCGAATTTTTTTCCTCCTTCCCCTCCTCCATCCATTCCCTTTGTTAACTAGCATCCTTATGTAACAGTACAGTGATAATAAGAGAGCCATTCCTCTGGTTAGGAGTTTGGTTGTGTTTTATGTTCCATTAGGAAACTACTTTCAATAATCTTCAGTAAAACCGGTACACACCATTTTTCTGTGCCCTTCCCCAAATATTACGATCCTTTGTTCAGTTTTTTCAGTAAGGTCAAATGAATATTTAAAGCACTCCTATTTGGATTTTGCAGGCTAAAGGCCAAATTGAAGTCGAAACAACAATTTATAACTTCTTAAAATTCAGCTATATCCCAAAACCTACTCTATTCTGATAGGTACCTCATTCCATTTTTGAGCAAAGTCAGATTGGTTCATTTAAAGAACTTCTAGACTTTGCGGTCCTAGCCGGAGTCTTATCAAGACTTGCATACAATTTTTAAGGCAAGAAAACCCTAATTTGATACCTGGTTTAATCCTTTTGTTGTTGTTGTTTTGTCTTACACATGTCTGTGCGTAGACGATCGCATCGGCATCTAATACAACAGTACATCTTAGCCTAAATTATTATATGTATTATATAGTTGATTTGGCACATTACGAGTCTTCAGCTGCGCGCATCAGATCGCCGGCAGACTTTTTTCCCGTCCATTTCCTGATGTTGTTCAGCCACGATATTTTTCTTCTGCCTCTTCCCCTGCGTCCTTCTATTTTCCCCTGTATTATAAGGCGTAGGAGTTCGTATTTTGGTTCCTTCATGATCATCCCCAGATAACTGATCTTCCTTCTCTTCACCGTCTCCAAAATCGTCCGTTCAGCATCGGCCTTTTTCAGTACTTCCACGTTTGTCACCTTCCTTATCCACGGTATCCGGAGCATACGTCTATAAAACCACATTTCACACGCTTCCATTCGCTTGATTGTCTGCGCGGTATAAGTCATCGCTTCCGTTCCATACAGGAGCACTGAGTGTACGTAACACTTAAGCATTCGTTGCCTACTCTTCAAGTTGATGGCTCTGTTGGTAAGATAGCTTTTCATTTTCCCGAATGTTGCTTTGGCGTAGCCTATTCGCCTCTTCGTTTCAATTTCTGGTTCTAGTTGCTCGCTTATATACATTCCTAGATATTTGAATTCTCGTACTCGTTCTACATGTTTGCCGTCTATTATTACATGAGCTTCTGGGTGTTCATTTCGGCTAATTATCATTAACTTCGTTTTCGCCACGTTGATCTCCAGTCCATATTTCTGTCCCTCGTTGTTCACTCTGTCTACCAGATCTTCGAGCTCTTCTATAGAGTCGGCGAATAAGACCGTGTCGTCCGCGTATCTGATGTTTATATTTTCCCCGTTTACTCTAATCCCGCTATCGACGTCGTGGAGAGCTTTCTTGAATATGTCATCTGCGTATAAGTTGAAAAGCGTGGGTGATAGTATGCACCCTTGTCGCACGCCTCGGCATATGTCAACACTTTTTGTTTTGTGACCTTCCACCAATACTGTCGCAGTTTGTCTCCAGTACAGATTTTCGACTATTCTTCGGTCAAAGACATTCACATTTCTCTCTTTCAGAATACGCATTATTTCGTCGTGTTTTACTCGATCGAAGGCCTTCCGGTAGTCAAGAAAGCATGCAAAAACATCTTTCCTCTGATCCCTGCATTTCTGGAATAGTACGTTGATCGTAAAGAGAGCTTCTCTAGTTCCAAATACTTTCCGAAACCCGAACTGATTTTCATCTAGAGAATTTTCGCAGGCACCTCGTATTCTAGCATGGATGACCCGTAAAAATGCTTTGAGTAGATGGCTCATAAGACTTATCATGCGATAATCGTCGCATTTGCCTGCGTTCGGCTTTTTCGGTAGCGTAATGAAAGTTGATTGCAGCCATATTTCCGGAATTTCTCCTGTGGTATATATTTCTTTGAATAGCGTTGTCAGTTTCCGCACATTTTCTCCATCTAGCAGCTTTATCGCTTCGCTTGGTAGTTCGTCTGGTCCCATCGCCTTTCCTGTCTTTGCTACTTTCACAGCTTTTTGTACTTCGGACTCTTAAAATCTCTAGTCGTTCCTCTTCCCCTGGAATTATCGTTTCTTTTTCTCTTCTTATATCATGGTACATTTTCTCTACATATTGGACCCATACCGTTTGCTTATCCGTGATATCCACTGCCAGATTCCCACTTTCGGAGAGTAGTTTTGCAGGCACTCTTTTCCTGTATATTCCAGCGATTTCTTTTACTTTTTGATGAATTTTTCGTGGGTCATTTTTCTTCTCCGCTTCCTCTAACTCTCTGCATTTCTGGTTCATCCATTCCTCTTCAGCCTTTCGGATTTCTCTTTTTATTTGTCTATTGACCCTTTTATATTCGTCTACCTCTCCTTTGTTTAGCCGTCGGATTTCCATAAGCTCCATAATCTCGTCCTTCATCCATGGTTTCTTCTTCCTCCTTTTTCCAACTTCCATTTCTTTATGGCACAGCTTTTTTATCTCGTGGCTTATTCTCGTTACTCTCTCTTTAATATCTGTATTTTTTGTCTGTTCATATGCGTTTTTAAATGTTTTGTTTACTTCATGCGTTAGGTGCTTTTTAAATTTCTTATCTGTGAGTTTGGAGAGATCTATTCGTTTTCTTTTCTGCGGTTGTTCCTCTTTCTTTGCCTTTTTCCAGTTTAGATTGAATCTCGCTATTACAGGATTGTGGTCTGATTCCACGTCTGCTCCAGGATAGGTGGACACTTTCTTTATTGAGTTTCTAAAGCGTTTGTTTATTGCGATATAGTCGATTTGATTTCTGATTATATTATTTTTACCGTCTTGGGGTGACTTCCATGTGTATAATCGTCGCGCAGGCATGCTAAACCACGTGTTCATTATCGCCAATCCGTTCTGTTCACAAAACTGTACCAGGTATTCCCCTCTTTCGTTAGCACTTCCTAGACCAAACGGTCCTGCTGTATCGCCTCTTCTTTCCGCTCCGACTTTGGCGTTGAAGTCTCCCATCATTATGGTAATTTCGTGCGGTTTTGTGGTATCAATCAATTTCTGTATGTTCTCATACAGTGCTTCGACTTCGTCATCATATTTCGGTTCTGACGTGGGCGCGTATATTTGTATTACATTCATTGTTTCTTCTTTGTGTTGTAGTCTCAACATCGCCAGTCTGTCTGAAAAAGGCACGAAACCTGTCACCAGTTCTGCGTATTTACGATCAACGACAATGCCCACTCCATTACGGTGGCTGGATTCCGTGTTTCCCGAGTAGTAGAATTTGCCATCCTCTAGCAGCATTTCCCCGTTTCCTGTCCATCTATGCTCGCATATACCAAGTATATTTATATTTAATCTCTTCATTTCTTTGGTCACATTTTGTATTTTTCCCGCTTGGTATAGCGTTCGTACATTCCACGTTCCTATCTTCAATGGTTCTTTCTTCTTCCTTATCAACCTTTCGATGAATTCGGCAGACGGTGGTATTTGTAGTACCCTGTGTCCATTAAAGGACTGCACCGAACTCAGGGCCTCCGAGGCTGTGTGTTGATTTTCTGCCATCTGATCACCTGGGGAAGAGTTCGGCGGTGGTTTCCCTCTTGACTTCCGCCGGATTTTCTGTCAGGGTTTACTCCCTTAGTCGGTATTATCCAGTTTTGGGGCGCTGGAAGCTCGCCTTCTCATCCAGCATCTTGATGCTTGACTGGGGTACTATGTCGTGGATGAGGGGGTGGTGGCCTGCGTGTTCTTCCTGCAGTGTATGCTTAACGGTATTTAATGCTGATCTAGTTCCGACAACTAGACCCGCGCCGTTTTACCACTACCCCTGTCTGAACTTCTGCTTTAGCCAGATACATGGGTGCTGAGCCCACCGAAGCGTCTGTTACCACCCCGTACGACGTGGACGCGCAGAATGTTCTGGTTGTAGTTTCGTTTCTCTGCCGGTGGGACTAGCACCATTGACAGGCGAGTGACTACTGACTAGAGATCTAGCTCTAGTTACTACAACCTGTACCCCACGGGGCAATCCTTTTGGCAAAGTCAAATTTAGCCCTTCGAAGGGAAAAACATCAGATTTGGGGAAACAGTCGGGATCGAATCGAAAATCTGATCAAATACTCGACTTCTCGATGTTTCGATTAAGTTCTTAATTTGGGCTAATCTTACTCACTTCACGGAATAAAGTTTGAACTTTGGGGCACAAGTCAGAGTACCATTAAGAATCTGTTTCAATTTTTTTGTGCGATCCAACAAACCCCTACATCGATATCTTCTTCACTATTTTCAGTAACGTGAAATCGGCTCGTTTCAAGAGGTGAAGTTTGAATTTTGGTTCGCTAATTGAAATTCGATATTTTTTCAATTTTTGTGCAAAATTAAGCCGGTCCCTTACATAAAGGAAAAGTCGAATTGACGCTCAAATCTGAATCTGATCGAAAATCTGACTACAGAGAGAAACCCCTATTTCGGTATTTTGACATGTTTCCACTTCAGATTCCAAAGTTGGTGGCAACAGAATTTTCTAATTTTGCTCAGACCATAAATTCATTATAAACCGAGGCAATAGGCAGGGGTACATCGTTTCTCGTATTCTCTACATGATTTGATGTACACTTGATTATTAGCGATGAGAATGGCGAATTTGAGGTTCAACATTTCTTCGATTTTTCACCAATGAAATTTTATTAAAATTCTATCAGACCAGAAAGAGATACGTTACATATAGATCATAACACGTTACGTGCCAGTTTCAACATTATGGGATTCATTGTTTATTTTATGCAAATGATATCTACAAAGACCCATGAACATGGAGTTGCTGGAAAGAGAATTATTTTCTGATAAAATGAATCCGGTCACATCTGTGATTGGCGATACGTACCTCCAAAAATTCAAAAAACTTCATACATTGTCTCAATTTTTACCTATAGTGTTATAGTTCAGAATGGTGTGGAATACGGTGGTCCGTATTTTCGATTTTTGATTTTTAATGAGCCACTCTCCATGATCTCGGTTTTCTTCTAGTGTGTTAAGTTCAGTGTCCAATAGGATGGTCCGTATTTTCAATTTTCGATGAGTAATGAGACACCTTCCAACATATAGGTAGTTAAGAGTTGCGTCTGCTGAAAGTTTGACCGATTATATGACCAACGTATAGTTTACAAATAAACACACACACACACACACACACACAAAGAACTTATATCAACACATACATTTTATTTCGTAAGAAAAATAAAAAATAAGTAAATAAAAAATAATAATAAGAAGAAACAAAAAAAGACCACATGGCGGTAGCGGAGAAATATTTGTTAACAAGGCGCAACTCGAACGAAAATCTTCTCTCGAGGTGTGAGTTCCGAGGAAGGAAAACTCTTGGACACGCGAAAACGACAGTGCACAACGAGAAAAAATAGTGCAAAAACCCAGAAGATAAAAACTACTCGAAAAATGCACAGATCCTTTCAGTAATCGAAAAATACAACTTTAATCAAACACGGTCATCGAGGGAAGTGAAGGTAAGAAAACACTATCGGGTGGATTAACCGAAGAAGAAGAAATAATAAATTAGTAAACTAATCCCAGATATCAAAACCAGAATGAAAAATAAAAACTTTAAATCAGTTTACCACCTCACACAATACATAAGTGGCCACGGGAATTTGGCAAACTATCTACAAAAGTTTTAAATAGTTAAAGATAGTACACGCAGGAAATGTTGTGAAGAGGAAGACAGTGGACCATACCTTCAGAGACTGCAGAAAACTAAAAAAAAATATCATGGAGAAGGACATCATGAAAACAGAAAATTTTCTCAAAGAAAAATATGTAAGTATATGAAAATAATTCAGGAAATCAAAAATAGAATTGACTAGGAAAGAAGCGAGCAATTTGTAGATTAAAAAAGAATTAAATAAATTTTTTTAAATAGTAGGAAGAAGGGAAAGGATGTGAAAAAGTGACGATATCATTCCACATGCAGATTGTCACCTGTATGCTGAATGAGGAGCGCAAAGGGAAAGGAATCGGTACGTTCAGACGAGGTAAATGTTATCGCGTTTCGGGACCGCGGGGGCCAGCGAGACGCGCTTTCCGGGGGAGTTCGAGCACTGAAGTCGCGAGGATGGGTGACCTCGCGGGGCACATTGCGGGAGCGTAAGCTCCAGAACGCGGACATTTCGACACGAAAATCAGCACGGCAAATAATGACATAGGGGGTTGATAGAGATAGGTATATTCACGCAAGTATTTACACGAAGAACAACGAACTAAGGTCGCGGCGAGAAGAACGAGCACGACGACAATTACAAGTATGACAGCGAGAAAAAAAAAAAGTTAATGTTTAAACAACACACACAAGGGGGAGGGGGCGCGAATGCTCCCTGATCACGCACTAACAACTACACAGTGCGAAGCACAGTTGAGGCGCGACGTAGATACTCCCTAGTGGCACTGACAACGGGGAAGGCAGTGTACTGTCAGCAGTCAGGAGGAGTTCGGGGTTCACCGGTAGCCAGTAAAGCGCGCTGACGGGAGAGGACTCGGGGTTCACCGGTAACCAGTAAAGCGCGCTGACTTGATGGGAGTCGGGGTTCACCGGTAACCAGTAAAGCGCCACACAGTACACAGAGGAAGACTCGAGGAAGGGCAAATGTAAGGAGAAGAGCTGGGGTTCACATTTCTCCGGGTAGTTAAATAGGCAGGAGCAACAGATTTCATCCGCGAGTAGCAAACGAACCACCCTCGCACCACGAAATCACCCTCGCGGTACGAAGTTGTTTTGCGGTTCTCTCAATAACCAAAATGCGAGACCCGGTTGTATCGCAGCGCTCGACTATGCTTCTAGCAGTGGTGAAAACTTGAAGTATTTACTCGCCCGAGTAGACAGAGTACGCCGTACGTAACAATGTAACCGAACTGCGATTTCCTCGTTTCACCTGCCACAACCGGCAAATTTTAAACATTTTCGGTCACGACAAAAGAAGTTCTTACGCACTTAATCTTAAAAGTGTTCTACTTCTTCCCCAGTAGAAATGAATTCAGCCTGTGTTACGAAAATATCTGAGGCATTTTTCAAAAGAAAAGTCAGGGACTAGAAGCCAGAGTTCGAAGCCTATAAGGGCCGATCGTTTTTCAAAGGAGCCGAATCATTTATTGGAGCCGAAACCGAAGTTCAGAAAAAGTTATTTACTGGAGCTGGAACCAAAGCCGGAGTTTAAAAAAAATTATTCACTCAAGCGGGAGCCAATTTTTGACCCGGACCGCCGGCTTAAACGCTGACTTCGACCATTAAATCTCTCTTTTTCCATCTCCTCTTTTCTTTAGTCTCTTCCAGCACCCCTTCCAACCCCTAGAAATAAACAGAGCCGGAGCCAAAACCACATTCGTGATCGAGCCGAAGCGATTACGAATTTTTTGCCGGAGCCGGAGCATGGATTTACCGAATCCGAGGCCAGTATAAAGAATTTCAGCTGAAACCGGAGCCGGAGCAAAATTTAAATACTTCAGTAATGTCACGAACTCAGACAATAACACCTCAGATTTTCATTATTTTTTTATTCTAAGATGTCAAATTTTACCACAAAAGTTGAACTTTGACCCTCCACTGGTTAATATCATCGGATTAAGTTCAAGCATATCTTCGAGATTTTTTATATTTATAATTCGGAACAACTTCCGAAAATGGGAGCCTACATCCAAGAAAATGGTTAAAGTAAGAATTACCTGAGTGTGCAAACAAAACTTGTTTCAAACTGAAAACTTGAGAACGGTTTTGTTGATAAAACCAAAACAGTCAGGCAAACTGCCCTCTTCCTCTATTCACAACCTCATTTTCAATGAAAAATGAAGTTTATTATTATTTTTTTTTTTTGTTCCAACATACCACGCATGTCCCACTTTCTTCTAAAGTCTTCTGTCAAACCGCCTCCTAGTTCCATTCCGAGAATCTTCTTCTCAGTTTTGCAAATGCAAATGTTCTTCAAATTCGTGATCGCTTCGGCTCGATCACGAATGTGGTTTTGGCTCCGGCTCTGTTTATTTCTAGGGGTTGGAAGGGGTGCTGGGAGAGACTAAAGAAAAGAGGAGATGGAAAAAGGGAGATTTAATAGTCGAAGTCAGCGTTTAAGTCGGCCGTCCGAGCCAAAAATTAGCTCCAGCTTCGGCTTCAGCTTGAGTGAATAATTTTTTTTTAAACTCCGGCTTTCTCATTCCTCCTCCCATTAATTCGACAAAAATTGTATCTTTCCCACAATGTACAAAAAATAAATCCAATCCCTCTTATTTTAATTTTCGACCACAGTTACACTGAATGAAAAACCGAACTAAGTTCCGACAAAAATCTATGGGACTCGACATCCGTGGCTCATCCTGGAAGCGTTAATCACGCTGGAAAACATTTCGAACGAACGGAAACAGCATCAGAAGAGATTTGCGGCGTTTCTAGTATGCAATTTTATTAACATCTCGAGGGTATCCGAAAATTTGCGGAATATTCACGGCGTCGCTGTTATGCAATTGTATTAACATTCCAGCCGTGTTGTTGCTACATTCAAAATCGAAGTACATATTTTTTATGATGTGACGACATAATTCCTGATCCGGAACACGAGGGTGGATGGAAAAACTTCTTTGTTCCCGACCGATAATCGGAAGTTGTACGTATTAATGACGAGAGTACACTGAGTTAAGTGACTCTTCACTGACAATACTGATGGAAAACAAAAGTAGGTTACAATAAATGGCGGATAAATAGTAATGACTATCATTGACAAGCTAGAAAACCTATAATTCCTTAATTTTACTTCCATATTCAAAATATCTGTAGCATGATAATCTGATGGGCTAACTTTTTGGTTTAAGAGTCTCGAGCTAGGAGCTGGGGACTTGAAGGAACGATGGTTTTCGTATATTACAGTACATGCAGTCGGACATTTTCGACATTTATTTTGAATCCGAACTGCATGCTGGTGACGTTATTGGAACAGAAAGCGAATTCTTGATACGTCTTAGAACATAGGCGTATTGTGGATAGACTTCTAGCCTGTACGAACCGGATCGATCACAGAGTCGCTCGTACAGTGCTACAGAGATATCAAAATCGTTACATTCAAAATTAAGCTTGGACAGGTAATGCCTATTCATTGCACTGCATAGGTAGCCAGCTCAAAAATTTCCCCGGTTATAAGTACGACGCTCGCTTTGACAAGGAAGCAACAGCCTCCGAAGCGAGCACACGGTCTTACTTGCAATCACCATCGACAGGCTTTCTCCTGAAAGAATTGGCTGTGCTGGGGACTATGTTTTTCGACATAATGCTATCAAAAGTCAACGTCTCTTTCCATCTTTCGGGCTGTTACTAT
This sequence comes from Acanthococcus lagerstroemiae, assembly GCA_031841125.1. Lineage (NCBI taxonomy): Eukaryota > Metazoa > Arthropoda > Insecta > Hemiptera > Eriococcidae > Acanthococcus > Acanthococcus lagerstroemiae. The sequence continues at coordinate 17,363,576 of CM063106.1, read as the reverse complement.
TCTGCAGATGGTACGGGGTGGAAGGGTCGCCTCGGTGACGTAGCGGTAAGAACGACGGCTTTTGAAATCCAAAGGTCCCGAGTTCGAATACCCCTACAGCCAGCGTTTCAGGTAATGTCTACGTGCATTGTACAACTATTACCTGGAACGTACCGAGGCGCAACAGTTAGCAGCAGAGATAATAGAAAAGCATGCGGACCACAGCGAGAACTACTGTTTTTCCGCTGCAAAATGCAGCAGCAGAATCGATTTATTTCCCCCACGGAATAAAAATCCAGCAGAGAGTAGCTACTGAAAAACCATTTGAATCAGCTGCTGATTCTGATTTCATCAGCAGTGTAACGCAGTGAACAACGGGTCATGAACGCTGCTGACACTTTGTTTTTCCGCATCAGCAGCGAACGCGACTGCCTCACTCAGAATCGCTGCGTGCTGCTGCGGATTTCTTATGCAAAAATCGTCAATAGGGATGCACATAAGAGGTATCAAAGCGCTCTCTGGCGGCGAAAAAATGAACTAGAGTTGTGGATTTTTTCTTTCGGATGCGCTTTCGAGAGACGAATTCAACGAACCCAAAAACCTCATTTTCATAATTTTGTCCCATCGGAGGTATTTAGCAGACCACCAAAGTTATGCTTTTTGTTCAGTACGAAAATATGAAGTTTTCTGCATCACATCTTAAATTACGACTCGAATACTTGAGCTGCCAAATATTACCACCTCTATAGACCGGAAACCTTTGTAATCACCTGGCCGTTTGTTTTGGGATTTTTTATTTCATTTGAAGTCTTGTCCCCCTGAAACAATGATAAGTCTATGAGTCTATCAACTAACTGAAATTTTAGTAGAGGAAAAAACATTATTCTTCCACACAATTATTTCGCTGAGTCAAAGCAATTCGTAAAAACACGTTGCTTGACGATAGGTAAAGACACACCTGGTGCCATTAAAAATACAGTATTTCGCTCAATTTCAACACCTGAAGTAACGAACGCAGTTTTAGGTTGAACAGCTGATGTCAGAATAATTTTCAACGCTATTGTACTTGTAATAAATTTGAAGACGCAGGCACGCAATTAGGTCCCATTCATGTATGTGCTCACTCGATTCGTTCAGGTTCCGCACTTATCAACTTATTTCGTGTTCGCTATTTGAAATATTTCGCCCAAGTAACCTCAGTAGTTTGTACTTGATATTTCTTATTGTCATTACAAAATACGTCTTTGGCCGAAATGAAGAATTCGAAGGTATTGCTGAAATTGCGTTCATTTCCACTCCTCATCGTCCTGGTATTGATGGTACTGCTGATGTTCGTAGTGAGTAAGACCAAAGCCGTTGACGAGCCTGAAGCGCAGTACATTTACAACAAGGATGAGTTTTACGATATTTTCACGAACTTTCATACCCGAAAACGAAGAGGTAAACTCGCGACATGATGCCTTCTTTAATTCGGACTTTTTATATCGAACCTTTTAAAACTAATACACGCTTACAACTAAAAGGTGGCGATGGTTATAATTTGTTCCACGTCCCCCCTCCCTAGCATCGCCAACATTGACGAAGGGTCTTAGGCTATAGAATAACATTATATTTTTACTTTTTTCTCTCATTTTCAATTTTTTTTCAGCTACATATCCGCACTATAAGTTCTGGAAGCGCAATCCTGAGAAAACACTGTGCGATCTCAATGCCCTTTGTAGAAGACGACTATGTGAAAAAATTTATCTCGAGAAGATCGTCTTCATTACTAAGGCCAAGAAAGGGGACACAATTACGTTTGTGGACGAGACGGAAGACAGCGCCGAAGGATATCCTCCTTGTCGCCGTACGAAATTTGATGTTCATAAAAGTGACAGAAGCAAACGTTATACGACTTCGAAACAAGCATTTTATTGCCCGGAATTGGTGATAAAGGTAAATAAGACATACTATTGGACGACGGGGTTTTTCGTAAGCCTCGGAGATGTATCACAATCTGCATTTATTATTATTGCTAACTATATGCAAAAAAGAAATACTAAGAATGGCGGCTTGTTGTGGTTGTACGCAACTAATTTAAATTACGAAAAATGGATTACAAAAGGTTGTGATCAGTATTCCGATTGGAGCACAAAGCCCAAGAAAATTTAAGTATATAAAAACGCTGGCAAGCTACTATTAGCCGCCTTTATAATTTCAATTAAATATTTTGATTCTGTATCTATTTACTCATCAAATTATAGAAAATCGAGAAAATTATTTTAAGAATTTACTAGGGGGCTTCGCGGCCCCCCCCCCGCCGCACTCGCTTCGCTCGAGCCAGCCTTACTCGGCGCTTCGCGCCTCGTCCAACCGCCACAGTCCTCAGTGTTTAGTCTGAAACTTTTGTTCCTGAGTTGAGATTTGCTTTGTGCTTCTTTTGCTCTCCCACTATCAGCGGTCCTCAATCTTCCACCATGAACCCCCTTCCATCCTTCCTTCATCACGACCCCGTCGTTGACCATGGTTTCTCTCCGCCTCCATGGTCACACCTCAACAGTCGCAACCCTCCTCAGCCACAAACTCCTCCCCCACAATGGCCATAGTCCTCCACATAGTCTCCCCTGATCACCCTCTTCCACCACGAGTGCCCTCCATTAGGGCCACGTCCTTCGACCACCCCACACCACTGTGGCCTTCATTTTCGTTCACGTACCACACCCACCAAGACCTATTCACCCATCACTACGACCTCCCCAATGGCGGCCTTAGTCCCTCTCTACAGCCTTCCCCTTCTGCGGCTCCATCGCCCTTCGGCCTCCTTGCTCAACCACCACGAAGATCCCCTGGTCCTCCAACCAGGAGCTTCCACCACCATGACCAACCCTCCTCCATGAGAACCCTTCCCTTCAAGACCACATGCCCGGGACCAGAACCTTCCGCACCAGGGCCTTCATTCGCCTTCCCGGCCGCCTCTCTCACCAAGGACTTCCTCCTCCATCAGGACCTCTTACATACCATCCCCCCCAAGATCTTTATCTTCCTCTACAGTCCCCGCCACCGCTGTGGTTTTCCTTCCTTTCAGGAGCTCCCTCTTCCACCATGAGTACCTCTAACACCCCCGGGCCTTTATCTACCAAAATTTTACTGCCCCTCTGGGATCCTCACCCACCACTACCTCCTCCTTCCTCAATGGCCACCCTCTCTTACCAAGGATTTCCTCCGCCACAAGGACCTCTCACCCACCACTACCCCCTGGGCTTCATCTCCCATCAGAGCCCCTGTCCTCACTATGGCCCTCCAACCCCTTTGAAGATCCCTGACCATCCACCCAGGAGCTCTCACAACCATGACCACCCCTCTGTTGAGCGCCCTTCCCCCTCAGGACCCCACCCCACCACCAGCCCCTCCCGCACCACGGTCATTTCTCTCCAAGGTCCCCTCTCTCACCAAGGACTTTCTCCTCCACCAGGTCCTCTTACTCCCGCCCCACCCAGGGCCTTCATCTTCGTCCACAGCCCACGCCCCCACATGGGCCTTCCTCCCCCTTCAGGAGTTCTCTTCTCAACCATGAACCCCCTCCTGAGGGTAGGCTATCCCTGGAAAATTGAGCAATTAAGGGGCTGGGTAGGCAACCTGCAACGAATTGTGATCTTGAAGATTAAATTATGTCTTTTTATGTCTTATTATGTCAGTTATGTCTTACAACTTGGAGATCTTTTATGTTAGAACCGAGTATGTCCTTGAAAGTAGTTGATCTGCCCCAATTTTCCAAGGGCTCTCCTCCCCCGTTAGGAGCTTCCTCCACAACCGCTACCCTTGGAAAATTGAGTAATTAAGTGGCCGGGTAGGCAACCTGCAGCGACTTGTTATCTTAAAGATTATGGGTAATTAAGTCATTTTATGTCTTTTTATGTCTTATTATGTCGGTTATGTCTTAAAACTTGTAGATCTTTTATATTAGAACAGATTATGTCCTTGAAAGTAGCTGATCTGCCCCTGCAATTTTTCGGATTTTTAGATAGGCAACCCGAAGTGCGTTTTTTTCCCGCGGAGGCGGCGGTGGCGGCGGATTTTACTTTTTTAGTATATAGAGAGATAGAGAGATTTTATTATAATTAATTATTTGATTTTTTTTTTTTTTAATAAATAACTGTCAATTTAATTTAATAAGTCGAAACAGTAAATAAATTGGAAAATTGATCTTTTATTTAATAAACTGAAGTTCCTCTCTTTTTTTTATAAATTTTTGCTCTCAACCCGAACCTTGGAATTTGCCCTTTCAAGCATTACCTCAGAGACGTCGGAGGGGCTGTTACAGCTTTCTTGGCCCTCTTCACTTCTTGCCGAAAAACCGGCCTATGTCGAAATGTAGCGAGTTGCTACGTGGGTTCGAACCCGGGACCGTCGGATTCCGAGACCAGCGCGCTATCCACTCGGCCAACTAAGTTAATATTAATAAAATTCTTATTTGAAAAATTTGGCCGGGGTGCGGTGTCATAGGGGCCACTTTGGCATGCGTGCATCGCCATACGTCCCACCACACCATTATTATTATTATTATTATTATTAAAACATTGTGAAACGCAGATATTTGCGCGTTAGTTTAGTACACAGAGTGAGCAACAACAATTATGTTCTTACAAAGAGACTTTTTTAATATAAATTTTAAGAAGAAACAGTTTTTGTTTGAAACCTTTTTCCATAAAACGTTTTCTACGCGAGGTATACCGCGAAAAGTGAATTTCGAGGTCTTTTAAGCCTCCTGGGGGGTTTAGCTCCACCGGGATCGCTGTAGACTTTTAGTATGTTAATTAAGAAGTCATTACAAAGATATTCCAAAAAAAATCTTCGATATCATTTATGTCCATTTCTTGACATTTTTTTGTCAAATTTTCCTGGACTACATACTATACGTACATTGTGTAATTATAATAATGAAGAAACAAAATATGTCCACCATTACCTTTAAATAACATAGGTGGGTAATTCTCTGAAAAGTGCAACAGTTTAAACTTTTAATTTTTTCCAAAAAAAAATTGAGCAATTTGAATTTTTTTTCATTGGAATCACCATTGTACTTGTCCTTGAATTAAAAGGTGGCATTGAGCTGTGGTCATACTGAAGGGGGGGAGGGGCAACGTTTTGAAGATTCATTGACCACGTTGATGGAATTTCCATCAACGTGGCTGATAATACTGGCCACGGTGATGGAACTTCTTTATCCGTGGCCAACATTATTTGGCCATGTTGATGGAATTTCCTTATCCGTGGCCAACCTTTCGATGGAATTTCTTTCACTGCGCCAACCTTTCGATGGAATTTCTTTCACTGCGGTCAATCATTATGAAAAGTTTCCTGCAGAAGAATAATGATGACTTCTTCAATGAGAATACATAAAAGTAAGTTCATGTATATAACGATTGTATTGTTTGTATTTCTATTTAAACTACGAAATAATAAGGCACTTTACTTATAATAATGAGAAATTTTTCTTATAATCTACAGTAACTTTCATCTTTGGTACAGTTTATGTGACTTGACCATTCCCTCGGTACTGATGCGATGCACGAAAGGGTAGTTTCCGGTGCCGGGGATGCGGTGTCTCAGGAGCCACTTTGGTATGCGTGCATCGCCATACGTCCCACAACACCAAGGCATTTTACTTATAATGTAAGGATAGTAACTTTAACAATTTGGCCCCGTTTTCATATAAACTAGAAATAATAGAAGAAAAAAAAATCAGTAACTTCAATTACAAAATTTGGCACAATTTCTAAAAACTAAATAATATACGTCAATGTTTAACCTAAATTGAGGAACTTCAAATTACTTACACCTAAAAATTAAGAGTCCTGTTTAAGAATTTAATGTTTTGGAGTGGATATCAAACTTGAGCGCTCGTTGAGATGAGACAGGAGGACTAAGTATTTAAAAATAAAAATTATATTTGCGAGTCTCAAATTAGAATTCTTAGGAATTATTCTTTCAACGTGGCTAACTCTTTCTTTTCCTCATCCGTGGTCATTCGGATGATATAGCCATCCTTCAGTGTATCAGCGACACAATCAATCACCTATCAAAACCATGTCCGATGTTAGAAATTCAAAATAACTAAAAAATTCCGAATGACCACGGATGAGGAAAAGAAAGAGTTAGCCACGTTGAAAGAATAATTCCTAAGAATTCTCATTTGAAACTCGCAAATATAATTTTTATTTTTAAATCGCCTATATATTTCTTTTATACTTACATTTAACAGTTTTCTTTCGCATTTTCAGGTTGACAGCGAAAATTGCCGGAAAGAACTGATAAGCCACGGTGATAGATATGCAGAACTGTAAATGCGCTCATTTTCACAGATAATTAGTTGTGGACAAGTTAACTCAACTCCGACGTTGAATTCGATCATGGCTCGAAGTTCTCGACACAGATTTGAAGCTAAGCAGCTAGTTTCGAACATTAGATATGGAATCAGGGTGGCCATGCGTAAGAACGAAAAAATGACCACGGAGATGGAATTTACACCAGCCATAAACCTTCATGGCTTTTGAGGCGACCTTTAAATGTACTAAAGGCCGTTCAAATGCATGTCAACGTGTAGAGTGATGGGCTGAGAAGAACTTTGGCCTGTAATTTCAAAAGAAATATTCGTTCTCCATAGGGTGAAAAAATGAATAATGATTTCAAGAAATGCTAGCCTCGTCCACGTTGATGGAAGTTTTTGCCCTTTGAGCTCATTTTCCGCTAAAGGGGGGGGGGGGGGTATGGGGGTTCTACACAATTGCGTCGAGCAGAAAAAATCATAAACATACCAATCTATTATTTTTAATTTTCTGAAAAGAGTATAATGCTGAGAAAATAGCTGACACGCAAACTATCGCACTTTTCTGAGAATTACCCAGGAACTAAGCGTCGCACAGACAGTTTATATGGAACATAATTTATGTATTTCCTAGTGTTGTACAAATTTTACTTCGAACATTTTCGTCTAAATTCAATAATCAACGAGATATTAACGAAAAACCGTTTTGCCCCTCATATTTTAGCCTCTAAGAGAAAACGCAAGCGTCATCTGGCTGGCGACTTAGTATTGTTTAGGGCAGTGACAGGTACCAATATACCAAATTTTAGTTTTCGTCTAATTTTTTCAGCCCGATTTGTTAATATGACTGGACTATAAGCATTGAGTACACAGTTGGTGCTGAAAACTAAGGGTTATTTTGCCAAATTTCAATTTCCTACAAGAAACGAACGTCGTTTGAGCACGAAAATATGTTCAAATAATTTTCAAACTATTGTGCCTCGTCATAAATTTAAAAACTCATGCCACTCCATCATCGTCGTCTTCTGAAAACCATGAACTCCGAAAAAATACCACGATTCTACTGAAAAATTCTACTATTTTAGAGACGTAGGTACGCACTGCAGCTATGTATAATTTTTACTTGGTAAAGTTTCGTTCAAGGGTGTAGTGTGTACTAATCTCTTTGTTAATATTTCTCCTTATTTATAATGAAGACTATGAAGGTGTTGAAATTGCATTCATTTTCATCGTTCGTCCTGCAGCTAATGGTTCTACTAATTTTGTTATGTAATGAAACTGAAGCACCAAGGAAGAAATTCACGCACGTGAGGAGATACAATTACAACAGGAAACGAGTTTACGATCTTTTCACCAGCTACTATACGGATTATTACAAAAGTACCATTTTTAAATTCCAGAATTATTCTCTTATTTTGTGACGCTTCTTATGTTTCATCAGTTAGGGACCCTCATTAATGGCTAGTAAGCTGTCGGCCCCCTTTTTCTACTTCATCCTCTTTGACCCTTCCGAAATTTCAGGGCCTTCGGAATGTGCTGAGTGTATTATAATTTCTAAACTTTTCCAAGTTTTGCGTGAAGCTCCTTTGATTTTTTTAATCAAGTTTCTTTTTTCTTTTTTCTTTCTTTTTTTTTAGTTACGAGATTTTTCAGCCGCTGGAAAAGCAGCCACGTTAAGTCGGTGTGCGAACTGAAGCCACTTTGCAAGAGACAACTATGCCGAAAAATTCTGCGTGACAATTTCTTATTCATGCATGGCCTAGAAACCGGCACCATGACAATCGAGGGTGAGACGAACGACAGCGCACAGGGTTATTCTGCATGTCGTACTATTTCGGTCGTAGTTCGAAACAGCCCAAAAGAGCATTATTTGACCACAAAAGAAGCATTTTATTGTCCAGAGTTTCTAATAATGTTGAATAATGCGTTGAAGTTATCGATGCCATTTTTCATTACTTCGGGCGACGTTCCGGATTCGGCATTTCTTCTTCAGGGAAGCAGACTTTACAAAAGAAAAGACTCGTATGGTCAGTTATGGTTTTACGGAACTAATTTGAAATACGAAAAGGGCTTTGAGACCAGCTGCATGCCGCCAAAGTTCCGATAGCATTCAAAAGAAGAGTCCAACGCAGACAGCTCAATAGAAGGACCAAGTGGACAGTTTTAACGAATGCATTCAGTTTTTCAATTTTCAAGTCTCTACTATTTAGGCGATAGGATAGAAAATTTAAAGTTGTCATGCTAAAAGCGCTGAATTTATCTTAGCATTAGATATTAATTATGTAATTTCAACCACGCACTTATGAGAGCAAGTACACGTAATAATGTAAGATGTAGTTGATTGTAGATTGTACTTTTCAACCTTTAAATAAATAACTTTTGAGGTCGCTATCTTCTATAAATTTACAGCTCTCCGACAATCAAACTTTCGATGTATCTCGTTAACAAAATGAGCTACGACGCTGCAATGACTCGTTTTGAAAACGAAGAATCATAATTTTAAAAAGAAAAAAATCATAATTCTATTGAAAATTTTGAAATTTCCATATCTGTTACCCAAAATAGCTATACATAAATTTCGCCTAATTTTACGCACATTATATTCAGACGTCCCGTCAGGATATTGTGAAAGTTTGGTGGCGGTATTTCATTTTTTTATTTATTTTTATTTTTATTTTTTGCCCTGGCGGCTACAGCAAGGTTTACAAATCTACATGTCGACTACCCCAACTGTCGGGTGTTGAGTGGGTCAACCTCGCCCTGTACCGCCCGCCCATCTCCGGGCATAGGCATCCACCGTACGCCTCCATATTGTCCTGTCTTCGACTTGCCTTTTCCATAATAACCCAAAGTTCTTAACTAGATTGTCTCTCCATCTTACCGGAGGGCGACCCTTTTTCCTTTTCTGGTCTCGAGGGGTCCATTCTTCAATAATTTTGTTCCATTTGTCCTTCCCTCTAGACATGTGACCCGCGTAACCAAACTTCAGTTTGTTGGTAAGGGTGCCGATATTCCCCGATTTAGTTTTGGTCTTTATTTTCGAAATGGGCACTTTATCTTTCAATTTAATCACCAGGATGCTCTAAGCATTCGGTTATGGGTAGTCTCGAGTCTCTTAGTTTGTGTTCCTGTCATTGCCCAGGTCTGCGCCCCATACGTCAGCGAGGGTAGAACGCATGCATTAAGAATTTTTATTTTTGTGGGCAAGGACATTTTGCTTTTTAAAATAATTTTGTGTTCCCAGAATTTTTTCCATGCTCCTGCGATTCTACTACTAATTTCCTTTTTCGTTCTATCCTGCAGTGAAACTAACTGGCCGAGGTATTTGTATTCGTCAACTTTTTCTATGATTTTGTTAGAGAGTGTGAAATCTCTCACTTCCAAATTCGACATTACTTTTGTTTTGGACAAGTTGATGGTAAGACCTACTCTCTCACTTTCCAAACACAACTCCTCGGCCATTGTCTTCAGTTCCTGGATTATTGGAGCTGATTAGTACAATGTCGTCAGCAAAACGCAAATTGTTCAGCCTTTTGCCGTTGATCTTTATGCCTTTTCCTTCCCACTTCAAGTTTCTGAAGACCATCTCTAGAACGCTGTTAAATAGATTGGGGGAGAGAGGGTCCTCTTGTTTCACGCCTTTTCCCAGCCTAAATTTCTCTCCTGGAATGTCTAACTTTATATATGCCTTTGAGTTGTAGTATAGATATTTCAGAGTTTCCAGGATTGTTGGTCCTACACCTTGTGTTCTTAACGCCTTCCAGACCTCGTCCTGGTGGACCGAGTCAAACGCTTTGTTGTAATCAATAAAGAGGAGGTGAAGGTCCATATTGTACTCTCTTGTTTTTTCTATTAACAAATTTAGGGCTAAGATGTGATCGATGGTGGAGTAGCCCTGTCTAAAGCCTGCTTGTTCATGGGGTTGATTCATATCCAAAGTGTTGTAAATTCTATTTTTTACTATTTTTAAGAAGACTTTACTCAAATTTGAGGTCAGGCTTATCGGTCGGTAATTATTGAGTTCCCCCCTGTTCCCTTTTTTATAGAGTAAAATAACTTCCGAGTCGTGCCATTGATCTGGGGTAGTGCGTTTTTCCAATATTTTATTAAAGAGTGTGGCGAGGTGGGGTGCTAAAGCCTCTGCTAATAGTTTCAATACCGTATTTTCAATTTTATCCGGACCTGCAACCCTTCCCCCTTTTAGACTCTTTAACTCTTTTGTAACCTCTTCACTCATGATTTTGGGGAAGTCTTTCCAGTTGTTTTCCAACGACTCTTGTTCCTGTGTCCCCTCCAGCCCCCTGCCACTTGCTTCTGCATGTGGATTCCTATATAAATTCTTGTAAAATTTTGTAGCCTCATTTATGATACCCTTGCGATCATAAACCTTTCCTTTACCGTCAATTGCATTAATATATGGAAACAGTTGTTGGCCTTTTTGTAGGGCTTTTTTGACTTTTTTTGTCGACCAGGATTCCTTCACTATCTCCTTGACAATTTCCGATTCAAATTTTTGTATATCGTTTTTTATTTCTCTTTTGATAATTTTGTTTAGTTCGACCACCATAATTTTTTCTGGTTGTGACAATATACGTTTTTGTTTTAAAGCCGTTCTTTCTTTTATAAGTGCCTTAGTTTTTTCGCTTAACTTATCGTCTGTTGTTGATCTTATTCTTGCCACTCCCACCTCTGAAGTTACCTCTTCCAGCACCTTTATAAAGACATTGTAGCTCTCTTGTACCTCAACGAATTTGTTCTCCCATTCCTCTTCCAACCTTTTACTAAGAAGGCTGTTAGCTTCCGCTGTTTTGTGCACTGGAATAATAATTTTTTTGTGAATTTTTCGTTTGCTATTTTTTTGCCTGCTGTCTGCTTTAGTGCGACACATTTCCCTGGAGAGATCAAGCGTTATCCTACCAATCCTATGATCTGACGAAAATTGAAATTTGTTTAGAATTTCACAATTTTTAACCATTCTCAAGTCGTCCGTCAATGCATGGTCAATTTCGTTTCTTGCTACGTCGTTCGGTGATTTCCATGTCCACCTTTTATTTAAGGGCTCTTTGAAGAATGTGTTGACTATCTTAAATTTATTGCCCATAGCTAAGTTTACCAATTTTTCACCGCTTTCGTTCGTATTTCCGAAGCAAAATTTACCCACGCTGTTTGACAAAGGTTGGTCTGATCCTACTTTTGCGTTCCAATCACCCATAACGATTGTATGGGTCCCTCTCTCCCTTTCGATCGTATTTTCCACCAGGTCATAAAATTCCTTTATCACCGATTCATCAGATACACTGGTAGGGGCGTAGATCTGCACAACTGACAGTTCAGCTCCTGTACCTAAACTAAGTTTCAGCACTGCTACCCTCTCCGATATGCCTTTAACCTCCTTAACAAATTTTGCCCACTTGCTACTTATATAGAATCCCACCCCCCGTGCCCCTTTTGATTGGCCGTAAAAGTAAAAGGAATTTCCTTTGTTTCTTCTTACAAGTTTCTCCCCCTCCCTTCTAACCTCCGAAATTCCGACAATGTCCCAATTAATTTTTCCCAAGGCAGTTTCCAGTTCAAATAACCGATTTTCGCTTGCCAGCCCCTGGCTGTTATAATATAACAATTCAAAGTTTTTGAAAAGTTCGTTTTTTCTGCAATAATCTTCCCGTTTACTACCTTTTTTGTTTTGGAGAGGACTTGTTAATATTCCGGAGGAATTTGTATTCGCCGAGTTTTGGTCGGCGTGCGGTGGATAATAAATGCAGGCGTTTGCCCCCACGGTGCCTGCTGCCCGGATTGGGGGACGTTTGTTTTTGGAAATACCTACTGAAATCTTACCTCTTTTTTTGGACTGTTGGTGACCCACTCTTACCCTCTAGTTGTTGTCATATTCGCTCGCCACTTGAAATACTGGTGCGAAACCGGAACCGTTGGAATTTCTGCGCTCTTGATTATTTGTCATCGACGTGAACCATTGGTCCAAATTGGAGTTTGCTCTCGCTCTCGTTCCGGAGTTGTGCGATGTTTGTTTCGACCTCTTTTTATGATGTGCAGCTTCGTTCGCCATTTCTCTCGACACGTTTGGACTTCTTGCTTCCACGTTTCTTTTTTTGCTAATCATCTGCTGCAGTTGTTCCATTTCCAGAACTCTGATTGTAGGACTACCTTCTTGTTCTTTGACCAATACTTTGCCATCCCTGCACCACACAAATTGCAATTTGCCTTGTTCTCGTAATGCCTTCGCCTCTTTGAGAAGGTTGGCCGTCTCTTTGGTTAGATGCTCGTCTATAAATATCGCCTGATCTCCCACTCCGAATCTGCTGCCCGTTAGCTTCTCTTTTTTCGCTTTCCTTATTATGTCTTGTTTGATGTTCAAGTTGTTAAACTTTACTATGATTGGCGGGAATTCTCTTTTGCTTGGCAGTCTGTGTATTGTGGCAATGTGATGTTCACGGGCGTTCACTTTCAGCTGCTGGGCAATCGATTGTACCATGTTCGTCAGATTCTCTTCCCTGGTTATTGGGATACCGTTGATTATCGCATTCCATTTCTTGCCATATTGTTCGAGCTCCGAAACTCTTTTTTCTAGCGCCCGGTTTGCTCCTTAAATGCTTCCAACCGTTCCTTATTTTCCGCTTCTGCTGATTTCAGGTTCACTATTTCCAACTTAACCGTCTCTAAATCCGACTTCATTTCCTCTACCGTTTTCCTGGTCACCGCCGTGTCTTCTGCCATCTTGTTAAATTTTGCCAGGAAGTCTGCATCCATCATGGCCGGCATTTCCCCACTATTTCGCTCTGAACCTCTCTTTCAGCTGGGTCTGCTAATCTGGGGCCGCTAAAAAATTTTTCAACTCGAAAAATTTTTTCCCCACGGTTCGCCTGTTCCCCTTTGGTGTGGATGCGCCTCCAGAAAGTATAGACAACCACTGTTACTCGACTGGGCGGGGGCGGAGCTCCACCGGTGGCGAAACCGCGGTATTGTAGTTCTGGACCGCGGTTGGCGGGGTTTCTATTGTTCGTCGTCACTGTAGGGAAGGAAGAGGGAACTCTCTTAGGTAGGCGATGGTTTCAGACTGGGTCGCGGGGTCACCAGTCTTCCTTTTCGTGTGCGGACAGCTCGACTACCAGTGGTGGGCGGGTGTAGCAGGTTTAACGGCTCGTGCACACTAATCACGATTTTACATGCAGATTCTTCTCTTGGTCGGCGGAAACATTTTTAAATTTTACCTTTTAATTTACGACGATTTGTAGCCTGTCACAACACAATTCCGACGATGCACTTTTCCACACAATTCGCTGGTCCGCCTGAGCACTATTGCTTAAAAACTGTATTTCAGAGATTATGTTGAAAGTACGCAGTAAATACACGTCTATCGGGTATCACCACAATCCGGCACTCCGGCGGTATTTTGCCGTCTAAAAAAAGGAAATTGCTCAGAAAATTTTGAATATTTTTAGTTATATTGTAAATGTAGCTATGAAGTTGAAAATTTGTATATTTATTACCGTTAACGTGTATAATGAGTCAAAGTATATAATTTCATTATGATGCTGGCTGATTTCTAGCCCCTGATTCCTCTCTTACGAATTGGTTGAAAATTTTGGAGGTCTTTAATTTTGGTGTTTTAACACAGCAATTCAAAGTTCTAGCCTGGTTGCTTTGGAAGAACGCCTACCAATAAAGTTTTACGATTCATCCAGAAAATCCCGGACATGTCAGGATTTTCAGCTTCAGGAGAAATGTCCGGCAGGGATTGCAAGAAAAGTCCGGGAAAGCCTTAAACTTTTACGTTTCAAACATTTTGCTAAAAACAATTACAATGAAAGAATCAATGATTGAACTATGCATTTTGTTTTCCTGGAGGGCCGTAGTTATGAACTAATGATGAAGTAAGTTTGTTTTCTTAATTTTAAGCATTCACGTTTAACTTCCTATACTTCCTCTAAAATTTTGTTGTTTGTTATTATAATATAGAGCCTTTGAGTTGAATTTTTACCAAATATTCTAAAATCATTTCTGTAATTTTAAGTATTCAGGTTTTATGTTCTATTGGAAAACTTGTTTATTCAGATAAATTACTTCTTATTTACATTTCTTTCTTTCTTTGCGCTTAAGGAAATTGCAAATCAGGGAAAAAACTATGTTTTCAACTTGAAAAAAAAGTTGTTTCAGAATTCAGAAAAATCCATACGTGACCTGGAATCATTAAATGTGCCTCTGGTATCAAAAAATCATTTTTTACTTTCTTGACAATTCTTATATAAAAAATCACGCTTTTTTGAATGAAACAAATCGCAGCTTCCTATCGTCATTAGTTTTTCCACAAATTGCATTTTTATGTCAAAAGTTTAAAAACATCCATTTATGTGGCGTTGTGTAAAATGGGCCTACAGGAATGACAGAGAACAAGAATTCAAAACGCGGTTGTCATAGTAACGCGTAAACGCACCACCACAAATGTGCACGCTATGTACATCTGTGCGCACCTCTACCACCATCCCATCTTTACACTCGTTTATTTCAAAAACCTGTTTCGCACGAGAGGCGCATTTCATGGTTCCAAGTCATATATTTTTTTCATAGCTAGAACATGTGTTTCTTTTGAAAAAGAACATGTTTTTCTCGAAAAACTATGTCTTTTAATTTCAAAATTATTACAATTTATTGCACGTTAGCTATTGACAATTGACTGGCTTTTAACTGAACAGGAAAATCATCGGCTGATTAAAGACTGGCTAAAAAATTGATAAAAATTAAGCTACCGCTACTGCTGTTGATACCATTAGCTGCCTAAACCTATCAATCCTGGCTTTGATTCCCGAAATATTATGAGGGGGGAGGGCACAACTTTTCTCTGTCCGGAATTACTGTTTCGCTAATCTGGTAACCCTACCTACCAAGAACTATGAATTGTGAGAATCGATGACTTTAGAATGTTTTTGGCATCTGCATTATGCTCTTTGAAATTGACAAGGCTGAGAAATTCTAAATTAGGTATAGACAAATGAGAGTTACAGATTTTTCTGAATTTTACTCCGATCGTCAATAAGAGAAGGAATGAAGGGCAGAAAATTGATAAATATTTTATAAAATTATACACTTCAACTGATTGTACACATTAGCGGTAACATATACATATAAACATATTCCTATAGTGATTACTGTTGAAGAGAATCTGAGCAGTGCTTAGACCCCCGAGGACCAAAATTAGTGGCTTAAAACTAATTTGTTGCAGCATATTCTTAAGTATCAATTAAATGGAAAGAATTGTTTAATGACTGTTGTTCGTCATAAAATTGGATTTAGTAGAACTTTGCCCGCGAATATTTGCCCTACGAAAATCTGCCTGGGAAAATTCGCCAGATGGGAAAATTTGCCTGAGATAATTTGCCTTTCGAAAATTCGTTCGAAAGACCACGAGCGTATGTAATCCTGTACTCAAAAGACACCACGAGTGATCGACTTAAATGGTCTACAAAAAAAAAAAAAATAAAAAATAAAAAATATATAGTTATACCTAACAAACGGATCAGCGGAGGAGATTTTAACGCTGCAAACCCCCTTTGAGACTCAAGGACCACTTCCAAAAGGGGCTGAGGATTCCTTACAGCGATTAACGACTGTAAATGCCCAGCTATTTCAAATGGCCATCCAACTTACTGGCCTACAGATGTAAATATATGCGAGATACCAGACGTCTTGGAGATCTTTGTTGCGAAAGGCTCATCACCGAACTACACTGATGTGAGAAATCAGTGAACTTTCCTCCGACCATTCACTGGTAGCCATGACTGTCAGCTCAACGATCTTAAGAAACACGATTCCAATTCTATTTACCACGAGGTGCACACACTGGAAACATAACACTCACTCCTCGAGGTTGCATTCACCCGAATTTTCGTTGCTGAAGAATTTTCACCATGACAAATTTTCGTCTCCAGCGAATTTTAAGATGGAACTGAAGTGGCAGAGACAGAGGCAGCGGACACAGCACCCTATGCCGGCACTCGCCATCCTACCAACATCTACGACGTCAATGACAACGACGACAACGATGTCGATGCTGCCAACAACCGACGAGGAAGACGATCCGGCGCAACTCAACAGCGAAGAAGAAGAAAAATAAGACGCCGTAGATTCGCCGCCGTGAAGAGGCAAAAGGAGAAATGGTGGTAGCAGGAGTTACCCCAATGCGATCCCCCCTATTCTGACGCAGGCATTTTGAAAAAGTGATGTTAAAATAATATTAAACGCCGTTGCACTTAGTCATAAATTTTCAAAAGTAATCAAATTTCACTCGATCGGCGTCACAGGGCCGAATGTTTAACAAGCGACCTCGCGGATCGCGAGGTAGTAACAGGGTGTTTGCCATTGGGACTGTGCAAATGTAGGTATCTATTTTTCACATGTGAGATACTGTCTGCATACAACCCTACGCATTCCTGAAGGCTAAATCTAAAATTTTGACATATCATTACATTTTGATATTCGATAGGTTCGATATCTTATTTGGGAAGAGAGATGTTCCGACGATGAAGGCTGACGCCAATTGTCAAAACAACGTCTTCTCTCGTTTGAATCTCAAATATTAAACCCTTCAGGTTAAAAAATAGATAATATTAATAAAATATTAATATCTTCCATGTAATGCTCATCAAGAAATTCAAGATAAATACATAAAAATTTTGATGAAAATGTACGTAATTGCGAAGGGGAGGGTTGAATTAGATAAAAGGGGCAAAAAATTTAAAATCAAAAAAGGAGTGAAGCAAGGTGACCCTCTCTCTCCAAACTTATTTAACTGTATCTTGGAAAATGTTTTCAGAGAATTAAAATGGAGAGAGAAGGGTATCGAGGTGGACGGAAAGAAACTTAACAATTTGCGCTTCGCAGATGACGTGGCCTTAATAGCTAGGAGTGAAAAAGAGTTGCACGAGATGGCAGAGGAACTCAGCGTTGCAGGGAAGGAAGCTGGACTGGTAATAAATACGAAGAAAACGGTATTATTAACAAACAGCGATGAGGTAAATCATATTACTCTTAATGGAGTAAAAATAGACAAGAGTGAAGAAACCATATACCTGGGTCACACAATTTCGTTTTCAAGAAGCCTGGACAGAGAACTAAAAAGGAGAAAGCTAAAGCTTGGAGGAGTTACTGGAGTTTGAAAAATATCTTTAAGGAGAAATTCCCTCTAAAATTAAAAAAGAAAATTTTTGAAAGCAATGTTCAATCAGTGCTAACTTATGGAACCCAAACGTGGGCGACCACATCCAAGCAAAAGTACAGCCTGAGGAACACTCAAACCGCTATGGAAAGGTCCATGTTAGGTTCCAAAAAGAAAGACAGGATAAAAAACGAAGAGTTAAAAAAGAAACTGCAGATCACAGAATGTGAGCATAAAATTAGCAAATTAAAGTTTGATTATGCCGGTCACGTAGCCAGAAGAGTACGGGGAAGATGGGAAAGAAGGGTATTAGTTTGGCAACCATGGGGCAGAAAAAGAAGGGTAGGTAGGCCAAAAATGAGGTGGGTGGACGAAATTGTACAAACAGTGGGTAAAGCTTGGATAAGCAAGGCTATGAACAGGGAACGTTGGGAACGAATAGGGGAGGCCAATGCTAAAAAATGGGCGATTAATTAAGTGAACACAACAAGATTGTATTTTTAATTTCAAGTCTAGTTTACTTTTTAACAGGTTAATATACAATTATAACAAAAAATTAATAAAGGCTGGATTTTATTATTATTATTATTATTATTATTATTATATTTAATACTCGAAACATTCTAATTTAAAATCGCAGATTCGAAGCTAAAAACATACAATCTATAGCCTCATCGCCTCCTACTTTATCGTTAAAACCCGCTAATTATAAGCTGGTCGGATAAAATAATTAAAATATTAATATTCCATATCTAATACTGGATGCGAAAAATTTACACCTCCCAACATCCTTCCACGTGCTGAACTTCTCATGAGTTCTAACTACCAGTAAGAACTAAGAACACAGCTGGTGTCATAAGAAATACATTAATTTTCCGAATTTCAATACTGTCGGCGACAAACGAAGCTTCACTTTCATAAAGTGATGTTTAAATAATATTAAACGCTATTGCACTTTGTCATAAATTTTCAAAAGTAATCAAATTTCTCTCGATCAGCGTCACAGCGCTGAATTTTGAAAACAGTCGAATGCTCGGAAATTTCGTAATTTTGAAGATGGTACTAGGTACGCAGTTACATTCATGTCTGTGAGCTCAGTCGATTCGTTCAGGTTCTGCGCTATCAATAATTTATTTCCCGTTCGCTATTTGAAATATTTCGCCCAAATAAAACTTTAGTGGTTTGTACTTGATATTTCTTATTGTCATTACAAAATACGTCTTTGACAAAAATGAAGATTTCTAAGGTATTGCTGAAATAGCGTTCATTTCCACTTCTCATCTCACTGGTACTGATGGTTCTGCTGATTTTCGTAGTGAGTAAAACCAAAGCCCATGATGACGAGGAGCCTGAAGCGCAATATAATAACAACCAGAATGCCGTTTACGATATTTTCATCAACTATAGGCAGACACAAAAAGGTAAAATCGCGAAATGATATCTTCTATAATCCGAGGTTATTACATCATATCTTTCCAAAATAATATGCACTTACAACTAAAGAGTGACGATGGTTATATCTGTTCCCAGTCCCCCCTCCCCAGCATAACTAACATTGACGAAGGGTCTTAACGTTATAGAATAATATCATATTTTTACTTTCTTTATCTCACTTTCAAATACGTATCATTTTTTTCAGCTAAATGTAGCATCTGTAAGTTCTTGTACAACAATCATGAGGAACCACTGTGCGATCTGAAAGCCCTTTGTAGGAGAAGACTATGCGAAAAAATTTATTTCGAGAATATCGCATCAATTCGCCAGGGACGGAAGAAAGGGGACACTACGTTTGCGGACGAGACGGAAGATAGCGCCCAAGGATATCCTCCTTGTCGCCGTTTAGGATTTAGTGTTGAGAAAAGTGACATAACCGACCGTAATACAGTTGAAGCTTACAACCAAGCATTTTATTGCCCGGAATTGGTGATAATGAGAAATAATGAGTATAATTTATCGCCGGGATTTTTCGTAACCCCCGGAGATGTAGAAGAATCCGCATTTATTATTAAGGAGAACCTAATTCAGGAAAGAAATACTAAACATGGCGTTTTGTGGTTCTACGCAACTAATTTAAATTACAAAAAATGGTTGACAAATGGTTGTAAGCGATACACCATTACGAGCCCAGGTTACTAGAAAATTTAAGTAGGGTGACTCGGGGAAAAAATTGATAAAATTCACATTTTTTCATATTCCTCAGACTTAATATAGAGAGATAGTTACTTTTTCCAGTGAAAAGTATATGTATGTGTAGCTTGAGTATTTGGAACTTTTTCAAGTCCGAAAACTTTATTTTTGACTTTCAATTACATAGAAAGAATGCTGATAGTTGGTTTTATCGATTAACGTAAAAACACTGGGAAATGAACGAGAAATTTTAGAATAAATCACCTTTTTTCTCCCCGCAAAATATAATTTTTTAAAGAGGAAAATGGGATTTCTTCATTGTAGATTCTCTTGAAAATTTTAATAGGAAAGGTATTCAACTCTTCTCTTACTGCAGTACCTAGTAAAAGGTCCAAGCAATACTGTAGCGTCAAGATTTCTCATTAAGGGTACAAATACAGAGAGATATAGCCGGTCCAAGTTTTGCGCCATAAATTGGTGTCCACCTTTTACCCCGAGTCACCCTATATAAAAAGGCTGGCAAGCTAATACAAGACGTATTTATAATTTCAATTCCATATTTTAATTCTAAATTTATTTACTCGTTGAGTCATATAAAATTACCAATTATTTTAAGCATTTATTTTATTATAATTATTTCATTATTTGAATATTTTTATTTAGATTTCAGTTCAAATAACTGTCAATATGATTAATTAAGTCGAAACATAGGTAAATGAAATGTAAAATTTATTTTTTATTTAGTGAATTTAAATTTTGAATTAAATTAAAATTTTAACTTGAAAAATTCTTATAATAAATTTGAAAGAATATTTTGTAATAAAATTTATACAGAATTAATTAATTTAAGTTTCTGTAATATTATGATTATTTAAAAAATAAAATTCAATTCAATTTTAATAATATACATGGTGTTTTTTTCCATGACCCCTTCCCCCTTCCACTGGTAAGTAGTCAACCACCTACCCCGACAATATGTAGATATGTTTGCATACTCTTACTTCTGAAGTGGTTGACTAATGGCAAATTCTGGAAATTTTTCTATCTTTGAAATGTTTTTCTTCTCACGACTGGAAATAGACAGAAAAATGGTACCAGTCTATGGCAAAAAATGTGCAGCCGTAGTTCGCTTATAGCCACATGTTTTCACAAATTTGAATAAGCTGTCCACGACGTGTATAGTCTCAATCTTACAGATCTTGTGGTAACGAGACCTTTTCAGAACTCTGAGTGGTCCTTTCATACTAGATATACTAGATTGAGGTGTACAAACATAGTTATTGTTTATTCCCTAAGCTATGTACGGGGAGAGGGATGACGGTGCTTAAGCAACGAAGCGACACCAAACCTTCCCTCTCCTTATTACTATTATATATATATATATATAAAAGACTAGAACGGAATAGCCTTTAAAATCACGCTTCTAAGATTGCAGTGCGAACACTGAATCAACAAAAAGCTACAGTTCCGAGAGTGTAGACCACGACATGTCGTAGCTTGGATAACAAGTGTTACTCCAACCTACTATATATCCCGTGCACTGCACGAATCTATCTGCGAGTATCATCGCAACCAAGATTTCGGCGTGACGGAATCGTACATAATATATAATAAATAAATAAACAAACAAACAAACAAAAAAAGAAGATTGGTACTTCATAGGTCTTACTGAGGCTTGGTAAAATTTTTCAGAACTTTCGGGGATTTTGTTCAGTGTGTTGAATTTATTTGAGATTTTGACAAAATTCAGCTGAATTCCATTGCGACTCGGCAGATTCGTCAGAAATTACAAAACTCTGCGGTGAATTAGACAACATTTAAATATTTGTCAAGCGTACGTTCAGACTCTTCAAGACCCTAGAAGTTATAGATTCATTCGGACTTTAAGTCATGCGTTTTCTGATCTTCTGTAGTGAGACACGTTCAAACCTTGTAAGGTTTTTCAAAACTTTTGACTCTAAATTTTGCCTTCCCAGAATTACTCTCTGGATCCGCCATATCAGAGCAAGTATTTCTCTACCTCCTTGCTCGTAAAATAGAAAGAGAATGAAATTAGTTATTATTCTTGCGACTTAAATTTTATTTTTGCTCGCCAGTCACATTTGAATAACTGAGAACAATCCAAAGGACAAATTCAAAATCTGGGATAAAATCCTCATTCCTATCCCACTATATTAAGCTACACGTTCACTAAATTCGACTAAAATTGTTATCGCCCCAACAAGATACCAAAAGGAAACATAATCTCTCACTTCTCAACCTTCCTCTACCACACTACCACTTGAACTGCCAAATTATTCCGCCCCCATCGACAAGAAACCTTTGTAACTCTCTCCCCGTTCACTTTGGGCTTCTTTATTTCACTTGAAATCTTGCCCCCCCCCCTTCTACAAAAATGAAAAATTGCCGCCTACAAGTCTCTAAGTTAACTGAAATTTTAATAGAAAAACAAAACCGAATTCGCTGAGCCTCTGAAAAAGAAAAACAATCTGTGAAAACACGCTTCCTACCTACCGATATGTACACAGCTGGGGGCATAAGGTATATCCGAATTTCAATATTGTCGGCGACAAACGCGCAGTTATAAAATACAAATGCCAACAGAAATTTAAAACAGTTCAATCGGAATCTAACAGAAATTATCGTTTTTCTAATGTTGATGCCTGGCTAACGGAATTTTCCAAGTGGTGACCTTTGAAACATTATCGGGGTACCCTATCCCCTCATCTCTATAGCCTTGTGCGCAGGTCCTAATTTAAGAACTCAAATCATTAGTCAAGTCCCATTTTCGAGTCTAAAATTGTTAATAGGGTCTTAATGTACAGTGTTTTTGTTTTTCGATAAAACTGATTGAACTAGCCGACGAGTGACTACATTCAGAACCCCTTTCAGTGGGAAAATGATTTTCGATTGTGGTTAAACTTCAGACCCTTACCCATTCCCCCCTTCTTTGTGTGCTACCTTGGAGTGGTGAGGGGGCTTAAAGAAAAACTAAAAGCACATAGGAGAAGGAATACCCCGACAGATAAACCCTGATAAAAGCAAAGGAAGACTACATCAAGGCTTTCCCCCCGAAGATGCGCCTCCACCACTACAATGGTAATGGCAACTCACAAAGTAAAGAATAATTCCGGACGTGAAAAAGTCTTCCATTCGGATAACCAAGCGGAAACTATCTAGTGAGAAACTGTCAGAACTGAGAATAAGGACACTGAATGAGGTACGCAAATTAGAAAACTTGAAAAAAGAGATGAAAATATTAAAATCAGATGTAATAGAAATTATTAGTGAAGTGAGATGGCTAAATGAAAATGATTCTGGGTCGGGGAAGTATAGAATAATAAATACGGCAGCGAAAAGAAGCCAAGTAGGAAGAAGAGTACTCTCTCTTTACAAATCATGAGAGAAGAAAATATTTGTACAATTGGAAAAGTCCAGGAGATGAAAAAAGTTATTGAAAGATTATACTATGACCAGAGGAAGATCTAACATCAAATACTAGATTGTAACACATACCCAGGAGCAGATGTAGATAGTGACCATAGTTTATTAGTAAAATGTAGGTTTAAGTTGGAAAGGATCTGTAAGAAGAAAAGAAAATCACAATGGAACTCGGAGTTATTGGAAAAGACAAAGAAAAAAGGAATATATCAGAAAGGAAGAAAAGCAGAAAGAACTTTGTAAATCACAGAAAGAAAATAATATTTAAGAGAGTGCGGAGATAGCAATAAATCTGACAGCAAGGAAGAAATTAGGTACTCAAATAATAGAAAGGAGGAAACCCTGGATGAAATGTGAGATACTAAAGTTAATGGAAGAAAGAAGAACACATAAATAAATCAATGATAGAGAAAGCAAAGACAAATATAAAGCTTTAAGAAATCAAATAAGGAGAGAAAGTAAGAAGGCATAAGAAAAATGCATCAACAAAAATTGTGAAGAAATTGAGGAACAAATGAAAGCTGGGGAATCCGATCAGGCACATAAGGAAGTAAAAGGATATTTTGGAGCAAGACCAAAGAAAACAAATAATTTAACAGTTGAAAAAGGAAAATTATTAGATTCCCAAAAAGGCAAAGAAAATTAAGATGAATGAGATATGTTGATAAACTGCATAAGAATGGAGCAGGTACATACAAGTAAATGTATGGAAAGAGAACCCGATCTGACAAAATTAGTGTCGTTCGACAGTTCGACATGTGTCGAACTATCGAAATCTTCGATTAAAGCTTTCTAATTGGCTGAAAATAAAGGGGCGGGACGAATAAATTTGATTGCTGTCGAATTATTGTCGAACAGTGTCGGGAGTTCGACTGAGCGGAATGAGTAAATTTGATTGCTGTCGAATTACTATCGAACAGTGTCCGAAGTTAGGCTGATCATCGAATATTCGTCAGTCGCATAGTGATGTGCAAAAGAATTGAGCTTTGAAGGTTGTCGTCGCGTCGGCGCCTTTACACGTTTGCGAATATTCCCACGATCCTGTTCGGTAATAGGTACGAGTGTGTTATCTCGACTCCGGAGTCTGGAAGTACGGAATTGCCAAGTCGCGAAGTGGTTTCAGTTACAAATTTCATGCGTCGCTGAGTGGTTCAGTGATTTAATATTCGTGAAGCGGATTTGCATGCACTGTTATCTATCGGTAAGTAATTTTTGCTTGACCCCTCAGACCCTATGTTTTTTTATTAAAATGTATGTACCTAATATCGCGTTTGTGCATTTCTAGCGCCCTAATTGGGGAGGGGGACAGATTTTACATTGTAGAACCAGGAATTTCCCAGTCAAAGTTTGAAGCTGTATTCAGTTATTCCTTGAACTCGAAATTCTTCTCCACATCGAAGGAGGATATAATTTGTATGCGAATTATAAGATGATACGTCGATCAAAGTATATCAATTGGGTACATCTTGGAAACAGTAGACTGTTTCAGAGTGAGAGGGGTGTACAGGGTGTCCTAGAAGTCTGGTCCCACTATCTGATCATTTCGATTTCAGCAACTAAACCCGCGAACCGAATGGCTTGCAGAACGGCAAGAAGGTACACAAAAATGTTTTGTGTGTCTGCCGTGGTCACATTGAGAGTCTGGTCTGGAGACGCATGAAGACGGGCGAGAATCAGGCAGTATGTGTAGTGTACCGAGCAAAATTGGAACCTGATTTTTGGGCAGTGTTGTAGTCAGGATTTTCTCAAGGGGAGGGGGGAGTAAGACTTTCAAGGGGAAAAAAGTTGAAAATTGTGGTATTTTTAAAAAATTGCCGATATAATATTTATTAGGGGACTATTTTATAAAAATGAAGGTAAAATTGCCGCTCGACCAAAATTTTTTCGAAAAAACGTGTTTTAAAGGCGAAAAATTGCTCATTCTTGCATATTTTTACATTCAATTTCAGGTTTCCTACTTCGCCCCCTCCCCTCTTGGCTATGCTCATTCTTTTGGGACACCCTGTACTCGTATATTTGCAACTTTTGTTCAAGAATGTACACAGTAACTGATGCCACAAGTGTTCCCGTCATCACTAATTGTCAATTAGTTATCATTTCCTATACCTATTCCTGTTCGATTATTTTAATTAGGTAGAATAAGTAGAGATCGGATTGGGATTCTATTAATTTCTTCAGTAGCATTATTGTGGAAATCATGAAGCAACACATCGTACAATACCAGCCCCGGATTAAGATTAAAGTCGCATACAAGCACTTGGGCCCCCAGGCACCTAGCTGGAAATTTTTTTTGTATCTGTTCAGTAGCTTTTTATTTACCGCACCGTGTCAGGCTGATGGCCCGCCAAAATGTGCTGAAAACAAAAATGCTCAAAATTCGCCTGCCTCTCAAAATCGGCCGCTCCGAGCTGGTGCTTGTTGTAGTGCCTGTAGGTAAATCTTGTGCTGTACAGCACAGAAAATTCTGTTTTTCTTGAGTGGGGCAAAACCTTATTGTCTGTAACCCCGCGCGATGACTAGCAGCAGCTTGAATGGGAATTGGGAATGGAATGGAATTCCTTGTCATTGTACGTCTACCATTATGAATTTAACATCGACGATGCAATCTTTAATTGATACATAGGATAGAGTGTATGCTCGAGTCGTATTATCTCATTAATAATTTTAGCGATGAAATCCTTTTATACATCATTTTTCTGACGCCTGAAATTCCCCATTCATATAGGTATAAACAGGGTTCTAACTGTCATTTAAGACATTGAAAGTCATTTATTTTGAAAAAAGGTCATGAAGTCATTTAAAGTCATTCATTTTCAATCATAGTAATTTAAAAATTTAAAAATTAGCAAATTATACCTTGAGAGAGAGAACAAAGGACTTAGAATTGGAAAATTCTGTCATAATGACCAGGACTGCAATTTTTGTTTGAATTGGGCACGACTCACTAAATTTCTTGAAACTTGAAAATTATATGTACATAGAGGAATTGACATTTCATAGCATACTCGTGGGTAGGATCGACGCTTGGAAATCGAAGTCAAATATTTTGTCGAGAATGAAGGGAAAATTTTTCTATAATTGAAAACTACGCATCACCTTCTTGGATTTTCAGTCTTTTGTTCAATTTCAATTTTCGGCATGAAACAGGGGTGGAAATATAGGAGGGGGATAAGCCCCCCAGTTTCGAAATTGTCCCCCCTAAGTGAAAAATGTAAAACTATACGAGTATCGCTATTATCGTTTATGATTTCATGTTTTTTTTTTTTCTTCTTACAAAGGAAGTATTACAGTGAAAAAAACTACTTTTTGTAGTTTTTTTAAATTTTTTTTTTTTGGGGGGGGGGCCTTTGATTTTTTTGGATTTTTATTACCCTTGACCGTAGGCTTAAGTGAGTTGGCTGAAGTAAGTTAGTTTAAGTGAGTTCAGTATTATCGCCCTCCAATTTCAAGGGATAAAGCGTGTAGAGGAGACTAATCGTGATCCCACTGATAACGAAAAAGACCAAGGTAGATGTGTGTGAGTGACCAAAGCAGGTAAACTACAAAGTTCATAGCTGTTTGAGAACCTTTTTTTCCAATGCATTAGTCACAAAAAAATACCTACGTAAATCCACAGTTTGCTCCTTACATTCCACGTAATAATGACTATAGATCTTTCTACAAATTCAGAAGAAAACCAGAACATGTTTAGTATGATATAATGATGATGATAAGAAGGTTACCAGTCTTACGACCAGTCTGATGCAACTCCCCATTTCTCTCTAACTTGTGCAAGTTCTTTCATTTCCAAATAACTCTTATTACATTTGATATCCTCGATTATCTGTTGAACATACTGTAATCTTTGCTGGCCTATTCAATCCTCTCCTTCTACCCTTCCTTCTAGCAGGAGTGATATTATGCCTGGGTGCCTCAAGTTATGCCCTATTAGTTTATCATGATTCCGCATCTTCAAACAATTCCAAATCAGCCCCGTAGGCAGAGTTTATGTATGGGTGGGGCTCTATGAACCTTTTGGAGGGCCGAGGCCGACATTTTTTTGCAAGGGAAGAGAAAGTGTACATGAGTTTTATGTTTTATTTCAATAGGTGTCTCGTCTCGTTGTCTATTTAGCGAGAGTGTACTGAGGCCATTACATATAAATCCCATTCCCAATCTAAGAGTTCCAAATTAGTTAACTAAGTTTTTGTTCTAAATTTTAAAATGTTTCTGTGATATTAATTTTCTTCATCCCTTCTTTCTTTCTCGTTCAGCGTAATGATGATTTTTTTTAATGGTGGTATCTGGACTGTTCCAAATATCTATTTTACCTGCTAGTCTGTTAAGTATTTCTACCTTATGCGTCCATTTGATATTAAGTATCCGCCTATAGGATCACATTTCAAAAGCTTCGATCCTTTTCTTCCCTCGTTTTCCTGTGGTCGAAATTTCACATCCATACAACGCTACACCCCAAAAATAGGTTTTCAAAAATCATTTTTTGGTTTACAGATTTGTTTTTGATTCGTATAAATTACTTTTCCGATAAAATTCTAATGTAGCTTGGGTTATTCTACTACAAATATCCCTTTTATACTTTCCACCTTTCGTTATTTTACTCCTGATATAGCAAAATTCGCTTACTTCCTCAATTTTTCCCTGAACAATTTCTATTTTAAGCTATCATATTCACATCAATTATATACCATTACTTTAGTTTTATTTTTTTTAATTTTTCATAAAATATTCTAACTCAAAATCTCCTCCATTCTATTTAAAATATTTTCCAAATCAGCACTTCTTTCAGTTAATAAGACAATATCATCTGTAAACCTGAACATCTTTACTCGCTCTCCATGTATGGTTACACCTGCTTCAAATTTTTATTTCTTTTATATCCCACTGTATGTACAAATCAAATAATACTGGAGATAACGAGCATCCCTGCCTTACACCTTTTGTCATATTTTCCTCCCCTTTCTCTCCTTCTATTCTTAATGTAGTTTTCGGTATGTTATATAAGTTTAAGATAACTTGACTTTCTTCTTTATTCCTATCCTTTTTAGAATATCAAACATTTTATCCCATGTAACATTGTCAAAAGCTTTTTCAGTATTAACGAAATGCCATACATGTATCTGACCCCTTTTGAAGTCTCTCATCTGCAATTGAACCACATAGTTCAGAAACAACGTAAGTCCCAACCAGAAACGCAAATAGGGCCCAGAACTGGGGGGGAGGGGCGTAAGCCCCCTTATTATGAAGCAACACTACCTCCCCGCATCATTTCTTTTAGTAATTTTTCAGAGTTTGGGGGCTATTTAGAAGTTTGGGGCTAAGCCCCCCAGCCCCCTCCTATTTGCGCCTATGTCCCAAAATTTTGAAAATGGGTTGGATTGATTCGCAATGTTGCGAAGTCTAATTGCATTACGGTTTCGTTGTGAACGATTATATCTCATGGCTCGTGGCATTGTAAGTAACACTGTTCACTTTGTAAGGTTGAAAACTGAAAAACTAAAAGATGCCGTTCCATATACCTACATACGTTATGAGCCTTCACAATAGCAACAGTCGTGATGAGGTGTACGCTCTTACCATTTCCGTGGATAGGCAAAAATAAGCACAACAACGACAGTCGTGAGTTCCCCCTGACACGCTCCCCGAGACGAATTCAGTGGTTGACATTTCCATGGAAATTTATTTGTCCTCCAGCCATGGGTATACTTGAGCGGAAACCGTAACTCCAGCCATGTGCTCATTGATCTTGATCATTGTTGCGCCCTGCGCGACTACAGTTCTTCTTCTTTTCTCTTCTAATTTCTAAGAGCTCAGTTCAGCTCACAGTTATTTAGCTGGTTCATGGGGACAATTCAGTTCAGTGGTTGATATTTCCATTTTATTCCAGCCATGGGTGTACTTGAGCGAAAACCGTACCATTCCCCCGACACGAGGCCAGTCCGTATGATTTAGCTCTTTATGGTGACAATTTAGTTCAGTGGCTGACACTTCCATGGAAATTTATTTTTCTTTCAGCCATGTGCTCATTGATCTTGATTTTTGCTGCGCCCTGCGTGACTATAGTCTGCAGCCGTGTTGTTGACAGAAATTTCCATGGATTTTTTTTTAATAGGATACGAAAGCATTCAAAATGTTACAATACATATATGTCACTGAAGGAGACACGTGCAGTTTGCAGCTGTGTTGTTCAAAGAAGTTTCCATGGAAATGTCAACCACCACTGAGAGGCACGGTTTTCGCTCAGATATACTCAGATGACGTCATAGTAACAGGAGCGTGTCGGGGGAGCACACCTCTCACTACTGCCCCCAAACCTTCGCGGGAGTGCATTGAACAACTTCCCAAAGTTTCATGGCGATCGGATGAACAGTGTAGTAAAGTCTGCAGCTGTGTTGTTTATAGAAATTTCCATGGAAATATGAAGGACATACACAGACAGACAGACAGACAGACATTCGTGTTTATGTGTATAGAAGATTTTAGGCACTGGGGCTTCAGCCCCCCCCCCCCCAAAAAAAAATCGCTCTATTTCAGCCCCTGTATGAAACCTATTTGAAGAAAATTAGATTTTTGCAAAAAAAGTTTGTTCGAAACACAATACAGGTATGAGGACATAAATGGGTACCTTTATTTTATTTTTTTTCACGAGACCAGCCCTCGACATTTTTGTTTTTTCCTCTTTCTCATACCATAAAATCGATGATGATGCTCACGCAATTTTCTATTAATCGAACGTTATTGTTTTCTCTGTAGATCCTTTCAGAGGTCGCAAAATTTGATTGTATATTATTTATCTATTTTGAATATATTTTAGGATATAGACCATAACTCGTGGTCTGAATACTTAATATTTCAGTAACTTAACATTGAAATCTTACACTTTCTTCTAGGTGTGGCTCCAACGGTGATTACTCTCGGTATTTGGACGGCGGAATACTTCCACAGTACGCAGTGTATCACGCTTCGCATGTATAATAATTTATAAAAAATTGTTTTCAATTTTCTCAAAAATATATATAGGTGAAATTTTGAATTTTCTATTCTTTCCAGTATTTGAATGACTTTAATCAATCCGTCTGTCTGACACGAAACATTTATACTTATTCTGAAAAGAAATGCTTCAGGTCCACAGAAGTGAAGGACACATATCTATTAATAGTAAAAATGAGAGAGAACGCGCTCAAAGATGCCACATAAAATGGAAAGGATCCATAGGTGCAACCAGAAATGAGAGGAGCTATGCCAGTAAAAATTGGGAGATTGGGGTGGGTAAATGAAAAATGAAATACTCAGCTAGTAATTTTTAGCTTAAAATTCCTTGCTCAGGTCTTTTAAGGGAGGGGCTATAGCCCCATACCCCCCCCCCCAGGCTGCGCTTATGAAAGGATCCCTGGACGAAAAGGGAGGAGGGATTAATTTCTAGGGTGAAAAAATGTCGAAATAGTGTCGAACGCCCTGTCGAAAAAACGCCGAAATACTATCGAAGGAATGGCCAAACTATCGAAATATTGTCGAACGCGCCGTCGGAATGTCGAAAAAAAGACGTCGAAATAGTATCGAAGGAATAGCCGAAATGTCGAAATGTCGAACTGATGTCGAAAAAAACGCCGAAATAGTATCGAAGGATAGTCGAAATGCTGTCGAACAGACAATCGAAATATCGAATCGAAAATTGTCGAACTGTCGAAAAATTGTCGAGAAAGTATCGAAATTCCGAACTTCTGTCGACAGACGGGGCGTTTCCGATACAAAATGCTGACTTCTGATTGGTTGTAATTTCTGCCGAACTGCCGATATTTCAGTCGAAATGAGCAAGATCGATAGTGTCGAAATAACTGTCGCTGACGACCGATCGGGGAAGATAGTGTAAAAGATGGAGAAAGAGGAGATCCTATTTGAAATCGAGACTTGATAAAGCTGTGAAATAAATGAAAGCAGGTAAAGCAGAAAGAGTTGATGAAACTGCTAGAGAGTTATTGAGAAATGCAGGAGACGTAGTTCAAAAAAATTTTAATGAATTAGTTTGCAGAATGTATAAAGAAGAAGAAATGCTAATCAACAGAAAACTTAGTAGTTTTTATTTTTTTGTTCCTTTTTGTTTTGATTTTATTGAAATCAATTTAGAAGAAGAATCAGAGGAAATTCAGAAAAAAATATCACCAAGAGTTTAAACATCAACCACCTTAATAGTTGTGTGTTCCTCTCAAGTATTCAGCTATAACATCCTTCCATCTAATCCTTCCAGAATAGGGTATGTTCATGTGCGCAAATGTGAGTGCTTGGGGGATAAGGTTCCAATCTGCATTTGCAGGGACGAAACTATGGGGGGGGGGCGTAAACAACTCCAATAATTAGGCAGTCAGATAATTTTGAAACTGTTTATTAGAATTTTTCATTTTCTAAGAACGTTTGTTTGTTTATTATTTTTTATTTCAATTAAATAATATTTTGATTGAAAAATCGGCAAATTTTCAAACTAAACAAAAATGTTGTCAGCAAATTTTTAGTCAAAAGAAAATATTCGTCGGCAAATTTTCCTTCTCCACCCCCTCCCCCAACTGAAAGTCAAGTTTCGCCTCTGCTTAGAGTGTCACCCACCAGTGGGCGGTAAAACAGGAATGCGCACAAAAACCTCCCCAAAAAAACACTACCAATGTGCCAAAATTTATATAAGGAATGCGCACAATAGTTTTTGCCTTTTTTCTTCACATTCGTATTTTCTGAATGAAATAAGAAAAATATTAGTTTTAAAAAAGGATAATTTATTGTATTGGCACAATCAAAATTGGAATATTACAATTCAACCTGCCTGCGTCGACGCACGGACCAAGACGAGGAGGTGAGGGGTGAGTGAAGAGACGCAGCGCGTCCGGCCGTGGGGGACCTGAAATTTCCTGGCGAGCGCTCAGGGAGTGCGGACCTCGGTCAGTAGGGAACCCCATGGTGGCCCTACTAGGACGCGCGCACCGTTCCGGCACGTAGAAAGGGGGGCTCGGGCCCGGCCCCAAGGCCCTCCGGTCACTGACGCGATACTCGAAAGGGTAGTTCCTGTGGCCAGGGGTGCGGTGTCTTTGGGGCTACTTTGGCATGCGTGCATCGCCATACGTCCCACCACACCATTATTATTATTATTATTATTATTGTTGTTGTTATTATTATTATTATTATTATTATTATTA
The DNA here is from genome assembly GCA_031841125.1 of Acanthococcus lagerstroemiae. Classification (NCBI taxonomy): domain Eukaryota; kingdom Metazoa; phylum Arthropoda; class Insecta; order Hemiptera; family Eriococcidae; genus Acanthococcus; species Acanthococcus lagerstroemiae. Next base: position 17,331,382 of record CM063106.1, on the reverse strand, counting down.
ATTATAAAATACGTAGTAGTGAAAAGGTGTCCACCCATATAACGTCTCTTTAAACCACTAGACAAGAAAAACAAATACGAGGATGTTATTTAGTTATAGGTAAGCACCGAGCACACAGCTGGTGTTGAAAAACAACAACGCTTACTTTGCAAAATATTAATTTATTGAGCAACAAACGCAGTTTGAGTTCTGTGTCTGAATACGAGTAGTTTTTAGCGCTATTGTGCCTCGACATAAATTTTCAAAACTAAAGCAATTTCACTTAATTAATATCGAATTCCAAAAGTTATGAGCACTCGAAAATACCACATCAGTCCTATACAAATATTCCGTCATTCTAAAGTGGGCGAACACCGCAAATAATTGCAGTTTAAACCTACAAAACTTTACCAAATACTCGTTCGGTGTTTCGCTATGGTTTGTACTGATCTCAAAATTTGTTCTTAAAACCATTTCAAAGTTCTTTTTCCGTCGAAATGAAGAATACTAAGGTATTGAAATTGTATTCATTTTCATCGTTCGCACTAGTGCTGATGGTTTTGCTAATTCTATTATTTAAAGCAATTGAAGCATCTAAAGAGGAATTCGCACCCGTGCCAATGCAAATAAACAAGTACATTCATGATAAGAAAGACGTTGATGACCTTTTCGCCAGCTATTATACGCTCTCATATAAAGGTAACATTTTTAAATTTCAGTATCCATTCCAGAATATGTGTTCCTGTTTTGGGAGACTTCCGCGGTTTCATCATTCAGACACTCTATTTCATTTTACTCTTGCCAGTCGTGAGCCCACTTTTCTCTGCATGTTGTAGTTTCCGATGCTTTTTCGAAATTACGGAGAGGGTTGCCGAAATGTACTGAGTTAAATAGGCGTATGCATACCCTTGGCCCACCTTAATTCACTGCTGCGTTATAATAAACAAGAAAATAGAAACCCTAAATACTACTCTAAAAAAACTGAGGTCTAAGTTTAAACTCTAACAAGACACAATAAAAATGAATTTCAGAAAAAGATAGGAAAAGTAAAAAAAAGTGGGACAAGAAGAGTTGCAATTTCAAACATATGAAACGTTTCTTTCTAAAAGGTGTTATCCCCAAGAAACAGTTTTGTGGGAAAACACGAAAAACTGTTTGTCTCAGCATTGAGAGGTGGTAGAGCTGCGAAAGTTGGTATAATGCTTCTCGAACACATGCGAAATGAGGTCCACCTCACAGAAAAATTTTCAGATTGACAGATCTCAAGATACAGATAGGCACAGTGAACAATTGCTGTTGGTTTCCCATAGCAAAGTTCACGTTTCAATTTCTTTAATGACCAGCTCGTACTTTCAATGATTTTTTGCACCTTTCTAACCTCAAATTTCTTGCAGTCCGATCTTATTCTTTCCCTCACTGATTTTTGCAGTTCAATCATTTCGACCTTCTGCAGTGGTATTAACTCTTCCACCCTACGCAGGACTTCTCTTTTATCAACAAGGTTTTCTGTTTATACATTCCTCGATTTTTGCTTTTCCGAATTTTCTGAATGTGGCCTGTAGTATTTCAGCAAAGCGGTCGTAGTTCTCTTGGATTTGGGCTGGAGCGCTCCAAGACAGCCATATCTTCAGCTCTTTCTCGATGGATTCACGACGCCTCTCTTCACCTGTATTCTGATATTACAACCTTTTGCACACACTTTTTTGATCTGCACGCAGGTCCGTTTGTTTTTGGTCTGTCAGGGATTCGGAGGGAACATCTCCCAGCCCTGTGGTCTGGGGACGCCTCGAATCTTGCTATCACTCCGTAGTCCTTTACAATGGTGCTATCATTAATAAGACAGAGGTGAATCTCACTTCGGATTATTCTTTCGTTAGGGGCCATCCGGGTCCATTTCCTCGATTTCCTTTTTAGCATGGAACATGCTTTAGTCATGAGCTAACTGCCAGAGAACGATACGAAATTTCGTATTTTGAAAAATGTGTTTATAATTTTCAAATTGTTGGATCCCGCAAAATCCACTAACATTATACCTTCGTGGTTTCTTGAACCTAGGTCGTGCGCCTCTACACTCTCCCACTTTAGCGTTGAAGTCGCCCAGTATCATCGTATAAGATTCCTTTTCCTTATCCACCGTTTCCTGAAGTTTTGCGTAGAAGGCCTCTTTATCCTCCTCACACGCCTCTGAGGTGGGTGCGTAACATTGAATGACAGCCAGTTTTGTGCCCTGTCCAAGCAGCAGCTTTAGTACTCCGGTTCTCTCGCTTACTCCCCTAATTTCATACCTTTTAGCCGCGATTTCTTTTTTGATTGAAGACCTCACTCCTTTTTGGCCCTTAGTTAAACCGAGATAGTAAAAATAGTTTCCTGATTTTCGTTGAATCAACCTCTCTCCATGACGCCGTGTCTCGGAAATACCCATAATATCCCACTTAACCTTGGCGAGGGCGTGCTCAAGCTCAATCATTCTATCTACGTTGGCGAGACCCCTACAATTATAATTTAGAATTTTGAGAGCGAAAGTATTATGTTTTGATTTTTTATAATACGTTGCCAAGAGTTTGTTATTTATTTTCCAATTCATTTTTACCACTGTTAGTATATTTACCTCTCGGGGTTCTCAGCTTTACTTTCCCATGATGGCTGCCTTCGTCTTGGGGAAAAATAAAGGGCTATAGCCTCCCAAATTCTTCAAAATGTTTTCGAAATCAATTTTTAAAAGAAAAAAAATTGATGCCGAAGGCCTGATGCGGTTACATGGCGTCGTAGGTTCGTACACATTTACAGCTCATGAAAATAGGTTGGTACCAAATCGAGCTTTCACCAGTGCCCCCTTTTTTTTTATTAATTCTAGCCCCCACCAAAAATAAAATCTGGTTTCGCCCCTGCGCAGTACCTCACAGGACATGGAAATTCTGCAACATATCTAAAGAAACATACAATCACAAACTATAGTTGTAGGGAATGCAATGAATTTGAAGATAATCCGGATCACACCTTCAAAGAATGTCAAAAATTCAGTCAAATTAGAAAGAAATACAGTATCACGGAATAGGATTTGGGGATAGTGTTTACCAGAAAAAGACAGCTACGCAAAAGTAAATAAATTTGTCAGGGAAATTCTGAAGACCAAGAAAGAAATTAGTTTTTCAAAAATATAGACAAGAAAGAAAAAAGAAATGACTCCTTAGATCAATAAGCTTATACAGTAAAAATTATATATTGTATCTATGTGAAAAGTGACTGAATTATTAAGAAATCGTTATGAGAGGGGTGGGGAAAGCCAATGATGTAAAAGCCACCCAACCCTCATGCCATGCTATTTAATAACTTGTAATAAAGTTTAATAATAAACAAAAACCTTTCTTAACAGAGAGGATACTAGTCAATTTTATTTTTACCCTTGAAATTTTTATGAAGACGTTTCTTTTTCTTCTTTTTCTTAGTTACGAAATGGTGGTCCTTCGGGAAACGCAGCCCTGTCCAATCGGTGTGCGACTTGAAACCACTTTGCAAAAGATTATTATGCCGAAAAATTCTACGAGACAATTACTTTTTTATGCGTGGCAAAAAACCCGGCACCATGACGATCGACGGTGAGACGAACGACACCGCTGAGGGTTATTCTCCTTGTCGCAGTATATCGGTCTTCGTGCGAGATGGTGAAAAAGGCCAATATTCGACTTCAAAAGAAGCATTTTATTGCCCGCAGTTTCTAATAAAGGTGAATAATGAGTTGGATTTGGCAATGCCATTTTTCATAACTCCTGGCGACAAGCCAGATTCGGCATTTGTTCTTAAAGCAGACGGAATGGCCAAAAGAAAAAGTTCATACAGTGTTTTATGGTTTTATGGAAGTGATTTAAAATACGAAGAGGGCTTCAAAACAAGCTGCATGCCGGAAAAGTACCAATAGAATTCGAAAAAAGAGTAATCAAGTGGTCAGGGTTGGTCAATGGCTCCAGTTTTCTAATTTTTCAGTTTCCGTTATTCATGCGACAGAACACAACATTTAAAGTAAATAAACCGAAAGCGCTGAATTTTTCTCTACATAGGTCATAATCTTTCAACTACACAGTTATGTAGAGTAAGTAAACATAATAACATAAGCTGTTGCTGATTGTAGACTGTACTTTTTGACTTTTAAATAAATTATATATTTTGCAGCTGTTCTTGTTCCTCATAGTTTAAAACTTGGTTACAACGAGTATTCTATGCAAAATTTACCAAACGTGAGGGCGAAGTCCATGAAAAATTAGAGTAATCTTTAAAAAATTATCACTGAATCATAAAAAAATCTTGAAATCTTGAAATCTTGAAAACTCTTACAAAATAATAAATTGAATATAAATCAACACTATATGTGTCTTCCAACATTTACTACACAACTGAATAAGATTCATGAAAAATTGTAGCCACATTTCGAACATATTCGGAGAACTATGAAAAAAATCTCATAATTCGACAAACTTGAAAAATGAACTTCACTGGATACCTACTAGGAATCTTCAATAAACTCATAACTATAGGAAAATTCAACAGATTCATATGTATGGAACATAACTATGATCGGAAAATACTGATAAAAATGTTGGAAAATGTTTAAAAATGAATAAAATGCAAAACCAGAAATGGATTCGATGTTTAAAATATCTACAAGACTGAAATACAAAAGTTCAGGGAAAATTCCTTAAGAATAGGGGTAAATAATAAGGTTCTTTTCAACCAAGATCCAATTGTCATTTAGATTCCATAAATATGAGTTGGTGTTAAATTGGATACAGAATTCGAGATCAGCAACCAATGAAAATTGGATTTCGATATTCCATTCGATTTTCAATATAAGTACATTCAATTTCTTCATCAAGTCGTCCCTTTACCCGTTCAGAAAATACGAATAAAAAGGTAAAAGTTATGATCATTCACACCTCATATAAGTCTTAACTAGTTGTACTTAATTGAAAAATGTTTTCTATTTGTTGTTATTAGACGCTCGGAAATTTCAAACCTTTATTCATAGAAGCTGAGAAAAAGTTACTATTTGAACACTTAAAAAAGTGGATTCTTCGTTTTATATGTAGAATAGATCAGCGGCAGTTAGGATCCCAGCTAAAAATTTTTGGCAGCTCTGCTATTGGCAAATAGTAGCAAGTGCTCCTATCACTACTATAATAAGAATTATCATGTATATACTTGATGACTCACATGTGTGTTTGTAAAAGAAAAAAAGCAGCAGGATAGTAGTATTTGCCTCCAAGTAGCAAAGACAGCCGCATCAGGTAGCACCTGCTCACACAAGGTGAGACATAGTACTCGTAGTGCACAGAGTAGCACACATAGTAGCATAAGTAGCAGGATAGAGCATTTGCTTTCAGGTAGCAAAGATAGCCGCATCAGGAAGCATTTGCTCCTATAAGGTGAGACATAGCAGCGCACATAGTAGCACAAGCAGCAGGATAGAGCATTTGTATCCGGGTAGCAAAGATGGCCGCAGCAGGTAGCAATTGCTCCCAGGTAGCAAAGATGCCGCATAAGGTAGCAGTTGCTTCTATAAAGTGAGACATGACAACGCACTTAGTAGCACGCATAGTAGCAGAAGTGCGTGTTATGATTGCGCGAAAACAATTAAAGCAAAAGAACCAAGTTCATAAAGGCATAAAACCTATCCAGACTTCATACAAACACATACTAAATGTTCGAACCCCTTAGCCAGCAGTGGATACAGAAAATAATTTTGTTTGGGTGTGGCGGGCCGGATGGAAAATGTTGGAAAAATGTTATAGACGAAACATAACGAATAAGTTGTGTTGGTGGATATTTAGATACAAAGGGTGGGCCAAAACAACTGCGATTATTTTTTTCGGACAACGAACGCTATCTAGCGGGTAATCAAGGAGTGAAAAATGATCTTATTCTTTTCCGCATCAAATGAGTGGAGAACGAGCATATTTTTGGGACAACTTCGAAGCGAGATACAGCTGTTTAAATAGATTGTGTTCAGAAGTCGCCTACAAGCCACCAATCATCCGGGTTTTTTTTTTTTTTTTTTTTTTGCAAAATGGATCTCAAAATAGTACAACGGCAGCAACGACATCTTTCATGGATGGAGAATTTATTGACACGATTCCTTATCCGCCGTATAGTCCAGACCTCGCGCCATGCGATTTTTGGCTCTTCCTGACCCTCAAACGCATGCTTCGTTTCAGACACGACAGGAGATTGTAAGAGCAGTCAACAACTCTTTGAAGAGAATTCCACCCCAGGAATTCAGGGAAACGGTTTTGGAAAAGTGGCCCACTAGGCCGGATGAGGAATCGTGCCAATAAATTCTCAATTCATGAACGATGTCATTGCTGCCGTTGTTCTGTTTTGAGATCCATTTTACAAAAAAAAGAAGAAAAAAACACGGATGATAGGTATGGCTTATAGGCGACTTCTGAATACAATCTGTTTAACCAGCTGTATCTTGCTTCAAAGTTATCCGAATACGCTCGTTCGGCGCTCATTTGATGCGGGAAAAGATAAAAATCATTTTTCACTCCTTGATTACTCGCCAGATAACGTTCGTTGTTCAAACAAAAAATGGTTGCAGTTGTTTTGGCCCACCTTTTGTACTTCGATGGTGCCCGGATGGATTTTCCCTCTACATCCGTCTCTGCCCTCAGATCTTATAGTTCATCCGTCGACTTCGAACGAACACATACACCCACCCACAGACAAACGAACACTTTTATACTTATATTTCAAGAGCCACAGCAACGAAACCATCAAAAATTTTCAATATCCCGAAACAAATTCAAATCTACCGTCAACATTGAGGTAGAGTAATTTTTTAATAAATTTCATCGACATACGAGTATACTCCAATTTTTGAGCTCCTCTTGACGACCGAGCATCGCCGCCAAATTTGATCAATGAATTTGAAATCAGCCATAAAAATTGAATGAAAATAAGTAATTAACTCAACCTTTTTGGTTTATCAGAATTTTTCAAATTTCTCAATATGTACCTATAATTGTATTTTTTGTGGACGAAAAGTTCGAAATACACGAAAAGCATTCTGCGTCCTATATAAATCGGTAAGTGTGAAAGATATTCTCATATACCTGATCATTGATATCGACAAGATATTGGCTCGACATCCGTGTGAAAAGGCTCAAGTTATGACTATTTGTTTGGGTACTATTCCGATGTTTTGTTACTGAATTTAAAAAGGTAATGGATCATTTTACCGACTTTTTCGAAGAAAAGGATTTACTAAGATTGTTGCAGGGAAAAAAATATAGAAGAATAAGTGCATCTACCTCCTTTGTTGTTTCTCTTCTCTACTTTTCTTTGTGCATGTTCGTGCGTGCGTGTGTGTCCCTGTGTTGACAGATCCGTAAACAACGCTACTGAAATTTACGGAAATTCAAAACTGCAAATAGCTTCAATTCTCATTTCGTCCCCACAAAAACTTGAAGTATTGATAATTAGGATTACAACACGGTTTTACATTAACCATAGATTTCATCAGTACACACACATCTTCTTTTAAACTTGAAAGTACATATAAGTCCACCATTTTATATCGCTGAAAACAGAGACCTATTCAGGGAACACGTATACACGATAACTTACCTTGGCCTTCAGTAGTCTGCTCCGAAAGAGATTGCTGAGACATAGAATTTTTGTGACCGGCCATCTTCTGGACCAATTGAATGATATCTTCGACTGCCTCTTCTACCATCGAACTCTTTTTATTCAATTCCTGGACACACACACACATCAAATTCAAGCTTCGTGTTAAATACATATGATGATGACGTTTGCCCTAACTACTCACTGAGGCAGCTTGATTACTTTTCTCCTCCATTTTCTCGATAAACTGATCATTTGTCCATGGGATTTCGTCAGGCAGGACATGAAGTGTAATGTAATTCATTGAGTCCAAAACGTGCAAAACTCGATTTTCATAAATATCGTGTACTCTGTAATAATTTATTCAAATATTAGTCAAAAACAGGATGCACAGAATTTTGAGCCAGCTAGTATTTATGATCATAGATAACCTGGAAACCAAAATCTCGAAATCCTCAACAGCCTTCGCTGTATCTTTAATGAAATTTCCCCATTCTGGCTGAGTCCAAGTGATTGTATAAACAGCTGGCGAGAATAACGAAACCAAGTACACAAGATGGGGGAGTAATAATGGTCTAACTTCGGGTTTGACGCCTCCAACCGCTTTCAAAAAGTTAGACAGTAGAAACTGCAATTATAAGCAAAAGAAACAATGCCTACGTACTTGGAATTTGCGAGCGAATTGATTGAAAGAAACAATATTGAAATTAGCGCAAGAATACTCACTTTCAACGAGTCGCTGATCCGCATAAAATAATCTCGTTTGCTGAAAATAGCCATTGTTACATTGGGCACTGGTAAACCCATTTTGGTCATGCATTCGGTCTCTCGTATTAGTAATGTTATGCGATGATCCAAGTTCACGGACAAGCTGCTGGTTTCTACTTCCATACGCAATAAGGTCTGTTGCAGACAGTCTTCCACTATCCAAACCTAAATTAGAGGGTAGTGTATAGGTATTTATATTACATATGCAAATATCTATGATCAATGAATTCTCTTCAAGAAGGAAGCAAACTCTATTCCTCAATGGCAGATAAAGTTCATTACAATGAAGAACTAAAGAGGTGTGATACTAGTGATAAAGGAAACATGAAACTGTTAAGATTCGTTCACTTAATCCGGCAGATTCTTAGGTGACAGCATTTCTTGACATCATTTCAATTTTCAATTAAAAAGGATCTTTACACATTGGAAATCCTGACATACCATAATATACCAGGCGCAAGTAAACTGCCAACCAGATCGGCAAACTGCGAACCGTGGGAGCAAATGCGATGTATGAACTGCCAACCGAACCGAAAGTGTATCGAAAATGAGATGTACGTATTGCCAACCGAAACGTATGTCGCCCGGTACAGAGATGGACGAATTGCGAACTATTCTATGTGCTTGACCAGTCAAAGTGGACGCTATTAAGCAAAACGGACTTTGCGACATTTGTTGACAAAATTACTTATTATAGTTTCGTTGGCAAGAGCGTAAAAAGTAGAATTTTTCAAAATTGAGCCCCGAATACGAAAATGTGTACCTACGTTGAAAAGAGCTTGTCAGTAAACGCTACCTATGTCATATAGTTTCTATATCGCTCTTGAACTTCGAATCACGTGTTCTCAAAAAACAGATATTGTTGCTTGAGTCTGTTTTGCTCAACAGCGTCCTAGTGAAATGCAGTAGTAGTCTCGATTTTTTCTGTCAGCTGGATATGTTCTACTTACTAACCACTATGCATTTATGGGGTCATTGTATTCGCACGAGAAAAATCTTGTCCTTGTTGCAGTAAAACAAATTATTTAGATAACAGCACAAATCATTCAAATAATACCAAATTTTTGAACTTTAATATTAATTTTTAATTATACACTTTGTATTTTAATTTTTATAATTTTTTTTTAAAATAAAATTTTATTCTTTTAAAATAAAAATTGATAAAACTCGACATGAACGAATAACAACTATTTTGGGCTTATCAACGCTGCAAGTTTATACCTCATTTCATCATTTCATACTGGCTGAAAAAAGATAGTCTGTTTCGGATCATCAATTACTATTGCTACCTATTTTTGTTAGTAAATTTATCTATTATATATGTCAAATATAGTTAGGTTTGCAATTCGTACATCCCTTTTCCTGACATTGGAACAGGGGATTCACAATTGGCAAGTGTACATTTCTGCGTTCAGAAGAACTGGTTCGCAATTCGTCTATCTTTTACTCCTTCGGCTAGCAATTCGTACGCACCCTATACACCTATGTCAATTTAAAGTTCTTCAATTAAGTATTTTTCTCAATATCTTATTCTTATGAAACCGCAGGTACACATTAGTATAAAATGTCTGAGTCATGTATTAGAGCTTGAGTAACATATAAATCGATCTGCGGACTAGTACAGGAAATTACTCGGACATGACGAAGTAGATGAGGGAATTGCTTCATTATGTAGGTACAGCTAGTAAATCCCCCTTGGCTGTCGTGTTAACACCTCGTCCCTGCCCACTAGCGTTACAATTTTAGCTCGGGATCATTACAATAATACCCGAAAGTGCATTAATTATTTTATCATAATCTTTCTAGAAGTAAAAAAGTACACTCGCTCTTTACAGCACCTATTTTTTGTACGTTCATATTTGGACGCTGTTAAGCAAGACAGAACCAAGCGACAAAATCTGATTTTTGAGAACACGTGATTCGAAGTTCAAGAGCCATGTAGAAACTATGTGACATAGCATTTACTGATTACTGATAAATTTTTTTCAACGTGAGTACACCTTTTTGAATCGGGGGCCCAATTTTAAAAAATTTTACTTTTTACACTCTTTCCAATAATTCTAATCATTCATTTTGTCAACAAATGTCGCTTGTTTTTGTCTCGCTTAACAGCGTCCATTTAAGAATTGGTGTCACGAAGCGCGAACTACTTGGCAACATATGCTTACATTATGATTCATCCATGTGTTGACAATGTCTTCCTCATAGGCGGTCAAAGCTGCAATCGCAATATTATACTTTTTACTTAACTCTGCGGTTGCCGGTAATGATTTCAATACTGGATGTTGTAGGGCTTCTGTTAGTAGATCGTCGATTCGATGTTTCAGAGACCGCGCCCACTTGATTCGACCTAAAACAGAATGTCCGTATGCACAGAAGTATTGAAATGCGGACAAGGGGACGCGAACTTGCAAGCTGGCGTCTCTGGATATAAGGTCATTGATATATTACCAGCTAATGGCGGAAACATTCTTGCTAAAGGCGGATCATGTTTTTGTTTCCTGAACATTTTCAGAATACTTTCGACCTCACGCTCGCAGTACTTAATCACCCGATCGTATTTCTCGTCTAGCTTGTCCAATGGGATTTTCTCGCTGACCTAGTTAGTATTGACAATGGATTAAAATTAAATAGGAAATTAGTTCAACAATTCGTTTACATAATTATATGTAGACACAGAACAAAAAACTAACTTTTTCGAAACGAGTAAGAAATTTGAACCCTTGGCGAGTTTCCCAAATGTCAGCAAAATTTTCCTCGATAGTATTGGCGATTGTTTGCTTTAATACGTTTGTTTTATTGATGAAAATATCATAGTCGTGATCAAAATCCGTATTACGTTGGTTCAAATAATCGTAGTTTTTACTCACGATTTCATTTTTCGCATCGTTGAACGTTCTGATCGCATCCTCCAAGGCTGAAAATATTCCATAATGTAAACAAAGTAAATCAACATAAAGTTTGTTGCTTTGAAAAACAGCAAGTTTGACTCAACTCAGAACCAGGGTAGTGCAGATTAAACTCAGAACCAGGGCAGTTTAAATTACCCCAACTATCATTTTATCGTTATCGACAACAACTCTATATGAAGCCAATGCTAATTTTTCAAGTTTTCGTAGCCATTTCGTTAGTATACGTTACCGGTAACAAATGCAACTCAACTAAGAACTCACCTTCTCCAAGTAATAATCCTGAAAAATCAAAACCACATTGTATTAAAACACCATTGCAGTCATACATTTATGTTCTAGATGTATAATGATTGTAATACCCATACACATAGGTAGATATACTAAGTATAGGTAATTTTCAATCATAGATCTAACCTTCCATTCTCCTTTCGAACAGTTTATTATAATCCTCAATCAGATCGAACAATGATATTATTTTCTTCAATCGGTTACAGAAAGCGTCGAATTTTCCGAAAACATAATTTTCAGAAAACTGAAATCGTTTGGCGTTAGTCGGGACTGCAGGCAGATTCTGCTGTTGCACTAAAGCATAACTGTTGTGGTAGACAGTATTCAAACGTATGCAATCATTTAGCTTCTGACAGACTTGCACTCTTTCTTGCTTCCATATCGTTTCAGTATTGCGCGAAGTTATGTACTGTTTGCAGGTTTCGATCATTTGATTTGTGATCTACAGGGAAATTGGAAATCACAAGTGAAAATTAAACACTGATGACAAAAAGAGTAATATAAGTAGTAATTGAATACTGCGATCAGAAAATTTTTGACGATATTTTAGTAAGAATACAAGTAGATGCATCTACACCTATTCCGAAGTGGTCGAAAAATAGAGCAAAATCAATACCTATCTAGCAGAATTTGCAGTTACCAGACAGGACATTATGAATGTTAATGTATATCTACTTTGGCCTCTGCTTCTTATCCCCTCGACCACAGGTACATAGTAATTACTTATATGTAACCAAATATTAAGACCACAAGTAAGCTCTCGAGCTCCGCTCTTGATAAATTGTACTGAAGCGCACAGTTTTTTGAAAGTGTTTCAAATTTGTAGCTCACTTCTTACATTTTTTACAAGAACTACGCAGTTCTGGATTACTTCTGAACATAACATTAAACTGCAAACTGTATATAGTGTAAATACATGTTCAATCACTCTTATTGTTCATTTACAGAAATAATAATACTTAAAGATACTATAGGTATGGTAAGTAGCACTAACTTTAATCATCAAAGATGATATTCTTTCCGGTGTGTTATAGAATTGCGAAACATTATGTATTAGTTTAACTGTTTGTAGTAAGCTCATTATTGAATCCTTCATTTTGACCTGCAATGATATAAATTAAAAAATAATAATATTTAGGCAGCAGTTGAATAGGTACATGATCTACTGATACCTATAAGTAAATGTATGTACCTATGTAGCATAGGTACCTAGATATTAGGTATTGTACACCTCATGCGGCTTCTGCGTAGCTAAAATTTAAGCTATCATCTAAGTAGGTATATGTTACGTTCATTCAAACAAAACTAACTGGATCCTGCAAATATAAAGAATGACAACATTTTTCCATGACTTGAATGAACTTGGCATTGTCTCGAGCTTCATTGTAGTAAATTGTGATCTTTGTTTCGAGCTCCCTCCACAACTTCACAAGTTTTGAGTGAGATTGAATCAAACACTGGATGGAAATCTTCACCTAAAAATAAGAAATGCATCTTAATATTCAAGTAATAGGTACAATATCTCTTAATGTGATATATCAGAAGTAATCTGATACTTAATCCTACAAGGTTGCGGAAGCCATAAAAGATATAGGTAACAAACGAGTTTTAGCTAAGATTCACCATCTGAAATTCTAATGCTGGTTTCATATAACTACATTATCATGAATGACTTTCAACAAATAGCACACAGGTAGATATATAGTACAAATACAGAGGTAGTTAATAAGAAATGAGAAAAAAGAAAGGGTGACATGAAACCTCCTCGGATCGGAGCCCAGTAACAATCTGTGAGAACTGCGCGCATCGTTTCTTCCAGTATTCGAGTTCATCTTGGGGCCTGCTGGCATCACTCTCCGTTCGTAGTTGTTCACATTCATTAATCACCTACGTGGAAGAAATGACAAAATGACTAATAGGAAACAAAAAAATATAACCACTTGGTTCTTGATTGCCTACGCTATGTGACGTAACTTTTCTCAAGACAAATTATCTTTTTGTATGCTTTGTATTCTCGTGAAATGTTCAATAGTGAACATATAACATACATATTATTCGCGTATCTATTTATCCTCTGTATTGAGACGTACCCCTTGTAGTTTCTTCATCCAAGTCTTCACTTTCGTTTCAAGAGCAGTCACTCGGTCCGGTTGGGAAATGAAGGTCTTCAAGTCTATTGGGCTTAAAATACGAGATGCCAAGTTCAAATTTTCTTCAAAAACATTCGGTTGTCTGCAGACTTCTTCGCAAACTGAAACGAGTGAATTTATGATTCAAGTACATCACTCGAGAGGTACGTTATACGTTTATTATACTTTTTTAAACAGCTCACAAAACTGCATCAAGAATTACCTTTTAATGCGCTGCAAAAAGACCTCAAACTCGGCAAAAGTTGATTCCGTACCATCGGGCTGGTGATTTCTTCATCCTCAACATTTCCACTTGAGTAGGAAATAGCGGGCATGAATATATGTTCAAGTATACGTTGGATGCAGGTAACCAAACCAATGTCGGCAGCGTTTAGAACACCGCAAAACAAATCCTGCAAACACCGCATCGTTTACTAATTCTGAGAGAAAAAGTAGGTATCGGGAAATTTCTGGAATCTTGGAACATATGTAGAAATTGTACCTTATGAAAGCCTTCTTCAGGAAGTGGTTTCGAGGTGTTCAGACGTAACATGTAAACGCAGATTCCGGTTAGGGGTACCGTCGTGCCATCGGTTAAGAATAGTTTTTTCCGCCGAACAACGTTTGACGATATCGAGCCAACCATTTTCGGCAATGATGATGGCATTCGATTTATTTTTGTCTGAAAACAATGGTGAATGTCATAATTAGTTATACAGATCTGACAGAAAGTAGAAATTGGTGAAACACGGTAAAACAGATAGCTGATTTACAGAAAAAAGTAAGGAAAATCGTTTCGAAATTCATAATGTAAGTATACATGGGTCATTCTTCAAAAATTCTGATATTTCAGATACCTATGTTTTTTCATGGAGTTTGAAAGTAGGGAATATTTGAACTTTTTTTATGGGTACGATTGGGCCGACAGTGAGGGATTTCTGTATTCTGGCATGGCAATCAAAACGATGAATGCCATGCCGAAGGATACATGAAAACGTCCATAACAGCGAACAAAAAGTGTTCTGCCGTCGATTAGTAGATTCCAGAACACAAAAATTATACGGAGAGTTGATAAAGGCATACTAACCCATTAATTACTTAGATGTAATTATTTTTGGATGATGAACGTCTGTCGTTGCACAAATAGATAATCATGTCGAAAGACACTCTTTTTAAATTCCTAATTTTCGACAATAATACACGAATGCACGAGTCTCATCACAAAAAAATGGGAAGTTTGACTACTAATAGCGACGAAAAAATGTTGAAACTCCTGTTTTGTGATGGGTTGAAAAAGAGTCACTTTGAAATACACAAAATCGAGGGACAATAAGGGTAAGGTGTCCGAATATCGACCACCTTTTTAAAAACCGTCACCATATTCGAACCGTTTGGGTTAGAAACTTCCAAAATGGCTTGAAAAATCCCTTCAAGTTTCTAGTTTAAGTACCCAAATGGTTGGGGCCCAAAATTAATTTTTTATGATTATTCAAGCAAAGGAACCCAAAATTTGAATTTCAAAATTTGGGTCCCCAATTCCGACCACCTGTAAAATAGGCAAAAATTTGGGTCCTTAATTCCGACCACCTGTACAATTGAGGGTAGGCAACACTGACTCTCAGCTGTGACGACGCAATTTCCACGTTACCACCTCATTCATTCATTTATCTACAGTAGGTAGTATTATTTTGCCAGTTTGTTCTGATATATAGCTTGAAAATTTAGGGGGGGGGTGAAATAATAATAAATAAAAATTGTTAGAGGGACAGCTATGCCGACGGACATTTTAGCATATTTAATCAAATTTTGACCCATTAAAAGTGGATCAAATTTTCTTGTGAAACCTTGAAAAAGTAGAATTCAGTTATATCTATCAGTGAAAAAAAAAAAAAAAAAAAAAAAAAAAAGCCCAGTATCATTAATAACTTCTAAGATAACTGCTGGGACTGATGGAAAATATCAACATTTTTGAAGAATAACCCATATGTACGTAAGACAGAAAATTTCTTGTAGCACAGCTTTTGCGGAGATCTTCGCTATGCAATCGAAGGTAGGTACTCACTCGTAAGGGCAAATAGCCGACCTGAAGTGGGAGTCTGACAAATCATCAAAATACTTGATGCTAAAAATTCTTTCACTCATATAACTTTTTAGTTTTTTCTTTAGGGGGGGGGGGGGGCTCTCATCAGTGGATGGAAGCTGAGCTCCGGAAATGCAACCCAATAAAGATGAAAATAATAGCATATTACCATATTATACATATATGAGTAAAGTGAACGTTTACTCAATAAAGTTAAAGTTTGCGATAGAGGAACCATTAGGCGAGTGCAGCAATTTGCTGAGTTTTATGAACGTTTAATACGATACCCGCATGTATTGTAAGCTATTTTATTCTATAAATGATGTTAAAACAGAACTATCCTCTTCACTTTCAAAACCAAAATCACTTGAATTCACGGTCATAATATCACGATACAGGAATTCATAAAACGAAAACAATATGAACAGGTGAACGAATCATTCTCTCACGCTTGTTGAACTTTTCAGTCGTTTTCATTGGTCGATGCTCTGGTCGACCCGTTTCTTCATTGTGCTTTGCTTTTTTCTTTCTCGCATAAACATATAGGTGCAGGTAAAAGCATCTTTGACGGCAGGTAACTTGTACAGTCAAAATACTGTTAATATTATAAGACACGCTGGACTACCAATAGGAAACTCCATTTAAAATACGTTGAGCGCTTTTGGATTCAGCATCTATAGTAATAAATTTCAAGCGGCGGGGTTTGCTACTACCTAGATATAATAATATTTAGCATTGTGCTCACCAATACTAGACAGATGAGCGAAAACACACACACACAATGAATGAAATACATGTACTTAGTAATAATAAACCATGCCAATATACCATTTCAAACTGAGAATTCGAATCTTCTTCTTCAACTTCTTGATAAAACCACATCAACTTGGTTCTCATATGTGGCAGAAACAACTGATTGATCTCATCTAGCTGAAACATGGTGAAGTGGAAACATTGATCAAGAACAATTGAATTAAGTATAATTAAAATAAATGTTTTATACGTATACTAAAATGATTATTCAGAATAAGTTTACCATATTCCCTTCAAAAACGTTGTCCATCACTTCCGATCGCGACATGCCCGTAGAGTCTGTCAGCAGCTGGAATGTAAACTCCAAACGAGGGTCCATTTCCCCTCGACGAGCTTTTCGTTCACATTCTTCGCGTCGTTTCTGAAATAAATCACACAGGGGATGAGGAACTAACAATGAATAGCTCAACGATTCAAAACCAGAATGTGAAGCTTTTTGCCGAGTACCTACATATGTATATGAAACGCAATACATGCACGCGTTGTGTGAAGCGAACAACATTGTAGATCACCTGTCCAGCCCTGACCATCAATTGGAATGGACTTAGTTGTGGCGAGTGGAGGGGTAGCGGGAAATGATTTCAGATAATATCACTTCTTGCAAGTTACAGAAAGTTAAAATGAAACACATACATGAACGTAACATAGGTAGATTCACCAAAACAAAGATGAAGGACATATATTAAAATGAATAGGTATAAGAGCATCAATGAAAACACTCGAAGGACACGAATGAAATAACTTTATTGAATAAATCACAGTTAATTCAAAACGAAAGTCGCTTCGATGTGTGCAAATTCTTAAGTTAAAAATGAACAAGCAAGGTAAAGGCCGAGAATAGCGAGTCTATATGATAACTGCATGAAGAAAAACTGAAGCCGATACAATCTCACTCGAACCAACACGATAAAACGATAACCGAGAAAACGAAGATAGAGAGGGGAAGCGGGTACACAGTACCGTGCTTCTTACATAGGTATATTTAATAAAGACAATTGTGTATCTTCCGGCGATCCAAGACTTTCTGAGAAATTTAAACACACGCTTCGCCAACAGAATGCTACATTCAGATCTAATAAGAAATCGAAATACTAATAACATTAACCTGCGCAAGATCGCCATCTTCATTGTCAAATTCATCTTCATCTGATTCATTATTCGCATCTGATTTAGGGTCGCGTATAAACATACTCGGAGGTAAAAGCGAGACAATACGTCTAGACCGTGTGATTAGCTCGAAATGTATTTCACATGTGGGAAAAATTCGAAGACCTACGTCAAGGAAAAAGGGTTCCCCAGTCGGCTTTTTAAATGACGCGGATAGCTGTTCCTGCATGTGTTCATCGCGGTGTTTTTCAGTACACCGCTTGATATTTTCGCGACATGCGAAGGTAATTTTCCAATGATTGCTAGACTCTACGGTAAAGAAAGCTACTTATTTGTTCACTAAGGTTCCGAAATTTTGGTGTTCAGTATCTTATTATGGGGCAAGATCGTATCAGAATGTCTGTATAGTGTTTACAGCCTCTTCAAGATGGGCACCGGTTTTCTGCAGCAGGACACAAGAGTCAGGAAAATTTATTGTCTGTGTTTGTTGATAACACAGAGGAAATATCGCTTTTGGTTGATTCGGGGTCCACAAGGCTAGTTTCAAAGGGGCATATATTGGGTGAAGGGTGGTAACCGTAAAAGTATTCAACTTGCTGTTTGCTGTGAAAAATCTATAAAATCGTTCTCACTTCTCAAATAGAAAATGGGAAATTATTCGTTGTAAAGTGATCGTATAAACCAAATTGCTTCAGTATCCCGGATTTGGTACAAATAATTTACGGACTGTTTGCCTCAAAACAAATATCGACACATCAAATCTGTCACGTTTGGGACACGATATTGTGATCGAATTTGATAGAGAAGTCGAGTTACCGTGTCGACATCGGCTTTTGAATCGAATTATACGCCAACTTTCATATGTAGAATTCTATCCAAAAGTCGACGTCGGCATAGCAACTCGACTTTCATATCGAATTCTGTATCAAATTCAACAACAATGTCGTGCTGGAAAAGTAAAGAATTCCGCATATCGAGAAATAGTTGATTTTTGTGTCAATTGTTTTTCAAGAATTATTCCTATTGTGACCAAAGCATGCATGGGACCAATTACACATCTAATAACGATAGGACATCCGAGTGATTTTTGAATTATTACTCAGGACACCGACTCAGCGTTTTCAGTTTATTCCGAAACACAATGAAAATCCTACTCTACCTTAACTTTCATGTAATCCCACTATGTTCGTGAGCTAGGCTCTGTATACTTTTCCTTTTTCTGCGAACACCTGAATGTATGTAATCGCTTTTTCAAAACACAAATCTCGTAGAATACAAATGCAGAGAAACAGAAGTTGACATTCATATACTCGTATATTTGCCTTCCAAATGATGATTTCACGTGATCCGTGCGTATTTGTAACTTATAGCTACTTGGCAGCGACGATACAACGCAACGTTAGGCTTTTCGTTTCCTCGAAGGAAAAAAGTTTTAGCGAATAACATCGATGAGCATAAATTATGACGCGAAAAAGTTCTCAGTCTCGTACATATTCGAGCTATACCTACGTAACTGCTACCTGACACGTAATTCTGTCACCTAAAATCAGCCAATCTCATGAAGGCGATTCAGCTGACGATCACACTACCAGAACGCTATGCAAATTCGCTTAGATTTCTGGAACACTTGGGCTGAGTTCGATTTTTGTGCTATCATACTGGTTGAAATTCGCGTCAGAAATCGCAAAATACTAGCAAGCCGGAGTAAAGAGGATGGTATTGGTGTTTCAGACGTTTTCCGGATGGTCAAATGGTTATGCTTCGTAGATCAAGACTACAAACGCATTCGTGCGGATTGTATTTTTCTGAATTTTTCGAAACACAGAGTGAAACAATTTTAAAAAGGTAAGTGACAGGCGTCTCATCATCCAACCTGAGACACGTTCATCAGTAAATTTATCAACGCAGGTCCTCAAGCAGATTTGCCAAATGTTGTTACTTGAGCAATTCATGCGCAGTAAGAATACTTATATGTAACAGAAGAGTATTGCTACGTCCTTAATTTTCTATGGACTCAAATGCTTTCTTTTCATACCGTTACGGAGTTCTGAAAAGGAACCACAGTAGGACATCTCAGTGGCCATATTTGTCGTATCTGACCGATTTTTCAATCGATGACAGGATATAATTAAAATTAAAACGGGAATCAAAATGAAAACATTTATATAGTGACCTAGAGCCAACGACATCTCGTAGGTTCAGCAGAAAACTTCCGAACAGTGCATAAAACCCTCTGCTTCAGCCAAAGAAAAGTCTTGCTATTACGGTAATTATTCTCAAGTTTAAACACGAGGAGAATACTAAGTGCCAAATTTGAGAAGGGACATAAAGCAATTTTATACTGAAAGAGTATTTCCGAAGGCATAGGCGGCATCTTAGAATTTTCCCGGGCGTTGCTGTAAGTTAATCATCGTTAAAACTATTACTGACTCCCCCCCTCTTTCCAAAAAATGAAATGTTAACAGATCAATTGAAAGTAAAATGAACAGTAACTTAAGCTCTGTGTTACATACTTGCAAAATGCGTTTGACTTGCGGGTACAGGGCATTTCTTTGGTGCACTTCTAAGGAATTGCTCAGCAATACAGCAGAAATCAGATGCGTTGCTCGAGCACCCGAGCAATACTATGTTTGCCGCCACTGCCTGAAGAGAAACCCTTCACACTGCTTGAAAACCTCTAAGACACCAGATCGCCAGAAATTACGACCTGGAGGCTCCCAGTGGGACCGAATGCTAAATGTAAAAAAATTCTCGAGTTCAGTAACCAAAGAAAGCTTATTTCATTTGGGTTTTGGGCATAAATTGTAGAAAAAACAAGACGTAAAACGTATTGTATACTGAATACAGATACAGATAGGTGCATCGATACATGGATACGTCTTATGACCACCAAACACGTTGCACGAATTCAGTCGACGCACACAGGAGCGAATTCGGGTGATAGCAAAAAATGTATCATGGAAAGCAACAATTGCCGTGATGACGTCATCATAGTAACATTCTCGGTGTTAATTGTCCATTTTCGGTGTCGATCGGGATTCTCAGGGATGGGTCGGTCGAAACGTGACCCACAAATTTGGTTGCCAGCCAACGATGCGACATATCTATATCAAAACTGAGGATAAAATTGGAAAATGGTGACGCTGTAGACACGCCATGAGCGCCTGGGTCCACATTCTAACAGCCTCTTGACATACACTTCGCTTGCCTCGCACTTTACTATCACTTCTCGCTTGCATTACAGAACAGTCATGCATATTTGCTATTGGCTCAGTTTTTTTCCAAAAGTGAAATGATGGTGTCTCACAGATGAGATGATTACTTAGAAGTCGCACGAGGAACTCTCAGAAATAACTTCTTGAGAGGTAGGACTTGATTAGATTCCAGTAAGACATTAAGAGTCGTTGTGTGACCAAGTGGTTAACATGTCTGCTTCACAATTCTTGCATCTCGGGTTCGAGTCCCACGAACACCAAAAAGCTGGTGATATCCAAATACTCCCCACTGTCGTCCTAGCGAACACAGCGACTACAGTATCAATCGAGGAGGAAAAATAACGCGCCCTGTAACCCAGCCAGTTCGAACGAATAAGGCATTACGATTACAGAGCGTGTTACCACCAAATCTGAAAGATTGAAACTGTCAGGTGCACGTCGTGGGCAGCTTACTCACTGTTGTGAAAACACGAGGCAAGCAAGCGAACTGCATTTGCACACTCTTTGGCCTAGAGAAGGAAAACTCTAACGCAACAAACCGTGGGGAAAGCAACGGTAAACTACCTCGACTAATTTCTGTATGTAGGGTGTGCCAATTCACAATTTCCTCTTCTGTAATCTAGAGCACTTTCGACCGTTACACTATCTTCAGTGGAGTACCCTAACACTTTTCTCTTTGTCGTCCTGTATTTATAGTGATGTGTAATACCATATGGTAAACCTATTTAGTGTGTGTTCCTATTGGGTATCTGTGGTTGTGTAGTCTGTCCAATCAGTGAGTTTTATGTTATTAATTGGAACAGGTTCTTGCTTTGGAAGTTAGCTGTTGTGTTTATTAGGTTATTTTGTTTTGTTTTTGCCTTTACTATCTCTAGTTGTTCTTTAAATTTTCCTTTTCTTGTGTTGTTTTCTATGTGTAATATTTTGTATCTTTCTGTCAATTTGTGGTTGTTGTATCCCTGGCAGAAAATTTACAACTAAAATCAGAGAGCATGAAAAATCAGAGAATCTAAAGGATGACAAATCACGTTTTGGAAAACACTGCAACGACCCGGAACGTAACAACCACAAGTTGACAGAAAAATACAAAATCCTACACACAGAAAACAACACAAGAAAATGGCGGAAAAAACAACTAGAGATAATAAAGGCAAAAACAAAACACAACGACCCAATAAACATGACTAACTTCTAAAGCGAGAACGTATTCCAATTAATAACATAACACTCACTGATTGGACAGACTACAAAACCACAAACAACCAGTGGGAACACACACCAAAAGGGGTTTACCATACGGTCTACACATCACTATAAATACAGGACGACAAAGAGAAAAGTCAAAAGTATTAGGGTACTCCACTGAAGACTGCATAACCACCGAAAACTTTCTGGACTACAGAAGAAGAAATTGTGAACTGGCACACCCTAGTAAATACAGAATATTTACCAAGTTCACTTTTACACTCCAACCCGACTAACCCTACCGAGGAAAGTCGGGCGTCAGGAACCGCCACCGCCAACATCCGGCAACGGATACGTCATCTGATCTGAATCTGAATACATTGAGATGCTATTATAACTCATTCATGGTCAATCGGATTGTGCTAATTATTCAGATTCCTTTGAGATCCGTTAAGACTTATGAAACTCCCAACTCCGTGTTGACACCCGTTCACTTTTGAGGTTCATTCCAGCCTTTTGTCAAGGCTTGTGACTCTCACCCTAATTTTTCAAGACTTAAGATTCTGTATAATAGACACACTAAAACAGAACTACGTACGACTCATCTAAGATTGATTATGACTCTTCTTTTAGGGTATGTTCAAGTTCTTTTTAGTTTCATAGCGCGAAATTAATCAGAACTTGAGGCTGCCTTGAGACTCCTTTAAGTTGATCACATTCTAACTCTGTATCACGGTTTCGCCAAGCCTCGTTCATTAGGCTTCATTCAAACTGTTCCAGAAATTATTCGCAAAATCATAACAAAAAGACTGTAGGAAATGTTCGGCGACGTACACGTATACTTGACAAACACTTCACTAATTTCGAATCGAATTTCTGTTAGCTGGTTTCCAATATAAGTCAAAAAAAGAAAAAAAGATTCCACAAGGTCATATGTCTTACAAGCATCCAAGATCTCTCATTTTGTTTGTACCCCATTCACTGAAATATTCCAACTCCTCAAACAAAACCCACACAGTTATCTTTGACATTACTCATCTTGGTTTACTGATATCTGTCACTGCATGAATTTTGTAACTATCCATTTTTTAATGGCGAGAGAAAAATTAGAAAAAAAAAGAAGAAGTTAACACATAGATAATCATTCAGGTAATTAACTCACGCGCGTAGCCGAATCTACCGCCGATTTGTAGAAAGGCTTTCGTTTGATGAGAGGTGGTCGTTGTCGGGTACACATTATGTCGGCCCTCTTTTCCGCTAGATGGATTAATATTTTTCGTGTTTTTTTCCTGCTCGAGAATACGTCATTCACAATAGAAGAGGACTTGACATATCGATTAACATTGTATAAAAGAATAATAACAATAAAAAATATCTACTAGGTATTTTAATAACTATACGAAGAACTTCGGTAAAATGATCCCAAATTAAGCGGACGGAGAAAAACCGTGCCTGGTATAAATTCTAGAACAAACTTGGTTACGGTTACCACGACGAATAAACACGGGTATGAGGTCGCCCATGGCTGTGGAAATGAATTGTCAGTTGCGTTTTCTCAGGGGATTGTTGCTGGGCGTGTTATTTTGGGTAGGTATTTTTGGACAGACGAAAGATACAAGTACCTAATTTTTGTAAGAAAATTACAAATTAAATATTACGAAATGTTGTTCATTTGATACTGCAATAATTCCTGGGATTACAATGGCACAGATTAACGAAATCTCGAAGAATTGATAATTTTGAAAATTGAAAAAAAGATTTAATATCGTAACAGATAACACGCGTAACAAAATTCAGTTTAAAACATAATTCAAATAGAATAAATAATATAAAAACAAGAATGATAATAATTTATAGTAACTTGAAGAATACATAAATCGGTAGGTATTCATTTTACGAAAAAGTTTGTACTTGGAAGAACATTTTTGGATTAGTATATAAAAATGAAAATTAATAATATTAAATGCTACAACAGAAACAATAATATATAAAATTCACATACCTAAAATTATTTATTACAATCGTAAAGAAAGATATAAAAAATAGCCCTGTATACTTTAATAAATTTACATCTTAAAATATAATAATCTTAAATTTAAATTCAACTGGAAGGCACGCGAAGAAATAAGAATATGGTAAAAGTACTGTCACAAAAAATTCTAAAATGAATCAGGCACAGGAGGCAAAACAAAAAATATGGCATACTCTCATAAT
This sequence comes from Acanthococcus lagerstroemiae, assembly GCA_031841125.1. Lineage (NCBI taxonomy): Eukaryota > Metazoa > Arthropoda > Insecta > Hemiptera > Eriococcidae > Acanthococcus > Acanthococcus lagerstroemiae. The sequence goes on along the minus strand of CM063106.1, from coordinate 17,307,072 downwards.
GCCTATAAATGGATAAATTGGGTAAAAAACGAGACGCGTACGTTGCGTACATTAGAAATTGGGGTGTCCCTTATTTTACGACTTTTCTCAAATCCTTCAGGACTACATGAAAATGGGCGTTATAAAATTCGAAAAGCCCCCCTGAAAATTTCAGCTTGATCGGATAAGGAGAACACGTGCCATAATCCTTCTACGTCTCACGAGGAATAACATGAGTTTTGACCTTGATTCTAATTTGTTTGATTTAGTTCAGTTGGGAGGCACGATCGGGCAGGCGACTACCCATGTGAATATTACAGGGATGGAAAGTTTAAGCCGATAGTCGCTCAAATCGAAGCTTATAAGCTCATTTTTGAGCGGCTTTTAAGCGCTTCAGAAGCCAGTCATTACCTTCTCTATTAAGTGCAAAGTAAGTCATAAATAAAGAGCTGCGTCGCTGATTGGCTCATTAAAAATTGGTTTTAATTTTTAAGAAATCAAAAATAATGAATAAAATGATACACCATCGCCAAGAATAAGTTGGTAGGTTAGCTGAAATTCAATTTGGAAATGCTGTAGAACAGTAGAACTTCACTAATGATAAAATAATGTGATTTTTAAATTCTACAGTCGATTTCATACTGAACTGACTATAATGTCAAGTAAAATTGCTGACTTATTAAAAAAATAAAATAAAGAAAGCAGATAGCGAAACGCCTAAAAGCTAATGATAAGAATAAAAAGCCAAAGCAAAGCTCTGTATGTAGGATGTGCCAATTCACAATTTCTATCTCCTGTAGTGGGTTTACCATACTATACTACATATCACTATAAGTAGAGGACGACAAAGAGAAAAGTGTTAGGGTACTCCACTGTAGATGGCATAACACTACCGAACAAAGAAATTGTAAATTGGCACACCCTACGTACCGAATTTACCAAGTTCACTCACACTCCAACATGGACACCAAAGCTAAGCTAATGAATTCTGAGAACCTATTAAGCTGAAGTCAAAGTTTAAGCGCATCGCGATTCACTTTCCAGCCCTGGAATGTTCTGGACCTATGAAAGATTCTCAGTATCGAAAACAGCGATCTGTCTCTGGAGAGCTCAGCCCATAGTCCCAAAGTTACAAGAACGGAAATATAACAAACAGAGCGAAAAGGTCAAATGAACAAAAATGAACGAAATGGAGAGTGAAAGGGTTAACCACATAGTAGAAGGGTCGAGTCCTAATGTTACAAGGATGAATACGGAGCAAACAAAGCGAAAGGGTTGAATCCAAGGGTCAAATCAACCGAGATGAACGAAATATGGTGAGTGAAAGGGTTAGCCACATAAAAAAAAGGGTAGATCGCCAAGGCTATGTGGACAGAAATGGAATGAACAGAGCGAAAGGGTCGAATCCGAAGGTTAAATGAATCGAGATGAACAAAACGGAGAGTAAAATGGTTAACCCATAGTAAAAGGTTGAGTCCTAATACTGTTACAAGGATGGAAACGGGATGAACAGAGTAAAAGGGTCGAGTCCAAAGATCAAATGAATTGGGATGAACGAAATGGAGAGTGAAAAGGTTACCCAAGTATAAAAAGGGCCGAATCCCAAGGTTCTCAATGCGCAATTAATTACCCTCTAGTTACCCGCCAAAAAGTTACCCATCTGCAACCCTTGGTTACTCTCCGATCACCCAGAAACCTGTCAGTTACCCTTGGTTCCTATTTAGTTACCCGGGTAACTGGCGGGATTTTGCTCATCGGATGGCGCGGACAGAAATGGAATAAACATAGCGAAAGGGTCGAGTCCGAAGGTCAAATGAACCAAAATGAACAAAATGGAGAATGAAAGGGTTAACCATACAGTAAAAGGCTTGAGTCCTAATATTACAAGGATGGAAACAGAACAAACAGAGAGAAAAGGTCGAATCCGAAGGCCAAATGAACCAAAATGAATGAAATGGAGAGTGAAAGGGTTAACATGTAGAAAAAGGGTAAAGTCCCAATGTTACAAGGACAGAAATAAAATAAACGGTCCAATTAACCAAAATGAACGATGAAATGGAGAGTGAAAAGGGTTAACCACATGGTAAAAAGGTCGAGTCCTAATGTTACAAGGATGGAAACGGAGCAAACAAAGCGAAAGGGTTGAATCCAAGGGTCAAATGAACCGAGCTGAATGAAATATGGTAAGTGAAAAGGTTAGCCACATAGAAAATTGGTCAAGTCCCAAGGTTACATGGACAGACATGGAATGAACAGAGCGAAAAGGTCGAATCCAAAGGTTTAATAAATTGTGATGAACAAAATGGAGAGTGAAAGGCTTAACCAACAAAAGGGTCGAGTCCTAATAATATTACAAGGATGGAAACGGAACAAACAGAGTAAAAGGGTCGAGTCCAAAGGTCAAATGAATCAGGATGAACAAAATGGAGAATGAAAAGATTAATCGCGCGGGAAAAGAGTCGAGTCCTAATGTTACAAAGATGGATGCGAAGGGAACAAAGCGAAAGGGTCGAGTCCAAAGGTCAAATTAACCAAGATTAACAATGTATGGTGCGTGAAAAAGTTAGTCACATAGAAAAAAGGTCGAGTCCCAAGGTTACATGGACAGAAATGGAATGAACAGAGCGAAAAAGTCGAATCCAAAGTATAAATTAATCAAGATGAACAAAATGGAGAGTGCAAGGGTTAACCACATAAAAAAAGGGCCGAATCCCAAGGTTCCCAATGCGCAGTTAGTTACCCTCTAGTTACTCACCGAAATGTTACCCATTTGCAACCCTCAATTACCCTCAGATTACCAGAAACTCATCAGTTACTCTTGGTTCCCCTTTAGTTACCTCGGTAACTGACAGGATTTTTACATTGGGTTGTGCGGACAGAAATGGAATGAACAGAGCGAAATGGTTGAATCTGAAGGTTAAATGAATTGAGATGAATGAAATGGAGAGTGAAAGGGTTAACCACATAGTGAAAGGGTCGAGTCCCAAAGCTACGAGGACGGAAATAGAGCGAAGAGAGTGAGAGGGTCATTAAATTCAGTTTCCAATGTTGTCAAATTTTTTCAAATTATGTCAACAAGGTGACATTTTTTAATGTAACTCTGAAACTTTGTACAAGTAAGGAGCGACCTCTTTGCACTTCGCCAGCGTGTATATTGTATGCCAGTGGCGTTGCCCACGCAGTGTTCGCAATTATTTCATGACTTTCTTACCACTCGGGTTATCAACCACTTCTGTGTACTTAACGCGTGCCTGTATTATGATCCCGCACCCCGTAATTCGTTTACTGAATTTTCCTCCACCCGGGGTTGCATTGTGCGTACGCTGTTTAGCGAGCGAACCTTAACAAGCTGGATGGAGGAAGTGGATGGTACAGTGAACGTACTGGACTGACAACCGTGGGTGTATGCCCTGACTGCCTAATAGCTCTGGGCAACGTAGAGGAAGGGAAGGTATTTAGAATTACTTGGAAAGTGTTCTTATAGATTTGTTGTTCAGAGATCGAACGTATTACCGAAAATTAACCAATCATTTTACTGCAGAGCAACAGGAGAAATTACTGACTAGTTTCACCAACATTTTCGATCGCATCTCGGAAACCGAGTGTCGCCGCTAAAATTAACAGCGAATTTGAACTCAAAATGAAAAACTGACTGAAAAACAGTCATTAAGCCAAAATTCTTCATTTTTCGAATTTTGAAAATATCTACCCTTAGATTTCCATACCTGCGAGTGAGTATTTTATCTCTTTGCACGCACGTGAAATTGTATACTTCTGTGTTTCAGTAGTTTAAACATGCAATATTTGGGGAGAAGGTTTTTTTCTTAGCCTGCATAGTGTTTCAAATTTTTAGATAAGGGTTCGGATGAGCTTTGAATATAAAATTATTCAACTCCACGATCTAGGTTAATGGGTCCTTGGGAGAGCTCCAAGATGAAGGAGGGAGGGCTGTAAAATAAAATTGGAAACCAAAGCTCTTTTCTAGGGTTTCAAGGTCGCTACCACTATTGGGGATTTATTTTTTGACCTGAACCGCTTTAATGCCACCAAAGGGGGGGGGGGTTTCATGCAGTGCCGCCACTGGCTGATGTTAGATCACGTGAGGTGAACTGAGAAAGTCAGTCATGGAAGCCGAGTTTATAGGTACTTAGCATCAGGCTTGGGCAAGGGAATTGAATATGAATATGTCAACAATCCTTGTGTATTGCAAGTTGAAGTTTGAATTTCGCATACAAAGCACACTGCAGGAGCGCTAAAGCACATGTTGAAAAGGTGATCATGGGTATTTTACCCTAAAAATATGTACAAAGAAAATGAGAAATATCATCCGAAATATCATCCGAAATATAATTTTTATGAAAAACTGAAAAAAACAAAAACTTTTCATTTTGTTATTTTCTTTCTGTAGAGTCCTATTTTGAAATTCTTGGAGAACTTTTCACACATGATTACATTTTCAACCAAATCCACCAATCAGCAAGCCGAATTTCGTTTTGCCAGTAGAGAGCGCATCCTTCAATTTTATAAGCGAATTCCGCAGATGAACCATCCTAACACTAAAACCAGTGTGCAAATATAAACTTCGCTGCGTAAAGTATACTTCTTCAAGGGAGAACGATTTTTCACTAAAACGGGATCACATAAATCGTTCCACGCGAATTCAACCATGATTCAACTGAATATTAAGAGTACCAACTATTTGTTTTACCACAATAGTACCCATGAGTCAGAATATAGGTATACCTATCATACAGCATGTAATATTACTTTAAATGAAGTGCATAATAAACGCGCGAATATGATAAAGAATAACATATAACTTATTATTTAGATATAGATGTACAGTGTACACTTGAGCAAATCATCTAATTTCTTAGAACTAAAATCTGATATCATTTAAGGTACTATAAATACGTCTGGCCACACTGACTTATTTCAGTACATTATTATTTGAATAAATAAGAAAGGTAACATTCATTGTGTATGTGCCGCGCATTCAAGTGCACGAGCCCCGTGGACCAACACATAACCGCACCCTAGGAGAATACTATGACAGTGTTGCCAAAGATTTCACTTCCAACACAACTACTAATGCAGAGTTGTATAAAATTAAAGCAGTATGGTGACTGGAAAATTACTGGTGTAAGCATGGCTGAATATTGCCCATCTTAAAAGTATTGTGATTGTTTTGCGGTTAGATCACAACAGGCAGTGCTACCACTGATGTGCTGCCAATTCTTACCAGATCACTGCTACTTAAGTCTGCCGTGCTGTCACAGAACACTGCTAATTCATAGCCATTTGACGGTAAATTACACTGACCACCTTACGACTGAGCACTGCCAATCCACCGCTCAAGTCAACTGTCTTAGCAGTAGATTGGCAGCATTCTCATGGTTTTCTGACAATAATTTTCATTAGACATCCCGGCAGTGCTATCTACTGTACTTCACAATATCACTGCATCACTCACACATACAGGGCGTTTCAAAATGACAGAACCATATTTACATGCTTATAACTTGGCCACACTGAGAGAAAAGTAGGCATGATTGGTATCTATCGAATGAGAACTCAATCCCATTTTATGTCGTGTACAATATTTATTTACGTTTTGAAAATTAAATTCCCCAAATGCCCTCCTTCTTCCGCGATACGCAGTTACGCAAACGAACATGAACATTTCTGAGACGTTAGTTAAACTTTCTGACTGAATATTCTTCCGGAGTTGTATACATCTTTGACATGAGGACATGACATAACCCCCACAGAAAACAATCGCATGGAGTTAAATCCGGACTTTGAGTGGGCCACTTAAAATCTGTATGCCGAAAGATAATTCTAGGGAACCAACCAGCAAAATCTGATTTTTGAAAACATGTGATTAGAAGTTCAAGAGCCATGTAAAAACTATATGACATAGTGTTTACTGATAAGCTTTTTTTAACGTGAGTACACATTTTTGAGTCGGAGGCCCAATTTTGAAAAATTCTACGTTTTACGCTCTTTCCAACGATACTAATAACTCATTTTGTTTACAAATGTTGGTTGGTTCCCTTATGCCTAACAGCGTCCTCACATCGTCACATAATCATTATCGATGTACTAAAAATCGATTTGATCGATTTGATCGATTTTCGTTCTTCATTATCAGTAAAAATGAGTTTTGCAAAAATGAAAGTTTTTTTTTGTTGTTTTTTTTCGTTTTCTGGAAATTTTGTTTTTGTGTAGAATTTTGAGGTAAGTACAAATAAGTAGTATTATACAGGGTTAATCGGTTTTCCTTCCGCGATAGGAAAACTAGTTTTTCGCGAAACCAAATGCACGTCGTTTCGTCAGGCAAGTGCTCTTTTCGACAAGAATTTCATGGGAAATATTCGGAAAAAACTCCGATGGATTTTGAAGAATTTTATCAAGAATCTTCAGGAAAAATTGTCTAAATCTCCGAAGAATTTCATCGGAAATCTTCCAGAAAAATCTCTTATTCAGGAGAAATTTGCGATAGCTTTCAAATAATTTCATCGGACATCATTGAAAAATAGCTTCAATGATTTCAGGCGAATTTTGTCAGAAATTTTAGGAAAAATCTCCAATGGCTCCAAACAATTTTATCATGAATCATCGAGAAGCATCTCTGATGATTTTGAAAGGATTTCCTTAGAAAAAATGTTGATGCTTTTCAGATATTTTCGTCAAAAATTTTCGGAGGAAGATCTCCAATGATTTCTAAGGAATTAATCAGAAATCTTGGAGAAAATAAGGTGATGATTTCCGGAGAATTTCATCGGAAATATTCAGAAAAAAATTCAGTGTTTTTCAAAGAATTTCCTCGAAAACCTTCGGGAAAATTTTCCGATAATTTTCAAAAAATTGCATCGGAAATTTTCGAAAAACAACTGATAATTTCCGAAGAATCTCCTAGAAAATTTTTATAAAAAATTTCCTGACAATTTTTCATAGAAAATATTCGGAGAAAAATTTCGATGGTTTCTGATGAATTCATCAAAAATCTTCTAGAAAAATGTTCGACAATCTCCGAAGAATTTCATCGTAAATCTTCGGAAAAAATTTCGGATGATTTTTAAGCAATTTCACTGTAAATTTTCGGAAAAGATTTCCAATAATTTCGGAAATCTTTGGAAGAAATCTCCATTGTTTTCCAAACAATTTCATAAAAATTCTTCGAGAAAATTTCCTGATGACTTTTGAAGAATTTCAACGGGGAATAACACCAAGAGTTTTGAAGACTTGTACCGAAAATCTTCAGAAAAAACCTTCGATTATTTCCAAGGAATTTTATGAAAAATATTCGGGACGATTCCTTTGATCTTCAAAGATCATTTCCGACGAACATTATCGAAAATATTGAGAGTGATTTTCCGATTAAGTATTTTCATTGAATTTTATCGGGCATCATTGAAAAACATTATCCGATGATTTCAGGAGAAATTCGTGGGAAATTTTAGGAAAACTCTGCAATTATTCCAAAGGATTTTATCGGAAATCAATGAGAAGTACGTACCTTCGATGATTCTTGAAGGTTTCCATCCGAAAGAACTTTCTTGGAAAACATTGGAAATTTTTTCCCAAGAATTTTCGAATAGATTCTTCGAAAATTATCGGAGTGGTTTTCCGAAATTTTCCGAATCAATTCTTTAAAAATTATCGGGAAATTTTCCTGATTTTCGAGGAAATTCTTCGGAAAACACTGGACTCTTTTCTAAATATTTTCGATGAAATTCTCCAGAAATCATCACATTTTTTCACCAAGATTTCTGATTAATTCCTTAGAAATCACTGGAGATTTTCTCCGAACCTGTTTGACGAAAATCTCTAAAGAGTATTAAAATTTTTTCTAAGGATATCCTTCCAAAAGGGGAAAATTTATTGGCACGTTAAAATAGATGGAAAGAACGATAACGTAATAACGATAAAATTACATGTATGAGAGATAGGAAATGCATTATGCATTAATGCCCGTTACATCATGCACGATACTTATGTAGGTATGAATGTTTAGTTAAGATAGCAAGCGATTGAAAATCACGAGACACGATTGAATTCTCATCTAAAAAGTATTATCATGAGTCACACTTTAGAAGAAATAAATCAGTTATTATTATCAATTGAAGCACGTTGAAAAAATGAATGAGCAATATGCAACAGTTGAGCTCCAGTCGGTCAATTTTTGAATAGTCTGGTAGACCTTGTCACGAAGTGGTCGGCAGTCACGGATCTGCAATCTATAAACTGTGTACTGTTCCACAAAGTGCCGTCCATCCCTTTGAAATTGTGGACTGCTGCATACCAGTGGGTTCTGAATCACGAAGTTCTCGAAGAGGAGTGTGGCGGAAATTCAGGAGGTAGACTCTTTCACGTTTGTTCTGCAGCCAGCGGAGAATCCATTACCCGCGACCTCCTCGAGACCCGCAAGCAGGACACATGGACTACGCTCTCAGATTTTCAAACACATCGATATCGCATCCACACAATCCGCATAGCTGAGGATAATTTCACATGTACGTGCCCTTGCTTTGTCAAAGACTTGCAATGCACGCATTCTTACACTGAAAGAACAATCCAGTAATGTTTCCAAAAAAAAAGGTAATGGTTAATGAGATCCTGGGACAACACTCAAACACATTTACCATTCCCGACATAAGGCAGTAAGAGGTAGAAAATAGTGTTAGAACTGTTTCTGGGTAAATCTGTAACCATTATATTCCATTAATTAACGGACTGAGAGGAATACAATGATCATTCCTGTATGGGTCCGTACCCGTTATATTCCGTTAGTTAACAGATAAACAGCAACACAGTAATTATTCCTGTTTGAGTATGAAACGCTTCACAGCAACCCATGAATCATTAAACAGACTTTTTGTAATCATTACTGAAGAACTTAGGGACCCCGTGTAGATTGTGATATAATGATTGAGCGAAAGCACAGCAATGATTACATAGTTCTTTGTTAACCATTGCTGATCTGGATACGTCGCTATTCATGTGTCGTTTTGTAAGCATTCATGAATTCTTTGTTAACCATCGCTGATTTTGGTACGTAGCTATTCACGTGTCCTTTTATACGCATTTATGAATTGTACGGGAACCATTCACTTCTTTCTGGAGTAGTGTTGCCCCTCATATGCATTCATTGCTAAGAAACAATTGTCTCATAATTTTACATAGACCCGAAAACTGTTGCTCATACAAAATTAACTGAGCGTTCGTGGCCTGCCTGAAAAATATCGATTCTGAAAAAGAGAGGGGTCTCTTCATTCACTTCAGAGTCGCCTCAATCACTACTGCTGGCAAATGTGGCATAAGAACGAGTCTGATCACTTTCTCGCATTCTTAAAAAGCACGTGATAGTGATACCTTTGTCATTCCTCCACTCGAACAGCAACTACTTACAGTCCGCGACTTTTTGTGAATTCCGACAATATCCAGGGACGTAGATCACAAAACACGGGTATCTATCTACATTGTATAGGTACGCTAATAGAGTGTAATTTTGGATAAAAGGAACGCTTATACTCGATCCGTAGTAGTGAAAGTGCGGGAAAAGCGAGTACGAGTATGTTACCAGCACCGTTCATTTTAATGTTGTCTGAAGCAAAGAATACAATAACTGATGCATAAAATTACTTACCAATATTCTCAGAATCCATTACATAAGTATCTGAGCAAACTATCACGAAAATTAATAAAAAAACAGAATTGCAACTAAGGTACACGTACACTCGCCTTGCTAGTCAGAAACAGCATGCGAAGATGAAAAAGCTTATTAACCACTAGTGCAAAATGATGGCGCCAGACACTTCAGTAATCTGACCTTGTTATATACGGTGCTCCAGCAAATTTTATCATGTCCTGCAGCTTCCTCTGTAACGGCTACAACACTAAACAGTAACGGCTACAATGTCAAACAGTAGCCATTGCCGTGCATATCAGTATCCACTAAATCATATTCATTGTTGAGTACCAGCAGTGTAATGTCTCCTGTACATTTCAGAATGAGAGAATGGATACGATGTTCACTGCATTGATTATTGTATTCTGAAGGTAATCTGTGCATGACTACATCTCATTATGTTTACAGACATTGTACATGAATCATTACTGAACAACTCAGTAAACGTTTTTTAATACTCTGGTAATAATTAACTCGTTAGAATGATTCCGGGACAATTCAGCTCTCAGTGCCATATGCACCATAATGATTGCCGGAATTCATTAAAAATTGCATTTCTCAGACTCCATTACTGAATTTACTGGAGTAGTTACTGAATGTACCAGAGCAGTTAATGAGCTGTTCTTTCAGTGTAGGCATGAAAATTAAATTGAAACTCATAGACGTGCCTACGGCGACGAAGACGGTGCGCCTCGGGCAAAAAAAAAAGAGGCCAAGCCACAAAAGGCTCTAATTTATTATACAGGAGGTAGTTTGAGTTTTTAAAATTTTATTCAACTTTCATTTTTCATATTTTTAATGTTCCAGTATACTTTTGATACTTCTATTTTTTAATGTGCAAGAGCAATTTTGATTCTCATATTAAATGGGTTCATTATTTTTTAAATCGTGAGTTCTGTTTCATAGCGCTAGAATACATACATCTTTTATTAAGGTTACCTATTTTTATTCTTCGTTCATTTTTCTAACCGTTCATTTTTTTATGTTATCGTTCAATCAAATTTCACTATCGTGCCTTCCCTCTATTTTGACGTGGCGATAAATGTAAGCTCTTCCAAAATCATCAGAGGTACTTCTCGATGATTCTTGATAAAATTGTTAGGAATCATTGAAGGTTTTTCCTAAAATTTCTGACCAAATTCGCCTGATAAAATTCATTGGAAATAGTCGAAAATTTACCCCTAATTTTCGATAGAGTTCGTCGGAAATAATCTTTGAAAATCAAAGGAATCGTCCCGAATATTTTTCATGAAATTCCTTGGCAATAATCGAAGGTTTTTTCTGAAGATTTTCGGAGCAATTCTTCAAAACTCTTGGTGTTATTCCCCGAGAGCTTTCGATAAAATTCTTCAAAAATTATCAGTTTTCTCGAAGAATTTTTGTGAAATTTTTTGGAAAACAATGGAGATTTTTCTGAAGATTTCCGAAATTATTGGAAATTTCCCCCGAAAATTTACAACGAAATTGCTTAAAAATCATCCGAGATTTTTTCCGAAGATTTACGATGAAATTCTTCGGAGATTATCGAACATTTTTCTAGAAAGTTTTCGATGAAATTCATCAGAAACCATCGGAGTTTTTCTCCGAGTATTTCCGATGGAATTCTTCAAAAATTGTCAGGAAATTTTCTCGAAGAATGTGGATGAACTTTCTTGAATAACATTGGAAATTTTTTCTAAAAATTTTCGATGAGATTCTTCGGAAATTATCGGAGTTGTTTTCCAAAAATTTCCGATCCACTTCTTTAAAAATTATCGGAAAATTTTCCCGAAAATTTTCGAGGAAATTCTGTGAAGATTTGGAAATTTTTCCCGAAGATTCCTGCTAAAATTTTTCAAAAGTCATCGGAGTTTTTCCCGAATATTTCCCATGAAATTCTTGTCTAAGAAACCGCTCGCCTGGCGAAACAACGTGCACGTGGTTTCGCGAAAAACTAGTTTTCCTACGGCGGAAGGAAAACCGACTAACCCTGTATATCATTTTGTAGCTTTTGAAAAACTGGATCAAATCGTACTAAAAGATTTTTTGGAATTAATGGCAGCTTGAATGATTTACACTTGCTGCAATGTGCGAACCTCTCTTGGTACAAACAGACACCCACATTCCCTCACTAAAAAAGCATTGTATTTAAAGTTTTGTTTTATAGTAGGACGTCAAGTATAAGAGAAGATATCACCAATTTCAAGAAAGGGGACGGCCGAGAAAGAAACTGCCAGTGTACACCAACGAAAAGTTGTTTCGTGCGATCAGTTATTTCATTAAGGATGGCTACTCGGAGCGGCAAGCAGCGATACTTGAAGGAATTCCTCACAAAACGTTGAATCGGTGAGTTCTGAGATCATACAATGTGACTTTTGAATAGAAAATAAAGCCTAACGACAAAACGAATTTGTACGTATATAGTACAGAAAGTAAACGCTGGTCGTTCAGGACAGACACTGATCCGGAAACCAGGAAAAACGACAATCTTTCCCGCCGAGCTAAAAGAATCTTTTGCAGAGTACATTATTTTTCGAGCCAAAATGTGTTATGGTTTTGACTGCTGCCGACGTTCGTGCAAAAGCTTATGAGCTGGCCGTTAGAAATGAGCTTAACGTTTATAGGTAATTATGACAAAGTCCCCCATCTGAATAGAGCGAACTATCAAGTGAATACCATCAGGCACGTATGTGCGTCACATTTCAGGGCTGAACGAGTCTAGATACCCATTAAATTTGTATGTTTTATCGGTCAAGCAGGAAAGAATGTCGACAACGTCCATTCTTGTTTACACCATTCATTTTGTTTTTTGAACCATACATTGCGATTTAATCCAACAACTCATCACGTTATCCACAAAGGAACATATAGAAAAAAGACATTTCTCAAAGTTGTCAACAGTTCTGGGTGAGAACCGCGTGTTCATGTGAAGTGTTATGAAGTTGATACTGAACGCGAGAACCTTACTTTCATCCCCTGGTTTTCATAATGAATTGCGGTAGGATTAAAACTACAAATAAATAGACAGAGACACTCACGAGTATAAGATATTTTTGGACAGATACATTTTCAAGTTGAAAAAAACTTATATAAGGATACACGATTATGCGATGCTGCAGAGCAGATATTTCATTGTGCCTAACCTACCTACCTACATGAAAAAACATTTCACAACATCTTTTGTTGTATCTGCACTTACTTAGCGTAATGAGCAAAATATTTAAGACAGTTACCATTTATACTTTCCATATCATTTCATACCTGATTGTATTCATCCATTTTTGAAAACGAGCTAAACGCGCAAAACGAATATCGGTGAACTTACGCATAGGTACTAGTACAATTACGAAAGATCACCCAAAAAAAAATTGACGAAGCAATCGTAGTACCTAATAAGAATCCATTTCGTGAGCCATCCTGAGGAAATAGCGTATCTATTTCTAAATAATAAACAATGGCTTTTAATGTGAAGCTATGCATCGTTATCTGATAACAGTAAAAACCGTAATTTTGTAAAGCTCATTTCTTATTTCAACTTTAATAGTACCGGATCACGTACGCATATCTGAAAGGAAAACAGAAGTACATTATTCGATTCAAACGATATCGCCTGATTGCTTTTAATATTTTCAAGTCAGTACATCGAGACTCGTCATTTCGACCACCAGCGTTTGATTTGAGTGGCAGGCATTTCGGTATTTTCAGATGAGTACACCGGAAAGGCATTTGTAATTGGTAGACTAAAAAGTTCGTGTAAATTTCTACGTAGGTATCTTAAAAGTTTGCGAGTCGTTTAGAAAGGAAGATAGCAGCCCAACGGTGAGAATAAAAAACGAAATTAAAATGGCGCAGTTGCTAGAAACTTTTGATGAAACATCAGATGACGTACGTGAAGTGGAGATAGAAGAGAACTACGAGGACAAAATGGAAGGTAACGAAACCACCAGTAACGGAAACACAGATCATCAATAAGCATTCAACCCTGCTGTACACTCAACAGTTCGCCTGTCAAATGGAGACGGACAATTCGTTGAACGAGAGCTTCGACCAGCCTACGGTGTCTAACCGAGGGTATGTCACAGATGACCTCACAGATCCGGAGATCCGTGAAGGAAAACATATTCTCCCCAAAAGGCATTATGAAAGATTCCACGTTCTGCGGTACAAGAACTTTGTGCTGCGCACAGACAACGAACGCAGAGACTGTTACTGCGCTGCGGATGGGAACTATATGAGAGTGCTGCGGATACTGAGGCAACGGGTCACCGGGGGCATCTTCCTTGTCGGTAAACACTTTCAAAGTAAGCGCGATCTGTTTGTGGACCCTGTTCCATCTCGTAATGTGGGTGTTGTCGTGGTGTTGAACGAAACACTGGACACAGTAATGTGCCACGCTGAATCAGCAAACCAAAAGTGATTCGCCATGCCAGTGGACACTACCATGCATGACAATGAGGTCATTCTCGCCAGTGTCCTACACTGATTGCCACCAGTTCAGGATGGCCCGCAGCCGCTGAAGACAAGCAGAGTGAACCAGTGAGTATTACGCTCATACACGTCACATATCCGCACTCATCTACATCCATTACTCCATTGTTGCTGCATGAGTTCCATTATCGCCGCGTGAGTCTGTCTTATCAGTGGGGTCATATGCTTCCCTCCCTTGTCCTACTAGTCATCGCAACAGCCGCCCTCTTTCCTCCGCATGTGTATTTGTTATTGTGGGTCTAATTATTATTTGTACTCTGTTTCAGCAAACGTGCAGCCATGAGTAAGGTAACCTACCATATATGAGTTGCCTACCAAATGGTGGGTCAGTGATTTCAAGCGACGATTCTCATGCACCAAGAATTCTGAAGAGTGCGCCACGTAGCATAAGTTGTAGAGGAAGTCAAGATCTATCGATTCATATATGAACTATGTGATTTTAGTGCTCTGGTGTGATAACAGAATTTTTTTTCGTAAATGTGTTGTTTGAAAGTGCACTGTTTCCAAATTTGCTTGAAATAAAGTTGATGAAATCGTCGGTAAGTACCTTCCATGTTGTATATCGAGTAAATGTTGTGGTTATATATAGTGATAGGGATATGAGGAATAATATTTTCGGTGGGTTTGAAATTTTTGGTCGCACATCGCGATTTGCGGCAACTCCAGACAAACTGATGGGGTAAAATTAGAAACATGCATAGGAATCCCTAAATTGACATTATCTAACCGTAAATATATATATAGTGCCTATTTATGATGTACTCTATCTATTTTCAATGATTTTTTACACTTTTTGGCATTTTCATGTTTGACTCATAATTGGTAGCGTCTTCGTGTGACCCACAATCGGTAGGCTCAATTTTTGACTCATAATTTGGTAGATTGGTGAACGATTTTTTTTTTTTTTTCCCCAGAAATGACAGATAAACGAATAATGTTGGAACACGCAATAAGTGCTGTTGAACTCGGAGGTATGAGCATGAGAAGCGCCTCAAAAACCTACCAGGTGCCGTTTGAAACATTAAGACGACGCATCAAAAATAATGCAGATGCCGGTATACATGGTTACCACGAATCAAAACCAGGACCTGCACCAGCTTTAGGTAAACTCGAAGACGACTTAATAGAAGCGATCAATACTTTCAAAGAGATAGGATATCCATTGACAAGATTGGAGGTAAATAAATTTACAAAATGAATTGTACTCGAGACCAAAAAATGAATGTTGTTTGTAATGTTAATTTAAACTTCCTCTCAGGTGATGAATCTTGCCAAGGAAATTGATAATAAACGCCCAGAAGAAGAACGAAAATTCAAAAATGAACCCAGTGATATGTGGTTTTCCAGATTTGCAAAACGCCATGACCTGTCATTAAGAGCTGCGAGAAATTTATCCAGTGCTAGGGCAAATATGGCCACTGTGGAAGTAAAAGAAGAGATGTTTGATAAATACAAACAACATACTCATAAAAAGAATTCAGATTTTCTGCAGACGTGATTTACAATGAAGATGAAACAGGCCTGCAGATTGTAACCCAAACTCCAAAAGTTGTCGTGAAACGTGGGAGTCGAGAAGTCGTCTCAAAAAAACCAGGAGAACGAAGCGAGACAATCAGTGTGGCAGTTTGTGCCAATGCAGCTGGAAACATAATTCTACCACCATTTGTTATCTTTAAACAAGGCAGCTTGACTACTAGCACCAAAATCGATGAATTTCCAGCAGATACTACTTTCGCGTGCTCTGATTCTGGTTATATGGTTTCAGAACTTTTTATTGAATGGCTGAAGGTATTTAATTCAAAAATTCCTCCTACTCGTCCGGTTTTATTGGTTATTGATGGACATGGGTCACATATTACATTAGAAGCGATCACTTTTTGCAAAGATAATCTTATCGAATTATTCTGCTTACCACCACATACCACGCATAAATTCCAACCCCTTGATGTGGCGGTTTTTAAGTCACTGAATTTCGTTATCAGGCAGTAAACTATCTTCGAAAACATAAATGCAAAGCAAACAAAGCTTGCTTTGGAAAAATTTTTTCAGTTGCATATCTTCAAAGTGTTAACCCGATTAATATTGTCAATGGATTTAAAGAAACTGGGCTGTGGCCTGTAGATCGAAACGCCGTAAATTTGTCGAATGAAAGTGCCAAAACTTCTAAGACTCCATCTGCTTTAACTGCTTTGTTATCAACTTCTACGAGTTTGTCAAGTTCTATAGGTTCGCCAACTCCTTCCGCGAGTTCGTCAACTCCTTCCGCGAGTTCGTCAACTCCTTCCGCGAGTTCGTCAACTCCTTCCGCGAGTTCGTCAACTCCTTCCGCGAGTTCGTCAACTCCTTCCACGAGTTTGCCAACTACTCCTGCGAGTTTGCCAACTACTTCCGCGAGTTTGCCAACTTCAGACGGTAGCTCAAGTATTGTTGGTGAAATTATTAGAAAGCATTTGCAAGCTACTCTAGAGAAAGGACTACCAACTTCGTCCAGAAGAATTTTGATATCGCGAGTACTCACCTTGAAAGAGTATCTCCTTGAGATACAGAAAAAAGAAGATTTGAAAAAACCCAAACATCAACTTAAGCTTACAGTAAATGACAAAACTGAGAAGAAAAATTTGAAAAAGCAACCCAAACGCCGATGTAATGCTACAGAAAATGGCAAAATTGAGAAGAAAAATTTGAAAAAGCAACCCAAACGCCGATGTAATGCTACAGAAAATGGCAAAAATGAATCCAGTAAGTACTGCGTTATAAGTAACTATAAATATGAGCTTTCTTGAAAATATTAACGTTGCTAATTGTTTGCAGAAGTAACAGAAGTGGCAATTGGACAATGAGTCATTGTTTCGTTTGTAATGGCCGAACAAGATAACAAATGCCGATGTTTCATTGGAAAAATCATGAGTGTTGAAAATGGAAAGTTTGTGGGCGATTTTCTTCGCAGCGCCACTACAAAGAACAATTCTGGATATGTCTTCAAGTTCCCGAAAAAAAAAGATATAACAAGATTTTCTTTTAAACAGATCGTTAGAGTTCTGCCAAATCCAAAGCCATATGGTCGGTATGGACTACTATTATTTGATGTGCATAATTTGCAACTCTGAATTTTTTCAGTTTCGCCATAATCTTACAATATACTAATACTTACTTATTTTTGAATAAAATATAGTTACTTAAGTATTTACCTATGTTTCTTACTTTGATTTAATAAAACACTTCTACCAATTGTGGGTCAAAATTCGTCACTACCAGATGTGGGTCGACTTATAATTGGTAGTTTTCAAAAGTTGTTAATCTAGAAAAATTTTGAGTTGGAAGTAAATGCGACACTTCAGCACACACCTCTAAACCATCAGAGTGGAAATCGATGCTAGATTTACAAAAATATAAGCCTGACTTGTATTTGGTAGGTACTCCCAAATGCAGGTCACAAGGACTTTCACAAAAAAATTCCCCCCCAAAAAAGTACGTAATAAAAATACAAAATAACTGTTGAAGTAGTTACTTGAGATACCAAAGTAAGTTTTTTGAACATGTTTGAACCTCCCCCTCCCTCTCCCCTCCCTACAGAGACACCGGAAAAAACTCGACTCATATATGGTAGGTTACCTTATGCCGAATGCATCAAGAAACAGCAGAATGCAGCTTTGCCGACTCCTTTTTCACTATGCAAGAAAGTTCTGGTTGTATGTGACACTGACCAACCGAGTCTGGTGTATAAAGTGCATCGAGACCGGGTAAGTTGGGATGTAGTTGCAACTGCAACTACACTAAGTAGCTTGAAGTTGTTTGCCGCAGCTACTTCTGTGGAAGCTACAGTAGCTCTAGCTTGAAATAACAGCTACAACTAGTAGTTGTGGAAAATGTAGTTGCGGCGAACAGCCACAGCCACTAGCTGTAAAGACAGCTACAGCTGCTACTTTTGTTTCGTACTAGAAAAAATGTCAAATCAAATAAGAGACAAAAGAAGCTATAGTAGTTGTTGGTTGATCGGTAGCTATACAGTAACTATAATTTCAATGTGAATAGGTTCTACGACATTTCCCTGCGACATATACAATTTTGAACCTATTCACCCATCCCCATAGCATTGCAATAGCTACAGAAAGTTTTCCAGTCGGCTCCCAGTCAAAACCTCCAAACAAAAGGGGAAGGAGGGCACAGCAAAAGATCTGGTTGACTGCTATCTTGTACTGTACGTGATTCACTTTGAAAGAATAATGGAAATTATAGAGATAAGGCACAGTTGTTTCCACAAATTTTTTTTAATTTTGTCACTAAAATTGTTTCAGATTGTTAAAAATTTGGAGCAATCTTTCATTATTTTTATTGGTTGAAGAAACTTTTCTGGAAAAGCTTTCTAACATCCAATACCCATTTACAATGTCCTCACAGTGTAAAGATGATCTGAGTATAGATAGTTCTGATATGGTTGTAATCGACGCGCACAGCGATTGCAAGACTATACCTCTCACGCTACATTATATATTAATATGATGGTGAAATAGATATTATGGATAGTTTTATAGAGTGGCTAATGGATAAATATTCTTCAGATTCAGATGGAAATCATATTTCTGATATCTGCGCGAACAAATTTTTGAAAGTTCAAAATTATATTTTCAAATGTTGCAAAACATTTGAAAAGAATCTCGTTTCTTCTCCAGATTACGATAAAAATCAACAAAAGGATATACGAATCGTACTACGCGGAAAGACTCCTCTTTGACGTTGTTGATTAATTAGAAATCCTCTCTAATTCTTTATCCGTTATCCTTTACAGAATGAAGGGAGCGGATCTGATTTGAACTTGAGGGTTTAACTTCTTAAAATGCGAAGGTTACTCTCTTAGAGGCTATTATGAAGAGTGGTAACGTGGACGACTTGAGAGCCAGGGCAAAAGAGTTAGAAGCTCTCGCCTTATCGCTTCAGGAGGATGTTAAGTTAGTCGAAATTGACCAGACTAATCTTGACATAGTCGAGCAAGTGATTGGATAACGAACGATAAGCAAATGGAAACATCTCTATATTATAAAGGAGCAGCACATTTTCCTTCGTAACGGGTAAACGCGTCTCTCGCCGAACGAATTGCGGCAAATGATGTACGTACAAAAAGTTTGAAGTGGGAAGAAGGTTGTATTGCTTTTGAAATTTTAAAATTCGCGATAGGTACGTTGTAATTAATTGTCAAAGTTGACGAAAAATGAACGATTTTATAGACGTTTCGGTGCCGTCAGCGGTGAGAGGAACGGTTAATGTGCTGAATACTGTGTCTAACCTCTCCTTTCGTCTCGATATTGTGATATACCCATCTACGGATTTGTTCATGTACTTGCTTAATCTTAAAGTTGACACATCCTACAATAGCTCATTAAATAGTGATTACATATGAATGTATCCAATTCTATCGAATTTAATTACGCACCAAAAAATGTGATTTACGTAAATGGTTTTCTTAATTGATAGTGGTGAAACGGAAATTAAATTGTGATCGCAAGAGTCGACTTTCCAAGAGAGTGAATAGAAATCGTTCTAAAATTACATCATTGGAATCATCAGAGGATGATACTGAAACACCTTCTACAAGCAGTTATGATGAAAGATCATCATCGGTATCCGAAATTACGACTCCCCAACCATCTACGAGTAGAGATGTTGAACAACTTCAGACAACTTCGGAGGTGTTTCAGGAGACTGACAAAGATCCACTGGAGACATCAGTTTTTCTGGTTCGCGGAAAAACAAATATTATTCATGACGGTTTTATTTACGATCAAGGGACAGCGAAAAAGTATCTTAAATGAACTGATATAGATGAGTTAAGCGTAATGTGTCCTCATTGCGGTGCCTCACTGTGGAAAAAGGAATCGAAGGGGTTTTGTTGTTCCAATGGAAAAGTAGTGCTCCCAGCACTTTCAAATCCCCCGAATTATTAATGAAGTTGCTGCGGAGAGAACACGGAAAATCATCTCCATTTATGGAAAATGTGAGAAATTTTAATTCCACGTTTGCAATGACGACTATTGGTTGCAACGAAGTCCGTCATGACGTAAGTATGTGGCGTGTTCTACAGCCAGAAATGTAGAACAATTATTCATTTATTCGGAGGATGGTTTCACAAAAAATATAGTTTCCCCCGAAATATTATAATTTTATGAATAATAATAAATTACCTGCCCAATTGAATTTCGTTGATAAACCGCATTTATTATAGATATCTAATATCTATCGCCGTCGAAATCTTCGATTCGACTTGACACAGTCAAAGTAGTCAGGTATAAACCATGAGGTCATGTACGGCTTTACTTATTCAGGGTGAACAATAGGGCTTATGCTGTTTTCCTTATCGGACTACCTGCTGAGGACAATGAAAGGCCTGTGTCTATGTCTATCCAACCTAAGCTAGGCTCAACGTTGCGTTTGTCCTCCCTTCTCTATACTCAGCGGCTGAGAACATTACATTCCCTGTTCAGATCTGGGTATATTTTCACTATCACCTCCGTTCATTCTTTGTTCATTCTTTGAAGTCACGACATTCAAATTCAAATATTTCTCGCTTTTTATATGAATACGAAATACGAAATTCTTATCGCAGAGTAAGTAATTATTTGTTGATATCATCATTCGTTGTTCAGTGATCAAGTGAAAAAATTGTATCAGAACTATATGGAGCCTACGAAAATTGCAGACTTGAAAAGTGGCATGATAAATGTGCGAATTAAAGGCGTTGTTCGCAGAAAAAGTGAATTAGGTACCAGCACAAAGGGTTCCCATTTCAATTTCTTCATCTTCGACAAGGAAGGTCAGTCTATACGAATTATCGCTTTCAAACAAGCAGCTGAAAAGTGGTTTAATGAGATTGAAAATGATGTATGGTACCAAATCTCGAAAGTAACTGTCAAAGACAACACATTCAAAAATGTTACTACAAACCAAATTATACTGACAACGGATGTCTCCATCACACGCCTTCAACCTCCTCAGACAGTGGTAAATGATTCGTTTATTTCACTTTCATCTTTGAAAGATAAATCTCAGTATACTGTACCTAGTAGATGTGATTGGCCGAATTGTAAAGTTCTTTATTACTGAACGTGTTTTTACAAATGGAGACATAAAAAATGTTCTCATTCTTACTTTAATGGACGAAAATGTATACATAGATATTATGTTCTGGGAGCATATGGATATTATCAAAAATATTGCGACCGATGAATTGGATAATACCATCTTATCAATAGAAGGTGCCACAGTTAACATTTACAAAAGTTCAGTTACTCTAAATGTCTCCAAATCCTCGATTATCACACTGAATCCACAAAATACTAAGGCAGAACAATTACGTTCAATTACAAGTGATATGATGCTTCATTGAATTTGTCTCAGAAATCTAACTCTCAGCCTTCATATGAATACTCCGCCTCAAAAATAGTGACAACCATTAAACGAGAACTTGAAGACACTGAAACGAAAGAAGAAAGATTGAAAATTCGGAAAATTTTACTGCAAAATGAACTTCGCATTTATGAAGCCCAACTTTAGTTTGTTTTCATAATGTGCTTCATTCGTTATCAGGTCATGCATTAAAAATTACATTTCAATGTCTTCATTTTCTTTGAATACAGTCGATTATTTGTCCTAATATCAAGTGTTATTATTATATTTATTGTTTACTTATGAACTTTCTGTAGGTAGTTATTGTTGTCAATTTGTTCTTTCTTTTTGTTTCTTTCTGTTTCCTACTTTGTTTATTTTAATACCATGGTCTTTCCGTTTTTATTATTTCTATCACAGTTATTTACTATGTTATTATTCATTAAATTTCTTTGCTGATTTGCATTATTCCTCTGCATGTTATTTCTGCGTTATTTGGGACATATGTTACGTATACTATCAATTAAAACATAAAATGTTTTCTCTCCAAATCAGTACTGAAAAACGCCCGAAGGGCGTTGGGGGCAACTAGTTATTTCATATTGTCTGCTGATGTATTTTCCAACACAAACTCGGAAGTATAAATTACGTGAATGTGACATTGTGCTGAAAAAAGGGGCGAAACCGAAGTTTTTCGAGCTAGGCCTTTACCTGTGACTTTAAAATAAAAAGTGGAAAAAGAAATTGATTGTTTAGTTGACGAGGGAGTTTTGAAGCCTGTGTGCTGATTGGTGAGTTCGGCACTCCAATTGTACCTGTGGCAAAAAGTGAGAACAAACTTCAAATTTGTGGCAGTTATAAGGTCGGTAACACTGAACCCATTCAATGTTACGTAATTAAATAAAAAATGATTGTTATTAATTCATAATTTTTATGTTTTGTTTAAATTCATAATTTTTTTTTTTTCTTTTTTGGGAAGAATATTGCTATAAATTGTTACAAATGGGAACACTGTACTCACAGCAGATGTCGAGAGTTTGAAAGACATTTCCGTTCTGTTGCAAGTTGAATCTGCATCTTCCTTTTTTCGCCCTCACGGTAGTGTGATATTTTCGTCGTTGTTAAATAATTTATTCAAAAGAGAAAAAATGTCTACGGTGAGTCTATACAACTATTTAATTACCACATCTCGTTGCATGTGAGATTTCATTTACTGTGATATTTGTTAAATATCCCTAGGTTTGATCGCCCCCTTTTTACCCCGGTCGGCCCCTTTCACTCTGATCACCTCGTTTTACTTGGTTGACTCCCTCTTGCTTTGGTCGACCCCCTTTCTCCCTTTTCAACTCTTTGGAAAATCCCGTTTGGTACAAATTTATAGGTAGGCTCACTTAGTATGTGGTTTTGCATACTAAAAGACTCTCCTTTAATTTTCAGGTGCCGTCAAAGGAAGACGCGAAGCAAAGGCTGGAGTCAAAGGCTAGAGTCGGTCTCCCGAAAACGATATTATTTTTTTATATAACTTTGCACATAATTACACCTGCCTGGTTCTTCTAAAATATACCTATAGTATTAGTTTTTTGAGTTCATGTTCGAGTCTTATTAGTTTCATCTGAATTGCGCGGTGTAACCCTTCTATTTCACTTCCACTGTGTAGGTTCTCCTTAGGACGCAGCCCTTTCCCCCCTTGTGACGTAATCTCCATCTAGGTCGCTAGGTTCTAATTTGTGATAAGCACTCAGCCTCCTACAAATTACGTCAAACCTTAGGGTTGTATTTTTAAACACTCCTTAACAAAACTAAAGGGAATGTGCGGATGCATTTTTGCCAAATTTACTGTGGCGGGGTGAACCAATCAAAATGATGATTGATGAAAATTATCTGTTGATTGTTTAAAATGTTCGGAAATGTGATAACTAATGGTGAAGTATTCATTTTCCATTTTTCATTATGTATTGAAGTTATAGTTTTTATTTATCCATTTCGCTCAGGATGTCTGAAAGTCAGAAGAAAGGTGGAACCCAAAAGTAAGTATGTACTTCACATAAAAAAAGACAGTGATATCACTCCGTTTTGCTGTCAACTTCATACGGATGATTCCTCATTAACAGATGCAGAGTTAGTTACACTCGCAAAGAATGAGAAACACTGTTGACAATACTAGCTAAATATCCAATTGTAACATCGAAAAAAACCAACAACGGAAGCTTATCTCTGAAGAAAGAAGCTTGGTTGAAAATTACACAAGAGTTTAACAACAGCGAATCGCATTTAGTCGAGGTATAGCATCTCATCTACTTTATGATGGTTTAACATGCAATATTGTCTAAAGCGTCATTTTATACATTGTTTACAGAGAACTGAACAGCTGAAAAAGTTATGGGACAACATGAAGACAGAAAGGAAAAAGACGCTCGCGTGGTGGGATGCAGGGCCAGCACCAAAATTTTCTACAAGAGTGAAAACAGATAATGCGAACACATCAAAGTTGGCAGTTCCTAGTACATACATGGACGCTGAAATGTGGTCATGTATGACCTGTGAAGACTGCTTCCTGTACCATCTGTGTCGATGGTTATGCACAAAAAGGCAGATCACCAGACCTAGTGCAATGAAGAGTGATGCACGACTGGACTGTCCCTCAGGCAACCGTCTTGTATCAACAGAAGAATCAGATACCAATACTGGCAAAGCTACCTCTGTGCTGATGGTAGATGTCGATGACAAGGAGCTGAATACAGCGTTAACGACATACCATTCAAACGTTGATACCCTTCTTCCTTATAATATGGTGTAATCCAGTAATGGGCAAACTTTTTAAGGGCAGGGCCGGTTGCAATACAGAATTATCTACGCGGGCCCCCAAGAATAAAGAAAAAAATTTGATGGAAAAATAGAAACACATGTTTAGATAGAAGTAAATTATAAATTTGGAATTTTTGAATCTTGAAATAAACAAAACTGTCAGGCAACGAAACAAAACCGGTTAAATTGTGCAATTACAAAATGCAGAGTGGCGATGAATTTGAAAAAGGATGGAAAACTTTGGTGGAGACAGTGAAGAATACTAACGCAACAGTACTCGAGACGCGGGGAGATATTCAAAATATCAACCTGCAGCTAAAAGAAATGACAGAAGAGAACGAAAAACTGAAAGGCGAGGTAATGAAGCTAAAAACGACGAATAAAGAACTTTCAAGCCGAGCGGAAGAATTAGAGCTATACAGCAGAAAAAATAACACTGTCGTCAGCGGAATCCCAACAGCCACAAATGAAGACATAAGAGCATTAATTAAAATGCTGGCGGCCGAGGTAAACATGCAAATAGAGGACTACCACATGAGCGCGGCGCATAGGCTTCCTACACATAAGCAGTTTGTTGGAGTTGTACAGGGATCCGAGAAGGGGCGTCTAAAGGAGCAGTACGAGGTGAGTTTCCTTAGGAAACAGAAATCTGTAAGCCGAGATGGAGAACAGCACTATTATCACACGTTTCCGCAGAGAATCCCTGACGTATGGCTGCTTGATTCCAAACAGATTGTTCAGAAAATAGAACTCGTCAAAGAAATGAGGAGTAAATATTTTTTTAATAATGTTCCTCACGACGAAATTGAAACCAGTTGCTAATTTTACGTCCACATTTCTTATTTTTCATACCTAGTTGTTACTTTTTCCCCCCTTTTTTTTAGATTCAAGTGCCATACAGTACGTACTGACCTCAGTTGAAGAAACTTGGTTACCTACCCTTTTTTGAAATCCTACAACAATTTCTTAGAAATATGCGCTTAGGTATAAGAAAAAGTGATTTTGTTTTTTCCTATCTTGTTTTACTTCATTTGAGTATAAGTACATATTTGCCATTTCCTAAAAATGTAAGAAGAAGTTATTTTGTTTTCCCTATTTTTTTTATTCAAATAAGTAGGCTACTTGCCGTCTCTTGAAAATGTAAGAAGAGGTGACTCTGTTTTTCACAATATTTTTTCTTGTTTTATTATTTTAGTAAGTAGGTACTTACCACTGACTGAAAATGAAAGAAGTGATTTTGTTATTATCTCTTTGGTATTGTATTTGAATAAGTACTTACCATTCACTAGAAATGTAAGAAGTGATTTTGTTTTCCTATATTTTTTTTTTTGCCCCGTTTAAATTAGTGCTTGCCATTTCCTAGAAAGGTAAGAAAAGTGATTTTGTTCTTTCCTGTTTTTCAAGTTTTTTTATTCAGATAAATAAGATTCATTTACAATGGAGAAGAATTTATAATTTAATACAATACACCTTTAAAATTGAGACTTATTCATCTTTTGGAACGCAAGAAAACCACGTTCACTTTTTACCTCGCCCTGTTTCCTTTTTACCCCATTTTGAGAGGTAATTAGTGAACGGTAACTTTCTGAGAAAGCTCCCATAATTAAGTACTAACATTTTTTTTTTTTTTTTTAGTGGAAAATACCGGATAGGATTTCAGGAACCCATTCAGCAAGTTTTAAAAGTGCAAATTCTGTCTTTGGGGGAGAAAAAATTGAAAATATGTGTTTTTGTTCACTTATTACCCCGACTGACCCTAGATTAAAACACATTATAAAATTTGACGTAGACTTATCAATGTATAATCTCAGATAAGTAACTTAAGTACGTATGTTTTTTATAGTTCTAAATTCGACACATGTAACTACAAAGGCTTTATTACATAAGTTACTGAGTAAGTACATCGTTATAATTTGTTAAAAATTAATTTGAAGTTGAAAAAAAAAAAAAAAAGTGCTCATTACTGGTGTGACGACTACTAGATTATTCAAATTTTTGGGTTGCTCACTACTAGCGGAACTTTTTTAAAAAAGGATGTCGTTTCCTGGCCCTTATTTGGTGGTTTTTTTCAAAAACTAAAATATGCCCAGTGTAGAGTCATCAATTGTTGTTTGAATGTCAGTTTCAAATGTAAATATTTATTATGCGAACTACTACACCGCATTAAAGGTTGAAAAACGTCTAAAGTGCTTATTACTGGGTGGTTTACTTTAATGGCTCTGTAAACGAAGGAAAAATTTTTGAATTTGAAGAGAAAAGTAATTAATATGAGATTTTGGGTTATAAGGGTCCGTGCAGTACACTACTAGGTAGGTATTAGTTTATTATTCGAAGCTAAATGACATGTTCCCGTTGAAAACGTAAAACGTAGGTAAGATAAGAGAGTTCTTATAAGTCAGCCGATTTCATCCAATACAACAGATCTTTTCCATTATCTAAAAAAGTGTCAGCAAAAGGGACTATCCATCAGTCTTCCTTACCACGTAGAAAATACCAATGAGAGAAAATAGAAAACTCGAAGTTACCTTAAAATATAATAATGCAGTTTTCTTTTCTCGTCTAGTGAATATTCAAGCTTCAGTTATTCATCGTTGCAATCGGCAAACGACCATAACCTCTAAGAGTAACCAACATTCATTTCACAACAACATTTCAATTATTCGTTGTTATAATCTGGCAAACGAGCGTAACCTCTGAAGAGAAATTAAAAAGCCACACTTCACAACGCCATCGTTACCGTATCAAGACACGAATGATTCCAGAGACACAAATAAATCGCTGAACATCCACGTATCACCAGTTCCATTATTATCTTTTAGCTAGCTTTAAAGTCATTTTAATTACTGCGAGCACGCGATACGCCGCAGTTATTATTTTCATAATTCACAAATGGTAATTACCAAATGAGGAAGAAGGTACCAATTCTCAGTTGAATGAAGACTTAGTATAAATATTACGAGGACTGAACACATTGGATTTGAAAAATCCTACAGTGGCGTAGGCTAAACAAAACATATGGTTCTTCTCTAAATATACCCGATCGTATTGTCCGAATCTATTACACAGGGTGTCGCAAATACCTAATTTTATTTACTTTAGAACGGAAGAAAACTCAAAAAGATATCCCTAATTAAAGATGAGCAGAATTTTAGTCCGAGGGGGACACGGGTGTCTTATGCAAATATTAAACAACGACCATCAGTTTGTAAAGAAAAAGGGAAAGTAATATGGGGATGGTTGAACACCAACCATCTCATTCTTATACACTCCTAATTCTTATAACAATAAATTATACTTATTTATGATCTGATTGCTGATAGTTAACAAGTTGGAAAACCATAGCAAGAATCAGTTTCAACTGCGATGAACCATATTCTGCACATTTAGTTTTACAAAAAAAATTGGACCGTCACTCAAGTCGAGAATTATTTGTAGATTCACGAGGAGCCACAGCAGTGATATGTAATAACCAAGACAGCAAAAAAAACTAAAACTAAGACGACCAAAAACGTTCTCCGCAGCCCATGCAAACTGGCAACACATTACTTGATAGAAATCAGTGGTTCAAGGGCATGTTTCATTACTGCAAATTTAAGCTGATCTGTTCACAAAATTTACATAGGTAATCAAATATTCATTTCAATAGTAAATACCCAAAATGAAGAACAGAGAAGATCCAAGATATCATTCTCATAATTTTAGTGTCAATTGTAAGTAACTTATATCCTTTCATACATTGTAGTAAACGTTAAGAGATTTTGGGGTAGATGTGTCGTACAAATTCACCTAGTGAATGTACAGTTAATACGGTAGGTACCACTGGAAGCACTACATGGTGAACTCGAATGCGCGTCTTCTCTAGTACAGACATATATACAACTCTTATTGAATAATTACAGATACCTCTTGGCTATACTTTACAATCGCACAAGTTCAGAACTGAGAACTAAAACTGTACATGTAACTACAGACGTGATCACAATCAATATGCAAGTTAAGACTAAATTCGGTATTCTGAAAGTTCGACAGAATTTCATTCACTTACCACTGGCAGTTAAACGTACGCTCAAAATAACATACGTAAATTTTCGGTACTTGATTACGCGAAATTTTTCCAGTTCGAGTCAAATCCGAACGCAGTGTCCGAGTCCGAATCAGATTTCTCTTCAGACTTCGATTCTGAAATGACCAAGGAGTTTCTTGCACTAGACGACTCCTTCGGATTTTTCGGTTTACGTTTCTTCGGCGGACCGAATTTTGGAGGAGGCATTCGTTTGCAGTCCTGCAAGAAAATAAAGTGGTCAGATTTAATGGCGAGGACAAAAAAGCAGGCTTGCAAATCGGCGCTTCAAGTTTCCCAACTGCATTACTCATCATACAGCGAATGTGATAAGCTGTCTAAATTCAACTCAACAATAGGAGTTGTGTAGCGTATATGACGAAACTATCAATTTATAATTTAATCTAAAACGAAAGTTTAAACAAATTTGTATGAGATACGAGAACGTATCAATGACACTCCAGTAGATACATTTGTCAGTGAACAAAATCGCCCTCAGTGGGGGAGAGTTGGAAAATCGGGTTTTATGTTAGTAGAATTCGTACAGCAAAAACTTTTTGACATGAATATGTCTAATGGCTCGCCACGCAAAAGAGGAAAATAACGAAAAATCGTTTTGTCTAACATCACTACAATATAGATACTCTTTAGATTTTTTTCAGAGGTCTTTTCTTTCAGATATTTATGGATAGTGAGAAAACGGAAATATAAATCAGCGGAAACAATGAGCTGTTTTCAAAATTCCATTCATCATCAGTATCATCTTGTATTCAGGGTTTCAGGAAGGTCCAGGAGTTCGGACTTCCAAATTCGAACTCTCGAGCAAGCAATTTTGGAAGAATGCAAAAATAATCATTTCCAAAGTCGCCCTTCCGACACACTTGTCTAGTCCAAATTGAACGTGCACAACTTACTTGCTTATATTGAAAGTTCAGAGAGTCGTTTTTAATTAATATAGTCTATTGGTTCAAATTTATGAAAAGTAAATGCAAGAAATTGTGACAGATTATGCTAACCTCGAAGGGTACCCGAATACTTCTTATAGTATGTATAAAGGTGTCCAATTTATTTCTTCATCTCAAGGAATTCTTTATTTTACGTAGGAAATACTTCATGTGATATAGATTAACACACTTTCTTGAGATGGTGGAGTGAAATGAAGGCGCAATAAATCTCCACTGGGTTCTTGAAGTTTATAGTGTTCAGTTAACAAGCACAAAAGTTAATCTTTTTCCGACTGATCGCTAAAATTTCCCGACTATTTAGTATAATGTATCGAGAAAATGTGGGGAGTCTCAACCCCCCGACTATTCTGATTAAATGAAGTTCATAAATAAATCACCAGCCTCCTGAATAACACAACACGTACTTGAATACTATCGGCGGAACCCCATGTTTTATGGGCCTTGTCCAAGTTACTCTGTGACACACCGAGAAAATTACTGACTGCGTCAGTCGTCCGTTTCACTCGAACATTTAAAGATCCAATCCTCAGGAAACTCGAATCCTTTTCTGTAAAATGAAAGAAACGTAAAATAAAGAAATAGTAACAGCTGTTCTCATCTATCTTTGTTTATTAAAAATTCGAGAATGATAATCAATATTACAATATTTTTGTTTTTCATACCTGTACGTTTTTTCTGCAATTTTGTTTCTGAAACAAAAAATAATAAAATATTAGATATCTGATCTAAAAATATAGAGACAGTAAATAAAATGCGTAAGCGAAATGATTATCGAAACTAACAGGGGTAGGTACTCGATTACTTGATTAAATATTTATTTAATCGATAGAGTAATTAAATGAAACAAATATCATATTGTAATAAATGCGGAAAATGATTATGTTTCACTTCACTTAATTGTGTGTTTTGTTACGACTCTAGATGGGCAACGTATTATTCAAATCGTAGTTTGATATTTTCAGCACCTAAGAAATTACTAAAATCCATTCAAAGGTTATTGACCCAGGAAAAAATATACCTTTTTTTTTTTTAATCAAATGGATAATTTTTTGTTAATGAAGTCGAAAGATAGAATATTACTAGATGTGTAAAATTTATATTTTCTTATTTTTTTATTATTTAAGTAAAAGTTAAAATGGTTCTGGTACAAGAAAGAAAGAAAGAAAGAAAGTAAGTATCTATTCTATAATATGTCTATATTATGTACTTCCCACACAAAATTTTACACTATACATTAATTTTTCATCAAAGCAACAAGTTCTACCCGGTGCCGATTTGATCTGTCAATACACGGCTGAGAGCTGAAAATCATGAAATGTCATCCCAAATTCAATTCTGCAGATTTTTGGTTTTTAATTGGTACCCACTACACATTTTCAATTTTTACTATATATTCTGACTTTTTTATTGCATAGTCAAGGGGATATTACAGCTCCACATTAATAATACAGGTAGGTAGGTACCAAATCAAAAATAATTAAAATGATTAAAATCAAATTTCTGCGGTTTCAATGCAAAAATTTTCATAAATTTTGATTATTTTTCAAAAACTAATTTTCTAGCCCAATCTAGTGGTGGACTGGCACACAAATAAATGAAATTTCCAACATGAAATGCACATCATCAACGTGCAGTCGTGAGTGGATACACAAACTAAATTGAGACATCTAGAAAATTCTTACATGAATCGAGGACACGAGTTTATTTCCCTCAACCTTATATATCAGTACTAATTAACCCTTACAACAATGTATTTCGATAATCATAAATAATTTTCTTGGAGAAGAAAAAAACCACTACAGTTGACCTCTGAAATACGCAAGCGCACACCCAAATGCATCCAAGCATATTAATGGTGACAATAAGTTAATGGAAAACTGAAAACGTCAAATGATTCATTTAGTTTAAAAGGTGTAGTGCTATTGCATAATTACAAAAAACAGAGTACTTTAAAAGCTATTGAAAACATTAATATTAACAAAC
Source organism: Acanthococcus lagerstroemiae (assembly GCA_031841125.1). Lineage (NCBI taxonomy): Eukaryota > Metazoa > Arthropoda > Insecta > Hemiptera > Eriococcidae > Acanthococcus > Acanthococcus lagerstroemiae. Next base: position 17,275,742 of record CM063106.1, on the reverse strand, counting down.
CGGACAACTCAAGAACAGATATGAATAATTTCAGGTACTTAATGACTTCCATAAAATGAATCATTGGGAAATATATTTCACACAAACTCAATGGTTGACTTGGTGCTGGCAGAAAGAAAAGTAAGAAATACAAGATTTTGTAATTAAAAGTCATTCGATATCATTCGCCAAAGTGACACAGCTTTTTTATTATTCCAATTTACGAGAATACACTCACGTCATAGATTTCCAAATGTCATCTAGCTGTATTCGATTTCCCAACGAATAGAAATGAAGAATTGAAAATGAAAATAAGCATAACTTGAGCAATCTCCAAAGAAAGATTTTTGCAGATCACGTACACAAATACATTTAAAAAAAAAAATGGGGGAAGAATGAGAAAGCATACTATGAACATATCTTAAAAGCATGCATTCAAAAATGTACAAAAAAATAGACAGATAACAGTGGATCCTTCAAGCGTGCAAAACTACATAAAGCTCGTAAAATCAATTCGCAGAAATAGTATATTACGCAACAAAGGAAAAAATTGTGAAATACGACGATTAAGTATGAATTTGTAGCATGAGTTTGTAGCATGAGCTGAAAAAGATGACAATAAGACAAGAGTCGTACTTCAAAATTTCTTCCCGAACACCTACGTAAAAAGTGCAAAATTACAAAGGAGCTGAGAACAACGGGGAGGCACTAAGCGACTTTCTATGTAGGTTTTGAGAAAATGAACGCACTGATATCAAAATAGAACACGCCACAAGACTAAGCTAATTTGTAAATCGATTTGGGGTTCGGAGTCAGTAAGTTCAGCGTCGCGTCCATTCTTATCTTTGGTGGGCCATTCTCCAGAAATTCAAGTCGCTTTTAAAACATTTCACACGTAGAATTTTTTTCAAAGAAAGAAAAAAAAAAGAAAGAAAAAAGTGATCTGAATCAAAAGAATTTGTTCTTAACAAAGAAACGATAGAAAATTTGTAGAAAAAAATGTCATATTCAATGTATAGAGGCTACGAAATTAATAGCTGCTGGTGTCTGGTAATGAAATGATATGTGAACCAAATAAATGTCACATGATGACCTACCTATTTTCTAAAATTTTCGGATTCGCTGAACCTTTTTTTTTTTTTTTCAATGCATTTCCACTTCCAGAAAATCCACAAGGGGTCAATACATTAACATTCGAGTTAGTAGCTTTTGGTTTATCTATTGCATGGTTCCTGGAGACGCTGACTTTATTTCTGAAGTAATTTTAGCTGCAACCTTCCCCCTAGGAGGTTCCGCTGGCGGGCTACACCCAAACTTTGGAATTTGAAAAATGAGCATCAGTGATCTCAAACGTAGAGTTTCTCAAGTCATTGAGTTCATTTTTTGGACCATTTCAGATGTAACCCCGTCCCAGAAAGCTTCACATGGAGCCAGTACAATCTGAGCCCACGTATTTAAATTTAAAATATTCCAATTTATAGTCCCCTGTGATACATTTTACTGGGAGTTACATCTGAAATGACTCCAAAAATAACCTTAGACACTCGAAAAACCCATGTTTAATATCATTATTGTCCCGCTATTCAATTCTTAATATTTCATACTATAGCCCCTGATGACTCTGGCTAGGGTTACAGCTAAATAACCTCAGAAATGAACTTGGTAACACAAGAAGAGATATTGGAAGCTACTAATCCCAATTTTTATTGTTGATCCCCTTCATTGATGGTGGAGGATTGTCCAAGAGAACCGAAAAAAAAATATAGTGAATCCGAAAATAACAGAAATAAGTTATCACGTAACATTTATTTGATCAGCATTGAGTGAAGGACATCATTTCAGTATACCTCCCTCTACCGTACCCCACCGACCTGAAACTTCATTTTGAAAAATTCCTCTCGAGTCTTTATGTTCAATCTTTTGGGGTCAGAAGGCACTTTTAGAGATTTCAGATACGAGCTATTTGAGATTTTGTGCTTGTTAACTGGGTCATTGTCCAGAAACTGAGAATATTTTTCTACCAGCAAATTTTGAACCCTGATTTTCGAATTTTTTTCAGGGTGGGTGGGGGAGTGGGTCACATGATAAGAACCACAACGAATTCCACCAATACAATTCATCAGACACGGCAATCACCATATTTTAAATAAAAAAGAATAGGAATGTGTCTATCGTCGTGGATATCACCATCTTGTTTCAATACCTGTTATACATTTTATTTTAAATGTTTGTTTCAAGTTGTTTTTTCCCAATATAGTGGTATCATTAATCAGAAAGATTAGGAGTATATGTTAAGAAGTTCAATTTACTGCCAGTAACTTCAAATCTCGGAAAGGGATGGCGTAAAATTCTGTTACCACGCAATCCATCGTCACAGTCAATCTTTAACTGGTGCAAAAATAAGAGCCTTATACATTTTTCAGCTCAACAAATGACAATGCTGGTACAGTTCTGATCCCTGAACACAATCCGATCCAGATACCAGATTGTAGTCATTGGCGTATGTGATAGCACAGTTTTCAGAAACTCCTTGGAAAAGAAATTCTTAAAGCAATTTTGTTCACAGTCATGGATATCAGTGATTTCGCCTGAGACAATATGTCTATCGTCGTAGACAAAAGTCGTCTCCTCGCTAAATTCTGAAGCTCCTGCCCTGGAAACTTGTTGAATATTATCTACTACATGTAAAATAAGTAGTATGAAAAAAAATCTCAGTTTCTGGAGGATGACCCTAGTAGTTACAGTTTTATAATGACTTGATTTTCATGAGATCACGATGAGGAAGTTCAGTTAGAAATTTTATAGTGGGTTAGCCTTGTGATTTGGTTTTCTGCGTCTACTGTACAGTGTACACCACATAGGGTAAATGAATAGTAATAACACATAAATTGATGTACAAAAAATTTTTTAGGGGTGGTCAACCGCAGACAAAAAAAAAACAAAACGTATTTTTGTACGGGTTTCTAGAATTTTACTGAACCGGAATAGTCGTTTAGAAGTCTACCTTCTCTCGCCAAGAGAAGCTCCTGCCATTAATTTCACCAAGTAATTAAGAACTTTTGAGGAAAGCCTCCTTAATCCTCTCTTTTAATACAATCGACACGTTCTTTAGTGGTGAAAAGACAAAAGATAGTTGGCGGGAGCTCAGTTATGGAAAATAAGAATACTCGTCTAGTTTGTTTTTGAATGTCGACAGCGTCTTACACGCCGATAACTCAGTAATAATAAGCCAGGAACATTTCGCGACATAACTGAAAACCCGGTCGATTTACAAAGTTTGCAAATTAATCGTAAACATTTACATGTCAACACAGTGTTACACGGTTTCCGATTAGTGAAGCAGAAAAACGGACAAAACCATTTCAGTCGAACCGTGTTTTCCCGTGAAACGTCCCATCACCGACACATAGCACACCTAAAAAGCATACGACCAAATTTAAAACCATTCAACCATTGGAAGTCCATCGGCGGCTAAATACTGCGAAATTTCCCGCCAACAATGACCGACGCGAGCCGCCACCGAACCAATAATTGCAACCAGATTAATTCGAATACATACAGATCGTTTTACTTACCCAAGTCTCGATGATTTTTATCTAATTACTGATACCTCGTGCAGGCCCGTGCAATTTGAAAGACAGAAAGACGAGAAGTAAGAACGTAATCATGCAACCCGCAGAAAAAGTGTAGGACACTATTTATTATACATTAATTTACATCATTATCTACAGCAGATAGGTAATAAACGACTTAATTTACGCAAAATCCGATCAAGCATATATACAAAAATGAGATACCGTGCTATGCAGAATGTAAGATGCATGCTTACAGCTGGCTAAAAACAACAGAAGTGACAACATCATAATAGGATGACAAAGTGTAATTCTCTGAAAAATGGACAATTCAATGTGGACAAAAACAACAAAAAAACTAGGTTCACTTTTCAAATGTTTTTTCGTTGAAATCGATTAGGGATATTGAGAAACCATATTCCGGTACCGGGTGGGCTCAAGTTTGATTTTGAGGGGGTTGTAGAGTCATAAAAAAATTGTTATCCACGTTGAAAGACAAATTTTTCATTCCGTGTGTAGGGTGTGCCAATTCACTTTTTCTTCTTCTGTTCTATGAGCATTTGAGAGAAGTTTATGCTTACAGTGGAACCCTCCACAGAGGTTTGAAAATTATCCACGTTGGAGGACATATCTCTTCCTAAACACACATTTGAGGCACTCTAAAGGTAACTTAACTTGGTTAGGAAAAGATTATAAGACCTATACCGTGTTGCCTCAACTTACCTCTTCAACAATGGGAACAGCAGTTCCTGAAAATTATGTACTAAACCCCTCCAGCGGGCAAAAAAAATTGGAACTTGACCAGGTTGACACCCACGTTGACGGACATATCAAGTGCATTTTCAATTTTCTAAGCATGTTTTACTAAACTAGGAAGTGCTTTCATCACTGTCTCCATCAGAAAAATTAATTTCCTCAATTTTGACATACTGCGCACAGCATTCCGATAATAAGCGACAGAATTACATCCCATTTACAAGAATTGTCCATTTTCCGGAGAACCACCCCAAATCAGATCGAGCGTTGAAGTTGAAACACAATGCATTGACCATGAAATCGTTCTTTCAAGTGTTGAATGAATTTTAGAAACGTACAACCGAACGTACAGATTTCAGAAGGCGATATCGTGTATATTTTATACGGATACCAAAACAGCACAATCTGAGTAGGTACCTACATGAAATTACATCAATTATCGTTCCGCATGCAGGTTTGTCATCCAAGCAACTGATATTCAACGTTTGAGATTTCCTACTGATGCCAATAAATACGTGTATTGTTATGTATTGTTAACGTGCATCACCAGCTCGTGAAATTCAGGGGATGATGAGTCTCAATCGACACGAAATCGAAGTAATCAAAACAATGCCAGCTCAGAGGGGAACCAAGGGCAACTAACGGGTTTCCGGGTAATCTGAAGGTAACTGAGGGTTGCAAATGGGTAACTTTTTCGCGGGTAACTATAGGGTAACTGATTGCGCGTCAGGACAATTATTCTCTGTTGTTCTTAAAGAAGGCCTTTGCCGAAACGTTGAACTTATAATAAGAGGGTACAATGCAAGAGGGGCATAAGTGTATGGTCTTTTCAGTATGTTCGCACGTGGGATCTCTCTCAAACTCGCAGATAATGTCGTATACAATTGTGAATATACAAATACATCGCATCGACGCGATGTTACGATACCAAGAGGCTATAGGGACGATTAAATATAATCATACTAGACCGTTTGTTTAATCGAGAAATTCATCTAGAGTTAGAACTTGTGGTACCAGGCGTGTTCTGAGCCCCCAAGTTCAATGAAGAAAGCCTCCCTCAACTCTGAAAGTATAATTTTTTGTCTTAATTCCCAAAAACATTAAGAATATCGATTAAATCAAATAGTCTACACTATTTTCCTAAAAATTTGAAAATACGTGCATTTTGACCTTCAACTGTTAATCATTAGGTATTGATTCTCCTTCAAATACTCAGTATCTCATGATTTAGTTTAGTAATTGAAGATAGTGTGAAGAACTGTGGGTCTAGTTTACTCAATTTTCTCGGTTTATTGGAAGAATTATACGTTTTTATAAATGGGCATCGACGACATGGTGTATTTGTTGAAGTCCTAAATAAAAGTCAGGAAGATAATCGAAATTTCACACACAAAAAAAAAGGTTAAAACGTGTTTATACAGCTCGTTGGGACAGTAAACATGAAGCGTACAAAACATTGAAAGCTTGTTTCAATGAAACTTTGGAACGTTTATCACATAGAAAATGAAAAACCGATTGGAAAAGAATCAATTAGGCACTGAAGCTACCGGGTTAAAAAACAAGGTTGCTAACGTTCGATTTTGTTGCAGATTTAGAAATATGTTTGACAATATCTGATATATTTGTACCTGAAAAACAACGATGCTGCAAGGTCAAATGATAGATTTTACTTTCGTAAATTCTATCATCGAGTATACAATATGTATTATTCGAATTGCATCGACGTCACCACCAAACAAGAAGGGCATATTTTACAAATACACATTCCTAACACTACTATAGAGGCCCTGGACTTTCGTGAAAGTCTCAATACCGCGTCTACCGTAACACTACGAGGTGACTATTCACTTTTTTCTGTACTTTCAAGTTTGACATGTTCTATGTATAGACTTACAACTGGGCTAGAGAACCGGTGTATATTTTTTGTAATTTTGATGAGACAAAGCAGAATACACTCCCCAAAAGATTGTGACACTCCCCGTCCTACAAATTTTTCCACATAATTGTAAGATAAGTGTGTCAAATGGTACTGTGATGGGGCGACATTACACATGTTCATGAATGAACGGGGTAAAAATGTAAAGGTAATGTTGTCTCTTAAAAGTGTCGAGTAAGCACAAATCGATGTACTATGTATACTGATATATGAAGGGGGAGAAGGGAAAGGCATGTTAACCATAAGAAATGTACTCTTCTTTTATTCCAAAAAATACAAGAAAAATTCGAATGAGACCTTTCCTTCGGAAATCTGAGACCCTAATACACGAACATAATATGTCCTCCGTATCTCTGAAATGCATAAACATCCGATTTGTACTTTTTCATTCACTAGCAATACGACAGAACATCTAAATTGATCACTAACTGGTTTACAGAACAAATAAATAATTGTGTGCAAAGTCACCCTCTCCATGTTTTTTTCCCCCAGTTTTTCACCAATTGCTACGTCACTATACTAATTAACACAAAATACTTTACTTTTATTAAGTAAAACATGGGCAAAATATTGGTCACTGAAAAACATTTTCAGAGGAAAATACAATAATAATCGAAAAAGCCAAGTCTTCAACACTTGCGAAATACCTGTTCTAACTTACCGGCTGTCAAACGGGGCCTCCTAAAAAAGCATTTTGAACAAAATCAGGACCACACAAAACTCCATAGAAAGGTCAATGCTCGGAATAAAAACAAAAGATAAAGTGAGGATCGAAACAATAAAGAAAAGGCTAAGACATGATGAAGAGGCGGTAAAATTCAACCCAAATAATAAATGGAAATGGGCAGGACACGTGGCCGGCCTTCGAGACGACCGATGGACCTATAAGACTACGTTCTGGCAACCATAGGAACAGAAAAGAAGGAGAGGAAAACAGAAATTTCGTTAGAAAGACATTAACAGTTTTTCTTTTTTTTCTTTTTTTTTTTTTAAATTAAAAAATGTCTAAACAATAGCCACTATGGGATCGTCTACGAGAAACGGGCCATCGATTTAGGGGGCTCCACTTGGAATCCGAAAAAACAAAAGTAAAACTAAACTGTAGGCACTCTAATCGAATAAAGGTATTTAGATTAGACTTTACTTTTATTATGTCCGCGATAAAATTCTGCATACCACACATTGATACCTTAAATCAAACTAGGGCTATATCCATTTTTGGGGTGAAATGAGTTATTAGTACCTTTGAAAAGGAAATTTCACGCTCTATCATAACACGGAATTTTGATTCTGGCAAAACATCAAATTTACGAAAGCATGACGTCACAATTTCGTAACGTAGGAGTAATACGCTATTGAAGACTTCTTCCTCCTCATCTCCTGCTAAATTCAATACAATGGATATAGCACTATTTTGATTCAAGGTATCGACGTACAGTTTCCTTCGATTTTATTTGAAACAATCCTGAAATGTAATTTTGGTACTTTTTGAAGCTCTGCAAAAACGACCTGATAACGCTGCCTGGAAACAGTGGAATTACACCGAGTTGGTTTTACACGATAACTCAAAACGATAGCTATAACATCGTACGTATCACAACGAGTCACGTGTCAGTGTTGCCCTGTTGCCATACTTTGTATTTTTTTCCCTGGCACTCCTAGAACTAATAAAAATACACCTGTGCCAAGTTACCCATTGATTGCAAAGTCTTCCCCCTACCGTGCGATCTTAAGAAGCAAGTTACATAGGTTGTCGCTAAGTAACTGAGACTAAAATTGGTACGGCCCACCAACGCTACCTATCGGTATTTCAACGCAGTAGGGGGATAATTTAGTTCATTAGCTATCGATTGAGACCACGCCGAGCTCATTTGATTGAAAACTCGCTGTTCCAGACCAATTTGAAAAAAACCATATGCGTTGAGCCCTCCAGGTTTTTTAAAGATTTTTTTTTTTTAAGAAGGAAAAAAAAAACATACAATTACAAAATTTTTTATTAATCATCGTCTTCATTAAGTACACGAATATCTTTTTCAAAATAAGCGCCATTCATGACTATACAGGCGTCCATTCGTTCTTGCCATTTATCGGACGTTTTCACGTATTCCGCCGCCGGTAAGGAGGAGAAAAAAAAACTGCGCCGCGGGGATGACTTCTAAAAAATCACAATTCACCTTCACCCCGTATAGTTCTGACCTCACCCCCTACGACTTTTGATTATTTCCTCAACTAAAGGCAGCCTTACAGGGTCGTCAATTCAACACGAATCAAGAAGTCGCATCACCGCGGCGCAGATGTTTTTCTCCTCCTTACCGGCGGCGGAATACGCGAAAACGTTCGATAAATGGCAAAAAACGAATGTACGCCTGTATAGCCATAAATAGCGCTTATTTTGAAAAAGATATTCATGTACTTAATGAAGATGATGATTAATAAAAAATTTTGTAATCGTATGATTTTTTTCCTTCTCTAAAAAATCTGTAAGGGTCAACGCATATGGTTTTTTTCAAATTAGTCTGGAACAGCAAGTTCTCAATCAATTGAGCTCGGCATGGTCTCAATCGATAGCTAATGAACCAAATTATCCCCCTACTGCGTTGAAACGCCGATAGGTAGCATTGGTGGGCCGTACGAATTTTAGTCTCAGTTACTAAGCGACAACCTATGTATTTTGCCTATTGTACATTTTATTATTCTGAGCCGGATAAAATGAAAAACGAGCAGAAAACGTCGCAAGAAGAGCTCAATTTTCATTTTTTTAAATCTATTGAATTCAAATTTAGCTGGCCAGGCGGATTTAAATGATTAGGGGAAGGTGGGGGAATTGTGCGCAGCGGGTAATTGTGCGCACGTCAATCTGGACGAAACGACAAATGTAAGAATTCAGTCATCGAAAATAAGGTGATAAGTAAATAATTTTGAATATTAAATTTTTTTGTCATTCATTTCTAAAAGGGTACACTTTGACACACATTTTGCACTCTCTGTTTCTCAATTTGGTTAGGCCGGTAAAAAAAAAAAAAAAAATTGAATCACAATTTGTTGTGACGGGGTAATTGTGCGCATCTCTTATTATATCTTGACGAGTTCTTTTTTTTTCTTAGATGCCACGAAATTATACTAGGATATCTAACCGGAACAGTTGGAAGGAAGAGAATTCACCTGTAGCTGTAAGAAAAGTTAAAGAAGATGGTATTCCAATCAGAGCTCGGAAATACAACTGTCCCAAAGAAAAGCCCGAAAGTCTATGGTCAAAAAGGCGAAAAAAGAATTGGCTCCGCTACTTCCGCTGAACGTGGTCGAAACAGTAACTGCAGTTTTTTGCATGAGTGCTTCAGGATTGTACCTATCGCCGATGTTAATATATCCGAGAGTAAGAATGACACCTTTGCTTGAAAAAAATGGCCCGCCTGAATCGATTTACCGTTGTTCGAAAAATGGTTGGACCAATGAAGTTTTATTTGTTGCCTGGTTAAAACACTTCCAGCGTTTTGTGAAAGCTTCGGAAGATGATCCAGTATTGCTTGTTCTCGACAATCATGGTAGCCATATTTCCATTGAGGCCACTGAATTTTGCCGAAGTAATTTTATTCATGTTGTATCACTACCTCCACATACCTCGCATCGGCTTCAACCTCTCGACTTGACGTTTTTTGGTCCCTTAAAAGATAAGCTGTACCGTCTGTGCGATTCCAAAATCAATGCATCCAATCATGAGAAGATAACAGATTACGATCTAGCTGCACTTCTTGCTAAGGCGTACGACAAGGTAGCCACAATGGATAAAGCAAAAACTGGTTTTGCATCGGCAGGAATTTGGCCTTTAGACCCTAATAAATTCACCAGTGAAGATTACCAACCAGCGACAAGTACCTCGGGCCATCTCAAACTAGTGCCAGGCACCTCATGCCATTCCAAACCAGTACCAGGCACCTCAGGCCTTTCCAAACCAGTATTAGGCACCCCAGGCCATTCCAAACCAGTACCAGGCATCTCAGGCCATTCCGAACCAGTGCCAGGCACCGCAGGCCATTCCACCCAGACAGGACAGAAAACTCGCCAAAAAATGAAATTGCATTCCGAAATTTTGACCTCCACCCCCCCAGCTAGAAAAAGCTAAAATTGCCAAAAAAAAACCCCGCGAAGAACGTGAAAAAAAAGGAGCTAACGCAAGCTAAACGGAAATTGAATTTGTCATCAAAGGATCTGAAAACAACTAGAAAAAAACGTGGCGAGGCAAAGGTGCAGCTTCCTGAGAGTGATTTGTTCGAAATAGATGATATGGTTGTGCCGCTACAAGATGACTCCAATAACGAGGAAGAATCTGATGTAGAGGAAACCTGTAATATTTGTGGCGAATTTGGTAAGAGTGAGCTGTGGTTCTGTTGCAACGTATGCCACTCATGGGCACACAAGAAATGCACCAACACTGAAACTGCTTCCGTCTACATCTGTGACTATTGTCAACCGCGAAAATCATATAGAAAATAGTGTAGGTTGGTAAATTTATTAAAATGAGTAGTAAATAAACGTTTCTACGATTTCAATATTTCAATTCAACATGCGCACAATTACCCTACCCATGCGCACAATTACCCGAAGGGGTGGGGAATTGTGTGCAAATAACTTTTTTTACATTTTTGTGAATAAATGTTTTGATATTAAATATAAAATTTTGGTGATTAAGGGGGATTAAAATAGATAGATTGGGCTTCACTATCCTGCAATCCGCTTTTTTTATCTTTAATACAGACATTTCTACAGCCATTCAAAGTTAGGTGCGCACAATTCCCCCACCTTCCCCTACACTCCAAATGTGTTTTTCATTCGGGTCCGGGTACAGATGTCTAAATACATGAAATGCAACAACTGTTCTCCAATGTCAACCTCGACCATACATTACAAACCAAATTTACCTCTTAAATTTCTGATGGCAGGTACCTTGTCTCAATAAAAAAACTTCTGGTAATGTCCACAATTAGTTGTCGTATAAACATCAAAATTACGGCGAAGTAGGAGGTAAACTTTTATTTTATTTTTTTCAACCTACTTCGGTCATTTAGTTTTGTGAATTTCAGACGCTAGTACTCAACATCGCTACCATTGACGTCAATAGCATGAGTACTACACAATGACACAATGTCATTAGATAAACAGATTAAAAAAAAACAAAACATATGGCTTTAAAAGCCCATGTCCACATTTGCGGCCTTCAAGCTATTGGCCTGCCTGCTCGTCCTCAGCGGAAAATTGTTTGCAAATTCTGAGAAAAGAGTGAGAAAAAAAGTTTTTCACGTCGATTTGTGTATTCTTTTTGCCTCCGAATTTCGAAAACATTTTCCCAAACTGTCAACCCAAAGGCGTCATTCTAACACAGTTCAAATGTCCACTATTATGGTAACTGCTGAAACTAACTGCATGAAATCTCATAAAGGTCTTCTCGGCATTGATGCGATGCTCGAAAGGGTTGTTTCCGGTGCTAGGGGTGCGGTGTCTCAGGGGCCACTTTGGCATGCGTGCATCGCCAAAAGTCCCACCACACCAATAAGGAAATAGCTTATACTTGAGGGACCTAGGTGCAAGCAAGAAAAGATCCAAATACTTCTTTTTTTTCAGAAAACGCGAAAAACTGATTTCCAAAAAACATATACTTAAATTTGAGGTGAAAATTTCTCCAAGTCATCCCTCATAGGTTTGAAACAGGTTCCCGAAATTTTTTTGATAATCCGCCCCCTGGAGGGTTTGGGACAACAATATGTGTTGGAACATGTCAGTTTTGACTCTAAAGCGATTTTTTTGCGTATTATTCTTGTAAAAGCGTGAAGTATTATTCACTAACATTTCCTGAAATCGAAATTGCATTGCTTTATTCATTTTGGTCAAAATTAAGATGAAATTCCAAAGAAATATTGGGCAAAATAATAACGAAAAATCCATCCAATCAACGACCAAATAATTCTGTTATCGTTCTAACAACTCAAATTGAGAACCTTTTACAGAATGCAACTTCGATTACAGAGCAAACAGTCTGCCTAGAATGCGATCATCGAAGCCCTAATTCAGAAAAATCACATGGTCCATTGGAACATGTCATTTGTGCCTTCAACCATCTATTCTGAAGGCCATTTTTACACTGAAGGATTGAACTTGGCAAATACCTGTTTACACCACTTGATGCGGCTTGCAATGTTCTATCCAGTACCGTGCTCAATTCGATTTCGTGAAACTTGGATCTTGTCTTGTTTGTACCTAAGCCCCTCACTTTCAATCATACAAAGTGTGGAACCCTAAAAATTCGTTAAAATTATAATCCAGTACGGTAAAAATTTTAACTTGCATTTTCTCACAACTTATACCAGTCCCGTCACCAGGATTCTTTAGAAGAGGGGGCTCGCCAACGACACCAAACTTGTGAATTTTTTCTAATAGGGAGAAAAAGAAAGGTAGTGAAATTCGTTTGGAAAGAACTTTTCTCCGGAATTTTTAGACATCTAAAATTTTAATTGAAGCTATATACTCTGACATCCACCCTTTTCTGAAAGTGAACCACAAACTCAACTATATGTACGAGCGTGCCTGTAGAAATTAGTCTCTATTTTACTTTGTCTGTCGGAACTTGAATTCAGAATCAAGAAACAAACAATATTACAATACAAGATGAGGTACACACCTATTATTTTCCCCCAATTTTTTCTTCGGATTTTTCAACATTTTCTTTTGACGTGCAAAAAAATTGAAAATATCGTCGGAAGGGGGATCCCCTTGCCCTTTTCTAATTACGGGCCTGACTAATGCTCTTCTTGCATTGTACTCCTCAATTTGGGTAATAAATTGCCTGCCTTATCAATTTTCTATCAATCATAACGTTCGTTTTACAACCTCAGCACCGAGTTGTAAAAGAAGGATTCGAACAAAGTAGAATGTAACATCTTTATAGACAGGGAAAAGAGTAAGCAAACGCCTCACCCTCAAAAACCTGACAGCTGACTTCAGTGAGAAAATCAATGGCCCTAGGTTGAAGAATTTAGGACAATATTTTTCTCCTGGAGCTTACATAGATCCAATGATGAGTTTCGAGCTATCACGCCCTCCGGATCCGCTGATTGGACTTGCCCTTTTTTTGTTAAATAGACTTTTTTTAAAAACTTTTAACTTAAGAACGGTCCAGATTATAGGCTTAGAATTTTATATCTCAGGGTAGACTTCCCCTCTCCTCAATCGCTACGCCTCCAGAGCTAACCTATTTTTCCGATTCAAATAAGCAAAGGAAATTCAAGAATTCGCAGCACCCCAAATGGGAAATTTCGAACCCCCGTACCAATTTTCCTTTGGTACGCCCCTGTTTATTAAGATTTCTTCCAATAAATCCTGAATAAACAATTTATAATGAACATCATACCTTTGCACTTCGATGTGAGAATTTGGTTGTTCCGATAACACAGAGCTGCGGGGGGGGGGGGGAATCCGATCTTACAACACCTAAATGATTTCTCAATTCATGCTGATAAACAGCATGTTTTCGAATTAATTTATTGATGTACCTAAGAATTTAGCTGTTCAAATTTGTCAACAAGTAAACTTCTTTGTACGAGAAGGAAACCCTCATTTCGGTGTTTATCCTCATTCCAAAATGATGGTGGATAAATTTAAAATCCGGAGGGGCAAAAATTTTGCGAGTTCAAATTTAAAATTCTTTCTTTTCAGAATAAATGATTCTACGCCCTACTCATCCCAGACTGGCACTAAATCTAGACTTTTTTATATTTTTCGAGCAGAAAAAATACTAATTTGTTGTAGTGGTATCATAACGACAGCAGTAATCGAAGAGATAGTTTACCACAACTCAGGAACATGTAAGTCGAAAATTAAAAGTTGGGTATAATGAGCATCAGCGCAGATGGGGGCTCGGGACTTAAATACAAATTTCAGACCCCCCCCCCTACACACACACACAAAAAAAAAGAGAAAAACTGGAAGATTATACGAGCGAAAGAATTATTAGTCGTATTTTGATCCTTGTCAATTCCTAATGAGCCCCCCCCCCACCAAATCCAAATCGGTTATTTCCGCTTGATAAAGAGCATGGCATCTTTTAGACAACGCGGTTGGCAACTGATAGGTCTTCAGCCCTTTACACTGGGGATAATGAATGGTCGAGTATTTCCTTCGAAAGTATACGGAGACAAGGACTGTGAGCATACTCGAACGTACTTCGAAATATTTAGCTCCAGAGACGTAGCGAATGGGGAAAGGGGAGAGCCTACGCTGAGATATATAAGCTTCTCAGCCTATATTCTGGATCATCCTTACGTTATGCTTCCTTAATTACTAGGCCCAAAATTCTGAAAAAAAAGTTTGAAAAAGTTTGTTCAATAGAAGGTGTAGGGGTTGGTAATTTTTTTCACGCATGGACTTAGCTATAGAAAGAGCTTTCTCTGTTTCTCCCTCTATCTTCCCCTTTAGCCCTTTATTCAAGGTCATTTTCCTGGTACACATATTATGCCTGGGGTCCTGCAAATAGAGACGTTGGCACAAACCGGTGGTCTATTTGTATTGTATAAGGTACCAGATCTAGCACAATATCTAACTTACTTTCTTTCTGATGATGGCTGTAAATTTTGTCGTATGGTGGTGCTTGGAGATATACCTTGGTATTGCATTGTGCATTGCTCACGAATATAAAATTTAATAAGTTGAAAGGCAAATGGGTCTATTTACAGAAAGCAATAAACAGTGCTGGTAATACGCTACATTTTTCCTTCCGTGAAGACAGAGACAAAGGAAGCGGCACAGACTTTTTCCGTTTCAGTTGCTTGTTCCAATTGATTCTTAACATAAAGCAAAGCAGGATGATCTAACTCTTCCCTATTATGTATTTTTACCACATTGGACACAAAGGCATAGACGTCCAAATTATTATGTTTCTTGCTATAAGAACGAGGCAAACAGGTACGACGCACCAATCCATAAAGTAGAGAAGCATAAACCACTTTAAGAGAGTGAAAACCCCAATATACCACTAATTTGGCATTCCAAATATTGCAAAGAGTTATCAATGAAATAAATGTAATACAAAAAATATTTTAGGGGCAACTAAATATTTACATAATCTTCTAAAACGACTCTAGACCAAGGAATTTCAGTCTTAGCGTCTTGCAGAATCGTAGAACCGTACTTGACAGTCTCCCATCATACGGCTCCCACTTAAACACATTGGGGTTTTCAGAAATTGTACAAGAGCGGGAAGGGTTTAGTCCGGATCGTAGCGAAGGCATTCGAAATTAGCTACAGAAATGAGAGACTGTAGAGGAGGCACGTGTATTGATCGATGGTAAGTAGAGGTGGCAAGTTTTCAATTTCTAGTGTGGTGCTCGAGCCTTTGGGGCCCATTCTATCCTATTACTAATAGGAACTTCAGCAGACTGTGTGTTAGTAGTAGTGCGTTAACAGCGCTCCGTAGTTTGCTCTTGACAAGTCCGAATTACGAGTAGGTACATATAGAGATTGTGCGGCAGTGTGGTGATGGCGGTAATTTTAATTCAATGTCACCAAATTTCTTTCCTTTTTTCTGTTTTCAAATTTAAGTTTAAAATTAAAATTGTATTTTAATAATGAATTTAAGCACCACACGAAATTGTCCCGTATGGTGCTCGAGCACGAGAGCACCTGAGAACTTGCCACCAATGATAGTAAGAACAGATCTGCAGAGTACACTGTAACTAAACTGTGACTCAACTAAACGGATGTCCTGAGCTAAAGAACATGAACTGAAACTAAACCAAACTGATGTCCTACCTGACCGATCGAGGTATAAAAAGGAGAGTGAGTCATGAAAATAAGAAGAACGTGGCTTTGAAAAAGTAACGTACCGGATTTACAGGAATGTAGGGGACAAGGGATGCTTGTGAGACGTTTGCATTGTGAGACAAGAAAGTAGCCTGACAGGACGGTTTATACAAAAATGTACATTCGCGAGGAGAGGGTCGGCGCAGGTGTAAGTCCAGTCGGTGGATCTGGAGGGCGTGATAGTTCGACGTTCATCAGGTAAGCTTTGGTATATAATTGGATCTATATAAACTCTACGAGAGAACGAAAAACATACATTTCTAACCTGAATTGCTAGGAAAAAACTCATCCACCCTTTCAATATACAGAATCCCTTTTGAAGGCATTTTTGGTTTTAAAATTTGCCTTCATGCGAGAAAGCTAAACTTCTCAGACCTCCTTTAAATACGTGAGTCTGAATAGTGGAAAAGTCGACGACCAAGCCATCATTCTGAGTACAATACAAAATAACCTATTTTCTCATTTTTCACTATCTCTTCTGCTTTTTCAGTTTAACGTGTCATGCTGAGAGAAGTTATATTATGTTTTCTGTAGCAGAGTCTAATTTACAAGAGTTTAGACCAATTAGTCCAAATTCAATTAGTAGCAAAGCACGTTTTTGCTTCTTTAAAAAATTCTCATTTTGAATTTGGTGAGTTTCGAGAAAGAGCCCTTCACAATGTACGAGCATTCCTGTATAGCACAGCAGCGTTAACGAGTACATGTGTACTGCACTTTCAAAATACACGTGTAAGGTAGAGTAGTAGTACGAGTAGCTTTATAGTAAATGTTACTGTACCGTGAAAAGCTACAAAAAGTGTAGCAGGTACCTAACACTATATCTACTAATCAACCAATAACGTATTTACACGCGAGCTACGCTTAATACAACATGCAATACAAAATCATGCAATCGGAAGTACGGTGCAGTAACCGCAAAACTTCGAACAGAGCATAGCTTTTATCTGAAATTATTTTAAAAATCCCGAATTAGGCGTTTGCCGTTTCCACGGAAATAGCTAACTAAGATTTTA
This sequence comes from Acanthococcus lagerstroemiae, assembly GCA_031841125.1. Taxonomy (NCBI): domain Eukaryota; kingdom Metazoa; phylum Arthropoda; class Insecta; order Hemiptera; family Eriococcidae; genus Acanthococcus; species Acanthococcus lagerstroemiae. The sequence goes on along the minus strand of CM063106.1, from coordinate 17,258,640 downwards.
ACACAAATTTCCACTAGGACAAGTGAGAAAAGAAGAAGGCTAATTTACACCCACTTAGGCTGTTTTATACAAAAAATGTAACTGAACATATCTCCGTACAAATACCAACATGAAGAGTAAGATGGGAAATAACAAGCACCCAAATACAGATACTATTCTTAGAAGTAGCGGATTTGGATTCTTGGACTTATGCGAGGAAGGGTTCACCTCAAACTGAGGAGTAATAGTCTTTTTTTCTCTTTTTTTTCTTTTTTTTTTACAAATTTTCCAGAAATTTTGGAGTAAAATAAGAGGGATGATAGCTAAGTTTAATCTGAATTTGAAAACCAAGCCACCCGAAAGCTCATATAGATAACGTCAGCGTATGTGCAAAATTAAAATTCGCCACTACAATACATAAAATGATTCAAGTGCTAGTAGAAGATCTACTGGTAAAAAGGTCCGAAGTCCACCTACCAGCAAACTGGATGGAAAAACTGTCGTAGTTTTCCCTTCTAAACACAAGTTCAGTCGCCCGCCGATTGGTGAAACCAGTTTCACAGAAAACAGAACCCTGAGAATTGATGATCTTAACAGCTAAATGCAGGCTCGGCGCTAGAGATTTTGTCGCTCCGTGCTATGGAGTGAATATTAGCCGCCCCCGGCAAAAGAAACGAGGCACCAATCACACCTTCGGGATAAGCCAATCAGCATCATAATTGATGAAATGCAGCCCTTACAAACTGGGCGCCCCGGGCAAGGGCGTGCTTTGCTCGTGCCTAGCGCCGGGCCTGGCCAAATGCGAATATAAAAATTTTATTTTCCATTTAGAAGAAAATTTACTTTTTTTGGACTTCGGAACTTTTTAGTAACAGGTCTACGGAAACAAATAAACAAAAAAGTGCATGCAAAAGTCTCCCAACAGGACTTACCTCGCGAAAAATTCAGTAAGTCATTAATAAAACGAATTACAATAAAAATCGAAGGCCTAGCTTCAAAGTTTCAAGTGAGACATAGGTAATCTTCAAACACTGAGCTAATTTGAAAATATCATCACCGAGTAGCTATGCCTTCAATTTTAAGGAAATTCAATCCTCGAAAAGCCTTATTTTCAATATTCGGGTAAACTAGAATTAGGTCTTGGGCGAGAAGACGGCATCCGAGATGTATTTCGCCCCGACGAAGGCGTAAAATTAAACGAAGACCATTTTTGTTTTTTCGCCTTCGGTATGGTAGTACTCAATTTATACGCTTGACTAAGGTTGCCGGCCATTTTCGGTCGAATAAAATACTCACTGCGAATACAGTCCGCTTTCAACGAACTATTCTGATTCGTCATGTTCCGGTATTGAATCGGTTTTCTACCACTATAATCTCGAAGATTGGGATCTGCGCCTGCAAAAAACAAAATACAACCTTCAGAAATTAGAAAAAAGAAAATTAGAAATATCTACGTACAGGAGAAACAAGTTGAAGCCATCTCCGCTAAATCTGAAACCAACAGACTGGGGTAACTTTGGACATTGCCAGAACTGGAGTAACACTGGTTACATGCGTTATTTCTGCGTTAACAAGGGGTACCTATCAAATAAAAGTTGGAAGTCGTAGCCAGCCCCAAAGAAAACCTGGGGAAATTTCCACGGGCCCCCTCCTTCCAGTTCATTTTTTTCTCTTGTCAGATGGGAAAAAATTATAAGCTACGGGATAAGAGAGGTTTCTTTCATGGTGTAACGAGTGACTGCTGATTTGATGTACAGTATGATGTAGAAAGTCCAGGCCCGGGGTATTTCCCCCCTTCCCTCGTCCCTCTCGATAGGGTTAGTTGTAGCTACACTGTCATGTGGGGAAAACCGTTGTTCCAACTCTAATATATGAAATCGGCAATGTCCGGGAGTTCTCCCACAAATCCGAAGTTACCCCAGTGTACCGGGTTAGTCGGTTTTCCCTCTGCCATAGGAAAGCCAGTTTTTCGCCAAACCTGGTGCATGTTGTTTCGCCAGGTGAGCGGTCTCTTCGACAAGAATTTCACGGGAAATATTCGAGGAAAACTCCGACGGCTTTTGAAGAATGTTATCAAGAATCTTCAGGAAAAATTTTCTAAATATCCGAAGAATTTCCTCGAAAATCTTCGAGAAAATTTTCCGATAATTTTTAAAGAATTTCATCGGAAATTTTGGGAAAACTACTCCGATGATTTCTGAAGACTCTTATCGAAAATTTTTAGAAAAAATGTTTAATGTTTCCAAGAAAGTTCTTCTGCATTCTTCGAGAAAATTTTCTGAAAATTTTTAAAGAATTTCATAGGATATATTCGGAGTTCTGATGAATTTCATCAAAAATTTTCCGAAAAAATGTTCGATAATCTCCGAAAAATTTCATCGTAAATCTTCGGAAAAAATCCCGGATGATTTTTAAGCAATTTCACTATAAATTTTCGTTAGAAATTGTTTTCCAAAAAATTTCATAAAAATTCTTCGAGAAAGTTCCCTGATAATTTTTGAAGAATTTTATTAAAAGCACCCGGGGAATAATACCAAAAGTTTGAAAGAACTGTACTGAAAATCTTCAGAAAAAACCTTCGATTATTTCCAAGGAATTTCTGGAGAAATGTGTGGGAAATTTTAGGAAAACTCTGTAATTATTCCAAAGGATTTCATCGGAAATCATTGAGAAGTACCTTCGATGATTCTTGAAGGTTTTCTTCAGTAAGAACTTTCTTGAAAAATACTGGACATTTTTTCTAAAAATTTTCGATGAGATTCTTCGTAAACTATCGGAGTTGTTTTCCGAAAATTTCCGATGCAATTCTTTAAAAATTATGGGAAAATTTTCTCGAAGATTTTCGAGAAAATTCTTTGGAAAACGCTGAAATTTTTTCTGAATATTTTCGATGAAATTCTCCGAAAATCATCACATTTTTTCTCCAAGATTTCTGATCAATTCCTTAGAAATCATTGAAGATTTTCCCCGAACATTTTTGACGAAATCTCTGGGAAGCATCGAAATTTTTTTAAAGGATATCCTTCCAAAATTATCAGAGATACTTCTCGATGATTCTTACCGCGATTTTCATCAGTATTACCGGTGTCATGTGTAACTTTTTCAGTTAGATAAAATTGTTCGGAATCATTGGAGATTTTTCCCAACATTTTTGACAAAATTCGCCTAGAATCGTTGGAGGTATTTTTCAATGATGTCCGATGAAATTCTTCGAAAATCATCGCAAATTTTTCCTGAATAGGAGATCTCTCTCGAAGGTTTCCGATGAAATTCTTCGGAGATTTTGGAAAATTTTTCCTGAAGGTACTTGATAAAATTCTTCAAAAGCCGTCGGAGTTTTCTCCGAATATTTCCCATGAAATTCTTGTCGAAGAGACCGCTCGCTTGGCGAAACAACTTGCACCTGGTTTGGCGAAAAAATAGTTTTCCTATGGCGGAAGGACAACCGACTAACCCTGTATGGTGCCCAGAATAAACTTCCTCCTAGGGCCACGCAAGAGCATGTGTGTCCACTCCACGGAATAATGACTACCAGTCCGGAAATTCATTAGTCAGTCGAGAAAATTAAAGTTCTTTTTGCTTGCCAACAAAAATTTTGGCAGTCAAGAGTCAAAAAGTTTTGGGACTCACTCGGACAAATCAAGAAAGGAGCATTGTTTGTATGTTAACTAAAATTTGTGAGTTTCAGTCGAGATTTCTCGAATTTTCCACCCCCCTAGATATCTTCTTCACTTCTTCACGCTGACCCTGCTTCCTCTTCCCCTCCCCCTGAGTTTAATAATATTGAAATTGTTCTATTTGATAAGATCCACATTTTGTAGTTGAAGAATTTGGGGATTTCTCTACAGCTCCTTATCACCAAATTCACTTCGATATGCCTCCAGTTAGGTAAATAGAGGAATAACCATCATCCCCATCAAACTTCAAGGATTCGGCCTCTGGCCTATTCCGCTTCAATGGTGAAACCGTTGGATCATCATTTCATGGGACGTCCTCTGCTCCTTTTCCGGTTGGTTCGTATTGCTAGACTCTCTTCAGTATCTTTCATCTGGCATTGGTCTACATGGTCTTTCAATTTTTCTTGATAATTTTCTTCTTTCCGATGATCGACGATGCTCCTAATTCTTCGAAAATTGCTGTTCTTCGGGCTTTATCGACTAAAGCATATCCGGCCGTTCTTCTCACGAACCTCATTTCCGTCGACTGGATTCTCTCATCGCCGTTTTCGGGAGACCAGGTTTCGCTACCGTATGTAAGCTGTGGGACTGCTGACACATTATAAACGCGTGTTCTTGTTTCTGCAGACTTAACGCTGATGACTGAAGCTGAAATAGAACTCCCATCTATCGGTGGTTAAACGGAGGTATAATGTATGCCGAAAGCAGTACCCAAAAAAAATGTCCATCTCGCAGATCACCGATAACTCACCTACCAACCCAGTATCCTGGGCGAACTCAAAATAGTTCGAGGAGAGCAGGTGAGCGTCCAGCACCTTTAAACTGGACCCTCTTGGCTAAGGGAGACAACCCTGACAGAAAACCTGCAAGCCAAGAAACGCAGAAAGCAGCCCTTTAGGATGAATACCTCTACTCCTAACTTGAGAGGAGCTTCGGACTAAATGATTTTAACGGAAATCGAAAACCTGCTCACGCTAAATTGAGAAAAGATCTGAACCGAAACAACTGGTGAACTTAGGAATCTGTAATGTACGAGGTTTGAGTACAGACAAAGACTAACGAATTAGATAATGTTGCCTTGCGGGTTTTCTGTCAGAGTTGTTTCCCTTAGCCGAGAGGATCCAGTTTAAAGATGCTGGACGCTCGCCTGCTCTTAAATTATTTTGAGTTGGCCCGGGACACTGGGTTTGTAGGCAGTGCACTGCAGCTAAAAATTTTAGCTTCGGCTTTCGGCTTAAACTTTTGACATTGAAAAATACGAATCTGGCTTTCTGCTTTCGGCTTTTAAGAAAAATTGGGCTGGCTTTCGGCTTTTCGGTTTCTTTAGTCTTTACTGATAAAAAATACTTAATTTCTGTTGCCCAATACCCAAAAGCCAAAACATGTTCTAATAAAAAATAATGTTGCTGATATTTTGAGCTGAAATTTGCCGTCAACTGACACCTGAGCTGAGGTCTTAAGGTTTAAGGAGGGAAAATGCAGTTCTTAAAAATATCACACACAAGGAAAATTGATGAAAGCTCACGAATTTATAGGTTTTTGAGAAGCCAAAAGAAAGCTGGAAAAATTTGGCTTCTCTCGGCTTTTGGCTTGTGAAGGTACAAATAAAGCTGGCTTTCAGCTTTTCTCTTATCAGTAAAAATTCGGTTGAATTTGGCTTTTGGCTGGCGGCAATGAACTGTTGTAGGTCAGTTATCAGCGCTCGATGCGCAATCAGTTACCCTCTACCCTCGAGTTAACCGCGGAAAAGTTACCCATTTGCAATCCTCGGTTACCGTCAGATTACCCAGACACCCATCAGGTACCCTTGGTTCCCCTTTATTTACCCGGGTAACTGGCGGGATCTTGCGCATCCCGATACGCAATTAGTTACCCTCTAATTACCCGCGGAAAAGTTACCCATTTGCAACCCTTGGTTACCCTCAGATTACCCAGAAACCCGTCAGTTACCCTTGGTTCCCCTTTAGTTACCTGGGTAACTGGCGGGATTTTGCGCATCGAGGATGATCTGCGCCACAGAATCACAACCACTTACAGCAGAAGCTTCTGAGAGGCGTGTAATCTGTAGGCGGTAACTAAAAGCTATAAATCGGTTAAAAACGCTACCTGTTGGTACTCGTTGAACCCACCGTCATAAAACTACAAGGTTAGTGATAGGGGTATCCGACAGGAAAATAGCGCAGTCGTTTGACGTTCCACTTCGCACGGCTGGTCACTGAGTGAAGAAGAACCGCAGACTCACATATAATGGGAATTACTCCACGCAGATGGGCCACTAAGCCCACTCGCAGAAAGGAGACGACTACGACGACGAAGCAAATAGAGGAATAATGAGGAGAGAAAAAGAAAGAGATGGAAGATAAATCTTCTGGTAGAATTCATTCAAGAAGCAACGTGTACCAATTCACCTGCTACAAATGGCATTACTTCTGAATCTAACATTGAACGGGTCAATAGGTGCAAAATCCAAAAGCCCTCCCCTCCTCCAGAAAAATTGAAAGAAGATTCAGCATTGAGACTTGTCAGCCACCCCCGTGAGCCTTCCACTTCAAATCGGCTACTTACGCTTATGCGTATCAGCAATTCTGAAATATTCAAAAGGTTAACTCAGTCTTACCATACACTTTGGTCAGTAGCTCAAATACGTCGTCTCTGTTGAATTGCGCTGCAATATGTAACGGCGTGTATCCCTGCAATTAACAGAAAATTGATGTTAGAAAATTATCAATCGTCCAAACAAGTTACTGATTTTACAATGTAAAATTATAAATTATAGCGTGAGTAAATGAGGACGGCAATTAACTTTGAGAAATAATCAGTCTATGCAGAGTATCGATCATAACTCAGTATTTAAAACGTGCAAGTATGATAGATGATGATTAAAGATTATTTCATCCTTATTAAAGTAGAAATAATTAAAGTCGAGAGTTGCAGTGGAAATTCTAAGTTGAATAAAAGTTGAGCCTGTCTACTTGCATGAGCAAGCAGAAACTAGGAACACGAGCACATCTGGTACACACACCAGTAAATAACCAAGCTAGGCAGTAACACAAACGAACTTTATTTCCAAACTGAACATATAAATCTTACAAATAAACGTAACTAATTTCTTCTTCTGCTTCTATCATGTAGAGTCCTCAAGCTGAGGAACAAATCTTGCCTAACGGTGTACGTAACGAACAATACACAGTCAGTCTCTGATGTCAGATAACCTGGTAGTAATTACTTGAGTTGGTGCAGGGTAAACTCAGTAGCTTATCCAGACTTAGGTAGAAGAATAATATTCCACGAGTGCTCCAGGCAGTATTAATTACGACTAAGAACTACTGAAAACGTTCGAGGTAACAATAAATTGCCCTTCGGAGGGGGAGGAGCACTCTTTCTATCACAAGTTAGCTACACCTGAAATACATAAGTAGAACGGATAATAAAGTTGAATTTCATGATATAGTTGAATTTGCGCTAAGATTGAATAATCTGCATAGTTGAACTCACAATACTTACAGTCGTTGAATAAGTAGCATAATTGACCACGGAATATATCTGAATAAGCAGTATAGTTGAACTCAGAATAAAGTTGAATAAGTGGCTGCCTAAGGGGGAAAATATAATTAACATAAATAAAGTAAAAACATCATCTGACTTGTATCACCGGCTCGTTCGTTCTTCTTGATTCATTGTTGTAGAAAAGGCAAGTGAACAGGCACATCAAAACAAATGGGAACAATTCACAAAATTGTAGAAAAAAAATTGCGTAGGTAGTAAAAATTGCGGAACACGCGACAAAAAAGAAGTAAGTTGAGATTTTCAGAGCGAGCACAAAAGAGAGGACGAGACTAAGCAACTCGAAATGCAGGTAAAATGAAATGATATTGGTAAATGATTCAGCCTGGCGGCGCAACGCTGTTAGTCAGAGAATAGTGTTTTTCCCCAACGCGTTGAAACAGGGTGGCAAATCTGAGCATGAACGAAATATCCGAACACCCAAATATTGAAAAGCTCTTCCAAAATGGCCTAAGTCAGTTTTTGTCAATGTGGTACAAAACAGAAGCTAGGTATAAAAAGTAAGTTTCCCTGCATTCCTATCTCCTTTCGTTCCAACGTTACCAGTGATTAAACAAGCAGCTTATTTGTTTTTCGAAGAGGGTCGGCTTTCGGCTGGTACTCTGTATAATTGGACGCAAATATACGAAAAGCGACCAAGCGACATTTGTTGACAAAATGAGTTATTAGTACCCTTCAAAAGATCGTAAAAAGTAGAATTTTTTTTAATTGGGGTTCCTGTTACAAAAATGCGTATCCACGTTGGAAAAAACTTATCAGTAAACGCTATGTCATATAGTTTCTATGGGGCTTTTGAACTTTGAATCACGTTGATTTTTATAGTTCTTTGAGTCATTTAATTCAGGTGCCGTAGCATTTCCGAAAATCTTAATACTCGTATATTCTTCCTGCGCTACAGACAAAGGGCGAATTTTCATTGAAATGAAGTTTATAATTTGAATACGCACAATCATCACGAATACCATCAAAACAAATGTTAACGAGCAGGCAGTTTCAAACAGCTACAAGAAGGCTTCATCCCTCGAAACCTCAAACAGAATATCAAAACTACCGTAATACTTGACTATGTTTAGGAAACATGATTCATATGCAATTGTTCCTTTGGAAATTTACTGATAAGAGCGAGAGTACTGCAGAAATAGATACGTTACGGGAATCGCAACGAACATGTTTTATTTGATCTAGACTTAAGCTGGAATCGTAAAAGATAAGAGTTGTAGAATTTGTATAGCAGAATCCGAAACATAATATTCAAAAACGCACACAAATTACAAAATAGTTCTTTACCTAAAATGCTGGGAAATCAGGAAAACGATAAGCCTTAGCGTCGTAGAATGTGGATTGATAACGTATTATATAGAACGTAGAACGTAGAAGTAGAAGAGTAAAACAGCAGTAAGATCAAGATCAATGAGCTATACTAAAGAAGAAGAAGAAAAAAAGTTATTGTAAGAGACTCATTGCCGACCCTAATAATATTAAAATTGTTGCTTATAATTCTTTTAATTTTTTTTTCAACAAATTAATTTCTCGAGAATAAAGCATCACTGTACTGAACTGTGACTCAGATCCGCTCCGATCAACACATCTGAAATGACACGCCACTGAACTGAACTTAACTTGAACGGTTGAGAAGAGAAGAGAAAAAAAAGCGAATGCAATAGGCTCGGCTACTCGTAGCCGACTCTAAAAAGTAGTTTGTTTCCGACTTGGCCTCAGTCGGAAGTCTTCCAGAGAGACAGGGACGTACCAAAGAGTTTTTTATCGGGGGGGGGGGGGGATTTGTGAAAATCCAAACTGACTCAACTCAAAATTCCCAAGTATCAAAGCAAATCAAAGCAAAAGAAGAAAAACTTTTTTATTTGTTAAATTTTTTCAACTCAATTCCCGACTATCAAAACAAAAAAAAAATAATAACCTTTTGACTTGTTGGATTTTTCCAACTCCGCCTTACTAAAATGGTAAAACTTCCCAACAGCTGAGCGAAAGAAAAATTCCTACGGGGGGAGAGGTAAGCAAACCCACTGTCTCCTATCGGTATCAGGCCAGCAGAGAGATGTAAGGCCAAAACATGTGAAATCGATTTGTGATTACTGCTGTATTATAATACTAATGCCAGAAATTTCAATTTTCCAGTGAATTCAATAGGTAAGAAGGAAGTTAATTTTTACAACAGAAAACGGGTAAGAAGGAAATCTAAGTAGATTTCAACAATGTGCAACACAGTACAACTTATTATGGAGAAAATCGCATTTATATCAGCAAGAAACCTACGTTTTAGCATCATCGAACATATTTTACTCTTCAAAAGTGGCTCGAGTTAAGGAGTTTCCAACTTTAATGCTTTGTAATCCCCAAATACCAATTTTTCAAGAGTCATTTTTATGAATTAGATGTTAGATATACCACTCAAGACCATTTTCTAGTTTTTGACAAATAAAACGCGGCAGAGAATATGAAGGAAAGCAGTTTTTATCGTATTTGGAAAAATCACCTTTTTGACTTACGCCACTTTGGAAAATATTTTTTCAATTATTAAAGTTGGACTTCGGTAAATAATTAATACCGACTCATTGATTAATAATTCGGGGAATTATTAATAGGTGGTTGGAAAAAGGTTGAATTAGAGTGATATTGTAATAAAATATATCAATTTCTACTGTATATCGACTCGAAAATTCAACTACCATTCCCAGAGAGAAAAACGGAAATAGAAAATTTTCAAAAAGTATTATCGAGTCTCTACCAGGTGTAATCACTTGTTGGTAACTTTAAAAAAATCGTGACGTTTAGATAATTTTAAATTTCAGTAATTTTGCTTTTTATGTACTCGTTCAGTTACCATCTAAGAGTTTAAAAAATGATCGATGTATACAGAAGGGAAGGGGAAGGGGAGGGAATCTCGGCAATTTCAATAGTCAGTCGGTAAAATGGAAAAGTGAAGACTTTTTCCTGTTTTTACAAACAAACCTGTTGAGTTGGGTAATTTGAAGTTGGTAACCGTTATAAAGGAGAAATTACCTAAATCACACTTCATCTGAGTAGTAATTATAAACTAAATTAATTACTTTTTTCGTAGTAATTTTCCTCACATTTCATTTTCTGATTAGCGAGCATACAAACCACGGTTCAGTTTTTCAAAATGACCTTCACTACCTTACCTGATCCACTATAAACAAACAACAGACCCGTTAAGATATCCTGTTTACGTTTTTTCAACGATGATCATGTCTTCCTGATTACAGAAGCTGCACACCGGCAGGTTTGAGGACGTTGCGAACCCTGTCAGCGAAAGATGGAGGGGGATGGAAACAAGTCCAATTGTCGGCTCGACAATGATATCCGGGAAAAACCTTCTCATGCAAGTAAAAGAGAAAGAAAACGCTCAATGAGTTTTACATTTTGCCGACTGATGTTCAAAAATGGCTGAAACCGAAGCAAAACTTACCGGAAAATGCCAAATTAATACAAAATTTTTCCATCAAAGCAAAAAACAAATTACGTATAACAAATAAAGGTTAACGATATTCTTTTTTTTTTTGTCAACTAATGGTCCAAAATGCCGACTAGATGGTCGAATTTGCTGAAAAATGCCGACTCCAAAGATTCGTGGCAGTAAGGCGATAGGGACCATATTTTTTTCCACACCTTTGCCCCCTCACTACGACCTTAGTTAGGTTCCATAATACGAGTATCCTAACCGACCTCAAAAAAGCAATAGAACCATTAACTACTTTTTTTTCAATAAGACTCATATATGCTACCATAATCGACTTCAGAAAAGCCACGAAGCCGGGAGCTTTCCGAGTAAATTTTTCAAGATAATCAGTAATTATGAGTGTCACCATACTTCTTTCCACGAATCTCAGAAGAGCGCACCCAATCTTTTTTTAAAAATATATTTTGATGAAATTACACATTGGTTTAAAATCTGAGATAATTACCCATATCAATGATCATAACTTCACGTTAACAAATTCTAAAAAGTGACAGAAATATCAGCTATCGCTTTGAAATTGCGCACTCGCCCAGTTGACCACGGGCGAGTGGACCCGAGCGCTCACAGGCGACCTCGATATATGGGCAGACAGATCCCATGGGGAATTAAGCTTCCACCTGACCCAAATCCTAAGCGGCTAGGGTGCTTCAGCAAGCACTTATACCGGATGGCGACAGGCGCCGAGGTCCGTGAGCATGCACTGTAATCGAGGGGCGGAGGACAACCCCTGGCCCACCCTGTTGTACACCGTACTCAAGCGGATCAACGATGTTGTATACCGGATTCGGAAGCTTGGTGGTGGACGAGCCAAAGTCGTGCACCTTGATCGTTTGGCAGTCTGGCATGGTGACCATGAAGAAGATCTGGAGCTTGGCCGGGACATCCAGGCTTAAGGAGGGGGCAGTGTGGCGAATAATCCCGAACAATCGAGATAAGCGAAGAAAGATCGACACGTTTCGAGCAGCAGAATAGAAATTCGATATAACGAAAGCGATAAGGAGTTTCACCGATAACGCCGGGATATATAAAGGCCGCTGGCCGTTTCCGTATAGTCTAGTTTCGTATGCGATAAACTGTGCGTTCTCAAAGCGATCTAGCTACTGTTTTCGTGCGTTTGTATTAATATGACATTAAAAGTTCTTAGTACGTATGTATGTTCGTGCGTTTTTTGGTGCGAATCTCGTTACAGACGTATTCACGGTATTGTGCGATGAGGCTCAGTTTCATACCAGAGATATACTCTTTCCTTGCCCCTCTCGGGGTGTACTTAACTGAGATACGTTTAAGGGCCGAGTTAAACGGGTCGTAGTTTTCGGGTACTGGTGGGATTTTTTCCACCTCGGGATCCACTGCCTGTTTGAAGGGCCCCCCAGTCAGCCTTTTTAAAATTGAATCTTGGTGGAGGGTTTTCATTTCTGATTGGACAGACTGCTGCCCTGACCTCACAGATTATTGGCCTGTGCTGGGTATGTGGGATGTGGTCGACTACCAGTTTACAGCATAGATGCGATATATGCTCCGACACGAAGATGTTATCTGGGTTGTAACCACGTTTCCATCGCTAACTGTTGAACGAGGCAGGCAGTTTAGTGTCGAATATAAAGTGTAGCTGGTTTTCATCTGCCCATTCTTCAGCATGAGCGTACAGCACATGTTCCATCTATTTTCGAAGTCTTGGTCTAAGATACTCCAAATGAAATGCTGCCTATACTGGAGTACTTTAAATAAACATACATGCTTGGTCATCCCGGACGAGGGCGACGCCGGCACATATCATTAAGATACCCCCCCCCCCCTCCCATATGGAATCAATATTCGGCTGTTTGTTGTGCCAAATCTCATAAAACGAACAATGTTAGTGAGGGTTGACACAACAGCCAACAGCTTCCGCGTAATTGTAGCGAAACACCACCCCGATCTGTTTACTGAACGCCAGAAGGAACAGGCCAATACAGAAGTCAGCCTGGCTGAACTTAAGCTCGCTATGAGCTAAGTGATTGCAGCTGGAGACTCGACTGCGGTTGATCGTCTTGGAATATTATGAATATAAGGTTAATGACGAACAAGTTGAATTTCTAGGGGCCTTGGCTCACATAACACTGTTATCCTGAAAAATGCAAATAGAACTTAAAATTTTTGGTCTCACGTTGATAGTTCTCAAAGTAACGCTCTCCAAAAACTACCCGACACCCATTTACCCGACAAGACATTTCCTTGAATTTTTATTACCTTAAAAAACTGTCGGGCCCTGTACTGTCGGGTAAATTAATCTGGAGAAAAACTTCAGCTAAAGTCATATCGGGGAAATGGCAGACGGATTCAGGGAAATGACCCGGATTCTGGGCAACCAGCTGTACGTCTTCACGGTTTGAACATGCACAAGTACATACCTACCTATTCTTACAAGGGCCGTGCTTGAAAATGCGCGTTGTAGACTATGTAGAGAACGGTAATAGATTAACGTGTCGTACTCGAATACAAAGGCTGTATAGCTATATGTGGGAAATAGAAGGGCCGTGTTCAATGGCTGATAGCAGTTCGTGGGTGCTGCAGAATGCCGCGAATGAAAATCCACAGCGTCCTTGCGTGTAAGCGCGATTGGTAAAACATTCTTTCATTAATTTATCTGTTTCAATAAATATCGAGAGGAAGAACCCGTAGTCGACAGCGAAGATAAATTTCGTCGAAACTCGCTCGCTCTCTCCGGCTTCGAGCATTTAACGCGGGATTCGACGCGACGCTCAGCGTAAAATTCGGGCCCCGTATAAAAGTGTTATTCTGGAAAACGACTCTCCGCCGCAAATGGGAGTAACTCATTAGGCGTTTGAGTCAGCAGAACATAATGAATAACGCAGTTGTACGCTTTCGACTTTCCGGACAATTCGGCGATTTAACAGAATGGTAAACGATGTTCACAGGGGCGGGGCCAAATATATATCATTCGGTAGTACAAAACACTCAACAAAATAATTTGCGAAACGTCTACCAACAAACGAAGTACGAAAATCGGGGGGACGGAATGGTGCTGTGTTGTTTTTTTCTTTCTTTCTTACACACTCTCGGATGTGACTGTGTGTGTGCACGTTGCTGCTAAAAAAGGCGACCCTTTGAATGAACGAAGAGAAAAGCAAATTGAAAGGCTGAACGAAGATACATAAATTTGAGCTCACAACGGCGAGTGAAGTATAATGTCCCCGTGCAAGTCGCTTTTTTCTAGCACTGATGTCTGATAATGCATTTTGGGATTTTGGGCGCGAATTATGAAGCTCGGAGAACGTTTGTCGTCGGAAAATTAATTTTCTACAACTGGCCGAGAGCAATTCTAGCACGCCGGGCTACACACCTCGATATTAACCGCTGGATAACTGGCAACTCAATCCAGAGAACCAAAATAGTGAACTCACAACTTGTCAAAACTGTTCATTGACTAAAACACCAAGCCCAACAATATAGCAGGAATTAGATTCTGGGTCGAAACGACAGAACTAACTGTTCGCCTGTACTAATCTTACATCTATCATTGAGTAAAGGACGCAAATGTATGTTCATGTTCGACCCTCCACATTTAACTATGCCAAAACCGAAAATAGAGTCATAAACTATAAGAAGCTTAATAAAATATTCACTACAGAAAAACTGATCGAATACGAAAATAACCTCTCTAATAATGATGATGTTTTGAGCTTAGAGCATAATATTACTGAACTAAATGACTATTTTTCGAAATGTGTGGCCTCCACAACCGAAACCAAAACAATTAGAACCAACAGCTGGTGGAGTAGAGAACTGGATAAAAAAAGAAGGAAATCAAAAACTTGAGAAGAAGGGAAAATCGGTTGGGACGAGATAGCTCAGAAGCTAATAACTTACTCAGAATTACAATTAAGAAACTGATAAGATATATAAGAAACTAATCACCGAATGTAAAATTAAAGCCTGGGAGAAATTTGTAGAGGAGGCCGGGTTATGGGGACAGCCGTACGGAATAATCAAAACCAAATTCGCAAAATTAAAACTTCCGATCATTAAAAAAGACGATAGGCTAATTATCAACGAAAAAGAAAAATATAAGGCAATTCGTTCAGACATATTTCCTCTAACTCAGGATACCCTCCCTAACCTTAGAGCCCCTAACCACGATACTGAAATAAAGATCGTTGGAGACGTCATTGGAAACATAATTAAAAAACTGAAGAATAAAAAAGCTCCAGGTAAGGATGGCATATCCAACTCCGTGGTTAAAAGCCATAGTATACAATAGAAGGTATATTACAAATACTTGTAAATAATGAGCTCCTAAAGTAAAGTAGGTTTCTTGCGGCGGCTTCGGTCTTGCTTCTTGATGGTGGCTTCATCTAACAGTATACATGAAACAAACACATATACTGTCAATCATACGATGTCAAGATAACGGTATGATTAGTTCGGTGAAGCGCCAACATAGGAAATCCTAGGGGTGTTTCATGAAGTCAGTACAAGGCGGTGTGCAAGGCGTCTGGATAACGGCTTGTGCGGCGGCTTATAGTGTCTCTAAGTATTAATCAAAATTGTGGAAGACAACTTAAGAGTTTACCAGTGAATTCAATGTCAAGTACTGCTTGAACATCAAACGCACCACAAACACCACAACTTACAGTTGGACTCAGTGTGAAGGACTGCTCAGCACCAAATGCACCACAAACCCTACTACTTATGAGTGGACTCAGTGTCAAGGACTGCTTAACACTAAGTTCACTAGTAATGGGAGACGGGAACTTACAGAAGTGGACTCAACGTTAAGGATTGCTCAAACATCAATTGCACTACTAGTAATACCCATAGGAGATGAGAACTTACAGAGGTAGATTCAACATCAAGGATTGCTCGAACATCAAGTGCACCACTTGTAATTTTTTACTTATTACACGTTGCTGTTGGCCGACAGGAGTCGGTGAATATATTGCAGGGTTCGTTGAGCTTTTGCACAACTTATTACAGAGCCTGTCAACGTATTGCCACTCGGGGCCAGTGCGCGGGCGAGCGCTAGCGAGAGAGAGAGCGAAGTAGAGAGAGCGAGATCAACTTCGGTAAAATTAGTAGCAAATTCTAACGGTTATCTGACCTGTGAATCTTCACAATTCTGCTTGGACCGGTGTCAACACGAACACGAGCGCAAATTCACTTTCTCAGTAAATTACACGAGAAAAACTCACATTTGAACCATATGAAGATCTGAACAGAAATGAGACTAAGGTCTCCTGCTTTACCAGGTGCCGAAGTAGCTGGTATAAACATGATCATGACTCATTGGTTTAACGTTAGTTTTCGGTTAACAAGCTCAAGCGATTGGTTTTGTTGAAGTATCTGAGGCTATCCGGTACGAGGGGTTACAAAAGAGACTGAACCATTTTTACCTTATCTATTTTATCGTTTCGGTTATTAACAATAGCGAAACACTACTGCTATCAGTCGAAATCGAATTTTCCGGTTACAGGCTGAAGTGCTTTACTTTGAAAGCATTCGAGGCTGTCTTTCTCAAGATATTAACTGATCGCATGAATTCAATATTTCGACTATCAATTATAGTGGCTTACTAATAATTAATGTCGAAGTCGAATTTTGCGGTACTTAGCTGTGGATAGGGAAGTGAAGCAGGGTGACCCCTTATCTCCGATTCTGTTCAGCGTGGCTCTGGAGGAAGGTACGAGGAATATGGACTGGGAAATGAAGAGATTGCTTTTAAATGGACTGAGATTAAAATAACCTGAGATTCACAGATGATATTGCCCTGATAGCGGGCTCCGAGCTGAAGGAAATGTTGAATGAATTGAGCGAAGGAGGGGAGGAAGCAAGTCTGAAAATTAATATAGAAAATACAAAGATTTTGTCGAATAAACGGGGGACCCTTTGGCCATAAAAAGGGGGGAATAGAGCGGGTGGAGGAAATTAAATATTTAGGACAAACGATAACATTTAACAAAACTAAAAATTTAGAATTAGACATAAGAATAGCCAACTCCTCGAAAAAATGTTGGTCTCTGAAAAAAATATTCCAAGGGAATTTTTCAGTAAAACAAAAAAGACAAATTTTGAACAGTTGTGTCTTTCCCACCCTATCGTACGGTTGTCAGACCTGGTCGCTCACTAGCACTGGAGAGGAAAAAATAGTCATTCTTCAAGACAATCTGGAAAGAGCAATCCTTGGTATAAAGAGGAAAGGTAGGATTAATATACTTAAAATTAAAAATAAGTTAAAATACAACATTAACTTCCTCCATGCTATAAGGAGGCTGAAGCGGGACTGGGCTGAACACGTGGCGAGGATGGACAATAACAGGTCGGCAAAAATAACCTCCGACTGATTTTTGAACGGGAGGAGGAGAAAAGGGAAACAAAGAACCAGATGGAAGGATGAGTCTGACAGAATGTTCCAGAGCACAAACAATATCACAAGATTGCGCAAAACAGGAGAGAATGGGAGCGGCGGAGAGAAACCTTTGCCCAACAGAGGGCAACTTAACCTATGCTAGGTATAGGTTAAGTAAAAAGAAAAATAAAGGTCATTTTGAATTGAATTTTGAAGAACTCTGGGAGCCACTGCTTCGTATCCGCATCTCACCCAGCGAAGCGAACCCTCCAACAGTTCAACCACCTCTTCTAAAAATGAAATGCCCTTTCGAGGCACCCTGTATGCAGAACCGATATTGGAAGGATTAAATCGCGAGGAGCATAAGCGTCGGCGACGACTAATCGATTCATACGCGGATCGTAAATCGGTCTCGTCTTATTAAATTCCAGCGAAGAAATCGTTTTCCCATTACCTGATGGTATATTTCAATATGTACACCATATTCGCCGGCCGAACGGGTCGTGATAATCATGCCGGCGCGAAGTAATTAAAATACAAACGACGATACCGAAACAGAAACGTTTCGAAAATATACGAAGTACAAGACAGCCATATAATAGAGCTCTTCTTCGCACACACGTATATTTTATACAAAATATCATGTATATTTTACGGATACCTATACGGGAACGAACACAAAAGAGCATCTCCCTGAATAAATATAATGTGTGTATACGACAAATTACAAGTTACCGCAACAATAGATCATCAAAACGGGGAGAAAAGTCATGATTTGTAACGCACGATTATTGCATTTGTGCATCGCAGTAATACACATAAACACTTCTGCGTTTCACGCTTTTTCAAAATATAATACATATTAATAGCACGCGCGGAATCAATTACGAATACGTAATTTGAAAAAGAAGACGACGTCGAAAAAAAAAAACGTACACGGAAAAAAGAAACCAATAGAAATAAACCAGCAAAAAAAAAAATGAACCCCGGAAAATGGCTTGCTTTTCGATTAGCAAATCCGCCAGCTACCAGAAAAAACGTATCCGCCGAATTCAAATGAATTTCGCAGATCTGATTTCCAAGAGGGTGAGAAAAACGTGGTTACAGCGAACAGCTGGTGGAAATTTGCGGTTAGTGGAGAGAGAGACAGAAAGAAAAAAAAAGATCAACACCGTCGAATAAATATTCGGCAATTAAAACGTAATTAAAATGGTTTCCGAACGACCACAATCCGAACGAATGGGTTAACCGCACAAATTAGAAAAAGGGATACATACCCCAAAAGGGACACACACGCTGAAAGCCCGAGTAGAACAATACAGCTCGTTGCCGGAATGAAAGTTGGCCGACAGAAGTGTAATTCAATACATAAATTATTCTTTCTGCGCCGAGGCAATTGCAGGGCAGGCGTCTAGCTAATTAATCAATTCGAACATCGGGAGAAAATTATGCGAATAACAAGCAAATTAAAAAGTTGCGTAACTTTCAGTTTGCAAATCTTGTAACATTTTTGAACTTTCAACTGTTACAGAAGTTTTCGTCTTGATGCCGCCATTTAGAAATTAGCGTTCGTTGATGGAATTTTTTCCACGTAGAGAAAAGGGGTAAGATTCAAAATATATGAGGGAAAAAAAGTTTTCTTCTTTCCTTCAGAATCTAAATCTGGGGAATCAAGCCTCTGACTTTTTCGGTTACAAAATGCCTTCAACTTTTCATAACCGGATAAATGCACTAAAAATGCTCTTTCTTTCCATTTGGAAAGATTTGAATTACGGTCCTTCTTCTCATTTTTTGAGTTGCGCCCCCCCCCCTCCACCAAAAAAAGTAGATGTGCGAGTTACGGCCCTTAAAATAAGGGAAATAATATTTAGCACGGCTGAAAAATAGAGATGCACGACAAATGGGTAGCGATGAAACAATTATGAGGGACGACAAGTTTCCTCAAAGTGAACGAAAATTGTTAAATGACGCCTAAATAAATAAGAACAGTAATAATGTGTCAGATCGAACAGTCGAGTCTTAACTATTTTTTTAAATGTCTTGTGGAATATTGAACAAAATTAGAAAAATCTTACTGAATCTAGAACAAGTCTAGAAGAACTGAAAAAAGTCTCTGCCAAGCTTGTTATAGTCGTGAACAAGTCTGGAAGAGTCTTGACGGTACAATCGTGGACGAGTCTTGGAAGTGTTGGGAGTATCTTAAATCGTAGATATGTTTGGAAGAGTCTTAAGGGGTTTCAAATATGTCGGGTAGGCTTAACCCTTTCAGTGGCGAGAATGTTCCATCCATAGAGGAATGTTTATTTTCATTGATTATGAAAACGACTACTATTCCAACGGAAATGATGCATAAATTGCTTAACTATCTCCTAAATTCTAGTAGGAAATGGGGAAAATAAATTTCAAATTTCCTACTCCAGTTTTGAAAGAAATCGATTGGGACATGCACTGATTATCGTAGAACAGAGGAGATTCAAGAAAATACGATAATTTTTTTGTGAAAAATAGAGAAATTGGAAAGGGAAGAATTACAACTTTTTATTGAAAATAAAACTTCACCGCTCACCACTCAAACCACGTTACGACGATCGAATTTTCATAAATTAATAATTAATACAAAAGATACTAGCGCGACAAATCTTGGCTTTTACGATTCCCTGAATACTGTAGCAGGAAAACTGTGTTTTGTACGACGATGACAGAATAACCCAATGCCGAAGTATGATTTTCAAAACTACATAAGCTGTCGTTAAGTAACTGAGACTAAAATTCGTACGGCCCACCAACGCTACCTATCGGAGTTTCAACGCAATAGGGGAATAATTTGGTTCATTAGCTATCGACTGAGACCACGCCGAGCTCATTTGTTAGAAAACTCACTGTTCCAGACCAGTCTGAAAGAAACCATATGCGTTGACCCTACAGGTTTTTTAAAGATTTTTTTAAAGAAGGAAACAAAGCATATGACTATACTTAATGTTTTATTAATCATCATCTTCATTAAGTACACGAATATCTTTTTCAAAATAAGGGCCATTCATGGCTATACAGGCATTCATTCGTTCATGCCATTTATCGAACGTTTTCGCGCATTCCGCCACGGGTAAGGAGGAGAAAAACATCTGCGCTGCGGTGATGACCTAAAAAAATCACAATTCACCCCCCCCCCCATATAGTCCTGACCTCTCCCCCAGCGACTTTTGGTTATTTCCTCAACTGAAGGCAGCCTTACCCGTTCGTCAATTCAACACAAATCAAGAAGTCGCATCACTATGGTGCAGATGTTTTTCTCCTCCTTACCGGCGGCGGAATACGTGAAAACATTCGATAAATGACATGAACAAATGAACGCTTGTATAGCCATGAATGGCCCTTATTTTGAAAAAGATATTCGTGTACTTAATGAAGATGATGATTAATAAAACATTAAGTGATCGTATGCTTTGTTTCCTTCTTTAAAAAAAAATCTTTAAAAAGCTGTAGGGGTCAACGCATATGGTTTTTTTCAAATTGGTCTGGAACAGCGAGTTTTCAATCAAATGAGCTCCGAATTTTAGTCTCAGTTACTTAGCGACAACCTATGTATAAATTATTTCTCCTCACGATTTTGAAATTTTTGGAAAATTGTTTCATTGACATACTTGTCAGGTGCTCTACGTTGAAATAATTAGAAAAGTATTCTGTGAAAGCGAATTTTGTAGTAGGAAACCCACAACTTGATACATTTCTATTTCTAAGAAGCGTGATTTTAGAGCACTCCCATTTCTTCCTGTAATTTACGAAATTCGAAAAATATTTCCTTATAGACTTACATGAGAGACGCACTGTATTAGAATCATCACAAAAGTATCCGCTCAACCTCAGTTTTGTAACAAGATTTCCAAAGAGGTGCCTATCTACACATATTGAAAAACGTTCTGACACCGAAATTCCACTTCCTACAACGCACTACAGAATTTTAGAAAAAATTGTTTGCGGAAATAACCCACTTCCTTCTACAATGTACCTAGACCTGCTTCCGGAAAAATGTTTGCAAGGATCGTTTCTGATATATACTCAGCTGTGAGATCATTATAAAAATTAATTCCTCAACTTGAGACTTGTAGTAAGAACCATTGAATAATGTACACTTATGTCCACTAAAAGATTACTATTGGAGAAGTCTTACTTCCTACTACTAATCATAGAATTTTAGAAAAATATTCTCGAGAACGTACAAGTTTGCCACTCAGCTATGAGATCAGCATAAAATTATTTCCTCAACTTGACTCCTCTAGTAATGGTCTTTGAGGCATCTTTGAGGCATCTTTGAAATGCATCAGGTTGGAGAAAATTTACTTCCTACTACAATACGCAGTGAACCGAATAAATTTTTCCGATGTACCTGCTAGTAGTTACTCAGCTTTAGGATTTGAATAGAATTATTTCCTCAAGATGAGTTCTGTAGTAGGACTACTTCCGGCATTCACAAACATATCTTATGGGGAAAGTCTTACTTTCTTCTACACATTTTTGAGTGTCTGCCATAAACGGTCCTTGCAAACATTTTTCCAGAACCAGGTATATTGTAGAAGGAAGTGGGTTATCTCCGCAAACAATTTTTTCTAAAATTCTATAGTGCGTTGTAGGAAGTGGGATTTCAGTGTCAGAATGTTTTACCAAGATGTACACAGGCACCTCTCTGGAAATCTTATTATAAAACTGAGGTTGAGCGGATACTTTTGTGATGATTCTAATACAGTGCGTCTCTCATGTAAGTCTATAAAAAATATTTTCCGAATTTCATAAATTATAGAAAGAAATGGGAGTGCTCTAAAATTATGCTACATTGAAATAGAAATATATCAAGTTGTGGGTTTCCTACTACAAAATTCGCTTTCACGGAAGACTTTTCTAATTATTTTAATGTAGAGCACCTGACGATTATGTCAATCAAAAAATTTTCCAAAAATTTCAAAATCGTGAGGAGGAATAATTCATAGATTTGAAAATCATTCTCCGGCATTGGGTTATTCTGCCATCGTCATACAAAATACAATTTTCTTACTACAGTATTCAGGGAATCGTAAAAGCCAAGATTTAGCGCGCTGTTTTTTTTTGTGTCAATTATTAATTTATGAAGAAACAGTTCGTAATTTGAGTGGTGAGCGGTGAAGTTTTATTTACAATCAAAAGTTGTAATTCCTCCCTCTCCAATTTCTCCAATTTTTTGTTCCCAAGAAATTTTCATATTTTCTTGAATCACCTCTGTTCTACGATAATCAGTGCATGTCCCAATCGATTCGTTTCAAAATTGAAGAAGGAAATTTGAAATTTTCATTTCCCATTTCTTCCTAGATTTCAGGAGTTATTTAGGCAGTTTATGCATCATCTCTGCTGGAATAGTAGTCGTTATCATAATCAATGAAAATAAACATTCCCCTATGGATAGAACATTCTCGCCACTGAAAGGGTTAAAGAAGCCTTAAAGAATCATACACAGCCGTGGAAGGCTTAAGAATTTTCAATCAAATCTGGTGGAGTCTTAAACAGTTTCAAACTTCTAAAACTCTCAGCTCTTTCGGTGAAACATACACGTAAATTTCACAGGCATGGGTAAACTGGAATTTAGAAATCATGGGACTTAAAACGAAGGTATTGTAGACCCTTTCTGTCGCAATCCTCAACATCACTGAAAAAATGTTGAAACTTGTTGACCGAGCTCCTTACGATTTGCACCCCAGGAATTTAATTGTCAAGCCGCGATTGCCCATGTGTCTCAGTACCTGTTAATTTTTATACATTTTTAAATCGACTGAGCTTCGCTGATCCTATGAAGAAAATAGTTGTTATTAAACTTATAGATTTACAGAAAGAGGAAGAAGAAAAAACAAAAAAGTAAATAAATAGTGTAACTCTCTATCATCAAAAGTTGGTTAGAACACACGGTTCACGAGATACAAAATGTTCCAAGATAACTGACTTTACTTACTGTAAGGACCCCGGGCCCCGACTCAATGGATAAATACAAACTAAGCTCAACTAAGCTCAACTTCGAACTCAATCGTAATTTTATTGTTCAGTTATGAAAAGATAATCATACAATTTCAGCTTGTTAGATTAATTACAATCGACTAGAGCGTCAATCAATGTCATTTCTTCCCAAAATGTATTTTGCTCTCTCTCACTTTCCCTTAATGGTGCGATTAGGCCCATTTTCGAACTAGATCTTCATTGGGTCATTGCAGACACATCCAAACCTCCGCTTCCTAACTCGGTTATAACTTCCCCATGGTTGAGGTCAAATCAATCAAACCAAAAAGTAAAATTATAATAAACATTGAGTCGATGATATAAAACCAACTTTGTTTGCCAAAGAAACCACAACTTTTGAACTCCCTCCCCGTTCACAATGCTTCTAAGGCAGTTATAAAGAATACGTACACTTGTAACGAAAAACTAAGTCTGCAATAATTTTTTCTTGAAACACCTTCTTCGTTAGCAAAAACTAAATAAGGCGGAGCTATTTGGCCCAATGGGTGAGAGAGGCAGCTCGGCTTCAATTCTCGAGAATTTTCAGTTCGTTAGCATGCTCGATTGATCAACTGGATTAAATTTCAGCTTTCCGCGAACTGTTGCTTTTATTTTTCCTAACTTGATTGAACTCAGTTGTATAGAATTATTTAAATCCAACGTCGTTATTCTCAACAAACTTCCCAGTCCTTCACGAAAGAAACACAAATACTCGATAAACCGTACGCCAAAATCGTGAAAGCAGTTCTCGAGTCTTTTCTGAGGGGGAAGGGCAGTTTTTGATGTACAGGTCCAGGAGTAATTTCGGGCATCTATCGTCTACATCATATTGTTTTGTCTCAGAGACATTTTCGCGGATCTTGTAGTCATATAAGTTTTTCTAAAAAGGCGGACAGAGGTTGTTACTATAACATGGGAAGACATGTATTTTCTTTGTATTCTGTTTTTAGGTTGTGCCAATTCACTTTTTTGTTTCTGTTGTCCATAGCGCTTTTAGCTATTACGCCATCTTCAGTGGAGTTCCTGTTGTCCATAGCACTTTAGGCTGTTAGGCCATCTTCAGTGAAGTTTCATGGACAACAGAAACAAAAAAGTGAATTGGCACACCTTAAAAACAGAATATTACCAAGGTCACTCACACTCCAACATAGGCACTAATCTTTTGTGTAATTTCATAACTTCATCTTTGTATTGAAGGGTGAGGGGGCAGCAAAAATTTTATTAGAAGTCTGAATTCTCTTCTCCACAGATTACTATCTCAGTGCGTCGCAGTTTCACTGCACATATTAGTAGTGAGAGCGTCAATTGGTAACACATTTTGGTCCTCATGATCTTCAATTCCAGAAGGCATCACAGCACACTCTGGCTTTTAGCCGACCTGTGTCATCTTTCAGTTAATATTTCACCGAACATAAAGGTCACTTCAGCACAATTGGATGGCCATCATTATCAGTCCCAAGGGGACATAATTCTGATCTTTAACTATCGTGTATTTTTCCTTCAGTTAATATTTACTGTACATTTTAAAACACCATTGGGTTAGGATTCGAATATGTATAAGGGTGGTACGCATCGATGAAAAATTTGGGAACAAAGCATTCGGGAAAATATCGTTAAAAATGGACATTCAGGAAAATGGCTATTTGGAAAATGTCCGAGCAATTACTCAAAGAGTTCCCACCCATTTTCAGGAATGGAGATTTTCTCAAATACTTTATTCCAAATTTCTTAAATGACGCGTGCCACCCTTGTATATACAAAGTTAGTCGGTTTTTCTTCCGCCATAGGAAAACTAGCATTTCGCGAAACCAAGTGCACGTTGTTTCGCCAGGCGAGCGGTCTCTTCGACAAAAATTTCATGGGAAATATGCGGGAAAAACCCGATGACTTTTGAAGAATTTTATCAAGAATCTTCAGGAAACATTTTCTAAATCTCCGAAGAATTTCATCGGAAATCTTTCCAATGTTTTTCAAAGAATTTCCTCGGAAATCTTCGGGAAATTTTCCGATAATTTTTAAAGAATGGCATCGGAAATTTTTGGAAAACAACTTTGATAATTTCCGAAGAATCTCATCGAAAATTTTTAGAAAAAATTTCCAATGTTTCCCAAGAAAGTTGTTTCTGAAGAAAACCTTCAAGAATCATTAAAGGTACTTCTCAATGATTTTCGATAAAATCCTTTGGAATAATCGCAGAGTTTTCCTAAAATTTCCCACAAATTTCTCCTGAGATCATCGGACAATGATTTTCAAACCGTCCGATAAAATTCATCGGAAAATTTACCATTAATATTTTCGATAAAGTTCATCGGAAATAATCTTTGAAAATCAAATTAATCGTCTCGAATATTTTTCGTGAATTTCCTTGGAAATAATCGAAGGTTTTTTCTGAAGATTTTCGGTACAATTCTTCAAAACTCTTGGTGTTATTCCCCGAGGTCTTTCAATAAATTCCTCGAAAAATTATCAGGAAATTTTCTCGAAGAATTTTAATGAAATTTGTTGGAAAACAACGGAGATTCTTTTTCTAAAGATTTCCAAAATTATTGGAAATTTTTTCCGAAAATGTACAATGAAATCGGTTAAAAATCATCAGAGATTTTTCCCGAAGATTTACGATGAACATCGAACATTTTCCCGGAAGATTTTTGATGAAATTCATCAGAAACCACTGGAGTTTTTCTCCGAATATTTCCTAAGAAATTCTTCAAAAATCGTCAAGAAATTTTCTCGAAGAATGCTGATAAACTTTCTTGGAAAACATTAGAATTTTTTTTAATTTTCGATGAGATTCTTCGGAAATTATCGGAGTTTCTTCCGAAAATTTCCGATACAATTCTTTAAAAATTATCGGAAAATTTTCCCGAAGATTTTCGAGGAAATTCTTTGGAAAACACTGGACTTTTTTCTGAATATTTCCGATGAAATTCTCCGGAAATCACATTTTTTTCTCCAATATTTCTGATTAATTCCTAAGAATTATTGTAGTTCTCTGAATATTTTTGACGAAAATCCCTAAAAGCATCGAAATATTTTCTAAGGATATCCTTCCAAAATCATCAGAGATTCTTCTCGACGATTCTTGATAAAAATTGTTTGGAATCATTGAAAAGATTTTTCCTAAAATTTCTGACAAAATTCACCTGAAATCATTGAAGATATTTCTCGATGATGTCCGATGAAATTCTTCGAAAATTATCACACAGTTTTCCTGTATAGATTTTTATCGAAGATTTCTGATGAAATTTTTCCTGAAGATTCTTGATAAAATTCTTCAAAAGCCATCGCAGTTTTCCCCGCATATTTCCCATGAGATTTTTGTCAAAGAGACCGCTCGCCTGGCGAAACAACGTGCACCTGGTTTCGCGAAAAACTAGTTTTCCTACGGTGTAAGGAAAACCGACTAACCCTGTATACTGAAAGAAAAATACAGTATGGCTAAACGACAGACTATGCCGTAATACCCCCTGGAATTGAAAATCATGAGGGCCAAAATGGGAAGCCGTCATTTTGACACAATTGTTTCGACGCCGTTCATTTTGATGCCGTCTATTTTGGCGCTGAAAGAAGAGATTCACTTTGACGCTGGAAAAACAGGTTCATTCTGATGCCAAAGAAAAATAAAAGTAATGCGTGTGGCGTGCGTGTGACAAAATCTTCATGTTGTTACCTGTACATAAAATCATGCCGGTGCAAGATAAAGACTTCATTTGATGTTGATTTGATTATTCAACACAGCATAGAATGTGCGAGCTAGGTGTTCATTTGTGTATTTTTTATGAATAAAAGAATAATACCTCCCTTTCCTTTGAAAAGTCGGTAAAAAGAGTTTTATAAAAAGTCAATATGGTAATGATAAGTTTTGCAAATGTGGATTTGTATACTTGTTTGATAAACTTAGCAAAGATGGGGTGATTAGGTCTTGAAAATAATTATGTATTTTAATCTTTGGGGGGAAAATGAACTTAATGAGCATGTATGTTTTTAAAGCAGACTCGTATTTGGCATTATGAAAAGAAAGCCTTCTGCAAGGCACCCGTACACGAAATTGGAGGAAAAGTAATTTTCAAGTTATATAATCACACTGAACATTCTCCAAACCCAGCTTGTGGAATACAATGATGCTGAAGGCGGTAGGGAACGAATATCAAAACGGAGGCAATATAAGGAATCCGCCAAAAGGATTTTGAGAATAGTGCAACAGTACTCAGATCGACTCTTGATAGGGACGTACCAAAGTTTTTACTGGGGGGGGGGGGGGATTGTGAAAGTCCCAACTGACTCAACTCAGACTTTCCCAGTATCAAAACAAAAAACAAAAAAAAATTTTAAATTTTAAACTTGGATTTTCCCAACTCGCCTGACTGAAATGGTAAATTTTCCAACTGCTGAGTGAAAAATTCCTACATGGGGGAGGTTTGCCACATGTGGAATGGAGTACAATTTGTAGCGTCCTCAAATGGAATTAACTAGTTTTTTCCCATATTTTCGGCGTCGAAATGATTAAATTTTTTCTTGCGTCGAAATGAACGGCTTCGAAACGTCCGCGCCCAAATAAATACACCCAAAATGTGACACCAACTGATGCTCTCACTACTCATTTTACTGAGTCAAGAGGCTGGAGATTATTTTTAACTGTCGCCTAGGAAGCGTTATAGGCCAGGACTCCTTATCGCTTCGAGCAATTAAATTAAACAAACCGTCATACTTACTCCATTCTTCAATTTGATTCCATTTCGTCGATTTATCCGATTAATCAATTGAAATCATGAAACAAAGAAAAACACGACACCATTAGGTCAAATGCTTAAACTCTGCTTTCTTACTTATAATTAGCTATACATAAACTAAGGCAGAAATATTCGACAACTTTCTCAGATATCGATATACGAGTACTTCTCCAGAACTGATTGAATACGCGTTCACGATATAAAAATGACGGACGCCGTACGTGAAAGAAAACTATCGTCTTTCCTAAATCAATCCAAAAGAAATGAATCAATATTCTCAACACGTTAAACGAATACATGTCCCGAAAAACGAGACCTAAACTCCAATCTCGATACGTTCTCATGTAAAATTAATTTCCTCCTTCAATCACAGATTTACTTTTTCTTTTTTTATTTATTTATCTATCTATATAGCTTCATTTTTTCCTTTAAAGACACAGAGATTCTCATAAACTGATTTCGACGTGACACCAAAATTAATAACACAAAACGAATAAAAACTGGTACAAAAAAAAAAGTATAAAACAAAAATAGTATAAACTGTTTCCTAATTATCATAATATAGACAACCCTTCCGCTCCTCGTGAGCAACCGTATCGAACCAGTTTAAAAACTTATACATAATTCATAATAGCGGGCGCATTTTGTTTTAATAATATTATAATTACGGATCTTAACGAGCGCATTCCACACGACCGCTCGAAACTAATTATAGTATTTTTCATACACAAAATTAGCATACATTACACTCGTGTAGGATCGTTTCTCTTTCCTTGTTTTTCCACAATGCGATTATATTATATTTATACGCACTCGTTCTATGAAATTCTGGAGGAGGCAAACACACTGTCTACAGATACCTATGTACCAATAATATATAGAAGAAAAATAATGCATATGAACTAAAAAGAAGTTACGGTACACGATTCCTAAAACGGAGGTTCGATTTTTCTGTGTATTGATTTCCGATACAAGAAAAAAGCAATCTCATACGGCCAAGACATATCAAAGTGACTTTACTGTGGAACTGGAAAGAAGAGGGTGATTCTACGCCCCCACCCCCATAAAACAATGATTTGGCCACCTACAAATCAAGGTTCATATAACTAGAGAAGGTTGGCTCATTCGGGTAGGCAACCCGCAACAATTCTTCCTGTCTCACCCGCGCTGGGAAAATTGAATTTTTGCTGTAGACGGTTCTTTCTTTTTTTAACGATAGCCAATTGAATATTGTGCGTCGTAAAAATAATGGAAAAATTTGTTGAAGGCATCAATTGAGGACCTGACTTCCAAAACGCGCTTCGTCCAAAAAACGAAATGTTGGGAAATCGAAAAAAACATTCTGACTTGCGAACGATGAGTGGTAACACTGATTCAATTGCGAGGATGGGAAGAGAAGGGGTCAATGATAATACCACCCAAGTATGAAAGTTAGCGTGCGAACAGTCTTCGAGCTACGGGAGTGCAAAGTGGGGGAAGTCGCGGACTTAGCTCGTTTTGGCAGACCATGTCATACTTGTAAAAATTGAAATTCGTACATCTTGACCTAGAAACTGTCGAAAATTGGAAGATACAGCTTAGAGACGACCATTCCGGTGAACGAGGCACACGTGAACAATGCCCCCTCCCTGCACCCTTCAGATATCCTTGTAACCGCCTCCCCCCGCGCCCCGAATAGGAAAAAGCAAGTATGACTTACAGTCGTAAGAGGCTTATATTCATTAAGAAAAAACAAGTAAGTCAATATTGTAAAAAAAAACGAAAGAAAAGTTTAGCTGGCTCTAAGTCGTGATACTCGTGAAATCGTGAAACCAACTCTGAAAGGAGCCTTTTGACTTCCTCCACTAGATTGCGCTAAAAACTCAAGTTTCGATTTTTTGAACTAAACGCGTTTTGGAAGTCAGGCCCTCAATTATGAGTAAAGATCGAAAAAAAAAATTTTTGACTTTCCAAACGCATCTCGTGGTCGTGACGTCGTCACAAAATTTAGTATACAGTAGGACCTCGGTTATCCAAACTCCCACTATCCGAATCACCGCATTATCCGGATAGCCAAAAATGGTTCCCTACTATCCAGACTCCTCATAATCCGGCCATTTTCCGTATTACGATTTGTACGTAGTTACGTAACTGGGTAAAGAATCAAAACTCACATTTGCCATTTTCAGTGGCGTAGCCAGGATTTTTCCAAGGAGGGGGATCAGCAAAATTTTGGGCGGGGGCGGGGGTACACCTAACATGAACTTTATGTTTTTACATTGACGTATCAGTATGGTGTGCTTTTCAACTTCAATTATGTACCTGGATTTAAATTTCATTTCGCGCATTTACTGTGACACTGCCAGCATATTAAAAAAGTCTCATCTCAAGGGAGGATTCATCCCCCTAATCCTCCCCCTTGGCTACGCCACTGGCCATTTTACTTCAATGGCGCAAATAGGCAAAATACTGTACACGGGTGCAGGAATATCTTTACTGCGCCTGTGAATGTGCATGCAAGAAAGATATTCCTGCACCCGTGTACAGTATTTTGCCTATTTGCGCCCTTGAAGTAAAATGGCAAATGTGAGTTTTGATTCTTTACCCTTCCGCTGACGGTTTGTGGGGGGAAATTTTCGGTGCAAGACCCGGCAAAAGAGTTGGAGGAATTTAAACTCAAATTTCATCGTATTATCAGATGCATAGAGCTGGTTAGAAACCAAATTCTTAACGCTGATGTAACAAGTCTGAATTTTTGTATGCTACCTCAGAAAAATCTCGTTTCGCAGTCAAAAGCTGCTGCTCGTAGCTATAAAAAATCAAAAGCATGCAGCAATGTGACAGCGAGTTACAAGCAGAAATTAATAGTCATCGGAAAATCAAAGAATCCGAGAGCATTCAAGAGAGGGAAAATAAAAGGATCAGAGGTCTTTGTGTGGTATATCGTCATCAAAAGAGTGCATAGGTGGATACGATTTTTTTTTCTTTCTCAACATGGTGTCAACAGAGTTCGTGACAGCTGTAAGTCAATTTTTAAAAACTCAAAGTCTTCCAAAAACCACTGTTCTTCTCTTGGACAATGCTCCTTCATACCCTACTGTCTATCGATTAAGAAATGGTGGTATAAAAGTTTTATACTTCCCAAAAAATACGACCCCAGTCGCCCAATTGATGGACCTGGGGGTTCTCGAATGTATTACCATCAAAAGTCGCTCAGTCGGATGCCTGATAGCGAAGTTTTAAGAGCGAAATTGAAAAAAGTTTATCACCTCGATGTTATAGGACGAGTCTCTCAATCATGAATAGATATTGAAAACATAACCATGGTAAGATCATGGAGAAAGTTGCTCCAGCATCGTGCCATTAATGTGTGGGAAGGAAACATAATTGAAAGTGTTGAGACCAATCGTAAGGAAGTGATGGATCGTGACGAAGGAAGGGAATATGATGAGAACGACCTGATTGCATTACTCAGACGCATTCCCGGTACAGAAAATGTTGGAGGTGCAGACTTCGGAGTGGTTTATGGAAGATGGTAATTTAGAAGGCTGATAGTGATATAATACAACAACTGATGAAAGGAAGTGCCAATGATAAGATGACGAAGTTATGGATCCTCCCTTTTAAAATATATGCTGAAGGATTCGAAGCCCTTCAGAAAGCTTTAACGTACATCGAGAATCAAAGTATGAGGCCACGCTCGCAGACGTAATATACATTAGGAAGAGGAGAGATTTTGCGGCAAGAAAATGTATCATAAATGTTACCCAGAAGTCAATTGAACATTTTTAGAAGAATAAACCAAGTTTTTAAGTCTTATTGTGTATAAACAGCGCATGTAATGTATACGTTATTATGTATCACAAATGTTATACAAAAACAGTTTAAGCATTTCGGATTACCTGTATCTTTCTTTTTGGCATTATTGTACTGTATCCATTATGTACCTATACAAATTTTTCATTTTAATTTATTTTTTTTTTTTAAATAAAGAAGAAATTTTTATTCCATTTTTTCACAGGTATTGTACTTCATTTTGAACCCACTCACTGAATTTGTTATTTGTACTGCAGTGTACTGCGAAAAGGGAGAGAGAAAAAGATCTGTGTTATTCGGATTATCCGGATTACCCCTTGCCCCAATTAGTTTGAATAACCGGGGTCCTACTTTGACTAGAGAACAATGAACAGCTTATATGCGTTACAGTGTCGCCAGTATGAGTAGAGCACCTGGAAACACCCGAGTACTGACATCCACCATTTTGAGTCGCTTGGTGCCCAAAGATTCACAATTCACTACGCGGAACTGGAGCACCTGAAAACAACCGAGTATGGACATCCGCCATCTTGAGTCCAACTGAGCCCGTCGATGCCGAATCCGACTATGCGGAGCTAGCGGAGCGTACCGGGTAGTCAATTCGGCATCGACGGGCACGATTGGACTGAAGATGGCGGATGTCCATACGCGGTTGTTTCCAGGTGCTCTAGCGGAACGTATCACATATCGAATTGTGAATCATCGGGCACCAAGCAACTCAAAATGGTGGGCGTCAGTACTCGGGTGTTTCCAGGTACTCGAGTATGAGTTGTCAAAAATGAGTGAGTTCTAACTAGGCGATGGCCGTTTTGATATCATTGGAGGGGTTACTGATCATTTTCTCTCGATTTAGTCACGAAGCTTCCAAATGGTTGGCATGGTATTCACGGTTAAATTTCTCCATTGTTGGCCACTCTAGAATTTAAAGAGTTGGAAAACGTTGACA
The DNA here is from genome assembly GCA_031841125.1 of Acanthococcus lagerstroemiae. Classification (NCBI taxonomy): domain Eukaryota; kingdom Metazoa; phylum Arthropoda; class Insecta; order Hemiptera; family Eriococcidae; genus Acanthococcus; species Acanthococcus lagerstroemiae. Next base: position 17,226,092 of record CM063106.1, on the reverse strand, counting down.
AAGAAACAGTTAGCAGTACAAGCTGTTCAGGACTCTAAGGGTACCGCTCTCATATTCTAGACAAAAAAACGTCCCAGTACTTAAACAGGCAGACACAATTTAATTTCTATACGTTCTGTACTACTTCTCCTAGGAGTTCTTCCCAGGTACATGATACGTCAGTACCAGATTCTAAGGGACCATTTTTCAGTTTGTCGCGTTGTCTCAAATTCTATCTAAATTTTCATGCGAATTAACATCACAAATTATTCCTGCTACCACGTCAGGGCTGTAACCAACCCACTTGAATTGGGGGAGGGGACAAATTAGAGATAGAAATTGTAGCAACTAAATGGAATAACGATGCATTTTCCGCCAAGTGAACAGATTCTCCTCCGCCAGGAGGGTAAAGCAAGTTACCAGAAGGAGCTGTTCTCCCACTTGCACCTCCCTGGTTATATCCCGTAGTCATTTTCCGAGGAAAAACCGAAATCAACGAAAAGTTTGAGTACGCATTTACATTGTACTCGCCGTGAGATTCGCCTCTAATTCTCCCTCCCCACCCTCGGAACTGATACCATACGAGATTGTTATCGACAGCAAGGTCGCTCCTCGAACCGTTCCGGTCCAGATCGTCCGATTCGAGTATATAAGTTCAACCGTCCGAAAAACTCGTTAGCCTTTCTCGAAATGGCGAATATATATAAAAAATTTTCGTTATTTTCTTTTTGAAATGGCCATCGTTGCCCACTCTGCGTATCATTTGGCTCTGCGTGTCAGCATTCCATTAAGCACACAATATACAATGCAATTTCTAAACACACCGAAAACGGAAACAAATATAGAATCACGGTCTGTGTATTTTTCCGAGCAATAAAATATTTCTATATTTTTTTTTGTCTCTTTTTTTCTTTTCTTTTTTTAAATTTAATCTATCTAATTATAATTACCGTATGGTTTTAAATTACGCGCTAACGAGACCGTATTTTAATTTCTAGATACGTTTTATTGAAGCCCAACTTTGTTGCCGCGAGTTTAATTGTTTTTCATATACGTACAATTACGAAGTATGAAAATGTGGATCTAGATAATTTTAAATTGAACAAATAACCGAGTAATTAATTCGCATCTGGCCGACCATTGCATTTTTCGGCCGCGTGGAAGGTGAATAAACAGGTGGAGGGGAGGTTCGGGCTGGTTGTGAACGCGAAAATGGCCAGTGTGTTTACTATACGTCGTCCATAATATTATACGGTCGAAGTGTGCTATGTGGACGGCGAAGTTCGTGTGTAATTCACGGTGAAGAAAAATGGCAAAGGGAAAACCGTGAGACGATTTACGAGAGACCAATGCGTGGGACGGATTGCGTCTTCGACCTCGCGGATGAGATGGCGAAGTGCTGACGAGGCTGTTTTGCGCCTTCTCAAATGAATCTATGCTCGACGGTCATCCGGCAATACATCCATTATTAAAGAAAGAAAGAAAAATAAAAATAAAATGACCGCGTTACTCGAGGAGGGTCGACAAGAAGGCATGCATCTTGACTCTCGACCATCTTGAACAATCGATACTTTTGTTTTTTATGAAAACTAATAAATAATTATCGACCAGATATCGATCTGTTATCCGCGGCGGATTTACTATTGGGCTATCCTGTCTTGCAGCCCAGGGCGGCAAAATTTCTAAGGCGGCCACTTTGGACAGAAAACAAGAAAACGAAAGGGGAAAATGGAGAAAAAAAAGACGAGAAGAAAAAGTCTGAAAAAAGACTGACGAGAATCGATGTATCATGCCTCGTTAGTTGTACATGCAAATGCTGTTGAGTGGAGCGGCCTACACACGTGAAGAAATTTGCTCGACAAGGTACACAGCCTACAAACGTTCCTTCCGGGTAAACGGAACCCCAGTTGAGCGCTTTTTATGTTTCATACCTAATGTCGGACACACATCCAAAAATTTGTTTAATGCGGTCATTGATATCTTCAATTTGTATGATATTGATGTTCACAACTGTTGCGGCCAAACTTACGATGATGCCAGCAATATGTCCAGCCCGTACAATAAACTTCAAGCAAGATTAAAAGCAGTCAACAAATTAGTTGCTCATGTCCCCCTGTTCTGCGCATTCGTAAAATTTATTTAGTCCGCATGCGGCTGAGTGTTGCTTTGAAGCCTCTCAATTTTTGGCCACGGTGCAAAATATTGTGGGGAATAATCCCGACATTCGAGACAAGCGAAGAAAGATCGACACGTTTCGAGCAGCAGAATAGAAGTTCGAATAATAGCGATAAGGAGTTTCGCCGATAACGCCGGGGTATATAAAGGTCGCTAGCCGTCACCGTATAGTCTAATTTTGAATGCGATAATTCTGTGTTTTCAAAGCGATCTAGAAACTGTTTTTGTGCGTTTGTATTAGTGTGACATTAAAAGTTCTTAGTATGTGTTTTCGTGCGTTTTCGGTGCGAATCTCGTTACATTGGTGTCAGAAGTGGGATTCGACAGTACGCGTCGTGACGATCTTGTTCGGACATTCGTTTGGACATTCGTGTTCTGTGGATTCGGCGTTTCCCGTAAAAGCAGAGAGTGTCATCAAAACTTTCCATCCATGATGGCTCCGAAAAAGTTGTTCGAACTTTTGCAGAGAGAGCTTCGGGAGGAATTGAAGAACTGTGACCTATCGCCATCAGGTTCGAAAGCAGAACTGGTCCAGCGGCTGGAAACCTTCTTGAGAGGTGAACATAAGGATCCAGAAACTTTTGATTTGGATGTGGAACCAGAACCGGAAGACAAAGGGTCGACCACGGCTACTCTTCAGCACCTTATGATGATGTTAAGGGAAATGAGGACCAAACAAGCTCAACAGTCGAAGAAGATAGAAGAACAGTCGCAGGCAATCGTTCAAGGACTGGAGAAAAAGATGGATGAGAAAATTGAGCCTTTGGCCAAGAAGTTAGAAGATCAGAACAAAAGAGTGGCCCAACTAGAAAAAGAGCTGGAGGAACTCCGGACTGGCCGTACTACAATGTCAGTGGTGGTACCTCCAGGTAACCAGCAGCCTACCCAGATGGATTCAGCCGCCGGTGCATCGTCAGTGGAGACTCCAGTCAGTCAACCATGCCAAATGGTTTCAGCTTCAAGTGGTAGTAGCTCAATGAAAGTGAAACCACCGATGTTTGATGGGCAGCATTCATGGGAGACCTACCTGGTTCAGTTTGAGGCAGCGGCTGCAAATAATGGCTGGGATGAGGCGACAAAGGCCACAGCATAGGTCGTCAACCAGCAAAGAGCCGCAGTGTACATGCTGAAGACATGTCCAACCGAGGACCAGAGGAATTTCCAGAAGCTGGTGGAAGCCTTGGAACGCCAATATGGGCAAGCCCATATGAAGCAGCTGCGGAAACGGGAACTGAAGGTCTGGTCACAGAGGCGGGGAGAATCGCTTCAAGCCTTTGAAGCAGAAATAGTTCGTCTTACCAATGCCGCCTACCCACTGCCCTTGGAAGGATTCAGAGAGAAAACTGCGGCTTGGGTCTTTATTGATGGATATTTCAGGACCATTCCCGCTCTCGAATGCTCGAAACTGGTATGTGTTGTATGTAGGCCATTACTTCAGTAAATGGCCTGAAGTATACCCGATGCCAACACAGGACGCTGATGGAGAACTGGATCACACATTATGATGTCCCGCTGGAGCAACACACACACCAGGGGAGGAACGTCGAATCCAAGTTATTCGAAGAAGTATGTCAGCTTGTGGGAATTCAAAAGACGAGAACTACTCCATTGCATCCGCAATCCGACGGCATGGTTAAGCGATTCAACTGGACGCTCACGGAATATCTGGCCAAAGTCGTTGCCGAGTACGAAAGAGACTGGGACCAACACATCCCGTTGTTTCTGTTGGCCTACAGATCAGCCGTCCATGAAAGTACGCAGCACACTCCCACAAAGGTCGTCTTTGGCCGGGAGTTACAATTACCGTGCGATCTGGAGTTTGGAACTCCACCTCAACAGCCGCTACTGGTGGACGAGTTCGTTAGCCAACTAAGAGAAAAGCTCAACTCTACTCATTGCATGGTCCAAAGTCACTTGCAAATTGCTAGCAACCAGATTAAGACTCGCTACAACATCAAAGCCAACGAGGTCGGCTTCCAGGCTGGGGACTGTGTCTGGTTTCACAATCCGCAATGAAAGAGAGGACGGAACCCAAAGCTACAGAGTCATTAGGAAGGACTGTACATCGTACTCAAGCGGATCAACAATGTTGTATACCGGATTTGGAAGCTTGGTGGTAGACGAGCCAAAGTTGTACACCTTGATTGTTTGGCAGTCTGGCATGGTGATCATGAAGAAGATCTGGAGCCTGGCCGGGACGTTCAGGCTTAAGGATGGGGCAGCGTGGCGAATAATCCCAAACATTTGAGATAAGCGAAGAAAGATTGACACGTTTCAAGCAGCAGAATAGAAGTTTGATAATGAAAGTGATAAGGAGTTTCACCGATAACGCCGGGGTATATAAACGCCGCTGGCCGTCACGGTATAGTCTAGTTTTGAATGCGATAATTCTGTGTTTTCAAAGCGATCTAGCTACTGTTTTTGTGCGTTTGTATCAGTGTGACATTAACAGTTCTTAGCATGTTTTTGTGCGTTTTTTGGTGCGAATTTTGTTACAATATTTAAAATTTCTTTTCCGCGTCAACTAAAAGATGGGACGCATTACTGTCTCATTTAGAGAAAGGAAATGTTGTTAAAAGTCTTTCTGCTACTCGATGGGCAGCACAAGCAGATGCTACCTATAGTTTGTAAAAGGAGTATAGAAATATTTTTGCGGCACTGAGAGAGTTTCATGAAGATGAAATCAAAAAGTCTGAAAATCGCTGCAAAGCTGAAGATATTATGAAAACATACAATGTATATTTCTTCAGTAAGTACGGCCTATGTTTACTAGAAGGTCCAGGTATCATGTTCAGTACCTGTAGATCTCGAGCATAATTCTCAAACTGATCTTACATCAATTCCGAGACTACATTTCCTGATTATCCTCAAGGAAATAACGTTTGTAAGTGCATCAAAAAAACAATATGAGGTCGTTTGTATGAAAACTGCACACACTTGGAGCAGAATTCAATAAAAGTATAAGTAAACTGCATACCTACACAACGAAACGAATTTGTAGAGTGAAACTAAACACATGTCTTAACCATCAAGCAGTGTCCAATGTTTTCTAATAGTATGTACACTGCAATCCTAATTGTTGCATTCGGCAGAACCAAATGAAAACGACATCCTACAATGACAACATCGAGCCAGGAGCTCCGGATAACCCCCCTCAAAGTCGACAATAACAATTGGAAGTACTCGCCCGACTTAAATAGTAAATTTTTCCAACTGCTGAGTGAAAAATTCCTACAGAGCGGAAGGGGGGTGTGAGTTGCCCCCTATCCCTCTACTGGTACATCCTTGTGTCCCGTGATATTATCTCAAAGGGTATCTAAGCGAGGATCTCAAGGGGATCTGTGCGGTAGATTCGAGGGGGTCTGAAGAGTGACTTGCTTCTGTGTCACCCTTGGGTTATACCCGTGATACCCTCGGGCAGTAAGAGGGTATCACGCAAATGCAGCGCTGTGATTGGCTGCTGGAATCTGCTGGAGGGGATGTTACAGGGTTTCTTACGGGGATAAGAGGGTTGTCTAGCCGGGGGTATCTCGAGAGTTTCACGCAGCCCAGAAAAGGAACATTGGGGTTTGTGTTTTCCCCTTAAAACAGTTTTTTGGAGATAGATAATGTGCCTTTTAGAAAGAAGCGTTTCATATGCGTATAGGCGGTACTAGTGCATGCAAATGCATTTTTCTGTATTGGGTACATAGCGATGGCGTTTACCATCTTGTTGGCATACGCTAGGTGACTCTCTAATAAAGCACGAGGAATTTATTAGCCGACGGTGATCTTGACTTCACGGCTAGCTTGCAGTAGCTGCACCGTACAGCGGCGAATTAAATTACCAAAAACAGACAACGCTTAATGGCCGCGTCATTTATGGTCACCGCGAAGCTGTAAATCCGATAAAACTATTATACAGCTAACTAATTGTTAGATGTCATGAATTCAGTTTACTGTGTATAGTAAAAACCACTATTTCGACGCGTATAATGTTTACGCAGTACTCAGCAATTATATGATCAACGTCCCGTTGATATTTTAAGGTGCTACGAGTAAAGAGAGGGAAATAGTGCATTCTATACAGAGTGTCCCACTTTTAGAGGACAAGCTAAATAGATGTTAGAGACGTTAGAATACTCATTGAGCGGACAAAAAGCAATGCTAAACTACCCCAAATAACCCTACCCAGGAATGTCGCGCATCGCAGAAACCGCGATCGCCCTGTCCGAAATCGGACATGCTACCTGAAGAAAATAGGTAGGTAGTTGAAAACCCTACTCGTTGGAAAAATTCGGATTCTCCAGGCCCTTCGTACAACCTGGGTCTTAGGGAAGCCCCTTTCCCTCTCTCGCTTGGCCAGTTAGGAAGTTTTTCTAAGGACGATAATAGATAAAACGATGACTAGGCAACGAAAATATGTGTAACTAGTTATTGCCTATCTTCAATACCGAAGGGACTACACTAGTTTGAAAATTCAACCCCCCTCCCAAGAGCTCGACATGCGAGTTTGGCAACAGTTATTCAAAACATTCCTCAGAGTTTTAACTATAAATACGCCTAGTGGCACCTTTGCACCAAAACATGCTGGGCACATTCAACTAGCATCCGGACTATTTTAAAAGAAGCTAACACCGTACATGGATCTAAGAAAGTTAACACAGCCCCCCCCCCATGCGTTTGAAATATGAATGCTTTCTCCATTATTCAGAACTTACAGACATTAAAGTATACATGATGGAGTGAACGCATTCAAGGGCGACACGAAGTAACTTTAATAAGAAAGGGAAGGAGGGAAATTTGCATTTTCCAACTACGAAGTGTTAATTTTTCTGAAGAGCATAGATGTTTTCACAATCAACGAGCCAAAGAAAGTCATATTCTCAGACTTTTTACATGCAGACCGATTATTTTCTGATTGGATCTAATTTCCAAACCGCTAAGGGGACGCTCGTTCTGGTTTCTGGGTCAGCGATAGTGTACGTTATTGAAGTGCTCCGTCATCAAGAAGTATACGATTTTCATAAAAACCCATATTATTCTACCATCGACTTCAAGACTTTCTGCAATGAAGAATTTTCTGCTATTCTTATTTGGAGATGTCTGCTAAAAACTTCACTGCCATTATTTGTCTCCCCAGAGAGCTAACCATACAAAGCCTCAATTCTTCCTACATTTTCCTACGCAAACATAGCTTGATCGAAATGACCTAGTATTGGATGAAAAATTATTCGTGATTTCAAACCACAATGCTTTCATTACGAGGCGTTCAAGATGATAATAAACTACCAAAATAGCGACTCAGGGTTTTTTACATCGGATAAATGACCGATTCAAATCTCCTCAGACACTCAAACTTTCATTTTAAAAGTTCCTTCTCCAGACTACCTTGACCACAGAGACCCGAGTAGTCACAACAGAACAGTTTTCAAAAATCCACTTAAGCACATTTCGCGCCTTTTCGGAACTTTAAAATACTCAACGAAAAGTTAAATTTGCACGACCCTCTTCTAGTTTCATCAAGATGGTCGTATTTCAGCGGCGCGAAACTTCCAAAACTTAGGCGAGTTAAAATTATTACAACCGAGCGAGACGTCTTACCGATCTTATGTTCGCATCTATTTTACAGGAGCCCGCTATTAGCTTCACGATGTCCATGTTCCCGTGTTTAGCTCCCCAGTGTAAAGCGGTCTGGAACAGAACAAGAAAAAATAATTATTATCATTCGCCGCAGACACACATTATGGCATACACACGATCTTACTAAGCAGATAGGTAACCAAGTTATAAGTTGCAACAATCAACCAAAGATGTGCCGAAGTGACTTTGATGTCTGGAAGGAGGGGACGAGTGGGCTACAGTCTTTCTAACCAAAAATGTCGCATTAGCTCGCAAAACGTTCAGATCGACAAGTAAATAAGAAAAAATAAAGGGTCTTCATCCAAAAAATGTTGCAGTTTATGGAGTTCAAATTTTCGAAATCAACAAGTAATAGAAAAAAATCGCCGCGGTTTCAACTTTAACAAATGCATCTATTCTCAGACTTCCTCCCACTATGAAGGTGACTTTGTTAGTTGCCAGAAGGGTCATGAAGAAACCTCCCTCTATTGATTCACGCTGGCAGCAAGAACATGTCTCTGTTTCCCATAACAGACCCATGGAGATATTTGATGAGGTGGCGAAAGGGAATGAGAATCACTAACTCGACAACAAGGATTCCAAATTTCAACAGGACGACATCCTTATTCGAGAAAGGTATGGTATAATGATCAATTTGAGGAAGATACGAAAGACGATCATATCAAAATTATGATGATATATTCCTTAGTCCCTCCCCATTTCATTATTATCTCTTCATGGCTCATTCTGTGCATTCCTTTCCAATTCTTCGGCTCAACCATTCCCACCAGCAATATTAAAAATATTTCTGGATGTCTTGACCTGTCATTTTAACTTTTCTCTTTACAATTATATTCCGATTATCTCATTATTTTTCTGTTCACCTCAATATACGTTCCCATTTCTGGTCTTTTCTATCAACTGTCTCCGATAACACCACCTTTCAAAAGCTTCTATCCCATTTCTTTCTTGCATTCCTATTGTCCAGGACCCACACCCATACAATGCTGTACTCCAACCATTGTAATGTCATCTGCAAACCATATCATTCTATCGGTCTCCCCTAGTAGGTATTTTCACACCTGATTTCGTTTTATTCATTTCTTCGAGTACTTTTTCTATAAATAAGCAAAATAATACTGGTTATGAACAGCAACTTTGTCTCACTCCTTGAATTTTCGCTTCACGCACTTCAACCACTTCATCCTCTATTTGTATTTGAGCTCTTTGATTCATATTACTCTTCTTTCTTTTTATATATTATTTTTCTATAATCAAAATTAATTTAAATAAACTTTTTATTATTTTTATTTTATGAATTAAACTCAGATTTTTTCCATTTTTTACTGAATTCAATCTTTAAATAAATCCATTAATTGAATAAATTTACTTTTATTAAATTTTATTTTAAAAATCCCTACTTTAACTCCTATCTCCTTCAATATTTCGCTAAATTACTTGCTCTCCTTTCTCTAGCTCCAAAATGTCTCTTCACTTTATTATATGCCTCATAGGATTTCTTGATTTTATTTGATCCTCAATTTCCTCACAATCCTGGTTCATCCATTTTTCTTTCACCTTTTAAGCTCTCTCTTTATTTGATTCCTTAAGGACTTATAATTTTCCTTACTTTCCCTTTATCATTGGCTTATTTACGCTTTCTCCTCTCTTCCACCAACTCTAATATGTACTTCACTTTTCATCCATGGTATTTTCCTTTCTATTATTTGTGTAGTTTTCTTCCTTGCAGCCAGATTTATTACTTTTTTTTAGTGCTATCCACTGAGGGACGCACCAAAGAGTTTTCCCAGGGGGGGGGGGGTTAAAATTGCGAAAGTCCAACTGACTCAACTCAGAATCCCGAAGTATCAAAGAAAAAAAAAACTGACACTGACTCAACTCAATTTCCAAGTATCAAAGCAATACAAGAAAAAAAAACTTCTTAATTGGTTGGATTTTCCAACTGGCCTGATTGAAATTTGAAATGGTAAATTTTCCCAACTGCTGAGTGAAAAATTCCTACGGAGGAGGGGGGTTGCTCTCCTATCCCCTATCGGTACGTCCCTGTATCCACTTCCCATCAATATCATTTTCTTCCTTTGATTTACACAATTCTTTCCTTACGTATTTTCGGAATTCTTCTCATTTTTTTAAAAACCTCTTTCAGTAACTTCAAATTTTATTTTGTTTGCACTTTTTCCTGATTCATCATTGTACATTTAAACCCACTTCTCATTACTTACAGGGCTGCGGGGCTGCTACTTTTTTTCAAACATGATTTTCCAAAACTTTTTCAGGTTTTCTAGATATATTTTTCTATGACTTTCGAGTGGGGAAGGAGTTATGGATTTTGACAAGACTTTTTTTCCTCTCGTAATCCTGATCACAACGACAACAAGAAAAAAGCACATGACTCTAATATTTTCTAAAGTGGGGAAACTTTTTACATTTTTAAGTGTGATTATTCACTGACAATAAATTTTGGTTAGAGAATAAAAATTCCACAAATCGGATGGAAATTCCATAACTTTTCCATGTTTTACAGGCTTTCAAGAAAGTGGCAAGCCGGTACTACTAAATTATGATCACTATCTACATCCGCTCCGAATATGTCTCATAATCGAATGTTTGATTTTTACATCTTCTTCTCATCTTAATATATAATCTATTTGATATTATCTTTCATCTCTTGGGCTTTTCCAAGTGTATTTTTTTCTCATGATTTTTACAGAGAGTGTTTGTCTTAACTAATATTTTTCACAAAATTTGACGAGCTTGAACATTCTATCATTTCGCTCTCCTACACCATGCTTTCCGCATACCCCTTCATCTTTTCTTCCACCTATTCAGGCGTTTCAATCTTTCATTATAATTAAATTTTCCATTCACTTCACCTTACTTAGAACTTTATCAATTTCTTCATAAAATGTTTCTACTTCTTCTTCACTACTTTCTGTTAGCATATAAACTTGCACTATCGCCAAACATACTGGTTTAGCTGAAATTCTCACCATCAATATTCCCTGGCTATGTTGGGTATAACTTTGCACTCTAGTCCCTATAGTCTTATTCATAATAATACCTACGCCTCTTTGCACTCTTTCGCTGCTGTATTAATTATTCTATAATCCCCCGTCCAGAAATCATTTACTCCTGGCCATCTCATTTCACTAATTCCTATTATACCTAACTTAACGGTTTTCATCTCTTCTTCAAGTTTTTTCATTTGCCTACCTCATTCAATGTCCTTACATGCCATGTCCCTATTCTCAATTCTGATAGTTTCTTACTTGGTAGTCTCCACCCGGACATCCGAATAGGAGACTTTTCACGTCCGGAATCATTATTTACATTTTGAGTTGCCATCATATTTATGACAGCGGAGGAGACGCATCTCCAGGGGAAAATACTAATGTAGTTTTCCCTTGCTTTCATCAGAGTTTATCTGTCGGAGTTTTTCTTCCCCTATGTGCTTTAAATTCTTCTTTAAGCCCCCTCACCACGCTAAGGTAGCAAACATAGAGTAGGAAAATTCAAATAGTTAAAGGCAAAACTGTCAGAGTTTAGCGAAAACCGATAGTTACCGCTTCAAAACTCAATTTACCTTAATCACAGCCGGTTTTAAGGGGGAGGATATGGAGAATAAGCTTATGTAGTTTTCTTCTGAGAAATTCTTCGGAAAATTGGAGAAATGTACTTTACTTCGCACGCAAATGTTTCTTCCATCACTTTTAAAGACCATCGCCAAGAAATCCACTCCCTCCCCCATAAAAAATTCTGGTACCAAGCCTGATCCCCTAAAAATTAACGACAAACTGGGGACCACATACGTCATGAAGTTTTCGACAATCTATCGAACGAGAATTACACCGGCTTCAATTTTTTGTACTTTCAGGATTACTGGTATCCCGGGACACCTTCTAATATGGAGACGTTGCGGTTGAAACTTGCTGCACAATTATAACGACCGCAGTGAAGTATCCAACAACGGATAATTAAACTTCGTTCAACCAACACGATCCGTTCGTTCGCCATTTTCTCTCGACCAATGGCTATATCCATAATTTACGTGTTGGCGTACAACTTTACTTTCACATCGCTTACTCGTCATTTCACGTCAAAAAGAGAGTATACGAGTGTACAGTTTACGCCCACTGGCACTCAAGGGGAACGATTCTGTCACTTCATATTTACGTGTGCTAACCAACCAAGTTTCAAAATAAATTGACGAGCTGGAAAACATGAAAAAGAGAATCGTTATGGTGTCATTCGATAGCAGCATCGATAGCATCAATCAACAGGTCAAGACTACAGAAAAACAAAAATTATATCTGTTGCGAAGAACCACATTAATCGGAAACAAGTTGAATGTCGGATCGGAAAACAGAATTTGTGTACAATGGATCATAGGCCGGGAGGGAGCAAGGAGGCCACGAGCCCCCTCAGGATTTACAAGGACGAGCTGTGCTGCCTTACGATTTTTCATATTTTTCCTCCCTTTTCTTAATTATTCTATACTAAGGTCTTAATACTGTCTCGATGAGCCCATCTGCTGCTTTTCAACATGTATCTACAGTCTCAAAACAGCGACAAAAATATTTGAAATAATAAAATACTGAACTATAAGCAAGGCAGGATGCTGATTTATTGAGCTTAACCCTTTCAATTATTTTTATTATTATTTTAACACAGGTTTGAAAATGCTATAAGTACATTTCATATTCTTTTTGAAAACCCTAATACAGAAGACAATTTTTCTGTACTTCTACTCTAAGTGTTTAAAATTTCAAGATAGTAAAAAAAATTTCATTATTAACTTATATCAAAACTTGAAGAGAATTTGATCCACTGTATGACCTTTCGAGTCTTGGAACTATTATAGGAAATATATTCTCCAGTGTTTCAATATTATAACCACTCGTGATTTCTTACTAAGAAATTCAAGTCGATAATATATTATTTTGAGAATTTTGAACAGGAAGTCCTCACCCGGTCCCGAACAAGAAAATTTTCTTAATGTTCTCCGGAACATAACAGGGACTCCATGACTCCCGAAATGACGATATTCGTCAGTGCAATATTTAGGTAACTATAATTCATTTTACACCACAAAATTCAGATTAGAGAAACACTTTCGAGATGTAAAAATCTTTAAAATATTCCCAACAGCCGAAGCAGGAAATGTCTGACAGAAGAATCCTCTAGTTCAAAATATGAGTCAGGGTGGTTTTTAGTTTCACCTTGATAGAAGAAAACGTCATTAAATCGGTTCCAAATATTAATAAAAAATGCTGTGCCAAGTTTGAGCAAAATCGGTAAAAGGTAACGACCCCCTCTCTCTGAGTCCAGAAATTATTATTTGTTCATTAAGTAATAATCAGGGACGTACCGATAGGGGGCAGCGGGGTAACCCCCCCATGAATTTTTCACTCGGCAGTTGGGAAAATTTATCATTTCAGTCAGACGAGTTGGGAAAATGCAACAAGTTGAAAGGTTTTTCCTGCTTTTTTTTTTGCTTTGATACTTGGGAATTGAGTTGAGAAGTTGGGAAAACCCAACAAGTCAAAAGAAAAGGTTTTTCCTCTTTTGCTTTGATACTTAGGAATTTTCAGTTGAGTCAGTTGAAAAAATCCAATAGGTCAATACTTTTTTTTTTTTTTTTTTGTTTTGATTGATATATGGGAATTCTGAGTTAAGTCAGTTGGGACTTTCACAATTGTTACTCCCCCCCCCCCCAGGAAAAACTCTTCTGTACGTCCCTGGTAATAATAATAATATATTTATGCTCAGTACAGTTATAATTTTTTCACAAATTAGCGTTTCCAAGGCCGCCGAATAGATTCCTGACATCCATTGCCCAAAAATAGTGTTTCTCTCCGTATAGAACCAGCTTTGAAGGACGTCCTAGTATGATCTTCCGAAGAAATAGGGGGAGAATGTGTACTGTCTTTTTGTAGGAAATTTGATGAGCTTGAAGTTTCATGGCTCTTTTGCATTTACGACCATAGTAAACAAGTTTGTCGCCAGAAGTAGCTTTTTTAAGGTTAGGCAGGAGAATATTCTTGAGAGAAAATGCTTCTAGAAAATAAGCATCAACTGACAGTATTCTCAGACTCAAATTACACAAAATATTCTCAAAAAACAGAACTTTCTGAATCATGAATATTCGAGAACACTGTCAGCATTTTCGAGTATTTTTCTGTTTTTTCACCTATTTGGATTTCTGTACTACCCATTTTCTGTCACGACATCAGGATTCATTCAGAAAGTCACAATATGATGGCTCACTCTCCAAAAACTGAGAATATTTTGTTACCAACAAACTCTGAACTCGAACTTTCGATTTATTTGTTCAGTTTTTCCATGGTGGTAGTGAGGTGGGAATTATTTTGAGGGTTACACAATAACATTCATAACAAATTCTACCAGTTCAATTTGAACGGAAAAAGAATAACGAAATGCCCATTGTCGGGGATGTTACCACCTTGGCTCAATACCTACTTGTTATATGTATTTTTCTAAATTTTTGTTTCAGCTTGTTTTTTTTTTCCAAATTCAAAAAGATTAGACGTATAGGTTAAGAAGTTCAATCCAAAAAGGATGGTGTAGATTTCTGTTACCAGGGATTTCAGTCCATTGTCGTAGTCAACCTTTAACTGGTGTAAGAATACGTGCCTTGTACATTGATTAGGATAACAAATAGCAATAGTAGTACAGTTTTGATCCCTGAACACGACCCACGGACTAGATCGTAGTCACTGGAGCATATGATAGCACAATTTTCAAAAATTTCTGGGAAAAGGAAATTCTTGGAGCTGTTCTGTCCGTTGTCGTAGATATCAGTGCTTTCGCTATGGACAAGATGTCTACCGTCGTGGACAAAAGTCGTCCCTCTCCCTAAATTGTTATGCTCTTGCTCTTTAAACTTGCAGAGTATTCTATAGTACATATAAACTAAGTAGTATGAGGGGGAGGGGACTCACAAAAAAGAAATGCCACCTTAAAACTTTCAATTTTAGGAGGATGACCAGGTTATTAATGATTCGAATTAATCGTTTAATTTGGTATTTCGCAATGTTATCAGTTATTGTTTTCAATAGAAAAGTTTTCTCCTCTTCTTACTGAAGTTTCCTGAGAGATGTCTTCGTTTAAAATTCCTATTTTCACAAATCAAGGTAGCCAGTAAATTTCAAAATAACAGCCGATAACTGAAAACTGATTAATAACACTGCTAATCACGTTTTTCAAATTGCGAGAAAACAGAAATGTACCGATAGGGGGAGGGGGAACCTCCCCCCATGACATTTTTTACTAGGTAGTTGAGAAAATTTACCATTTTAGTCAGCCGAAGTTGGGAAATTTCGGTAGCGTTAGAAAAATCCAACAAGTCAACAGCTTTTTTCCTGCTTTGATTGATACTTGGGAATTTTGAGTTGAGAAGTTTGAGAAGTTTGAGAAGTTAGAAAAATCCAACAAGTCAAGAGCTTTTTTATTTATTTATTGCATTGACACTTGGGAATTTTGAAGTTGAATCAGTTGGGACTTTCCACACACTCCCCCCCCCCCAAGGGAAATACTCTTCGGTGCGTCCCTGCGAGAAAAGATTATGCTCCAACACTTGCCAACCTTATATTTGCTTCCTTTGATCCACAATTGGGAGGGACATCCAGGGATTATAAACTAGTAACCAGGATTGTGTTAAAATGATACACCCCAAATTTCAGCTTGACAGCTCTCTTTTCCATTTTGTGGCAAATATCAATGAGAATCGTTATGGATACGTGTTGACACTTAAAGCAAGTTATTGATCAATATCGATATGTAAAGTTCTCGAAAAGGATCTTTCTGTATCAATAATTCCAATAATTTTGTCTCAGCAAGGAGGAAAAAAAAAAAAAAAGGTTTTACGAGAGAGACATTTGGAATTTCGGCTTCTTTCGAGCACCACTGATCAATTTTGGCTGATTTTCGTCCGTTTTCGGATGCATTTTTGAGAACCTTTTCAGACATTTTGATCGTA
The DNA here is from genome assembly GCA_031841125.1 of Acanthococcus lagerstroemiae. Classification (NCBI taxonomy): domain Eukaryota; kingdom Metazoa; phylum Arthropoda; class Insecta; order Hemiptera; family Eriococcidae; genus Acanthococcus; species Acanthococcus lagerstroemiae. The sequence continues at coordinate 17,210,317 of CM063106.1, read as the reverse complement.
TTATTCAAGTATCAATACACTTCAAATTCATATAGATACGTCGCGATTATCCTGCTTATCGACAAGCATCGGTGTATCACGAATCGCTGTCTTCGCGACAGTTCTACCCCCTTCATAGACCGCTGTAGCACCCCCTCTCCCCCAAAACATACAAACCTGAGTATTATTTTTTAAATCTTAGTGATTAAGCGAAATAATTTAAGAAGTTAATTTCCAACAAGTCTAAGCTAAAAATTACCAGTCAACTATTTTACTTTTTTGTACGAAATTCACCCCCTTCCTTTGGTTCAGCCCCATCCCAGAGGTAATTTCTGGTTGCGCCTATAGCCCCCTTGTGTGACCGCAGACACGGTAATCACCACCTTCTTCGCGAAGCTAATGACTCGTTCTTCTTCGGTAATATTAAATACTCCGTATCGGCGGGAACATCTCCATGAAAGCGAGAAAGTCGGTCGGATGACGGATACAAAGGTCTGGAAAGGTTGACACGCGTTCTTGTAATAGTACACAAACGAACGTTTTACTCCCAAAATATTAATTTTCCGAAGCGTTCGCGTTGGTATTCGGCAGTGTAAGGGGTTATGTAAAAGACAAGGAGAGTACATCACACAGGAAGTCAATTCCGATAGCTCGTAAATTATGTAATGAGGGACAAGACTTGTCAACACTTCGCATTCCTCGGCGGAGACAATCCGAGTGATAAATGCTGGGCGATGTCCTAGTCCGACCGAACGCATTCCCGCGAGATGAAACGTCTCATCGAGTTGATGATCTGCTGAGAAAATATAAACTAAACGAAAACGCCCTTCGTGAAGAAGGGCGGAGGAGGGAGGGAGGCGAAGGTGAAGACAGAAATTCGACTTCGATTATCATTAAAACGAAGCGTTATACACCGATGGATGGCGCTGAGGCCCCTAAGCGCTTCCTTTTTCCCTTCACAAGTGTCTCAAGACTATCACTGTTGTACACGTAGCTGATTCTACTCATCAGGGCTGATTTACATGTACCTACTGTACCGAACCCCCTCTACATGCGTCGTTGGCGCGGCGAGGGGGCTTAAAAATGAACTAAAGGCACATAGGAGAAGGACAACTGCGACAGATAAACCCTGATGAAAGCAAAAGGAAACTAGTATTGTCTCCTGGACTCCATCACCACAATTATGATGGCAACTCACAAAGTAAATGAATTCCGGATGCAAAATATCTCTATTCGGATGTCCGGGCCCTGGAGGCTACCTAGTGAGAAACTATCAGAATTGAGAATAGGGACATGGAATATAAGGACATTGAATGAGGTGGGCAAGTAATAAAATTTAAAGAGATGAAAAAATTAAAATTGGATATAGTTGAAATTAGTAAAGTGAGACAGCCAGAATAAGATGATTTTTGTACGGGGGAGTACATAATAATTAATACAGAAACGAAAATAGAGCAAATAGGTGCAGATATAATTATGAATAAGACTGTAAGGAATAGAGGGCAAAGTTATACTCAACGTAGTGAGGGAATATTAATTGTGAGAGTTGCAGCTGAACCAGTATCCTTACTGATGGTCCAAGTTTATATGCTTATAGTAAAGAAGTAGAAAAAATTTATGAAGAAACTGATGAAGCAAGGTAAAAGGAGAAGAAAATTTAATCATAATGGGAGATTGGAACGCCAGAATAGGAGGAAGAAAAGAAGAAGATAGGAAGCGTATGGTTTAGTAGAGCCAAATAGAGAGGATCGAGGCTCATATAATTTTGCGAAGAATATAAATTAGTTATTAAAAACACTCTCTTTCAAAATCATGAGAGAAGAACAAACGCTTAGGAAAGTCCAAGAGATGAAAGAAGAAATCAAACAGAATATATTGTGACCAGAAGGAGATATAAAAATCAAATATTGGGTTGTAAGACATACGCAGGAACGGATGTAGACAGTGACCACTATGTATAGTAGTGATGACAAGTAAGTTCGAATTTAAAAAGATGAATAAGAAAAAAGTACAAGCAAAACGATATTTGGAGTTATTAAAAGAGGTAAAGAAAAGAGAAGAATATACAATAAAAAGTAACGAATGAACTTTGTAAATCAAGGGAAGAAAATAATACTGAAGAAGAGTGGATGCTCAACAAAAATAAAATAAATATGACAAGAAGAGAAGAATAAGGTCCTCAAATAATAGCAAGGAGAAAACCACAGATGAAAAATGAAAATTAGAGTTAATGGAAGAAAGAAAAAAGTATAAATAAGCCAACGGTAGAGAAAGTAAAGACAAATATGTATATAAGGCTTCAAGAAATAAAGTACAGAGAGAATGTAAGAAGGCCAAAGTAGAATGGATAAATCAGAATAGTGAGGAAATTGTGGAGCACATGAAAGCAGGAAACACCGATCAGGCATATAATAGAGTAAAAAGATATTTTGGGGCATGAAGAAGGAGAACAAATAATTTAGCGGTTAACTAAGAAAATTATTAGACTCTAAAAATGACAAAGTAAAAAGATGGGTGAGTTATGCTGAAAAACTTTATAAGAATGAAGCAGGTATGAGTAAATGTATGGAAAGTGCAGATGGCGGGAAGATGAAAAAGGAGGAGAGATCCTATTTTGAAATCAGAATTTGCTAAGGCTCTGAAAGAGATGAAAACAGGTAAAGCAGAAGTTATGAAATTGCTAGTGAGTTATCGAAGAATGTAGGAAAAGTAGTGGGGGAAAAATATCAGGGAAAAACGCCAAATCCCATGAGTTAATTTGCATAATGTATGAGGAAAGAGAAATGCCAATAGATTTCCAAAAAAGCAGTGTAATTATGATCCATAAAAAAGCAGGAACAAGTAAATGTAGAAGTTGTAGTACTATAAGTTTACATTCATATGCATCAAAGATTCTAGCAAAGATAATAAATAATACGAGAATACAAAATAAAACGGAAGAACGCGTGGAGAAGATCAGTTTAGATTCAGAAAAGGTAGAGGAACTAGGGAAGCACTTTTATGTTTAAAGCTTTTGTTAGAAAAAAGACTGAAGACGGATTTTCATACATATGTAACATTTGTAGACTTAGAAAAAGCTTTTGATAATGTTAAATGGTCAACAATGTTACAAATATTGAAGGAGATAGGAGTGAAGTATGAATAAAAAAGAGTAATATGGATCAATGGGCTCAAATACAAATAGAGGATGAAGTGGGACAAAGAAATTTCGAAAAAGAGTTAGACAAAGTTGCTGTTTGCACCAGTATTGTTAATGTACAGAGTAAGGAGAAAGAGAACGGATGAAAAATGGAGATTATCAGACTCAAAAAAGGATAATGGAAAAAAGATGAATGCAATATGTGGAAAAACTGTATAAGAATGAAGCAGGTATAAGTAAATGTATAGAAAGGGAAGATACTGTGGAGGATGAAGAAAAAAGAGATCCTATTTTGAAATCAGAATTTGATAAGCTCTGAAAGAAATAATAAATGTATGAAGAAGAAGAAATGCTCATGAGTTTCCAGAAAAACAGGTCACAAGTTCACTCACACTCCGAAATGGACATTTTGATGCTTTTACTAGAAAAAACACTGAAAAAAGGTTTGGTACATAGCATTTGTAAATCTAGGAAAAGCTTTTGATAATGCCGAAAATTGTCAAAATTGTTTCAAGTATTGAAGAAGACGAGTCGCTATGTCGCCAAGTAGTAACGAGCCCACTTCGCAATCCTTGCATCTCGTGTTCAAGTCCCACCAACACCTAAAAGCTAGTGATACTCGAATACCCCCATTAATATCCTAACGAACACAGTGGCTACAGTATCAGTCGAGGTGGAAACAGAGCGTGTCCCACGAACAAGGCATTACAATCGCAGGACGTGTTACCACCAGATCAGAAATATTGATACTGTAAGGAATGAAGAGAAACTATAACGCAACAAAACCGTGGGAAAAGCAACGGCAAACTACCCCGAGTAAACTGCCCAGGAGAGTCGCGTGTCAGAAACCGCAACCGTCAACGTCCGGCATCGCATACAAAGCCTAAAGAAGACTAAATGAGATAACAGAGTTATGTATTAAGAAAAATAAGTAATATGATAGATTTGGTAGTAAGACTGAGATTTCTTCGAACGTATATTTGGAGTACGAGTATAGCAGTGTATGGATGTGAGTCATGGACAATAGAATACAAGACAGAAAAAGGATAGCTTTTGAAATGCAGTGTTATCGAGAATACTGAAAATCAAATTGATAGGAAAGACCAGGAATGAAAACGTATTGAGGTGAATAGGGAGGGAAAGAGAAATTTTGAGTATAACTCTAAACAGAAGAGTTAGAGGGATATAATACAAGACATCCAGGGATATTGTTATTACTGCTGGAGGGAATGAAGAAATGAACGAGGGAAGGGGAAAAAAGTGAACTATGAAGAGCAGATAACGAAGAATACAAAGTGTAAATCCTTCTCAGAAATGAAAAGATTAGCACAGGAGAGAGAAAAATGGAAGGAGGCTACCTACTAGTCGAGAGATTAAGGAACATATCATCATCATCATCATCAGGATACCGAAGCTGAATCATTCGAAAACGAGATGTATACGTAATTTATCTCAATTCGATGGAAAGCATTTTTCTCTGTCTCACTTTCCAGATGATAAATTAATGTAATGGACGACAAACGAGATGATAATATTTCGTACTTCTAGTTTTTTTGTTGTATTTTTTGTAGTATTTTTTTTTTTTTTTTTTTTTTTTAAATCTACCTTATCTATAAATCGCCGAGAACGCTTTTGAACGACGCAAGATGGAAAATATATACTTGATCGATGATGAAAGGTAGGTGTTGAATTTAATACCCGACCAATCCGATCATGTCGACGACAAATAGAATCGATAAGTGCTTTCTAAAATACTGCACGAGTCGCCAACGTCGGGGCTGGTTGAAGGCTCGCACAGACCGCACCTCGCTACAGTTTTCAGGCAAATTAATTATCTACAGAATTTTCGCGGGTGAAAGCGGCACCGCGAACGATTACATTGGCCTGTCAAAAGGTCGCTTTTGCGGCGCGCAGCGCGACACCGTGCAATGCAATTTGGCACTCACTAGCGACAAAAGATATTCGAAGCAGATAATATTGGTCTAGTTATCGAGCCAACTACGCCTTGATTATTTGTACCTTATTCACTGTAAGGTATACTATTCTGAAACCGAAAATACAAGTTACACTTTGCTATCGAGGCTGTTTAATCGAACCAGTGGTCTCATCAATCACGCCAGCGATCGGGAAGGATCTGAAAATTAGTTGAAAAAGTATACACGTTTACGCGATGCACTGGACTGACGAGACGTCGAATATTGTTTTCTTATACTTACAAAGCTACACAAATGAAAAATCGTACACTTATGCAGGTATAATACTTCGGCGAGCAGAAGCTTATCGATCGAAAACTGTGAAGATCTATACGAAAAAAAAAACGGAGAAATAAAATACCCCATCTAAACTTTTCTGGTAGAGGTAAATGACACGTAAACGTAATATTAAAATACTTGGGTTACGGGGAGGGGAAGGGTGACAAGAATTACATACGTACGTAAATCATTCTTAGAGTACAGTATTCTCGGAATTCCAAAAAATTATGATCGCAAAACACCCACGAAATTGCTGAATCGTGACTAGAAGGAAAATGCTCACTCATTGAATAGTGAAAAGTTTTAACAAAGTTGGAGAGTGATACTGTTAAACATTATGTAAACGTCAGGCAAGGAAATGAACAGTCAGCTCGAGAAACGGATCGCAAGATAGGTGAACGAGGAGACGAGCAGGCAAATTGGTGGGGAGATAAACTGACAGGTAGACAGTCAAACAGCTTATCAAGCACCTGACGGCTCACCTCGTAAGGTTCCCATATTTCTGTAGTCACAATAATTATAAGCGCCAAAAAGGGACTCAACCCTCACCTCACCACACAAAAAATCTCCACCGCAAGATTTAAAAATAACACATGGATGGGAGAAGAAGCGGAGCCATGTTGTACTGAACTCCCTCCCCTCCTTCTCCAGATGTTCCAAGTTTCACATTAGGGTAAAATCTTCATCAAAAATGAGTTTAGCAACCTTTCAAACCACCGAAATGGTCCCCTATAGATCATATCAATATTCCCGTTCTTCAGTCCCCTCCTTTACTCATCCCGGAGCCGGCCATTCTCACACTGTAGCAAAATTATAATTGAAAATGGGTTCAGCTGCTTTTCAAATCTCTGAAAAAGTACCTTCGTATATTGATCATATCGACATTTTCGCTTTTCAGCCCTTTCCCCTACTCTCTCCAGATCACCCAAGTTTCAAATTAAGATAATTATCATTGAAAATGAGTTCGGTGGCCATTCAAACCACTGAAATGATACCCATATTGTACTTACTGTTTTTCCACTTCTAAGATCCCTTCATGCCCCAATTTATTATGAACTCTGTTGAAACCATGATCAAGAATGAGTCCGGAAACCTTCCAACCCTATTGAATGATATATGTTCTATTTTCTGTTCATTTTTTTGATTGATCCTCGCCTCATGACTAGAGACCACAATTGGCTGAACCGACCCCAAATAGATGACACCTTGATTTGCTCGTGTTAATGAAAGTTGAGAGAATTCCTGATTTGTGTCCTTTCTGAAAGTACACAAAAATACCAAGTTCAGAGTTTCTCAGTATTGGGGGAGAGGAAAAGATTTTAGAGATCAGTAGAGGGGGTGGTAGAGGAACAGGTCTGATGCTAATTAATAACCTCGTTGCTTACTGAACTTTGTTACACGGACTAATGTCAAAAATTTAATGATTTCTCCTATAAAACCGATGATAACGAATGATAGCGTAGAGGATTATTACGACCCCCTCCCCTTAACGACGATTCTAGGGTGGTTAGGGGAAAAAATTTAAGATCTTCTCCCAGTTGAAATTGAGCAAGGGACATTTTTTTTATTTTATTTTTTTTAAACATTTTACCATCGAACGAATGTTCATCAACTTATAACAAGTTCCACTTTGTAGACCTATTCAATCTTATGGGGAGTGATGCTCCACTCGGATTCTTGGGACTTTTACCATGTTGATTTGTTAATCAGCATGTTCAATTGATCAATTACAACAAGATTTAGATTTCCGGGAATTTTTGCATTTATTTTTCTAAATTCAACTGAATTAATTACGGTAAGTTATCTTTCGGGAAGGGCATATTAAGAATTTAGAGTACCAAAACGGTGTTCATCAGCGAAGTGAGCCAATTTTTCAGATTTTCGATCAATTTGTGACTGAGAGCAAGACGCTTTTTCGGTATTCCTACCCTTCACTCTTCGCTAAATATGTGCCTGATCCTCTGGATTCAGCATTTTTCCAAGCTGGGTGTTCCAAAGCACCTCCCTAATTTTTATTAATTTTTTACTGCGAATCAACTCGCGGAAGAAGAGAATATTCACATGGCAAGGTGCAGCAGTTCTATTCAAGTGAAAACAATGTCTCTCAAGGATGTGGAGCTGAGCGTACCCCCTAACCTTGACATTTCAATTGAGGCGCGTTTTTCTAAGCCGCTGATATCCAAAATGTCAAATTGAGCTTTCTGTGAAAATGTTTTTGAAGGTATTTGCATTAATCAGTACATCTCGTATCATAACCAAATAGTAAAATGCAGAGCCCGAATTTACAGACGCTAAAAACTCAAAACCAGACCGTATTAAAAATCTCGAACAAGACCCAAATAGTCCATAAAAAGCCCCTAAAAAAGTGAAATAGCCCCGAAAAGTGTCCATAAAACTATACCTTCATGGGTATCAAATTAAAGGTCTCGGAAAACTGAACCTAATTTTTATATTTCTATTCCTCCCAAACAATATACATACAACGTAAACATTTTGAATCGAAATACTTTATTGCAACAAATAGTAAGTTTGTTATGATTTTTCAACTTTTTAAAGTAAAATAAATTTTTAAAAAAATTCTCAAAAAATTGAAAATTAATTAATTTTTTCAAAAAATTTAAAATTGACAAAATAGTCTCGAAAATTAAATTTCTACCCGAAAAAATTGCAAAAAGTTTCTAAAAATATCAATTTTTACAAAAAATGCCATTTTTAAGGAAAAATAGTCCAAAAAAGGCCATATCATAGTTAGCTTATTGGTTTCAGAATTTCCTACCTTATCTGGAAAACCCAGTAGACCAAATAGGCTAGCCCAGAAAAGAAAAAAAAAAATTGCCCAAAAATTCGGGCTTTGGAATATGTATTGCTTGGACGTTCTAAGCCAGCAATTGGGTCCAAAGTAAATTTTGTTTGAAACGTTTTTTGATACAGGCGAAATGAAACGGATTATGACCAGTGGGGCAGCGTCGGGGGGGCACAATGGGACACGTGCTCCCCCCAATATTTTTACATAGTCCTTCAATATCGGCGATTTTAAAAAAATACCTCAATTTTCGACTTCTTCTCCCTTGAAAACCTTATTGTGCCTCCCCTTTGGGAAACCTCTAGCTGAGCCACTGATTATGACTCAATAACCTGATATTCCAGGCTTCTCCTCTAGTGGTCTCGGAAGTCCCAGTCAAAGGGGCAGTGACTTTTTCTCTTCATCAGGGCGGTAACTTAAACATTCCTGCCAAAAGACTGCTTCGTATGATTTTAGTCCGAATTCATTACTAAAGCCCAAGAACGCGACAACATTATCTGTTGATAACAGAAAATTCTCTTAAATTCTATACGTTTAACAGGGTGGTGTCTACCGGGTCCAAATTTTCCAATTCCTTGACTTTTCCTAGACCTTTTCTCACTTTTTTCATAACCGTTTTACACACACACAAATATAATCTTATTCGTAGAACCTTACCAAGGTGAGGGGGGGGGGAGGAGCTCACAATAAATGGAAACACTAAAAAATACTATGAAAAAGGACATTATGTAATTATCTGAAAGTATTTACGTTACTTTAAATTTACTTGTAATTCAAAAAAAATTCGCAATAGTAATTTTAAGGAAATTTAAATGAAAAATTTATGACTTTTCAGGACCACTATCAAAATTACCAACTTGACTCTTCCTTGACTTCCTTGACTTCCTTGACCGGTAGACACCCTGTTTCTATCAGACAAACGCTCATCCTTCATCGCTTCCAATTTCTTTTCGCTTGAAACAATATTCGCTTGATGGAGGACCTTTCGCTCTAATGTTGGAATTAAAAATTTCAAACTATCGAGAAAATCGGTAATTTTTCTGAGCATGTTGATGTACATTGATCGTCGGACCTGTCAAAATCTCTCGGCGTCCCAATATTATCCACTGATGAAATTTGTACACTAAAAATTTCGAAGTGATAAATTACAAATTATTTGCATTACAGATGGCGAAAATAAGAAAATTATGGAGCAAAGAAGCAAAGATTGCTCTGAATCTTCAGAAAGTTCCGATTAAGCAGATTTTCAAAATTTTTTATTGTAAATTATGAGAAAATTCCATTCGAGGTTAACAGTGTTCCTCATTTTGTTACTTTTTATTATATAATATTTACATACTCGTACCCTCCTTTATAATAGCAATAAACATTGTTTTCCATAACGTCTCATCATTTTTTTATCCAATTTTTTGAACGAACAATATTAAGAATCCAAATTTTGAAAGTCAATTTTAGGTACTCTTTTAGAATCGATTTTTGAAAAACTTTTTATCAGAATTTTGGAAAGGTAATTTGCATAAATCTTGCGAAAAGAATGGTTCTATAACGTAGCACTGCCAACTTTCAAAAAAATTCATTTTAAAGTACTAAAATTTTGGGCTGAGTAAAAGTGGTCGATATTAGGCCACTTTACCTTAACTATCAATTACTTTGTTTTCTGTTGCTTAGCCTAGTCTATCATTTGTGTGTGTCGCTTAGCATAATCTGGCACACTGAAGAAATCGCACTGAGCATAGTCTACCAAAGTTCAACTTTTATTTAATGTTATCAATATCGTTATCGATAAGTCATATGACACAATCGATTTTGGAGTAAATATTTCGATATCGATAACTATCGATAGTTTGACATCTCTAGTTGGAATCACGAAATAGAAAGTAAATCAGGTATCAGTCTCTGTATTATAATATGAAGCCAACAAAGTGTGACCTCACTTCCACAGTACTATTTCCATGCAATTTTGTGGAATCGACCGTATATCAGGAGGACTAACGATGATACAGCGATCAGACTTAAATCATTAAGTAGAGGAAGGTTCACTCTTCATCACAATGTGTACCCTAAGCTCTTCATTGTAGCTGCCCAAATTGGAAAATCAACGTCTTTACTATTTTTTTCGGTACCTCAACACTTTGTCCAACGACGTTTCATCCACAGACATTTGGTCCACGATTTTTCGTCCAACGACATTTCACCCACGACGCGTTTCGTCCGAACTTTCCATGTTCTTTTAGCGTTCTCTTTATGGTGCGGGAAATACAATGATGACAGCATTGAATGAGGTCAATCAGAAAGTGATTTTGGACGAAAATAACTGCAGACGAAATGTACCAGTGGATAAAATGTCACGTGGACGAAAAAACTTCGGACGAAAAGTCCTTGAACAAAATGGAGGGGATGGGGGCACCCAAGTTGAGTACCTACTATTGCCCAACGCTCACTGACGTTGTGTCAAGACCAAGAGAATCTCGGTACGTACACAACATTTTTAAAAGCATGTTCTTCCCTTCTTTTTGGAGCTGCCCAAATCTTTTGAAGGTGCCCAAGAAGTTTCTGGTAGTGCCCAATATGGGCGGTACTGCCCGTTAGGGTACACACTGCTACATCACTACATCGAAAACTCAAAATCGATACTAATTTTGATCAAATCAACGAAGATCGACTGTATCTCGAAAACTAGAATCGACATGATGGGCCCTTTTTTCGTGGACATAGATAAATTTTGATTTTGATTATACGTGTCAGAATCACTATACAAGTTGGGGATAAAACCCTTAATCCATCACTATCCATTTTTTTTCTTTCAATATTCAGTATTCACAGTCAGTTCGATATTTTCTTTAAGTATATTTTCATGAGTGCGGGTTGTGAAAGTTTTAGGAACGGCTACTTTCATAGCAGAGTCAGAGTAAGAGGGATGTCATTTTGCTTAGGAATAATTATTCTTGGCGCCCTAATTTGTAATATCCTTTTCATTTCACTGCCAATTTTCAGGCATTGCGAAATAAGAGGTTCACCACCAGAACGACCACGCCCCCTGAACACAAAATCTTCAAGTCGTGGATTCTTTCTTTACTACAACAATGAAATGGCAAAATCGGACTCCAATTGGGCAAAAGTGAAAAAGTAGAAACCTTATTTTCAACACCTCCACAAAAAGCACCTTATTGCCTTCCTGTTGCTAGCAGCTTGTACGTTTATAATTTTGCATTTTTTGAGGATATAGGTATTGAAAAACACATCAAACGTGACTCGGGAGAAAATTGTGAAATAGGACTCTCAGGTAATTTTCGTATTTCAATAATTGTTTTCAAATTGTGTAATATACTATTGTCTCAAGTTTTAGATTGGTCCCCTCCAGGATGAGAAGATTTCAACGCGCCTTCAAGTTTCATGAAAGAAGACTGAGAGAACATTAATTTATTTCCGTTCTCCTTACATGATTTTCTCCAGATATTCACAAGCGCACAAAACAATAAATTTACAACACGCATAAAAAGCAGACGGAAATCGTTTAATTTTGTCGCTTACTGTATGGGTCTGCGTGCAGTAGAACGGGGTCATTAATAAAAAAATACGTAGACTCGGGCAGATCAACGGTGGCGAAGAAATGAAAATGAATAAGGTAATGCACATGGCCTCTGCCGAATGAAGGAGAAAAAGGGCACACAGGTGTTCCCTGCTGGTAAAACACTAACAGGGTCATTTCCTGGTCATTTTCCGGATACCTAACCCCCGCTCGGGCTTCGTTTTCTTCACTTATAATTCCGTAATGTTAAATTGCGTTTCTTTCTGCAAGAACCTTTTTGACATTAAGACCTGTCTACACGAATACTCAATTTCTTTGAAACGACTTTTACCGGGCGGAAGGATGTGATGGCGTAAAATACGTTCCCATGGTTTTCATAGGCGCAGCGCCGGCTTTTCGGCGTTTGAAATTTTGAAAATAGTGAGCAAAACCATTAATAGAAACGTTTGTTTGAGAATATCGTGCTGGCGAGCCGAAAGCACGCTCGGCTGTCTGCTTTTTTACCCGTCTCGGCGGAAACGCGTTAACGATAATATCAAGACATAATTTATCGAGTAACAGACTCGAACTGAAATGCTTGATTAGGCAAACATTCTCAGTTACACTCAGCAGGTATATTCGTGAGAACCAATTGGCAAGATAGCAAAAATACAGCTGAGGAGAGCAGAGAACGCAGGGCCCTCATGAAGCAAATTTTGAAAAGGAATTAATCAGAAATTTGCCAACTGTTGAAACCAAAAGTTCAAAAACATTTTCCAAACGCAAAAAAGTCCCCCCAAAAAAGTTACGAACTCAGTACCTGGAGTTGCCCATTTGCCAACTCTGAAAAATGATGAGGAACGAGTAGAATTCTCCCCATTCCCCCATGCCTACAGCTTTGAGGGAACGAACACACGTTCTGCTGATGTACATATTTGCGCGATCCCAAATCAGCAATACGATTTTCAAGCTTCAGGAGTAGAAGGTTCTAATGCCATTCTCAAACGCTGCATTCCTAGTTTTAAGTCAATATGAAATATACTGTCTTAGTAATGCAAGGATTTTCTATCTTATCTATCGAGGAATAAGACCATGATGTTAAGACTCATTAAGATTGATTAAAACTAGGTAGTCAAGAATCTCTGAAGATGTCCTGTGACTCGTCAAGACTTGTTAAAATTCTATTCAGACTTATTAAGATACCGTGAAACGTTATGAATAGGATCATATTTCAGGTAAGTTCTTGAAATTTTTCTAAGACTGAAACTAATGAATGGAAATTGAATCTACTCACGGGAACAAAAATATATAGTGACAGTGTATCCATTGCAATTTCATTTAGTTCTTACAATTGGCACACTATAGTATTTTCGGTACGTAAGTACGTCAGCATATCCACATGTTTTCATGGAACCATCAAAACTTTATCAACAACTCGGTAGCTATCAGCATTGAGAATTTGGTGCCGGTGGATTTGAACGAGAATAACATCAAAAATAATGAAATCTTCGAACTTTGATTAAAGCTTCTTTTGGGTTCCTTCAAATTTTGAGTCTCTTCATTTTTACACATATTATGCTGATAAAAAATGGGGTGAATAAGATCAAGAAATTGTACATTTACCTATAATACCTCCGTTACCCTAAGTTCATTTGTGTTCGTTTTTCAACATGATTAGGTACTTTAACCCACAGAACTATAAGATGGATTCACGTAGTAGAAGGTATAAAAAGTGGCCTGAAGAGGAGTTCATTACACCTACAAGTGATATTATGAATAGAATACAGGAGAGGAGGATTCATCATTTTCGTTTTACTCCCAAGCGATCCTATTCATTATTTGTGACCTGGAATCATGAAATGTGCCTCTTGTGCGAAAACAGGTTTTTGAGATAAACGAGTGTAAAGATGGGATGATAGTAGTGGTGCGCGCAGATGTACATAGCGAGTACATCTGTGGTGGTGCGTTTACGCGTTGCTATGACAACCACGTTTTGAATTTTTTTTCTCTGTCATTCCACTAGGCCCGTTTCACACGACGCTATAATTGATGTTTTTAGACTTTTGACATAATTTTTAAATGCAATTTGTGGGAAGACTAACGAAGAGAGGATCCTGCGATTTATTTCATTTGAAAGAGCGTGATTTTTTCCATAAGAATTGTCAAGAAAATGAAAAATGATTTTTTGACACCAGAGGCACATTTCATGATTCCAGGTCACATTTATGTCTTCTAAGTGGATCATTTAGCTAAATTAAATACATGATCCTATTCATCCAGAACAGAGGACCACTAGGATCAGACCCTAAAAATAAATAAATATAAGGGGGGTCAAGTAAGGGTACACTTTCAGTATTATTAAAGAATATACATTGGGATTCGAAAGATTAAATTTATTCAACTCCTTCCCTGTGAACTGTTTTTACCAGGGAAATATTTGAAAATGAAAAGTGATCATATCCCCCCCTCGTTTTACAGTATGTAAATACCAAGGATGGATAGCCTTGTACTGAGGAATTTTCACGTGAGATGGTCTAATTCAGAAGATTTGGGCCCGTGTATTTGGACAAAAGAGAAGAAAAAAAGAAACGGCGAAGGCGCAATGAAAATAAAAATTAGAGCCATAAAATGATACTTTCCCAGTAGCTTTTCAAGTTACAATTCGCCTTTTGTGAAGACTACTCAACTCACTGAAGCTCGAGCAAACTACAGCCTGTTCCACGAAATGTCCCCTTCGGAATATCTGACGACACTGAAATCAGATCGAAATTCGACGAAAGGCAGGTCTAATGTTTTCATAAATTTGATTAAAGAATTTCTGTCCCCCCCCCCCAGGGGGCTCGAAATGCCACTAACATTGGAATTTCAAACGCAAAGATGTCGAAAGAGACATCAAAATATGGATTCTTTGGATTGCTCAGTTAGAATATTCAATTCGATTTTGGATCCTATCCCATCCGGGACCCTTAAATTTGAAAAACTGGTATAACTGACATGAATTTGAGAAAATTAACGAACTAAGAAAATAGGTCTTTCTTGGCTCACTTATTTCGTATATCATATCAGATTTGAAATTTAGCCGAATCCAGGACCTCAAATTTGAATAAATGCGCATAATTAATTTCGGTCTATAAAATTATTTCTTTCTTGTAAAATTGTCGAATATTCTAAGAATTTAGTGGAATCCTGCGTTTTCAGTTCAACCTCTTTTTTTAATTTCCTTGTTCATCTTTGCTTCGGAAGTTATAACTTGGCCTAAATCGGTACATATATTTTTTTATTTCTTCAATCTTTTTCCAAAAATTTATATTTTGGAATCTACATTATTGCTCCTATTATATTTTGTTTTGTTAAAATCAGTTCTCAAACTTACTATTTCACAGGTTTTGAGCAAATTTTCTCCTATTTTGGATTTCCTGTTCTGATTTTCCTATTAATACTATATCGTCAGAAAAGCGTAAATTTATGACTCTGCCATGTTTTTAGAGTTTTGAAACCATTCTTCCTATCATATAATTCTATATATTTCTTCCAGCACGCAGTTGAATAAATTCGCGACAGTTGGTTCCCTTGTTTAACCACCTTTTATATTTGCAATGCTGCCACTTGAGTTTTAGTTTTTAATTGTGCTGATGCATTTTGATATACATGTACATTTTATGGTTTCAATAAGTTCTCCTTCCTCCCCCTGATTATTTAGTGCCTACCGGAGGTACTAGGGTGTCCCTTATGTTACAAGTTTTCGCCAATGGATTGAGTGCGCACTGAAATTTGTTCCAATGAACCTAGAAACTCGCCATAAAAAATTTGAGCTCCCTCTGAGGTTATTAACACGTGGCGCTTCGAACTTGAAGTTATGTGTAATACTGAGATTTTACAAAAAAAAAAAAAAAAAAAAAAAAAAAAAAAAAAAAAAAAAAAAAAAACACGAATATTTCGGAACATATCAACTTCAGGACCAAAATGCATATAAAACAAAATTTTTCTTGTTATATCTTTTATTTAAAAAAATCGTATACAACTTTTCTCCAGAACGCATATTTACCGAGATAATCGCAAAAATGTGTGGAACTTTCGAGGAACATGGCTTTTGTTACTTTTTTTTCCATAACCGATCCCTACTAGCTAAATCGCAATTATCTAAAAAAATATTCACTTTAGGACCAAAATGCAAATAACATAAAATATTCCCTGTTAATTTTTCTATAAAAAGGTTCTACACAACTTTTCTTTAGAAAACTTATTTATCGAGATCAAAAATGCGAAGTAATATCAGTGGGGAAGGAGAAGATGGTTGTCAGATTTTTACCAGGTAGACTTTTCATGCCAATTATACATCTTTCTCTGTCATTATGTCTTTTATCAGCCATAGGCTGTCAGTCTCATGTCTGTCTTCAGGTCTCATCTCAGTGATGAAGTAGAAGGTGACTGATCTGTACCTGGAATTCTTTGGACTTTTCTTTATGTCTTATAGACGAGTCTCGTATCTGTCATTATGTCTTATCAGCAATGAAGGAGACGGTAGCTTATCAATTTTTTGGTCTTATCAAAAATATACAGACATGTCTCATGTCTGTTTTTATGTTTAGGAAAGGAGATTGCCTTAATATTTTGTCAGTAGGGAAGGAGAAGGTAACTGTCAGTGATATTTATATCCAATACATTGTAAGTTTCATATCTATCTTAAATCTTTCACTATGTCGTTATCTAACAGTGTCATGACTATCTTTAGGTCTTATCAGTAATGAAAGAGAAGGTATCTGATCTTTCTCTGTAATTTTTTAGTTTTTTGACATTTTTATGCTTTTAGTTTGGCACATGACGGAAAAAAGCATTACTTTGGAGCGTTACAAAAAATGATAAAAACTGACTGACTGACTAACTACATTGACTACACTGACTGACTAGCTGGACTGACTGACACGATGACATTCTCATGTCGACGCAGTTCGCGAAGCAAAGACATGAAAATGCTCTCCCGTGGTTGCAGACTCGTCTGCAAGATAATGCTCTAGCAGAGCGTAGTGCCCGTTTATCCGGTTCCTGCAAGCCCCAAATTCGGAAAAAGTTTGTTTTTCAAATTTTTGCATTTCAGTCTCATTCTTCATCTTCACGCACTTCAGTTCTCAAAACCGAGCCAAAATAATGTCAAAATTGAGTTCAACGACCTTGAAACTGATAATACAATACAATTTCGGAATTCGAACTAAGATTTAAACTGACAGCAAAATTAATTTCAACGTGATACCTGATTTGAAGCTTGTCAAGGTCGCTGGATTCGTTTCCGAGGATTTGCAAAAGGACATAGTAGTTTTGTTTTAGAAAATCCTCAATTTTGTTACGACTACTACTAATAATGTCCGTTTCAACCGATGTTTACAGTCTGCGTATATTCGTATAAGAGATCCTAATTATGTTTTTAATTTCAATGGTCATTAAATTGGATAAGTTGGGTGACTACTGTACGTCCATTATAAAATCTGAGAATGTAACGAAAAAAATACCTACACTAATAGTCTCTGAAGTGGAAAATTTTATGTTTCGAAAATTTTTTGCTTGAGCAGTAATTTTACCTTCATTTTTATAAAATATTCCTCTAAGATGGGCGATTTTTAAAAAATACCTCAATTTTCGACTTCTTCTCCCTTGAAAATCTTACTTTGCCGCCCCACCCCTCACGGGAAAATCCTGGCTATGCCACTGCTTCTGTCTTGAGGCTTGAGATCTGAGAGTCGAAGGTACCTGGTCTGATACTCTTTCCTTGTATTCATGAAGCAGGCAATCTGCCTGACGTTTCGTCTGTCTTTACGTCTTGAGTCTTGACTCTTGAGACTAGAGATCCCGGATATTAAATGGAGATTGAAACAAAAACGAAAATATTAGGAAGATGCACCTCTACCAGTCCTCACCTATGGAGCCCAAACGTAGGCTCTCACGAAGAATCAAATGGAAAAGATAACAACTACAGTGAGAAAGATGAAACGAAGTATACTAGGGATAAGAATTAAAGACAGAATGGAAAAAAAAGAGATGAAAATGGTATGAAAGAAATATGATAGAAGATCAAGAAAATAAAATGGTATTACGGGACATATCGCACGTCAAAAAGGGACAAGATGGACCAAGATAATCAGCGAGTGGGAACCTTATGACAAGAAAAGAAGAAGAGTAAGACCAGCTACAAGACGACGTGATGACATAATGAAAATTACGGAATAATGTGGGGACGCGTAGCCCAAAACCGAAAAAAATGGAAAAAAGCAGGGGATGCCTATACCCAAAGGGTTAAGTAGTTCGGTATACACAGTGTACATCTCCTATTGTAGGTACGTATATTCATCAAACTGAAGAGCCATACAAATAAAAGGCTAATATTATTATTATGTCTTGAGATCTCAGAGTCAAAGTTAGCTGGTCGGCCTCTGCAAGTTTTCTTTCTGCGACGGTGGAGGCGGAGAAGGAGGATATGTTTTTAGTCAAAGAGAAGTTAGATCTCGGAGTGCGAGATAGCTATAGCTTACCACTGCATATTTATATCTTAACATGGATGATTATGTCATTATTAAGTATTTTTACGTCTTATTCCTTCATCTCACTTTCATGATAGAACAGATTATGTTCTTAAAATTAGTTAGTCTGCTCCTGCAATTTTTCGAATTTCTAGATCGGCAACTTGCCGGTTGTTTTTTCTCCGGATGAGAAGGAGGTATAGGTGGAGGATAGGTAGTTAGTATTTAAAAAGCTATTCGAAAATTTGAGGGGCTCTGCAGAAGAACCCTTTATTTTACGCTACCAGGGAGGACAGAATACTACACTTTTGCCCAAAATAATCCGTCCTCTAAATGCGTAGCCTACTTCTTCACCACACACACACTGGTGCACTATTTAAAAATTCTGCTTTCTATAAGTTATTCCAAGCTCCGAGCCACTGTTGGCCGACGACGTCTGCCTTTTCAAAACAATTTAAAATTATCTCTAATCGAAGGCGAGCACTAATTTTTAAACAAACGGAAGCCCGCCTCTGGTCAGCGAATGTGCAGATGTTTTCTCCGTCACTGATATTAGTCGAAAAGAAGAATAAGAAGTTAAACCCGGTAATTTGATAATAATATGATAAATTTCTTACACCCAGCATATCAGTTTGAAAAGCGGACTAATAGCGGTTCACAGGTGTATGTCCAACGTGGCCAGTTCACGAGGACTCTGGCTACGCGTTTCCCCAAAACCTTTCCTCATTTTGACGTCGTTTAATGTACGTAATTTTTCACCGCACTGTGTAATTACGTTTTATTTTCAAAAAAAAAAAAAAAAAAGTTAAATACGTTTACCTTATCGAAGAAAAAGTAATTTTGTGAAATTGGAGGTCCTAATTACGATTAACCGTGGCGTGCTTTTTTTTTAACGTTTTACCTTCAACGTGCGGAGGTGCTATGTAAAATGATATACCACATCGCCTCGCCGCTGCGAACATCGTAGGTTTTTCTTAATTAGATCAATCGAGGACGAGCTAGCTCGAACTATGATGAATTGCAAATAAATTACGCTCACGAAACCCATCCGCCGTCGAACAAAAACACAAAAAAACCCATTAAGATTCGCCAAACTGGTACTCGGGACCATGCTGACCACAGATACGCTGCAGCAGCACGTGAAGTAGCCTTTTCTCTCTCACTCTTTCCATCGGTCTCTGTCTCTCCAATGTGGCTGTTGATGGCTAATTATGATCCGCGTTAACCGCATTTTCCAGCTATCGCTAATTTTTAAGACGGCTGGTCACGTTTTACCGCACGGCCAGCCGTAATACACAAGCGCGCACACACCGGCACCGCGTTCACAACGGCGGCGCTTCTGGCGAGCGTCGTGTCCGCTGCCCGTTCGTTACGCCCTTCGAGGCTCCACCGGCGATACACGAGTACCGGAGAACGCGCGCGGCCCGCTATTTAATTAACCGTCGCGGTCGGTAATTATTTGAAAATCCGGCAGCGTCCAGCGCCGATCGCGTTATCGTAATTCCATCGGCCGAATAAATCCGCAGCTCGGCCGGTTTAGGACATCACCTCGCATCGGCTTCCAGCCGACGACTTTACGTATGTCTCTCGTGCATTTCGGTCGCCTTCGGAGACACCGCGACTAGAATGAACATATTATCCTGGTCTGATGTAGTTGAGCAACCAGAAACTGTACCCGGGAGACTAAGAACCATCAACGTGTATGTCAATCCTAGTATGAGGTGTTGAACCCGGGAACTGCTTCTGTCTGTCAACGATTCTCAGTAGCACGAATGACACGTGAATGCGTCAAAGCATAGCGAGTGCGGCGTAGGGCGGCTCCGAGTTGCCGCCCATGTCACATTTAGCAGCCGAATTGCGTCCCTAGAGGAAGTCCGAATTGCATCCGACCAGAAGTCAAATTGCGTCCCAACCAAACTCCACATTATCCTTCTGACTTCAACAGACTTAGGACAGTCAGCGAGCAGCTGGTGTGATTAAAAATGTGGAGGAAGCTCCACAGTAACTATATGTACGAGGAGGAAGAAATTTAAATGACGCACGCTTCACGTATTTAAGATGCATTATGCTGCCGACTTCGCGATACGTTTTCATTTAGCACAGAACTGGTAGCGCAAAATACAAGTATTGGGTCTCACTAAGAATGAGCTGTTGTCAGTAACATAATTTTCTAAAACGTAAAGGCAAAATTGACGTACCTTTTCATTATTGGGCTGAATCGGGAGAATGTCGTCCATATAGTCTTCCACTTCGCGTGGGCTTTTTTTTACAATTATAGACCAAATTTCTCTTTTCCTCCCTATTTGCTTCAATACCTTTTCTGTCCATTTTATTTTCAACATTCCCCTATAGCACACATTACAAAGCTTTTATCCTTTTCCCTTCTTGTGTTCCTATTGCTCAAGTCTCACGTCCGTACATTGTTATCCTCAAAATATACGTCTGGAAAACTCTTAGTCTTACTGTTAAATCTATAATTTGCCCTAATTTTGAAGGAAGAAAAAAAAAAGTTCTCTCAGCTTGCTCCATTTTACACTTTACTTGTGTTTTACTTCTTCCATCTTGCGGTATCAGACTAACCAAGTACAGTGGCGTAGCAAAGATTTTCTCAAGGAGGAGAGGGGGGGGGGCAAAGTAAGATTTTCAAGGGAGGAAAAAGTCGAAAATTGAGGTATTTTCTAAAAAATCGCCGATATTAGAGGACTATTTTATGAAAATGAAGGTAAAATTACTACTCGGGCAAAATTTTTTCGAAAAAAACGTGTTTTAAAGGCGAAAAATTGCTCATTTTTGCATATTTTACATTTAACTTCAGAAGCCTCGCCCCCCCCCTGGCTACGCCACTGCCCAAGTACTTAAATTCCTTTACCTTCTTTATTTTTTCACCACCTATTTCCATATTTAGCGAATTTCGTTTCCGTCCACTGACAGCCATCTAAATCTAAATACCTTTGTTGGGAGGATTTTACATTTTGTTTGGGTGTCCTCATCAAAGCGGAGCCGGTTACTCCTAGGCCCGTACCGGGCAAAGGTTTCCCGTAAGCGATCCCATTCTGTTCTGTGCCGGGCTATTGTTTGGAAATTTTTGTTATTTATAAATTTATTTACGTCGTCTTTCCATCTAGTCTTTTGCCTTCCTTTTTTCTCTTTTTTTGCCCCAAGGTTGCCAAAAGGTTGTTTTGTAAGTCTTTCGGTCATCTTCAAGGTGGGAAATATGGTCTGCCCATTTCCATTTGATATTTTTGATGTGTTTCACCATATCGATGTTTCTACTTAGTTTCTATTTGATAAATTCTGATTTTGTCTGATTTTTTTTTTCTTTCTATGTTCAGAATTGAACGCTCTAGAGCGTTTTGCGTTGTTTTGATTTTGTTTATTGTTTTCGTACTAAGGAGCCAGGTTTGGCTTCCATAAGTTAGATATCCTTCAATTACCAGTATTTTGCCTATGTTTTAGTGATTCGCATATTTTCGTTTCTAAACTGATTCCTAAATGCTGTTCTCTGACCTAAGTAGGCTGCTTCCTTTACTGTTTCGATCAACTTTCCATCTGGCCAGATTCCGTTTTGCACAACTGTTTCCGAAAGAATTTTTGTTTTGTTCATGTTTATTTCTAAGCCTGCTTTTTTACTTCCCCTATTTCGGTCTACCACCATTTCTTAAAGTTCCTCCAGTGAGCTTGCAAAAAGCGTCATGTCGTCTGCGAAACTTAGTTTCGTCAATCGACTTCCATTTATGTTTATTCCACTTCCTCCCCAATTTAGATTCCTAAATACTTCCTCAGGTGCGCTGTTAAACATGATGGGTGATAAGAGATCACCTTGTCTACCCCTTTCTTTATGCCGAAGTAATCTCCCGACGTATCCGTCCTAATTCTAGCTTTTAGCTTATCATACATCCTTTTATCAGTTTGCAAATATACGTTTGAAGAAATCCCAGTCTTAAATCTTAAATCTATATTTGCTTGAAATAGGTCTCCTTTTTGGAGAAAAAATTCTCTTAGCTTGTTCCATTCTACAGTTTATTTGTACTTCACCTCTTCCATCTTGCGTTATTAGACTACCCACGTACATAAATTCCTTTACCTTTCACCACCTATTTTCATATATATCGGATTTTGTTTCCATCTATTGACTACCATCACTTTTGTTTTATTTTTATGCATTTTATATCTAATTTGCAATTTCTCATGGAACTTATCTACTGTTTTCTTTAGTTCTTCTTTACTTCGTTCCACTATTGCAATGTCATCTGAAAATCGTATCATTCTAAACGTCTCCCCTTGTACTATGACACTTGATTTCATTCGTTTCTTCAGATAGGTTAAACAGTACTGGTGACAACCGTCTCTCACTCCTTTTTGAATTTTAGCTTCTCCCATTTCATCATCCATTTATATTTCAGCCTTGTAATCCTTATAGGTTCCCACATTACTCTTCTTTCTTTCTTTTTTCTAATAAACGCCTCAAACATAAAATTGCTTCCCTCTCCTCTACCTTTTCTGAATCCAAACTAATTTTCTCCCACTCTTTCTTCCATTTTATTTTGTATTCTCTTATTTATTATCCTAGCTAGAATCTTTGATGGATGCGATAGTAAACTTATTCTTCGCATTTACTTGCTTCTGCTTTTTTAGGGATCATAATCAACCTGCTTTTCTGGAAATCAATTGGGATTTCTCCTTCCTCATACATTCTGCAAATTAGTTCGTATAAATCTTTTTTAATTACTTCTCCAGCATTCTTAAATAATTCACTAGAGATTTAATGAACTCCTTCATCTGCTTTACCATGGTATCTACCAGTTTCATAAAATGAAAATTCATGCTATTTTCTTCTTCTTCATGCCATTTTTCATGCTTCAAATTTCCTCTAAAAAGTAACCCTCCCCTTGTGCATACGTGTTTTGTAGGAAATTTCATACGCTCTCACTAACAGTACTGAGAACACTCTAACGGCAAAAAATATAAACATTATCCATTAGGATTGCATAGTTGCAGGTTAGAACACTGCAAGAAAATTAATGTGTAATCATTTTTTTACTTTAATTCGAAAGAATTTTAGAGTTAAAATATTAAAAATTCATGCTTTTACAAAAAAAATTGTAAAAAATCATGCTGTTTTCATGCTTTTATGCTACTTTGAGCAATAACCATGCCATTTTCTGGTTTAACGTGTTTTCATGCCCAGTGGACTTCCTTTTTACCTGCTTTCCATTTCTTTCAAGGCTTCATCAAATTCGGATCTCTAAATAGGATTCTCTCTTTCTTCATCCTCCACAGCTCCACCCTACCTTCCCTTTACATACATTTACTTATACCTGCTCTATTCTTATACAGTTTTTCAACATATCTCACCCACGGGCGTAGCCAGCGAGGGGAAAGGGGCCCTGAATTTTGAAAAAAAATTATTTTCCAGCGCTCACAAGATTATTTTAGAAAATTTAAAGCCAACTGAATAAAATTCGCAGAAAATAGATGTTTTTCTCCTTTTTGCCCCCTCCTAGAAAAAGTTCTAGCTACGCCCATGATCTCACCCATCTTTTTATTTTGTCTTCAGAGCAGTGGCGGATTTACAGCCCCCCCCCTCGAATTTACAAAAAAAAGGAACATAAAGAAAAAGAAAAAAGAAGAAGAAAGAGAGAAAAAGGGAAAGAAAGAAAGAAATTTTTGTAATCCTACACTTCTCTCTTCACTTTTATTACATTAAGGAAGTCTGAGAAACGTTTCAAAGAGAGGGCAAAAAATTTTGAGCATTGTTTCCTAAGTCCCCCCCCCCCCTCAACTTATTCCCTAAATCGGCCCCTGTTAAAGTCTAATAATTTTCGTTTTTCATACATTAAATTATTTGTTCTCTTTATATTATATACTTGCTCCAAAATATCTTTTTACTTTATTATATGCCTGATCAGGGTATCTTACTTTCATTTGCTCCTTTATTTCCTCACAATTCTGATTAATCCATTTTTCTTGGGCCTTCTTACATGTCTTAAAACCTTATATTTGTCTGTACTTTCCCTGCCATTGGCTTGTTTATACTTTCTTCTTTTTTCCATTAACTATAGTATCTCACTTTTCATCCATGATTTTTTTATTTCTATTATTTGAGTACCTAACGTCTTTCTTGCTTCCAGATGCATTACTCTTTCTTGCTGTCTACTTTCCTTCAATATCATTTCCTTCCTGTGGTTTTCAATATTTTTTCATTGTTTCTTTTTGATATTCTTCTCTTCACCTCTTTCAATAACTTCGAATTCCATTTTGTTTTTACTTTCTTCTAATACATCCTTTTAAATTTAAACCTTACATTTCAGTACTAATGAAGTGTGACCACTATCTACATCCGCTCCTGGATATGTCTTACAATCAAATATTTGATTTTTACATCTTCTCGTCATAATATAATCTATTTGATATTTTCTTTCATTTCCGGGGTTTTCAAAGGGTAATTTTTTCTCTCATCATTTCTAAACAGAGTGTTTCCAATAACTAATTTATATTCTTCACAAAATTGTATGAGCCTCGCCTCTCTTTCAGTTTGCTTTCCTGAGCCATATGCTCTCCGCATAACCCTTGTTCTTTTCTCCTCCCAACTCTGGCGTTCCAATCTCCAATTATAATTAAATTTTCTTTTCCTTTTACCTTACTTTATACTTCATCAATTTCTACACCTTTTTTTTCCCTACTTCTTCTTCACTATAACTTCCTGTAAGCATATACGCTTGAACTAGCACTGCATGAAGATACTGGTTTTGCTGAAATTCTCTATAATTTTGCACTCTATTTCCTACAATCTTATCATAACAATACCTATGCCTGCTTGCCCTCTTTTTCGCTTCTGTATTAATTATTCTGTACTCCCCCGTCCAAAAATCATTGTCTTCTATGGCCATCTCAGTTCGCTAATTCCAATTATATCTAACTTTAATCTTTTCATCTCTTTAAGTTTTCTAATTTGCCTACCTCATTCCAGTGTCCTTACATTCCATGTCCTCATTTTCAATTCTGATAGTTTCTCTCTAGGTAGTCTAGCCGCCCGGACATCCAAATGGAAGTCTTCTTACATCTGGAATTATTATTTAATTCATCAGGGTTTATCTGTCGGAGTTTTCCTTCTCCTATGTGCCTCTAGTTTTTCTTTTAACTCCCTCAACACGCGAATGTAGCACACACAGGGGGGGGGCAAGTATAATGATTTCAAAAAATCAACAAAAAAAAAAGAAAGAAATGCTACCTTAATATTCTGTTTATGGAGGATGACCCTCATATGAAACTGTCTGGCGTCTAAATTAGGCACATTCGCTAGCCTCTTTTTCTTTCGATATTTGTATTTATTTCTGGCATTGCATCCAAATATGTCAAAAATTTATCTCGCAACCGAGATCCGCTTCAATAGGCTTTTAAGCAGGTCTAGACTGCCCGTTTTAACGGCGCGAGGTTTCAGAGAGAGCGAAAATCTCACGTGTATATAATGTAAAAGGATTAACAACTTTCGGTGGAATATACAAGGTATCTTTCGAACTAGTTCTCTTTCACAACGCCTTTGAAAGTGAAACGAGTCGTGTCTCTTAATCCTGCATCGTTTGTCTAACGTCAGCGTGTCGATATTTAACAAAAAATATATTTATATACCCGCGTACGTCTCGAATATTATACCAAAATGAGGAGACACTGCCGAGGACTGACGTTTATTTGTCATAAATGCGACGACCGACGCCCGAATGAAGCGAAAAGACTTGGGGGAAAAAAGGGTGAAGCCGACAAACGGGTTATCCATGGGTAAAATAAAATGTTGGAAGGAGAAAAAAATCGGTCTCATTAGATTTTTCTTATCTCGATGAAGAGGTGTATATAGGAAAACTACCGACCTGGAAGTAATGTAATCGGTTGAATTGATCCACAGAAAAAAGTGTGCGCAGCCAGAACCGGAGCCGAAAGTATCATTTGGCTTATAAGTAGATGGACTGCTCGCCAAGAAACGTCGTCGAATTTTTGTGGCTGACGAGGGGACAAACACTCGAAACAGTCGATAACAATGCTGAAAGGCCGGCTTCGAATCCAGCCAGATAAGTGTTCCGGTCCTCCACGCTAATACCCCGAATTCTTGCTCCAGGATTCGGTCTTTAAGAATGATAATTGTATCAAGGAATCAAATTGAGTAAAGCGGTTCGATTTGGTCGACAAACGCGGTAATTCGCGTATCATCGAGTTATTTATATTTATTTTAACAATGCAATGCATGGTCGACGAAGCGAAGTCGCCGTATCTCGAGTAACATCTTACCGCGTACTTGAGGGTTGACGGATTCGCCGCAGACCTTTTTGTGCACCGCTTGATCTCGATAAATCTTTTAAATCGCAAGAGCATACTCGTAGTACACGAATTGGGGACTGAAGTGTGCAGTCAGAAGTACCGTGTATGTAAAAGATACAAACGCGAAAAAACAGCGTGAATTTGAAAATTTAGATGCAAACACACGAACCTTAGCTCTAGCTCTCCTTAGATTACGAACAAATCACAATTGAGATTTTGAGAAAAGACGCACCGCGAATTATTGGTTTTCTAAAGAAAATCATCTGTGTAGCCAATCCAATATCAGGATGTCTACCAAATACAACTTTACAAAATTCATGATTTTTCACGACCTTTTCATGACTTTGTTCATGAGCTCATAATACTCATGTTAGAAGTCCTGAACTGCAAAAACAAAAACTAATTTTGACGTTTCAGTGATACTTGTTCAATTTCTTCCTATGCTGATGAGTGCCGGGTTTACCGAATGGGCAGACAGTGCACTTGCACAGGGCGGCAAACTTTGGCACAAAAGAAGAAAAGAAAGAGAAAAAACGTATTTGACACTTACGTTTTTAAGCGCTTCAACAAGTCGGTGGAAAGTAGTCACTGACAGTTTTCGAAAAGCTGAGGATTATCAATATGAGGAAATTGTTGGTGACGATGTTGAAGACGAAGATAGACCTCTTAATGAACAAAATCTTGACGCTGACCTACTAAGTGAAAATCGAATCACTTCTATATCTGGTGAATTGAAAACTAAATCTGTAGGTGTATATCCTCGTCCATCTTTGCCATAAGCAGTATCGTTTACACGGTGGTCAGCAAAACATATTGCTTCCTAAGCTCTGACTATTTCTTATGACCGTTTTACGAACATTTTTAATGGCATTTCTCAAGATCAAGATCAAAATGCAAGAACTCGTTTAGAAGCAGAATCAATATTGAAAAAACTTTCCAGTTTTCATATGGTGTTCATGATTATAGTGTGGGATGTAATATTGGAGCGAATAGATGCTGTCAATAAATCCATTCAAGAAGTAGATACCGATCTCGGTTCTGCCGTAGGATTGTATGGGTTTCTAGTAGAATATTTTCAGGAAATGAGGGACAATCGTTGTCAAAAATTCTACGTAAAGGTTGCTAAACTGAACTACCAATGTGTAGACAGTATACAGAAGATGAAAAGAGACCTAGGAAGAGGGAATTTCCATTTGGAGAAAGTCGGGATGAAACCACATTTAATTTTAAAGAGAAACTAAAGTATACTTGCTATAATATGATCTTGGGCAAATTGATCGCCGAAATGAAAAATAGAAAAGATGCCTACGAAAAAATCCATAATTTATTTTACTTTCTAATAAATTTGAAAAATACTGATCCAGAGAAAATAAGAGAAGATGCGGCCAAATTAGTACATTTTTATGACACGGATTTAGGCAATGGCTTAATTAGAAGAGTCTGTCCACTGTAAGCAATATCTGTCCAATCTTGCTGATGAAAGCCTACCAATGGCGTGCATTCCAGGCAAGCAAGGGAAGCGCCGCTTACCCTGAAAATTCCTGAGAAAATAAGTTTCCATATACAATATCAACTTACGCTTCTTTTCCATACTGTGCGTAACATTGCACGACTTACGCTCCATCTCCGTGTTAAATACCAACACAAAAACACACTAGCATGTTCAACGCGACGAAACTTCTGCGTTTGGTTGAGTTCTGGAAGCGCTTCCGACTCGGCTTGCCTACACACATCGTCAAAGTTGACAGTGAAACGTGATTATGTTCTTTTATTAGTTAACGCGTTATGTTTGAATGCTCCGTGTTTTTTTGCTCACAAAATGCGTATTTGAGATCTTACTGAAAATCCGTTTACTCTAAACCAGAATTACCATTTCTAAAAACTGAGCAAAAGAGAGGTGGTTCGAGTTTTATTAGACACTGCAATGTATCGCAATATGAAAACATTTTATGGTTAACCGGTTGTGAAGATGGAAAACCCGAATAAAAGAACATGAAAAACCATAGAAGCTAAAGGACGACAAATCACTTTTTTGAAAACATTGCAACGACCAGGGACACAACAACCACGAATTGACAGAAAAGTACAAAATCCTACACAGGAAACAACAGAAGGAAAATAAAATTGAAAGACAACTAGAGATAACAAAGGCAAAAAGAAAACAACAACCTAAGAAACACAACAGAGAGCCTATTCAAATTAATAACACAGCACTCTCTAATTGGACAGTGTGCACAACCAAAGACAACCACTAGGAACACACACCAGTAGGTTTACCATACGGTACTACACATTACTATAAATGCAGGACCAAAAAAAAAGAAATGGTAGGGAATTCCACTGAAGATGACGACGTAACAGCATCAGAAAGCGCTATGTACAACAGGAACAAAAAGTGAATTGGCACACCCTAAAAACAAAATATTACCAAGTTCACTCACACTCCGACATGGACACCGAGTTCCAATTCTTAATCCGACC
The DNA here is from genome assembly GCA_031841125.1 of Acanthococcus lagerstroemiae. Classification (NCBI taxonomy): domain Eukaryota; kingdom Metazoa; phylum Arthropoda; class Insecta; order Hemiptera; family Eriococcidae; genus Acanthococcus; species Acanthococcus lagerstroemiae. Next base: position 17,181,336 of record CM063106.1, on the reverse strand, counting down.
TTTTTTCCAAAAGTTTCCGCGATCATAAATCGAACTCTCCGGCTTCTCCCACTCTGGTATATTCAATCTGAGTATCAAGTTATTGACCGCTGGTTAGTTCGTGGTACGAAAGTGGACGGGGGAGTGAGAAAAGAACTCGGATTAACGCATTTTTGTATTCCAAATTGTTTTGCAACAAATAACAATTGAATTACCGCGCGACTATGCGCTTACAACTTCTTTAAAATTGAAAATGAGAAAAATTCGATACTCGAGCGTACGTGCGCTGGAAACGGCTGTACCCCCGCTGTACTCCAATCGGAGAGAGTCGAACGTTTACCGCGACTTCTGCAGTTTTCTTTTGTTTCAACACACAATACAATAATTCCCTAGATACTATCTAATAAACAGACTGTACCTTAACCGAATGTCTTTTTCTATCTGGCGTAATCGTGTAAATCATGACCATTCGACCGCTGCTCAAAAATACCTCTCTGAGTGCAGAGTCGGCCGGCAGCACTTTCACGCTGCGTTGGTCGACGGCGGTTTTTCCGCGAATATTCGACACGAGTCCTTAGAATGTTTAGAATTACATTATCGCCGAAGTGGAAAGAAAAAGAGCAGCGATAAACGCCAATTATCCTTCAATTGTTGGCAGAAAACGAGAAATTTTTCGTCGCAGATTGAACCGTTAAACTATGTAACAGTTATTCCAGTTGCGATGATAAATATCATTCAGCGTACGCGCGGTATAATAAATTAATCTTGTCTTGGAGAATGCAAACACTTGGCGCCACTACGCACCATTTACCGTGCGAGTCTGCAGAGCTGCAGTACGTACACTGTTGCATAGCCGAGTATAATTGGAATTGCAAAGTATGTGAAACAATGGATATTTTGAGTTCATAGGTCTTTTCAGTTCCATATCCGTATAAACGTATCTGATGATAACGTTTCCCTCATACGTCTTTATAGATACTGGATATTTCTCTCGTATACGGTAATTTAAATCCCTCTCGGCTTCGCCTTTTTCTCTCCTTCTCCTTTTTTTTTTGTTTCTTTTTCTGCCTGCCTCGTCTTCGTCTTCTTGTGGCAAACAAGAATCGGAAATTTTCCCATGCGGAAAAAATTACTGTGCGAAAAAATGTAGTAAAAAAGCGCGACTAATTATCGAAAACGGCTTAATTATATATAAAACTTGTTTTAGTCTTAATTAGAAAACGTAAACGCAGGGACTTAACTTCCTCGATTAATTTTTAAACACACGTACGAGTACTTGTGCCTTATACGCTGCTGGAGGAGATTAAAATATTTTGTTACGCCGCGCCGCACGAATGCGATTAAAAATTAAGGGAAATTGGATAAATTTGACGCCGTGATTCATGTACGTACATAGGTTGGTCATTCTCCAGAAACTGACTGTTTGCTTTTTTTTTTTTTTTTTGTGAACGTTGATGTAGGTAACCTCTATTCTCTTTCGGGAGAATATCCGCGAAACAATCATCCAAAATTTCAAAATTTTTCAATCCAAAAAAAGCCACATGTACCATAATAAGGCCAGACCTGGATTCTTATAAAGCCTAATCGTCTAATAAGACCCGACTTGAAAAAAATCTGAAACTTGGTTTTTAAAAAAATGACCTAGTCTGACCGCTGCACCGAGGGACATTGTTACATACACAGTAATTCGTGGATTCTCTATCTTCTCGAGATCGAGGAATAAGACCATGTTATGATTCGTGAAGACTGATTAAAACTAATCAAAAATCTTTCATTATGTCTTAAGAAAGGAGGACGTAACCGGGCTGGCTCTGAAATCTTTTTTCCCGCCTGGCGTTTCTTCTCATGGGCAACGGCGGTGGGCGGTTCCGAGTTGGGTCGTAACCGAATTGAATCCCAGGTTAGCGGGGGTATCCGTCCGAGCGTCCGAATTGAGTCCCAGTGTTGCCAGGTGAAAATCTCAAAAATCCACCGCCAGCTTGTTAAAAAAATTCACCATTGAAGAAATTATACTATTTTCTTCTACATTATCAAAATACAAAGCATTCGGCACCTTTAATTAATGTTGCAACTGAATCCGCATTGATAATTTAGTATATATTTGTTCATTTTTCTTTCTTATCAGTATTTTTTCACAAATTTTTCTTTCAATACTGTGTGTAATCTAATAAAGAGCAGAAATGGACGCTATTCAGCATAAGGGAACCAACCAACATTTGTAAACAAAATGAGGTATTAGTATCGATGGGCAGAGGGTAAAAAGTAGGATTTTTCAAAATTGGGCCCCCGATTCAAAAATGTGTACTCACGTTGAGGCAAACCACACGGTTTTCATTTTCAATGTAAACAAATCTGCTGTGATACGGGATTTCGACCTATGTACACTTGAGAATCTCCTGGGAAAAGATCCTAATACACGTGAGCTTCAGGTCCTTTTTCTAGGACATTTTTGGATGGAAATAGGTCAAAATCCCATATCACGGCAGAAATGCTTTAGTGATGTTAATTCTATAGGTGCGGTAGTATAAGTTGAGTTAAAATCCACCCATTCCAAAACATCCACCCTAAAATCCACCCACTTGGCAACACTGTTGAGTCCGGAAGTAGCGGAGGTACACATTCGAGTTGAGTCTTGGGTTCGCGACTGATTCTCATTCATTGCAGGATAACTCGCCTAAGTCGTGTCAAGTCATTAGGATGGCAACAGTCGCTTCTTTTTTCATCATCGCGGAACTTTTTCCAAATTTTGATTATCGCTTATTTTCGCCCAAATATCGCACTGAACCTCTAATAACGTTTCTATAAGGACATAAATAATAGGATGTGTCGCGTAGGCTGAACTGTTCAAGTGGGAGTGAAACGACTCACACGCATTCGTTGTTCGCGTGGTAGCCGAAGAATATTTCACCCACATAGTGGGGGGGGGGACGGGCAGTCAGAACAGACGTAGGGGAAAAGAGGGCAAGTTGGCGAACGTAAGCTTCAACATTATTTATAACACAGGCTGTAGCATAGTTAGAGCGCTGCTTTTTGCAGCAAAAGTTAGCTTGAAGTTTTGACAACATTTTGGCCCAGAATTGGATTTTTATATTGATAGTTAATGAGAGATTTTTGACAATTTCTGCAGTAGATCAACCCGACATGTCGGGTAAGTTGGCGAATGACTGAGGGCAAGTTGGCGAATGGGAAATTTTCTATTAAAATACGTACAGAATGTAAAGATTTCACATTTCCTTTATTCAAATAACGCTTTTCTACATTCCACTGATTTATCTTTGAATCTTCTGAGAGTGGTTTCAGGTATTGCATATTTAATTGCTATACTGGTAATAGAAGCTCCTGTTCTTCGTCGCTCTTCTAAAGCATCCTTCAGTTGATCCCGACTGTACGTCTTTTTCGGCTTTTCTTTATTCATAATTTCAATTTTTTGGAAAAATCTAGTTTTAGAAAAAAAAAATTAAAATTTTACTGATAACAATTTGCCAACTTGCCCTCCCAGCGGAAATTATTTTGAATAAGCCACTGCAAATTTAATTTTACATGTAGCAATCTGGTAATTGCATTAAATTATAGAAAATACTTCCCTCTTTCGAATAATACCATCAAACATTGAGAAATTACAAACCAAAATTTTTAATTCCTTACCGTACGAATACGAAATATTATAGTAGCACCTAAAAAAAAAAAAACTTTCGTCGATTAATTATTTTTAAATGGCTCATTACAAAAACTCACTCGGTCATGGTCCACTAACATGCAAGGTCTATCACATACTGAAATTTGGTGGCGCTAGCTACTATAGTTCCAGAGAAAACTGCAGTTCGTCAACTTGCCCTCCTTTCCCCTAATTGTCGAGCACGTAGGTCGCTAAAATTTTGCACCCCCTCATCGTCTCCGAGGAAACAGTGGCATTAAGTCTTCCACAAAAGATTTTTCAACATCGGCAGCATGTAGAAATGGTAGACCAAAGAAAGTTTCAAGAATTGCCCTCTTTCGCCGTCAACGTCTTTATACTTGTTCATCAAGGACAGGTTCTGGATTCGACGCCACCAGCTTTGCCCCAGATGAAAGCGACACCCTTTTGTGGAAATAGCAGACCATACGTTGCCCGCTGCACTGTGGATGGCTTGCTCGAAATCAGCAAAAAATTCTAAGGTTTCAAAGATCAAGCCAAGGTCAATGATCTAATTCACAACATTTCGGAGAACTGTTTCGTAGGTGCCAACTGTTTTGCTCAAAAGAAGGGAAAACACAAGAGGGACGGACGTATTGTATTAGAACCCATGTATCGTGAAAAGCGGTGTGAACAAAGTTGAAACACTTTGGAAAGTTCCGTGTATGTAGATCATTGAACACGAGCTCATAAATTCGAGATTACGCCTCGTCGCAAAATTTGTGCGACTACTACGAACGATTTTACCCGTCCTTTAAGCATACCCTACCCGCCAGTACGGGACTCAATTCGAATATTCCTTCGTCTTATCCCCCGCCACAACAGGACTCAATTCGGACATTTATTATCCTTATCTCCACTGCTTCGGGACTCAATTCGGCTAAAAATAACATTCTGGGACTCAACTTGGAACCGCCCCCCCTCGATTTGAGTACCAGAATGTCATTTTTAGCCGAGTTGAGTCCCGAATCAGCGGAGATAAGAATAGGAAATATCCGAATTAGGTCCCGTACTGGCGGGTAGGGTATGCTTAAAGGACAGGTAAAATCGTTCATAGTAGTCGCACAAATTTTGCGAATTTCTGAGCTCGTGTTCAATGGTCTACATAGACGGAACTTTCCAAAGTGTTCCAACTTTGTTAACATAGCTTTTCACCAGACACTGCGAGGAACTATACCGGGAGGAAGAAAAGAACGCACATAAGTACGCTCCAAAGATCACTATCTCGAGAGAAATAGAGACCGAACCCGAGATTATCACAGAGGAAGTTGGAGCCGCAATCAAGAGCTTAAAGAACAGGAAGGCACCAGGCGGAGACGGTATAGAGGCGGAAATGACAAAGGCCCTAGAGAAAGAAGCAGAGATCTTCCTATGGCAAATGTGCAATCATGTGTGGCACACAGGAGACTGGCCAGATGATTGGGTCAAGTCAATATTGATACACATACATAAGAAAGGGGACACTAAGATATGTGCCAATCACCGTACAACAGCCATAATTTGACATGCGAGCAAGGTCATGCTGAAAATCATAAACGAACGACTGAAGGCCTTCCTGAATAATCAAATACCCGTGGAACAGGCGGGATTCGTTGCCGGGCGCGGTACAAGGGAACAAATCCTGAACATGCGAATTATCATAGAGAAATGTCGCGAATATAATGTCCCTGCAGTAATGTGCTTCATCGATTATGCAAAAGCATTTGACTGTGTCAATTGGAAAGCCCTAATGAGTGTGATGATGGAGATGGGCACACCTGCACATCTGACGAACTTGGTCAAGACACTGTACGGAAGCAGTAAAATGACCGCAAGAATTGCAGGAGAGGAGTCCAAATCTTTTAAGGCAGAACGCGGTGTCAGGCAGGGAGACACATTGTTACCACAGCTCTCCAATATATATGGAGAGAACATTATGAGAGAAGCGCTGGTAGACTGGAACGGCGGAATTTCAATAGGTGGTCGGAATATCTCAAACTTAAGATACGCCGACGGTACAACTCTACTGGCAACATCCAGTAGGGAAATGATGGAGCTGATTGAGCGCGTCAGGGTGGTCAACGAGAAATACGGACTATTCATTAATGCTCCGAAGATCATGATAATAGATCGGGAGAATGCCCTGACTGACACTAACCTGCTGACCGGATATGAAAAAGTGGAGTCATTTGTATACCTAGGGTCACTGATTGATGTTAACGGTGACTCCTTGGCGGAGATAAGAAGAAGGATTGCTATTGGAAAATCTGCAATGATGAGACTGAAAAACTTCACCTGCAAGAAGAAATGATCGCTTATACTGCCGATATTTATGTATGCTGCAGAAACATGGACTCTCAAGAAGCGGATAGACGCCTTTAAAATGTGGCCATGGTGACGAATGATGCGGGTGTTGGGACGGAACACAGAACCAACTTGTCAATACAGGAGGAAGTGGAAGAACCGGAACAGCTGCACAAACTTGTGAATGACGGATTCATCAGTTCTTTGGACATATTACCAGGCGAAGCGGAGAAAATTAGGAGAAAACAATATTGCTCGGGAAGACACCAGAAAACCGAGGAAGAGGCAAGATAGCATTTTCAAATTAGGAAGTCTGTGGTAAAATTTCACAGAAATTAATGCCAGGCGCCACATACTTTGCTGCAGGCAGCTCGCTTCTCATGTCTTTTTCCGTTATTTTTTTTTTCTTTCTTTCTTTCGTTTTGGAAAATGGAATACTCATGACATTGCACCTATCACAACGAACCAATCAATGTTGAGTCTTTCCGATTTGGTTTTCTAAATTAAAATCATTTCTATTTCCCCGCGTGTAACCAACATCATTTTCTTGCCAAATTCGTGCCCGATAGTTTTTCTTACCGGGACTAATTACTCTCAAAATATTTTAATATCTTCTGATGAATCATTTTTGATTATTACTCCGAAATCCATCGTTACCGCCAGCTTACCTTGACCTTACTAAAACTATGAAGGTATATAGTTGCAGTGTTATTTTTTTTCTTTCCCAAGTTTTCCATCATTGTTCTTTCGTATAATTTAATTATTTAAATATTCTGTTCGTTCATGCGAACGCATTCTTTGGAAATTCTGTTTGGCTACTTTATTCAGGGTCGCAAGATTAGCGAAAACGTGCCCAACTGGGGAAATATAAGTTACATTTAATCAAATTTTGACGAATTTAATTTATTGTTCGCTCGTGTAGAAAAAACACGTCCGCATTGTATACCCGTACATTTCCTTACTTCCAATTTTTGGTACATTATTTTACGGACATAATGATGTTTTGTCGAAAAATATAGCTGATTTCGTCGAAAGCCGACGAATTGTAGGTGAACTCGAAGGTTTGTTAAAAGTTAACCATCTATGTGCGCGGTTCCTGGGTGAGATATGGAGAGAAGCAAATTTACGATAAGAACTTGCCGATTACAGAAGCATCATAACCATTTCTTCTCCACAAATTCCAGCACTTTTGCCACACAGTTTCGACTTTTTGGTGGTTCCATATTCACTGATAGACAATTTCACAAAGTGGCCAAGGTTTTTTTTTTGGATACATTTTGGTCTTGTTTTGTTTTCTTGAAGTCAGGTTTTCATTCTTTATGGTATTTTCCTCAAGTCTGACGTGTTGTATTATATGACCGATAAAAATTATGTAAAATGCTAAGAATATTGCCACTAATAACATTAATATGACTGATGAGCTGAGTAATAAACCTTTGTCTTTTGATGGAAACGTTTTTCTTGTGTTTGCTCTATTTGTCTGATCCGCAAGCTATTCTCATATAATGTCTATTTCCATGGGAATTATCGATCATGTCATTCTGTCTCACCAGCATTTCAGAATAGGTCTTGAAGTGAAGAAATGCTCGACCTCACCTTTTTTAACGAGGTCATTTCGAAGATGCCTACACGGTACTCGGCCTGAAAAAGTAAATACCGATAAGACCAAGATCCTAATGCTATCAGAAACAGAACCAGCAACAGTCGAAAAGTGGCCGAACCAGATGAGATCATAACAGAAATGCTACAAGGAACCGGGGAAATCGGAATGCAGCGCATCCACTTGATATACCAAGAGATATGGCCGACCGAAACGTGACCTAACGACTGGAGAGGATCGATCTACACACCCTTTTATAAGAACAAAGAGAAACGCAACGAATGATCGACTACAGGATGATCACATTGATCTCCCATGCAAGTAAGATCATGATCTACATTATTCTAGAGAGATTGAAGAATATCTTGCTGCCGCAGATTCCGCAGGGCCCTTGAGAACAAATACTAAACGTCCGCCAAATAACTGAAAAAAGTCGACAGTTCAATACACCAGCTACACTGTACTTCTTGGACTACCAGAAGGCTTTCGATTCAGTAAGCTAAACGGTGCTGTGGTTCGTGCTGGGGAAGATGGGGGCATCGAACCATTTAGTAATGCAGCTGAGGACACTATACGAGGGAAACGATGCCCAAGTTCGTGTTGAAAATGCCCTGTCGAGCCCATCATTCAAGGTCGGAAAGGGTGTACGCCAGAGCTGGATCGCTTTGCCACTCCTGTTCAACATCTACGGTGAATGGATCATTCGATAGGCCACGGATGACTGGGGAGGCGGCATCAACATAGGAGACAGAAAGATCTCGAATCTCCGCTTTGCGGACGACACGCTTCTGCTGACATCATCAGCCGAGGAGATGGCAGAGTTACTGGATCGCATAGATAAGATAAGTGCCGAGACCAGCTTGATTTTGAATTGCTCAAAAAGTCAGGTCATGATGGTCGATCGCGGCAATATGCTGCTGCCGCTGAGCAACCCAGAAAGACTCTGTCACGTAGAAGTCAAGGATAAAGTCGTATACTTAGGAGCACTAATTTCCAACAATAGCGACTGGCTAGGAGAAATCAAACGACGACTGACATTCGCTAGATCCGCCATGGGGCGACTCACGCGCTCATGGAGAGACCGCCAGGTGTCTATACAGATTAAAATGAAAATTGTGACAGCACTGATCTTTTCGATTTCCGTCTATGCATTTGAGACCTGGACAATTAATGCAGCGGCAAGAAGACGCATCGAGGCCTTCGAGATGTTCTATTGGCGGATGCTGCGCATCCCACGGACGACACGTAAAACAAATGCCCCCAAACTGCGAAAGTAGAACATATCTCCACACAAACGACTCCTGTCAATGATACAGCGGAGAATCCTGCGTTTCTTTGGTTCCGTAAAGAGACGGGGGCCAGACTCATGGTAATACACCAAACTCCACATGTACATACTGACTTTCAAATCGGATCGGAACATACACAGCATACGTAAGATTAGAATGTTGACCTGCTGATTGCTGGGTGCATTTGGGAGCATCCTCACTTTCACCTAGGGGATCGAAAATGGTGTCAATCGTTTGTGCTGGTTTGTGCTGAAAACCCCTTCGTTTGTGCTGCCCCCCTTTCTGAGATATTTGGGAAAACTTTCGGGAGTGCTGTAGAAACGGGAGCACCCTTACTTCACCTAGAGGATCGAAAATGGTGTCAATCATTTGGGCTATGTTTGTGCTGGTTTGTGCTGAAAACCATGTCGTTTGTGCTGCTCTCTTCCTGAGATATTTGGGGAAACTTTTGGGGGTGCTGTAGAAACGGGAGCCCCCCCACTTCACCGAGGAGATCGAAAATGGTGTCAATCGTTTGCGCTGTTTGTGCTGAAACCCCGTCGTTCGTTCTGCCCCCTTCCCATGGATGTTGGAATTTATTTTTGGGTGTGCCGAAGAAATAATTTTTGAAAAAGAGGTTAGACAAAGGATTGAAAAGGGAAAAGTGGACGCCGAGGCGAACGAAACTTGACTTTCAGTTTGGGGGGGGGGGGGCAGGAAACTTTGCCGACAAATATTTTCTTTTAACTAAAACTTTTCCGACAAAATTTTCTAAAAATTTGAAGTCGTCGATTTTTTAATTGAAAAAAAAAAATAATAATATGAGTGAATCACTGACTCATTGAGCTCGTGACGAAGTGAGGAAGTGAATGATTAACTGAGAGAGTGAGAGAATCACTGAATCACTGAGTAAGTGATTGAGTAACTGCTTGAATAACTGAATAAGTAAGCGAATGACTGAGTGAATCACTAAATAAGCAAGCGAATGACCGAGTGAGTAAGTGAATCACTGACTCATTGGGTAAGTGACGGAGTGAGGAAGTGAATGAATAACCAAATAAGAAAATGAATGAATAATGGAGTAAGTGAGTGAATCACTAAATAAGTAAGTGAGGGACTGAGTGAATCACATGGGGAAGTGGATGAATAACTAAATTAGAGAATGAGTAAATGACTGAGTGAGTGAATCGCTGAGTCGCGGAGTGAGTAAATGGGTGAGAAACATAGTAAATCACTAAATGAGTAAGCTAGTGACTAAGTGACTGAGTAAGTGATTGAGTAACTGAGTGAATCACTAAGTAAGTAAGCGAATGACTGAGTGATTTAGTGAATCACTGACTTATTGAGTAAGTGACACAGTGAGGAAGTGAATGAATAAACTACTTTACAGAATGAGTGAATAATTAAGTAAGTAGGTGAATCTTTGTAATTGAGTAAGTGAGTGAGTGAGTGAATCACTGTGACTGAGTAAGTAAGTGAGTGGGTGAATCACTGACTCATTGAGTGAATGATGGAGTAACTGAGTGAATAACTCAATATATCAGCAAGTAACTGAGTGAATTGCGAGTAACTGAGTAAGTGATTGAGTAACTGTCTGAATAACTGAATATGTAAGCGAGTGACTGAGTGAATCACTAAATAAGCAAGCGCGTGACGGAGTGAATCACTAAATAAGCAAGCGAATGACTGAGTGAGTGAGTGAATCACTGAATAATTAAGCAAGTAATTGAGTGAATCAATGACTTATTGAGCGAGGAAGTGGATGAATAACTAAATTAGAGAATGAGTGAATGACTAAGTGAGTGAATGAATCACCAAGTCACCAAGTAAGTGAGTGAGTAACTTACTAAATCACTAAATGAGTGAGCAAGTGACTAGGTAACTGTGTGAGTAACTGAGTAAGTAACTGTGTAACTATGAGTGAATCACTAAGTATGTAAGCGAATGACTAAGTGAATCACTGACTTATTGAGTGAGTGGTGGAGTGAAGAAGTGAATGGATAACTTTATTACAGAATGAGTGAATAACTAAGTGAGCGAGTGAATCACTAAATCACTAAGTGAGTGAGTGAGTGAGTGAGTGAATCACCAAGTTACTGAGCAAGTGAGTGAGTAACTTAGTGAATCACTAAATGAGTAAGCGAGCGACTGAGTGAGTGAGTTAATTACTGACTCATTGAGCGAGTGACGGAGTAACTGAGTGCATAACTCAATCATAAGCGAGTGACTGAGTGAATCACTGAGTCACTGAGTAAGTGATTAAGTAACTGTGTGAATAACTGAATAAATAAGCGAGTGACTGAGTGAATCACTAAATAAGTAAGCGAATGACTGAGTGAGTGAGTGAATCACTGACTGAGTGCGTGACAGAGTGACAAAGTGAACAGTTTTCACGCAGCTCAAAGCAGTGGCGCGCTGTAGTTGTTTATCTTGTAACCCTGGTTGAGGGGAATAATTCATTTACAAGCGTACAAAGAAATTTCAAAATACATATTATGAAAACGAAAGCGTTTATGGAAAAAATGATTAGGACAAAATTTATAATACATAAAATTTTTCTGCCATTGAGACCACTTTCATTTCAATTTGATGAATTTTTCTAAAATATGTAGGGTTTCAATAGTTTTTTTTTTTTTTTTTTTTTTTCACGTGCCTAAAATTACAGAGGGCGACTCTTTCGCGCTGGCAGTCCGAATAGTCATTGAAATTTGAAATTCAACGTTTGCCACCGACTTTCAGATTTTCGAAATGTCTTCCACATTCCTGCTTTGTTTCAACCTTTCAAATAACGTTCGATACTCAGCTTGAAACCTTCTGCTTTTGATTGACTAGTCTTCAACAGGGGTCCAGGGTACTCCATTTTCAGAAACGAAATTTGACTTTCAGTTTAGAAAGGTGGAGAAGAAAAATTTGCCGACAAATGTTTTTTGAAAAATAAAAATTCGCCGACAAAATGTGTACAAAATTTAAAATTTGCCAATTTTTTAATCGAAATATTTTCTTAATTGAAAAAGAAAATAAATATAAACAAACAGACATGCATAAAAAAATGAAAATTCAAATGAACAGTTTCGAAATTTGCCGACTGTCAAATTATTGGGGGATGGGTGTCAAATGAACAGTCTTAGAATTTGCCGACTGCCAAATTATTGGGGGAGTCAACCCCACCCTCCTTTAGTTTCGCCCCTGAGTGGACGCAATCGTTTGTGCTCCGTTTGTGCTGGTTTTAGATAATTCATTTCTGGGCACGAATTTATTAATTAATGTGGTTATCGCGCAAGTTGCTCTGAAGATTCCTCCACATTTTTTAATCACGCCAGCTGCCCGCTGCCCGCTGACTGTTGTAAGTCTGTTAAGGTGAGAAGGAAAATGTGCAGTTTAGCAGGGACGCAATTCGGCTGTTAAATATGGAATGGGCCGTAACTCGGAGACGCCCAAACTGAACTGGTGGAATTAGTTGCGGACGTTATCGCGTAATACAAAATAACCCCATCCCCCCTTTAAAAAAAAGTAAAATAAAATTTAAAAATCAAAAGTTAGGGTTCAAAATTTCTTCTTCTTCAACCACCATCTCCGCGACGAAGGTTGGTGATCCACAATGCAACGTGAACTCTTGAGATGGCCGACCGGAAAACCTCCACAGATGAACAATTGAACAGTGCCGCAAGTCTTTCATCTATGAGTTCTATCTTCTACCAATGGAATGTTTTCCCGTTATCTTTCTTTCCATCAACAGTCTCAGAAGTGCATATCTCCCACCCTTCAAGAAGTGACCAAGATAGTGCAGCTTTCTTTCCTTAATTCAGCGTAGTACTTCCGTCTTTTTCTTCATTCTTCCCATAACTTCACTGTTAGTCACTTTCTGTGTCCATGATATCTTCTGGATCCGGCGGTAAAGATACATTTCAAAAGCCTCAATCCGTTTCCCCAAGTACGCATCCGATTTCCAGCTTTCGCACCCATAGTACAGGACTGAGAGGACGTAGCATCGTAACATTCTTATTCTTAACTCCATTCCGAGTTCTGCCTGGGGAACAAATTACGCATCTTAATAAAGGCGGATCTGGCTTGTTCTACTCGTGATCGCACTTTTCGTTCCGACGTGCAGCTCTCGTCCAGGATGGAACCAAGGTACTTTATTGACGAGACTTTCTCTATCGTTACTGCTTTGATCTTGAGGGTACAGTTTACTAGTTTCTTTGAGAAGACCATAGTTTTCGTCTTGGAAGCGTTTATCCTGAGGCCAACTTTTTCGCGTTGGTCTACTATTTTATCCATCATTTTTTGGAGTTCGCGTTGGCAGTTAGTTATTATAATAAGACTATCGTCAGCATATCTCAAATTATTCACTGTGACTCCGTTTACTTTAATTCCACCGTTCTTCTCGCCCAACGTCTTCTCGAACATACGTTGAACAGAATGGGAGACAGAATACATCCCTGCCGAACGCCTTTCTTAATTTCGACTTCTTCCGATGCAGAGTTATCAATTCTCACTTCAGCTGTCTGATTCCAACATAGTCGACTAATAATTCGGATGTCTTTTCTGTCTATATTGAATTCCATCAATCGTTCCACAAGCTTCCTGTGTTGTACATAATCAAAGGCTTTGTGGAAGTCTATAAAGCATTCGCTAGTAACAAAATATTTTCAGTTTCTGAAGAATGAGCCACGGCTCCTGCTCTGCTCCGGGAACACGGCAGTCGCGCCGCCGCTCTTACTTCGGCTGGAGTGTATTTTCTCAACCGACACAGTACAACCCCGGCGAGCAGGTACCATTAATTAACGTTTCGCAATATCAGACGATTTAAAATTTAATTACTTTTCGCGTACTCGACACGCCGTGATTCGCAGACATCGAAAATTGTGCGGCTTGTACCGTCGCGTACCCCAGACGACGATATTTCACCTAGCAGATTAACTCCATTAAGAGCCGATTACGTTACCGAAAATGATTGCGTTCCACGCGGACTCGCTGTGTACTGCCGCCGGATTTCCACACGCCAACCCGGTAACTAGTGTCATAGGGAAACCATAGAGAGGGAGAGAGAAATCAAGAGTGAGTGAGAGAGAGAGAGAGAGATTATTGAACGAAATAAAATCGCAGCCAGCAGAATCGAAAAGCAGAACAGAGAGCCTGGTGCGGCGATTAGAAAAGATTAGACCGCGGCATGCTTGTCTGAGTTCATTTCGGTTAACACAAAGGATCCGGACGCTTGGCTTGGGAATCGTGCCATCTCATATACGTAGCTGAGTACGCGACTTCACTCGGTACAAAAGCCCACCAAAATCCGGATCCGACCTTTTCCACATTTAAGCCGAAACCGGCGACACTCCGCTCATTTGCCTAAGCTGATGAAGAAAACGAGCTACCGGTTCCGGGGGCCGAGCCGCGATCGAAAATCTTCTTCAGCAGGCAATTAAAATCGATACGGTCGTCCTTTCTTTCTTTTTTCTCTCTTTCTACTCGACGCTCCTTTTTCTTCTTCTTTTTTTCTCCTGTACACCGAAGAAAATAAGAAGGGAAAAAAATGAAAATAAATAACGCGATAAAAATTTATATATATACGCGGATGAATATATACCGAAGGAGCGGGCAAGATTACCGGTAATTGTGCAAAATATAAATAATCCCGCAGACGTAATTCGCTGGTTAAAGTATCGATTTGTTTGGGAGGAGAGAAGAGGACGAAGCGACTGGAATGACATACATAATAGATGTACGGGAGGTCGCCGATTATGTCGCTCGCGAATCCGCGATCCACCGTGCGTTTACTGGGGCACTGTACGTCAACATTAAATGCAGTTTATTCTGTTGGACAGGGACCACACAGAATTTCAATCCCATCAAGAATAAATAATGGATGACGTAACCGTTTTTAATGCTTTACCTTTTGCCCACCACCGTTAGCGACGCCGTCCATCGCAATACCAGAGGAAAATACAGAAAATTGGTTCGGATTATTTGAAAATACCTTCTCAGCCGCATTTGTTGCAGCGTCACTGAAGAACAGGGCCAGCGAATTCCAGCATCGATGCAGTCTAGCAATCCTTCGCGTCAGACTTCGGCCCAATTATGATAATAGAGGGGTCAATGCCCTCTGCATTCATTCAAAACTCGAACGGAAGTACTTTTCAAAAGCTAGAAACGAAAATCGTAAGGCTATTACGCGTAGTGAGCGGCTGACCATTAGGGCTCCGTTAAACCATATCGACCGTCGATTTTGAGTCGACTTGGAGTCGTTAGGCAGTGTCGACGACATGAAATCGACTGGAATGCAAAGTCGAATTGAGGTCTTCACTGAATCTGAATTACTTTACTAAAGAATATACTTACGCTAGTATACAGGCCTTTAAGAAACGATATAGAATAGAACAGAAACTCAAATCTCAAAATGTGAATTTCTCCTCGGACCATAAAGAGCCAAGATTTCCTGTAGACAGTTCCATTCTTCTCTGTTTCCGGCTATTGCCTCCCTCCCAATTTCTGTTTGTTAAAAATGCCGTTATATAGTCTGCCCGCCTCGACATATGGGCATGTAGGTCTCACGAAAAGCTGAATTTCCACCTGACCCAAGTCCTGAGCAACCACGGGTCCTTCAACACGTTCCTACATCGGATGGCAATAGAGCCGAGCGTCGTGTGCGCACACTGTGATCGAGGTACACAGGATACCCCCTGGCACATTTTTTTCGAGTGTGAGGCCTGGGAGCAGGAGAGGCGCGGGACGGTAACAGCGATCGACCCCGGCGGCGGAAACACGAGCGACAACAACGGCGTGATCAGCCGTCTCGCACCGAACGCCTTGGTTCCAGAAATGTTGAATAGCGAAGCGAATGGAGCCGGGTGTCATCCTTTGTCTCAGCCATCATGAAGAAGAAGATGCAGACAGAGTGGTCATCGAACACAACAACTCTGTACCATCCTGAAGCTGCTGCAGCTGAGGCGGATCCCCGTGCAGGGCTCACCCGCCGTCACCACCTTTCTGCCTCGCCACACATACCAAGACGAAGAGGTGAAGGGATGAGCGAAGAGGAAGCGCGTCCGGCTGTGGTGCACCCGAATTCCAGGTTAGTGCTGGGTTAGCGTTAACCTTAGTCAGTAGGGGACCCCATGGTGGCTCTGGCCGGACAGCGTACACCAGCAGTGGAACGACGAAACAGGGGCTCGGGCCGGCCTCAACGCGCCCCTCTGGCCACTGATTCGATACTCGAAAGGGTAGTTTCTGAGGCCAGAGGTGCGGGTGTCTGAGGAGCCACTCTGGCATGCGTGCATCGCCATACGCTCCACCAAACCATTGTCAGCCCATCTATTTTTGTATTCCCATTTTCCTTTCGTAATATTCCTAGGTGGAAAAAGCGTTCAAATCTATCAACGCGGACAGGGCTGTGGGACCAGATATGGTAAGTAACGAGTCCCTTAAGTTTTTTGCAGAGGAGCTTGCTTCCACTTTGACGAGACTGTTTAGTACAATGTTGGATGATGAAGTAACCCCTGCTCAATGGGGAGGGGAGTAGAAATTATTTTAAACCTTAAAAAGGGGGAAAAGATAATATTTAGTCTCCACCCTAGTTACGGCCTTAGCCACAACGCAGCTCCTACAATCTTACCCGAAGTAATCAAAAAATCTTACAATACTTAGTACTTACATACTGCTTGTCATCAATCGCCAAAATCATTGAAATCGAAACATGGAACAAAATAAACAATAGAGAATTAATTAATGGATTAAAATAATAAGAAACAGATTTAATACTTAGTTAGCTAGAACGTTTAATTCTTTTCAAACGATAAAAATCGTTTCTTCTATTTGTAACATCTAGAGATAATGAATGTGTAATAACAATTAACGCGAACACAGGTGAACTATTGCAACAACTAATCAAACCGCAGTCCATCGAAACGGGGGGCATGAGCAGGGGAGATATGTATCTCCATTAGTCTGGGAAAATTGTATGTAAAAATCGACACAAAATACCGGGGTAAGCTGCTTTTTGGCAGAAGGTTAGGTATGAGGATCCTAATAAACATACTAAAAGTCACCACACCTACTCCTTGTTCTTGTTTTTTAGAAGGTTCAAACCACACAGGTCTTTTTCTCGAGAAATCTTGGGATTTGTGAAAAATACAAAAACGGCTTCAAATAAAAATTATTTAACAACGGATTTGCCATAAACACGGTTACTTATACTTTTGTTTATATCTATTCCTGAAAACGCCTAAATATGATTCAAAATAACCCTTTTGAGCAGCACAGTTTTTAACAACTCGATGCTCAGAATCCCGCCAGTTACCCAAATAACTAAAGGGGAACCAAGGGTAACCGACGGGTTTCTGGGTAATCTGAGGGTAACTGAGGGTGACAAACGGGTAACTTACCCAAGTACCTAATGGGAACCAAGGGAATTATGGGTTTCTGAGTAATCGGAAGGTAACTGAGGGTTGCAAGCAGGTAACTTACCCAGGTAACTAAATGGGGACCAAGAGTAACTGACGGGTTTCTGGGTAATCTGAGGGTAACTGAGGTTGCAAATGGGTAACATTTCCGCGGGTAACCAGGGTAACTGATTGCGCATCGGGACAGGCCTTATGGAGAGAAAAACAGTTTATTAAATCTTTCTTTCGTTTTATTGGGATTGGAAATGAAAAAAGATCCAAATTCTACATTCAGCACATGCTTTAAGCTTCGTACCTTTCCATCCCTGGGAATTTTCTTGTCCCCCATGATTGAGGGAGGGGGACAAGTGGATAGCGCGCTGATCTCTAAAATTGGGGTGCGCATTATATTCGAGCAGTAAAAGAAATTCTAAAGTGACTTTTCTGATTCCTCACTGCGCATTATATTCGAGAAAATATGGTATTAAAAAAGAAGTTTTTCTGTCCGAAATTCTATGTTATTCAAATTGAATTTAATGGGCACCTCTTTTACCCTTTGTATTTCTCTCATTCTCATTTTTCTCGTTTTTATTACTGAAAAAATTTTTTCGGGGTGTTGGTGTTCACTTTCGTTGTTCACTTCACTTCACTTTCATTCTTCAACTGACACGAGTAGTATATGCCAGGCTTATCAATAAATAAGCATGTTTGGACAGGAATTACAGTACTATCCCTACTTCATCAGAATTGAAATTATAGTTTGACAAGTTAAAACTGAAACCTGCCTGAATGGATGTCGGCATATTATAATATACCTAGACAAATTATAAGTTACCTAGACAAATTACAATTGAGAAGTTCACGTTCAAAGTGACCTAACTGCAAAATTTTAGTTTTGAGAAAAACAAGCAAAAAACAGTAAAGTAGGTAACGGATTTTTATAAGGTAGGTATCAATAAGTTCAACCTTCAAGAAAAATTTGTCGTTTTTGTTTTTGCAAAGTTTGCCTCTGGCGCGGCAAGACAGCGTGTGGAAAACAAAAACTCATGAAATCATAATTTTACAGTTAGGTCACTTTAGAAGCGCGCTCCTCAATTCAATTAGAAGTACATACGTTGTAAGATACAATACGCCTAAGCATACTAAAATTTGCCTAGAAATACTATGCCGGTACCATACACACTGCCTGGTTCCGCCAATGCTTTTCTGAGAGGCTTGAGCGTGATATTGTAGGTCTAAAGGATTAATTTCATTCCCTCGCCACACCAATTAGCAGGCAACACTGAGGCAAGTGCGGTGATCTCTCGAATTTACATTTTTATACAAATCAACTACTCGTCCTGCCTGGGCAATTCCTGCGTAGCACAATGCGAACGTCTCACAAACGTCTTTTGTCTCCTGCATACCTGTACGTGATCTCAAAAACTACGTTCTTCTTCTTATTTGCATAACTCACTCTCCTTGTTCTCCCTCAATCGGCCAGGTAGAACATCCGTTTAGTTAAATCACAGTTTATATGTTTTAGCACTCTCATCAAGATCTGTTTTGCTATCAATCAGTGGCAAAGAATGAGTCATGAAGAGCAGATAATGATGGATACAAATACAAAGTGTAAATCCTTCTCCGAAATGAAAAGATTAGCACAGGAGGGGGAAAAAGGAGAGACACGCAATTTACAAGTCGAGAGACTGAAGACTATATTAACAACAATAACATCTGTTTTTTCTGTTTTTTCTTTTTGTTTTTTAAATGATTTTTTTGTATTGCCCGACGGTAGGCTACAATCCCCGATTTTACACCTTTCTGTGAGTTACCAGGTGTTATTGGCCCGGTGGGAGTCGTCATGCCATCGGGTCCACCCAATCACACGTATAGGCTGCTATCGCCCGCTTCCAGCTTGGTCTATTCCTGGCCACCCGTTTTGCCATAAAATACCAAACCTTTTAACAATTTCGTCTTGCCATCTTGCATGGGGTCTCCTTCTTCCTCTTTTCTCGTCCCTTAGGTACCACCCTTCCACACTTTTAGTCAATTTCTCATTCCGGCTTCTAGCTCAGTGCCCCGCATAGCCGAGTTTGAGCTTTTTGACCGTCCATCCTATATCTGCTGTTCTCGTTTTGCAGTGGATCGTTTGAAGCTTGATTTTGTCTTTTAGCCTCAAGCCTAGGATTTTACATAATAGCGCGCTATAAGTAATCGTTTCACTTGAGTTTTAGTTAGGGCCCAAGTCTGGGCCCCGTAGATCAGCGACGACTCAATGCACTGCCTGAAAACCCTGGGCCTAATGTAAGTGCTCGTTTTATTATTGAAAATGTGCTTATGCGCCCAAAGTTCTTCCAGGCGCTGGAGATACGCGCTTTTAGTTCTTTGTCTTGCCTGTCCTCAAAGGAGATAATTTGGTCCAAGTACGAGGGATGATCAAAAAGTAACCTCCGCTACATCTGAAAACAAAAAAAAAAAAAAAAAAAAAAAAAGGAAAATTCCCAAAAAGTATGACATGTTTGTGAGGCTTCTGAGACAACACTGTAAAAATTTCAGGCGCGTAAGACTAACGAGGTAGGCAGGGCAGTACAAAAACGATGGAGCTACCCCTGAAACGTGTGTCAAGAATTGAAGTGCGCGCAGTAATACGTTTTTCTTTTTCACCGCGCTCGGCGAGTCCGCTCGGAGGAGTATACTGATGGACTCACGTCTCGTCCCCCACCATATGGTCGAGCATGGATTCCCCTTCGCGTTCGTAAGCGGACAAAAATTCGATTGCCGCAGCCATGCGCCAAGCGCAGTGAAAAACGTACTACTGCGCGAACTTAATTCTTGACACACATTTCAGGGGTAGCTCCATCGTTTTTGTACTGCCTTGCCTACCTCGTTAGTCTTACGCGCCTGAAATTTTTACAGTGTTGTCTCAGAAGCCAAACAAAAATGTCCTGTTTTTTTGTTAATTTTTCCTTTTTTTTTTTTTTTTTTTTTTTTTGTTTTCAGAGGTAGCGGAGGTTACTTTTTGATCATCCCTCGTATTTGTATTCAGAAACTATTTCGAATACCTGGTTCTCTAGCGAAAAGCTTTTTACCCCATAGTTTGACATGATTTTTGATTTTGAGAAATTTATTAAGAGTCTTACTTCTTTGCTTTCGGCACATAGTTCTTCGGCCATTATCTCGAATTCGTCCCAATTACTACTTATCAATGCTATATTGTCGGCAAAGCGTAGGTTATTCAACCTTTTACCATCAATATTGATATCCTTATCCTTCCACCTTAGTTTTTGAAACACCCCTTCGAGGACGCGGTTGAAAATATTAGGACAGAGTGGGTCCCCCTATTTTATGCTGCTTTCCAGCCTAAATTTTTCCCCTGGGAGGTCTAATTCGATGTAGGCCTCAGAATTATTACATAGATTTTCCAGGATTTTTACCAGATTGGTTCGCACTCCATGTCCCCTTAGCGCTTTCCAGACACTATTGTGTTTCACCGAGTCAAAAGCTTTATTGAAGTCGATGAACATAATAATAAGCTTCATCTTATACTCGCGAGCGACCTCGATTAGTCAGTTTAAAGTGGAGATGTGTCTATAGTAGTTGAGTATCCTCTCCTAAAGCCGGACGGTATGTTTTTCGGGTTGTTGTGAATCCAAAATGCCAAAAATTCTGTTTTTTATTAATTTCAGAAATACTTTACTCAAGTTTGAAGTTAAGCTTATGGGCCTAAAGTTATCCAGATCCGATTTGTTGCCTTTTTTATGCAACACAATGATCTCAGACAGATGCCACTGAGCCGGCCTTGCCCTGGTGGCCAGAATTTTGTTGGCCAGTATGGTAAAGAAGGGCGTGATGGCCTCTGCAAGGATCTTCAAAACTAAGTTTTCAATTTTATCTGGTCCTGCCACCTTGTTTGTTTTTAGGTTCTGTAAGACTTGGAAGATTTCTTTGTTTAAAAAGGGCAGCGTCTCCGCCTCGCTACTCGGGGCCCGGATTTCTTCCCTCCGGACAACTGTGTTTCCAACTGACTCTGGGTCGGTTATAGAGCTCCCGGTAAAATTTCGTAGCTTCCGCACTAATTTCCTTCCTGTCGTATATCTTTTTATTGATACTCTTGGCTTTCACGAATCGGAGTAGGTACTGACCTTTGGAAATAGCTTTTCGTACTTTGGTTGCCCAGTTTGCGGTTAGTTCCGACCCACCATTTTCTGATCGTAATTCCATGGGTCTTGCTTAATTTCGCGTTTGATCAACTTGCTCAGAATCGAGAGTTCGACCTTGACATTCTTACTCTTCACTACCAGTCTTTTCAATAAGTTCCTCCTTTCCATCAGCTCTTTTGATTCTATACTAAGTTTGTCGTTCGTAATCGCAAGGGGTCTGCTCACTCCTACTTCCTCGGCCGTCTCCTCTATCGCTGACTCGAAACGACTATATTTTTCTAGGAGATCTACTAAGTTTTCGTCCGTTATAGAATCTAATTTCTTTTTTAATCTGGCATTGGCTTCTGCTCTCAAGTAAGCCGGAACAATTTTGGATTCATACATATGTAATTAGTGTTTCTTTTGCTACGAGTCTTAGCCTGGCTCTCCCTAGCCGGTGATCAGAAGAAAAATCGAAGGTATTTATCACATCGTAATTGAGTACTACTCTACGATCTTCGATCAAAAAGTGGTCAATTTCATTTTTAGTAGTATCATTAGAGGTCCGCTTTAAATTAACAATCCGACATGAGCGCAACCAGGTGTTGCAGACCATTTTTTGATCGTAAACTTTTAAAACGCACTTCCTAAAAAAAAAAAAAGTTATCGGAACTTACACCCCTTTCTTTGGTAACCTTTCAATTATTCTCAGGAGTCCATATTTGTACCATTTCCTCTAACTTTTCAGTTTCCTCGCGTATAATTTCGTTCTGTTCTTGCCCTCGAGTAAGGATCTAGTGGCACTGGGTGCAGTTGGCACATGCGCGCTCGTGTAAAATTGCCGAAGACACATTTTTTCACGTTCGACCCGGCGCATCTTCTATCATGGCAATTAAGTAGGAAGCTCCAATCGGAGGTAAAATTATATACAATTTTCGTGCCCAATAACGAGACTATTACGGCGGTGATCTGGTTCTGGCGCGTAATCGCTCGAAAACGCGTACATTGCGATTGCTTCCGAATGGGTCAAACTATTTGAGCAAGTTAGTAGCCGTACTACAAGTAGTTGGTACCTCGTACCTGCAATACCAGCCTACGGTTCCTGTATGTATTTAACTTGTTACTTATCGGCGCAACAACAAAGTCTTCATTGAAATATCAGGTGTTTCGCTCTCATTGCTCTTTAACTAGGTAATAATAACACGGTAAACTTTCGAGGAATATTAAGTAACCTGTTATTTGTCGCCGGAGATCGTTTATAAAAAAAATAAGAATTTCAAACGAAACCCGATTCGTTCGTAATCGAGTTTGCGCGCGGTACGTTTCCCATCATCGCGCGCCATCCGAACACTTGTCCGGCACCGCCGATACGGCGGCAGCTGAAGGCTCTCCCGTCATCAGCTGCTTTGAAGAGAGACTCGATAGTATGCAAAACCGTATAGAATAGTTCGTGTCTTCTCTTTCACAAGTTTAATTACCGGTATAATATCGTGCACGTACCCTTATAAGATCCCATGATGGTAATAACCTCGATCGACTACCGTCGCGCGGTTTTCCTTGTACGAAAAAGAAGGAAAAAAAAAAGGTATTTTATCGTCATTTTCTGTCAGGTGTCTGTTTAACGTTAAATTCAGGAGACAGACCTGCAGGCCAGCAGGTCCGAGCTGAAGGAGCAGGGAAACGAGAATTTAAATGTTAAATTTACGTTTACGGTTTTATGTTTAATCGTTATCGAACACGTGTTTACACACCGAATTATTTGCTCGGACATGTTACTCATTGTGTAACCTTAACGTATACTCAGTTTCGTTCCCTCTTTTTTTTTTTTTTTTGTCCATCTTGTAAACTTTCTTGCAACTTGTTTGTGCGTCTGTATTCTAAGCGAGTAATTAATACAGCGTGTCCACGCGATTGATGAGACGATGTCGTTTCCGATTGCACGCAAATTTATACAGAAGTTGTAGTGATGAAACGATTATCGATAGTACCATTGATGGTGGACGTCGAATTGGTTCCCAAGTACCCTTTTAGCCAGTCGAATTGGTTCCTAGACGGAATCCGTCACCGCGGGGGTTGTAGTCGAGTTGGTTCCCAGGTGCTGCATGTATTGCACAGAACTGTGCTGTAAGGTACTTACGATGAGTCATGAGCACGTTTCAGCAGGACCTACTTATGTCTATATTTAGACTATGCAGATTACTGAGTTGACTAATGCTACGTAATCGAGTGGGGGAACATTGTACAAATACAGGCTCTAGAGTCAACAGATGCATACGGCGACCAGACGGACGCTTGCTTAAATATTTCTTTGGTCTATCTCTATTACCCCCTGAGTAAGTTGAAGACTGTTTTTGTTATGATTTAATGGAGCGGAAACCAGATGACGAAAAATATGATCAATTTTGTGATTGCATTTTGGAGACATATGTCGCACCTGATAGTGTTTTCCTTCCTTCGATGTGGGCTGAGTTCACGCCAAGTCAACAACGCACTACCAACCTTTGTGAGGGATCCCACAGCAGACTAAATAAAATGTTTAATGCACCTCACCCCAGCATATTTCATTTAGCTGACACACTGAAGACAATCCAAGGTGAACCCTACATTAAATTAGGAGGTACTTCGGCCCCTAGGGTAAACGCAAAAGAAAAATAATTATTGGAAGAATTAGTCGTTTACAATATTTATAAAACGCGTTTGTTTTAAATTTCTATTAGCGATGACGTACTACTTTACTTCTTCCTTTTGTAGGATGTGCCAATTCACTTTTCCTTCTTCTGTATTCCAGAGCGCTTTCGGCTGTTATGCCATCATCAGTGGAGTACCCTCTCAAAATTGATCATATTTTTCGTCATCTGGTTTCCGCTCCATTAAATCATAACAAAAACAGTCTTCAACTTACTCAGGGGGTAACAGAGATAGACCAAAGAAATATTTAAGCAAGCGTCCGTCTGGTCGCCGAATGCATCTGTTGACTCTAGATTTTGTCAGAAGATGTCATAATATTTTCGTTTCTGCCTTGCATGCTCGTGTTTAATTTATTGATATGCTCAAATAAGTCTGTCAAGAAGGCTACCTTCATCCACCAGAAGTCATCTTCGACAAAATCGAGCCTGCTTTCTTCCAATATTAGAAATGTAAGAACTTCCTCTCGTAATTCATAAAGGCGCGACAGTGCACGTCCTCTTGACAATCATCGGACGGCGCTGTAGAAGAGCAATCTTGTATGATCAGCTTCCATACCTTCACAGAGTTGTCCAAATAATCGTGACCTCAGTGCACCCTTCTTAATGAAATTGATGACTTCCACCACCTGATCCATAACAATTTTCAATTCGTGTATAAGTGATGCTGCAACCAGCGCTTCTCTGTGAATGAAGCAATGAGTACTGATAATTTTCGGATTTTCCTTCTTTACTAACGTAATAAAACCACGGATAGAGCCGGTCATTGAAGGCGCTCCGTCAGTACAAGCTCCAACACATGTTTCCCACGACAAATGCATTGATTTCAGATATTTGTCCATACATGCGAAAATATCTTCACCTCTCGTTGTTTCTGGAAGTTCTTTGCAACATAGGAACTCTTCCACAATACTGTCCTCACAAATCATACGGATGAAAGCCAAAAGTTGTGCTTTTCCACTTATGTCTGTGGACTCGTCTACTTGCAGAGCGAAGAGGGAAGCATTTTGTAATTTCTGGCTCACTTGTTCTTCAATATCAGCAGACATGAATGCAATGCGTCTACCAATGGTATTGTCTGACAACGGAATTTTCGACACCTCTGTTGCTGCCTCTTTACCAAAGAAGATTTCCACGATTTCACGACACGCTGGCAACACCAACTCTTCTGCAGCTGTATGCACCTTCATTTTTTTGGCAACTAACTCCGCTACTACGAAACTTGCCTCTTGCGCTTCGTCTGAGACTGTGGCTATCTTCTTAAATTTCACGGCTTGTTGAGTTCGTGACTTCAATAAACGTTGAAAGTACACGATGTCTTTGCTCATCAAATGAACATGCTTGCTTGAAAGATGTCGTTTTAGCTTACTCGGGTTCATAACCTCGTTAGATAAAACTTCTCCGCATACAAGACACAAAGGGCGAGGATTACTTTCATCACCAGACCAATGAAAACCAAATTTTAAGTAGTCCTCATTATATTGACGCAGCACTTTCTGTTTCTTCCGGGGGGGGGGCTCGGTACCACATGGCGTATCACAGCACGTAGGTCGACATAAAAATTTATCCATTGTATGGAAAAAATAACACGTAATCTCGTAATGTAATGTGAACGGATCGAAGAGTAACACAGTAACTGAGAAAGAAATCGTAATGAACGTAGGACGTCCTTATGATGAAGTGTTTCTTATTTACTTTAATTTTTATGGACATGTTCACGCAAGCTTTCATTCTCCTTCAATGTATTCATGATAATAGTATGGTTTATTCTTTATTACGAAGTAATATTTTCATGGTATATTTTGTAATTTGTATGAACATGATTAATTTCGCGGCACACTTCGAGGGGGCTCACGGCACACCAGTGTGCCGCGGCACACCGGTTGACAAACGCTGCTCTAGAGCCTGTATTTGTACAATGTTCCCCTACTCGATTACGTAGCATTAGTCAACTCAGTAATCTGCATAGTCTGCATATAGACATAAGTACGTCCTGCTGAAACGTGCTCATGACTCATCGTAAGTACCTTTCAGCACAGTTCTGTGGCATAACAGCCGAAAGCGCTCTGGAATACAGAAGAAGGAAAAGAGAATTGGCACACCCTACAAAAGGAATATTACCAAGTTCACTCACACTCCAAAATGGACACTAAACTTTACTTCTTACATCGTGTTCCTACATCGCATTTTTAACCATACCTACGGACTGTCTTAAATCGGTGTAAAATGGGAAGGAAAATGCGGTGTAGTGCGGGAACCAATTCGACCACGACCTATTTGGGTCGCGGGAACCAATTCGACCAGAAGGGGTGCGGTGCTTGGGAACCAATTAGGTTATTTGGGAACCAACTCGACTTTCCCCCCATCGATATATTGACAGTGTAGAATGAAACTATCCGAAAACATCGATAATTATTTTGAACTATCGATAGTATTTCGATATTTTCTCTCGTAGCTCCCAGCCATTAACTGCTACTCGATTCCCAAAGACTACCAGGTATCAACCCATCAGTTAGCAGGGGATTTTAAACAAAGGCGTGGTCCACTTTTTCGGGCACGATGCAGACATGAAAAAAGTCGGTCCCCAGAAGCCTATTTAGCCCACCCTCCACGGGTAAAATGAATGCTTTCAAAAAAAGAATCAAAACATTTTTTCCCCACTAGGGGGGTATAAGAACTGCTTATTTTGGCATTCACCTGTAGTTATGGCTACAATACGCGTAATTAACGTGACAGTCTTAGCATAGGTTCCTTAGCTTATGTTAAATCTAGTACAATTTAGATGAGTAATATTCAATTATACGAAGAGAAAGTGTCGCCGCTTCAGCCGGCGGGTCCGCGGTTCTTCAAGAAGTTGGAGGGCTTCGCTATTTGGGTGATTGTGTAGCCGAGTCTCGTAGCGACTGCTAAGTCTCCGTGCCACCGCGTCCACGGTTTCCATTGATAGGTAGTGATGCAGCGTGTCATTTCGTACGAACCAGGGGGCTCCAGTAATTATCCGGAGTGCTTTGTTTTGGACAGTCTGGATGATTGCGTAATTAGAGGCAGCGGTGGTACCCCACAGCTGTATGCCATAAGACCATGCCGGGCGAATGATTTGGATGTACAATTTCCTTTTATTGGCCAGTGGTAATTTGCTGGAGAGGAGCCAGTACATTGAACGGAGTCGGGTGTTGAGTTCATCGCGTTTGGCTTTAAGATGGGGCCACCAATTGAGTTTGGCGTCCAGCCTTAATCCAAGATACTTGGCCTCATCTACCGCTGGAATTTCACGATCGTCGAAGTGGACTGGCGGAGCGCAAAGTCTATTCTGGTTTGTTTTATTTATGGATATTTTCCACTTCTTTGTCCATACGGCCACGTTGTTGACCGCAGTCTGGAGGTTGGATACCGCAGTATGGTAATCTTCGTGGGTCGATAATAGAGCCGTGTCGTCGGCAAAAGTGGCGATAGTGGTTGAAGTTGTTGTTTGTATGTTGGCCGTGTAGAGTATGTACAGTAGCGGCCCCAGAACACTGCCCTGGGGGACGCCTGCTGAAATTATACGAGTGGTGGATTTAGCTTCACCAAACTGCACCCAGAAATTGCGTGCTTGGAGGTAAGACTGAAATATGCCAACAATCTGTGGAGGTAGGTAGCGGCTGATTTTATGAAGTAGTCCCTCAATCCTGTGGTGGAATTAGTCATTCAGCTTTTGCGTAAGAAGATTCAAGTGGATCTCGAGAATGCGCCGCATGGATTGACTTATATTTTCAATACTATGATTTAGTGCGGTGAGAAGTTTTTCGATGCGCTCATTATGTTGTTTGAGTTAGGTAACGAAGTTACTGGAGTAGCTAGCTTCATCTGCGCTGGGTACGGTGGCTGTAGGTTGCGAGGGACCCGGAGCGGAAGCTGCTGGTTGCTGCTCTACTGCCTGTGAGTAACTGTGTGACTTGCGGTGGGCTTGGAGTTTATTTGGAATTCCATTAGGATGGTCGCTGGCGGAGTCGGTTCGGATAAGTGGTTTGGGTCGAAGTTTTTGGTAAACTTTGCACCCTCTAGTTCGCGGTGTGCCCTTCCCCGCAAAGGCCGCAGGTGGGAGGTGTATCACGTGGTTTCCCGCAGTTCTTAGAGTCGTGATCCCCTCGTAAGATAGGGAGCAGTAGGAACGAGTATGCCCATAGCGTTGGCATCTCATACACTGG
Organism: Acanthococcus lagerstroemiae; assembly: GCA_031841125.1. NCBI lineage: Eukaryota > Metazoa > Arthropoda > Insecta > Hemiptera > Eriococcidae > Acanthococcus > Acanthococcus lagerstroemiae. The sequence continues at coordinate 17,153,166 of CM063106.1, read as the reverse complement.
ACTACGTGTAAAACAAAAATACTGCCCACGACCAGGACAAAAAAAATTTGAATCTCAAATTTTTCACAGTCACTCGTAAAATGATGGCCCCTTTCGACGGATCCAGGGGCGTTAGAAATATGATAGCCACCCTTTTTAGCCATAACAACGACTCTAACTTCAAAATTATAAGCATCTCTGTTCGTGGTCCCCTTCCTTCCTACTCTGTGGGGGTGCTAAGGGTGCTGGAGGGTACCTGTCTTTTGGCGTTCACTGAGTCACCCCTAGGGATAGGTTTTCTCTTTCTGGGGTCTGGGAGGCTGCTAATAGGCTGGCATAAGTGTGCAAGAGGGAATTGTGGGCGGGGGCACCTGTGGATGCTACAGTACGGTGCAGCCGTGTTGGGTGGGGTGCAGCCGGTGGTTGTTATTATCAAAGTTTTTACAGTAACATTCTGTAACTACAGAGTTCGTCAGAAATAACTCACATTTCGAAAATTTATACATGACAACAATGGTGTCAAAACTGTTTTGTTTTTAGTGCATCTGATTACTGAGAACGACAGGTCTTCGTGGATAAAAAGTTTGCCACAATAGCTCCATGGTCACAAGAAAAATTTCGTATATTCGAATAATACACGACTTCCGCAACGAATTCTATATTAAGCCAAAAAATCTAATTCCTAACAGGGTTTGAAAGTTATTCGAAAGTAGAAATTTTAAAGCTGTAAGTGAAATGATTTCTAGAAAGTTAATTCGAAAGTTGAAAGAGAAAAAAGAATTTGAAAAGCTGAAAGTTGAAAGACGAAGATTTATTTTTCTTTTTTAGAAGAAATCGAAAATTGTATGTTTAAAGTGCAATAGAAAACCAGAACAGTTGAACGCTGAAAATTTTTTGTTGAAAAAGAAACGACCGATTTTTGAGAGTTGAAAGGAACATCGGAAATGGAATAGAAAAAATGGAAAAGCTGAAAGCCCAAAGTCGAGGCGGTTTATTCTTCAAAATCCGAAATGAATTCTGAAAGTTGACGTTTTATCATTTCACTTTCAATCTCTGGTTCCTGATCGAAACACCGTGACATCCTGGACTGCGATGTTTTGATTTCACAATTTATTAACCAAAAACTGGATCTTTCGGCCTCAAACTGAATTCTTTGTAGAACTCGCAAATTATTCAAACATACGAATCGTTATTAAAAAGAAAAAAAATCTCTACTATAAATGAACGTTTTTCTTGTGACCAAGAAGCCGTTGTAGCAACTAGCCCTCAATTGAGCGACACGCATAAAAACCTCGAGCAGGAGAACCAACAGCTGCAGGCTGTAATCGAACGAGAAGGAAGCTTTTGCGGAGTACAAGAGCAAGGAGGAAGTGTCGTAGCCCCTGAACAATCAACAGCCCAACCCGATAACACGAAAATGGAACACGAAACGGACGAAGAGGAACTAGCCGCAGGGAGACTGGCTGCATTTTCACCAAGAAAAAAGATCGAAAGAAAATAAAACCCGTTCGATTGAAGGCGACTCCAGAGTAATGATCCATCGTATGCACCCATCCACCAATCAAGGAGAAACAGTTCAAGAACTTCAGGAGAACACCAGCTAGCGGAAGTGGCGGTTACAGGAGAGGGAGGGGTGTCCGGACATCCCCTCCCCGAAGTATCTAAGTCTGTGTATAGTGACCTAGAGTTATTATGTTTCGTCTATAACATTTTTCACTTGGACCCCTGAAATTATTTTCGATATCCGTCCCTGACTAGTGGCTATGAAGGCAGTGAACATCCTTAGCCGAAAAAATAAGAACCCAAACACTCTAAAGTCCAGCTAACTACCCCAATTGAAACAAAAAAAAAAAAAAAAACCCTGATGGGAACCAGCTAATAACTAGAATGGACGAGCTTGATCGGAAACTCATACCTACGGACCGGAAAACCCAAAAATGAACCAAACTCTGAGGATAGCTCTTTTCTAATTTTACTCTTAACCCGAGCCCTGGAATCCGCCCTTTCGAGCATTACCTCAGAGACGTCGCGGAGGCTGTCAGAGCTGTCTTAGTCCTCTTTGCTTCTTGCCGAAAAATCGACCTAGGTTGAAATGTAGCGAGTTGCTACGTGGGCTCGAACCCGGGACCTTCGGGTTCTGAGACCAGCGCGCTATCCACTCGACCAACCAGGCCCCGCTGAGGATAGCTACATGGAACGCTAATGGTTTGGCACAACACTGTCAAGAAACTACACTCTTCCTCACACAAGAAGACATCGATATTCTCCAAGTATCGGAAACTCACTTCACCAGAACCTCGTTCATCAACATTCGAGGATACAACGTGTATCACACACCGCACCCAGATGTAAAAGCGCATGGAAGAACTGCTGTACTAATCAAGAGCAAGTTGACGCACTTCGAGTTAAATACAAAAGCACTAAGCAGAACACCTGCAAGCCACCACTATCAGCGTTACGGAGAACACCAGCTGCATAGTTGTCGCTGTGAACTACTGCCCACCGCGACATCATCGCATCCAAAGCCAACAGTTCCTTCAAAACGCTTGGGGAAAGATTCATTGCTGGAGGAGACTACAATGCCAAATATATTAGATGACACTCAAGACTCAAAAACACAAAAGGACCCGAGCTATTCCACATACCGGGTTGTTAGTTCCCGTCTCGTTGCCGTTGAACATTTGTAATTGTGTAAATTGGTTCTCCAAGCCGAAGACTGATTTCTGGTAAGGAAAGAAGGTGGAAGTAGATCAACAAGACGAGAACGAATCTCCTGCTGGAGAGAATCGATAGAAACAGAAACGACTAACCCAGCGGAGTTCAACAAAGTAACCAAATAGCCGAGTGGAAAATCGAAGCCGATCATGTTAAGTATCATTGTAGGGATACTATGATGAAGTCAATCGCAATTATAGATGCTGAATTAGCAGAAGTAGCCACCATCGAAGACCGTTAAAGCAGAGCGACGGTACCGCTGGAGGTGTTGGTAAACGAAAATCAAGAAGAGTTTTTGCAACGCCGATTAACGTTCTTGGCCCTGAGGCGAACAACGCGGAATACACTAGAGATCCAGACAAGAAAAGGGATATTCCAGCTGTTCCAGCCGTCAGCAGCAACGTCAAGTTGCCGAAGTCAGAAAAACCTGTGTTCTCCAGGTTGCTGGAGCAATGGTTGACGTTTTGGGCTATATAACTCATACATTCTGGGTCCTCAATTTCTCTCAGACCATGTTGCGACTCACACAGACTCTCTCCACAGTCGTGCACGTTCATTCAGACGTTTACAAAAATTCTTCATACTCCGTTTAAATTCTGCCCCAACACTTTAAGATTCGTTCACGCTCATTAAATAATGACTTTTCGGCGTCCAGCCAACCAGAGCCAACAGGCCAACACTTTCACCATAAAATTACGGTAAATTCGCAGAACAGGCATCAGGCCTTTCCAAACATCAAAACGCGGTATCATCACGTCAATAATCTAAATCGCCGGCGCTACCTAAATAATATAGTCCATTTCTACCTGCGCTCACACAGTTTCACCGACTAAAATAATTAATACGCTATTAGACATACATTTAATACACCGCCCCAGCACCGTCCAAGTCTCCGGGTAACGACTTCATTCACAGGCCAACCCAGATCCAGCCATATATAAATCAAAAACTCGATTACGATCCACTCAAATTACCATCACTTAAAAGGTTCATAAATATCTCGTTGCAATAGTTCACCACGCGCACACACATACAAGTGCTACACAAGAATCATTTACCGACGAATAAATAAACTCGTAAATTTAAACATACTAATTAAGTAATTAAGTAAACTTACGCCCTGCGCCGTCGAGTCCCAATGATATTCCATTCGGCGAATTATTCGCATCGAACGTTTCCGAATGTACATGAACGTGCAACGAAAAACATGAAAGAAAAAAAAAACAAAAAACAAAACGCAGTGATTAATTATAGCTGGTTTTTACATCTGCTAGTATACAGCAATTAACACATAGTAAAACTACTCGCATAAAATGAATAACTACTAATTACTTTTCATTATAAGTAACTAGTTAAGTAATTTCTCGGACGAGTAAAAATGTAAACGGTTTCCACTGAATCTAACCGCCATAAAATTAACATCTTCGGTATTATGTACCGATGAGACTTTGTATACCTCGTACACACATCCATTCTGTTGCCACTAAAATCATCGAAGTTTTTAAAATCATACGGGGTAAAAAATCCGCTGTCAATTTACGATCCATTTTCAAAGTAACTGTTTGGGACACTGCTAAATTTAACGACCATTTTACGAGTGCCGATTTAGCATATCTCTATTTTATAACGTTGCTAAGAGGTACTACCAAATGAGAAGTATGAAAATAAAATTACACCAGGAAATGTTTTGTAAATTTTAATATCTACATGAAAATGTATCATGCCCAATATCATAGTTCGAATTGGAAAATAAAGCTATGAAGAATACCACAGAACAAAAAGCAGTAATTCATTCGGTCGTTAGTGAAAGCATAAAACAAGAACTATAGGTATCTAAAAGCTAAGAAATCAAAAACTAGTAACTAATTATCAAGTCATTTGCATACAAACAGGCAGGTGCCAATACACGAAGGAGAAAATGGGGGCAAGTGCCTCTCCCGGAGAGGAAAACTTAAAACGATTTAATAGTGACAAAGTCTTAGGAAGTCCCAAACTACCGAGCTAGAGTCTCACCGAGTCTCGACGAATTCTAAATAATATGAAAGGAGTAGTTTGAATAGTTTTACAAGTTTTAAAAAAGTATTGAAAAAATACTAAGAAGTATAAAAAGTTGCGATGTCTAGAAAAGTACTAAAGAGTCACCATAGCGCGGCGGTTAAGGACTATATTGAAGGTGAACCGTACATTTTGTGATACAAGTATGAGGTTTGGTGAAGTTGGTTTCAAGGCTCTATCTAAAAATTCTAGAGTTTCCACCGCTTGCGAAGATCCCTTTTCAGGGGTTTTAACCCCCCTGAAATTCAGTTTTCTTGAAATATCTCTTAACAGTAAAACTTTAGAGAAAAAAGTTTCAAATAAAAATACTTGTTCTTCATCAAATTTTCTACAAAATGATGTACAAATATGCCACTATAGGTCTGATAGATGATCCAAAAACGTCATTTGAAAATGAGTATTTTTTTTTTAAATTGTATATTTACATATTCTAACCACTATATTTTGAAATATTGCTTCGGGAAAGAATTTTAGGAGAAATGTTTCGGAGCAGGACTATCGTTTCTTGTGCAACTTTCAGTAAAATTAGTGCGTGCGCTTCTTAGACAATGCAGTCGTCCAATAGACAACTTATAGCTTTATGTAGAATGCGGATGCATACTTAATATGCATATTTTCTTCGAATAATTGCGAGTACCCTAAACATGTGCTCTGTACAATTCATCATTATCCTCAAGGATTGTGTGAGTGAACGGAGTACTTCTTTACTAAGAAGGGGAAATCCTTGGAAGCCATCCCCCCCACAAGTGACGCATTCTTACTGCGTACTAAGAGAGCCGCGTTTCAAGGTGGTACAATTTGGGGACGTTGTCTCGAAGCACAACCAATTTTCCCCAGCCCAGATGATTGGGGTTAGCCCATGATCGAGGACAGAAGATGAACGCCGCAGTGGATATCATTTCCAATTACCGCAGAGTGCTGCAACGAACTGCCCAAGTATTCCTGCAAGGATTATGGGAAACGGTGCAGCTGTGCCAAAAGAGGTTTACCATGTGCCAGTGTGATGGCCAATGTACAAGTTCGGATGAGAATTCTGATTTTTAATAAATGAAATTTCATTCAGTAATTTCTACTTTGCTCGTTCGTTTCAAAACATTTCTTCTAAAATTGTCTCCTGAAGTAATATTTCAAAAAGTATAGTAGTTAGAATGTGTAAATCTGCAATTAAAAAAAACAACAAAAAAAACCACTAATTTTCAAATGACGTTTTTGGATCCTCTATCAGGCCTATAGTGGCATATTTATACATCATTTTGTAAAACATTTGATGGAGAACAACTTTAATTTGAAATTTTTTCTCCAAAGTTTCACTGTTAAGAGATATTTTAAGAAAACCGAATTTTAGGGAAGGGATGCTAAAACCCCAAAAAGGGGTCTCTGCAAGGGGTGGAAACCGTGCCTCACATCTAGAATTGTTAGATGGAGTCTTGAAAACGACTGTACCTAATTTCATACTTGTATCACAAAATGCACGGTACTGGTCCTTAACCGCCGCAATACTAGCAAGTCTGTAAAAGTCATAAAGAGTCCCAACCAAGTTTTGAACAGTCTTAGCGAATCTTGGAAATTTCGGGGAAAAAGTCTAAAGAGTGTCTACTTGTGCATGAAGGAATCTGTTCAAGTATGAAGCCTTGAAGAGTTTTGATAAGGTCTGGAGGATTTGAAAAAAGTCTTAAACGGATCTCGAAAAACCAATAAATTAAAAAAAAAAAAAAAGAGCCTCTTCGAGTCTTGAACAAGTTTGGAAGAGTTTTATATGAGTGCATCTGAATCTTAGTTCGTTTTAAGGAATCATATTATACGAGTTTCAAAAAGCAGTAAAAAAAGAGGAGATCCTACTTTGAGATCACAATTTGATAAAGCTCTGAAAGAAATGAAAGCAGGTAAAGCGGAAGGAGTTGATGAAATTGCTAGTGAGTTATTGAAAAATGCCCTAAACCAGTGCCACGTATCGCAATATGAGAACATTTTGTCGTTAACTGGTTGTGGAGATGGTGGAAAACTGTTTTGTTGGCGATGCCTATTCAGGGACGTACCGATAGGGGGGCAACTCCACCCCCCTCCTATGAGAATTTTTCACTCAGTAGTTGGGAAAATTTACAGTTTCAATCAGGCGGAGTTGGGAAAATCCAACAAGTCAAAAGGTTTTTTTTTTTTTTGCTTTGATACTTGGGAAGTGAGTTGCAAAGTTGGAAAAATCCGACAAGTCAAAAGGTTTTTTTTTTGCTTTGATACTTGGTAATTCTGAGTTGAGTCAGTTGGAACTTTCGTAATCCCCCCCCCCCCCTTCAGGAAAAACTCTTCAATAGTACGTCACGGTGTGTATTATTCGTCACAGAGAAGAATAAATGCATATGGAATGACCCTACACAGGGATACGACAATTTGAATAATTTCATCAATGCCGTTTTGTAGCAGCCTGGTTCATACTTTTATTCTAATTTTTACTTCACCTCTACACTTATCGCTTACCTCCTAGGAAAAATCACTGCACATTACTGGTTGAATGGTCAAAAATGTTTTAAATATTTAAGGAGGTAGAAGTTAAGTATAAAGAAAGAAAAGTAATATAGAACTTACTTGCATAAGGATCAAAAGGTTCAAATACAAAATAGAGGATGACATGGGAGAAGTTGGAGAAGCGAAAATTCAAAAAGGAATGAGACATGGTTGCTGTTTGTCACCAATACTGTCCAACCTATGTACAGAAGTAACTGAAGAAATGAATGACAGGAAATCACGAGGGCAAATACAAGGGCAGACGGTTAGAATGATAGGGTTTGAAGATGGCATTGCAATAGTGGAAAGAAGTAATGAAAAACAAAGAAAATGCTGAAGAAATTGAATGAAAAATTGAAAATAAAATATAAAATGAAGATGAATGAGAATAAAACAAAAGTGATGTTAGTCAGTACATCGGAACAAAATCCAATAAATATGGAAATAGGAAGTAACAAATGATAACGTAAGATGGAAGAAGTAGAACAGAAATAAAGAGAAGAATAGAAAAAACTAGTTCCCTTCCCCCCCCCCCAAAAAAAAAGGTAGTACTGAGGACAAATGTAGACCTGCATCAAAACAGGCGTTCGTCAGGGTGACCCACTTTCACTAAATTTTTTTAATGCTTGGCTGGAATAAATCCTTTTTTTTTAAATTTTTATAAAGGGCCGTTTATTGCCATGTATTACAATGACTGTATCTCTACAATATAATTATATATGTATATTACATCGTATTGTATAGAAAATTAAATTAGTCAAATTATAGTATAAAGGTTCTGGGATGCTATCTGAATCATTTGCGTTTTGCAAATGATTTAATCCTTACAGGAAAAAATTTGGAAGAGCTCGACATTATAACTGAAGAGCTGGCAGGAGCTAGCAGTAAAGCAGGACATGCAATAAACTTGGAAAAAAACAAAATGAATGTCTAACTTTGACAACTCTGTCTTCAAAATTAAAAATACAATAACTGAAAAATTTCGAATTACAAATACTTAGGTCATACAATCTCCCTGGATAATAACCTAACTAAAGAAATTACTACCAGAATACAAAATGAAAGGAAAAGTTTCTGAGCCATAAAAAGTATTTGGAATAGTAAGATCAGTGTTGAAACAAAAATGAAATTTTTCCAACTATGTGTTACACCAACCTCGACTTATGGGGTCCAAACTTGGGTTATAACCCACCGGGAAGTGAACAGACGGAATGCAATACAACAAAGAAGCGGGAGAAATTTTTAAACTAAAAACTTCGGAAAAACTTCATATAAAAAACTAGTAAAACGAACAAATATTCAAAACTCGGATGTAAAATGAAAATCTTAAAATTTAAATTATTTATTTATTTATTATTCGCATTAGGTTACATCTCCTTTAATGTAGCAATTTTTCACGAAGGAGGATGTACGCTTATACCCAAATTTGGACAAACCCCTCATCATCTGTCTCCAGTGATGTTATAGTACATAGAATGTTGAAAATCAAATGGATAGAAAAGATCAGGAATGATGTAGTATTGAGAAAGAAAAGAGAAATTTAGAATTGTAAAGAGAAAAGTTGAAATGATAGATCATAATATAAGACATCCAGGGATATTGCTATTACTGTGAAAGGGAATGGTTGAGGGGGAAAACTGGAAATGGAAGCAAAGAATGAGCTATGAAGAGCAGATAATGAAGGAGCAAGTCCTTCCCAAAAATGGAAAGATTAACATAAGAGAAAGAAAAGTAGAGAGACGCAACTCACTAGTCGAGAGACTAAGGAAGATATCATCTTCATAACTGTCATCAAGGGAGCGAGGAAGCGCCGCTTGTTAGACTGGTATGGAAAGAACCTGCTTTATGTTCACAGAACTTGATAAAAATATCCGAAATTCTACAATTTAGGTTCTCTGCTCACTGGTGGAACAAAATGTTCTCATTAAGTGTGCCACTTTTCAAACATATGGTACTTCATTTTTCCAATTTGTAAATTTTACAATGTTTACCCCCCCCCCCTTAATTCTGTATTGGGAAAATTTTTTGAAAGTGAGAATCCATCAATATACAAAATATGCCAATGTCATAAACATAGGACAAGTTTTTTTTTATGAAACTGAACAGGGGTGCCAGTGCACGCTGTGCACACTACCTGGTTCCAACAGAGCTTTTCTGTAAGGCCTGTACGCGACATCGTAGATTTCAAGAGTTAATTTCATCCCCCTACGCCACTACTTAGTGGTTAACAATGAAGCAAGAACGCTGACCTTCTCCTCTCGAATGTACATTTTTGTATAAATCGTCTAATCGTTCTATCTGGTCAATTTCTGCGTAACACGATGCGAACGCTCTAACAAACATCTTTTATCATCTGCATACCTGCATTTCCTGTACGCCATCTTTTCAAAAACGACGTGCTTATTCCTCGCATTATTCACTCTCCTTTTTCTCCCTCGATCGGCCAGGCAGGACATCTGTTTATTTGAGTCACAGTTTACATAATATGTATATATATATTTTTTAGCACTCGTACCCAAGATCTGTTTTCGGTATCAACGAATACGCGCACTTTTTCAACTCGTTCTCGTTTTTTTGATTTCGAATGCCCTCGCTCGGGTCCGGACTAAACACTCGTCTCTCTCGTACAAGTCCCGAGAAATCCGCACAAGTACACACTGGGGGGGGGGTATCATGTTGTCGGTAATTTCTCGCAGAACAATATTTCTACCGAATTAAGATTTCTATATCTCACATAATCTTCGAGAAAATGTCAAAAAAACCGATTCTGGTAAACGTTTAAGTTCTCAAAAGTGGCGCAAAAAGCGCAAGGAAAATTGTTTCCACTATTAAGGGGATCATTTCGAAGAGTATTCTACAGAAACTATTTGATGGAAATTATTGAAATTTCAAGCATTACACGCTTTGCTTTATGTAAATTTCGAACATTCCCTTCGGCTTTGAGGTCACGAATGAGTCAGTTTAACAAACAGTCGAAATGGAAATACTTTTTCGAAGGTTAACAAATTTTTCACATCGAAGTGCAACCGCAACTCCATTGCCTGGGCCATGGGTAGTAGTGCACGCAAAGGTATGTGTAGAACTGGATATTTGGCTCGGATATACGGCGGCCGAACAAAAATAACGGTCTCGCTTTTGAATAATTCAAAAGCCCGGCTAGGCCGTCTACGCGCTTCATTTTTCAGCCACTTTCGGGGTTAGAGAAATTAGCATTATCTGATAACACGTAATAAAGCTTATCCAGAAGCCGGGCTCTGCGCGTTTGTCTCGGCGATTAGGACACGATATACCTGGTAATTAGCATTAAATGATATTATACGGAACGCGAAAGATGGTAGAAAAGTAGCAGTTCGCCCCGGGGTGAATGAGTCTAATATCTCGCTCGATTCCGACCACCAGATAAGCTCGATTATTATTAGCTGCTTCTTTACAATTTGATGCACTGGTACGCGATACCTATTAGGTACATCAACACCAAATTCTTGACCCGCCCGGAGATGATAATTACGTAATAAAAATTGGAAACAGAAAATCGGTGAGATACCATCGGAACGGCTTAAAACGTTTAGTAACTCGACGCCGGACCGCCTTATAAATTTTTTATTGAGGGTTTCCAGATCGAAGGAGAAAAAAAAATACGGACAAAACAGACGAAGAAAAACTATTAAATCCTATTATTGCCAGTAATTATATTACGTACTGATTGAAGATGCCAGACGCCTGCGGCCACATTACAAAAATCCTATACAGCATTTTCAAGCGTACAATCTAACTTAATTATTCGTATTATCTTCCGACCTTTTATTATAAGTATTTCAGGTCCTATAAAGCCACAATTATAATATAATCGTCAATTACTTCGAATTTCAATTGAGAGTCGCACAGTGGTCCATTCGGGTTTCACTAAATGACCACATCATTGATGTAAGCCGATCAATTAAGAGTACGGTTTGTCCCAAAGAGGTGCGTCCAACTTCAGCACTAAGCAAAGTACACGTGGAAATCAGAAAATAACTTCGTACCAGCATCCGGTTCCTTCTCCACATTGTCAATAGTTATGAAAATACATCAAGTGTAGCACTAAGAACAGTACAAGTGTTTCATGAATAAAACCCCCTCCCTTGTATCTTCTGAACATGTGGCTGCTGTGGGCTTGTAGCTGGCGGAGGGCACCTATTCTCTCAGTCGTGAAGGCCTAGCAATATGGCGTCAAAAGGGGTCAAAGAAATTCATCCTCCTGCCAACGAGGGACCGGAAGGGATCCATCAATACGGAAATTTTGAAAAAGAACAGGGTGACCATGGTGTGGTGGGACGTATGGCGATGCACGCATGCTAAAGTGGCCCCTATGACACCCCACCCCCAGCACCAGAAAAACAGGGTGACCATACTATTGAAACAAAAGTCTCTTAGGTCACAATTATGAATGACCCGTCAGTTTTTCAATTCAGGTCCGATTTGGATACCGAAACAGTAATGTTATCCTTCGAAGAGGCAAATTATAGTTAACAAATCAAACAAGGTATTAAAACACATATAACTGGAAAGTTTGTTACAGGTAGAACACAAATACTTTGAAAAAATATGCATTTTATCCCCTTCCCCCCCGAACTTTTCGAGAGAAGAAAACCTCTATTTGAACCACTATAATACGCGCATAAGCTTACTAATGAATGAATGAATGAAACAGCCTTTTTATTTTACACATGTTTTGTAGTATTCTCTGACAAAGGTCCATTTCACCAGCCCCCAAGATGGATTTTAAAGAAGCAAATGGGGGCAAAAAATTGTGTATGATTCGGGTAATTTGTGTACGTTGGTCCCAGAATTTGTGTACGCTCCTTTCCCCCACTATAAACGATCAAAGTTTGCGGAGCTGGGGAAATGCTAGCCCCCCACGTTGAGCTAGAGGTCTGGAAATTGGGGCAACAATTTGTGTACAATAGGTGTAATTTGTGTACATTGGTCCCAGAATTTGTGTACGCTTCCTTCCACACCATAAATGATCAAAGTTTGGGGGCTGGGGAAATGCTAGCCCCCCCATGTTGAGCTGAAGGTCTGGAAATGGGGGGAGAAATTTGTGTATAATTTGTGTAATTTGTGTACATTGGTCCCAGAATTCGTGTGCGCTCTCTTCTCCCACTATAAACAATCAAAGTTTTGGACCTGGGGAATTACTAGCCCACCAAGTTGAGTTGGAGGTCCGGGAACGGGAGCAAAAATTTGTGTACAATTTATGTAACTTGTGTACGTTGGCCCCAAAATGTGTGTACGCTTCCTTCCCCCACTATAAATGATCAAAGTTTGTGGTCTGGGAAAATGCTAGCCCCCCAAGTTGAGCTGGAAGTCTGGAAATGGGAGCAAAAATTTGTGTAATTTGTGTACGTTGGTCCCAGAATTTGTGTACGCTCCCTTCCTCCACTATAAATGATCTAGTTTGGTACCTGGGGAAATTCTAGCCCCCCAAGTTGAGTTGGAGGTCTGGGAACGGGTGCAAAAATGTGTGTACAATACGCTATCCTTCCATAACTGTTAATTTCATCCTTCCGCCTTGTTTTCGATCTTCCCACCCATCTTAATCCCTCCCTTGGTGTCCACTCCAGAATTCGTTTTCCCCCATCTGTCCTCCCCTCCCCTGACTACACGACCCGCATACCCCATTTTCAGTTTTTTCGGCAACGTATCTACAGTCTTTGGCGTTGCTTCTTTTCCTGATTCCTATACAATTACTTACGCTTTCTTTTCTCGGACCTCCTAAGATTGCCCTTTCCATGGCAATTTGAATGCAATTTTCCAGAATTGATTGTCAGTTGCAGCCCATGACTGGAATTGTACATTTATCCAAGGTTCGGATTTTCAATTTTAGAGGCATTTTGCTTTTGTAAACATCTTTCAAGTCCAAAAAGTTTTTCCACGGGTTTGGTCTTCCAATTATTTCCTTATCCACACTTTTTTGAAATGATATAATTTGACCTCAATATGTGACTTCTTGCTTTACTTCTATTTCCTCCCGCTGCAATTTCTATGCCCCAGCCTGGTTGGAGAGAAAAATCTTGTCAGTGTTAATGCGGAAGCCGGCTTTTTTTACTCACATTGCAAAATTCTTCCAACATTTGTTGGAGCTCATTTGCTTTTTGGGAGATTAATACGACATCGTCAGCAAACCGGAGATTGCAAAAGCCACTTCCCGTCAATTTTTATACCTTTCTATTCCCACCCTATTTCCCAAAAAATCTTTTATAGTAAACAATTAAATGAATTTAGAGACGGGGGTCTCCCTGCTTTGTCCCTTTTCTGATTTTGAATTTTCTCCCTTATTTGTCTACACTTATCGGTATAGCGCTTTCCAGAGATATGATCAGTACATTGAGTTGAACGCTTTTTGAAAAAATATGAAAAGTGATAGAGAGGAGCCCACATTTGTTTGTTTTTTTCTGTCAATTGATTAATGAAAAACATTGATCTATTGTAGACCTACCTTTCCGGAAGCCGGCCTGCTTTGGGCTTTGGTTCCAGTCCATCTGGTTTTTATACGACTTTTTAATTTTTGAGAATATTTTACACAAACTGGAGGTAAGACTGATCGGTCTGTAGTTACTCATATCTCCTTTGTCCCATTTTTTTGAATAATAAAATTATTCCAAAGACTCACAACTGGTTTGAAATTTTCCTTTTTTCTATATCAAATTGAACAATTTGGCGGGGATGTAGTTAGTTCATTCACGGAAACTAAAAGAAACCCGTCCTCCAGTCTATCCAACTCTGAAGCCTTTATTCATGTTTAATTTGTCCAAAACAAATTTTACTTTTTTTTCCAGAATCGAAGGAAAGGGCTCATTGTTGTTCCACCCTACCTTTATGTCGACTGTTTTCTCTTCAGAGTTTTCCGCGTATAACTTCTCGTAAAATTTAGTCGCGATTTCCACTATTCCCTCCCTTCTGTGTTCTTGTTTCCCTTTTTCATTTCTCACTCCTAAAATGAGGTTATGGTATTTCATGCCTTCCTTTTCTGCTTTCTTTATTGAGCCTCTTACTAATAACCAGTTTTTATTGTTCGTTTTTTTAGCTTAAACTGTCTAAGGTAAATGAGTCGTCATGGGTTTCAATTAGTTGAGCATTGACGAGTCAGAAAGGAGCTCAACTGGATGTGAATTTCAAAGAGTCTTGACAGACAGAGTTTTAACACAATATGAACGATTTTTAAAGAGTTCTAATAGTTTGAGTAGTCTTAATGCATCTCAGTAAAATCTTGTAGAGTCATCAGCATTTAGTCGTGACGTAACAACTGAAGATTTGGTATATGAGTGCCATCAGAGGAAAGAGGTATTTGCCCCCGTAAGTTTTCAACAAAAAAAAAAGACTATTGTACTAAAAAGTCATTGATCTTTTATTGGAAAAAAGTTTTGGCTCTCGAGAATTCTCTTGCTCCCCTGCAGAAAAGTCTGGCGATGACCATGCGCCTGGCATTGTTTGTAAAGTTCGTTAGTCGTTACCTTCTTAAATACGATGTTTGCTGTTCAAAATGAAGATTTTTATTTTCGAAACACGAAAGGCTAGGGTTTCCCACCGAAATGAAAAACTGACTTCAATGAAGGCTCACACAAGACGAAAAGAGCCCTCATGGCGTCACAAAAAACTGCGGAGATCACTGCGTTGCAATTAATTACGTTCCTATATGATAATCACAACTCATTACTGAATTCAACAGCGGACACGGATTCTAATTAAAACGTTTATATAGGTCGAAGGTAGATATTTGATTAAATCGATAGAGATTTACAAATCGAGACGTATAGATTTCAGATTTTCATTTCTCATGCAGATACTTTTCCGATTACTGCTTGCTACATACGAGCAGAAAACTTCAACAGAAAACGCTCATTTGAACGCCACGGTATAGATTTTCGACGAAAATTCCACGCTCTCAATTTCCTTTCAAAAATTACATACAATATGAAGAGCGCATTTTTTTCGAAAAAAAGTCTCTTTTTGGAGCACTCTGCTGCATACTGATATTATCTCAAAGGTTATTTAGATTCTGCTAAAATTGTGTCAAAATCTCTTGAAGACTAGTTTCGACTTTACTAAGGCTCATTAGGACTTATCAGGACTCGTTAAGACTTAGCAGGCTTGTACGAGGTCCGGTTCGAGGCAATTTAACGCAACTCCAACAAAAAAGGATATTATGTAGATATACCATCAGGGCCTGGATTTTTAGGCGTTCAAAACTCAAATGAAAAGCCATACAGTCTCTAACAAGACCTAAACAGTCCATAAAAAGTTCCTATGAAAATGAAATAGTCTTAGAAAAAGTACAACACTTCCAGAAAGTTTCACTATCACAATGGCCTCATGCGTATTAAATTAAGGGTCTGGGAAAACTGAACCTAATTATTTCTATTTCTCCCAAAAATAATTTTGAATCAAAATAGTTTATTGAACAAATAATAAAGTTGCTACGATTTTTAAATTGTTTAAAAAGTAAAGGGGATTTATAAATTCTTTTTCAAGAAATTGAAAATTGACAAAATAGTTGCAAAGATTGGATCTTCACTGGATTACCCTAACACTTTTCTCTTTGTTATCCTGTATTTATAGTGTGTAGTACCGTATGGTAAACCTATTTGATGTGTTCCTATTGGTTGTCTGTGGTTGTGTAGTCCGTCCAATCAGGGAGTGTTATGATATTAATTTGAATAGGTTCTCACTTTGGAAGTCCGTTGATGTGTTTATCAGGTTTTTTGTTTTGTTCTTGCCTTCATTATCTCAAGTTGGTTTTTAATTTTCTTTTTCTTGTGTTGTTTTCTATACGTAGGATTTCGTATTTTTCTGTAGTGGTTGTTGTGACCCGCCTGGTCGCTGCAGTGTTTTCCAAAAAAAATGGTTTGTTATCCTTCAGTTTCCGTGATTTTTCATGTTATTTTATTCTGGTTATGAATTTTCTGCCTGTTTCTCTTATGTAGGTCATGTCCTCATGTCACAGTGTTTGCAGGCTATACACTCCGGTGCTGTTGTTCCTGTCCTTTGTTTCTGTTTTTGTCATTGCTTATTTGTTTGATCAGAGGTGGTCTCTGTTTCTGATTTCGATTTTTATGTTGTATTGGTTGAATATTAAGGAAGAAATTGTGAATTGGCACACCCTACATACAGAATTTACCAAGTTCACTCACACTCCAACATGGACACTAAAATAAAATATCATCTAATTATCCTCAGTTTCTGGACAATGGCCCCAGGATAGCCCCGTAGAAAGAACAAGAGGGTCTGTGGGGAACTTTCACGGGCTTCCTTCTTCCAGTTCATTTTTGTCTTTTGTCAGATGGGAAAAAATAACACGCTACGGGATAAGAGGTCTCTTTCATCGTGTACGGAGTGATTGCTGATGATGTTCCGTGAGCGTTGAAATCCAGGTCTTTTAGAAACATCGGACCCTCCTGAAAGTCCAGGCCCGGGGTATTTCCGCCTCCCTCTCGACAGTGTTTCCCCGGGAAATAAGGTCCCGACTATTCTTCTCCTCAAAGTATTTTCCACAGGTGCGTCATAACATGAGCAATCAGATCAATTTTCGCAGATAAATTGTTCGTTCTCTATCGGACGATGTGATTTCGGTAGTGTCCAGAAAAGGTCAATGTTCTATTTCATCTGCTTCCACATAGGTATCAAGTGCTGCAGTGCCCCCTTCCGGAGATTCGAAAAGGCTATTTTACCACCAGAATGTTGTTTTGCTCTGACACGAATGATCATGATTAAAAGTGGAAAAGCGAAGAAGTTGATGCTGAAAGTTGAAAACGAATTGTTGACAGATGGATGGTATTTTTGACGATGCTTAAGCGTGAGCTGATTGCCATTCATTCGTAGTGGCACAGACAGCCGAGATGATTGGGACGGTAGCCTCAGTTTAAGTAACTATTTTTTTATTTTTTTTTTTCGGTTTAGTGCTAAGACCCATGACAGAGGTACGGGGTTTGATTATAGTTTGTAATATTATAAGTGGTGCTCGGTTAATAGCCTGGCTGCTTCAAGCTGGGTTCGCAGCTGTTGGACTTGTCGATCTTCTCCGCCGCCAGCCCTAGCATAAGTGACTGACCCTTGCCCTTATTCTGGCGCGGCCTTCCTACGACTGGAACTCGCACCAAACGTCTCTTACACTCTTCGGTCAATCGACCAGCCCGATGCGCCAAATCCAGCCGGTTATCTGGGTAACTAGAGGGGAACCAAGGGTAACTGAAGGGGTTTCTGGGTAATCGGAGGGTAACTGAGGGTTGCAAATGGGTGACTTTTCCGCGGGTAATGAGAGGGTAACTAATTGCGTATCGGGATGCGCAAAATCCCGCCAGTTATCCGGGTAACTAAACGGGAACCAAGGGTAACTGATGGGTTTCTGGGTAATCTGAGGGTAACCGAGGGTTGCAAATGGGTGACTTTTCCGCGGGTAACTAGAGGGTAACTGATTGCGCATCGGGTGGCTTCTCACTAAGATTGGTACCCGACCCTTTGACGCAGGTTGCTCGAAAAAACAGGTTTTTAACATTCATGGGCCTAAAAATGGAAATAACGGTCAAGTATTGGCTACAGCTGAAGATGAATAACGCTTTCTACGTAGCTGTTTTTCGAACTGAACCCTTAACTTTTGAGACAAATCAAATACCAACATTTTGATTGCACAATCCTTTCCTTTTGCTCCGGCACAAATTTACGCATTTTTCAAATTGGTGACGGCAGTCTAACATTAACGCCGAAGAAGTCAGTTAGTTCATGAAGTGCATTATTCGCCTATTTTTTGGTCATTCATGGCTGGACTACAGATTGACGTTCTTCGCCCTGCATAAAAATTCTTTTGCTTCGGTTTTCAATGCACGCAGCGTCACATCCAAGTCTCAAAAATACAAATACTGCAAAGAGGCGTAAAAATTTCCATCGTTGGCGTCGTTTTATTAGCATACAAACGTTCATTTCGAGTAAAACGAAACGACCGGGGCAACATGTACGTATTATTTATACGCGGGACACGATGCTCCTCTGTATTTATGTGCTTTAATTCGTAACGTTTCCTAAATTTATATTTTCGAATCTTATAAATGGTTTCGGTCAGTCTCATAATAAGAACTCTTCTGTAGGTCTGTGATAATGAGCTATATGCGGCGTATGCACAGCGATCGTTACTTCACAGTTTGAATATTTCGAAAGACGATTAAACAAAAACTACACGCAGTTTCGCGTAGACCTTTTAAGATTTGTGAGTATTTAAGCCCACAGTTATGGTACATCGGGAACATATTATACTCTACGAACTTACGGTGTCTGTTTTAAAATTTATATTTAAAGACCGGCGTTACAAGATACTACGTGTAAATATATTATTTTAATGTACATCGAATTTGATGTAAGGCTTAAACGACTATATGGTACCGCTCGCCATATACAGTCTAACTAGTATGTTCTAGGTTTCAGAACATAATATTATTAGTTGATTCCGAGTTTCAAACATCGACGAACTTGGAGACCGGAAACGCTTTCGAAATAATGATTAAATTTGAAACGTTCAAGATTGATAGCACTGACGATAGTCTACTAGGAAAAAGGGAAAGCAACCAATTCTTTTTTCCGAAGGGTAGTGCAATTTGTTTGCCTTTTGACATAGAAATAATGTGTGCAAAATCTGAATAAAAAATATGAAAATTTCTTCCAAACAAGCTTAATCTAAAATTTGAGACCAAAGATTTGATCGGTAAAAAAAAAATGAAGTATCACATATTTCCTTCAAGTAAATCCATTTTGTCAGAACTCCGATCCTTCATCAGTTCCAGTACAGTAATAAAATTACTATCAAATTTCAGATCGATCGATGGGCACATATGAGCCAAAGCTCTCTTCCCTTCGAAATTCATGATTTTAATTTATATATTTTTTTCTTCCAGATTACACCACAGCTATAACCACGCTACAAACAGCACTCGATTCCCTTCACACTTGGACTCAGCAGTGGAAGATACTTCTCAGTACCGACAAATCTGTGAATATCACGTTTGCCTTACGACCTCATCCGTATCACCCGGTCTGTCTGGACAATGCAATTATTCCCTACCGTGCCTCGGCAAAATACTTAGGCGTACATCTGGATGAACGCTTAACATACTCTGTCCATGTTCACACCAAACGTCGAGAATTGGACCTCCGCTTCCGACAGCTCTCTTGGCTCTTGCGCGCTCGCTCATCCTTATCGATGTCCAATAAGCGTCTTCTTTATATGGCTGTCTTGCGCCCTATTTGGGCGTATGCACTCCCCGTCTGGGGATGTGCCTG
Organism: Acanthococcus lagerstroemiae; assembly: GCA_031841125.1. Classification (NCBI taxonomy): domain Eukaryota; kingdom Metazoa; phylum Arthropoda; class Insecta; order Hemiptera; family Eriococcidae; genus Acanthococcus; species Acanthococcus lagerstroemiae. The sequence goes on along the minus strand of CM063106.1, from coordinate 17,133,615 downwards.
CAACTCCCACAGAGCAGTGATCCAGCGATTTCAGAACAAAACTCTGCGCACCATTGCTGGAGCTCCTTGGTATGTAACCAACGCTACCCTGCATCAAGATCTCTGCATGCCCACGATAGTCGAGGTTATATCCAATCTTGCTACTCGACACGAACGACGTCTACACCGCCACCCGAATCCGCTGGCATTAAACCTCTTGGACAATTCGGAGACCACTCGTAGACTCAATCGAAGACATTGCGTCGACCTCTCGACTTAACTCGTGCCCCCCCCCCTCCTCTTCTTAATTAGTTATTCTTATTTTATATTATATTATATTATTTTATTTTCTAATCCTTTTTCCCTGTGTACCCAATCTCTCTCATATAAATTAAGTGCGCCGTATTACTCCAAGGTCCATTGGTTGTGAACGGACTTTAAGCTACTATAGTTGTTATCTTTGGTTTTTTGTTTATACAATAGTCGCCAATAAATCTTTTGAAAAAAAAAAAAAATTTCTCGATCTCAACAAGCTTTCGAAATTTAAACTTTTCAATTTCGTAAGGTATTGATTGTCTACTAATGACACAAGTCACCATGGCGCATTGATCTAGATCGATACTTTCTCTTAGTGGCTCCATAATGTTGAGGGGGGTGATTAAAAATTGAAGGTAGGAGTCGATTTATGGGATTTTCGGGTCGCTGAATTCAATCTTAAAGGTATTTTTTTGATCCAACTCTTCTGGCGGCTACCGAAGGGGGCTCCTACCAAATTACAGTCATTCATTTAGAGTTCTGAAAGTTTAATCCGACCCCTCTGGGTATCACAAGAGGGGAGAGGCGGAACCCAATTTTTGTAATTCATTCAAGATGGTATCTAAATTATACGTAATCAGGATGATTGAATTCAAATTTACGAATGAATTTTATCATCACCTGGTAGGATAATGACCGATAAGATGAAAATTAAAATATAGTTCGCAAATGAAACTCGTTTGATATTTAGTCCAAGAATAATAATTCAATAACATACGATAATTAGTCTGAGAATAACAACTCAATAATAACATAATCATTCAAGTAGTGAGATAATGAGAAATAAAATCAAGCAATCGAGTTACTATAAAGAAAAATCAAATAAAAAATGAATAATCTTCACAATATTACAGATAAATCTTGATGGTGTCCAATTTTGGTAACATTTTTCGAGAAATAATTCGGTTCAAGATGCACCTGGTATTATTGAATTGTTATTACTAGACTAAATAGCAAACAATGCTTATCTGCGAACTACATTTTAGTTTTTACTTATCGGTCATCATCTTACCGAGTAATTGCAAAATCCTCCTTAAGTTTGAATTCAGTAACCCCGATAACTTATAATTTGGATGCTATCGTGAACGAATGACAAAAATTAGGTGCCACGGCCCCTCTGCAGCCACTCGGAGGATCAGAGGATTTAGATCCAAAAAATAGGCTTAGAATTGAACTGAACCACCGCAATAATCCATAATTCGAGTACTATCCTGGCTGCAAGTTGTATCGAACCTTTTTTGGTAGCACCATAAAGAATTTGATCTGAAAAATACTTTCAGAATTGAATTTGACGACCCTGAAAATTCATAAATCAACTATCTTCAATTTTTCACTACCCCTCCACCAATTATAAAGCCACCGATAGGGGCATCCAATTAGATCGCTGTACCATAGTGACCCGCATCACTAATGGACAGAGGACCTTCGGAAATTGAAGAATAATTAAAATTTTTAAAGCTCATAAGGACCGAGAAAAACTTAATAATTAAAATGATAGAATTTGAGGGGGAGATGGCTTTGGCTCATGTGGTCCACATACTACCAATCTGAAATTTGGTGGTAAATGATTTTATTCTTTCATATTGGAATCGATTGGGGGGGGGGCTGGAGAGCAGTAGTTGTGGTACTAGCAGAGTGACCACTCGAAACTTCACGGAGGAAATGGGGAAATGACCATATTAAATACAAAAAATGACCACAAATGAACAAAATTTGAGACTATTTACAGATTTTTCCCTCTTTGTGACACTTTTCTCTTTATACGCTACTCGTTTTCATACATTTTTAACCCCCTTCTTCAACTGACGAGGTAGAGTTGCATTGGAAATTTTTTCTGCAATCTGCCAGAAAATTGAATTTTAGTTTTATTTACACTATACAGCGGAAGCACAAAATAAAGGAAAAAATAATTTTCCTCATAACCAGCAGAATTTCTAGAATCTGAAGGTGAAACTTTTCCAAAAATGACTTAATAACCAGTTTAGCAGGGAAATAACCAAACATGGCCATTGTGGGCTTAAAATAGGGAACATGATCAAGTGGTCACCCTGTACTACAGGCGACGGTCACAAACAAAATTATAATAACAAATCAGATGTAAGGTTTTCCAAGTCATTTAACTAATTATTGATACTATTTTGGCTCTTTATTGATATCTGTAGATTTGTAAGAAAAAAAAAGAGGAGCTCAACTTAAAGGGAGAAGGAAAGAAAACAAATACAACACACATATTACTTTCAAGATTTTGAAGGTCACTTAACTCATTTTTGATATCAACTCAACCTCAAGTTGAAAATTAGCACTATAAATGGAGGTGAGTATCAAAACTGTCATAAATCGAATATAGAGTATCCAAAGAAACTCAAATAGTTTTTGATATGTATTATTTTCACTCGATCTGAATAAATAAATAAATAAATATATTAACTATCATGCTGGAAGCAGAAAGGGAAGGAGACGAATTCAAAACTGAATGAAAAAAAAAAAAGAAAAATTCGACGTCGGTATTCAATGAATTTGGGTGGTCGCTGAATTCATTTTGATACTTTCAATTTGACGTTACGTTGAAAATTGAAATTGGAAAGGAGGAGCTCAGGATTATTAGGCACCTCATCCAATCTAGCAGCTCGGTATAAAATTTTACTTCTTTACCTACGAGGGCTATGGTGCTATATTCATATTATGATAGTATACAGAGTTAGTTTAAATAATTCATAGCCTTGCCCTACCATATACATACCTAAGAGAAAATATGGCAGAAGAATTTTCTGTTTCAACTTTTATGTGGGCTCACATTTTACTGTTGATTTCTATCGTACACCCTCCTCTTCATTTCTCCGATGAATTGAAAAAAAAGGTGAGAAAAAGAAAGAAAGAAATTTGAAGCACATTCTGTCTCCTACGATACAGTGCATACCAGTGGCGTAGCCAAGAGAGGGGGGATTAGGAGAGTGAATCCCCCCCCCCCCGAGATGAGAATTTTTTAATATTCTGGCAGTATCACAGTGAATGCACGAAATGAAATTTAAATCCAGATACATAACTGAAGTTGAAAAGCACAACGTACTGATACGTCAATGTAAAAACATACAGTTCATGTTAGGTGCACCCCCCCCCCCCAAAAAAAAAAGTAGCTGATCACCCTCCTTGGAAAAATCCTGGCTACGCCACTGGTGCATACCAGACTCACACTTAAGAACTCTCTCTGATTCACTGAATGACCATTCCAAGCTCACTGTCGCGAAAACTTTTGATAGGATAAAATTTTCTCCATTCTTCAAATGCACTAACCAATTATACATATCTAAATAAGTACCTAGATCTGTAAGATTTTATATTATTTGGCGGTCAGATAGTTTAAAAAATTAAAATGTTTTTCTTTTTCGTCCGAGAAACTTTGATACATTTCTAAGAGAAGTCGATGTTCGATGTAGGCTTATTCGTCATATTAACCAGCATTCATTTTTCAATTTCTATAAATTAGTTTTGGCTCCACTCAATTTCTCATACGTCTTTCAAAATGGCACATAACCGAACTGTCACGCCTACTTGTTAATTTTCGAAAAGTTAGGAGAACTAAATGAGTACGAAGTAGCTATCTGGTCGAACTAAATCTAACATACAGAGTAGCCACTTATTTTAAGAATAATTTTCCTTGAGTTTTCCCGGTTTCCAGACAAATTTTCCCTGACATTTCTTCAGCTAGTATTAGTTATTACGATTTACACTTACATTTATTCTTCAAAAATAGCGTATATTCTATTCTTTAATTCTTATTATTCTCAAAAAGTTCCCTGATTTTAATCAAAATTATTGCAATTCCCCGACTTTTCCTGGTTTCCCAGAAAGTGGCTATTCTGAACATAAATTAACGATAAAATATATTACTGAAATACTAACGGTTCCTGGATCCTACAATTCATTCCGTAAATTGAAATTTGGTCGTCAGTTCATCAAATACCGATTCCACAAAGGAGAGCGAATCATGTAACAAAAAGAAAAAAACAGAAATAAATTAATGATCATTTAAATAACTTACACATACAGTTCATTTGTATAATAACAGAATCAACATGCAGGAAACATAATACGAAGAATTTGTAGTGAAAACGACTTTAGTTCATTCATAAGTCCTGACTTTGACAGTTTGGTCAGTTCTCAAAGCCGGAAACTGAAAAGCTCATACATTGTCATTTTTCTACACAGAGGTTAACTGTATCAATTAAAAACCCGAAACGGAAAAGGGTTTAACTAACTCTTTATTCTAACATTCACACAGATCTTATGGACCAAAGATTTTTAAAATTATGTTTATCTACTAAACCTTTCATAAGTATTTCCATATTTTCAATGCGTGTATTTCAGCAACTTAGGTACAACGTTAATACATAGGTTGTCGATAAGTAACTGAGACTAAAATTCGTACGGCTCACCAACGCTACCTATCGGCGTTTCAACGCAATAGGGGGACAATTTGGTTCATTAGCTATTGATTGAGACCACGCCGAGCTCATTTGATTGAAAACTCGCTGTTCCAGACCAATTTGAAAAAAACTATATGCGTTGACCCCTACAGGTTGTTTAAAGATTTTTTCAAAGAAGGAAAAGAAGCATACGATTACAAAATTTTTTATTAATTATCATCTTCATTAAGTACACGAATATCTTTTTCAAAATAAGTTCCATTCAAGGCTATACAGGCGTCCGTTCGTTCTTGCCATTTATCGAACGTTTTCGCGTATTTTGCTGCCGGTAAGGAGGAGAAAAACATCTGCGCCGCAGTGATGCGACTTCTTGATTCGTGTTGAATTGACGACCCCGTAAGGCTGCCTTTAGTTGAGGAAACAACCAAAAGTCGCTGGGGGCGAGGTCAGGACTATATGGGGGTGGGGGTGGATTGTGATTTTTTAGAAGTCATCACCGCGGCGCAGATGTTTTTCTCCTCCTTACCAGCAGCGGAATACGCGAAAACGCTCGATAAATGACAAAAATGAATGGACGCCTGTATAGCCATGAATGGCGCTTATTTTGAAAAAGATATTCGTGTACTTAATGAAGATGATGATTAATAAAAAATTTTGTAATCGTATGCTTTTTTTCCTTCTTTAAAACAATATTTTAAAAACCTGTAGGGGTCAACGCATATGGTTTTCTTCAAATTGGTCTGGAACAGCGAGTTTTCAATCAAATGAGCTCGGCGTGGTCTCAATCAATAGCTAATGAACCAAATTATCCCCCTATTGCGTTGAAACGCCGATAGGTAGCGTTGGTGGGCCGTTCGAAGTTTAGTCTCAGTTACTTAGCAAAAGCCTGTGTAAATACCAGCCACTTAAGGAACCTTCAGAAAAGGGTGCACATCCGAGGGAAAAAAATGAAAATTCTACGAAAATTAGACAATTTCTACTTTTCATACAATTATTGCGGATAAACGCTTGAATACTGGAATAGTTTATATTCCGGCCTCCCTGTGGAGCCACAAAGGGAAGATGAGGTGTGTAACTAAACTAATCTAATAAATTCACTGGATAGATGAACATCTTGGTAGTCGGAAATTAAAATTTCCTACTCTCTGATAGGAACATCTGTTCTTGCTAAACAGTAACTCTAATGTCCAATCTATGCACTACTCTTTATCTGTGTATGTCTGTGAAGTGAGAGCCGCGCATCTATGTGTTCTTATCAGTTCATTTTCAGACTCGTTTTCATTCCTTCAGTTTCTGTCGATTCCGCATTTTGTTCAAAGTAGTTAAAAATGTATCGTTATCCAAAATACACAAAGTAATGTAATTTCGATGAATCTATTTAATTTCAATGTGAGTCAACACAACAGTAACATTCCAAGATTTTCGATTTCCCTTTTTTTGGGAGCGATGGGCAATAAAAGTATAAGTCGATAAGTAAAAAAGAAATGAAAGGTTACTCTGAAAGCAGAGTAAGCAAAAAATTCCCTGTAAATTTCGAAATATCTCGTAAATATAGTCCTTGAAATTCCTGAAGACCCTTATTTGCTGAATAGTTTTTGACTTTTTCAATTTATTTGTTCTGTGAGAGAAGGAACAAGTAATAATTTACATCCCCTCAACTACTTTTGGGATGGAAGAAGATGTATCCACGTACACTTCTTCCAGTTCCGATGCCAATGTTGCTAAGATGAATCGACACATGAAAGCCCATCATTCAGTTTTACTAATTTAGAAACTTGAGTACTCGATTTGGCAACTTTTCTGAGATGTTAGCGTCCTTCTCTCAGGAAAAGTTGGAAATAATTTTGAAACTTTTGTAGCTAAATCTGGCATTTCTAAAGCAGAGAATTAGGGTATTTCGGTTAATGGGCAAAAATTAAATTTACCGCTTTGCTGATGATATTATTCTGGTAAGTGAGAGCAACGATGAACTGGAATCCATGGCCAACGAGCCGAGTGCGGCGAGCAAATTAGTTGGTCTGTCAATTAATTTCTCAAAATCGAAACACATGTCTAATGTTGAAGCGTCAACACTTTTGGTTGATAATTACGAAATTGAAAAAGTCAGAGAATATAAATATTTAAGCTAAATCTAATCATTTGAAAACAGACAAGATAAAGAACTAAAAGCTCGTATATCCAATGTATGGAGAAACTTCTGGTCTCTTAACATATTTTCAAGAGCAAATTGAATATTCGGGCCGTCTAGCGCTAGTATCGCAGACGAAAAGTGGAATGTTTTTGGCACCAGTACAATAGGGTTTGACACAAAGGTTCACCTTTTCATAACTTATAACAATGGCAGATTGCAACGCTCTCTGTAGGATGGACGGCCCGAATTGCCTTCAAAGCCAGGGTATTCAGACAATGTGTTGAGCCGTCGCTGACTTACGGGACCCAGACCTGGGCCCTTACCAAATCCCAAGTTAATAAACTGAAGGTCATCCACAATAGGATGGTGAGGTCGCTTCTAGGTTGAAGATTGATCGATAAAGTTAGTACTTATTTTGTTAGAGGAAAGTCCAATACTTCTGATGTTGGATGGACAGTGAAGAAGCTTAAACACGGACATGCGGGACACCTGGCGAGAAGTCATGCAAATAAACTGAATAAAATTGTGGAGTTTTGATATCCTAGAGATCATGGTGATGGTAGGGGAAGACCACCCACGAGGTGGAAGGATGAAATTTTTCCGAGATTCGGAATTTTATGGCAGAGAACTGCTAAGAACAGAGGGACTTGAAGACAGGCGGCGGTAGCGGCCTACATCCGTGACTGGGTGGAACCGACGGCGTGACGACGCCCCATCAGGGCCGTTCGCTTTTGGTAAAGTTCTTTCATTGTCAAAAATATATGTACGTGTTCTTTTCTGCCCGGTCAAGGCAACAAAATAAAATATATAAACAATTCAAAAATTTGGAAAAGATGTAGATTTTTATTATAACCTGAGAACAACCCATTTAGGTTGACGCCCCCAATTTGAAATCTGACTTAGCGCCAGAATCGCGATAATATCGTTCTTTGATTTAACGGCTGTGTTAATACTGAAAATCATTCTTCATATCTTAGCACCGTGCATGTAATATATGTGAAATTCGGCGTGAAAAATCTTTTCTGATACACCGAAACGACGATGGCTTTTTATGAGTTTCGTCCTGTCATTACGGCGTTCAAAATACAGTAGCTATTGTAAACACCGCCTTAATGACCGTTTTTATGATAGGTGCTTTGGAAAAAAAATGAACACATACACGAGAGATGGAAGAACAAGGAAGGCGAAGTTTAGAGAGAAAAAAGTGAGAGAAAGATAGAAATGATGAGTTGCTGTGCGCGTTTAATTAAACCGTGTACTAGGATCGTGCCGATGTCAGTTAATTGCCGGTTAATCATTCGGTCGTTTAACGATAATTTTCGTTGTTAATGGTATTCATCATCGGTCGAACTGTCCAGTTTTATTGCAAGAAGGGGTTCGTAATTACGCCGGCCTGTGCCCAGCCTACGTGTTAAATCATTGGCCGCGGTTGTGTGATTTATGGAAGAGCTATTGTGGAGCGAGTGGCGATAAAATTCAGTCGCGGCGAATTTATATATATTTGCCGGAAAATTTTAATAAACTGAGTAATAAACCGAGTCGGTGTTTGGAGAATGAAAGCGATTAAATTGAAGGTGCCGCGTACCGACTCTAATATGATGTCGATTCGGACAGACGAAATTGGCGTCATTTGCACGGCGAGAGTCGATCTCGAAAATATTCGACCGTTTTGGTGAATTTCGTCGAGACCGTCGTGCGAATTTTGAGGCGTGTATCGTCTACTAGAAGTGGCACTGGATTTCGGAATTCTGAAAATGAATGTGTGGTAGGGTAGCGGGGTAGTGCGCGAAGCGAATGGCGAAAATGCGATCGCTTCCCAGGCTGGAGACTAGCATTTTTTGGAATTCGATAGACTACTCAAGTGAAGATCAGAAAATGAAACTTTCGCACAAATAAGGCGGTGAACTTCACTTAGGCATAATCAATAAGTTCGTATTTTGGAAGGCCAAATTATTGCTCCATTAGCCTGTAGTCAAACCGAGCTCCTTTTATGTATAAGATTGTACGAGTTGGATGAAAGTTTGCCCATTTTCGCACATTCTTCAGTTTTTGGTGCGACCTGACATAGGTAAACGCATGGGGAGAATGAGGTTGAGTATTGTAGCATCCTAAAATTCGTTGAAGTATTGCCAACTCGAGATTTAAAAATGTGTCGAGAAATTAAAAAATGTTGTCAATAGTTGCTAGCCATTTCAATCTTCCAAAAAGTGTTGAAAAAGGGCCAGATCAGGCGGGGGCGAATACAGAAAATAATTTCGGGGGAGGGAATCCGAATGAAAGATGTTATAGACAAAACATAATAGCTCGAGGTCGCTATAGACTAATCTATATATTTAAAATATGTTTGAAAAACTGGGTTCAATGAAGTTCAACACCTATATCTCAGGTCCTAATTATCGCACAATGCCGGTTAAGGTCTTAAAACACTCGGTGAATCAAACTCCTTATGAATATTTTTTGATCACTCAAATGCGTTCAGTCTGAGGAGAGTTATGAGGTAACAACCAATTCAACCTCACTACTCGCACGCATTTCTTCCACTTATTTGTCCATTACTCACGAACTACTTGACCTACAAAGTTCATCTTCGTCTAAGAACACTCAGTGAAGCAACCTCTTTCATATGCTCTTTTGATCACTCAAATCTGTTCAGTCTGAGGACAGTTATGAGGTAACAACCGAATTAACCTCACTACTCACACGCATTTCTTCCACTCATTTGTCCATTACTCACGAACTACTTGACCTACAAAGTTCATCTTAGTCTAAGAACACTCAGTGAAGCAACCTCTTTCACATGCTTTTTTGATCACTCAAATCCATTCCATACACAACGCTGTTTGGCGGCAAGACAGTAGTTTTGAACGGAGATTTTAGGCAGGTTCTGCCAGTAGTTCCACACGGTTCAAGAGCTGCTACAATTGCTAATTTTATCAAGTTTTCTCCTTTATGGCCTATATTCAAGACGCTGAGACTGACCCAGAACTTGCGAGCGGAAGCAGGAGGAAAAGAGTTCTCAAAATTCTTGCTGCAGATTGGCAATGGTACTTTCCCTCATTCTGGCTCTGAAAATGGGGGTATTCTAGAATTACCTGCAAGCATAATTTCTCAGGACATTATAAGAGATATCTATAGTAAAAAGTTTGACACTCCAGAGGATGTCCTGAAATTTTCTAATTTTGCAATTCTGGCACCAAAGAATGATCATTTTCAGAAGATTAACGACAAGATTTTAGACTTGATTCCTGGAGAAGCCAAAACCTACACAAGCGTGCATTGACTGATCAGTGAAAATGACAGTGAAATCCTGCAATTCCCCCGTTGAATTTCTGGATAGTCTGGAGTTGACAGGTTTACCACCAAATAAATTACACTTAAAAGTTGGTGCGATTGTTATGTTGCTACGTAATATGAATGTGGCACTTGGACTGCTGAATGGGACACGACTAATTGTGAGAAACATGTACACGAATGCACTGGATCTGGAAATAATAACTGGGGTGGAGTGCGATCGAAGGATAATACTCCCAAAAGTGGACTTGTCGCCAGCGGATTCCACCTTGCCTTTTTTCATTCAAAAGGAGACAATTTCCAATAAAGTTAGCCTATTGTATGACGATCAACAAGGCCTAGGGACAGACGCTGGAGAAGGTTGTGATATCTCTACTCGAGTATGTCTTCAGTCATGGACAATTATACGTAGCTCTGTCGCGGACAATTTCGTTTAATAATTTAAAAATCCGAGTACAACCTGGCAGCTATAAAACTGCGAATGTGGTGTGGAAGGAGGTCCTGTAATATGATAACTTTATAAATTTTTGTAATTTTCATTTTTTTTTTAAATATTAAATATACATATAGAATAGAGATATGTGGTGCGCTGCTAGTCTAGATTATTACTGAAATCAAGGCCGGCGATCTTTCATTTTCTCACCTGGTTCAAATACAAAACTTCTAAATAAGGACCCCCCCCCCCTAGAAAATTGAAACAAAAAATATCCAATAAGTACCGATATAAGTTTTAGAAAATTGAGTTTTTTTAATATTTTTTATGTGAATATTTTCACCTTGTGCACGTACTCCAATGCAACTGTACTTTCGCCGGCCCTAGACCACCGTTAAAACTATGAAAGTGATTGTCCACTCAGATTTCAGAAATGCTGAACTCATTTACTTATTTTTATAGAACAAATACCGTATTTTAGAGGCTCTCCTGAAAAGGCGGAGCTTAAAAAATTACAGATCCTACCGTCAAAGTACTGCGAAAATAGGGTTTCCGAAATCACTGAATTAGATTTTGAGGCTATTTCAACCGTAAACACTCTAAATAAGGGTTCACAAGGTGGGGTGGAAGAAGGATAAAAAAATTTGAAAATTATTCACCACGCCCCAAATTCAACAAAAATGCAAGAATGAGGTTTTCGAAGTCAAACCAAGTTTTTTGACTGAACTCGTTTTTTTAGAAACTTTAAGACAAAAGTGCACATTCTCTTAAGGGGAGTCCCATGTTAAACTTGAGCTCTCTGGCAACATCCCTTAAAATTTCTCGATTTCAAGAAAACTTTTGTCTGGCGAGTTTCCAGACCAAAAGGAACATGTTTAGCTACTGGGAGCAAACGTTTTTCAAATTAACGAAATTTTGGACTGCCCCAGCCAACTGTCTCTATTCATTCAATATAGCTCATCACTTGAGGAATGTCCTTACAAAATACAGTGAGTGCTTTTTTCCGGAATCAAATGATGACCTCCCCCATCCCTTCCCTCTCAACTCATCAATATCATTTTGCCAAACTGCAAAAGAATCAAAGAATCATTTTCCTCCATGTTATCACAATATCTGCTGATGAGAAAGCTGGTTTCCAAAACACACTAAGTGCATTTTTTTCTCTCTTTCTCTTCATTGGAATCGGGCAACGGAACCCTAATCCGAAACTCACAAATATTTCTCAATTGAATCGCGAAGAGGAAAATCATTTTTCTTCATGCTGAATATTTGCTAATGAGAAATCCAATTTCCAAAACGCTGAAATCCATTCGAGCCAAACCGAATTTTGATGGGAAAATACTCATTTGCGAGCGGAACGAGCAAAAATGGTCAGATAGTTAAGAAAATTTCGATTTGAACGTCAAACAGTCACAAGAGGTGGATTATCTACCCAGACGGTTATATCAGTAAACCCCTTAAAAACCTACGTTGATCACTTGCACAACATCGTTTCATTCAAAATCACACAATTTTAGATCAGGGCCACAGTGAAGCAGATTTACTGAAAGGGCGAGAATCAAAATGGTTCCAGCTGTCATCTGTTATCAAAAATTTCCCCAACTGTTGAACAGAGGAAAAGGCTTCTAAGATGCATGAGTTTGTCAGCTGAGAACCTGAAACTGCCAACTGACCGACTCTGAAAGATGACTGAAGAAGGGGCAAGCCTCCCCCAATGGCTACAGGCTCTGAATCTTGGAACACAGTCAGCAATCTGTAACATGTTCCAGCGAATTCCAGGATTTTCACGTAAGTTACAGTACAAAAGTGAAGTCATAGAAAATGTGTTCTTACGGTGTTACCACGTTATCAACAAATAATCTCATACAAAATAATGAATGAAATAAGGCACTGTTTTTTCTGACAGTTTCTGCATTTTTCCTAAAATTTATTTTCTTTCCAAAACTTGTCGCATCTTTCGAGTAGAAGACTTGATTGGGAATTGCAAAAAATTCTGCGGCGGCTAATTGCTCGTGATGGCATGTTGTCCGTTTGCCGTCACATTTCGACGCCATTGTTTCAAATCAGGAATTGCGTGGAAATTAGACAACGACGGATCATCAGTCGAGTCATTCGAAATTCGAGGCGTTAAAAATTATAATTTACCCAGACATTGACAAAACCAGCGATTTAAGAAAACTGTATGAGGTCTTGGCAGCCTCAAGCGACGACCCGATGTAAACGTACTTTGTAACATCGACATAATCTAATGTAAGTAGCAATTTCGCCAGCAGTTAGCTGCGGACAAATGCGAGTAAATAGCATTTGTCCGGTTTACACGGTATTAACGATATCTGCGAACACGAGAATGCTCTCATTACAAGCTTACATATTCGCGGAAAATTTACACATACCCGCCGTGTTGAGTACAACAATTATTAGTGACGTTTTTAGTCGTAGAAACACAATAACAAAGTAATGTTTGCACTTGTATACATATAGTCCATGTTGGGACAGAAAAAAAAAGGTTAGAACAGTAATTCCCTAGTTGTCAAACTGTTCAACAATTTGAGGTGGTTACACATGGTACTCTTTTTTTCACTTCTGCAACTTTTCGACATCGTGGAAAATAAAATTATTAGAATAAAAGCAAACGTCATAGAGCGGGTTACGTGGAAAAAAGTGAAGGAAATGGGTGAAAGTTTCGATGGAACGCATAAATCATAATATACCAATTTTAAGAAAAGAAAGACAACTCGCAGCATTACATCTACATCATCATTAGTTAGACACGAGAATTCGCGGACAGTTTTTGAAGTCCGTCTTATATCAGTACAGTCTGCGATAGTTTGCTTGACTTGAAAGAACGAGATTATTTCTAACCATTCAAAGGCCTAAAATACAAAATGCAATTCAAAAGATCCGTATTTTGACTCCAGGTTGGGCTGTAGTCGTGCTATAGTCAGTTCTGTTCTCACGCCAATATTATTCAAAATACCGATTATACCGTCCCAAAAATGTCCACTTTTTCCACACAGAACATCGTAACCAACACAAGGCAATGTCCGAGAAAGCAACCTGAAATCAATTCAAAGCTATGTCCCTTCTCTAAAACTCCTGGCTACTGGTTGGGCTATTCTGATGAGCGATGTCGATGTGCATTGAAAATTCCTGGCTGAAATCAACATTCTGGATTTTCGAGAGGAAAAGTTATTCGAACTAAGTTCTAGATTGTGTCCAAATTGAGCTGAATTCAATTTTATCGCCACCCTCTCCGAACAATATTAAACCCTTCTTCTCAATTCGAAATTCACCCCCTTCCAAAAACTTTATCTTACCCCGTCATATTCATGTCACATATTTTGCGTGTGGTTAACTCTTTCCAGTAATATGTTTCCACATCTAGTCAAGTTTCTGGCCATATTTTTACTTAAGGTGATGAATACGTTACTCAACGGAAAGTTCGCCCCCAAATCTGCAGGCCAGAGGAGATCGTTGCAGGTGTTGGAATGGGGTGCATGGGGGTGACTCAGAATAGGAAAGGTTGGAGGAGGGTGGTGGAGACAATTCCCAAAAATGGGTGGGTTAGGCGTCAGTTGGCCGTTACCCCAGGTTGCAGTGACGGATACAAGGGGGGATGTCCGGACCCCCTCCCTGCCCCGAAATATCTATATTTGTCTATAGTGACCTAGAGCTGGGGGTCTGGTTGTTCGAGTGGATAGCGCGCTGATCTCGGAATCCGGAGGTCCCGAGTTCGAGTCTACGTAGCAACTCGCTACACATTTCGATCTAGGTCGGGTTTTCTACACGAAAAGAAGAGGGCTAAGACAGCCCTAACAGCCTCTTTGACGTCTCTGAGGTAATGCTCGAAAGGGCGGATTCCAGGGCTCGAGTTGAGAGTAAAATTAGAAAGAGTGACCTGGAGCTATGTTTCGTTTATACCATTTTTCATTCGCCCCCCCTGAAATTATTATTTGTATCCGCCCCTGCCAGGTTGAGAATAAAATAAAATAATGAAATATGTTTATCAAATTTCCGTAACAGCTTTTGGAAAGTCATCCGCTAGTTGGCAAATTTTGTAGATGCAGTTGACAAAATAAAATTTCTCAAGAGCTGGTAAATTTAGCAGCGGTGATTAAAATGTTACGAGCATTTTTTTTTTTTTTTTTTGCTCGACAGTCTTGAAAAATTTTAGTTTTTAAAAAGAAAAATCCTCCAATTTCATATTTGGCAAAATATAAAATGCTTAGAGTTTCTCCCCCCCCCCTTATTTTTTGCTCGACATTTTAGTTTTTGATAGGAAAAATCTTCCAATTATTTGAGATTTTTCAAGAGTTGGTAAATTCGCTTCCCAAGCTGAAGGAATGCTGCAGCTGGAGGAGACACACACAAAAAAAAAAGAGTTGATAGACTTAGAGTTACAGCTGGCAACATTGAATATGTTAGGATTTTTCCCCTTTCTTTTTGCTCGACAATTATGAAAAATATTCGTTTTTAACATGAAAAACTCTCCAAAAATTGGAAAATTTCCAGGAGTTGCTAAAATTAACAACTGCAATGACCATCTTGAAAAATCTCAGTTTATAACACGGAAACGCTTCAATAATTTGCAATTTTTCAAGAATTGATTTCTTCTTGCTTGATGATCATGAAAAATACACCAATAATTTAGAATTTTGCAAGTGTTGGTAAAATTAGCAGCTACAATTGGCAAAATGAAAATGTTACAAGATTTTCCTTTTGCTTGACAGGCTTAAAAAAATTTAGTTTTCAGTATGAAAAACGCTCCAGTAACTTGAAGTTTCTTAAGATTTGGTAAATTTAGTGGCTGTAATTGGTAAGCTGAAAATATTATAAGTTTTTTATTTTTCATTCTTCCACTCGACGATCTTGAAAAATTTTAGTATTTAATTGGAAAACCCTACAATTAATTTGAACATTTTGAAGGGTTGGGAAGTTTAGAGAGTATAAATTTGAGCTGAAAATTAGAAGTTACACGGACAGGCAGACAAACAAACCAAAAGATCAAGTATGTACGGCCAAGCAGAGGGCAGTGAAGAGGTCAGAGCATGAAGTCTCCGACCAGATACGTTAAGTAAAAGACGACCAAATTACGAACAATGTGGTGTACATTTTTATTCATTATGTTTTTGTTTTTTTTCGTGATATTTTGTTTTTCACAAGCCCAATTCGTTTTGTTTATTTATTTATTTATTTTTTATTATTATTATTATTTTTTTTTTTTCAGATCCTAGAAATTGGACTCTGTTTATGACCATAATTAATGATAGCTCTAAATTATATTTTCAAGATGGTTGCACGTTTCACCGTTTTGCCGAATTACTTAGCAGACCGACCTTAATTCAGTATAAAATATGTTCACTTTTTGACATCAGTCTGAGCGCTTAAGGGTTCTGCTGGCGCCAATTACCATCTGTCATTAAAAGGCTATTACTTTACAGACGTATGTCCCATAACTGCGCGATGCGCTGGTCTCACGATGACACCTTTTACACATTTTTTCCATTCGCCTATTGCGACATTTACACAGTCATTTAGCAGTTGGCGAACTGGAACAGCACTGGAGTCTTCCGTTCATCCTAATGAGGTTCTCTTTGCCACAACACAAATATTTCTCATGCAGGTTGAAATGATCTAGAATGAAATTGTCCAGCAAAATGGAGGTTATTTCGGTAAAAAATAAAGAACTTAAAGTTATCATTAAAAAAAAGAAGAAGCTACTAGGCTGAAATTTCAGTTGCCCCCCCCCAAGTTTCTCACCGAGGTAGTAGAACGCAACATCTCTAATGTACATGCCTTTTTCTTATGTCCCATTACGATTCACAAACACGCAGTGGTAGGCACGCGATCTAGTTCACATTGAATATCGATGGTTAAATGCTTGAATGACTGTTTGAGAACTGATAACTTGATAAGTCCACAAAAATATAATTTTATTACTTCCAAAAGTTCGAAAGTTCGATCGTTGTTAAAAGAGTTAAATCTTTTTTCACGCAATATATTCAATTGTTTTTCAATGGGTTGTCGATAAATTGAATCACCAGTTTTGATTATGAATTTTGAGACCAAATTCAATCAGGGGCGTAACTAGGATTTTCCCGGGGGGAGGGGGGAAAGAGGCAAAGTAAGATTTTCAAAAGAGAAAAGTCGAAAATTGGGGTATTTTTTAAAAGTCGTCGATATATTAGAGGACTATTTTATAAAAATGAAGGCAAAATTACAGCTCGTGCGAAAATTTTTCGAAAAAACGTGTTTTAAAGGCGCAAAATTACTCAATTTGCATATTTTGCATTCAATTTCAGGTACCTTTGGGGGCATTCTCCCTCTTCGCTCCACCCCCTCCCCTGGCTACACCACTGCCTCATGGAAATCTTCACATTATATACTATGTGTATCCTCAAGCAAGCCTGCCTTGGTAAATAGTCAGCACGCCCTACCGCAGATGGCTGGCTACGGACCTGCGGATAGCACCGCCGTATAATAGATGCCCTTTTTTCTCTTTACAATAGTCAATCAGTAAAACCGATTCATTGGCATTTTAAAATTCATATTAACAAAACATCGAAATAGTCCGTAAATAAATGACTGCCCAAGACTAAATGACTACACCTGGACAGTGAAATATATAAAGAAGACAATGATGCTGACAAATGTTTAATGAAAATGACAGTTCCTGAAAATTTCCGAACTATTTTGAATGCATGTTGTACCCTTTGACTATATACTATAAGATGGACATGGCATACTGATTTCCATGTAAATGTTACCCTACGCACAGTCATCGGATAACTGTTGAGTTTCTCATTACTTGGCTCTCGAGGACTGAGCATTTTTCGATAAAATTATTTTCATGTGCACAGTGTGCTAAATTCTTATTCCCGGCAGTAATCGAGAACCAAGTAATAGAGAAACTCAACAGTTATCCGATGACTTTGTGCAGGTAACATTTACATGGAAATAAAAATGTGACACATTTTTATCAGTATGCCGTGTCCATCTTATAGTATACAGTCAAAGGTTGTACCTGACCCATTCAAAGAATTTCTATCGAACTCGCTTAAGCCAACTCACTTAGCCAATTTGCATATAAAGCACAGTGCAGGAGCGCTAGTGCACATGTTGAAAAGGTGATTATGGGTATTTTAACCAAACAATACGTACAAAGAAAATGAGAAATATCATCCAAAATATCATTTTTTATGAAAAACTGAAAAGAACAAAACTTTTCATTCTGTTATTTTCTTTCTGTAGAGTCCTCTTTGAAATTCTTGGGAACATTTTTTATCACTTTCCGCACATGATCACCTTTTCAACCAAATCCACCAATCAGCAAGCCGTATTTCGTTTTGCCAGTAGAGAGCGCAACCTTCAATTTTATACGCGAAATCACTTTAAACTCCAAGACTATTATAAAAATAAATTCACAATTCCAGACTGATCTGTCGGCCCTATTAGGGTTTAAACCTGCACTAGAATGCGCTGCAAAATCACCTACGCGGGTGAAAATGAATGAGTGATCATTTGTGTACTTTCAAATAGGAAAGCTGCTATCTTCAGGAGAGTAAAAAAACGAGTAAAAACTATTCTACTAATAGAATTGATTGTAATTCAATTTTTTGGTGACGATGCAGTTAAATTTAGGACAAATTTTCTTTGAAAGTGAATTTCTAATCAACTTAATGATGGTTGCAGTTTGCTACACGCTTACGGTAAATCATACGTGATCACTCACACATATACAGGGCTACCAACACTTGAAACTCTAAGTTTAAATTTCAATAGGAACTTTCCAATAGAGTGGGCGAAATTTGATGGTTTTTTTATGAACCGCACGTTATCATTAATAATGAATAAATAACAACAACAGAGAAGCAGGATACTTCGTCAATTTTACATTACTATTTCACAGTTTCCACCAGAATTTATTAGCTTATGATTTTTTATTCGTAATTATTTATGATGATTCGTGCTGTGGACGTAATAAAACGCGCTGACTGTCGTAATGAAGCCATAAGAAAAGCGGAAGAACTAAAATCTTAATGTACTCTGTGCAAACTAAGTGTCTGATAAATTTGATCCTCCTTCACTGCTGTTATTATTTGTTTTATCAGTAACAACGATACTAGCGCGCCACCACCTTGGAAAGTTCCTACTCCCTCTGTCCCATAATATGGTATACATTTGATTTTTCTTCTTGTCCCAAAATATGGTATACATTTCGCGTTGTTTGAATAAGCTGACGTAAATTTGTAAACCTGAAGAGGATTCTGGATCGTTTAAACCTAGGGGGAGTTACGTCAATACTAAAGAGAAAAGGCTCTGACTAAAATTAGATTCAATACTGAACACGTTAACTAGAAGAAATCGAAATTTTGAGTATAACTTAAATTTATTAAATATAAAAAATTGACTTTTTTTTTTTAAATTAAAAGTACAAAGAGGTAAAATTAATAATTTTCTTCCGGCTTCGGGATCCTGATTTCTATGAAGTATTAGATTCGGACCTAACGACAAACATAAAACAAACGTTTGTCGTCAGTCTAAGAAATAACGAAAAGGAGAAAAGGATACGGCCCCATTGGGCGAACGTTCGAGTTTTTCGAACGGAATTCTAGCTTGAATTCTACAGGCCCTAAAGGGCGAATGTTCGAGGAAATCGAACGGAATTCCACGAGGAATTCAAATTATTACGATCGACACGAATTTGCATCGATAATTTCAACTCAAATTTTGTTGACTGGTGATGATGACTTTGGCAAAACTTGTCCGAACCGAATTACAAAAATTACGTAAATACGAGAACTACACGTTCTAGATTTCTTAGAAGTCAATACATTTACTGTCTACTGACAATACTACTGACCTGTATATCCATAACTTCCACCTCCTTGTCGGTCATATTCTCCAAATTTCGGCACAGAATTCGCGTACTATTTCTTATGTAACTCAAAAAAGCAACTGACCGGAGAGGCTCGATGAAAGCTTAAACGAAGACGTTACTTTCCCTTGCTAAGCACAGCCAATTATTTATTTATTTATTTATTTTTCCACCCTCAAATCTATACCAGCCAAATATTTTCACCATCACCGTCAACCTGACGTATTCTTCAACGAAGTGAAGGAAACGTGAACGGAGTTGAAGTCGAAAATTTGAGAAATTTTCGACATAAGCATTGTCCGGAAAGAGGTAAACATGTCAGGAAAACTGGTGTAAAGCTACGAATCACGACAGACACGGGTTGGTATACGTATTTATTACAGATAAAACAAAAAGAAATGCAGGACGCAAGTACAAAGGGTTAAAATCAAACGAAATACTCGAAATTTGTACTCTACGTACAAGTTCTCTGAAATTTGAACGCAGCAATTTTTTTCGCGTCTTCTACGTGATTCTTCAGTCCTCACTCAGCACACAACACACCATCGTTTTCAAACCCTTACTTTTGTTTCAGCCCAGCGGGTGGTCCCTTTCGTTTTCCTCCAAAATACGATTTCTCGAACCCCTCCCCACACGCCATTTCTGACCCCTGATACTTCATTCTTGGTTGTTGGTGTATTTTTTATGGTAGATAGTAATGACCCCATTGCCTTTTTCTTGCTACCTGGTGCAGCCTTATTTCCTCGATTTTTCCGAAATGTATACCATATTATGGGACAGAGGAAGTATCTCTCTATATACTAAAAAAGTAAAATCCGCCACCGCCGCCGCCGCCACCGCCACCGGGGGAAAAAAAACGCACTGCGGGTTGCCTATCTAAAAATCCGAAAAATTGCAGGGGCAGATCAGCTACTTTCAAGGACATAATCTGTTCTAATATAAAAGATCTCCAAGTTTTAAGACATAACCGACATAATAAGACATAAAATGACATAATTACCCATAATCTTCAAGATCCCAAGTCGCTGCAGGTTGCCTACCCGGCCGCTTAATTACTCAATTTTCCAGGGGTAGCTTACCTTCAGGAGGGGGTTTATGGTTGTGGAGGAAGCTCCTGAAGGGGGAGGAGAGCCCCTGGAAAATTGCAGGGGCAGATAAACTACTTTCAAGGACATAATCTGTTCTAACATAAAAGCTCTCCAAGTTTTAAGACATAACTGACATAATGAGACATAAGAAGACATAAAATGACCTAATTACCCATAATCTCCAAGATCTCAACTCACTGCGGGTTGCCTACCCTGCCCCTTAGTTGTTCAATAGAGGTAGCCTACCCTCAGGAGGGGGTTCATGGTTGAGGAGGGAGCTCCTGAAGGGGGAAGAGGGCCCCTGTCGGGGGCGTGGGCTGTGGACGGAGATGAAGGCCCTGGGTGGGGCAGGTGTAAGAGGACCTGGTGGAGGAGAAAGTCATAGGGTGAGGGAGAGGACCTTGGAGAGAAATGGCTGTGGTGCGGGAGGGGCTGGTGGTGGGGGTGAGGGGGGAGGGCGCTCGGGAGAGGGGTGGTCATGGTTGTGAGAGCTCCTGGGTGGATGGTCAGGGATCTTCAAGGAGGTTGGAGGGCTATAGTGAGGACAGGGGCTCTGAAGGGAGATGAAGCCCAAGGGGTAGTGGTGGGTGAGAGGTCCTCATGGTGGAGGAAATCCTTGGTAGGAGAGGATGGCCATTGAGGAAGGAGGAGGTAGTGCTGTTCTAATATAAAAGATCTCCAAGTTTTAAGACATAACCGACATAATAAGACATAAAAAGACATAGAATGACATAATTACCCATAATCTTCAAGATCACAAGTCGCGGCAGGTTGCCTACCCGGCCCCTTAATTACTGAATTTTCCAGGGGTAGCCTACCCTCAGGAGGGGGTTCATGGTTGTGGAGGAAGCTCCTAAAGGGGGAGAAGAGCCCCTGTGGGAGCGTGGGTTGTGGACGAAGATGAAGGCCTTGGGTGGGGCAGGAGTAAGAGGACCTGGTGGAGGAGAAAGTCCTTGGTGAGAGAGGGGACCTTGGAGAGAAATGGCCGTGGTGCGGGAGGGGCTGGCGACGGGGCGCTCGGGGGAGGGGTGGTCATGGTTGTGAGAGCTCCTGGGTAGATGGTCAGGGGTCTTCAAGGGGGTTGGAGGGCCATAGTTAGGACAGGGGCTCTGATGGGAGATGAAGCCCAGGGGGTAGTGGTGGGTTAGAGGTCCTCCTGGCGGAGGAAATCCTTGGTTGGAGAGGGTGGCCATTGAGAAAGGAGGAGGTAGTGGTGTGTGAGGATCCTAGAGGGGCAGTAAAATTTTGGTAGATAAAGGCCCGGGGGTGTAAGAGGTACTCATGGTGGAAGAGGGAGCTCCTGAAAGGAAGGAAAACCACGGCAGTGGCGGGGACTGTAGAGGAAGATAAAGGTCTCGGGGGGATGGTGTGTAAGAGGTCCTGATGGAGGAGGAAGTCCTTGGTGAGAGAGGCGGCCGGGAAGGCGAATGAAGGCCCTGGTGCGGAAGGTTCTGGTCCCGGGCAGGTGGTCTTGAAGGGAAGGGTTCTCGTGGAAGAGGGTTTGTCATGGTGGTGGAAGCTCCTGGTTGGAGGACTAGGGGATCTTCGTGGTGGTTGAGCGAGGAGGCCATAGGGCGATGGAGTCGCAGAAGGGGAAGGCTGTAGAGAGGGACTAAGGCCGCCATTGGGGAGGTCGTAGTGATGGGTGAAGAGGTCTTGGTGGGGGGTGTGGTACGTGAACTAAAATGAAGGCCACAGTGGTGTGGGGTGGTCGAAGGACGTGGTCCTAATGGAGGGCACTCGTGGTGGAAGAGGGTGATCAGGGGAGACTAGGTGGAGGACTATGGCCATTGTGGGGGAGGAGTTTGTGGCTGAGGAGGGTTGCGACTGTTGAGGTGTGACCGTAGAGGCGGAGAGCAACCATGGTCAACGACGGGGTCGTGGTGGAGGAGGAGGAGGATCGTAATGAAGATAGGATGGAAGAGGGTTCATGGTGGAAGATTGAGGACCGCTGATAGAGAGAGGAGCAAAAGAAGCACAAAGCAAATCTCAACTCAGGAACAAAAGTTTCAGACCACACACTGAGGACTGTGACGGCGGGGGGGTTGGGCCGCGAAGCGGCCAGGGGGCGAAGCCCTCTAGTTACTCTTATTTTCTGCTGATATTATTTACAGTACTCCATCAACATGTAAATCATATAAGGCATTTTTTTTTAAAAAGTTTTTCGCAAATAACCTCAAAAATCCTTAGAAAATCCTTAAGACTCGAAAATCTTTAAAAAATGCTTAAAGGATTTTATAGAACCCAAATATATTGAAAACTACGGATAAATCCTTGGGGTTGGCAAGCCTGTAATTTAGTCTCAAATTTTCTTCATGGGAGGGGATTTCAGGATGTTGATCCCAAAAAAATGCTTAAAAACACACATTCGCAAGCAGTGAGAAAATTTTTTCAATACGAAAATTTCGACGAAAAAAAATATTTTAAACAATCACAGAAGGGGATCTTGTGAAATTCACAGTCCCTCAAAGCCAGTGATGTCGGACTATTAAGGGTTCGCAGTGGGTAAAATTTGGTAGTTTCCTCCCACTACGCTATCGGTATTTCAGTCTAAAACCTTTTCAGAGGTCAGACAAACACACCCTGCAAATTTGAACCTCCTTGTTCTTGTAGTTCACCCGCCAACCTTCTTTTCTAATTTGCTCTCAACCCGAGCCCTGGAATCCACTCTGAGCATTACCTCAGAGACGTCGAGGAGGCTGTTAGGGCTGTCTTAGGCCTCTTCCCTTCTTGCCGAAAAACCGGCCTAGGTCGAAATGTAGCGAGTTGCTACGTGGGCTCGAGCCCGGGACCTCCGCATTCCGAGACCAGCGCGCTATTCCCTCGGTCAACCAAACTCCAACTTCTTTTTTAATTTGCTCTCAACCCGAGCCCTGGAATCCGCTCAACCTCGAAACATACATAAACAAACAAACGATTTTACAAAGATAGAGCGAGAAAAGGGCGAATGAAGAACGCGACTAGAAGAGCACGCAAATTTCGGCGACCTCTCGCTATTTTTGTCTGAGCCTAGCCGCTTGTTTAATACCTAGTAAAATTTCTTCCAGCGATATTCTACATTAAGATGTGAATTTCGCCGCGCATACAATAATAAAGGCAAGTGCGTACTGCCGAACCGTCGGTCTTCCAAAATAATTATTATTATCCTCTGAAACGCAAAAGCTCCCTCAAACTTTCGGGCATACCCTTTTATTAAAGCTCGAAAGGAAAAAGGTAAGGGGACGAGGAAAACGAAGAGAGGAGGACGCTATACACCAAAAACATACACGAAAAGTAGAACAAAGGTAGAATGCGAACGGGAGAGGTAAAATAATAATAATAACTGGGCTGGAAGCCATCAGCGATGAATCTACAAGGTTACCTTAACGTATTTAAACGGGTATGGCTTTAATAAAACATAAAAGCGCCGGAAACTTTTACTAACAACCAACTTGTTAAGAACATCCCCCGCAGTTATGACTGTACAATGTACACTCTGACGGTATAGTACCAACATCCATCCCTGCCGATCTCACCCTCTGCTGATATAACAAAAACATACTCCCTTATTATTAAAGACAACGTTATAAACGTAAGGTACAAGAGCTTTCCAAGTTCTCTACGTGTTCTGTACTTCTTTTACATCTGCTGCAGTTTTCTTATATATATACGCTGGAGCAATAATTTCCTTGGGCAGAGAGCGAACACTTTTATGTACCAGTCGTTATGGAGCTCATTGGCTACCGATTCGGAGATAAAATTACAAATAAACTGCTTAATTGAAACGGTTGTACCGACGTGTATTTTATGTTCAGACTCGCTACTTTACAATCAACGACCAGGCGACGACCTGCAGTAATTTCGTATAACTGATAATTAGCTCGTGTCCTATGTAATTGTAAACAATAGTTCATACAGGAAGGGGAGAAAAAAGAAGACCGTGGTTCTTCATTTTCTCTCAGGCGAATGTTACGATGCTTGTTGCTTGTTATAATGGTAACTTATTACAACTATATTTAATGAATATTTTTGTGTTGAACTGGGTCGTCGATATACCAGTTACAAATTACAACTAATGCTTGAAAATGTATCCGATACGTGCGATACATGTAGAACATAATCAATGATACTTAAAATCTTGTTTGTTAGGATTTAAACGCGTATATACATACGAGCATTCTCTATCATTCTCTCGTTTGTTGTACGTTTATGTTTTATATTCGCATTTGGCAGCGCCGTGTATTCGCGCGGAAATGATTCGGCATTGGTATGGTAGGTAGTAGTTGTTTAATAAACATGCAAAAGCAAATCGGTTTAGTCGCTAATTGATTTGATATGTGGCTCTGATGTTTCAGATACAATGAGAAAATGTTGAATATCCACGAGAAGAAGGGTGTATGATTTTGGCAGACACTTTCGGCCCAGCAGCCAGCCGAAATTCAACAGCGGTACCAGAAATACGCTCACATCCACTTCTTCATATTATGCTCTGGAATGATTCACAGATTACGTCAGTTTCAAAAAGATTAGGGGACAGGGTGGAGGTTCCATGGGCGTCGCTGATGTAGGCAGACGGGTAATTTCTACCCCCACAAAAAATTTGCGGGGGTAGAAATGATCAAAATTACACCCCCACCAATTCAAAGGCCAATAATTATATTTATAGGTACTTGCAGTTATAAAAAATCTGTGAACGAATTAGTGCCATGTGATACCACAATTCATAGTACCGTACCATATACTTAATTCGCAATACACATACACAGAGTGTCTAACAAAATCGAAATCTGAAAATAAATGACCTTCACACCCCCACTCCCCCCCCCATTTGCTTTGAATGCGTTAAAATAATAAAATAAAGCTAAATATACTTCTTCGTCTATAATACTACATTTTAAGGGGAGAAAACCTAATTTTATTGCATAAGGTAGATGAGCCTGATAAGGCCCGGATCCACAAAATATAAGGCCCAATGTACCGATCTTGACTGCTATGCTTTAGACTGCATTAAAACGTACAGCAAAGTTGTTCCTTCATGATATGGCAACACTGTCCAATTGTTTTCATCAAGATATTAGTCCACTGATGCGAGATATGTCGGTTGATGATTTTCCAATAACGCGTGCTCCGATATGTTTTTGGTGTAACTTGGAGGATTTACAAGTATTCTGTTAGTCAAATGGAATTTATCCAGAAATCAAACATTGTATAGTTGTTGTATGGGTAGTTGATTAACGATCGACGCCAGAAAAGTGAAATTTGAGCAATTTGGAACCGAGATATGCGATACTCACGAAAAATAATGTTATGTAACTTAATAAGGCCCAGCCTGGTAAGATCAATTGATTATCATTTCAGGTATAACTTACTCATAAATTTCTATTTGAACCACGCTTAACTTTTTATTAACCGAATTTCAGATCAGGCTTATTAGGTATTAGGTTGGGTCTTATTAGGCTATAGGCCCAACTTTTTCTTTGGTGCGCTGGCCTTATCAAGATTTGAAAAAGGGGTATTTTCATTAGAAGATCTGAGGAACGTGGAGCAGGAAAGAAAAAAATACAATTTTTAAATATTGCAGTCGACGACTGGAACACAAAAAAGGAAAAACATGAAATCACTTACGTGAAATTCTGGAGAGCTAAGACCTTAAATTAGGGCCTTATTGAGCTCACCTACTTTAATACGCGCACGATGATCACGTCTGACACGATTCACATGAGCATGTCATACATGCGAAGACTCTTGTAAGCTGATAGTTCGATTTGTTGTCATTATCAGGGCTGCAATTTTTATGCGCAAAAAATAGCGAAATATGCGCATATTTTATGCACTGAATTCAGATTAAATAATATGCCGAAAATATGCGCCAAAATTGTGAAGTATGCATACATATTGTGCGAATAATCCCGAACGTTCGAGATAAGCGAAGAACAATCAACACGTTTCGAGCAACATAATAGAAGTTCGATATCGAAAGCGATAAGGAGTTTCGCCGATAACGCTGGGGTATATAAAGGCAGCTGGCCATCGCCGTATAGTCTAGTTTGTAAATGCGATAATTGTGCGTTTTCTAAGCGATCTAGCTACTGTGTTTTGTGCGTCTATATTAGTGTGATATTAAAAGTTCTTAGTATGTGTTTTCGTGCGTTTTTCGGCGCGAATCTCGTTACAATGTAAATCCAATATGGGTACATCATTTCAAAGGAAAAATTAAGTTGGATAAACTGAGACAATTTTTATCATATTTTAAAATGATCCTCCTTAAGAGTCCAAGCTTCTTTTAATAAGAGATGCACCCAGGAGATAATGCACCTATTTGTAATTTCTTGATTGATGAATGTGATGTCGGCAAGAGAAAGGTTATGTCACGTGCAAAAGAACATATTTTTCTAAAAGCTTTTCTACCTACTGATTCATTAATCATTAAGTCTTCTCATTTTTTTTTTTTAAGTCGCACATCATTCTCAACACTAAGAACATAATTTTTTGGGGGAAAAATTGAAAAATAAGCAGAATTGGTGCAAAATATGCGGTAAATGCCAGAATATGCAGGATGAAGTGCTGCTCATTTGACTCAGAATTCTGTGATTTGTGAAAATCTTTTGAAACTTCTGCCTATACGCCATAGATAAAAATATGAATTTGCATAACAATTGCAGGTCTGGTCATTCTAATAGAATTTTCCAATTCTAAATTCCTTGTTTTCTCTTTCAAGGTATGATTTGCTAATTCTTAAATTTTCAAATGACTATGACTGAAAATAAATGATTTAAATGACGGTTAGACACTTTAATACTACATACTACACCCCTCCCACCAAAAAATCCACAAACGCTGATGAATGTAGGTCAACACTACTGAAAAAATTACATTCAGGAATATTTGGCCAATTTCTATCATTTTTGCGGAATATTTCCAATTATTTTCAATATTGCACTATTTTTGTCTTTTAAGAAGATAAAACTGCAACAACTGCGAAACTTTTGTACAAACCAAAAAAATTTTTCAGCAAAGTTTTCCGTCTATGTAGAACACTGTCAAATATGTGGCACATTTCTCTTCTATCATTTTTGAGCTGTCGTACATTTTCAAAACTTTCACCTGGCAACACTGTCGCTATCGAACTGTAGGTTTCCTTTCAGTTGAGAAAATGTACATAGTGAATTTTTCAGTGGTGCTTTTTTGACAAGATAGAACGGTGAATGTTTTCCCTTTCTGATCCTGTATGGTACAAAATATCTTTAAAAACAAGAGCCAAACGCGAGTTTACATGACTCGGGAATTGCTCATTCGCTACGCTCGTTCGCAAACTTTCCCTCGCACGTAAACACTAACTTTTGACTCTTGGCGTGTAATATACTATTTTAACCCAAATCTCTTCGCAGAAGTCGTATCTCTCACCCGCTAAATTGGAGCATAATGACGTACTTTTTGTGCACGTATTATTAAAAAACTTATTTTTTTCAAGAACTGTTTGATATAGAGCTAGATGGAGAAACGAGAAACTTTTGTCTCTCGCAAGAGAAATTTGAACTTTTCATTACATGCCTTTAGCAACACTACGGAAGTCTGGGCAAAGCCCTGGCTAGCAATACAAAAAACAAAAAAACAACAGCAATCTTTAGCGACAATAATAAACTTGTGCTGTACCATTGTGCTGTGGTTGAAATATCAAATGCCTCAGCACACACAAGCAATTAGCTATGGGCCTGCTTTGACTGGGCTTTTAAAATCTTTTAGCATTTTATATGCTTTTACTACTGGGTATACTTGAGCAAAACCATAACGAAAAACGTAACGCTCCCCGAACACATTTCTGTGGAAATTTATTTTAGGATTTTATATGCTTTTACTGGGTATACTTGAGCGAAACCCGTAACGCTACCCGACACGAATTCTGTGGTTGACATATGCTACGCCCTGCACGACTACAATCTGCAGCTGTGTTGTTGCTGCGCGACTGCAATCTGCAGCTGTGTTGTTAATAGAAGTTTCTATGCTCCTCCCACTGACACGAAACCAGTCCGTATGATTTAGCTCTTTATGGTAACAATTTAGTTCAGTAGTTGACATTTCCATGGAAATTTATTTTTCTTCCAGACATGGGCTCATTGGTCTTGATCTTTGCTGCGCCCTGCGAGACTACAGTCTGCAGCCGTGTTGTTAATAGAAATTTCCATGGAATTTTTTTTAATTAGGGTACGAAAGCATATAAAATGTTACACTGCGTGTCTCTGTAGGAGACACGTATTTATATTTGAACTGCAAAATGAAGCGCACCACTTACGTCCATAACTACAGATTGGGTTTACTGCGAACAGTCCAATTGCACTTACCTAGAACAAAAAAACGAATAAAAATGCAATTAGTTAAGATATAAATTTTTTTTTTTATCAGAAGGGTATGAAAACATAATATAAAGGTTACACTATGAGTCTCTGTAAGAGACACGTATTTGTTAAGAACTAGGTTTTACTCAGCAGTTGGGAAAATTTACTATTTCAGTCGGGTTTTGAAATCCTTGTGGCTCAACACTGGTTGAACTTTGAAAAAGTTTAACTGAGAGAAGTGAGAATAGAAGGTTGAAATTAATTATTTTCCTTAACTACTTGGGACTGCAGTACTATGAATGCCACCTGCCACCACAGTCAAACATTTTGTTATCACTTGTTGTTGTGAACATATTTCACGTGTTATAAATTTTGATTCGATTTTTTCGCAATTTTCGTTTTACTTTTTAATTAAATTCGTTTTCGCGCCCGCTCGTATTGTGTCATCCTGTCTTATCGTCTTTCTAAAGTTAAACGATCACCCGAGTACTGTTGTGTGTGCCGTGTTGCCAGTTTAAGCGTGCAGTGCCGGTCTGAGCTCGCCAACATAGCAATCTAAGACTGTGGGTTAATTTCCGCACCAGATGGGGTTTTGAAGTCGGCATGACCCCTCCCCCAGGGGTGATCAAGGAGCTAGAGGACTTCAGATCTCGACTGAGTGTCCTTGAAAAAGAAAATGCGGAGTTGAATCGCCTGGAAAAGGAGAATGCTGGACTGCGGAATCAGTTAGGAATCTGCAAATATCTCCAACTCACTAAGTCAAATGATGGTGCTTAGTCTCCCGGACGTCTCTGAGATAATCCTCGAAAGAACGACTCGGGCTGCGAGCAAAAAAAAAATGAAAAAGAGAATACCCCTTTAAAGCCGACAAGAAGATTCCACTCAATCTCAAAGCGATACACGGCCTATAACTAGTCACTTGTAACAGGAAAGATGAAATATTTCACCGGTATAATTTTTCAACGGGAAGAGAGGGCAGTATATAAGGGTGGTAATATTTTCTGCTGAGGTGCAATTTAACCGCATACTAGCAGGCAAACCAAGCTACTGGTGAGGCAATGCCAAACTTACTGCCCTCTTTTCAAGGTTACAACCTACGATTAGTCTGAGCAATGAGTTAATTGCGTGATGAACCACAATAATTTATCCACAATTTTACAATACAATACAATACAATACAAAAAAAGAACAAAGTAATTTTTTTAACGAAAACAATTTTTCAACTATACAATGTGGCTTTACGATATTTTCATGATTCAAAAATTAAGAGGATATTATTAAACTTTGAAGTTTCTTACACGTGTTAAGTATAAATAGTCGACGGTCAGATACTAACAAGTGAATTATTCAGATTAATCGAAGCCAAATGGACGCTGCTAAGCGAGACAGAATCAAGCGACAAAATCTGTTTTTTGAAAACACGTGATTCAAAGTTCAAAAACCATGTAGAAACCACATAACATAGCGTTTACAGATAAGCTTTTTTCAACGTGAGCACACATTTTTGGATTGGGGTCCAATTTTGAAAAATTCCACTTTTTACGCTCTTTCCAACGCTACTAATAATTCATTTTGTCAACAAATGTCGCTTGGTTCTGTCTCGCTTAGCAGCGTCCAAATATGAGTTAGACTGATCGGAGAACACTCGAAATCGATCCGAGTTGTACTAGTAACTCAATTTCAATGACACACAACTGCTTGCCATAAAAGGCGTGCTCATAGACTCAAATATAGAAAATATAGAAGAGGGCTGCGAGGCCGTATCAATGCAAGAGCATAATCATTACCCCTCCTAACCATCTATGAGATTTGGAAGACTGGCAATTTGGCAATTTCAAATGCCAAGTTGGTCAATTCACGCATCGAAAAAGTTTTTCTCTCTTTCAACTGCAAAGAAATTTTTGATTTTCACCCCCTCTCCATGAATTTGCTTCGCTACGGCCTGGGAGATTTTATGAGGCTTAATCCCCCATGTACTGAACTCCCCCGACAATTTGAAAATTACACATGGAGGGCGACAGGCAGTGTTGTCAAACCTTCTGAAGTTTCAGGAGATTTCGCTATAAATGTTGAAAAACCTCTTGAATGTCTCTTGACTTCCTAGGATTTTGGCAATCTCCTGAATTTCTGGTATTTTTACAGTAAACGTCATCTGAATTTAGTAAATTTTCTGAATTCTTTGGAGGATTTCCTGGAAATTTTCAAACTTCTTTTGCAGATCCCATAAAAATGTCCCAAGTTTTTGGCAATTTCTTGAACCTCTTGAATTTCCACGAGATTTTAACGTAGCAGTCTTGAAACCCCCTTACTCTGAGTTGGCAATACTGATGGAAAGCGCAGAATCATGCCTGTAATACTACTTCCGAAGCGAAAATAATTTTAATCCCCCACAATAGAAATATGATTTGTTTGGCTTTCAATTTTGTCATTGTACCCAACGAGTGCCTTTCATTTTTGGAACATTTTTAGGCGCACTTTCCAGTTATCATGGGTATCCTTTGGGGCTTGGATTTGGTCTTATTCGACAGTCGATTATTGACCAAGCATCACTCGATAAAAGTCGATAATAGAATGCAGTCTATAATAAACAAATAGTGATAATTGCCACCCGATTATCGATCGTAATCGGGTAGCAATCAGCTAATAATTGGATGCTCAAGCCACATTCGAGCCATACTTTGAGAGCAGGCTTGCTCGGCTCTATGTCTTCCCAAAGGCGGGAAGAAGTGTCCGGTTTTCAGTCTATTGTAATGGAATAGTGCTTAACGGACTTCTCAATTTCGTAATATTCTTCTAACAAAACTCCGTGCTATAAAATCGAGCGCCTACAATTAACGACATGTATAACTCGACAATGTACTCATAATTTCCCCAAAAGCACTTTAATTCTTCAACGATGTAGGACAACACCCTTGACACAGCTCAACAATACTCTCTTTCCCCACACCACCCACAACAAAAACTCCAATTCGAAATTAAAACATCGTAATTCGTTTTAAAGTAACGAATAAATAAAACAATACAAATAAATAAATAAAAGAGAAAAAAAAAACAAAGAAAGAAAAAAACAAATACAAGCGGAAAAAAAAGAAGTTTTAAACACCTCATGTAAAAAGTCGACGAAATATATCTCGCTTGTATCATTTAATTCTAATCGTGAATATTATTAATACGAATAGCCGTTTTAAAAAGACACGGTTGTCGTATGAAAACGAATTAAAAACAAGATATCGAACAAATAAAAAATAAAAAAAAAAGAGAGAGACCACTGAACTGAAAAAGTAAGAACCTTATACAAAAACAATAAAATAAAATAACGAAATAAAATCGACAAAACTGTCTGCGGGCCGATTCCGTGATCTAACGATACAGACTGGACTTACTTTAAAACTTTCAATTTCACGCTCACTCGAGGAGTTACACCATTTTGAGATATTGAAATACGTTTTAATTACGGTCTGATACGACAGCACTTATTTCTGCTTTCTGCTTTCACAATCACAAGAAAATGCAATTTTTTAGATTAATAATGCACTCTACCATGTTCGAAAAAACCTTCTAATTTCAAATTGATCGACCAGAACGGTCTGTTTCAATAAACTCCTCGCAGCATAGCTGGTTTTCAAGGGAGAATTCAAGTGGTAGTCCCCCTATGACCGTCTAAATACAATTTTTTTACAAAAATTTCCCGAAAATTAGAAAAACGCTGCTGCTTTGTTCACAAATAAGTGTCTTTTATCACCCTGAAATCCACGCTGGAAGAATTCTGGTCCCAGACCTACCTCCGTACATTTTCAGTCGTGCGTTGTAAATTTGCAAGACTGCAGCTCGAGTGCGCGGACCAGAAAATTCGACCCGAAATGCGCACTTACAAGGCACAAATTTGCCGGAGTATTTTGTCTTCGTTACTGCGCCGATTTACAAACGAGGTGCAGATTTGCAAATGAGACGACGCATGCAGCAAGAAGAAGATAGGCAAAAAAAATTGATCTCGCAATTTGTTCGACTCGACGAGAATGTTAATAATCGATCGACAAATGGCTGGGTGGATATTCTGCCATTGATATACTCGAGCCGAATACACGTCAACGGAACAATAAAATTACGCCGACAGGAACAGGCGAAGAGAAGTTTAAGCCTGTAGATGAAACTCGGGTTAACACCTAAAGCCACCTATCGAATACATTCTTCGATTTTAAAACGATCATAGATTATAAGGTGTATTTAAACAGGTACCGAGATAAGTGCTTTTGCTTGTCGCAGGGAAACGTTCGGCCACAAACATACATACGTATCCGCGGGCCGCTCAACTTCCCATTATGTCCCATCCAACTTATAATTCAACTCAACCCAATCAATCCTGCCAACTTTATGCCACCCTATTTGCGTGCCTTCGTTTTTTATTACGTCAATTAATTAATTATACCGGTATTTTACTTTTTACGAGACAGGTCCGAAGATCTCGAGACGAAGTCTCTCTTTCTCTCGGTCTCTTCCTCTCTAGCGCTCTCACTCTTTCTCACTTTTCCCTCTTATTATTCCTTAACGAAGTACACACCTTATATGCTTCTCTTCGTAAACGGATTCTACAAACGCCGAGTTTTCCTGCATATATTCGCTCGAAAACGCGGCTTGCTTCTGTTTAATCAAAAGGTAATCTGCATTTTTTCTTTATCATTTCCCCCCTCCCTATTTTTTCTTGTTAATTTATAATTTAAGTATTTTACGCGTACATGCGCTGCAACTGGAGGTATCTTCGCATTCATACCGCGAGTAAGTACCTTTTTTTTCTTCAAAAAGTACTCAGCCCGTTCCCCTCTATATGTGCTACTTTGGCGCGGTAAGGGGGCTTAGAGAAGAACTAACGAAGGATAACACAAACAGAAACACCTTCATGAAAGCAAGGGGAACTATATCAGTATTCTTCCCTGGACATGCGTCTCCATCATCACACAATAATGATGGTAACTCATAAAGTACATAATAATTTCGGACGTAAAAAGTCTCCCATTCGGATGTCCGGGCGGAGACTACCTAGTGAGAATCCATTAGAACTGAGAATAAGGACATGGAATACAAGAACACTGAATGAGGTAAGAAAATTAGAAAACTTAGAGAAAGAAATGAAAAGATAAAAACTAGGTATAATAGGAATTAGTGAAGTGAGATGGCCAGAAAAAAATGATTTTTGGACGGGGGAGTGTAAACAGGGGCGAAACTATAGGAGTGTGGGGGTTGAACCCCCCCCCCCCCAATAATTTGGCAGTCGGCAAATTTAGAAACTGTTCATTTGAATTTTTCATTTTTTATGAATGTCTGTTTGCTTGTTTCTTTTTCTTTTTTTTGAATTAAAAATCATTTCGATTAAGAAATCGGCAAATTTATAATTTTTTTTAAATTTTGTCAGCGAATTTTTAGTTATAAAAAAAATATTCGTCGGCAAAGTTTTCTTCTCCACCTCCCTAAAGTGAAAGTCAAATTTCGTTTCTGAAAATAGAGTACCCTGGACTCCTGTCAGAGACTAGTGTCGAAGGTAGGTTTCAAGCTGAGTATTGAACGTTGTCTGAACGGTTGAAACAAAGCTGAAATATGGAAGACATTTCGAAAATCTGAAAGTCGCTAGCAGACGTTGAATGTCGAATTTCAATGACTGTTCTGTTTTTACTAGATTCTCTGTTTGACCTAGAGCCTAAAATTTGAGAAAGTATAACATTTTATTAAATTATAAAAGCTGAAAGCAAAAGACTCATTTTCCAGTGTCACAAGCTGAATCCGATAGCAAATGTTCTATTGTTCAGTTTACGGGTTTTGGTCCTGGTGAATATAGAGGGAAATTTAGTCAGAAACAAGTCAAAACTCCATGCGTTCTTCCCATAAGAACGAAAGGGAGCTTGTGGCACGGATTCCTCTCATCCGATTAATCTGAAACTTTGTAGGTTTTTTTTTTTTATTTATTCTACTATTGGAACCAACTTAGAAGACGAACCAGAGGAAATTCAGAAAAAAATATCACCAAGAGTAAATAACGACCATCTTAATGTGTAAAGAAAGTTGTGTGTTCCTCTCAAGTATTTCTAGCATCCTTTCAGGTTACCCTCCCAGATTAGGGTATGCTCATGCGAGCAAATGTAAGTGCTTGGGGGATGAAAAATTGAAAACGAATAAAGTGGGATTTATTTTAAGTATATTTTTGGGAGTGGTAAAAAAAATTAGCACATAGCGGCCAGTCAGGTAAATCCGGCCTCGTTAGTAAATAAAAACACTAAACGTTAATTTTTATACAAACTGTAAAATGTGTCGCGAAACTCGAGCTATCCAGCCCAGTTGGTCCGCGGAGGAGGCAATTCGGCCAGTGGGTAGCGGGACCCGGCGGTTCCGGAGGGATCGGAACGCCTCGTAGTTGGCCGAGGACCGTGCCTCGTCGCGAGTCGACATTTTTATTTAGAGTTCGGGAATGGCCGAAATAGGAGCGATCAAGTGCGCGGCACCAAAATAAAACAAAGATTTGCGAAAAATGATTACGATGTATTAACAATAAGGGCGCAACCAACACCAAAATAGTAAAATAAGAAGTTTTGTAGATTACAGCATGTACAGAATTTACACTTTTATAATATGGCAAAAGTTAAAAAACGTGGAACATTGGGGTGCGGAAAACTGACGCGGCGAAAAATAGGTTCATGAATCTGTGTCAAACATGGCGGTACGGCGCGGCGACGATTCGCGGTGTTACGACGGCGGTCAGGTCGGTTGTGACCGTGCGGCCTAACTAACTCACTTATTCGCGATTCTGACTGGAGCGGACGGAGATAGAAGTGAGGAGTCGACGGGAAGATAGCCTAAGCCTAATCCTTTCGTCTTCGGTCGGGTCCACAAGAACTCGATCGTAGTCCAATACTGGTGAAATCGCAACCTGGCGGGCACGGCACCACCCAGGTACGCGATTTAGCTCGATCAATGGACGTAATTAACCCCTTTTACTTCGGTCGTGCCTGCAAGACACGATCAGAGTTGGATGCAAGTGAAGTCGCAACCTGGCGGGCACGGCACCACCCAGGTACGCGACTTAGCTTCATCGCGAGTGCTAGCAGACTTTAACTTCGGTCGTGCCGGTGAGACGATCGTAGTTGGATGCGAGTGAAGTCGCAACCTAGCAGGCACGGCACCACCCAGGTACGCGACTTAGCTCGATCACAGAAGGTTACAATCCTTGTTGCTTAGCTGTAGGCTAGAGAAGGCGCAGCGGCGCGGCAGCAGGAGAAGCGGAAAATAGGCTAGTGGAAACAGAGAGATTTCTTAGGCGTGTAGCGAGAGGCTACGGAGTAGGAGTTTAGGCTGGAGAAGCAGATAGTCTTTTAGGCTGGAGAAAGTAGGCGAGAAGTTTTAGTCAGCGTTACGAGCGAGCGCGGATCGACTGGCTTCGAGCGAACTGCCAGACGAGTGTCTCGAACGAGGGTGGAAACGGAGAATTTATTGGGATGCACGGCGTCTTTTCGGGTCGCAAGATCTGGGGATTCGATAGAAAAAGTGGAACGCTTAGGAATGTGGTGACTGCGGCTCGACGGCCGAATTCGCCGATATTGGGAGAAAGAGACTGAAAAGACAGCATGAATACCGGGGCTAATGGCCAAGGGACAATAGATAGCCGGTTGTGCGATTTTCTCATCTTCGGATGTTTTGAACTGGTTTTGGAGGGAAGCAGAGAACGAGAGGGATGCAGTGGATACAGATTCGCGAGGGTGAATATTAATTAGGCCGCGTGTTCTACCTGCGGAGGTATTCGGACAGTTCGTCTGCAAAATGAGAAATTTAGGATGACAAAGTGTGTCGTCATTTTCGGCATCTCTGACGGCAAGGTCTCGTTCCTTTTTCGGTAAAAAAAAAAAAAACTCCCATTAAGCAAAACCAGAGCTAAACTTGAAATTTTATGGAAAGATCACTAAAATAGGAGTTTTTGGTTCGTTGATTTCCAGATTTTCCCAGAAGATTCTTCTTTAAACCCTGAATTGACTTTCAGAATTCTCTATTCTTGGGAAATTGAGTAACGAATCAAAATACAAGCAGTTTTTCGCATCGCTGAATTCGAAAACTTCTACGACCTTTCTTATTAAACTGCGATTTGGGCCCCAAAATTCCAAATTGATTTTTAGGAAATCGGATAAAGTATTAGAATTTTCTGGGTTGCTGAATTCGAAAATTTCTTTAGATTCCTCTTGGATTCTCGATTTAGGCTTCAAAAGCCAAAACTGGTCTCCAGAAGTGATTAAAATTGACTTCCCGGTAACCGAATCAAATATCGAAATGGGGAAGGGGAGAGGAGAGGTCGCCTAATTTGAAAATTCCATCAACGCGATAACTTTTCGATACTGACTCTCGGGTAGGCTCCAAACACCAAAATGAGAGTCGAAATTGAACGAACTTGAATTAATTTTTCAACAGTTTCATAACCATCAAATTACCAAAATTCAAATTGGAAGGAAAATTTCAAAATTATCCAAGTATGAGTTATTATAAGGGGACTATTCAAGTCTTTAAAAATCAGAAACTATGAAATTGAACCAAAATTAAGAATTACAGTAGTCGTTGTTTCAATGGATTACTTGGGTTTTCAACGTTAATTTATTTTTATCAATCTTTAGACTTCAAATGTTGGCTCGTAAAGATGCAAGCTTTAATTAGTTTTTTCTCCAACATTACACGCAAAAATTGCCATTTAACCTAAGAATGATGAAGTCCAATCAAAGGTCCAAGGGTCATTACTAAATTTGTAACAGCCCCCCTCCCATCTCAAACAATAAAATGGAAATAAAACAACTTTCACCTCGATAGTTCAATCATTTTTTATAAAATCATATATGCTGCTTTTGAAAATTCGGCATTTGACAATTTAACCCTTTCTCAAGAGATTAGGATGTTTGTAATGATGAAAATGAATCAGCGCTCTTTCGCATTTTCAAAAACAGTCTGTTAATTTGAATTTAAAATCGTAAGAACTCTCCACTTCAACAGTCTACTCGATTTGTAAAAACTAATTAGTGATTGTCCATTTCGATTTATGGGGTCTTTTTCTTGAATCAGATTCAAAATTTAGCGCATGTTCGAATACAACTACCCTTAAGGTCAGTAATTAATGTCGATAGTCTATCCACTTTGGGATCCCATTCTGAGTTCTGGAGTCCAGGGACGTACCGAAGAGTCTTTATTGAGGGACGGGGGGAGGGGGTAAAAATTGTGAAAGTCCCAACTGACTCAACACAAAATTTCCAAGTATCAATTGCAAAAGAAGAAAAACCTTTTGACTTCTTGGGTTTTCCCAACCTCTCAACTCAATTCCCAAACATCAAACCAAATATCAAACCAAAAAATAAATTTAAAAAAATAAAAAAATAAACTTAACTTGTTATATTTTTTCAACTTGCCTGACTGAAATGGTAAATTTTCCCGTTGCCCCCTGCCCCCTTATCGGTACGTTCCTGCCTTCAATAATTTGGCAGTTGGCAAATTTTGAAACTGTTCATTTGAATTTTTCATTTTCTAAGAACGTTTGTTCGTTTATTATTTTTTTTTTTTCAATTTAAAAATATTTTAATTAAAAAATCGGCAAATTTCAAAAAATTTTGTCGGCGAATTTTTAGTTAAAAAAAAATATCTGTCGGAAAATTTGCCTTTTTCACCCCTCCCCTCAAACTGAAAGTCAAGTTTCGTCTCTGAGTATAGAATAATAAATACAGCAGCGAAAAGAGTGCAAGCAGGCGTAGGTACTATTATGAATAAGCCCGTAGGGAATAGAGTGCAAAGTTATATCCAGCATTGGGATAAAATATTAATGGTCAGAATTTCAGCAACACCAGCATTGTCGGGTCAGTGCAGTTTGGAGTTAAATCCAATTTTTCTCGAAAATGAGATTTCGGTATTATTGGAAAGGAGTTCGACTCACACCTCAGCAAAAGACAGTTTCGAGTAATCAACGACGAAGCCACATCACAGTGGCACAACATCGCAACAGGAGTGCCCCAAAGTAGTGTCCTAGGGCCCATTTTGTACCTCCTATTCACTGCAGATGCACCAACGTCTCGTAATACACAACAGCGATGTTCGCCGACGACACGGCCATATTAGCAGGGTCCGACTCCCTTACCAAGGCGACTGAAAAGCTACAGAAGGGAGTTGACAATTTCCACAGTTGGGCGCGTCAGTGGAAGATCCAATTAAACGCCATGAAATCATCACATATTAACTTCACCCTGCAGCAGTACAATTACACCCCAGTGACACTCGAGAATCGAATCACTCCACAGAAGAATACGGTAAAGTATCTGGGAATGCATATCGACAGCAAACTGAACTGGCAGCATCGCACCAAGCAGAACTTTTTCTTTTTTTCTTTCTTTCTTTCTTTCCTTCCTTTTCTGTACGTTCCTTTTTCTTGAATTTGGTTAGGGGAGACTTTCCTCCCTCCGTAAATCCGCCACTGAAAACTAGTTATTTTGGATACAGTTCCAAATCGCACTGACCCGACGGCAGTATCTTTTGTGATAGTCCAAGTTTATATGCCTACAGGAAGTTATCGTGAAGAAGAAATTGAAAAAATGTACGAAGAAATTGAAGAAATACTAAGCAAGGTAAGAGGGAAAGAAAATTTAATTATAATAAAAGATTGGAACTCCAAAGTAGGCAGAAGAAAAGAACAAACAAGGGGCACGCGGAGAGTACGTTTTAGGAGAGCAAAGAATATATCTAGTTTAAAAATCATGAGAAGAAAATAAACATGGAAAAGTCCAGGAAATAAAAGAAGATATCAAAATAGATTATATTATGACGAGATGTAAAAATCAAATAATGGCTTGGAAGACATACCCGGGAACGGATGTAGATAATCACAATTTAGCAGTAATTATAGGTCTAACTTCAAAAAATATGAATAAAAAGAAAGTAAAAACAAAATAGAATTCAGACTTCTTGAAAGCGGTACAGGAAAGAGAAGACTATTAAAAAAATAAATAAATAAATAATGAGGGAATTTTGTAAATCACAGGAAGGAAATTATATTGAAGGGGAGTGGATAGCACTAAAAAAAGCAAGAAACCTGGCTGCAAGGAAGAAATTAAGTACTCAAATAAAAGAAAAGAGAAAACCATGGAAGAAAGAAGAAAGTATAAACAAGCCAATGATAGAGAAAGTAACGACAAATATGAGGCTTTTTAAGAAATCAAAAATAAAGAGATGGTTCAAAGTACAACCGACGCACCGCTTACGCCTACCCATAGATAGTCTACTACACTCCTTCCGACTTAAAAACACAGCTTCCATCTACAAAGCCGAACTCCATGCTATCCTACAGTGCATAGTCACGATATCCTCGCTCAAAGACCCACCCACCCCCACCCACTACCTGGTCCTTTCAGATTCACTTTTCTCCTTAAGGTCCATTTCCGATCGCCTTTCAATGCACGCTCTCGTCCAACACATCCATCTCATCCTCCATCTCATTTCCTTCACCACCAAGAGAATTTCACTCATCTGGATCCCAAGCCATACTGGCATCCCGCAAATGAGGCAGTTGATCATGCAGCACAGCAAGCTACACAGCTCCCATATATCACTTGTCAATTGTCACTCCCTATCTCAACAAATCTCACTTCCGCCATTCGCCAGACCATTTTGCGTAAGTGGTTCAAAGAGTGGCGGCATCAAGCCTCTCGGCACAACAAACTCGCACAAATCAAGCTTACGCCTGTCTTCTGGTCAACGTCTCAATGTATCCCCTCCACTGCCCACATTGTAAAGATGAAGACCCTCTCACTGTGGACCACCTATTCTCATGCCCATTCCCTCACCTGCCTTCGTAACTCTCACCATGTCCCCTATAGTCGAATCTTGGCCCTCTACTTTCACGTACTTTTCCATAGCTAGATACCTCTGCAACATATAGATAACAACCTTTCCCAAGCCCATAGCCCTAGAGTGTAGCTCCGTGGCTCGATAATAATAAAATAAAATAAAAAATATGTTCGAAATACCACAATTTTCATTATTGCCATTTATATGACTGTCTATTTTTTGATTCAGATTGACTTATCTGACCATCAAAATGTACTCCGTTGCAACCCCCCCCCCCCGGGGGGGATGTTATTCGCTTTTAAAATCTGCCTAGCCATATGAGGTCATTTCGAAATTCTATTTTCAGTCTCTTGTTTGATTTTGGTGGTGCAGTAACTCACGACAGTCTGCGGTAGAAACTACAATATATCATCTGATTAGCCGACCGCACAGCGGTATGCTACCTGTCCTAAACAGGGTCATTAATGAATGTTAGCAGCATCCTGCAGCTCATGGCCGCTGAGAGCTGCTAGTCTTCACGCCATTCTTTAGTCACTTTTTCTTGAAAGCATTTCACTACGGCGGTCACTGCAAACACAGCGAATTTCCAGTAAAATAATTTCGAACAGCAACCCATCCATTAATTTATCGGCGACATTTGGACACCGCACATCGGCGCGTATTACGCGCACACATGCAAATCAGCAGAGCCATTTTTCCACGCTCGTCGCCATGTATAGTTTCTTACCCAGGTCATTTCTCTAGTTTCCACTCAACGAAATCCGATTCAAAAATTACATAAATCTTTCGACGAAATGCAGTATCATTCCTTAATTAATTCCAAAATCGTTTCCTCGGGCCAGCTTATTAAGCTACCAGGGAAAAAAAATAAATAAAGAATAAATAAATTTCGTATCGGTCGACTGGAATCCGAGAATCGTAATTTTAAAAAAAGAACTTGGCACGTCACTTCTGGAAAATGAGTGGAGAAAGGAAGGCAGAAGAGAGAGAAAAAAAAGAAGTTAATAGTTTAGTCCATATTTTAAGAACGCGTTACTTGTTTTTACGGTCCTCTGGTAGCCACTAACGCCAGTAATAAATTTCGAACGAATTACTAGTTCGAATTTAATCACTGACTATATACATAATAGCGGTTTAATTATTCTTTTTTAATCGGTTCACGTTTATTCCAATTGAACGCCGATAAGGAGAGAACAGAATTCAAACATAAAATATTCAATTTCACTTAATAAACGACTCTGATTGGTTTTCGTCTGGACGAGGCCATCGAAATCCAAGAGTCGTTTTTATTAGTCCTCTCTCATTCGCCACGGGAAAACACATTTAGAGTTTTAGTTTTTCGCTCAAAAGAAGCGTTCATTTTGTAAAGAGGCAAGGTAAGTTATTCGCTGAGTGGTGAAGGCTGGATGACAAAATTCTCGTAGCAGTTGGGTGGAAAATATTGGTAATTAAGGGATCGAAACAAGTCAGTTGGCTTACAGGGTGCTTCACGAGTTTCTTCCGGGGTGTAGAATTTCTCTTTGAAAGGTAATTCAGATGCAACCCTGACGAGGGGGGGATAACCCGGGTCCAGACTTTCAGGGGAACCCGACATTTTTAAAAGGTTAAAGGCCTGAATTTCAACGCTTGCGGCTATATCACACTGTACATCAAATCAGCAATCACTCCTTGCACCTTAAAGAAACCTCATATCCCGTAGCTTATAATTGAATGCGTCCATAGGAAAAGGGCCTAAGTGAACTTAGACCCTTTTTTAATATTATGGTGTAGTTTAATTCGAGGTCAAGAACACTGTAGAACACCTCACACATTACAGCGCTATCTGGCGTCAAACGGCCGCAACAGGGGATCAAACATAACTGCTCTGAAAAATAATACATAGGTTCTATGACTTTCCTATGAGCTCCGTGATATCGGTAATTACTGTTCGGTGATTCTCCAGTGATCAGCCCCCCCCCCCCCAAGGCACCTGAAACTGAATGTAAAATACGCAATTAAGACACGTTTTTTCGGAAAATTTTCGCTCGAGCAGTAATTTTACCTTCATTTTATAAAATAGTCCTTTAATACTGGCGATTTTTAATAAATATCTCAATTTTCGTCTTTTTCTCCCTTGAAAATCTTACTTTGCCCCCCCCCCCTGGGAAAATTCTGGCTACACCACTGCTAGTGATTCTCTAAGTTGGGCATCGACTTATTGATCGTGCGTTGCCGGTAGTTTATGTTATTTGAACGTTAAAGGTAGAAACATGTCGCGAAAACCAGAGTTTATCCCACTTGAAAAGGAATGAAAAATGTTGCAAAAAGAACTGCCTCTCGAATTTCGTGTCACCTTCTCGATCGAATTTGGACAGATTTTCAACGATCTCAGAAGAAAGCCAGGATACGTTACTCAGCGGTAATATTTTCGAAGAAAAAGCGGTTTGAATGAAAAAGAATCCGAAAAGCGGTAGGTAGTACATAGGCTGTCGCTAAGTAACTGAGACTGAAATTCGTACGGCCCACCAATGCTACCTATCGGCGTTTCAACGCTGTAGGAGAATAATCTGGATCATTAGCTATCGACTGAGACCACGCAGAGCTCATTTGATTGAAAACTCGCTGTTCCAGACCAATGTGAAAGAAACCATATGCGTTGACCCCTCCAGGTAGATTTTTTTTTAAAAGGAAGAAAAGCATACGATGACAAAATTTTTTATTAATCATCACCTTCATTAAGTACAGGAATATCTTTCTCAAAATAAGCACCATTCATGGCTATACAGGCGTGCATTCGTTCTAGCCATTTATCGAACGTTTTCGCGTATTCCGCCGTATGTATATCGATTTTTCAGTGCACACTACTAGTCTTATGTCCTTTCTTTTACATATTGAGATTAATCAAAGAAGATATAGCTAGCTATGAGATCGATTACCTCATTTAAAAACCCAACAACTGTTTTCAAAAAATTCAATTCAGAATCTACAAGTCTTGTAAAAGTTAATACTATTTGAAAACTTCGAATGCTGATTTTCCCAGAAATTTTGATGGTCATAAGACAATTGTGCACTGACTACGCCATCGATATGTTCCAATTCAACATATCGAAGGGACAGGACCCCCCCCCCTTAACTATGAAAAATAATTCTAATTCCTTTTAATACGGAAGTGTATTTCA
This sequence comes from Acanthococcus lagerstroemiae, assembly GCA_031841125.1. NCBI lineage: Eukaryota > Metazoa > Arthropoda > Insecta > Hemiptera > Eriococcidae > Acanthococcus > Acanthococcus lagerstroemiae. The sequence continues at coordinate 17,089,765 of CM063106.1, read as the reverse complement.
CTAACACCAGGGTCATTCTCCATGAACTGAGAAAATTTTCTTACCAAGCAACTTTTGAACCCTAACTTTTAATTTATTTATTTCTTCTTCTTCTTATTCTTATTATTATTGTTTAGGGGAGGTGGTTATTTCGGGTTACAAAATAACATCCACAATAATTTCACCAATCTAATTCATCAGACAGGACAAGTACTATCTTTTGAACGGGAAAAGCATAGGGAGGTGTCCATCGTCGTGAATGTTACCATCTTGTCTCAATACCTATTTTTTTAAATTTTGGTTTCCAGTTGTTTTTTTCAAATAAAGTGGTATTATTATTCAGAAAGATTGGAAGTTTATGTTAAGAAGCTCAGTTTGCTATCAGTGACTTCACATTTTCAGAAGGGGTGGCGTGAAGTTCTGTTACCAGGCTTTTCAATCCATTTTCGTGGTCGGTCTTTAAACGTACACATTTTTCAGCATAACAAAATGGCAATACTAGTACAGTTTTGATCCTTGAACACGATCCAGGTACAAAATTTTCAAAAATTATCTGGAAAAGGAAATTCTTGAAGCAGTTTTGTCCGTATCAGTGCTTCTGCCGTGGGTAAGATGTCTACCGTCGTGGACAAAAGTCGTTTCCCTCCATAAATTTTGATCTTCCTGCTCTGTAAACTTGCTCTATAATGAAAAAATAATAAAATATTTTAAGTGTCCAGAAGCTAATGCTCTGGATTTATTTTTCTTGAAATTTTGTCAAACTGATAAAATTATCTCTTTTCAGTTGGAGAAAATACATGTCTCCTACAGAGACACGCAGTGTAACATTTTATATGCTTTCGTGCTCTAATAAAAACTGAACTGAATAGTCAACATGAAGAGCTAAGTCATACGGATTGGCTTTTTGTCGGGGGGGGGGGGGGGAACATGGAAATTTCTATTAACAACACGGCTGCAGACTGTAGTCGCGTAGGGCGCAGCAAATGTCAACCCCTGGATTCATGTCAGGAGAGCGCGTTGGGGGGAACGTTAGAGTTTTCGAGTGTGTCGGGGGAGCGTTACGGTTTTCGCTCAAGTATACCTATGGCTGGAAGAAAAATTAATTTTCATGGAAATGTCAACCCCTGAATTCGTGTCGGAAGAGCGTGTCGGGGGACGGGGGACCGTTAAAGTTTTCGCTCAAGTATACCCAGCAGTGAAAGCATATAAAATGCTAAAAAGTCTCTAACAAAAAAGAAATAAATTCTCAACGACCCACCTATTGTCCAACGATGCGCGTGAAGATGACTTAATATCGTCATTTCTAATTCAAATATTTGGATACTTGTGCTTCAACTGGGATCGAGCGTACTTACACTGAGATATTTGAACTCGGTGACCAACAAAACTTCTATTTTGACACTTTCTTCGTAATTCATTTTTCAAATTCAGCTGCTTTTGTCGCCTAAAGTGTAAAATACTTATTTTTTATTTCGAGTCGGGGAGGCTTAAATCGAAGTTAGATCATAAATCTGATACAAAATTCGAGGCCAAGAACCAAAGAAGAACCTAATTTCGTAATATTTAAGCCGAATCACCTTCATCTGCTCGAAGAGTGAAATTTCCATTTCCGAGCCCGAACCGGAACCGAACTGAAAATCTGATGCAGCAGACGAAATATCAGTAACCCAAGTAATCTCTGTCACAAACTTCTGTTTGATGCCTCTCCAAATGAAATTTCGAACTTGACAGTAATTACTTTTGAGGACCCCTTTTAAATGACAGTGGCTTTTTTTTTCACTCCGCAGGAGGGAAGTAGACTTAGAAACTTGAAAATCCTTATCCATATTTTTAGACTCTCTCAAACGTGTTTAAAACTCGCTGAGACTGTTTAAGATTGTACATAATATAATGTTTTATAAAATAGGCTTCGAACCTTTGAAAACTCTTCCGTACTTATTTTAGATTCTGAAGCTCGTTTGAGACTCGTTAAAACTGTGAAACTCTTCAATTCTATTTGATAACTCTTTGAAACTTTCTTCAACTCGTTTAAGATTTTATGATGCTTTTTTACGGCTCGATCGATGTTTCAATACTCGTCTAAAACGTTTCATGCCTTTTCCAAATTTCATTAGAATTTTTCAAGACTTGATTAAGCCTTTCGAATTTTCTACACTTATGGAAGACACCTTCATACTCACTAAAGATTCTACGAAGCTTTTACAAACTTGCTTAGAACGTAATAAGAGAGTTCATGACTCATTTAGATTCTTCATGACTCTTCCAGGACTCTTCAAAAATGTCCCATGGGTTTAAATTTTTTGATTTTCCAAAGCTCCAGCAAGTTTAAAGTGAATTGCAGTTTTATTATTCAGATAAATACCTACAGTCTCCTAAAATTTAAAGTTATCTATAATTATAAGCCAGAAGTTGAATAAGAGTAATTGTAAATTTAATTAAATTATCTATTGTTTGTACATCAGTATTACAAACTAACATGTCAAATTAAATTGGTTATTCCCGAGTTTAATATAAAGTTTATTAGGTGTTTAATATTAGGTAGGTATTTGAAATTTCGCGAGTCTTAATAGTTAGCTAGTTTTGAAATACTTCCCATACAAATTTTTCTCTCAGAAAGAGCTACAGCTTTCATTGTCCTCTCCTACTCAGTCCCCTTGAAAAAAGCTCTTTGAGTACACATAAGAGTGATTTTTTTTCTTTCTAGATACTACACTTTTTTACAATTCAATGCCTTACAGTTCATCTTTACGAGTTTTGTGCTGAGAACTGACGGACAGTTTCATCATCAATTCAACTATCATCAATATCGGCATTCTTTTTCACGTAATCCAGTAGCGTAGCCAGCCTAGTGTTTGAAGGAGGTCTGGTTTTGACCAAAAGGGAAAAGATGTTTAAGGGGGTGCTGAAATTAGAAAAACACCACTCTACAAAGTGGCAAGGCGGTCCAGATCCCCCTTGGCTACGCCACAGAGATTAAGAGCTGTTCAGTCGCTCAATGAGCAGAACTAGAATGTCGCCTCAGTAGACCTACCGAAAAAGTGCTCTAATCATGAACACGAAAACTAAGATTACTCAAGTTTTTGGTACTAGCCAAAGCGAAGCCAGCGAAATGTAATTCTATCACACGAGACCAACCGCATTCGGGTTTCCAAATCAACCAAGTTCCAACTATGTACCGAGTCATTTTATTTCGCAAAATGAAAACAAACTAACCGGAAATCTTTCCCACCTTCAGCATCGCTAACTCATTGGTATTCGATGAATCCGATATCATAAATTCAAAATCGTTTATCATCGGCTGCCTAACACGATAGTTTTGTTTTTCGTAATTAATAGAAATAATATTTACCGAGTTCTTCTTCGGCCTCATTTTTCGTGCAACTGGCTGACTACAGTTGCAGCTTCGAGATCCGTCTATCGATTACAAAATAATTTACCACTGGTACAAGTACCCAGCGGCTAAATCGGTTAGTTATTGTGATTACGAATGTTTCAACAACGTAACAACATCGTTATCGAATGAGAAAATCCCTCGTATTTATGAATTATTACGTATTCATTAATTGTGATGAATTATGGCGGTATAGGTGGTGATAAACTATTATTAAATTTTACCAATCGATTTTCCGCTTGACCAGACATCAGCGCTGAAACCGAATTGTTCGGGACACTGCACTGCAATCGCCGTTTTCAGTCAGCTTTGCAATTCGATGCAGAAAACTTTCCATCCGATGGGATCGTACAGACGTAAATGAAAAAGCAAATTTGGGAAGTCGTTTAGATTAGCAGGGCATACATTGTAAGGTAGCAGGGTGACAAGTCCTAAGCCAAAACCAGGAAATGGATGTATGGTCATGTCCATACCATTCTAGTACTCGTATACAGGTGCGAGAACTAGAATTCATAACACATTGATGACTCGAAGATTTCAAAACACGGCAAAACAGACAACAAAAAGAGACGTGAACTTTACAGCCTTCAGATTCAATGAAAGCAGAAACACCAGGGATACATTCGGGCGAAATACGTCCAAAAGGAACACCAAGAGCATTTCACTCATTTGGATCCCAAGCCATACTGGTATCCCAGAAAATGAGACAGTTGATCAAGCAGCACAGCAAGCTACACAACTCCCATTTATCACTCGTCACCTCCCTATTTCAACAGATCTCACTTCCGCCATTCGCCAGACCATTTTGCGTAAAAGGTTCAAACAGCGGCAACATCTAGCCTCTCGGCACAACAAGCTAGCACAAATCAAGCTTACCCCTGTCCCCTGGTCAATGTTCCAAAGTTCCTCCCGCCGTGAGGAAGTTATCATCACCCGCCTAAGGATTGGACATACACGCCTCACACATACGCATCTTCTCACTAACCTTTATCCTCTCCACTGCCCACACTGTGAAGATGAAGAACTCTCACCGTGGACCACCTCTTCTCATGCCCTTCCCTCACTTGCCTTTGTAACTCTCACCACGTCCCCCATAGTTGAATTTTGGCCCTCTCCAACTCCCACAAGCACATAAACAACACCCTCACCTACCTTTCCGCTGCTGGATACCTCTGCGCTATATACAACAACCTCTTCCGAGCCCATAGCTCAAGGGTATAGCTCCGTGGCTCGATAATAATGAAATAAATAAAAAAAAGATTCATGAGATTTAAAACAGGATGGTACAAACATGCAATCAGCAGATGGGCAGTTCAGAAGAACCGGCACATTCGAATTAAGATCACACGTCTTGAACGCTGACCATGTTACTGGACTTACTTAGTAATAGTTTCAAGTTTCTTCTTCCCCTTTTCCAAACGTGAACATGTGTGCCCTCTACTTCAATTATCCAACAAATAAATGAAACGAGGCCGACAGTTCCATCACCGTAACTCAGTGACATTGCCAGCCTAGTGTTTGAAGGGGGAGGGTGTTCTAGTCTTGACCAAAAGGGGAGGTAGTGTCAGAAAGGGTGCTAAATTTAGAAAAAACACAATTTAGGGTGTCTACAGACGCTAACACAAACTTTTTTCCTGACTTTTTCCTGACCTTTTTTGGTGCCACTTTGACATAAGACAGTTACATTACGCGAGTTGAGTTGTGAAGAAAGGGAGGAAAGGGTTTCCTGTACTAATTCATTACATTCGTACAATATAATTTCTTGATTTTCATTTATTCATACGTTATTATAGGATTTCCTACAGACTCTTCCGTTAGATGGTAATTTATTACTGATTTTTTCCTGACCTTTCAGCGAATTCTTCGAAATTTCCTAACGTTTTCCTGACTTCCTGACCGATTTTCAAAAATCCCGACTTTTCCTAATTTCCTGACCTTGTAGACACCTTGCTATTTGACGAAGTCGCAAAGGGGGTCTAGACCCCCGTTTACGCCACTGCCGTAGCTTTTATTTTACTCTTTACATCCTTAAATCTTCCTTTCTCCATACCGTTGTTACCAAGCTTCTTTTTTTGAAAAATAAAACACGAAAGCTTCATTAAAGAGCATGAGGGTAAAAAGTAACACAAATGATCGCGACCGAACGGTCATCATATGACCTCCAAAGAAGCCATACGTTGGCGAAATCATTTTTTGTTCAATCGTAGTCCTTTTTCTGTTGATTTGTTCTGGCTTACTAATTTGATGTGTTATACTGCCAAGTAGGTGCACTCTTCAATTCTGTATGAATGCCGTCTGCAGATGAGATTTTAAATTTCACCCTAAATAAACAGCCAACAAATCAAATCTGTGAAGATTGCCGGTTTTACCATTTTCTAGGTCATCGCCGTAGCTTATCATCTTCTTCGTCCCATAAAATCATATTCAACAGATAAAATTTATAAAATATTCAGGTAGAAAGCCGTTTCCCATCGATGTACTAAGAATTGCTTGAAAATATTTTTGTATCTGTTAATCAAGAGTTTTTCCTTACACTATGTTAGTTTTCTTCACTTCTCGTGGCTACGGTAATACGGCTGACTACGGCGAAAGACAAAAGATCTACGACGTTAAATTTTGAAGATATTCGATCTTCTGATCCTTTTTATTCACCTATTCTATTTGAAACGTTTGAGTCATTCCACACTGAATCGTCCTAGTCTTGAACCTCAAGATGCCAATTCTTCTCCAAATTTTCCAGATTAGTTACCCTTTATCCAAACCCTTTAAGATCCTCTTCCACTCACCTCTATCAACTTACAGCACAGGAGGACGAGGTCAGTTGGAAATTTTCACATTTTTGAAATATAGTCAACTCGAAAACCTTATATGTCCAAAACTAGAGGAGATACAAGCGTGCAATTTGCGCCATTCAATTTTTGATTACGTCGGTCATCATTATCATCCACTATGAGCTTCTTTATCGCCACTTCAACCTATCTTATCAGTGATTCAGTTTTTGATATAAGGATACACAATGAGTGTCAGTTCAAAGAAAATACACAAGATAGCTCATTATCAACCTAAACAATTGTAAAGCTTTTCCAGCTCCGTGTCGCCAACAGCACATATACAAGGGATGTGGATGAAACCTATACAGAAAAATTGTGCACCATTTGTGTATTTTTGTGTGACCAATAACAAAATTTGAGTGTCATCCCTTCCAAATATATAACCAAAAAACTAAAAGTAGGGCAATGCGCTGCTGGCGACATGCTGCACAAATAACGAGATTAGGTGTGACCAACCTGCAAATAAGCTCAAATAATTGTGTTCGAATTACGTGTTTTTGTGTGGATCTTCACAATACCCTAAACTACTCCCAGCCTCCTCCCCCCTGAATAAGGGTGAGAAATTTTTTGGATTCGAGGATACAGAATACCCCAAAAAATTGTGTACCATTTGTGTATTTTTGTGGGACCAATTACAAAATTTGTAAGTCATCCCTTCCGAAGATATAACCAAAAAATCAAAAGTAGGGCAGTGTGCTGCTGGCGACATACGGAAAAAAACAATCTGCTACCCAATATTGGTTGATAACATTTCATTCTTAACAATAAAAGTAATGAAATCAGAAAGCAGATTTGTTTTCAAGAACTATTCTGTTTCCGACACCGTTAATCCCCCGCAGATTCTCTCGGTGACAACGGATATCTCGAACACCGCTAAACCCCGGCAGACTCTCGCAGTGTCCGGCGGAGATCTCGAAATCTGAACATTTCTATTGTCGCGGTGACAGCGGGCGAACGCCGCGAAGCCCCGACAGACTTCCGCGATGTCGGCGGGGATTTCGAACAACGATAAATTTCAAGGGCCGACACCGCTAAGCCCCGGTAGACTCTCGTGGTGTCGGCGGGGATCTACTTCGTCGCTCAACACTGGCAGATTCTCGCCGTGTCGGCGGGGATCTACTTCACCGCACAAAACCGGCAGATTCTCGCGGCGTGGGCGGGGATCTCGAACTCGAAAAATTTCTATGTCCGACACCGCCCGACCCAGGCAGACTCTCGCGGTATTGGCGGGGGATCTCAAGAAAGTCCGATACCGCTCAACACCGGCAGATTCTCGCGGTATTGGCGGGGATCTACTTCACCGCACAACACCGGCAGATTTTCGCGGTGTTGGCGAGGATCTACTTCACCGCTCACTATCAGGTATCACAGAAGATGTTAATTGGTATCCCTTCGCCATATAGAGGGTCAGGGACGGCGCGATCTTGTATTCTGCGGGGGGGGGGGGGGGGGTTTAATTAAAATTTTCCGACAGGCGGTTAAGATTTATAAATACGCGTATGTGCGCTTTTTTTGCCGACTGTAGAATTGCCGACAAAGTACTAAAAAATGTCAATGAAATGCCGACGAGTATAAAATGCGTGGGGGTGTTCCACCCCCTACACCCCTTCTCGCGACGTCCCTGTAGAGGGTAGACAAGTACTAAAACTCCCCACGCAAACATATACAAGTAAGTAGATATTATTTGAGTTCTTTCCGACGCTCCTAGCATTATTTCTTACTATGTGATATCATAGAAGTCGTTGCAGTGGTGAGCTTCCCTTTAAGCTGACCATCACAGAAATTCATAACTGTCCTCACAGCAATATACGATTAAATAGACATAATTTGATATCATCCGAAAGTCAACAGCAGTACCTTTACATAGAAATAAAAAAGTTCATAAATTCGAAAAATGTCCAAACAATCATACGAGTACACAGTAAGCAACTGTTGGGGTTTTTAGCACAAACTTCCATCCTGGGGTTATCATAATGATTCTTTCAGTGGTAACGCCCCTTCATGGCAGGTGGTTGACACATAAATTCGGAAATTATCAACACAGAAACACAAGATTAAAAAGCTGTCGATTGGGACCATTCGGGTCCACACAAAAAATAGAACACAATTATTTGAGCTAATTCGCAGGCTGGCCACACCTAATCTTGTTATTTGTGCAGCATGTCGCCAGCAGTGCATTGCCCTACTTTTGGTTTTTTGGTTATATCTTCGGAAGAGATGACACACAAATCTTGTTATTGGTCACACAAAAATACACAAATGGTACACCATTTTTCTGTATAGGTTTCATTCACATCCCTTGTATATGTGCTGTTGGCGACACGGAGCTAAGTTTCCCGACGGCATTCTGCCGTTTTTTTCAATAGCAAACGGAAATTTCTCAAATTTTTAGAATTTGTAAATTCAACATAATGTGTAAAATTAAATCATTACGTTTTGCGACTATTTTTTGAGTAAATTACGAATCTACCTTCAAGTTTTGATACAGGAGTTTCTTTTCCCTCGAATGACCTTTGAATCCTCGCGAATTTAAAACTTACCACTAAAGAAATAACTGAAAAAATACAGGGTCTCTAGACTTACGTTTTTTTTTTTTCATACGACATCTGGACTTTAAATTACATTTCTCAACATCGGAAAAGCCAATGATTTACAAGACCATTTTCATGATGACAAAAAAGCGTAATTATAATTTCAAGTAGAGATTTTGATTCAGGATGAACAATAGGTCTGGAAATTCTGTATTCACCCCATTTTTAAATAAGGAGAAATTTAGGCTTTCAAAGTATTTAAAGGCCATTCAAAGGAGAAAAAAAGCTCCTGCACGAAAATTTTTAAGTTAAATTTGTAATCTCTGAATAAAAAATTGATCTACAAACATATTTCATTTCATATATTATATAAAATTTACAAACCGTGAACATTTTAAAACTTCAAGAACTAATTCTGAAGAGGATAGAACGCCATCAGGAAACCTATTCTATTGTTCGGGTGAATAATAGGCTACTTGTGTAATTTTTTTACTTTTTCAAAGTGTAGTACTCATTAAGCATAGCTCTGTCAAAATTCAAATCACAGAAAAAATCATTGTGTGACCAAGTAGCAACGTGCCCATTTCGCCATTCTCTCGTCCCGGGTTCGAATCTCACCAACGGGGAAAGCTAGTGATATGCGAATGCCTCTCCCCCCTAACATCCCAGCGAACACGTCAACTACAGCATCAATCGAGGCGGAAAGCCAGCGGGCCCTGTAACTCCGTCAGCTCAAATAAACAATGCATTACAATCGCACAGTGTGTTACCACCAGATCAGACAGACTGGTACTGTGTGTGTGCACGTTGTTAACAGCTTACTCAACGTCGTGAAACACGTGGCTAGAGAGCGAACTGCGGCTGCACACTCTTCGGGACAGAGAAGGAAAACTCTAAGGTAACAAAACTCCGGGGAAAGCAACGGCAAAATATCTCGACTAACCAGCCCTGGAGAGCCCCACGTCAGAACCGCGACCGCGTCAAATATGACGCTTGAAGAAGAAGAAGAAAAAGTTAAGATAAAGTGGTGAAAAAGGAAGCTCATGATGGTTGATGATGAAAGTAGACGAAATAACAAATTCAGTGGTGTAAATCGCACGTTTCAATCTAAACTAGTTCTGGAGATACTTTGAAGTAGACAATATTATGTATTTGGTTAATTCCAATACCGCTTCCGACACCCTGGGAACTTGTAAAATCGGCAAGTTTCAAAGATTTTTGGCCACGACGAACAAAATTCCTACGCCGTGGACACTGAATCCTGAAAACGTTTTGCACCCTCTCCCGGTAGAAATAAAGTGGTTGAGCCTAATGTTGCGGATTTCGAGAGCATGCATATACGCAATTTTCAAAAGAAAAATTGAAGAAAAAAAAACTTTTTTCATTTTGCATCGACATTATAGGCTGTTTTTCTAGAACTAATCATAGATATTTTCAGTAATATACCGGCGTTTCCACTGATTTCAATAAGAGGCTCTTTTTCTGAGTACCATCAGCTTTGAAGCATTTTAGTGTCGTTGAAGATAGAGCTATACGCACTAGGAACAAAGTACACCTCCGTCCATTTTGAAAAAGTAATACCCGCTGAACGGTCTCCAATACACGTACTTTCAAATAATTAAAATATACGACATGAAGGTTCGAAAATTTTTTCAATTCCACGTTACCTCTCCTTGGTGTTCTTCTTCCGAGGAACGCGCGGAAGAAAACTCCCGCGAGAGTTGCAACGATTTGCAGATAATATCTCAAAGAACACGTCCGCCACTTCTACCAATTAATACCGGCAGTGATTCAGTAGTCACGATTTACGAGACAAGAATTATAGACCATTTCTGATGAACTACGCAACCGTGAACGTAACTTTTTTCCAGGACCGCATCGCAACGCCATTATTTATTTACTTTTTTTGATCCACGCGCATCGGTAATTACATATACGATACGTAAAATCGTCTCAAAGAGAAATCGATTAACGATACAAAGTGAAAGTTTTCCGAAATTTCGATATCTCGGCGCTGACACGCGGTACTACACGAGAAAATCTGTACGTCGGGAAAACTAGTCTGGAAGCTTCGAGTTGATGAATAAATCATCATCGCCTATCAACCACTCTTCGTTGAAATGACCTCACTTTCTTGCACGCAACAAACAACCAAAAGCAGAATCAATCAGGGCCGTAACGGTGAAGGGGGCACAGCCTTCCCCCAACTCAATGTTGTTTAAAGAATCAGTCCAGTAGCCGGTTGATAAAAACCTGGTAAAATGAAGACCAATTTTTTGGAAAGTTTCAATAAAAATTTCTTATATTGCTGTCCATCAGAAAAACTTGCTGGTTATAGCCCTGATCACTATGTACCACATTAGGCAGGGACGTAGCGAAGAGTTTTTCTGGAGGGGCAAAAATTGTTAAATTCCCAACTGACTCAACTCAAAATTTGTTTGTATTGACTAAAAAAAAAATCTAATGAAATTTCCCAACTCTGGCAGAGACTTGGGGGCTAGCTGCTTCCCCGTGCCCCTCTATTTTCATCCCTGACCTTAAAGAATGCAAAGCAGAAATATGAATATCGGAAACATAGATCAGCATCGATACAAAACTACAGAATACATTTGATTGTAGTCGTGCTCGCATTGCACAATTTAGCTCAATCAAATGAAGAACATAAGAAGAGAAAAAAACGAGAAATTCACATCGCTTCTACCAGACATCTTCATTTTAAGACTTCCGGCTTACGAAATTACAAAATACATACACAGAGATACACACAGAGTCTAGGCAAATGAGATTGAACTCTTCAGTTCATTTTCAGAAGCAAGGTCGGCGCGATCCACATTATTTTGGAGGAAATATTCGGAAAACTGAATTAGGGAGGACCTTTCTTTTTTTGGCATATTTGATCATTTTTGGGTTTTACTATTTGGCGACTTTAAGTGTTCACCTCCTTCTTCCGCTCTCGACGGCGTGAAGAATTTTAAGATGCATTCTTACATGATACAACGACTTCCAAATAAACATAATGATGACGGTGCTCACAGAAGAAAAAGAAACAGGAAAACAAAACAAAAACAAGCAAGAGAGAAAAACAAGACAAAATTTTCAGAATCTACACTGCATGCAGATACATTAGTAAATTGACATATCTTATGCCTCCTGAACATGTTTCACGCATACATTTGATGCACAACAGAAACAAGTAAAATATTCGGCAAAAGTCGTCCATTCTCGGTGTCAGTCAGCATTCTCCGTGTTGGTCTCGACACTCTCCGTGTGAGTCTTGGCATAGACCTTATAGATGAAACAGAGGCGGAGGAACGAATGACTGAGTAAAGAGGAATACGCAACTACATCACAAGGGATGGAGAAAACTGGCGTACAAAATTTCAGTTTTGTACCTAGCCATGAGACATTTCCATGTCAAAAGAAAATAATAGTAATAATAATAAAAATAATAACCAGGGGAAGACGAAATATAAAAAGAAGATGGTATAAAATGAAACAAAAAAGAAAAATATACAGAAGGAAAATGAGGAAATGAAACCGAAATAGAAGAAGGAAAGAAGGAAAGGAAAAAGAAACAGAGGAGAAAAGAAGGAGCAGAAAATAGAATAAAACAAGAAAAACAAAAACAAATTAATTTCTGACGCAATATTCATCAAGTTATTTCACCAAAAAGTGGGACTAATCTCACATCAATTTTTCCACAATTTTTTCAAAACTTTTCATGAGTCTGTAAGTATACACTCGCCAGATTATGTTGGCCGTAGTGGAGCAGCGCAGTATTTCAACCACGGTGAAAGAATTGCCAACATTCGAATTCCAAAGTCGTGGAGAAGTTCTTTAGTCGTGGCTAACAAGACAAGACGACTGGAATAATATTTCGCCACAACTAAAGAAAACAAATATGCATAGCGGAATCTGACAGATTTTAGTGACCCTTCCACTCAAAACTGTAAGAGTAACCAGGCGCAAAATTTCATCCGAATCTGAGTATTATTAATACCAAAAATATAAGATACATCAAAAAAGGTATTTTTTTGATAAAAAATACGAAAATTTCCGTTTTAGTTTCGATAAGTTCCTGATCACTACCGATAAATACCTAGTATTATTTATCAATGGATCTACTTCAGGTGAAAGCATCGCTCATGTAAGAAAATTTTAGATTCGCGGATGCAACTGAAAATATTTTCCAATCAAACAAAACTTGATAACGGGTACAGAACACAACGTAAATGACATATACTCAAGTTACCTTAATAATCTTCCCTCGTGCACACATCGAGATCGACGTTTCCACAAGTCTTCACCACTTATGTAAATAGGAATTATTGCTATTTTCTGCTTAGGTGGCTTATAAATAACGTACTTTAAAAATGCGAAACTGAGCTCGTCGTGTCCACGACGATGGAATTTCTCGCACTTCTTTCAAAACTGTGAATTTTTAGTCAAACTGTAAGTCACTGCTCAGAGTTGAAACAGTTCTGTATTCTCTACCCGATCATACAAGAGATGCCTTTCCAAAACGCAGCAAATACACACTTCAGAATTACCCAAAAATCACAAAAAACAGCCTATTATGTCAATTTTGATTTTTTTCTTCCGATTTTTGATAAAAGCAAGCGCCAATGTTAACGAATACTTTTTTGTGCTCTAAGGCCTCCAAGCCCCACCTATCTTTGTCGTATTCCTTTGGGCTCACGAGGGGGGGGGGATAACGGATACGACCAGAAATATAATTTTCAGAACTAAAGTGGTTCCCCCAGAATATATGCTGAAGAAAACTCCTAATACACAGCGAAGAGAGCGGATACATTTACTACATTTTGGAAAGTACGAGTAGTTTTTTCATTAGCAAATATTTTGGTAGCATGAAGGAAAATGATCTATCTGTAATTCGACAAAGAAATTTTGATGAGTTGGGGTCCTATTACCGCACCCCCCCCCACACACACAAAAAATATTAAAAGAGAAAAAAGAAAAAACTGTATTTAGGAGAGTAGCTTTCTCAGTAGCAAGTATGCTGATAAAATGAAGGAGAATGATTTTTTTAAATTCTGTTTACAAACAGCATACTGATTTCTCATATCTCTAATTCACATTTACTGAGCAAAATAATTCAAATTCATATCCCACGGCTAGCCAGTCGTTCCCACGATATTTTCTACCTCCCACCTTCTAGAACAGCAATCTATAAGAACTCTCCAGTTTAGAAAGGACTGGCTTATTGTAACGAGCTCCTGAAAAAATACCCAAGTTTGGACATATTGGATCTGAAGGGAGGAGGAAAAAAATCTTTTCCTTTTAACTTGCTCGATTTTCCCAACTGCTGTGAGAAAAATTACTACAGGGGGGAGTGTAAGTTGCCCCTACCCCCTATCGGTACGTCCCTGATTATTTGGTTATACATGCATGAATCAGTTGGCACATGTGCTCGTGTGTGAGAATGCGTTTATGGATGTGTGTATAAATGTCCCCATTGGTGACAGGAAAGTTTTTTTTCCTCCATAAATAATTTTTTCTTCTTAGGCGGGGGCTGTAACATACATAGCCCGGTGTCCTCGGAATGGGCTGAACCATTTACGCGTCACCAATGACAAGAACCTACTTTGTGACAGTTAGCATAATCAGTGGTCAATCACTAACCTTCTACCGAAGGACAGGGTAGGCACTCTTTTAATTTTAATTTTCCGGTTTTCCAGACCAATTTCCCAAAGTTTTCCTGACATTTTTTCAGCTAGTACTGTACATAGCTTTGAGAAGCATGATATTTTAACCAAAACTCGAAAAAGCCATGATATTTCATCACGTCATAGTTCACAATATTTCCATTACAAAAAAAATCCGTTTCATTCATTTAATAAGAAAAAAATAAGTGCACTCTGTACTGAGCCCCCCGTGAGGCGCGAAGCGCCGGGTTTGCCCCTTCTTTTTTATATCCCCATGATAGTCATGAAAAAAATGTCATACTTATATTTTGTTTCCCGAATCCAGTAGACACCCTGTAGTGGCACCGAAATGTTATAAGAAAAAGGCGTAAGTAATGAAATTCTCCTCTGTCTTCTTCACAGTATTCAAGAACAAAAGTGAAAACAAAAAGGAAAATTTTTAGGATTCTCGACAGAATTGAGGGTAGAGAGGGTAAAAGAACAAATGTGACGAGCCAGAAACAGAAACAAGGAAAAAGCGAAAATTTTTGTGTCAAGATTTTTTGGGAAATCTCAAGTTTTTTTACAAAGAATACTGGGATTTTTCAATAGACTTGATTGGCAGCACTGCTGTCCAGTAGAAGGCAGAAAACGTCAACACACGTGTCATTTTAAACTCCAGAAACATTACACTCTTACGTTTTTCCATCCATATATTTCTTCATCGTATGTAAATGCTGACTTTGCAATTCTGCTTAGCCAGTTTTCCTCCAATTCGCCGAAGTTTTTTCTATCATTCGAATTACCAGGTCATGCTCAAGTTGTTACCAAACTCAATTTCAAGACTGATAATTTATCAGCCTGTCAGTCCACATTATTCACTAGGTGTAGTTGGTACATTACAGTAAACCATCGGAGAAGTGTTGACGATTCCGAATTACGTATTATATTGTCGAATTCCCCGTGTAAGAAAAGTCGTTGTCGTTTTTTGGCATAAACACTTCTGGGTACGAAACTAGTTTTTTTCTTCTAAACGTGGAATATAGGTATATATGAGGGGGAAAAAAGAGAATGATTGATAACTTCGCGCACTATCTGTCTGCAATCGGATTAATGAATTTCGAGGTTACTACGATTCATCGCCGTTTATGAATTTTATTCCGAATCCCACGGTCTAGGCGGAATCCAAATAGGGTTAAAATGATAACAGGAAGGATGACCATAAATGAAGAAAAAAATAATATAACTGACGAATTCGTCGTATATAAAAATAACCCGAAACTAGAAATGCGAATCGAAATCCTCAAAAAGCAGTCTGTGCGACGCGCTAAGAATATTAAATACTTTTTCTAGATCTCGGACTCGAGTGCGAGGCGAAAAAAAAAGAACAATAATAATAAACTCGGTAGTAAAAACGCAACGAAAAAATTAATATCTAAATAGTCGATGAAAGAATAATAAATGAAAAAATAATGGAATAGCCGAGCGTAGAATAACAATTATAATAAGTATTAATTCTGTGATATCTTGATCAGTAAACGTTTTATTATATCGTAAGTTCATATACGTGCAGTTATAATATGTAAGAAAGACTACGACTGTCTGCAATTAGCGAAAGGAAGAAATGCATCAGGAATTTTCAATCGATATCAATGGTTTCCAATCAATTTCTAACGCGTTCATTCATAATATAAAATAGAGCCCAGTATTTTTGTTTTTTCGACTTCAGTTTCGTACGAAACAGATTTTTCATTCATCTTGTTTCATGTACTACGAAAGAAATCAGGAAAGTCTCTTTGGACCTAGGATGCTAGGATACTCGTACATTATTTTACCAACTATTCCCTTCTATATTCAGGGTGTCGACGAAGTCTTTATTATTATTTTTCCTGACTTTTCCTGACCTCCTTTTCTGTATTTGAAGAATGTGCCACTTTGGCATAAGATTGTTATGTTGCGCAAACTGAGGTGTGAAGAGTGGGAAGAAAGGGTTTCCGGTACGAATTCATTACGTCTATACAACACTATTTTCTTGATTCTCATTTATTCATATTATGGAATTTCTCACAGAATCATCCATTGGATGATAATTTACTAATTTTTTCCTCACTTTTCAGTAAATTTCTCGAAATTTCCTGACGTTTTCCTGGTTTCCTGACCTACTTTCAAAAATTGTGACCTTTCCTGACTTCCTGACCATGTACACACCCTGACACAGCGGTGTACTAAAATTACAGAATCTCGCAATGACAAACAGAACAAAATAAATTCTCACACCTTCATTCTGCTTACTTGATAGAAATTATTGAGAGAGTTTCGAGGAGAGTCCGCATATTCAATTTTCAATATTTGTAGCTGCAACCCCCGGTAAAGCATTTTGGGAAAGAGTGACCGCTGAATTGACTCAATTCTTCCTACTTGACAGAAATTTTTAGAGACTTCTGAAGGGAGTTCGCATATTCAACTTTTAATATTTGTAGCTGTAGTCCTATGCGATGCAGTCTAGGAAATGGTTACAGCTTAAAGTGACTTCAAAAATAAACTCAGCGACTATTATATTGTGGCAAAGAACGCTCTCGAACATTCGAGATAAGCGAAGAAAGATCGACTCGTTTCGAGCAGCAGAATAGAAGTTCGATTACGAGAGCGATAAGAAGTTTCACCGATAACGCCGGGATATATAAAGGCCGCTGGCCGATGCCGCGTAGTCTAGTTCTATATGCGATAAACTGTGCGTTTTCAAAGCGATCTAGCTACTGTTTTCATACGTTTGTATTAGTGTGACATTAAAAGTTCTTAGTACGTGTTTTCGTGCGTTTTTCGGGGCGGATCTCGTTACAATATCTAATATCACAGATGCCCACATATTCAACTTCAATATTTCAAGCGGTAGCCACTTGCCAAGTCATGTGAATAAGGGTTACAGCTAAAATGACCTTAGAAATGTCCTCGTCAACTCAAAAAACTGTATAGGCTACTAACCCCAATTTTATAGATTAACCCTCTGTTGATTCTTTAGTGGACGAGAATGCGTCTAATACCTAAAAAATGGGTTCAGAGAATCCGACAAATATAGAAATAGGTTATTAAGTGACATTTAGTGATTAGAATTGAGCAAAACACATATTTTCATCAGTAGACTCCCAACAACACAAAATGAGTTGAGGCCGGGGTTCAAAACGGAATATACCGTTGTAATCATCGCTTACGAGAAACGAAAAGAAATGAACGAAACTTTCCGTTTCGGTTTCCTATAAACAGTTGGGCAAATGAATAATTCTGTTTTCAACCCCTGAATGTGGGCGACTGAGGTACATTTTGACATGGTAGTCAATATATACGTTTTCGAGGTTGTTTAATTCGCAATTCATCGACTAGATCTCTTTGGATTTCATCAAAAGACGTGGTAGTTCCACCAAAGGGGGTAATGACTAAATCATGGCAATTGTATTGAGACTGTATTTAATTGAATGCGTCCACAGAAAAGGTGCGTAAGTGAACCTAGGCCATTTTTAAAATAAATGGTGCAGTTCGATCAGGGCAGGTCAAGAACACTATAGAACACCTCACATTACAGCGCTATCTGGCGCCAAACGGCCGCAACAGGGGATCAAACATAACTGCTCTGAAAAATAATAGGTTCTTATGACTTCCTTATGAGCTCCGTGATATCGGTGATTACATTTCGATGATTCTCCAATGATTCTCTAAGTTGGGCATCGACTTCTTGATCGTATGTTACCGGTATTTTATGTTATTTGAACGATAAAGGTAAAACAATGTCACGAATACCAGAGCTTATGCCCTTGAAAAAAAAATGAAAAATTTTGGAAAAAGAACTGCCTTTCGAATTTCGTGTCATTTTCTGGATTGATTTTTGATAAATTTTCGACGATCTCAAAAGAAAGTCAAGATGCGTTTCTCAGCGGTAATATTTTCCAAGAAAAGGCGGCTTGAGTGAAAAAATATCCGAAAAGTGGTACAGGCAGTAGAACTTTTTGAAGACAAGATGTTTATTTTTCCTGAATATTCACTTTTTTACGTCTATTTTTCATAAATAATATTGACTTCAGAGTATGTATTCTTTTTCGGCTTTCGTTTTCTATTGAAAAAGAAGTAGAAAAAGTCATCCAAGAAAATAGGGCCTAACTTCCGTCACACTCCTCAATCCAAATCTCCGCCTACATTTGACCTTAGCTCTTCATACTTCAGGATTGCATAATGAGACTACCAAATTCATAACAGAATTACAATTATTACCCAAATAATCATTACTAGATTATAGTTATAAGCTCTCAAACTGTCAAACGCTTGTTTCTCAAAACGTCATTTTCGTACTGAGGCCCTTTATCAATGGACGCATTCAATTTATTTTCGAGGTAATTGAACTGAATTTTGAAGACAATTTTTAGAGCCAACCCATTTGGGTCCCATTAGAAGGGGTTTCGGTTGAAACCCTACGACTGACTTACTTTACTTATCTAGAAGCCAGTACATCGGCTCCGTTAGCAAGGTACTGCAACAGACGTAGGATGGAGGTCTGTTTCCCTTGTGGTGCTTCCATGCGCATTTAAGGTGATCTGGTATACTTGTGCACCCGTTGGCTATTAACCCCCTCAGTTTCTGGGCCCCACGGTGGTGATCTTGGACCCTCTCCGCAGGCGATCCCAAATGTCTGTTCCGGTGCCAACCTCTCCCCCTCTTTAGTTTAGTTTTTATTTTTATTCTAATTTATTTTTATTTTTATTCTAATTTATTTTTATTTTATTTTAATTACTTTTTTATTCTGTAAAACTGTAAGATTTGTCCCTCACCATTATTGGCACCTTCAGGCACCTATCCGGGGGGGGGGGCACAAATAATAATAAATAAATAAGGATTATTGTATGGAGATTGTGTTTAATTGATACGTTTTCAATATCACTGAATTCAATTTTGAAAGCACTTTTCCATTCCACTCTTGGGGTTTCACTCAAGGGGGTTCCAGCGAAATAATGATTATTATTCGGTGATAATATTTGTTCATAAGTGTTCGAGGTTTCTAAATTCAATAAGACATGGAAAATCAAAAGCGGCTAAATCCCAAAAAATATGTTTCGAGAAAAACAAGAAAAACTGTGTACAAGTTCTAAAGACTAACATACACAAGAATGCCCTTCTGCAACAAAAATCATTTCAAAAAAGGCATAGCACTTGACATTGTACTTAAGAGCGTGAGCCTCGGCACTTCGCACAAATTTCTGGCAAAACACGAGTTTTAAATCTTTAGCACTTCACCCCTTCTAAACTGCCACGCTTCATAAATATTCTGCGAGTAAATTTTGGATCCGACCACATGATAGGCCAATAAGAGTGGGGGTAGGAGGAGGATCAGAAATGCAGTTTTGGATGTGGGTAATCAGAATATCGAATAGCTCATCCCAACAAAAATAATCGTCAATTACTCAATTCATACCTCTGGCTTATCAGGAGATTAGATCAAGAATTTAATCGTCGAATCGAATTCAGCTACCTTGAGCAATTACGACGAAAATATAATTTTAAAATTAATTACCATTATTCAGCCAGAACCATAGGTACAAATAGCCGACCTGAGGGTGAGGGCTCATCCGCGGGCTGACAACTATCAAAATAATCTGCGTACAATTTTGCACTCTCTTTTTGAGGAGAGGGGCTTCCGGTGAATTTGGACGGGCTGAGTCTCCCGACGCCCCTACTTATGTGCGCCTATGGCCGGAGCTTCCCTAGCGGGACCATAATGGACAGGCTTCAAAACTTGCCTTAATACTTAAATTCAGCGATCTTGAAACCCAATAAATTGAATGCAATCTTAGTATAAATACTGACAATTATTTAGCCATGACCCCCTTTGGTGGGCTAGAATCCTATTCAATAGTGATGCCCAATTGATCAATTAAAATCGATTAATCAATTTTCACTGAAAGAAATCGATTAAAAATCGATTTTGACACGACCCGCAAAATAATCGGTTAATTGATTTTTTAGTTTGAGAAATTGATTTTTTTAAATCATTGCGTGTTTGAGTAATCTCTTATTATGGGGGGGGGGGGGGAGCGCAGTCTTTAGACAAAGCTCGAACCTGGAATAACAGTACTAGGCATGGGTCTAGTATCTCTAGGAGTACCAGAGCGCGGTGCGCTACTAGCGCTAAGGTGACTTGAGTGAGAACTAAAAATAGGTTTCGCGGAAAGTCGGTCGAGTCCACCATTTATTTCAGAACATGTTCAAGTAATAAAGTACCTATACGTTGACTTATTTCGTCTTTTATTTTATATTTGCATTTTTTTAAAATACAGCTACATACCAAAATAATCGATTAAAAATCGATTCATCAATTTTTTTCCAAGAAAAAATCGACTCGATTTTTGTTATTATGGAAAAATCGGATAAACGATTTTTAATTATAATCAATTTTTGGTCATCCCCACTATTCAATGGAACCTCAATAAGTGGAATCTAGAAATTCTCAGAATCAAATTCATAACTTCAAAAACCTGTATATGAAATATCATGTAAAATTTCACATCAATCACCCCCCCCCCCAATCAATTTATAGACCTCCTCCCCAAGGTTACTGAATTGTATCGTGGAGGCAATCTATTTTATGTTTAATTGTTATTGTATAACCTACCCAACCTTAAAGATCGAGGAAAACATTTTGATACGGATACAAAGTGCTTGTAGCACAGAAAACATCTACACGAATACTAAAATGGTGGGGAAGTGTGTTGTCCTAACGTAAAAAGAACATAGAATCGTGCTGCGTTGCCAGATTTACAATCCGTCCACTGGTTTCAACACAATAAGCATTGTTACCTTACTTTTTAAACGCCTCTTGCACATAAATTAGTTTGATTCGTTAAACGGCGATTTCTACAGGGAGGGCATCTATGTATAAGTCAGTAAGCTGATGGGATAAATGCCTCAGTCGGGAAGGTAACTGTGTTGAGAAATTGTTTAAGGTTGTATCTTTTTAGATTTTGTAAAATAAAATTTTTACAATTTATATTTATTTCATAATAGCCCTTGTTACCTTACTTTTTGAACGTCCCTCTTATGTCTCTAAACTCTGCCAAAATATTGATAAACCAGAGGCTATGCGTTTCTTGAAGTTTCACATTTGCTGCTCAAAATAATAGACACGAAAAGGGTAAATTCCAATTTTTCATTGATGAACTAGCACTCTGCACGTGCAGCTTATTCCCGTGGTGATATTCTTCTCCACGTGAGAGGAAACTGAATTTAAAAAATTTCAAACAAACTGGCCTAACACTCAGACAATATCAATGCACTCATTCGTATTTTTATAGTATTCGCGATCAACTATACAGAGTTCACCGAAGGAAACCGCAACATGCATTATTGAATGTTTACACGTGAACCTGGTGTCATACATATTTAATCGAAATAGTTCAGCTAAAATAGGAAGTGTACACTGTACACATCATCCGTCGGTCTTACTATTGGTGAAGCGGCTGACAAACGATAAGCTAGATGATGTAAATGTAAGAGAAGAAAAAAATCACGGAGGAAAGTATATTCGAAAATTCATCGTTTTTTCCCTGTTTTAAAACCAGCAAGTTCCAGTTCCCTTCCCATTATTTATTGACGGGATTAAACGATGCTAATAAAGCGCAACGAGCCAACTGCACAACCGCACTCCAATTAGCACTGCGCATTGGTTAACAGGTAGAATCTGCCATTGTAAGTCGAGTAGCTCGGCCAAGAGAAAATATTTATAAACGTGATCCGTTTCGGCGAAAGCAAGCCAAAGCCATATGTATTTTACTAAACGTTTTCGAGTGTCAGTCCATCTTCAGTGCATCATATTTATTTCACTACTAAGATCTCAAGATTACATTACATTTATTTGAGATTGTAAGGGTAATATCGTATGGTAAGAGTAATACGTTTTGTCTTCCTGCACGTTATTCTGGTCTGGTATGTCGGCCCAATGGTTGGTGAGTTATTGTGGGGTACGTTGATGGGTGTGTTACGTCCTGTCCTCGTAAGGGTTGTTGTAATATTCTGTTTTAATGTTTGCCACGTCCACTTTTCCATTAATAAAGACTTAATAGACATTGGACAAACAGAATAGACCACAACAAACCTTAGGAAGAAAGGGAACAACACCACAAATAAGTCGCCAGAAAATAAAAGGTATAATATACATACATATGTCACTCAAATATGAGCGACATTTAATACTTAGTTACAGAGTCTAATCGAGTCATGCCAGTATTTTCACGAGTCTTTCAGGAGACCGTAGTAAATATTAAATTGTTTTCACTGAATTCTGAGAAGTCTAAAGAAACGGCAGGTTACACAAATAAGAATGCGAAGAAGCATGACAAGTACTAAATGGAGCGACCAAAAGAGTAATGTGAGCTTGAGGGAAATGGTAGATGTACAAAATACAGGGTACAGAGTTAAGAAATAGAAATTTAAACACGCAGGGCATTTGATGAAGGCTAAAGAAAATAGACGGCATAATATTGTAACAGAATGACGACCCTATGACCAAAAGAGGGGGAGGGGTAGACCAGCTACCAGATGGAAGGATGAAATCGAAAAAGAAGGAGAGACTCAGGTTACCCTGAAAAGGTTCCCACTACATGAGAACCAGCACGCATACAGGGCTGGCAGATCAGTAGAGTCATCACTGCACTCGCTTGTTACGGCAACTGAGAGAAGGATAACTGACGGAGATTATGTTTCGACAACATTCATGGATATACAGGAAGCGTTTGACGTGACCTCTCATGAATAAACAGAAACAGCCCTGAGGGAAAGGGAGTGAAGGAAATTTTAATAAACTGGCTTGTACCTATCTATGCTAAAAGGCATGGAGATTCCGATAACATACCAAAAAGAACAAATTTATGCAACGACCATCAGGGGCTGTCCACAGGGAGGAGTACTCTTTCCCGTACTGTTGAGTCTAGTGGTGGACAGTTCGCTATATGAGTTAAATGGTCAAAAAATATACACACACAGGGCTACGCTCATGATTTGGCTGTGGTGGTAGCTGGCAAATTTCCGGGAACCATCTCGGAGTTAAAACAGTGGGGACTCTAATGTGTGGGAAAATGGTGTGCGAAAAAGGGGTTATCAATAAACCCAGACAAAACTGAGATCACTCTTTTTACCCGCAAAAGGAAGGGCAAGGAGTGGATCAAGGTGCTATACAAGGGAAGACCGTTAGCCCTCACAAGAAAGGTGAAGTACTTAGGAGTATATCTTGATGAAAAACTCTTCTGGAGGGATCACGTCTCAGATAAAATAAGAAAAGGGATTGAGGTTCTTTGGGCTTACCGCACTTTCGTCGGTAGGACCTGGGGACTCTCTCCCAAAATGATGCAC
The DNA here is from genome assembly GCA_031841125.1 of Acanthococcus lagerstroemiae. Taxonomy (NCBI): domain Eukaryota; kingdom Metazoa; phylum Arthropoda; class Insecta; order Hemiptera; family Eriococcidae; genus Acanthococcus; species Acanthococcus lagerstroemiae. The sequence goes on along the minus strand of CM063106.1, from coordinate 17,066,004 downwards.
CGGATATATACCGGTGTAATACGTTCCAGAATCATATATGGGGCCATTGTGCGGTGGGGCCGGGTCCACCAGGCCAAAGTCAGAGAGGAACTAGACCACCTGCAAAGGCTCGCGTGCGTGATGACAATGGGGGTAGTGACAACGGTGCTGACTATGACACTGGAAAGACTCCACTTCACACTGCTATAGAAGCAGCTGCATCTGGGCCAACCAAACCTTCAGTCCCAAATAACAGGCCACAGAAGGATATGGGAGATGGCGGGGACGGTGGACAAATGCTTTGGGATGCCGAAGGATAGAATCACGTTGGGACACTTCTTTGACAAACTGTACCGTACGCTGATACCCACACGGAAGGCTTCGGAAAAGAGGTAGCCAAGCATTATAGGAAAAGAATGTGTGGTTTGCAGATGCCTCTAAGAATGACCGAGATGTAGGAATCGGAATCACGAATGCAAAAGGCGCTAACAACTATTCAATGGCACTGGGCAAGGACGTCACTATCCTCCAAGCAGTGGTAATGGCGATCACGGTGGCCAATGATACAAGCCAGCAGAAGGGCCTTGTTAATAAGCAGATCTATATCTGTATACAGACAGTCAATCGGCTAATAAGGCACTATCGTCACACCAAACTACATCTCTGGTGGTGGCGGAGTGTGTCAACAAATTATACGCTCAGGAGAGCCGTGTCACCATACTATGGACACCGGGACACCGCGGCATAAAAGAGAACATGATCGTGGCAAGCTAGCGAAGGGGGGCATAAAAAAGGAACTGGCAACACCCAGACTGTGTCTTGCTGTAGCATACAGCGTCATAAAATCCAAAGTAAAGGCTTGGATAAGTAAGCAGACGGAAATACACTAGCGCTTGGCCAGTGGCATGAACGTCCGCAAAACACTGATAGGGGACGTCCCCAGTTAGTATGACAAAAGTTCCTACCAGGGCTTGGCAGGAAACACGCAAGGCTCATGGTCGGATTACTGACTGGTCATGGGGTCACAAAACACATGTGGTATAAAATAGAGGTGGTGAAAAGCGGCTCCTGTAGGTACTGTGGAGAAGAGGAAGAAACCTCAATCCACATCATACGTCAATGCCCAGCAATAGCCCGGATAAGACCACGGGAACTAGAGTATCCAGCACGCAGTGAAGTCAAAGGGATATACCTCAGTAAAATTCTCACTTTGGCTACAAAAGTGAGGCTACTGAGCTGATCCTCAACAGCAACTTGAGGAATAGTGCAATGGACAACAAATTCTGAGAACTCAGCGCATACAGCGCCAACTCACATACAAATGAATGAATGAAAAGTAGGGACTCAGTGGATGAGAGTAGCCAAGGATAGAAACCAGTGGAAACAGGGTTGCCCAACGATTGGTGGATTCGCAGCGACGACGTACCTACTGGACACGGCTGTTAATTCAGCAAGGCTGTATAAATAAATAATTATAATTATAAAGAACTTCAATCCCCTCGGAAAATCTAGGATCCAGCCAACCCAATTAACATACAGAAACTAAGGGAAGTGCCAGTACAATGGAGAGGGAGAAGGTCACGAAATAGCCCCAAAGTGAAAGTGAGTGCCAACGGGAGGAGAAGAGCGTTGGGTTACAAAGTGGCCACAACGTGTCTCAACAGGGTTGACGAAGTCTGATTAATATTACAGTTTTCATATCTCTTGGCTCTGTTCTTCATGTCTATCTTAAAATACTTTCAGCAACTCTTCGTGTCACTGTGTTGTCTTCAATGTCTACTTTTGTTCTGTCTCGCCATACATCTTCATTTTTCCTTTTATGATCGCTTTATATGTCTGTTAAACAGGAGGTTTTCCCCTCAGTCTTCACTACTTGCATAAAGCACCCCATGTACAGGTTATCTTCAGCTACAGAACCGAAATAATTCCAACAAAAATCAATACTCTGTAGAGCATTATTGAACCAATCCTAGCTGCTAATTTTGTGGACACTGGAGGGGTTTAATGTAAATCAGTTTTGTAATGGCTTCGCGTTAATTTCTTCCTGGTTACAACTGATTGTCACCGTGAAAAAAGATCCACAAGCTTCAACTTAATTCAGACTGCTGCTTTCATGTTTCGCAAATGTCTTGTGGCTCCGTACGTCTGCCAAGTCTGGGTAAGCCGGAGACGCACAGCAGCCGGGGAAAATATAATATCTATAATTCATCTGGTTTATACATCGACTAGAAAAAAAAAATTCTCGTTCTATCACACGCGCGCATTAAATACAAATCAGCGACTCGTTCCGTATTTCTAACGAGAAAATTAAACGTTGAAAAATAAACTGAAGAAAGAAAGGTAAAAAAAAAGAAGAGAATATCGCTATCAAAAAACACAGAAATTATGAACTCTTATTATTTTTGCTGGAACAATTAATATTTCCACTTTCGAAAAGCCATCTAGAATGTCGTCAGCGTGCCTCCCACGAATGCAAGACGATAATGTATAACCAGATTGATGAATGTCCTCGATAACATTCCTCCGGGTTAATTCTTTACAATTGATCAACAGTTGTCAAGATCCTTATCGGGTACACGTAAAACTAGTTGAAGAAAAATCATTAGTGACTGAATAAATAAATTTAAAAAAAAAAAGTGTGTTTATGCGTATAATAATAATATACTAATAATTATAAGGCTCTCGCAAAAAATAAAGAAGCCACTTCAATACCGTTCTTATGAACGTTGTTTGGTCAGTATTTTGTGGTCGGGCTGCCCAAGTGGGATCAAATAGCAATCCGGATAGACGAGAAAGAGTCTGTTATACAATTTTGGAACGGTTATAAACTAAATAAACGCGTTGCAGACACTTCGTGGCGTCTCACAGCAGGGTTGAAACGCCAAGTATGCGCGCATAATTCGAACAATATAGGGCGCAGGTCGGGTCTTTGTAGAAACATGTATGCGGATATGGTAAATGGCCAGGTGTCAAGAAACGGGCGTTTATTTGTTATGTGTATCGTGTATGAGCAAGTAGATCTAACTCCTTGTGTTGAAAGTAATGTGCTCAACAAGCTTTACACCGGATGCGTAATGCAAAAGGGTTTTTGCATTGAGCTAAGTGAATTCTGAAATTCGAAATCATGAATTTCGCAGTGGAATATAAACTAATGGAAAAGAATTTTAATACATATACTTCAAACGAACACAAAGTCTGTCCTAATTAGGCTTATTTAATGACCGGATATTTCAATGCCACATTTGATTGTGAAACCTTTCAACAGGGATGGTTGAAAAAAGAACGGAACTGAACCTGAACTAAAGCCCTACTCACACACGGGAAAGTATAATGGGTATTTAAGGCTTTACCTGAACTGAACTGAAGTACTGAAGGAATAAATCACAGATGAACGATAGCTAACTAATTTCAGGTGAACGTCGTAGATAATCTTCTGGTCATTCAGTCACAAAATAATATGTTGCTCGAAAATGATTACAATAAGAAAACGACAATAACGAAACATACGAGGGCTGTTCAGAAAGTAATGATAAAAACGTTATACGAAAAAAATATTTGTTCAGTCTTCCAAATCTGCCACTCTTCTTCCAAGTACCCCCTCCCCTTTCAGTCTTAATACACGTTCACATGGATATGTGTGACCGCTCGCCACACGAAAGTGAAAAATTCCGCAGGAAAACGTTACCATCCCCTTATAGTTGCGTATTCCTCTTTCCGCGGTCATTTGTTCAATCACGTTTTGCCCGGCTGACATGGAGAGTGCCGAGCAATGCCGAGAATGGAGGAATGGACGACTACAGTCCGTTCAACTATAACGTAATTCAATGAGAGAATTCGCCCATTCGAACTCCTAGAAGCGCTGTAATCGCTGGATGCAAATAATCGCTGCTTCAAAAGAATAGTGACACAACTGCAAATCCGGTTTTCTCGGAGTTAGAATGTACCTATAACAGGTTGTAAAAACACTAACGGTTACCAAGGCAGAACGACACAATGCCCTCTATCGGCAGTTTGTTGTATTACACGTTTACACTTCTGCTGTTCTTCCTTGGTGACCGTTAGTGTTTTGCGACCTGTTATACATTCTAACTCCAAGAAAACCGGATTTACAGTTGTGTCACTATTCTTTTGAAGCACCAATATGGATATGAAACTTATCAGTAATATATTTAATATGGCTTCGTATTTTGCCAAGATTTTGCTTTATATGTTTGACATTGGGTAAAATTTAAAATTTTACAACGAAAAATGGAGATGATAAATGAAACTAATTAATTAATTGGCATCCCAGTTGATGTCGATGTTATTTTTTATTTTATTGGGCGTGTGGCGATACTCGCTTATAAAGCTTGTTACAGTTACAGTTATAAGACGTTGCATAATATTATGTAATTACTGCTTATTTTTGATTGGAATAATACTAATTATCACCTGTACTGGTGTTCTTTATTGCGGTTTTTTAGTGGAGTTTACCGGCCCTTACTCTTCCGCTCTCGCTGCGCCCCATTTCAGCCGAGAAGTCGCTGTGAACCGATTGGTGGCTGCGGCGACAACTCGCTGAAGTACGCTTCCCAACCGGCCGGCGGTTCTGAGCGGAGCTTAGGGGTCGCTCAAGGGGATAGCTCCCAAAGTGGTCGACTGTATCCACAGTCCTACAGAGCGATTAGGTAAATTTTACGACACAAATGCAATTCTAATTCACTAAATTCATGAAATTTGCGGAAAATATCAAGAAATGGACAAAACCTCAATACTTAGCTACATTATCAATGCCCCATCATCATCTTTCCATCCAGTTTCCAATTTTCACCACAGCGCGTCCTTCGTTTGAATATGCGAATAAGGAAACGAATCATGAGCAAGTGGGCCTGTCAGGAGAGGGTAATTGTTCACACTAAAAGGGCAAACGCGTCAGTTCCACTGCTTGAGTGCGCTTCGCTCTGACTGGAAGCAAGAATGCTGGAATGCGTTATAGGTATTAGGTATTTCATACTTTGTAGAATGAATGAATGTGTATTAATTCATTAATAAATCGTGCAGTTCATGTGTTGGGATGGTACAGTCTGCCTCATCAAGAATCGTCGTTACAGAACGCGGTAGCCTGCATGATGTATCCATGTAAGAATGTCCTTCTGCCACTTTTTACACACAAACACCAGACTACCTTTCTGGAGCTCCTTGCAGCGTGCCTGCACAGCTTCGACGACCTCATCATTAGTCTTGAATTTCCATTTCCTAAGCACGAACTTGACTTCAGGGAACAGCCAGAACTCGCACGGGGCTGGCTGAATTTGGATATTACAGTGGGTGGGGTACAGTTTCGATGCCGCGAGCCTTCAAGAAATCCACTACAATGTGGACGATGTGGGGCCGCGCACTGTCATGATTTAGTTCAAATTTGCTGGACATGGGAGGTGAATATCAAATATATATTACACGAACTGGCAACAACATCCACTCACTGCAGCGATCGACTTAAAACTAATCATTACGAATGGCTAAAGCAATGGACTACACGATGGTATACAGTATTACCAACCATCCCATGACATATTCCCCTATAGGATTAGTATTATCATCACTTTTGACAGGGATATGTCTTTTCCAGTGGCGTCACCAAGGGGGGGGAGATGGGGTGGTGGGACGTATGGTGATGCACGCATGCCAAAGTGGCCCCTGAGACACCGCACCCCAGGCACCAGAAACTACCCTTTTGGGCATCGCATCAGTACCAAGGGTAAAGGGAAGGGGGAGCACCTGGAATTGAATGTAAAATATGCAAAAATGTGCAGTGTTCCGCCTTTAAAACACGTTTTTTCGAAAAAAAATGTTGCTCGAGCAGCAATTTTACCTTCATTTTAATAAAATAGTGTTTTAATATCGGCGATTTTTAAAAAGTACCTCAATTTTCGACTTTTTCTCCCTTAAAAATCCCCCCCCCCCGGAAATCCTGGCTACGCCACTGGTCTTTTCTCTGACCATCAACAAAATTGTGCGTTACATTCGGATCAACCGACACCGAGGATGAATGACTAACGCCGAGTATGTTATTACAATGACGTCATCGTGGCAATTTTGTTGCTTCATGATATTCTCTCTATCGTTCCCAATTGTGTGTGCGTTCAATGGATATCGGATGACATTGCCATTCTTTTGACTGAATGAGTGGAACGTGTTCGGTAGCCTAAGTCATATCCATACACCAACATATCCGCAGCATGCAATGCAGATACTCATCCTCAGTTTACTGATGATTCATTTCTCATTGGAAATTCTCCAAGAAGTACGTATGTATATTGCTAGGTACTTACGAACAGATATTGTTAGTTTCACAACCTGTTTGAATAACCCATTATAAAATCAACACTCACCTGAAACAAACAAAAACATGATTTGTTAGAGAATTGAAAGTGTACATTAGATAAGGAAATATATAATCGCAGGCGAAGGAAACACACAGAAAAAATTTGAAAATAACGACTTCTTATATGTAAGAAACGCGATGACGCACACACGACCTTTTTAGCAGATTTCGACAGGCAATATAATATTCTAACACGATAAGACTACAAACAGTCGACCATAATTTGACGTGTCTGAAAGGGTAAATCTAAGTAGCAGGGTACGTACGAGTAGAGCCCTATAAATACAAGTGAAGACACGCCATTTTGGCTCACACCGTGCCCGTTGGATGCCGAATCCGACTATGCGGAGCGTACCGCGTAGTCAATTCGGCATCGATGGGCGCAATGTGAGCCAAAATGGCGTGTGTATGTCTTCACTCGTATCTATAGGGCCTTAGTACGAAGAACGAGTGTTCATTAGATACTCAATTTATGATTGTGTACAAGCACTCCTTAAACGTTAAAATAGAGAGCAGAAAAAGGTGATAGTACCCGCGGCTGCGAAGACTTCCCCTCTCAGCCAGAAACACAAGGGAGGTCGACCAGCGCTGGCAAAAAAGGCCTTACTGATTTAAACTGTATTATACTTAGTCTTATTATTCCGCGGGCCAAGAAATGTCCTTTAATTTTTTTTTTTCTCTTTTCATATAATAACCGTAGCGTTCAATAATGCTTTTTTTCGGTTTACCTGTTTTCGCATTTATTTGAATTTCATGTTTGTGCTTTCCTCTCTTTCTTCTCGTGCGTTCATTATTTCTTCGCGTGTCGAAAAATATAACCCCTTTAGATATTCAAAGGTAGGTACATGAATTTTGGGCCTTAACACGAATACACTGGGACAATAATGGGGGCAACTTCCCCTTCCAAAGCAAAATACTTCAAATTAAAAATGCTTTAAGAATGGTGGACCAGTTAGATACAACAATAAATTCGAACAGTTCGTGGGTAGCCCATAAGTAATTAGCTCGGTGTAATTGTACGAAAAACGAAGTTTTTACCCCTTGCAAATCAAAAGCGAATGGTAAGCAAGATACCGACCAAAAATCAAGTCTGTCACTTCAAGATTCAGCCAGATCAGGGAAGTTGTAAGCGAACTTAGAGACAGTTAACCAACCCGCGGTTGGATTCAAGATTAAGAAGATCATGATCTAAAAAGACCATCAGAATTTTGATCTAAATGATCGTGATCTTTTACTTGATTTTTAGGTGACCTGAGATCATAGTCCAAGAGCAAAAAGATCACAGAATTACAGGAAATCGTATTTAAAGATCACAAAGATGATGGGCATTATAGGATCTTGAACCTTTCCACGAGCTGAAATCTTCATTGTTTTCTTTTCAAAATGAAATGATCCAAGTCCGTGATATTTTTCAATTTTACAAATGAACTTAAAATCATAATTTTAGATCAGTGAATTCATCTGCTCTACCTTGCCTTCATATAAACGTAACGTTGGTTCTAAAAAGTTTTATAATTTAAAAATAAGGACTTCGATCCACATTTTCATGCGATCGTATATTGTTAACTTTTCAATTTTTTAACACACCTGTTCTAATTTCAATCTGTTAAGAAACCTCGTCAGAGTATCTGCTGGAAATGGAAAATGAAGGAACATGACTCTCCGTGATGGAATTAAAATTTTTTCAGGTCTAAAAGCAGGGACAGTTCTTCTTTGACTAGCAAAGATTCACTTTTTTAACGCAAATTTTTCTTAAAATGTTAAAAAATTTACTCTTTTATTTTGTGAAACTTCTGCTATAAACAAATTCTAGGTACAGGCCTTTTTTTTCGAGATGTTGAAGAAAAGTGACACAAGAAAGTATTTTTTTAATTTTAAATTGACAACTGAATGCTAGGTACAGGCCTTTTTTTTCGAGATGTTGAAGAAAAGTGACACAAGAAAGTATTTTTTTAATTTTAAATTGACAACTGAATGGCGCCATAAAGAAACTCTTCAACTATAAACACTACCACCGGGTTTGGGTAGATGGCGTTTGAATTTTGGATCTTTCATCAGCACATCACATCTACACAACTGCACAATGTTTTCATGTGTTCGTGTTTCCACTCTACACCTTTTGATTTACCGTATTATAATAAATATTCAAATAATAAAATGTTCCAGTGTTTGTGATAAATCATGGTTTTAGTTGAGGACAATATGACATAATCATTACTTTTCTATGACTTTCATGGCCTCTTTTAAGAAAGAAAAGAAGCATGACTGTTAACCATAACTTCCATGACTTCTTATCACCTGCGGGCACCTGCTAGACTTCATCGACTGAAAAATACACATAAAATGGATGAGAGCGTGTGCAAAATGAAGGGTGGAACGGGCAAATTTTGAATTTGCACCTTTGGACTATTGCCGAGCAGAAGGATTTAGCTTATTGGACGGTTGAAAGCAAACTTTTTTCACATTTGCAGCCGACTAGCAGTCACGTCTACATCGAAACCAATAACCAACCAGTCGATAAGTAGCCACTCTTCCAAGCTTGCTCAACATGCCTGCGTGTGCTTTCTGCTACACAGCGTAATTAAGTAATCATGTGTCATGATTCTGTACATGCATCTGCGATTGATACAACGACTGTCGGAATCGGAATGATTCGAGCACATATGGCTGCACGGCGAACGTGCAATGACAAGATACGCACTCGATAAATGCTAAATGAAAGTGTGTGAGGTTTCTTCGTGACTCGGCTGTACGATCTCGGCATCTCGACATCATGAAAGGAAATTGGTCATAACCCGCACTAACAATTAACGACGGAATTGGGCAAAATAGTAATTGGCTATAAATTAGAAACAGTGCTTGATAAAGATGTCGTAAATAAAAAAATAAGATAAAAAATAAAGAAGCAGCAGGGGAAAAGAGAGAAAAAAAGAAGCAGCTAGGAACAAGATAAAAGTTTGAGATACCGTAGGAAGAAGAGTCGCGGCAAAAGACGCTGGCAAATGTGCGCGCGGAGAGAGTAAGACGCATAGGTATACAAAGGAGGCATATATTGGAAGAGAAGAACGCGATTCGCTTTTTATATAAAGATGTCATCGACCTAATTCCCAGTCTTCGTCGGTTAAAGTATCTATTTTGCAAAACTAATCGTTTATACCGGGGCAGTAATAAATAAAAGAAGCTGGACATCGTAACAATGAGTTAAAGATCCTCGAGGCTAGATAAACGGTGGCTAAGCGTCGTATTTCTCTTTACTATATATTATAAGCATTATTTGTTTTTTGTACTCTTGATTTTACCTACAGATAATGAACCTCAGAAGCCAGCCTTCAACCTCCGCTCGTCTTTACGGTAAAGGGTCGGTAAAGCATTCGGTCTGGTCAGCGGTATCACCGGCCAAGACAACCAACAAATTGGGACGTAACAAAGTGGCTGTAAGGAACACGATGACTGGCAGTGGCAGTCCTCTCCATCGCTGTTCGCATTATTCGGCGACTGGTCCAAATGTACACAGGGTGTTCCAGGCTTACGTTAGTATGCCAAGCTGGTAAGAGGTGACAATACTCGGCGAGAGGAACAAACATCGTTATGTGCAAACAGGCAGGGGTATTATCCAAGCCCGGCATCAGATTCTTATATGGAGGCGGGTTTCATGGTGTTGACTCTTATAGATGATAAAAAAAACTCATTTGTGAGCAAAGCATGCATCATTTTTTTCAATTTTCAGGGTCGGCTACCAGTAGCCGAGCCTATTGTAATCGAAATTTTTTTTTCTATTTCAGTATGATCTGAGTCCCATAGTTCAGTTCAGTGCCGCATCATTTCCGATGTTTGAAGCCAATCAGTTCAAAAATAAGAATAATGATATGCAACAATTTCGATTTTATTATGCGTTTTTGATTTTACTCCTTACTCTTGACGACTCGAGTAATGATACTGTGTGGCCCATAGCTATTTATAGATGTACTTCCAATGTTCTCGAAACTGCATGCCCATTAACAGACTGGTGATAATCTTGATCATGTGTGTTCAAATTGTAAACTCCATTTGAATAGAAATAAAATTGCCCCTTTGTCTCTAGCACAAGAAGAATTGTGATTTTCAGAAATGTTACCTAAATTAGATTATTTAAAGAATTATAGAAAAACGTTTTCTAGCTCCAGGAGTGGGTTTCATTCAAATTCAGTATTGTTACATTGAACTGATTGCAGAGTGCGTTTGTGTTGCTGATAGAAAGACAGAGCTGCGTGACTGCAGTCTGCAGCTTCGTAAATTGAAGGTGTTCTGTCAGTCAATAAAACTGATCAAATGGATCGTTCAACTGAATTAATTCAAAAACGAACGATCCATCCCTACTGTTCAACCAACCCTCTTTGAGTAGCGAAAGTACTTATTCGAAAATTTTTTATTTTGGCTGCTCACAGGAGGATTATTCTCCAACCACCCTCTCCAATCTGCTATGACTTCATCTGTGGTTATCTGCCAATTTCTCTATAATTTTTTTCCAGATATCTGATTTAGACAACGGGAATAATTATTTACACATAATTTTGCTTATCATCTGTACCTTTCCCAAAATTACCTGATACAAATTTTGCAATATGATGTTAGATGATTTCAATAAATTTACATTTTAAATTTGATTTTTTTGTTACTTTGGTCCTGATGCAGGTCAAGGTACTTTTTTCAGGCAGCACTGAGGTTAACATTTTTAGGCCGTGGCATGGAGCCAGATTCAATCATCATAGTGCCACAGACAGAAGAAAAAAATACCCTATAATGTTGAGCATTATCGATAGTGCTGTCGATAGCATCATTTGTTTTGCTGAAAAACTATCGAAACTATCGATAGTTTTTACAGAATAGAACTATCGTTACTATCGAATGATTTTTTCCGAACAATCGAATATTTTAAATAATTTCTCTTCCTCAGATAAATGATACGATTTACAATTTAGCCATTGATGTACCACTGTATAGTTCACCATTATTTGTTAAATTAAAAATTAATCGGTGGTCAGCGTGGTCTCTTGCTCTAGAATGAACTGTTATCAAAATTCTAAATTCTGAAAGCATGATAGAGCAAAGAAACAACAAGCACATTCCAAATTAAATCAACTACTAACTAAAGGACTAGGTAGTAAGAAAATACAGCTAACAATCATCGATAGGTAAACTAATGAAAATAATCGAATTTGGAGAAACTATCGAAAACATTTGATACCGTTGATAAATTTTCAAAAACTATCAGGTAGAGTAGAGGAGGGGTGGGGGTGGACAAGACGACGCATGTAGGCAAGATGACTTTCATCCATTTCTGGTTGGTAACATAATTTTTCGTGTTAGCAAAAGTACTTTTCATACCGTTTTTCAAAAAAAAAAAAAATTATTATTTTGATAATTTCACCAAAGACAGTAGATAATTTTCTCACGATCTTATCTGTTTTAAAACGGGCAATGTCTTTATCTTATCTAGATGATTCTCATAATTATCTTGCACATGTCTGTGTACAAGCAAAGCGTTTGTACGCAAAATCGAAGGAGCTACAAGTCTTCAGAGTTTGAAAATAGCGAAATTTCATTGCAAGTCTAATTATTCATTTTTTGTTTTTAGGCAATGAAAAGTAGTACATTGAAGAAGTAAGAGAAATTTACCAAACTAAATTACGTACGTCTCTGTATTAAATGGGTTCTCAATCAATTTTAGAATTGTGAATATAAATCATAAAATTTGCATAGAATTGTTGAAGTGCACAGCTTCCAACATGCGTAGCTCTTAAATTTTCAAGACCGGCAATAGGCAGTGATAATGAATTTTGTTTCTTTCAAAGTGGCCGCAATTCCTAGCCATCACTGACAACGAATTCATCAAGAATTACGTTTATAACTTCAATTAAGAAACTTCATTTAAAATCACTAAAATCGCTGAACTGTTTAAAACCACCAATCATTTTTCTAAGAACATACTTTATCTTAGTTAAATAATTATTTGAATATTATTTAATAAATTTAAATAGATCAAATTTAATACTTATTTCAATCTTCTGCCTGTTAACGACATTTTGTTCGGTGAATTTTTATTCAAAAATTTTTCAATTTTGCCAACTTTTACGAAATTTTTTTAATATTGGTATTAAATTTTGTTCTGCACAACTTCTTTACGACCTGTTTTGGAGGATAGTAGCAGATATAGTACACTGAAAGTGAAACAAAAATTATTATCACCACCTGTTGCCTATCTTGGAAATTGAAGAGGCTGCAAACATTGAACGCTATGCACTTCAACAATAAAATGCTCTATTTTATTATTAGAATTCGTTAACTGATGGAGCCCCTTTAGTATCGGTAAGTAAATTAGTTCGGTTAATATTTGTCACTATCTTTACGATGTTCTACTCATTCATTATCTTCAAAAGCAAAAATACTGAAATTGATAATCCAACTCGCAATGAAAGTACAACTATTTTTTGAACTTTGAAGACTTGTAGCCACCTCAATCTTGAGTATGGGCCATGTATACAATATATTTGGTTCCTCTTGTCGACTACTATAACTTTCTGCTGGCATGTCATTCTCAATAAAACCAACACCTGCATAGCTTTGAAAGCAAGCTAGAATACTTCACTCTATTGGAGAACTTCCTGGTTCAGTGTAGCAAATAAGTCAAGTTTTTTAGGAGAAGGTACTCAACAGTCAGAAAAATGAAAATTCAGATTTCGTGTGCTACGGGGAGAGCATGAGATTCCTTCCAGAATTAAATTTTCCGACACAAACTACCTCTTTGTTTTAGGCACGCCACATGTATGATTTTTCGACATTTTCACGGTGTTATTTATTCACTCACACAACTGAACCAAGTTTTCATCTTTTCACAGTACGGAAAAATCCATTCGCTGTATACGCGACAAATACGAGTCACAAACGACCTGTTATGGCGAACTAATGCGACGTGTAGCCCACAACTATACGGCATGTTAGTCTTTCCGTTTTATTTACTTTTTTCTTTTGACAATAATTTTCTTATAACGGCGTAAAAAACATTAGAACATTAATTTTCAACTGAACACGACATTAATGGTGCTTTGTGTAAACAGAAAATACTTATCGCGAGTAATTTATCATTTAAAAGCCTGGAAAATTTGCATCGAGGAGAGAATAGGTACTCGCATTAGTTTCGCAAAGCTCTTTATTAGCCACTAAAAGACATGAATTTCGAGCTGAGAAGATGAAAAAGGCGGAAGAAAGAAGGTTATCGATGAAAGTTACATCCCTTACATTCCGAATCCAAAGACACAAGACGCAACAGTTTTCGTGAATTCAGACCATTCTAAGCTAGATTCTAAAATCAGCTGTTGGTCCTCACACAACTGCAGGTGGTGGTAGGGAGGGGGGGGGGATTCTGGACAACACCGATTTCTCTTTTTCAGATTTCTACAGATAAAAATTGTGTACAAGCTGTGAGATTCACGCTCAGACATAAGACTAAAAAGTTGAGGAGGTGCTGACAAGTACCATAATAATGGTAAAAATTCTTTCACTCGCCTAATTGTATAGTTTTTTTTTGGGGGGGGGGGAAGGATTTGGGGGCTAAGTTTCCAAACTCCCTCCTCCTATTTGCGCCTCTGTGCTGAGAGTAGGACTTCGCGTACATATCAAACTTACAATTAGTAAAACATTGAACAAAAGAGCACAATGCAATCAATCAATAATGAAATTCAATCATCAAACTCATTTAGTGTATTGTCACTGGTATGATCAAATTAGTCAAACACGCTTGAACAGAATTTACATAACTTCAAAGCTTCTTATCAGTATTATTTCACTAAATTTCTATTTGTCTTAATGGAGTTCGAGGAAATCACGAAGAGTCTTCAGAGAGTTTCAACGAGTATATTCTGTGCCATAATTAAAACATCCACAGTACCTAAAACTTGGAAGACAGGGAAAATCGCACTCATCCCAAAATATGTGAAGTCTATTGATATGGGAATCACAGGAGCAGGGCGGCCAACCGCAATACTGAGATATGCCTGAGATATCACAGAAAAAATTCCTGAGACGGAACTGAATTGCCGGAAAAGGAAAAACAGGTGCCACAAACGTATAGAAGCGCTAGTGTTTCCCGGTCGAATCGTTATTACCATGATTCTTTCTCCCCCCCCCCCTTCAATTACAATAATTAAAATGTCCATAATTATTTAGGCCAGGATGTGAAGACTGAAGAAGCGAAGGGTCTGACTACGGTCTGCCTTAGGTCTGACTCTGACCTGACTAGTTTGACCGAAAGCTGCAGTTCTGCAGCTGGCGTTGGGTGCGTCGTTATCAGTTGTTAAGAAACATTTTGCTGAAAAGTAGGAAGTACCTTAGCATCATGAGACAGAATGACCCTTTCTGCAGAACGCGTCGGAGAAAATAATAAAATCAATGTTTATAAAATCAGTGCGGACAGTTTGTAAAAATTATACTGGATTTTTTTTTTTTTTTTGAAAAGTATTCAATTAAAAATACATATTATTTGAATGTACTCGTAGTGTTTAATAATTCATTTGCCCTGTTTTCGAATATTCTGAACCAATTTTTGAAGTTGTCTGAGACATACCTCACCAGTCTAAGGGGCCACAGGGGGTCAAAATTTGAAAATTGGCGTTGGTAACGTCCAATATATCAATACTGAAGTTTTCTGAGTCACTAAGTTCATTTTTGAGGTTATTTTAGCCGTACCATTCACCCATTCAGATCAGCAGGAGGCTAAAGACGGAAAAAATGAAAGCCACGCAAGTCGTGAAAAACTTTCACGTTTAGGGGAGCAGGTGGAGCAATGAGACGGTCAATTTTTTTTGCACTCAAAAAAACGTTATGTTGTAACACTAGCACAGTATAGTTGGTAAGTCATGACGATATCATCATCGAACGTTCCAATCCGATACTTATTAGCTGTGAAATGAGCAACATAATATGTTTTCATCCGTGAATCTTCTTTCGTCTTCAAAATGTAATTTTTTTCTCCATCAAAATGAATTACATCGTCTGTCATGAAGTACGTTAATCTGTAATAAAGCTATACTATGATAGTTTATGAAGAGCCAGTGATCATTCCTGAAAGTGCATCGTTATTTGATTAATTACACTTTTTCAATTTGAGTTGCCTTGAGATAATTTTTCGTATTAGCGCTCAGATTTCGAAAATTTCAAAAA
The DNA here is from genome assembly GCA_031841125.1 of Acanthococcus lagerstroemiae. Taxonomy (NCBI): domain Eukaryota; kingdom Metazoa; phylum Arthropoda; class Insecta; order Hemiptera; family Eriococcidae; genus Acanthococcus; species Acanthococcus lagerstroemiae. Next base: position 17,050,466 of record CM063106.1, on the reverse strand, counting down.
ATTTCTCTAACAATTTCTTTTTCGAAGAAATTGTTTAAAGTTTTTGTTCATTAGGTAAAGTAGTATACATAGTGACCAACAATTCTGGGTTTAAACCTAATTGCATTTTGCTTCTTCTATGAGCGTTCAAAACTGTCTCATTGCTATCCATCACATTTTCGAATGTAAAATTATCATAATATGTATAGGTACCTAAATATAATATTAATTTATGTATTGATTAAATAAGTATACCTATATAAAATACATATCTGTTCATTTCAGGGTATTTGTTTGAAAATCTTTTTACTTTAAAAAGTTGTTTCATTGTTCCCGAAGAGCTGTCTCATTTCTCCCCGTACTTTTTTTATGGGGTGCCATGAGACGAAATTTTCAAATTCTTATGGCTCCAAACTGAAAAATGATATGAGAATGGGCTCAGGGTACATTTGTAGACTAGATAGGTATCTTTCATTTGACGTTGGTTCCAGTTCTCTAGATCAAATAGTTCGCGCTATGGAACGTTCCAAAAAAATCCGTCTCATTCCTCCTCAGGCTTCCCTACTCCATATTTTGATCCCGGCACGTATACACCGGGAGGGGGGAATCTTACTGGAATGTCAAGAAAAGTACTTTTTTGCTCTTTAATTTGTTGAAAACTCGAAAAATTTTCCCTCGCTCTGCTCGCAGGATTCTAAAGTTTAAAAGGTTTTATGTGCTCCTCCCTAGAAAATTTCTAGATACACGACTGATTTGACCAACAATGGATGCAAATGGATTATAGAATGCGATTTTTGAAAATATTCCGTTCGAATATTTTATATTTTCTGGGTTATTTTGTGAAAAAAAAGTAACATGTAATCTCCACGAAGAAAATAACGTTAATACACGCAAGAACGCGCTTGGCATTTTTCCTTATTCGTTTTTATTTTTTGTTGCTTCCGATTTTAATCATTGCCTCATGTTATTGGAGTTGTTCCTTCGACATCACGCTCGTGTTAATACATTGTCGTAGTACCTATGCTTTCCTTTTTTACAAAACGCAATAAAATTCTTACACCTATTATTATCAACAGCGTACCCTTCTTTTCTTTTTTCCCCCTTTCTTTTTCAATCCACGAATATACAGGCCGCGAACAAGTCCGCCGCTATACTTAGTATAATTAATATTCGTGTTCATTGTGATCGTTTCTCGAAGCAGGAAAAAAATTAATACTCGCGAGTACACAAAACTGATTCCTGTATGCCACATACTATCCTATACCTACTTGTAATTAGTTGCAAATTCGATACCATATGCGAAGGAATTACGATTTAGAATTTATTTATTACGCTATTGATACGAGAATATTAATTCCATATTAGCATATTCCGTGGTCTCCGATCACGCGTACAAACAAAACCACAAAACAGTGTGAAAAACACTGTTCGAAAGTGTTTGAACTTGACTGTGTACGTGTATTCTAATAGACATCTGAATCTTTTTTTTTTCAATTTTTTTCTTTCCAACAGGTCACGTCAGAAAAAACCGATTTCCACTTTTTCAAATAAAACAAAACAACACTGCTACCAAGTCGTATCGACTGGTGCCCTAGATATAGTACATATTTGGTCAAAAACTGACCTCGGAAATGAAATTGAAATTTTCATGTTTTGTTAAACACAGGTCAACTCCAGGATTTGACCTGTCTACTTAGGGTGCTCGGAAATTTGGCGACTTTTGAAACGTTTTGCTCCCAGAGGCTTAATTTGTTCCTTCTGGTCTGAAAACATACCAGCCAAGATTTTTTTGAAACAGAAGAACAACTGAAAGACCATGTAGACCGAATGTCCGAAGACAGACTACCAAAGAGAATCTTGCAGAGGACCTCCCATGAAACGATGATTCGACGGTTTCATCAGTTGAACAGAACAGGCCAGAGGCCTAACCCTTGAAGTTTGATGATGTTGATGATGAGCGATTCTAAGGAGCCTCGCTGGAGGCAGTCAAATTTAACATACGATTCACCAACATGAAGTCTGCAATGTTGCTTCAAAGCTTCCAAAAAGTTGGTCTTCAGGGACCACATTACTCAAGTAATCGCTAGGGTGAAAAGAATGGTGGGATTCCTGCGGAGAAATTGTCGTAACTTTTCCAAAATTGAAATCCAAAGTAAGATCGCATAGGTACAGAGTATGGATCGATTGTCTGGTCGCCTGCTGTGGGGCAACTCGAGGAGATGATACAGAAAGTATAAAAAAGGTACCTAGAGTACATGTATTACAAAAATTTTGGCTACTTCGTCGACTCAGTAACTTATAACGAACTCCTGCTGGGATATGAGATGAAAAGTTTCAAAACGTGAAGGGATAGTGCTTCTCTACTATTCCTTCAAAATCTCATTCATGGCAAAATATCCGGTAATCACGAATTGAGTCCCATCTTGTCATTTTTGTATGAATTCAGTCCCGTCCCTGGCCGGCGATATATGAACTAAGTCCCACGGAAAAAAATTGATCTATGAATTGAGTACCACGAAAAATAAATTGATGTATGAATTGAGTCCCAAAAGAACTTCCCCAATTGAAATCGGCAACCATGGACGTCTGTTGTGGGCCAAACCTCTTTAACGGCTCCCTGAATGGCCTTCTCAAAATCAGTAAGCGTTGTCTGAGGCTCATAATCTTGCGGTAAGTGTGCTTGAAGGTGGCGCAGTGCTTTTTCGTATGATGTTTGTTCCTTATGTTTCAGTAAGCAGAATGCCACAGATCGGACTCAGTTCGTACATCTACATTTTCTTTACGGGATTCAGTTCGTGCATCTTCATTTTTCTTACAGGACTCAATTCATTTCTGTCCAAAATATCGGATCCATCTCTCCTTGAAAATAAGCAAATTCATGCCCCCTCCTGTCAGACTCGGAAGAAAGAAACATTTGAGCGGAGGCGTACCCACATAAATAACCATCTGAAAGCTGTTTTCAGTCGCATGATGTAAAATTTGTGGGGAAAAAAAATTGAAAGCCAAAATCAGCAGATTGACACGATGGGTTAGGGAAAGTATGGGAATTTCGGTGGTGCATGATTGCGTAAATGGTGCTGTCTGACTTCTACATGGTCATTCGGTGAGCTCTATCTTAGGGGCTGGATGAGGCGGGGGCCCAATCCTTTTGAGACTCTCTTAGTTTTTCCCTTTTTTATCATCCTGTTTTCTGTTCATAGTTTTTAATTACTAGAATGTAATGACTGTAGTAATTATAGCCCCATTCTTTATTGGTCGGTTTCGGTAGTGAGGGGGGGGGATCTAATCTTCTGTAAAGCAAATTAATAAAGTATCGAGTTTTGTCTTGGTGGAAAAAATGGATTTTACTATAAAGAATCGTTCTCATTAAGATGAGGATGGAATATCTACCGAGAATCTTGTAGAAATTAAAATCCATTCGAAGATCAATAGCATATCGAATGTTGGGTATAAAGCCCACTTTTTTAAATTTAAAACAGCGCGCAGCACAGAAACCAAATAAAAGCATGAAAAAGCCGTTTATTCGGATTTCAGAAATGCAAAATTCATTCATGAAATCTTTCGGCTGAAACTCATTTTGAAGGCTTTACTGACAGGGTATAACTTAAAAATTACTCATCATATAGTCAAATAAGTCGAAAATGAGATTTTTGGAATCGCTAAATTCATGTTTCTGGTGTTTTTGTTTTTTTTTAATGTTTTCCCCTTTTTTTTTTTTTTTTTACTATTTTAACTCCTACCAATAAGGATCCACAGGGAGTTGAAACGAAAAAACTTCCAAATATTGCTCCAAATACTATATCAATAATAGGGTTTTTAAAGTCGTTCAAATCGTTTATGAAGCTGTTTCAACTGTAACTCTTCCCAACAATGGTCTACAGGGGGCAGGGACGTACACACTTCGAAATTATTTAGATATTAGGGCTTCTATAGTCATTGAATTAATTTTTAAAATTATTTCTCATGGCCCATCCCCGCGGGCCATTACGGGTGGAAATTCCGGGGAAAAGACTTCAAAAATAAATTTAACGACTACAAAAACGATTTCATCGATATACTTGAATGTTGAATAATATCGAAGTGTCTAAGTTCCTATCCTTTGTGAATCATTTTGTTAGTAGGGGTTCCAGTTGAAATAACCTCAAAAACTAATTCAGCGATTCTAAAACCCTCATTTACAATATACACGACGGTATTATTAGTGATTTCTGGGTTCTGCCTGGCAGTAGAGCCTTCACGAGAGGGGTTTCGATCAAAAAGAAATTCAGTTTCACTGGTCCGTAATGTACGAATTTCAAAAAGTGAACTTTCTACTCCAATTTCAACAACGACCACTGAACTTTGAATAAAATTTTACTCAAAATTCTCAAGAAGTACTCAGTTCCGACACTAATGAAAATGATTTTTCATGTTCAAACCAATCTTTGCGACCAAATTCGATGTCTTGAAAGCTTCAAAGCAAAATTATAGATTTCCTTATGGGGAATCTTATGTTGAAGTTCACCCTGCCAGTGGGACCCCTCTAAATAGTTTGATTCAACAAGATTTTGGCTGTGGGATTTTATACCAAGAGGAGCAAGTTTAGTCGCACTGAGAACAAATCACTTCAATTGCCGTATATTTTATTTTATGTTATCAGTTTAGGTCTTCTCAACAGCGTTAGCCAATCACAGAGATACAAGTTTATATCACCATTGTTTTGAAGTTATAAAAAAGTTTGTAAAACAGGTCAAGTCTAAAAAATTGCGTATAAAATAGATCACGTCCAAAAAAAGATGTAGAACAGGTTAAGTCGATTCTATTCAAATTTTCAATCTCGAATATTTCAGCAGGGGCAATGATGAGTAGAATTTCAGACATACTACAGGGTTTCCAAAGACTGAATCCATATTTTCAAAAAATATTTCAACGTTTATGCAATTAGGTAAAACGTGAAACGGTTTTTTCGTCTCCTGAAAACCTGATGGAATGTGACTTGACCTGTTGGGGGAAAAAAACTCACGCGGACGATCTCGCGAAGGAAAATCTGATTTTTAAAAATAGTTTCTACTTCATATCGATAATTAACAGCAAAATAGTGCTATATCAATTTTTTTGGGGGGGAGGGGTGAGTTATTGGTATTATTGGAAAGGAAATTTCACGTTCTATCATACGCAAACTGCATGCTGATGCAGGCGAAACGTCAGCTTTATGTAACCATGATGTCGCCATTTCCAATTTCAATACGGATATAGCATTATTTTACTCCAAAGTATCGATGTGTTAGCACTTCTGTGCATTTATTCGTAACTGCAACACATTACCGATGAACTAAAATGCAAAAAATCAGTTTCTTTATCGCACGTCATACATATTGTAGAATCTTTTATTACTAAGTCACAGAAGGTAATAGCTGACAAAGCAGAAAGCATTTACAAAAATCACCCTCTCGCGAGCCCGTCCGCGTGAGGGTTTTTTCCCAATATTTTTTACAACAATTTGAATCCTATTTGGTGTCAGTTGGAGCACGTGTGGTAACAAAAATCGAAAATATACGGATAAAAATAAGTGTCACCTTCGCACACATGTTCCAAAAATCCGACTATACGTCACAGAGTAAGTTTTTCTAAAATTGAGCATTTTTTCTCGAATTATTCGCTGAGAACTTCTCAAAAATGCTGAGCATTTATTAGCGAGTAGTTGCTCGCTTGCTATCACTACTTTTAAATATAAGAGCTTGCCATAAGAAATCTCTATACGTCCTCGGAACAATTGCGTCTCGCATCGTTTCCGCTGATGCATAACTTATCGGGGACCAAGTAGCGCTTCACGCCCGCTGACGAGTTCGTGACTCGTCGGGGTGCCAGTGGCCGGCTACCGGTACTTCATGCTTGGCTCGACGCCGCCAGTGAATTCGAGGCTCGTCGGAAAAAGGAAAACCTTGAAAATCTCACTTCCCATTGGATAGATTTTCCTGCAAATCAATAGCGTTTTATCCCTATCTATACTGTATCGATTCACACAACTTCACCCCTTCTCGAATCATTGTTCATGGATAAACTTCTACTTATATGAATAAATACCTAATATCCATATAATATGTAAAGAAACCTGAAAAAAGGTAGTGTTATTCACTTCCTTTTGTTATAAAACTTTAGGAAAGCCCCCTCCCCACGACCACAATCAGACCAAGAGTAATATCCATTTTTTATCTTTTTTAAAATTAGCTTTAAAAAAATTCCTATATTTTAGCATTTCCGAGGAGTTTACTGCAGGATTTCGAACATACCGCAGATTATCAACATAGTACGGATAGTCATCAAATGGATGGATGTGAGTCGCTTTTTCACGAACCAATTTTGACAGCCAGATGCGTATCTATACGTAACAGTTCGAAATTTCAAGCACTTCATTTGTCATACGTCCGTTCGAACACGTCCATACGGAGTTACCAGTGGCGTCTATCAACACCTCGAAAATCGGAAGGACACAATCGCGGTGTCAAGTACCAACTACCTGCGACTGTATCGTCGCGTCAGGTTATGACAGCATAGATGCCTCGTTCATCTGCGGTATAATCACTTCGACAAATTAACGTTCACCATTTACAAGCAAGGCCTCTACATGACCCTTGTTAACAAGAGACTACAAGCAGTACGACAGTACGACCACCTTGGGATTATCCCTTATCGACTGCACTACTTGGAGGCTGCGTTTGACCCAGTCTGACATTCGTGCACGGAAATGAGATGGTAACCTAATCTCGTCACAGGTCGTCTCTACGAACGAGACGTCGAGACATATATTTAGACGTACTTCCCCATTCGGTCTCCAACTGGTAATTTGTCACGCTTTACATCAGCTGGTTTCGCGTCACTTCAACCGATGCGTTTGCTCAGCTACACCTAACAAGATGATGTCACTCTGACACCGGTCAAAGAAGCACGAGCACACGAACTCCCGAACAGTGCCCAAGTATTGCAAGATTGAAACAAAGCTATACAAGGTTCGGGGTTAATGACAGCGTATTGAAAAGTTTCCTAACAGGATGATGACGGTTGGCAGCGCACACTGCAAGGCTGAATTCAACTTTCTGAAATTCATTTGCACGAGCACTCGGGTCCTTAACCTTTGACAACGCGCTTCAAGAATGCCGAAAACTAACGAACAATAACTGATAAGAAAGAGGTGGCAAAAAACCTTATGTTCGGCGTTATCAATTCTAATAACCGTGTTTAACGCAACAGTAATATCGAGAAAAATGAAGTTCTAAGCATAACGTTGAAAACAACTGACCAACTCTTAATGCAATGTGCGATTCCAAATAATCTGAATTTTGGGAAACCGAGATCAGCAGAACCCGATTCCCTAACTCAACTGGAGACAGTGGTAAAGGCACATCATTTCGAAAGCAATGTACCTTTCGGGAAAGGACCACAGGTGATCTCAAAGAATTGGACTTATGAATATGCTGCTTAGCCTGATCTTCGATCTACTACTGACTTCACACAGCACGGTGACATTATCTTATCAACTGAAAAACGCTAGATTCCGATTAAGAGTCAACAAATCGTTTTGCAGCAACTACGTACGCAATGGTAAAGTCTTCATATTGAAACTGCAATACATAGTGATGTACATTCACATAGATTTCTTCCCGAGAAGGAAATCTAAACGGGAATCCATGGGAAATAAATCTATCAGGGTTGCCACTCTTTACAAGAATGATTTTCCATGACTTTTCCAGGTTTTCATGTTTATTTTTCTATTTTTCCAAGACCTTTTCTTTCGATTGGGGAAGGAGTTATGGATTTTGGTAAGACTTTTCTTTTCTCGTGATCCTGATCATAAAGTCAGCAAAAAAAAAAACTACGTGACTGATATTTTCTAAAGGAGGAGACTTTTTCCTTTTCTAAGTATATTTACTGACAATAAACTTTAATAGAATATAAGCCAGAAACCTAGTTCATCATTCAGAGAATCAAAATTCTATGATTCCGATGAAAATTCCATGACTTTTCCTGGTTTTCCAGAAAGTGGCAACCCTGTCTATCTTTCCTTCCTGATAAACACAGTGTTATCGGGACGGGGAAAGGCTACATGGGTACATTGTATCGGCCAAGAAAATTTGATGAGGTACGGAGTATCACTTGTAGTACTCCAAAAAAATTGAATAAAAAATTGGAAACTTATAATCAGAGAGGAGGGTAAAGCTAGACAAAAAAGGACAAAAATTCAAAATATAAAGAAGTTTAAAGCAGGGAGACCCTGGTGCATCCAAATTTATTTACTTATTAGGAGAAGGGTTTTGGGAAATGGAGGGGGGGGGAGGAATAAAGGCATAAAAATTGACTCTAAGCGGCTTTGCAATCTTCGGTTTGCGAACGATGTCGTATTGATCTCTCAAGAAGCAAATGAGCTTCAACAAATGTTGAATGCGTTTTGAAATGTAAGTAAAAAAAGCGGACCTCTGTATAAACACTGAAAAGACTGTTCTCCTCTCCAACCAGGCTGGGGACCCAGACATTGCAGTAGAAGGAAATAAAATCGAAGTAAAGCAAGAGGTCACAAGAAATAATTAGAAGAAGAACAAATTCACGGAAAAAGTTTTGGGGCTTAAAAGATATTGGCAAAAGCAAAATGCCACTAAAACTAAAAATCCAAACCTATAGGAAAAATGTACACCACAACTCACACATGGGGCACAATCTTCGGCCGCAACTGCTAATCAACTCTAGAAAATTGGAGGCACTCAAATCGCCATTGAAAAGACAATCTTAGGAGTTCCGAGAAAAAAACGAGTGGAGGGTAAAGCTTGACAAAAAAGGGCTTAAATTCAAAATATAAAGCAGTATAAAGCAGGGAGACCCCTAGCCTCCAAATTTATTTACTTATTAGAAGAAGTGTTTTGGGAAATGGGGGAAGGGTGAACCAAAGAAAAAGACTGTGGATACGTTACTAAGAATGGGATATGCGAGTCGTGCAGTCAGAGGAGAGGCAGACAGGTAGGGGAAAATTCTGAAGTGGACACTGAGGGAGTGAGTAAGGAAGGTGGGAAGACCGAAAACAAGGCAGGAGGATGAAATTAAAGGGATAGCACGGAGTAAATACGCCAGGGAAGGGAACACTGGACCAATGTAGGAGACGCCTATGCCCAAAGGTGGGCTGTACTGTTTGCAACTATGTAAATGTTGTGTTTATGTTAGTTGCCAAAGAATACTACAGAATATATGTTATGATGTGTAAAATAAAAGCTGTTTTATTTAATTTCATTCATTCAGTAAATTGATAAAAAGGCGCCTGGAAAGAGTTCAGAGACGAGATTTAAATAACATATTGAAGATGTACAGGATTTTTGATTGTAACGCTAACTTTTGACACAAGTTTTTTAAAAAAAGTTTTATTTTTTTTCTCTCTTTTCTAATCGTTACATTTCAAGTTTTCGTACCTCCTAACAAAAAGCTTCCAACGCCCCTGTCGATAAATTTTCTGCATTTCAAAATCATAATTTCTCCTCAATATTTAAGATTAGTTATTGCATAAAACTAATGTTACCAACAGGGGCTTAACAAGATGGTATGGTAATACACCCACGAATCTTCAAAGTCGTCATTGTTCATGAAGCCGACCGTTTAGTCAGATTTTAGACTACCAGATGGCATTTTTTCCTTTTTTTTTGTTTTGTTTATTTAGCTAAAAATCTTTGTATCGTAGAGTCGCCATTTTCCAATCTTTCTGTCGATTCTAGCAATGTAGTCGACATTTTCAACATCAGTTGGCCAAATTTGAAAAAGAAAATCGAAGATCATTTTTTATTTGCATAGAAAATGTTTGCACCGAGTTAGCATTTTTCGGCATAATTTTCATTCAGTTTCAGTTATTAAGTCGGTATTTTGGACGTAAAACATCAACTGGCCAATTATACATTTTTTCCCTGGCTTGCACACAAATTTTGTCGAACTGACCCCCCACAGGGCTCGCAATGCCCCGGATTACCAATACACTTAATTCATTCAATTTTGTAATGTAATCGGCGGTACAAAAACGTCAAACGCCAAAAATTAGAGGCCCATATCTAGATCCAATGGTACAAATTTGGTCTCTTCTTATGAAGAATTCGATTATAAAGGGGCGTATGGCGATGCACGCATACCAAATTGGCCCCGGGACACCGCATCCCCTATCCCGGAAATGCCCCGAATGGGCCTGCGTCAGAATAGGGAGGATGAAGAATTACTCTTTCCTACAATCTAAGTTAGCAATAATACAGTCGACCGCCATGCGACCCCGATCCAAATATTGAAACCCCGAAGTCATTCAATATCCCCCCCCCTCATTTCTTCCAATACATTCCCATACATTCTTTTTCTTCCCAGGAAGTACAGAGGGTCTGAAATAGTCTGGAAAGTGTCTTAATGAATCTACATTAAAAAATGTTGAAGACTGGCGATTCCGGCGGTGTGGATGAGTGCAACTTACACACCAGTTCATTTTCAAAAGGAAAAGAACAATGGATACTCAAATGAAAAGAATGAGGAACTCAATTAGTTCATTGAGAGAGCAGTCTGCAATGATGTAAATATAATGTAGGAAGTCAAAATGTTAAATGTGCACACGGTTGGACCGCCAGTGGTCTTGAACAGACTTAAAACGTCTCAACTCCTAAACAATCCTGAAAAAATTTATTCTATCTTTGACATGCCCAGAAAAATTTTTAATGAGAGCGGAAGTGTTAACTAACGTTAAACATGTCTAAAGAATGTCAATAGAGCATGTGGAAGAATCCTGAAGACTTGAAGAATATCAAAGGTGACTAAAAGAACCTTGAAGACTTGAAAAGTTTCAAACATGCCTTGAAGAATCTAAACTTAGCTGAAGAAGTCTTGAAAAGTCGTGATCAAGTTCAGAAGAATTTTGAAGATGTTTAATCCACTTAGCAGAGTTCTAAACAATGTTAAAATCGTGCCACACTCACCCCTCTTCAAATGAAACCTAAATAATATCAATAGTTTCTAACAAAAGTTGACACATGTCATCTTTATACCAGAATGCAAAAGTTACTAGTTATTTCTGTGACCAAAATTACATAATATTTTCTTCTCGTTCCACTCCAATGCATATACTACATAATAAAGTACATTGTACTAGTCAACACAAACTCTTTCTCTCCCTGAGAAAAATTGCGAGAAAAAAGCCATTCAGTGAGCAGCTGTTGGTTGGAAGTTATTCAACAGAGATCTCAAAGTTCCCTCCTTAGCCGAGCGATAGGGAATTCGTTTGATTTTAATCAAGCTGATAAAGTACGAGCAGTCTATGAAGAAAGTATAAGGAATTAAAATGTTACAGCTCTATTTTAGATTATTTTTAATTCATTTTCTAGCATCCTTAGGTTGGGAGATCCAGCCTCTAGTCTGTTCCGGGCCCTGACTACTTTTTCCTACACAATTAGGTGTGCCAGGGGTATATCCTAAGACTATTTATTTTTGGTATTTGATAATCTAATTGCGAAATATTGTTTCCAGTCTGTGGTTGTCTATATACAGAATCCACTATACGTCAATATGAAACCTCATTGGGAAGTCACACAACAACGATATAAGAAAATAACAGTCACTCATATCGACTAATCTTGTACGTCTGTGAACAATGTTATAAATAGTTTGAACAGTGTTTATTATTACTTGTAAATGTCAGTAATTAGGTAGAAACTGTCTCTTTTTTTCTTATTTCACTTAATACTTTACACGAGCCTGAAGAAAGTTATGTACGAGTTTGAATTGCTTTACGAATACTAACATTACTACTAATACTACCACTGCTTCTGTTGAACTTTTTTTATGAGGATGCCCTAACTGGAACTGTCTGGAGTAATATTTTATCTCGTAGTCTTCGACGTTGTCTGTTTTGATGCGAGTTGGCAGCGATTGCGTTCGAATGTTCTTAAAAGTATGCGACGTGTTAATAAAATTGCATAACGGATCGCCGTAAATAGAAGCAATAAGAAACGAGCAGGTAACATGTATGTACGTACTTCGTCTGAAGCGGAAATTAGTTGCTTGTTGTAAATAGACTTTTGGCTACAGGTGATGATAATTATTGCCCTCAAATTCTATCTGCTTGGTTACAGTTTGATAATGTACAGACTGAATAAGAATATTCTGAAATATAATGAACGTTTCTTGAGGATCCTTTTTGAGACTAAGAGAATTTGAAAACATATTACGAGTTCATAACTTTATTCTGATGTTAATTCTACCGAGATGTGAGATAGTTTCTGCAACCTTCAACAGTTTCAAGAAAACTGCGGAAAATTCTCGATCTCTTTCCAGAACTGAAAATTTTTGTGTAATAAAAGAAGTGTTTGGTGTCGAAAGCATCCAATATCAATTTTGGTTTTTAAATAAAAAATCTAATAAAGAAAGAAAGAAAGTAAATAATAAAATCCATAAAACTAAATTTGTCGAATGTTTGCCAGCAGGTGATTTGCATTACCGCCACTTTTGACTTCTAAATGACACCCAATTCAAATCAGAAGTGAAATAAAGTTAATACATTTTGGTGCTCAAAATGATCGCGAGAGAAGTAAATTACAAGTCCAAATTCAAAATTACGTTCATCAAGGCACATTTTACACATAGAGAATTCCTGATTAATTTATTTTGTAAAGGATTCCGTCCATAGTTTAAGAATCTGACCGGAACTCTTCATCGGCTACGTACATTGTTTTGACATGAAATCAATTAAATCAAATTTTTTCATTTACAAATGTTGTTGATTTGTTCCTTCTTAAACATATTTCAGCAAGGGCGTCGCCAGGAATTTTTCTCCAGAAGTTCTTCTTTTTCAGGAGAGGCTGAGTTGAAAAATTATTGCGTTTCACCTAGTGTAAATTGTACAATTCAAAATCTCAGCGAGGGCCAGTGTCCTCACTTACTCCTACTCAACGGCGTTCGAGGATTCCATGCTTGCTAAATGGTCACGCTTTTCAGCATTAGTCATTGAAGGCTTCACTAAGAAAAAAATTGTAACAAAAAATACTTGAAATTCTAGTAAATTTCTGACTTTAACAATTCAGGTACCCCTCAACTAAGAATTATAGTAATGTTTACTTAATTATGGTCAAAATTACTGAAATTTTATCAAAATATATAAGGGTTACAGTAATTTTTATCACAATCGAGTAAAAATTGTTATAATTTCTAATTAAGGAGTATGTGAACTGATGAACATCAGACTTGCGAGAATTTAATTTTTACTCAGGGTCCTGCTTACTAAGGTGTTAATTTCTTCTCAGTGAAAAATTCCATATTTTCGGTTGCAATATTTATACCACTTTTTCCTCCGTAATGTACCGTAGACTCGTATTTAGGAAACCACTGCAAAATTTAAGCAAAATCGGTTAAAGGTATGGGGCTCAAGTTCTTATCAGAATGAACATTGATTTTGAGCATTTGAGATTCTCTAGCAGCAGATGGAGTTTCTTTTTCTTTTCTTTTTTTCATTTTATTTTCAATACCGAGATGCATAATGCCTAGACGCAATGTTCCCGGCGGTGAATTAACACATGTTTTAAATTACAGTATTTTAAACTTTCCGGCGTATGAGCCTATAGGTTACTTTATTTTTGAAATAATGGTTCCAAAAGTTAGTAAATTTATTTCTACGGTTTTTCCTTTTTCCTCTATGCCTTTTTGGTTTCACAAGGGCCAATTATTCTAATTTTCAAGACACAAGTGGAGCCTGAAGGGTTGAAAGAGAAGGCAAAACAGGGATTTAGCAGCTTTTAAAATACCCATTTCAAAAGGAAAATAATATTCAAGCAGGTTTGGAGAGGCTCTAACTACTACAGGGTGTCTTAACAGGATTTAAATGTGAATATACTTAATTGACTTTAGCTGACCATTTTACCCCGTTCATTAAAATCTCGCAACTGGATTTGCTCGTTGCTCGCAGTTTATAGAAGGGCCGCAATTGAAGCCCGCCTACAGATAGTACCTTTTAGATGATACTGATCTCTCATTCTTTACCAAAATTCTTTGAAAACTGAAAAAGATGCTTCATGTGTTTAACTGGATGAACAATTTTCGATAGGATTTTTTTCTCCTGTTTCATTATTTGAAAGTATCCAAAATGATTGTCTTTAACTGATTTAAATAGACCTTCCTCCAAATAGTTGACTTTAATTGACTTAGTTGACCTGCTACACATGCTGGTTACTAGAAAATCTCGAATGCTCAAAGCCAGAGTTAATTACCAAGATAATTTCAACACTCTTGAAATACGAGTTACTTTCGACTGAATATGCTAAAAAATTGCAACAAATGTGGCAGTGTAGGAAAAAAGATCTCACTTTGTCGATATAAAGTTACGAGTACCAGCATAGATTAAGTAAAATTTCTGACAAAATGAGACCTTGTGGAGCTCTCTAGCTTCAAAATTCGTTGAGATATGGCTATTTAAAGGTGAGATTTTAAGAAAGCTGGTTTTGAGGAAAATGCCATTCAGAAAAAGATTCAAAAAAACGAAAAGTTATAAATTTAAAGAGGAATATCTCTGGGACGAATAAAGCTAGAGAGCTCCGCGAGGCCTCATTTTGTCAAAAATGTTTTAAATAATCGGGACCTTTTCCGAAATTAATATGAAATGACAACGTTTAATTTCCAGTGATAGCAAAACTGAGTTGTGTGGGGGCAAAATAGAGAGGAGGTAGGTCCACGTTTTCATATGTAATGAACGAATGAAGACAGGCAGAGAAAAACGGATAATGCTATTCGAAAGAGGAGGGTTTACTCTACCGAAATCATTACGAATCCCGATTTTGACAGTTTTGACCTTGATTCACTAAAATCGCCGTGTCTAGAAAACTAAAATCCACAAAGTGCGACCTTATTCTCTGTGCTATCATAAATCTTGTTTAAATGCGATACAATTTTGGAAGATATCACATTTACAAAAAATAATAATAAATCAGAAGTCGAAAATAAAGACCATCAACCATCTAACTATTTACGCGTATCAGCAAAAATTTCAAAATGCAATATTTAAGTCAGACTAGAGGGCTTTGTTCTCTGGCTACCTCAACGCTCACCGGCAGAAATTATCGAAAACTGGCATCCATAATGTTTGCAATCGCCCCATTTTGTGACTCATGAAAACTTGAGTAGAAACATATTCTCAATATTTTTTCTGTAAGAAATTCTCCGAACTTTTGTATTGGTTTAAGCATACTGTTCTAAGGCTATAGGTACAATACGATAAGCTTTAGATGAACAATTACACAATTACTAATTACTTCATCTTCTCTCTTGAAAATATGAACCTGTAGGGCAACATACCATTATTACTTTCTCCGACATCCAACCTATTCCTTTTCAACAAAATCACTTTCTTCTCTTCTTTATGTATCTTAAAGCCAACCTAGTGTTTGGAATAAGTCACCCTCTTCAACCAAACCTACCAGTGGAGTACATAAGAGAGAACAAGTGTACAAGGGCGCAACCAGGGGGGCTAGGGGCTACAGCCCTCCCAGGGACGTACCGAAGAGGTTTTCCTGAAAGGGAGAGGCAGAGATTGTGAAAGTCCCAACTGACTCAACTCAAAATCCCCACGTATCAAAGCATCAAAGAAGAAGAAACAAAGAAAAATACATTTGATTGACTTTTGGATTTTTCCAACTGATGACTCCACTCAACATTTCAAGTTTCCAAATATCAAAGCAAAAAAAAATTGTGACTTGTTGGATTTTCCAACTTCTCAACTCAATTCTCAAGTGTCAAAGCAAGCAAAATACAAAATTAAAATAATAACTTTTGACTTGTTGGATTTTTCCAACTCCGACTGACTGAAATGGTAAATTTTCCCAACTGCTGAGTGAAAAATTCCTACATGGGGGTAAGTTGCCCTATACTCTCTATCAGTACGTCCCTGTCCCCCTCCCTGCCAAAAAATCGAAATCTTTTCAAAATTAATTCGTGAAAATAGGCAGGTACTACATCAGGTAGGTAGAAAATCGAGTTTTCACCCTTGCCCGAGTTTTTTTTTCTTGATTCTAGCCCCCTCCCCTTCAAAAAAAAAGAAAGTTCTGGTTGCGCCCCTGCAATTGGATTTGAGAACAGTAAAATTTTAGAGCTGTTGACCACCATTTTCGGTTCGAGATTTCTTTTTTGATGATCAAGTCCAACTTTCGGTGAAATTTTGACATTTTAGACCCGAGACTAGTTTATCGCTTCTCAAATCCGAATATCTGCCACTATTTAATTCATAAATGTTTACTTATCTCCCCAGAAGAACTTCCTATTTACGCTAATGACAACTACACATCTGTTGGTTCATGTGTCGTTATCAGCCCCCAGGAGTTTACCTCAAATTCCTCACTGATGAACAGGCGTACTTACATGCAGAAAATGACAGCTTTCTGGATTCGTTTCCAGTTTCTATTAAATACGATCGCACAAAGTGGAAATTCAATATCGAAAATAGTTTCACAAATCTTATCTACATTGAAGTGAGTCTAGAAGGCGACAGGAAAAGGAGGGAACCATCATCTGGGTGAATCATGCTAGTGACTTTCCTAGCAAAAATTTCCAAATACACCCCGACCAATTACTTCGTTCAATTTCGAATGCGAAAGAAGGCTCAACCGAAAAGTTATATGCGAACGACACTCCTATCAGCGACGAAAAAATCCATAAAACGTAATAAAAGAGTTAATGACAAGGATGCCACTAGTTGTTGTCTTTCGTGTATGATAATTAGCTGGGAGAATGTGACAGGATGAGTGACAATGTGGCACCGAGTCGTAACGCCGCGAAGATAATTAAATAATGAACCAGAAAATGTTGTTTAAAGCAGCCGTCTTCCCTTTCGTCTTCTTATCTTGTACATAAATATTTTGTCTCTACTTTTTTTTTTCTTCTTCTACTCTTCCTTTTGCCTTTTGAACTACTGATTGATAGCGTTCACCGAATTCCTTGGCTGTCGTTCATTTCCGACTACTCTATTTGAGATATTAAGTTGAATTCTTTTTAATCCCTTATCCCTCAGTGCGCCGTCTGCGGTGTAATACCCTTCTTCATCTTTCGACACGTTATATTAGCTGGTATTTTAAGCTACGCTCTTCATCGTGCACATTCTCTTTCGGTATCACTCCTATCGAGTATAAATTTTTTACTGTATGTAGGTATTACATTGCAACACGCGCAAACATAAACGACGAAATTTTTAATTCTATATTAACAGTTTAACGCAACACGAACATTTTTGAGAAACTATATGGCAAGACCCAAGGTCTGTCAATTTTTTAAAGTAAAATTTACACTGCGATCTGATAAGATGTGTGACTAAATTATTATTATTTTTATAAAGAGTCGCTCGCTAGCGGCCTAATGAAATATGGCGCAGTGATTGGTGTATTTGAACGAAAAGATGATCAGTGACAAAAATGTTTTGCAAAAAAACTGAAGTTGGGTTCATCTGAAAGGAAATGATAAGGACTGATAAGTTCTTTTCAGCTTTCCATAGAAAACAAAATTGAGGATGCTAGAGCTCATTTTACTTGTACATGTTTTTACAGTAACAAGCAGCTAGCTGCTGGAAGAGGGTCGGTTCTCGACTCGAAAATAGAAACTAGCTTATCTCTTATTAGCAATCGACCTTGAATAATAAAGCTAAAGGATCAAGCTAACAGCTGAAACCAATGAAAGGCTAGCTAACGACTAACACTTGAGGGCTAGAATTCAAAAAGCAAATGGCTAATTCCTTTTACCGAGGACAGGCAATCAGCCACCAACCACAAAATGTGATGATTGTGACCGGTCACAAGAAAAAGCCAGAGTGGTAACTGGACATTGAGGCCCTTTTCTTGTGACACATCACAATTTATTCAAGAACGAAAGACCAACTGCGACAGAGCCGGATTAGCTTATCATTAGCCATTCACTAAAAGCTAACAAACTGGCTAATATTTACATCCTTCTTCAATAGCTAAGCTAACAGTCAGCTAATGGCTTAGCTAGCTAATCTTGATTAAAATTGCTCAGCTAATAGCTTAAAGCTAAGACTAATGGCTACGCTTATCGCCTCTGGAAGTCCGGATACCGGAGCTAGCTTTTATCTTATTCGCGGTCATTAGAAATGATATCAGGAAAAAGCAACTGATAACGCTTTTTCCTGAAGCTAGAAAACGTTCTCTTACATTATTTAAATCAACCAATTCAAGTGGCATCTCTCTCAATTCGCTCAATAATATTCACGCTTTAGCTTGATAATACTCATATGACATTCGGATTAGCAAACATAATCCACTTCTTAATTTAACCGACTGAAACAATTAAGATTTTCAGAAACTATAACGCAAAATAATTAACAATATCGCAAACTTATTAAAAACTTTCACAAAAAATAAACAATAGTCAGATTCATCAACTCTATCAGTAGCGCGTCGCATAGCGTCGCTCTAGTGTGTGACGGGCCTAATGAAGAACAAGATCAATGAGCTCGGAAGTAAGACGCCAAAATGAACTGAACTGTGACTCACGTCAGATCAGCTCAGGTCAACACATCTGAAATGACGCACCACTGAACGGAACTGAACTGGAAGTCTTTCACTTCAGTGACGTCATGAGCACACTGGAGAAGAAAAAAGTGATTGCTATAGGCTCGGCTACTAGTAGCCGACCCTAAAAATACACCGATATCTTTTCGTCCACAACACTAGCGCACCTACAAGAGTGTCCAAACGCTAATTGGCCGCTGTTAAGCGTAAGGGAACCAACCGAAATTTGTAAACAAAGAAGTTATTAGTATTGTTCGATAGAGCGTAAAAAGTAGAATTTTTCAAAATTGGGCCCCCGGCTCAAATATGTGTACTCATGTTGAAAAAAGCTTATCAGTAAACGCTATGTCATATAGTTTCTACATGGCTCTTGAACTTCGAATCACGTGTTCTCAAAAAACAGATTTTGCTGGTTGGTTCCCTTATGCGTAACAGGTTCCAATTTAAAAAAACAAAAACCTTCATCGCAATTTCCACGCATTAAAGACACGGTGTCTTGTAAAATAAATTAATTATTGCTGATTTATCAATCATTTTACTATTTTTATTTAACTGATTAATCGATTATTTGTATTCGATCAATAATTATTCAATTATTTTTATTTAATCGCTTATTCGATTATGCTTAGGTCATTCTTCAGAAACTGAGAAAACTAGTATTTTGCTACCAGAAAATTTTGAACCCTAACTTTCGATTTTTTAAATTTCTTATTTCTTATTATTTTGGAGAGGGGGGGGGGGTTCCAATAACATCCGAAACAAACTCCACCAATTCAATCCATCAGACAGGACAATTATCATCTTTTGAATAGAAATAGCATGGGGAGGTGTCCATCGTCGTGGATGTTACCATCTTGTCTCAATACCAGTTATATTTTTTTGAATTTCTGTTTCAATGTATTTTTGCACAATAAAGTGGTGTTATTATTCAGAAAGACTGGAAAGAATGTAAGGTAGTCTAATATGGACCGGTTCTCGATCTGGACCACCCGCCTATCTAGTCTGTTTATAGCGCTACATGCCGGTGAAAATTCTAAGCTATTGTCCTTGATATATCATCTCGATACATGTTGAAAATTAAAACTCTGGAGCCCCCCCCCCTCCAAAAAAACAGAGAGAAACGATTTTGATGCTTTCAAATTTTTTATTATCATGTACGTTTTGTGTTATAATTTTAGGGAAAAAGTGATTGACATTTTTTTTTAATGTGTTATTTTTAGCTCACATGAATACAATTCGAAAATCATACAAGATTTTTCGATTGAAGGTTCAGACTGACAGTGAGTCATTCTGAAAAATATTTGTTTTGGTACTTCAATATGCACCACCTATGATAACATAGAAATGAGTTCAAAAATTATGTAAATTTTTACAGATGGCTAAAATTTGTAAATTATGGACCGAAAAAAATGTCCTCAACTGTTCTCAGCGTTTTAAAAAAGAAACTGGATGTCTAAAGGCTTCCATTAAGCGATTTTTACGTGCTCAACATGTTTGAATCTTTGAATTCATAATACTCAACTTTTTGCAATTATCGAAACTGTTTGACTCAATATTAAACGTTTATTTAGTACTTTTTTTGTGGTCTGTATTAGGAGCCCAACTTTTCGATTTCCTACAATCATGGCATTAACAAAAAAATCATTAAAAATGCAATTTTTATTTTGTTTTGAAATTTCCTCAGGTAGGAGTAGCCCCAGGATCCTTTGACTACCATTCAAAGCTATTAGCAACATTACTGAACATTGTAAAGTGTTTCAATCCTCCCCATGAATGTAACTTATTTCTATTGGGGGGGGGGGGGGTTGGCTGGGATTTTTAACGGTATAGCCAGAAAATTTTGATTTTCCTGGTGGCCTTTCTAGTCACACTGCGCCCCTGCGACTGAATGAAACATTTTGAGAATTTATATGGAAGGCAGTATATCTTCGTACACATGTGAGAGAGAAGTTAATAAGTTGAAAATTATTTGTCATAGTAAGTAAGAAAAAATGAGACCTGAATATTGAATTTTAAGTGCACAAATTGAGGACAGAGTATATAGCTCATAAAGGCCAACTTATAACCAAAAAATAAAACGAGATCCATATTAGGCTACTTTACCTTATATGTTAAGAAATTCAGTTTGGTGTCAGGGACGCCATGAGGGATGGCGTCAAGTTCCGTCTCTAAAGTTTTCAGTCTACGGTCGTGGTCAATCTTTGACTGGTGCAAAGATTACGCCTTACACATTTTTCAGCACAAAAAATAGCAATACTGGTACAGTTTTGATTTCTGAACACGATCTAGGTGCCAGATCGTAGTCATTGGCAGTGGCGTAGCCAGGATTTTTCCAAGGAGGGGGATCAGCAAAATTTTAGGCGGGGCGGGGGTACACCTAACATGAACTGTATGTTTTTACATTGACGTATCAGTATGTTGTGCTTTTCAACTTCAATTATGTATCTGGATTTAAATTTCATTTTGCGCATTTACTGTGATACTGTCAGCATATAAAGAAATTCTCATCTCAAGGGGGGGGGGATTCATCCCCCTAATCCCCCCTTGGCTACGCCACTAGTCATTGGCGCATGTGATAGCACAATTTTCAAGAATTCTCAGGTCATCGATTCCTTTATAACGTTTTAATTAATCATTTATTTTTGATTAATTATTTTTGATTTATCAACTTTTTCAATTAGTTAATTATTTTTGATTATTGTTAATTAATGGGCGTACCTTCTTTTCATGAGATTGGAAAGATTCCCCACAATTTTACATTTCCTGAGATACCGTTATCACCCCAAAAATCCAAGCCCTGCTATTTCGGTTTTCTGATAAATTTGGCCCTGTGAATGTTCCTTACATGAGCCATAATCAGTATTGTATCGCTTCCCCCTCCTTAGATATCCCCAATAATTCTAGCAACGCTATTTTAGATTTTAAAACAATATAATAAAAGTGTT
This sequence comes from Acanthococcus lagerstroemiae, assembly GCA_031841125.1. Lineage (NCBI taxonomy): Eukaryota > Metazoa > Arthropoda > Insecta > Hemiptera > Eriococcidae > Acanthococcus > Acanthococcus lagerstroemiae. The sequence goes on along the minus strand of CM063106.1, from coordinate 17,029,009 downwards.
CACCTCAAGTTGTAAACAGGAGTGAGGACAAAAAACTTTCAAAGTGGGGAGGGGGCTGTCAACATTTCAGGAAAAGTAGGGTGGTGCAAAATTGAATACTCCATAATCTTAGCACGACTTACGGCAACACAGCGCAAATAAATTTTTCCTCCGAAAGCCAATAAGACGAAGGAGGCGGGGAGGGGGACTAACATTACAGAGCTGAAGTTGGCCTTGATACAATCCCGTGATTAGATTATTTTTGAAATAGAAATTTATAGTTTCTGTTATTTACGCGTATTACACGGAAATCATTTTAAATTTCCTTCAAGGGAATTACTTTGATGAAGGTTCAAGTAGTAAGTGAAAGGGGTGGGGAAGAAGGATGTTCTGATTTTGTCAGGTAGATAAATTTGAAAATCGTTAAGAACAAATGAAAGGTTTTCGTTTTTTGGATTTTGCCACCTCTTCTCTCAGTATATTGAAAACGAAATTTCCCCTCCATCTTATCTTACTTCTCCAATCAGTTATTATAACTTTCATTATGTCTGATTATATATTTACTATGTCTGCATTGTGTCTTATTATGTCATTACTATGTCTATATTAATCAGCTGATACCTCTTTCTCTGTCATAAGGGCACGGAAGCATTATAAATACTTTAGACCCGACCGCCATATCCCCCTCTAACATAAAGGCAATGACCTTTTGTGTCTTTCTGTCTTCTCCCCACCACTACCACTTCTGGAATACGAAACGTCATGACATGAAGATTAGGAAGGTTCAACATTTGACGATTTTTGGAATGTTTTGCCCCAGTAACTAAACATAATCTTTTCGGTCTAAGCACTCACCAGAAAATACTCGTTTGAAATCGAACAATTTTGAAAGGATCCAACGGGGGAAAGGGTGGTCAAGTTTAACGAACGATTTCCCATAAGGATGTCTGAAATTTTGCTTTGCATTTTCAAAAACATCGCTGGACAGTAAATTGGTTTTTCTCAAAAAATCGATCTCATTAATGTAATGATGGAGTACCTACGGAGAATTTCATGAGAAAAATTAATTCGAAGGTGAATCGTTTTTGCTTACTTTGAGATAAGACTTCGAGAATTACAGACCACAGAAACCTATTAAAGCATGGAAACGATGAACTACACGGATTTTAGAATATTTAAATCCACTTATGAAATGTTTTGGCCCAAAACCCCGTTTTGAAGGCTCCAAGAAGGAGGAAGAACCTTAAGTATAGACAATATCGTTAATTATATCAAACCTGGGGTTTTTGGAGGCTCTAAATTCATGTTTGAAGTCTGAAATTTCCACCAATAATGGTCCATGAAGACTAGGACATGGAGAACAATTTCAAAAATGAATTCGGCGACTACACAAATCCTATTAGCGATATACTAAAGAGGTAATTTCACGTCCCTACCCCTTGCGGACCATTGTTAACAGGGGTCAAAGCAAGAATAGCCCAGCGTTACCAACAGTGGCACTTTTGTACTACGTTCGGCACTCTCCAGGCCACTGGCATATTCCGTAGCACTTCCAAAATTTGTGGCATATCAATGACACAATTCGTATTTCATAATTTCAATATTTTTTCTTTTTTTTTTTTTTTTTTTATTTCTTTCTTCTAACTTCATTCCTTGAATTTTAAAGAATTTACCGATTCTCAGTAAACGCTTTACATATTACATCAACAGTTCTTCACTGTTTGTATAATTAACTACTAAACGATGATCGACGAGGGTTAAAAATTTATTATATTTCAATTTTTTATGAAAACAAATATTTCTCAAGAAAAATATGTAAACGTGATTTCTTTTGCAAAGACGCACGCAAATAATAATCAAGCAGTTATACGTCAGTTTCTGGTAGTGGTATAATTGGCACTTTCAAGATTCTAGAATGTGGTACATTTTTAAAACGTTCGGTTGGCAACGCCGGAATAACCTCAAAAATGAACTCAGCGACTCCAAAACCCCTATCATCGTTATAACTGATGCAATATTGAATAATTTTGATGTCATCCTTGGCCTCGGTGGAACATTACTGGCAGGGGTTACAGAGAAAATAACAGTAGGTACTTCATCTTTACACAAATAAGGACAATTTTTGAGAGTAAAACCAATTTTTTTGACCGAAATCAATGCTTTGGAACTTCGAAACAAAATTGTAGATTTACTTACGAAGAATTCCCACATTAAAAACTTGAACACCCCTTCCGGTAGGACCGCTCAAAATGGTTCGCTTTCAAAATAATTTTATTTCGGCTGGTGAGTTTTTAGCTGGGAGCAAAACATCACAAGAATTGCCCAGTACTAAACCATCGTAATAAAGACATGAAATATGATTTAAAAAGGTGGAGGTCAATGTTTGTTCAATTTTGCCATCTGAAACCCCGAATTTCCCAATTTTTATTCTCATTCGCTGAGGACGTTTTTGCCTACTGATCAAAAAGTCAGAAGAAAGTCGTCAGGACCCACCACGGATATATCCCAGACTGCAACTGATTCTGCCAAAATTTTACAGATTGCTTTGTTTCAAACAATAGAATTTTCAAAGAAGCCGCCGGGTGAAGCAAATTAATTCCCTCGAAGACTACCTCCATACAGGAGGACACTATAGACGTTCTGCTTTCCGATGGGTCACAGCTAGCAGCACGAAAGTGTGGTGTTCCCGAGTACAATTTCCACTCGATGAAGCACCTTCTAAAGTGCAAATAAGAATACAGATTGATGCACCTGATGAAAGCCGAAACCGCTTCCTTTTTAAACACCTCAATAACGCAATGGAAATAAATGGACTGGCGTACATTAAAATGAAAATGATACGGTCTCCGATAACCGCGCAGTGCATTTTCCTTTACATGGAAAGTGAATAATAATTCATATCAAAGTGCGAATAAAAGAAATAGAACCTAAATTGTCTTATATCCTTCCGACGCAGGCTTTCTACACCTAAAGAAAAACATTCCGCCCTGTCTGCGCTATTAGCCACTTAGCCCGACCAAGACTCGACTCGGACGCCGTTCGAGGACGAGGAATGAGTGAGAAAGAGAAAGAAAGAGAGAGAGAGAGGGTCAAACATTTAATGACGAATTCTCACGTCTCGAATGAGAAAATTACAAAAATAAGGAGACGCGAGAAAAAGAGGCGGAGGCTAAAACCGTTTCCACGATTTCATTTTTGCGTAATTGAAACGGAAACGCGAGAAGATAAATTTGGATGGACAAGTAAACGTTTTACGAGTGCTTTTTCGTGTACCGGTAAACACTGTACGCAACGGTCGAGTGCTTTTCCGCTGCTTGTCAATGGCGAAAAAAGTGGCAAGATTGAGAGAAAATATTCTAAACGGTCGTTGCTAAGTGATTGAGACGCGAACACGGTACACATACAAGGTACGGCACCCGCGATATTTCTGTTGCAAAAATTGCAAAATACGTGTCCATTACAGGGAAGGGGACGTGTACATGCTTTCAATTTGCAGAATCACGGACTACGGCTCATTGGATGTAGACGAAAAGAAGCAGAATTAGGGGAAAACGGAGGGGGGGAAGTGACACGAGCTTATACAACCAATATAGAAATGATCAACCTGTCAGATTTAAAAGGCAGATACATGTTTCGATTAATTATTTCCGGAAGACGAAAAAGATAAAGGGCGATTGTGTATACATCTACACGAGAAATTCGTCGTATAGTAAATTAAAATGGAAGGGTGTCGGAAATATCCCAAATTTCCAACACCGTTAACGTTTTCTTTGCTCATATGAAGATTACGTCACGCAAAACCAATTTGCGAACGATAAGAGGCAAATAAGAGAAAAAAATCTTATAGTCCCGAATGGACAATTTTTCATTTTCCTTAATACGTACTAATTGTATGATATTATTTAGGTAAGCCACCGTCTACTCCGCCCACCTATAGGCACAGGTATCTGCCACTTTTTTCCACGTGATTCTATCCAGGGCATTACTAGACTAGCGAGGGCCCAAATATCGCACAATTTTGACAACCCATCTGGTTGCCGGTCTACCACTTTTTCTCTTTTTGTCGAGTAGGATCCAGGCTGTTGCTACTTGGTTCCATTTGTTTGCCCCCCCCCCACCATATGCCCCGCATAACTGAACATGGTGTGACCTACTCGTCGACAATGGAAGTTGGTTTTCTTTTTATTTCTCTTAAGCTGACCTTGTCCCTCCGTCCGATATTCAGAATGCTCCTTAACATAGTGTATTGAGTTCTCTTCAGCTGCAGCATTTGTTTGGTAGTTAGTGACCACGTATGGCAGTTACAGCAAAGTACTGGAGTTATGCACATTTCTAAGACTTTCATTTTTGCTTTTAGGTGGATTTTACTTTGACATGCATTTATCGGCACAAGAAAAAAAAATTTTAATTAAAATTTAAAAAAGCACGTTAGTATTGTAATATTTATCACGGGAAAAGAAATATAGAACGAACCCGAAAAAAGTTACACGATCAGAAAATATATTGAACAAGAAATAACAGGAAAGCACGTCAGCGTTATAAAACTTTGCACGGAGAAGTAAATGGAAGGAGTAAAAAGGATATTAGTAGTGGAATAATACAAGCCAAATTAGCATTTTATCGAAAAAGTAATCTTTTCAAATCAAAAATAAATCCAAAAATTATTTTTGAAAACTTATGTTTGGAGTGCAGTCTCGTATGGATGTGAAACTTGGACCATATAGGAAAACTAAAGAAGGATCGAAGCTTTTGAGATGTGGTGTTATAGGCGGATAGTTAGTATCAAATGGACGGATAAAGTAAGAAATGAGGAAGTACTTCACAGAGTAAAAGGAAAAATGGATATTTGAAATTGTCTGAAGATGAGAGATAAATTAATAGGGTATACCTTGAGGCACTCAGGAATATTATCATTGCTGCTAGAAGGAAAGGTGAAAGAAAAGAATTGGATGGGTTGACAAAGATTCCAATAATCTTCGACAAATTATCAGGATGTCAAATGTCAGAGTTATTTGGAATGTCCAAAACACCCTCCATGCACTTGCTATTCTCGTTCGAACAAGGTTCATCCAAAGAATTGAGAGGGCGTAAATATTTGTATTCTCTAACTCTCTCAATTTTCAGATTATCAACCCTGATAGAATCTACATCTTTCACATTTTCCATTAATTTTGTTTTAGACGCATTCATGCTTAGGCCAACTCTAGCACTTGCAGCTTGTAGTTCCCTCCCCATTTTGACCAGATCTATAAGGTTATCACTTACTACTGTGATATCTTCTCCGAAACGTAGATTACTGAGACGTTTTCCATTGATTTTTAACCCCAACCCCTCCCAGTCCAATGCTCTAAAATCTTCCTCAATAATATTGTTGAAAAAGGGTCTCCCTGCTGAACACCCCTTGAGATACTAAATATTTCACCATTTTTATCTAGTTTCACATACCCTTGAGATTTAGCACATATTTTTGATACAATTTTGATAATCCATTAAAGACGCAGTGCTTATGAAGAGCTTTCAACACGCTATCATGTGACACAGAGTCGAAAGCTTTACTGGAATCAGTGAGGAGAAAACACACCTTAGAATTGCGTCCTTTTACCTTTTTTTTTATTTGTTTCAGGGTGTAGGTATGATCCACGGCTGAATAACTTTTTCTAAAGCCAGCTTGCTCGACCAGTTGGTTAAGATCTAGTTTATTGTAGATCTTTCTTTCAGAATTTTCATCAAAATTTTGCACACGGTGGATGATAAACTTGTCGGGCGATGGTTGCTGACACCAGCTTGATCTCCTTTATTAGAGTATAATTTCGGATAGTCCGCGCTGGTCAGGAATTTCCCCTCCCACAAAATTTTGTTGAGTAGTTTTGTTAGTGAGGGCATCACACGTTCTCCTAGCACCTTCAATAGCTCATTATCAATTTCATCTGGGACCGAAGCATTGTTTGGTTTCAAATTTCTGATCATTTTGGAAACTTTTGGACCTCAAAATGGTCCGCGTCCCGGACAGGTACAAGAGTTGACTTTTTGGAACTGTATTCACTCTCAAACTGCTTTGGGGTGAGTAGAGGTTTTCTTAGTATTTAGTTAGTAGTCAATAATGCCACTTCTGCCCCATTCGCCACCGTGAGTGTGGGAAGTAGATTGTTATTTCTATAAATCACTCTACAAGCGAATATACTTGACAAGAAACTGTACGTACCTTACAGTACATAGTCAGTGAAGAAAAGAAACACTTCGAAAAATAAAGCTACAATACGTACATCGGATTTTGAATTTTGAATTTTTAAATATATTTCAGAGACTCGATTTACGACAAAAATGAGCGGTGATGAAAAGAACGACAACGCAATGGAAGTTCAGGTCAGTAATGACATCATAAGAAATTTTAGTTTTAGAAATTCTGTTCAGACAAGCATTGCTGAAGATCATCGTAACTAGTCAACAAAATTTGAGTTAAAATGAATTGATACGAATAGTATTGATAGAAATATTTTGAATAGAGTTTCACTCTTTTCAATCTAGTGGTTTATCTTTTGAACTTCAAACATTCGCCACAGGGGCATAACCAGAAAATAATTTGCTGTGGGAATGGAGGGAGAGAAAATTCGTTTAGGGTCACGTTTTCTACTGAAATTCGAGATGTGATCTTTGCGCGGAGAGGTCACTTTTTTAGTAGCCAGAATGATCACTTCTTTTAGGAATATAGGTTCAGGGTGTCCATTTTCTTTCTAAAATGAAATTCTCCGATTTTTCCCTAACTTTCTCAGACACGTTTCAGAGCTGTCCAAAAGGAGGCTAAATGAAGTTACAGGAGTGCGAAAAGATGTGCCCAATATTAAAATTTTTGCAACTTTATTACGAAGAATAAAAACATAAAAATAAAACCAAGATATAAGAATCAAAAAAACTTAGTTAATTTGCTCCATTTCGGCGTCAACCACGTTAAAGAACAACACATAAAAGTATAATCTTGGAAGCTCTTTTATATGCATTATGCTTTTCCCAGGAATATTTCCTGAAATCCCCGACTTTTTCCGAACTTTTCCAGAACTGGGCACCCTGAGTGAATACTGTTGTTTCCGACATTTTGTCAAACTATCAGTCACTACATGGAAGAAAAAGACTGGTAACCAGATATCTATCAACTTACCCACCATCCTTAGATATTTTCAACCCTGTCGAGAGAGGGGCAGAACTGGGGAAAATACCCCGGGCCCGGACTTTGAAGGGGGCCCGATATTTTTAAAACGCTTGAGTTTCAATTATACTGTACATCAAATCAGCAATCACTCCTTACACCATGAAAGAAACCTCTTTTATTGTAGCTTATAATTTTTTCCCATCTAACAAAATAATAAATTGAATTGGAAGGAGAGGGGGGCGTGAAAATTCCACCAGGCCTTCTTTTTCTCTCTACGGGGCTGGATATTTTCACTCTTTTTTTCGTTTCCTCCTCCTCGATATAACCGATAAACAACAAAACGGACATGGGAGTTTTAGGAAGTACGAGGGGGCTCTGCCGCCAGGCCGCCTCACAGCCCAATCCGCTGGCGCCCTCGGCGTACTTCTCCATCTCATTTTATTGGAGGAGACACTCCTCAATAAACTATCGTTATTTTTAAAAAAAAATTACCATATAATTCCAATTTTTCAGTTATTTTCTTACAAAGTGAACTTCTCGCGCTGTACGACAGGGGACACTGTTGTGGGTTGCGTTTAACGTGGACCAATCTACCAACAAAAGTGGCTAAAACCCTTAAAAAATGTGGAGGAATTCGTTTGAACCAGAATTGTGACAAAAAAACGACCCGAAGACATTTTTTTTCCAAGAACATTGGAAATATGAACCGAATCACAGGTCAAAGATAAATATGGAAAAAATTATTCAAATCCTTTACCGCACTTCTTTTCTGAACAATATTTCATCTTCTGTCCTCCATGCCCCCCCCCCCAAGAATGAAGATGAATATTATGAACTAAAAAAGACATTCACTTCGACTATGAGATCGTTTTTGATCCATCAGTAGCGTTTGTTCTATTGTACAAAAAAAAATTGTATTTGTTCTCAAGTTTAAAAAAAATATGATACTAATCACAGATACACAGGGGCATACCGATAGGGGGCAGGGGGAAACTTACCCCCCTGAAGGAATTTTTCATTCAGCAGTTGGAAAAGTTTGCCATTTCAGCCAGGCAAGTTCGGGTTTTTTGTTTTGTACTCTGATACTTGGGAATTCAGTTGAGAAGTTGGAAAGGTTTTTCTTCTTTTGCATTGATACTTGGAAATTCTGAGTTCAGTCAGTTGGGACACTTTCAAAATCTTTACCCCCCCCCCCCCCCGGAGGAAAAACTCTTCGGTACGTCCCTGCAGACATAGAGATTCCATAGAAAATGATCTGGCAAACGGCAAATACCTATTCGACGGATCATCGAACAAATGATTCGAATCACAGATAATTGGACCATAAAGGATTTTGATTTGTGATTCGTAGATCATTTTATTCGAATCGTGCCCACTCTTGCTAGTAGTCATAAAAACATGGATACGCCATAATTTATCGGTATCTGATGCCTTCAGGTTGATTCGCTTTGTGCTGTCACATTGCAGGTAGTCCATCTAGGTTGTTTTACCCCATGGTTTCGATAACAATAATACTAATCTCAATGCATTTAGCACTAAAAAAATGTTTTTCTCAAAAATCGAATGTTTCCGTGTCAACACTCATGAAATTGATTTCAATAGTATATAAGTACAAAGTCCTTACTTTTTCTATGTTGTATGAGGCGGAGAGGACCAGAGACTTCTGGGGGGGGGTACTCCCAGTTCGCCCACTGAGACCAATTTTACCTTCGCGGTCTTATAAATTCGTATTAATAGTACCTACATCGAAAAACAAACTTATTTCCACCTCTTCACAATGTTCTTAAACTAAAGGGAAATATTTGTTTGTCGTTAGGTTCAAGTCAAGTGCCGGAGGAGAAGCCAGCGTAAGAAGATTTTCATATTCAAATTCTTCATTCAATCTTTTTTTTTTTTTTTTTTTTTTTTTTAAATTTATAACGTTTACAACGAACTTTCAAATACATTCAATTTTCTTCAGTTTCTCAATATCCAGTTAACGTTTTTCACAATAGGTCAAAGCTTACACAGAGCCGTTTCCCCCCTTGTGTATTGACGAAACTTCCCCCGATTTAATCGATTCAGCATGCTAAATTTCACATTGCAAAATACGGCCCAACCAGAGGGGTCAGGGGTGTATTCTCTTTCAATTTGCCGAATCACGGATTACTGCCCATTGGAAGTAAAGGAAGAAGACGCAAAAGAGAAAGAAAGAAAAAAGAAAAGAAACTATGGTACGATCTATACAACAAATATCGAAATGACAAACACGTCAGATTTAAACGGCAGATACATGCCTCGATTAATTATTTCCGGAAGACGAAGAAGAAAAGGGACGATTTTGTATACATCCACTCGAAAAATTTGTCGTACAGTAAATCAAGTAGAAAATAGAAGGGGGTACCGGAGCAGCTCGGCACTCAGCCCTACATTGATGCAGGAAGTCGCCTGGAAAATGACAACTCTATAAATCAAATTGTATTCCAGTCGTGTTATCGTATCAATGTGAATTCTAGATGAAGGTGTTCTAAAACATCTAATTGGTTCGGTCTTCGCAATCCCCCCAGTACCGAAGCGGAGACGGTATCGCGCGTAGGTGGCGCCAGGCGCCTGGCGTCTGCACCGCACCAGGTATACCCGCTGAAAAGGACAAGGGATGGAACGCAGGCTTTTGGCTCATAATTCACTACCTAAAGAGACACAGAGGACAGACTCTTATATACATCCACTCGACCCTCACCGAGAATTTCATATTATACCAAAATACAAAATGACAATAAATAAAGATAACATCTTCGGTAACAAATCATGCCTGTACTAATTATTTTTATTTACTCGTGTAATGTTTTCGTTCTAGCAAATGGCTGGCATGTTTGTTGTAATTTCAACGTGTTTTTCCGGGGCTTCGAATCGCGCAAAAGTGAAATTAATTTGTTCTTTGTGGTAAAGGAAATGTAAGGTTACTTCGGAATATCGCGATGGCCTTAAGAATTTGGCAATTAATTTACTTCTCCGCTTCCGTTAAGTTTCCGACTAAACTGCAACACCAAACGCTTTTGCTTTTCGTAAATTATATCTACATGAACGCTATACATGATTTTTTAATTAAATTTTAGCGATATGTACAACTCGGTACAACATGACACGTTTTTACGAGACAATTCAGTCGATTTATAAAACGCAAAAACGATTCTTCTTTTCACTCTCGGTCTATGGCAGTGAGTTTGCAGGCCACGTCACAAATGTCAGAACGACGCACACTGGACAGGAATGCTTAGAAACATGAGTCTAGGAAAATTTTATGAGAAAAATTACTCGAATTCTAGTAAGCCATTGTTTCACAGAGTCTTCAACGGCAAATTATAGTAATTTTTATCAGATTCTAGTACAGATCACATTAGTTCTGCAACATTTTGATAGAATTACAGGAATTGTTGCCAGAATCGAGTAAAAATGACCATAATTTGCGGTCAATGGGGAGGGGAGTAAAATCGCTGAATATTAATTTACGAGATTATAATGTGTCATAAAATTTTTCAGCGCATAATGCATACCAAGTTATTCGAGGGAGAATAATTAGAAAAATCCAAATTTGTTTTCACATTTTAGAAGTTTTCTGTAAATTCATCCCTCAGAATTCAATCATTCAATCGCAATGCTTATAATAGGATCACCTGCTTCTGTTTTAATTTTAGAAGATCGAATGCTGCATTTCAGCAAAAAATCTGAAATTTTGATATACGGCGAACCCACTACATAAATCTATGAGATGCGAGGCCGCGTTGGCGTTCAACGGGTCTTTGGTTTGGGAAGGGAAAAATCTAAAAGCAAGGAAATAGAATTTTATGTCGAGAACTATATCCATAAAATCGGAGAGTTATACCAAAACTGTAACAGATGAGAAGACACTCTAAATCTTCATCCGAATAATAACTCTTTTTTTAGGAAGAAGAGCAGGAAGAAAACTTAATTTTGTCAACTGACGACAGTTTGCGAAACTGATATGCAAAAAAAAAAATGAATCACACCTTTTTCAAAAACTCCGCTCAGCCACCTCTCTTTCTGAACGCCTGATTTTACATCATTTTGTGTATTTCATTTAAAAGAGCGAAAGGTATCCAATCTTGGTTGTTAATATTTCTTTCATACAAACGAGCATTCAGGAGAGTTTCTAGCTTGAAAGTTAAGTTTTGAATAAGACGTCTTATTTCAACAATTTTCTCAAATTGAGTTTCTCCGGCCATGACAGTTGTTTCAATAAAGTCAAGTATGTTCAAAAGAAAATTTGATTGGAGTAGATGAACAAGGTCACGTGTATATTATCTTGATACTTGGGTACGTTGTTTTGTGGAATATATTGAGAAACGTTTCATGATAAAAAGTATCATAATGTTAATAAGTTACTGATATTCAGCGACTTCCTCGACTCTAACTGCAAATTAGGATAACCCAAAGAATTTCTATTTTTCTAAAAAGTTATACCTCCAAGAGCTATGCGTAAATACAAAGATGTAAAAGCGTGTTTCCCAGGGTTTTTAGCATACTGAATACATTTTCGAGGATATTTTGTGTCCACTTCTCACACTAAAGACTCTACCAGAGGGTTAAAATCAAAAATTTATCAGTAGGTACTTCAAGTATATCTACAATTAGGTTCCTCGGGTCGATATCATTTTAAAGGTTATCTTGGTACTACTCCACCCTATTGGTTCACAGGGAGCTGGAACATCAAATTTATAAAAGTTGTCTGACACCACCATTTTTTGTAAATTCAAATTTTTCACACTCCACTCCTCCGTGAACTAATGTCGGTGAGAAATAGGACAAAAAAAAAGTGAAATCACAAGCCCCGAAAACCCTAGTTTTGGTAAATTTGAAACTAATTTGTAAATTCAAATATTTGTACCAGCTCTTCGGTAACCAATATGAAGGGGGAGGGGGTGTAGACCGAATAACTTCAAAAATGTAATCGCCGTGTCAGGAAATTTTATTCCAGATATTCCTGAGGGTCTATACGTAATTTTAGATTCTGACTCCCTAGTGAAGCCTTTAGGGTACGAGATGGGTGAAAAATATCCTCTAAAATGAGTTACACAGTTTCAGAAAACTTTAGAAACGTGTAAAAATAATTGTTCCCAGGCATATTTTGTACGCAGGTTTCAGATCTGATTTCAGATCAGAATTGCACTGAAATCATTTTTTGGCACTCAGGTAATTTTCAAGGCTTTATAACATCACGTATAGGTTTTGAACACCATCTGATGGTAAAGTGGTATCAGAGAAGTTTCAAGATAACATCGGAAATCAGAGTGAAAAATACTTCAGAAACACTTTCTTAAGGTTTTGCGAAGCAACTACCCTTCTGTGTTCACTTTTCATGTTTTGTTAAGTGCTATTGTTCATCAAAGCTGCTAGTCCTAAGTTCCAACAGGTGATCGTTCCAACATGGGATCGCGATAGGGCACATTATAAAAGATCAAAAAAGGAAATGAACCTTCTGCGTATCGCAGTTAAGTTACTGAAAAATCTTTCTCATTCGTCCATTTTTCTTCCCTAGTAATTTCATCTTTTACGCTTATAATGAGGCGAAATCTTTATTATTTACAGTTTTTACAACGAAACTTAATTTTTCTCATTTTATAAGCTAATCCCTAAAATTTTCAGCTGTATACTCCTGGTCAAGGGTCAACGTAGATGAAAGAAGGAATATCTTATACCCACCATGCGACAGGCGTGAAAAAAAAGAACACAAAGATGCACTCCATTTTTTTTTTGTTTTTCTCTTGTTTTCTTTCCACGGTATTTTTCTTCACAAACATCATTTATTTCACCACTCTGTAAGAAGAAGTGGTCGTACTACAAATCGCCCAAGAAGAGAATAATTTCATACATTTCTGAATGAATCCATGTTAAGCTTTTGAGAAACGAATAAAAACTAAGAGCAGCACCAAGAACGGCAAAAATAAAAGGTCCAACATTTTTATGGTGAACAAAAAAAACCTCGAACCTTAATTGGGTTTTCTCTAACAAAGAAGTTGGCTGATTCAGCTGGAACTTTAAATTCGCAAAAAAAAAAAAAAAAAGTCACACGATTTGGCGGAGTCCTTCAACCCAAGGAAAAAAGGTCCCATAGGTACACAAGAAACATTAATCTAGCCCTGCACGGATACACGCCATTTTTTCAGATTTCAATAGGCGAAGACTCAGAGAGACCTTTTTGTATAGAAGCCCAGTGACCTTTTGCTGCCTCGGCAAACCCGACACCGAGGCATATTAGCATACAAAATTATATTCTATGCACGATGAATACTGCTAGATTGTAGGTCTCCAGATAGCATGCACCATGTTCTGGTAGAAGAAATGGCTCAAAAATATAATTTGTTTTTAGAACTAATCCACTATTGGTGCTCTGTGACACCTAGGTCAAATTTCAACTTACTTGCATTTTTCTTACTTTCTACGCATGTTCTGATAAAATCCGATCCAGTGCACGATGGCTCGGTACAGCATTTCTCATATTCCCCGCAATCCTGTGTGTTAAGAACGAACTTAATATTTTTCACTCACGTATACAGTCCACTAACGCACCTTCTGTAGACCCTGCATCCTCGAAGACACTTCGTTAAGCCCACGAGCTCAAATTCTTTAGAAGAATCTCTGCTAGCTGAACATCCTAATTACACGCGGTAATTGAAACACGAGCGCGAAAATGGTGAACGACAAACCGTACAAGATTATTTCTCACTCTTCATATATCCAAATTCACCCATCCGCGGAAACGTAAACAAGACCCGAACATATTTCTCTAATTACTGACCCCTGTCGTCCAACCTCAGCACATGTGGGATAACTTAATATTCTCGGAAATCGACTACATGAATGCGACTGAAACGCATTTAGGGGCCGATACGGTACACGAGGAAACGTCGGCTGTACACGTATTTATGGTTGTAGGTACATACAATACAGATGAGAAAGAGAATATCTCGAATCTGAAAAAGAAAATGAGAAGAAGACAACAATTCTGCTGCTTGATTTACGATTATACCAGAAAAACAGAATGAGCATCGTGTTAACAAAATGTAATACGTTGTTCTATTGCAGATTAGATATCATGTTAGTAAGCAACTAAAGGCTGTAGTTACCAGAGACTGGTAGCTACAGAAGCAACAGCAGCTCGTGTCTATGCGAGTGAACAAGGCCGCACTCATAACAAACGTCAACGGGACACACAACGCAACAATTGAAGCTATTTATTTTGGAAACACTTCCCATACAAAGATTCAGGGTAATTGAAATTCGCTCGTTAACATTTACCTGAGTAACAAGGTGATATCAGGTCCAACTTAACACACGGGCTAGACGGGCTCGAGAAGGAAATGGACTCGGTAAGCCCGCCATTCTCCAATAAATGTGCTCTTTAAGCGTTACAATAGTAATTCAGTTATAATCTCTCTCTATTTAGAAATTGGATTTCCACCCCGTCCACTTATTTTCGAGGAAGGAACTCCAGAATTTCAGGTAATACAGAGGCAGATTTGCTACCCCAAGATCCAGTCAGATAAATGAATCGCAAGATAGCCGGCCAACCCGCAACACAGTGATACCGGCAGAAAGTCAAACAAAAAGGAAGAACAGAGACACAAAATACCGAGCTGTAGCCAAGACGCCACCTATCCCGCCAGTCAGCTAAGCAGACAAGCAGATGGACAGATAGACAGATACACAAATACCGGGCAGTAGCCGACAGACGCCTTAAATCCCCCAGTCAGCTATATGAACCAACAGATTGACAGACAGATAGACACACAATACCGGGTAGTAGTCAAAAGACGCCAGCTATTTCGCTAACCAACTGAATATAAAAGCAGACGGAACAAACAGACAGACAAACGCGAGGCTTTAAAAAAATAAAAAACATTTTTAGGGAGCGAAAGTTCGTATTTTTTTAACTGAAGGGGTCCTAAAGCAAGCAGTTTAAAAGCGACAATTTTGGGGCAATAATTGTTACTGGCGAAACTGGTAGCCTGTAGTGTTGCCAATATGATGAGCTAAAAAGAAATGAACATATCGCTCACTTTGAACTTCAACCACTACCATACACACTCACCCTTTGATTCGTGTTCACAAAACAATGTTTCCTGCACAATTACACGCATGTCACTTTGGCTCGTTTTACACATATCCAATACGTCGTTCCGACATAAAATTGATACACACAAGGAAATAAGGGCTTTCACACGATGTCAGCTGTCAACTTGATGTCAGATTGATGTGGAACGTCGGCTCTCGCCTCGACACGTATCCGACAAAATGACGGCTAGATGGCGCGGACTGACGTGTCGGATACATGTGAAACGGGCCTAATTCAACTTCTTTCTTCGGATCCCTTCG
The DNA here is from genome assembly GCA_031841125.1 of Acanthococcus lagerstroemiae. Classification (NCBI taxonomy): domain Eukaryota; kingdom Metazoa; phylum Arthropoda; class Insecta; order Hemiptera; family Eriococcidae; genus Acanthococcus; species Acanthococcus lagerstroemiae. The sequence goes on along the minus strand of CM063106.1, from coordinate 17,013,513 downwards.
ATTGAAATGTGATTATTTTGCCTCCAGGAGCAATTTAAGATTGATAAGCACAAAAATATCTCAAAATGCTCTTCGCCTATCCAATTTTATGAATCTGTCACCCAATTTTTCGCTGAAAGGTAGTCGGACATAGATTTTGTAAACTGATGGATATTTCTGAAATTATGTAAAAAGAAAAAGAAAGAAGTTCTTTCTTTGTATTTTCAATTTCATTCTGCAACGCTGACCAACCATAGAAGATTTCAAATTATAGGCCTCCTTGCTCCTCCTCCCATTGCCTTAGACCGACACCCAAATAGAGAAAGAGATAGTTAGCCATACCACCAACCAACAAGACAGATAGAGGGAGATGAAGGAAGGTAGACAGATGAACAAACAGGCGCCCTCTTTCTGTTGGAAAAATAGAGTTAAGAATCAAGCGAAAGCAAAGATCTCTCCAGTATTCTGCATCCTATGCTCAATAGGTCATACATGGCAAACGAGACATTAGGCTAAGCTAAAAATCTCTCTGACTTTGAATCATATCTTTAGCCACTGAAAACAAGGTAAGCACAAGAAGCAGATTGGTTTGTTGTCACAATGATAATGCCTGTGTAACATATAAGAATAAGTTCAATTTTTCAAATTGAGTCAATATAAAATCTTCTTCCCTCGCGGATAAATTTTTGATTTTAGGGCAATATTCAGGGCTGGATCGCAAATTTGATGGAAAATTTGAAATCCACGACCCAGATAATTTCTTCGACTATACACATCAAAAAATTATGAGGGAGCCATTTCATTGTACACATCGTATGCTTCTATCCAATTTTTGAACATGTACCCGACGCAATGTGCTCCCATTCTTTCTTTTAAATGCAATGTATACGAATGCATCAAATTTCTGGCAGAAATATGGCCCAGTGGTCGTATATTTTTCTACCAAGAATTTTTATTTGAACCAGCTGTCCAGCACCGAACCGTTAACAATCCAAAAGTGTAGGTATGCTGTACATGTGAGTGGAAGTATTCATGGGGCACTCTCATCATTTTTTTATAAAAAAAGAAATTTTGAAGGTTTCAAAGCAACTACTCAGCTAAAATTAGATTGCGCAAAATTTTCAAAAAATTTGTATGAATTTCAAATGATTATCATGTCGTTTTAAATCCTTCCGGCTACAAAGAACTCAATTCTTTTTAGGTTCGTATTCGTCTAGAATATTTTTTGTACAAAATAAAAATACCCATGTTTTTTCTATTCGCTGAAAAATCAATTTTTTTATTTTTTATTTTGATAATAATTTCTAGGTTTTTTTTTTTTCAAACTCGAATAACGTCCTCAAAAAATGTCGGATTTCAACTCCCCCCTCACTAATTTGAAGGCTATCGAGATCAGATGCTAGATGGATCTGGCAATAAAATTTTGATAGAAATCCTATAAAATTAGTATTTTGTATCGACTCTTTGAATTTGACTTAGCAATAATCTAAACACAGATTCGATTGACGACCATTGTCACTGATTTTTCGGCGCATATTTATTGACTGGATAAGTATAGTATTTTTCAACAAAACTAGGTGGCTTCGCCTTCTGGCCGCTTCGCGGCCCAACCCCCGCCGTCACTCGCTTCGCTCGTGCCGGCTGCACAATTTCGCAAGCTGTATAAGTATGACTACTATTTAAAAATAGAAATTTCAGCTAGTTCCCAGGCTCACCACGAGGGGGTAACTGCCATGAGCCCGCAAGAAGAGGATAGCCCCTCATAATGCCTGTATGATGGAGAAGATTCGGACTTGTAATGTTAATTGTTTACATAAATACCAGGATAAGGTACTCTTGTAAAAAACTACATCCTGTAGAACACCATCATTTTTAACATTTTAGTTACTTAAAATTCGAATTTTTTAATATTTTTTTGTAATCTATAATCTACGTTCTTAATAAAATATTCTAATTCCTAATAATACTGAGAAAACCGAAGTCGTTGTAGAGAGGCAAGAAAGGAAAAAGTCAGCTACAACAGTTTCAGTTTTGACACGAATCAAATGGGGTTGAGGGCGCGAGCTGCAATTTTGTTTTAGTTTAACTATACTGTTGAGTAAGCCAAGAATATGAGTCTACAATACCTCAGCAAACACTATATTTTTAATCGTATTTCTTATTGTTTCATCATTATGCTGCTTATTAATTTGGATTCGGATCCCGCTTCTACTACGACAGCGTGAGCCTCCTCGTCCACCATGACGTCCTTCCTCACCGTGGCCATCCTCCCTCTCCAGGAGCTCCCCCTTGGATAGAGTACCTCTAGTGAAACGTGAAATTACGGTACAGGGAAGGCCACCAGGAATTTATTACCACGGAGGGGAAGGAGGAGGTGGTTTTTACTGTTTAGCGTATGGAGAGCCCTCCTCCACCACAACTCCTCCTCGTCATTCACCGGGACCTTCCTACACCATGAACCCCTCTCAAGGGTAGGCTACCCCTGAAGAAATGAGCAATTAAGGGGCAGGGTAGGCAACCCGCAGTGTTTTTTTTTCTCCCGGAGGCGGTGGCAGCGGCGGATTCTACTAAACTCCCTCCTCCACCATGAACCCCCTTCCAAGGGTAGGCTAACCCTGGAGAAATGAGTAATTAAGGGGCAGGGTAGGCAACCCGTAATGGTTTTTTTTTCTCCCGGAGGTGGCGGCGGTGGATTTTACTTTTTCAGTATATAGAGAGATTATTGATTGGATCAGTATACAACTAGGCCACCGATGCGCAAAACAACTCAAGAAGATTCATTGTGAATTAAATTTGTAATTAGCTACAAGAGTAGCAAAAAATGCCGAAAATTTTCTGTTAAAAATCAGAGAATGTATCATTTTTGGTCTTTTCAAGACTCTTTAGCCAATAAATGGACGTTACAGAAACATTTTTCCAAGTTACGAATTAGTGAACATTTTTTGCCTTAAAGTGACGATTATTCACATAGAATTTCAATTTTTTTCTAAATGTTGACCCGGTTATTCACATTTGAGTGATAAATTACGATGATCTGACGACAAATGAGACTGTTTAGAACAGTGTTGAATACTATCAACCAGTTTGAAATAATAGGGAATCCAATATGGCGTTTGGCATGGTGTTTTAGACTTGAGTCGCGTCTAGACTTAGGCAAACTCTGCACTAAAGTCAAGTCCAGTTACGAAACATAATTTTTTCACGGCGCTGGTAACGTGTTCTTGGACTCGTCCTTCCCTTCCAACTTCAAAATGCCCATTATCGATGTGTATTGCGGGTTTCAAATTATGTTTCTTAACTGGACCAGACTTTAATCGCCACACTGAATACCCTTTCGTTTCAAACATAAGGATATTTAGTATTCACTATTGTTCCAAACACTTTCATTAGGCCCCACCCCCGATGGAAATCAGCACTCAAACATGAACAACAAATCAGAATGTAGAGAAAATGGAAGTTTTATGTAAAGAGTCATAAAAAATATTCGCTAATAGCGACTGCGGAGAATGTAACGCCCATTTATCGGCGACAAAATTTTCAAACAAAAATTATATGATTATTCGAAGATTTTTGACTTTAAACATTTTCCACATGTTCCACTAGGTACAAAATCATGAACTCTGGAGGATCTCGATGACAGATTCCTGAAATAGTCAAGTCCACAGCACATCCAATTACGTACTAATTAGGAAAAAGAGAAAAAGTTGAAATCAGACATTTTTTTAGGGTGCCGCTTGAGTTTGAAAAATAAAAAAGTTGCACTGGCTAGCCTGCCTGCCAGGTGGCTATTGATAGCCACTTGGAATCAGAGCACCATAAGCCACCATTTTTATCCTTACTTTTTCCGTTGATGAGTGAACGTATCGCGGGCGACAATCAAGGCTGCCCGCGATGAAGACCAAGGTTGCACGGTGAATGAAAGAACGAAAACGGCGGCCAGAATACTCGGGTTCGGGGTTCATAATGTTCTACTGGAATGCGCGCAGCCTACTCCAAACACGTGAGCTAGACGATGCGGTGAAAAACTTGACTAAGAACCAGTACTTTTGTACTCAGCAAAGCCACATGGTCAGGACCAGGATTTTTAAAGACTGACAGTAGTCACATTTTCTTCTACTGTGGTGAAGGTAGGAAGAACAGAAACGGAGTCACTGCATGTTGACATAGGAAATCACCAAACGTGTCAGTGGTTTCGTGCCATTCACTAGCCCAATAATTTCAATAGTACTAGAAGCAACCTATTGTAAAATGAACATCATGCAAGTGCAAGTATACGCGCCAACGAGCGATAAGTCTGGCGCAGAAATCAGAAAACTTTACAGCGGCCTGGACTAGGTACCGAGCACGACGAGGAAATGAAACAACGGTAGTCGAGGGAAATTTCAATGCTAAAATAGGGCATTATCGTGAATGACCTAATAAGAAAATATGGCCTTAGAGAGAGATAGAGATGATCGACTGCTATATTTGGCGCAATTCGGCCGTTGCCGACTCAATTTGGCATGGAAAAAGAACACCTGATAATAGCCAAAAGCTTCTGCAAATATCATCCCTGTACTTAACATATGGAAGTCGCTTGCTGAATGTAAAGATAATGTCGAGCACGAAGAAGAAGCTTTGGGAGCAGTTTTCCCACTGGTATCGCGCTACGTTTGTTTTAAAATCAACGATCAAAGCAAAGGATCTTTATTTTTCAGATTTTGCCACAGGGTAACTGAAATTTCGATCTTGCCAGCTCGAGAAACTAATCTTCCTTCGATAGCAGACGAGTATCAATGCGTTACGAGGCTTCAAAGGAAAGGTTCTTTGTTTTTCAGGGAGTTTCGATCTTGCCAACTCGAGGAACTATTATTCCTTCAACAGTAGAGGAGCATCGATGCGTTGTTGGGCTGCAAAGGAAAGGTTTTTGTTTTCCAGATTTTCCAACAATACAACTGGAGTTTCGATCTTGCCGACTCGAGGAATTTCCTTCGAAGAAAGACGAACATCATCGCGTTGTCGGGCTCCAAAGCAAAGGTTCTTTATACTTCAGATTGTTCAACAAGGCAACTGAAGTTTCGATCTTGCCAACTCGAGGAATTTCCTTCGAAGGCTGAGGAGCATCGATGCATTGCTGGGCTTCAAAGCAAAGATTCTTTGTTTTTCAACCAGGCAACTGGAGTTTCGATCTTGCCAACTCAAGGAGCAATTCTTCATTCGAAGACAGAGGAGCATCGAAACGGTACTGGACTTGAGTAATGAGCAGCTTGATACCACTTAGCGCGGTGTAACATTTAATTGTAACACTCCGAAACTCTAATAATGGTCATTTTCTTCATTTAGGCCAGCTGAGCTCGTTAAAAGGACAGAATTTCATTGCAGCTTTTACCATCTATATGAAACTATTAAATATCTGCGCTGCTTCACTACGCTGAATATCTCACCCATTACATGCTAGAATTTTACAACCAACGGTTCTGGAATATAAATAGAACGACAAAAAGTATGGCATGTAAAATGCAACAAAAAAATCCGGTAATTCGCCATTTTTTCCACAATGACCGCGACGTCGCGGTCTAGCTTCCTTGTAATTCGCGTACAGCTCTTCTTCTGTGTAGTTACGCGGATTTTTTATCGCCGTCCTGTGATACATAAATCGTTCTGTGTCGGCCGTAAAAAATTTTTATTTATACGTATATAAATTATTCCGGCGAGCGCGTATGTACGTATATATGTAAAAAAATAAATATCATTTAAAACGTTCTCCTGATTTATAATTAAGACGAGTGTGTCTCGGTAAAGTAAACATTTAAAAATTATTACGGGGCTACTTTGACACTAATGAGAGGTAAATTATGAAACGTTTCGTCAAATCCTCCCCCTTTAGGTTGAAGCCGTCTGAATATGAGTCGAGGAAGAGAGAAATGTACTAAAATACACGTGTGAAAAGGAGGAATGTGTTACAGATGCCTTACGTTGTCGAATTGTATACCAAGTCGTTATAACCCCGGAGAGGTGGGAGGACGGTTCGTATGGCGCCAAAAGCTATTCATAATTTCTGGGCCAAATTAATTTTTTTTTTCGTAATTTATATTATATTTTATTAGTTTTTCTTCGGAATGATGGCTGACATTCTCGTTATTAACTTAGCGTGAAAGCGCGCGTATTTGACTACATTAATATATCGTTTCAATAAGTGGTATGTTTTTTCATTTCTTCTTTTTCTTTTCACAAGCCCTTTGGAATTGTACCGCGTATTATTAATCGAAAGTAATTAATATTCTGTACCGCGTGCGAGAAAAGGAAATGAGTACGAAATTTATAGAATTTAATTTCGAGTAACTCGATGAGCCAACCTCGTTATTTATATGCTTCCCAGAAGTGTTTAAAAATATGTCTTCGGACATTCCGGTAATTATTATAATGTTTGTAAGCCACCCTGTCTGCTATGTTCCACTGAAACGGATACCCGAACGATCCTTATCAATTTAAAAACATTTCCATCGGATGGCAGATAATAAGGAACTAGTGAACGATGCGAAGTGTCCTCCTCCTATTTGATTTCAGGGGGCACAGTACAAACACATTTGTGTATTCAGTTTTTTATTTATTGTGAGATCCCTCCCAAGTAGGGCTATTACACTGCAGTCTTTAAAGAGCTACTGTTGGCACATGTGGGATCAAAACTGAGGTATGGGTGACGCGTGAATTCAGAAGCGTACCCAGCCTAGTGTTCAACGGGGTGGTCTTGATTAAAGGGTGAGAGGTAATAGAGATGGTGCTAAAATTAGAAAAACATTATTTACCAAAGTTCCAAATCGGGGTCCAGACACCATCTCCCCCCCCCCCACGAGTACGCCACTGCGTGACTTTTTTCCAGAAAGGGGAGCACTTTTAAGGAGAAAATATACGGCGCTTTTGGTAAAGTAATGCATTTTTTGAAACCTGGAGGGGCAAATACTTCAGTCTGCCCACTGCCCTTATGTGCCCATCACTTGGAAAGGTATAATTGACTCATATATGCAATTACTAACGAAGGTATATAAGGAACTTCCAAAATTTGAATCAACCGATCCTGATGAGCTGATGACTATTTCTTCCATTCGGGTTGGCGTCCTAGATTTTATATACACGCTTTTTTACCAGTTTTGTTTATTTTATCTCAGGCGGCACATATGACCTTCAGCAATGTGGCTTCCAATCCCACCATATCTAGGTGGAAGAGGAAAGAGAAAATACAAAACCGAACTGGGAGTAATACACTTAATCTTCCTGTAAAAGGTTTTACTGAAATAAAGGTGTGAAATTGCTTGACTTTGTTTAGTCAGATATTTGAGTACCGCTTAACCATCACTGCAGTGCAGGATTACCCATAAGTCCACTTAGGCCGTGGCCTAGAGCGGTAAATTTCCTAGAGCGGAAAATTATAATTTTAATGTTTTTAGTTACTCAATAAATGAAATTAAATTCTGTGTAAACAACTGCTTCCTAAAAAATGTTTTAGCCTAGGGGGACTAAGCACCTTAATCCAGCACTGCATCACTGCAGATATTTCAAGACCATACGGGAACAAGGAAAGAGGAATTGGACCTCCAAAAATTCTGCAATTTTCAATCCGAATAGAATTTTTTCAGTCAGTGGTTGATCTGAGTGAAAACACTTGGAGATTAGCAGGACTGCTCGACGTATATGGAAAATACTCGACCGGTAAACAACCTAAATAGCATGACCACAGATAAAATTGCCTTACTTTTAACGCACAGATATTTAGATTTTTTTTCAAATTCTAGTGATTAGGTACCTTTTCCTCTAAACCCCGAAAGCTCCTTTCCAGAGGCATAGTTAAAAAAAGATTTGGGACGAGCAGACAAGCTGTTACACTAACAAGCGAGCAGTAAAAATATTTTTGGTTTTCGCAATTCAAGTTCGAACACGTAGGTACTCAAATTTGTCTTTTTTCTTATTTTTAAGTCTGTGACTTATGATATCGTGTCTGTTTTAAGAAAACAAACATTCCGGAAAGGGCTGCAGTCCACGCGACCCACCGGCTACACCACTGATTCCTCCCATTCGCCAAAACCTAAATCTAAGGTGGACAGAGAGCCAACTAAAATTTTCACGTCTTCAAAATCCTTCCAAATTTGAAACTTATAGCTCTGAAAGTAATATACATAGGAAGGTGACCTTTATGCCATTTAATTTGCTATTGCGTCTGCTTATCAAATGTTCCGACAGATCATCTTTATCTTATCAGTGACTGTAATTTGAAATCAAGTTACACTCACTCAGAGACGTACCGATAGGGGGAGGGGGCTGCTCCCCACGTAGAAAATTTTCACTCAGCAGTTGAGAAAATTTACCATTTTAATCAGGGACAAAAATAAGGGGAGGGGGGACACAGAAGCCTCTACCGAAGTTGGGAATGGATCAAAAGTTGGAAAAATCCAACAAGTTAAAAGGTTTCTTTCTTCTTTTTTTTTTTTTTAACCAATATAAGAAATTTTGATACTTGGGGGAATTTTGAGTTGAGTCAGTTGGGACTTTCACAGCCCAGGAAAAACTCTTCGGTACGTCCCTGGACTCACGTTTAAAAATCTGAAAAACTACACACGACAGATCAGCACTGACATGGAAATCTCTGAAAGTTTCCCCTTAACGAGTTTTGATTTTCTTTTTTGCTTGATTTTTAGAATTTCTAATTATTTTACAGTTCGTGCGTTTTTCGGTGATTAGTACTTCCGCCGCCCTTTCCCTCAATGCAGCACAAGATAATTCGAAATAGTATCAAAAAATTCTGATCTTAATCGAATAATGCTAAGCAGAAAAGTTCTCCGAGGGGATGGGAAGGAGAATAGCTAAAGAGCTAACAGGTAAAATAGTAGTGGATCTACAATATTTTGCCAAAATATCGACTTCTGATAAGCAAAAGAACCTGAGAAAAAAACAAATGTATAGTCAAAATTTAGCCCAATTTTTTTCTTGACAAGCACAAGAAGAAGTCGTGCGCTTAAAATGTTAGTTGATTACCTCTAAAATTCTAATTATCCTCCTGTTCTTAGCGAGGGGGGCGTATTTCCATACCCCCAATTTATTTAACATCACTGATAACTAAATCGTACTTGAAAGGGTCAAAATATTAGATTTTTTAGGCGAAATTGACGTAAAAATTCACCAATTTTCACGGAAATGAGTGAGTTGTTGTCGACGATCAGTACATCACATATGCAAAATTTTGCCGATCTATTTTCATCAGTGTTGGTACAGCAGCAATTAAAAAGTTATAAACTTTCAACTTAGGAAAATTGAAGGGAAAAATTTTCATACGACAATAACGCAACCAAATGCCGTAAAAATTGGTAAATTTTTAGATTTTTTTCAGAGCCTAATTGGACTAAAAACAACTTAGTATTTCACCTTTATGATTACGGTTTAGTATTACCCGATTAGGCTCAACATGTTCTACAGATTTTTTTTGTTGAATAATTTCCAATTATTTTGGGGAGTAGGAGTGATAATCACCCAAAAAATGTCCAGATTGAAAAAAAATTGAAAATTACGAACATTAATTCAAAAAGAAAATCAAAAAATGCGAACAGGAAACTTTCACAGTTATTCCTGTTAATAATGATCGATTCTAAATAGTTTTTCAGATTTTTAAAAGTAGGCTCCCTCTTTATCGCACATTTAGTAGAGATGAATGGAACAAAAAGTATTTAAGATTTTGACGGAAGCGTAACGAAACACGGAAGTCTGAAAAATTTGAAAATATAATCGAGAAAAATGCAGCGATTCGACCAGGAGTCTGTACCATAAATCTGTCGGTCTGTCTGTCTGTCTACTCCACTCTTCTCTTTTCCTTTCAATTTACATTCTGAGATTACAGCCCCTGGCTAAGCGGATTTGATCTAAGTACAGGCTTACCCACCTCGAAGCGAGAAAAATCCTGAGAGCGCAAATAAACCATAGAAAATCATCCCTAAACATCCTCGGGAAATGAATAGAAAATCCTTTAAAAAAAGCTCACACACCGGACTCTTCAAACATTCTTTTTTACGATTTCTTTCCAAATTTTTTTTTTTAATTTCTCACTCAAGCTGTAAGATCCACTATACTGGATAAAAAAACATTCATGGTTCCTGATTGATCTGTCAGTTCTACTTCTTTCATTTTTTGCTTACATTATTTACGCCCCATCAACATGTAAAATCCTATAAGGAATTTTATTTTTTGAGCACATTTGCGGAAAACCTCAAAAATTCTGAAAAATTTCTTAACATTACAGAAATCCCTAGAAAAATCTTACAAATTTATCATAGAGCCCGAAGATCCTTAAATCTTAGAATAAATCCTTATGGTTGGCAGGCTTATCTAGCAGGGCCGTATTTATTGAGTAGAGGGAAGGAGGGGTGCCGACTCCATGTGGTAATAATACAGTGTTTTACCTGAATGAATTCAATTTCAAAAACTTTCAACCTCTCGTAGTGTTTTCCAGTCCTTGTTCAACGTTAACCCTTCCTCTCCATTCCGACAATTAAGCTACAGCCTTGGATTTAAGATTCAGGATTCGAGCTCCAAGACTGTACGGCGGGCCAAGAATAAAAGGGAAGTTGCTTTTACAAAATTTCTAAAGGAAACCTAGACAGGAGTTCCGAGGGTCGGCAAATCGCTGATTAAAAATATCTCATCAGAATCTTGATCCCTCTTCAATTAAGGCCCTGGGCATCAAAATTTCACCTGTAATTGACATGGCTTCAGAAAGCAAACGATCGGGTCTTTTAGGTCGCTGATTTCGATTTTGCATTTGCCTGTATCCAAGATCGCAAAACCTGAATTTCACAGAGCATAATGACAATTTTTTACTTTAAAATTCAAAGTTATGCATCATCGTACACATCTCTAGAAAACTGGTTCCAGCGTAATACAAGCTCGGCGAAGAAAATTTTTCCTCTTCCTCATCCCTTTGCTTTGGCAAATACACCTTCAGATAGAAAAATAACTTGGTTAAAAAAAAAACGAAAGAAAAAAATACAACCAAAAAGATTCTTTTTTGATATTCTTACGTCAATGCAATTTTCCCCGTGAAATTATTTTTCAACGCCCTTCCTCTGCAGGGCAAAGGAATAAGAAATTCTTATTTCTTACGGATTTGTGAAGACAGAGAAAATCTATTCAAGTATATGCATGAAATAATACGGTCTCATATTTGAAATTTCAAACTGGATGGATTCCCACCCCTAATCAACTCACTGTACAACGGAGATGGTTCCCGAAAAAGTTAGACATGAATTTTCATGCAGGAACATACATTCGTGGCCTGCGAAGTCGTAAGACTGTTGAAAGCAATAAAACTGGGTTTGATACTCTATGGCAGTGTTTCTCAACCTTTCTTTGCATCGCAGCACACTCCTTGTAGCTTTTCCCGCAGCACACCATTTCCAAAATAACACGAATCAGGCAAATTCCTTCAGCTTATACTTCAAAAAGTTCAGAAAATGAGTGCATTGAATATAAAAAATGAGGGGGAAAAATTGAATGTTTGTGAGGACCGAAAAACCATGTTCACAACACCATGATGTTGAGAACTGCAATAATATGTCAACTACTGGTTTGGAAAGGCGGGGATATTCATTATGAAGACTGTCCCAAAAACTGCGCACAGAAACCTCACTGAATTTGAGGCGTAGCGTGCGATCATTTTGGAGTTCCATGAATTCATTGTGAAGGTCAAAATCTTCAATTTACATCAGTGAAGAGAACGGTTATCGAATCCAGTCATACTTCTAAATTTGCAGGTTTGGAAAGTAGTTTAATAAAGCCGAGTTTAAATTTTACAAATGTTCCACGATAAGTGCAATAGTTGCAGGCTGGGGACTGTATATCACATTTTAATAAATTTTAACATTTTCATGTCTTTATTTTAACCCACGAACCGGAAAAACGTTACTTTCACGCACCATGTTAATACTCGTAATAATAATAAAACTACTGACTGATTGGCTGACTCAGCACTTCATTCGCCTGCGCGTACCACACTCCTTGTATTAGCCTGTATTCCCATGTGAACATCACGTTCCTTGTACCAGCCTGCGAGCACTACGCTCTGCTAATGCATCATCTTGCAGACGAGTCTGCAACCTCGAGAGAGCATTTTCATGTCATCCGCTACGTTCTGCAGAGCACGTCGCGCTCCATATTTTTGGTGCGCTTATTTTTTGGACGCTACGTTCGCTGGACGACGACTTCTCACGCATATTTTTACTTTGGCACACAACGGGAAAAAGCGTTACTTTGGAGCTTTACAAAAAGAGCATTACGAAAATATAATAACTGACTGACTGACTAGATTGACTGGCTGGCTAGACTGACTGACGTGAAGACATTCTCATATCGGCAAAGTCCGCGAAGCAAAGATATGAAAATGCTCTCCCGTGGATGCAGACTCGTCTGCAAAATGATGCACTAGCAGAATGTAAGTGCTCGTTCATCCGGTTCCTTCAAGCTCCAAATTCGGAAAAAGTTTAATTTATCAATTTCCTTAATTCTATTAACTCGATTTGTTTGGACCGGTTTTGAGCCCTCGTTCAGCTCCCTTCCCATGGCAGCCATCAATGCAAAGAGCCTCAAACCAAATTTAGAGCCAACGAGTATTTTGTTTTCATTGCAAACCTCGCGGCGCAGCACACCGGTTGAGAAACACTGATCTACGGTTCTTCAACAAGGGCGATGGACCGAGGAGAGCCAAAGACCGACATAAGCAAGTGCCAACGATTCTCAAGAGCCTAAAAAATTAAGCTCCTCTGATGAATATTGATTTGTGTACTATTGCTTCTGAAATCCTCAATGCGAATCCCACGCACACGGGGATCGATCCGCCTTTCTGGCATTCGAAACAGAAGCCAATTACTCGATTTGCAGCCAGACCCTTAGGACAATAAACAAACACCTACAAACAAGGGTACTATTATACCGATCCAGACGACTAAGGGCGTGTCCGTTTGTCAAACCCTCGATAATATACGTGTTTGTTTTGAGAAGACAAATAACTCGCAACCAGTCCGAAACGAAAGCCGTGATCCTGATCCCGGAGAACCCGAGCACACCGCAGAAGATGTGCACCACATATACACTCTGTTGTATACTCCCCGAGTAATTAGCGCTGCGAAGTGTCAAAATTGACGGTTATTCTTCGTCACCCTCGGCAGTCTACTGTAACTTAAGCATTACGTTTATTTGTTATCACTAATAAAAATGTCGGGCTCGGATTCCTTATTTGCGAAAGCAGGGCCCAACATTTATAACTAAAAACACATGTACATTCTTCCTTCCTCGTCTCGACAAAACGAAAAATGACTTTTTCACATTTAAAGGGAGGATGGCAGGACACCTACATAACAACAGGTTCCACGCGGCATCACCACGTGACCAAGTTCCGAATGAGCTTTTGAGCCGATTTCAATACGATTATTTGCATATGAAGTGTGCAGACGTTTCCACTAGATCAGTGCACATGATAGAAGTTTCTAGACGTTTTTCTTCGCGAATACTGCGTACGAATGATATATACCACTGATTCATTGATTCAATGACCGAGGGACGGAATGACGAGTTCCCAAACATCATGGGAACGGCGCGGCATCGCGCACCGCTCCAAAAGGAACAATGTCCTCTCACATAATGGAACTTGTATCAAAAAAAAAAAAAAAAAAAAAAAAAAAAAACCCACAAAAAAACACAAAAAAAACACAATGTAAGCCGCGATGAATGATGTTATAAATAACGTTCTCTGTTATTTTTCGCTCTTTTTCAGCGCACATAATGCGGACAGTTGAACTTAAACCCAGACATTATTATACCAAAAAAACTAATAAAGAATCGTGCAGGGTAGGCGGCAAATACATAGTAATAAACACGGGCGACAAATGAAGACAACCGGCAATGAGATACACGCTCAAACATGGAACTAAACAACGCAAAATCAACGCGAACGCCACAAACCGACATACAGGGTGTAAAAAGATAATTCCTATTTTTTTCTTTTCTGAACATGAAGTCGAATCGACCACGTGAACAAGAATCTTAGGAGCGTCTAATTTCTTTTCTGGGTGAAAAAATCTTCTCTCTTCCAAAAGGGGACTCGAACGTGCAACCAGATTTGAAATTCCGGATGAAAAAATATCGAAGAAAGTATCCCTGGATCGTCAACTTCGGGGAATCTTCGCATTGGACGGATTTGTAACCCTCGGGGTCAAATTATCTCTCTGACATAAGTGCTCTCACCACGATGCTTAGGAAGGCATGATGTGTCAGAAATGAGTAACTTGGGCCCGGCCCGTAGTTAACAGGAATAAGATCCTGGGGAGTCATTTACCCTACTCACCAAATGTCAACCCCTACCACAAGTGAAGGCTAAAAAAAACTCACGCGGATGTGTTCGCGATAGAAAAGCTGCTTTTTAAAATGCTTTCTACTTCGTCTGTCGGCTCTTATGTCCTGCTCTTCGTAACATCGAAGAGAATAATGATGCGTCTACTGTACAGATCTGTAGATCAACACATTACCGACGGACTAGAAATGCAAAAATCAGCTTCTGAAATACAGCTAAATCGTGTTAAAGAAGCTAATTTTTTGCACTTCTAGTTCGTCGGTAATGTGTTTGTGTTTACATGCACAGTAGATGCATCATGATTCCCTTGCAGTTATGAAAAAAAGGACATAAGAGTTGATATACGAGGTAGAAAGCATTTAAAAAAATCAGCTTTCCCCTCATGAGCACGTCTGCTTATTTATTTATTTATTTATTTTTTTTTTAAGGCCAAGTCACATTTCATCAATCTTCCAGGAAACGGAAAAACCTCATTTCATGTTTTACCTAATTGCAAGAACGCTGAAATATTTTGGAAAAAGATAGACTTAGCTTTTCTCTCTGGCATGGCTGAAATCCTACTTGCCATTAAACCTGTCGAAATATTCAAGGAGTTTTGTTTCCTTTTTAATAACTTTATAAGGTTACCAGCCTTTGTCAGCTTCCCACAAAAATTATCTGCGGATCCTCGGAACAACCGCATCTCACATTGCGCTACACCCGCTGACGAATTCATGACTCACCGGGGTCCCACTCGCTGATAACTTCATGAATAGATTACTTCACGCCCGCGTACGAGTTTGTAACTCGTCGGAGTCCCAGTGGCCGATGGCTAGCTTTCATGCCTCGCTGGACGCCGCCGGTGAATTCGAAGCTTGTCGGAAAAAGGAAGACCGGAAAATATCGCTTTCTATTGCAGAGATTCTGCTGCGAATCAATAGCGATTCATTCATAGCTAAACTCTATCAATTCACGTAACAACTGTTTACATAACTTCATTCCTCCTCGAGTGAACTTACTCTAGTACGTGATGCTTTAATTGATTTAGAATGAACAGTACTACAAATTTACGGTTGAAAATGTTTTCATTACAACTCGTTTTTAGCTTAGTGCAGGCCCATGAGTTTTCGGATCCCTGATTTCGAAAATTCTATCAGATTTTTGGTCCAACCACAATATAGACCTCTAAATTCAAATTGGATCCCGTCAGATGGGCAAAATTGGTCCAACTTGGAAAATCGAACTTAAGTTCAGAATATAGGTTTTCGAGTCACCAGTTTGAAAATTCGATCACATTGTTGATCCAATGACGATTTGGTCTTCGAATTTGACCACCATTTGAACTCAGAAATCCAAATTCGACTCCTCTACATGGAAAAACGTGATCCAACTTGAAAAATTAAACCGAGTGTTGGAATGGGTATTGAGGTCTCTGAATTCGAAAATTCAGGGGGTCGCTAAACTGAAAAATTTTATCAGATTTTTAATTTGATCATAATTCAAGTTCCGAACGTAATTTTCGTCTCTTCCGAAATGCCAGTCTGCAAGATGCAGCGTGAAAATAGGAAAAACCTTCTTCCTTTTCCAAAATGAGAATCTGAATATCCTTCTTACGAGAAAAGGGAATAAAATCATCCTTCCCCAATTGAACCAATGTGAATACTTAAAGAGGACTTCAAAATAGGGGTCTTCTGTGTTCCCTAGTTAGGCAGTTCAATTAGATTTTCGATTTAATAATGAATGAAGTCCTGGATTGGGTTTTTTCTCCTTTGAAAAGGCCAACTGAACTTCGGTGAAAAAATTGAACGAAGTATCAAGAGAGCAGTACTTTATGAGTCGCTCGATAAAATTCTTTGATTCTATCTCAATTTGGCGCTCAAAATTCAAACCTCAAACTTAAAATGAGAAAATGACTTGACTTGGGACAGTTCAGCTATCCACATCAGATTGGAGTGTGTCACGAAATTCAGTTCTTTTTACATTATAAAGTTGAGTCAAATAAAAACGAGACGGACGGGCATTTTCAAGTACTAAGATCAAGTTTTGGGGTGAATTAACTGCTTTTCCATGAAAAGTGGGCTGGACTGTCCCGCCAACTTTGGAAGTTTAAATGGTATTCGGTCATCTAAAATCCAAATTTCCATATTTGACTTCAGATCAGGTTTTAATAAGAAATTCGTGCATTTTCATTTCGAGGTGGGCGAATTTCTTCTCATAAAAAAATTTAGTTTTTTACTTATACCGAAAGACGCAGGTTTCTTCCATTCACAGAGAAAAAAATAAGTATATTTCATTCTTTAATTAAAAAAAAACAAAAAAAAACGACCAATACAAACATTATTTTCTTTTTCTTTGTTGAAGAAAGGAGAGGAATTATTTTCCACATTTCCTCCAAAAAGAACGGATTCTCTTTCTGGAAGAGAGAAATGAAGTCCTCCATTGAAAAATAAAGATTTTTTTTCTAGTTCTGATTCTGGAAACGGGAAAGTTTCTTCTCTTGTTGTTGAGTAGTACACCCAACTAATTGGCAGTTTGGAAGAGAGGAAGCTTACATTCGAGGTTCAAATGGTGATTTGATTGAAAATCTTATAAAATCCTCGAACTCAGAAACCCTACTGAATTTTCGAACAGACTCGAAAACCATTCCAACAATTAGTTCAATTATCTTAAACTGGATCAATTTTGTTAATCTACAGAACTCGATTTTTAATTATTTTTTAGCTCAGATCTACGCTTGATCAAATAATCTGATTCAGTTTTCCAGATGAATAAGTTCTGATACTTCTTCAGTTGTTCTTAAGGAGAGGGTCAGTTGAATCGGTCTTTTCAGAGGACAGAAAGGTCAAATTGGGGACCAAATTCGAAGTTGAATGAAAAATCTGATGAATTTTCAAACTCAGTGACCCAAGAACCCCTAATTCCAGCATCTTATTTAATTTTTTCTCCAATGTCATTTTCCCATTTTGTGTCCGAAATTTGAAGTGTTTGGCCTAAATCGAGGCGGGATAACAATCCCATACGATAATCGAAATTAGTGACTCAAGAAACCAATCTTCTCATACTTCGAGTCAGTTTTTCAAGCCACATAAATTTTGCTCAATTTTGGACCAAAATCGGGACAGGATAGAAAATCTGATGCGAAATCGAAATCAGCGACTTAAGAAACTCCCATTTTGACACTTTGTTCGTTTAAGATTTCAAAGTTAAAGAACGTTCGAGCCTCTTTTCTGGGAGAGAGAGAATATTTTCAGCAAAAAGAAACTAAATCCTCTCATTTGGAGATTCTCGCTAACTCAAGTCAATCCAACTTCGGATCCAGAAAAAAAGGGATTATTTTTATACACCCTGTATGCAAAACAAACATGGATTTCTACATTGTAATTTTGTAATTAACTCGCTGCGTATAACATGTCGCATCCGTGGAAAATTAAACCAAAATTTACAATTTTTTAACACATACACGCGTTCACGAAAACCGTGTTCGCGCTGCATTTAACACGAATAGTGCATACGTCATCGCTTAGTCGAATCAAAAATAAAAAATACGACAAAAAGTTCACCCATGTTATCGCCGCGTTCCAAACCCCCGCCCCCACTCTAGAGCGGTCAAACCTAAAGAATATTTTTAGTTCTGCGATACGGTGCGAAGTTTTGAAAAATATACGAACGACACACGACGGACGAGGAAAAACGGCAATCAAATGGCGCACGACATACGGGAAGTACCGAAATAGAAAGTTATTACGATTAAATTTCTTGTAAAACAAGGGAAAAAAAACCTCGTGATATGTAAATCTGTGAACCGACAAACGGCCAAATTAATTGCGACACGAAGAAAGTATGACAATATTAAAGTTTTGAACCCGTCACGGGCGAAAATTATACACAGAATCGTTAGGGGCGGCTGCAAAAGCACAAAAATGCAGTCATGGGTATCATAGGAGTATCCTTCGGTTTTTTAGAGGAGAAGGGGCATCGAAAAATATCGACAGTTCTCGCCAGCTAAGATATCGATGACAATTGGTATACAATTTTCCGTCATCGTAACCCTTCTTTTCACGCATGGTGAAGCTTCAGTAGTTCAGCTTTTAGCTAAGCTCAGAAAAATATCCGTATCGAGATCTTATGTCACGAAGCATTTCATTCAAGAAAATAAGAATATGTGAGACTAAAGTAGTCTCAAGGCATCTTAAAAGGGAGGAAATGACGGGATGAGTCCTGGAAATTTTCATTTTTCTTATGATACAGAATCAAACATATATGCTATATATTGAAATGAGGCCCCTATGGTACCTTAGAGGTACAGAGCTACGGTTAAAATGAAAAATGAGTTTAAAAATAGTAATTCTAAAACTTCCTTTCCAGACTACAGAATCAAACATATGAGGGTATAACTCCCAGCGGTGTCTTTTTATTAAAGGTCTTCAGAAATGAAGTCTCCCATCTCAAATACCTAAAAGCACAGACGTATAACACTTGATAAGTGGATGGGGCTGATGAATGTCTACGCAAATAGCTCACTCCTTCTTGTGGCTTCTCTTAAGTAGGGGTTGCAATGACAACACTTTGAGAAATGAAGTCTGCAGCTGAGTATGGTAGATGTGGCCTGTCAATCATTAATGCAAATCAATTATTTTATGATAGCTGTTAGGCAAGAAAACTGTAATGCCTACGAAAATTAACCGAGTATTCAGGGACTCCTCTGAATGCAAACCGATTCCAAATGAAACTTAACAAGTCACAGAAGTGTTTTAATGAGTGTAAAGTCATCATAAGTTCCAAATGAGTCTTAAAATATCGAAAGAGAGAGTCGCAATAATTTTAATGTATCCAGAGGAAGTCAGACTGCATACACGAAACCTTCTTGATTCTTAATGAGGTTCAATCGATGTTCACTATGTCAAAATAATATATCAACAGGTTTTGACAGAATCAACAGTTTGGATGAATCGGAATAAATCTTGAAACAGTGGTTACCAGGGGTGTCCGTGATCCCCTTGGTCCAATGAAGAAGCCCCCTCGAACGCTGTTGGTTGGCCCCCTTAAATTGAAATAGCAGTACATTTTTTCTTTGCCTGACACAATGTGGTATTGCATTATATTACTTAAACGACGTTCAGTGACGAAACAACCCCTTCATGTACTACATATGCTATTTGTTGTACTTCAGTGCACGAATCAGCAAAGAAAAAGAAAAAATTATTAACCACCAAAACTGAAACATCGAAGTTGGAGTTTTTCTATTTCTTATCATTTATAATTATTATGACACTTGTGGTTTGTCTATTTCACGAGATCACGGAAAATTAGCGGATCTGATGAACCAGATTCAAGGTGACGAAAGTGACGATGAAGAAGACAAAAATGATCACAGACCATTAGCAGACAGAATGCGCTCTTTCATTTTAAAGGGTTATATCGAGCCACTACGTTTACTGATGCAACTATCGCAATACGCTCAACTTTTTGTGCTGTACAAAATATTGGTCACATTAGCTGTGACAAGTTGCTCTGCAGAAAGGGCTTTCAGTAAGCTAAAAATAGTAAAAAATCCAATTAGAAGCAGCATGATGGATGGCTGGACATCGGCTATGATAATCCTAGCTTCAGAAAGTAATATTTTGGAGAATGTGTTAAATGAAGAGATAATTCACAAGTTTGCTGAAACGAGCATTCATCTATGTTACTTAAGAAATGATATTGTACCTCATATATTATTTTGTTCAAGTATGTTTCGTAAAAATGGTCATTACATATCTACATCCCCCTTCCCCTAAAACGAATACGAAGAATCTTCTTCGCCGAAATGGCCTCACGACACCTCTGTGGTTCGAAATGAGTCTTAACAAATTTTAACACAGTTTGAAAGAGTCCTCAAGAAATTTTGATTAAAATGAGTCTGGAAAGTCTGAATGGGTGTTAACAAATCTTGATACGGATTCATCGTGAAACATCCTCTCCCTTTGCGATTCACCTTCGCCAATCCAATAGGCATACTCAAAAACCTGGCAAAAACTATCCCAGTCGCTTTTGCAACCAACGAAATTACTGACATTTGAGAACTATCCATAAAGAAATATACTGTAGAACCTTAAGCAAGAATGCTCCTAACGAAATACGAAAAGGTAACTGCCCCCCTCCCCCTGTAAATACTGCAAGATATTTTATACAGCTGGAGTTATAACCAGGGGAGAGCATAAGGGCGGCTCACCGCCAATCATTTTCCGGAGTTAGCAAACTGATAATGTTAGGTGCCAGTAAGCAAATTCATAATGCATTTTAAGAGCTTCTGAACTTTTTTTTTTTTTTTTAAACTTTTTCCACTTCATCAGCTAACATGTTTGATTCTTGTCTTTTCAATAATTTGAACTGTATTTCACCACCGCCAGATTTATAGCTGAGCCAAACAATATTTGTACATCAAGAAGCATTAACACGTACAAAAACCACCAATTTAAGCAAACGACTTTCGCTAACCAAAACGTCAGTCAAGTCTAGGTATAAGTTGTCCAGTTCCGAAGAATACAAAAAGTGCCTGTGTTTTATTGTTCGACCAAGGTATCCTAGAACAATCTCGCGCAGGTTTCGGCAATGGTGGGGTTAGTTCTACATGATTAGAATAAGACGTACACGCATCTCGCATTACATAGTGTTGCGGCTCACTTGATCCCTTCTTCTTCTTCCCAAAGCTCGTGGACCTAGTATCCTACAACGTCATGATGATGATGTATGCCTTCGGGTCACTGGTGATGCTGATGAAGGTGATGGCAGTGATTTGTGGGGGGGGGGGGAGAGCTAATGTCCGTAAAGCACTATAAGTCCGAGTATATTGAGTCACTATTTTTATCCTTAATTTTTCCGTTGATGAGCGAACACGCTGCGGGCGACTATTGAGTCTTCCCGGTCGAGGTTGCACGGTGAATGAAAAGACGAAAATAGCGGCTCAGTATACTCGGCTCTATTGTGCTTTCGTATCGGTGGCAGTGGCAGCGAAGATGTTGGCGGTGCTGGATGCGATAACGCTGGCGGTGATAGTGGTGAGTCTTCTTTGATGTGCGCCTTGACTGATTATGCAAATTTTTGATGCGATGATGCTGTCACAGATGTCACACATGAAATCCACCGCAGAATTACCTACTGGAGATGCCGGGTAGTGCGAGTCGGGGTGTGACAAGACAACCCAGATGGTGGTCAGTTAGAGCTCACCATTTAGATCTGTCATCGGTGATGTCCCACCAGGACGCGGTTGGGCTTTAGGAGCATCATCCGCCACCTTCGAGAGGGCACTTTCTGGCTTCTCCCACCCGGGATGAAGAAGTTTCTCCACGACTGTGCTGTATACTCGCCCTCCCTAACCCCCCTTACACATTTAGTAATTCGGCCTAGCTTCCCACTGGGATTAGTTCCACATAATGAAGGCACCACGTGAATGCGAGGGTGGGGTAAGAGCAGAGAGGTTGATGAGGTTGTTGATGACCATATATGTTGCGCATAATTCTTCTTGGAGTTGATCTTCTGTGCAGCAAAAAAGTGTTCCAGGTTAACTTTGTCGAACTACATTCATTTCAGTAGAGCAGATTGGGACTAAACTGCGAAACAAGCCACAGAGGAAATTAATTTTTACCAGACAGTGGCGCATACGCGAAATCCATATGTACCTCAACTTCCAGGACTCAAATCGTACTTACAGATCAGAATAAATGAAAATTAAACGCTGTACTGCTCGAAAAATACCGAAAATGTATTTTTCAAACGTCATGTCGCAGAAGTCCTTCGTCCGATTTAGTATAATATGGTACACCCCCTTCTTTCTCAGCAAGACCCCATACCCAGCAATCACGTATCTATCTCGTAAACGATAAGCAATAATTATTCGAAAAACAACGTGCCAGTTTATTCGTTCCGAGCCGTGGACAGCTACAAATCCAGCCCAGACACGAGACAAGCTCGATAATAACGATTACATCAATGTTACGGAAATTTCCAGCAACAATACACGGCACAAGACTCGTAACGATCCTGTATCATCGCACAAGGTAAGTTGTTTTCAACGCTGAATGCATCTCATTCATCAACCCTTCCGGTATCTGGGCTCAGCATCTCTTATACGCGCGAGTCGCACCTAATTAATTAATTGGTTGGTTGATTTTATGATATCGAGGAGGAGTGTTGAGTTATCGAGAGTCCGTTCCGACTGTCAGCGCGATTTTTTTGGGGTGTCTTGATATGGTGACATGACATGCACCGATAGAATGAAACAAATGAGACTGGGGCAATAGATGTACATCAGGTATCACATGCATCATGAATCGCACAAATAATCAATCAGAGCATCGCAATCAAACCAACCTTGACAAAAGGTGAAGGGAAGGAGGATTACAAATATTCAATCAGACCATCGCAATCGCACCAACTTTGACAAAAGGTAAGAGGAAAGAGGAGCTCACACATAACTAATCAGAGCATCGCAATCGTACCAGCATTGATAAGAGGTAAGGGAGACGGGGGGATTTCCTGGGCATCGCTTTTGGGGGCCTGAATGTTCCACTGTCCCCTATTTAGGGCCGAGGCGAATTCGTTTGATTTTTCTTACTTCTCCACGATTTTCAAAGGGACCTGCACTACGTCTCCTGGGCCCGAATTTTCTCTCCACGGTCGCAGGCCGTACCCACTAACACTAACGAAAATTGTGTACACTGACTCAGCCTGTAATGCAAGAAGATACTTTTAGGCTTCTTCAACACTTGTTAATTGCCAACGTTATTTATTCAAACTCAGTTCAGATTCATTCAGACTCGTTGAGACTCATCAACTTTGGTTAAATTCTCTTCAGTCCTTTTTAGACTCGAAATGACACTCCGTTAATCATAAGCGATCCTCAGGCGCATGGGTTCTTTCTCTCACAGACACTTTATGAAGAAGCCTTGACCGCTGTTTGTTGACGTTGCTTAGCCAGAAAGGTCGCAAGCAGTCTTTCCCGGATCTGAATAAATAAACAGAAAATTTTTTCTCATTTTAAGTTTTCCCCGCCCCCTCATAACGTAATAAAGTAAGACTAATTTCAGTTATGGACAGATTATCTGTTTCTAGCTGCTCGTAGTTTGTGGTCTTATTTTTGACAGAGTAAGTGAAACATGAGCATACACTTCTTTGTATCGCATGTACATAAGCCACCACCTGCTGCGCCCACCGCAGGGCATATGTCTCCGTCACCTTTGCCCACGCTTTACGATTCGCCGCAGTGCACCCCCAGCAGGGTCCAAGATATTTTAGTATTTCATCTATCCCCCTCATAGCTGGACAACCTCTGTTCCTTTTATGGTCACGCGGGTCCCAAAATGTGCATATTATGGCCTGCATATTTGAATTTAAGTTTTTTAATTTTGTAGCTAACGCTTTTAGACCCGGTCAGTTTTTGGATATTTTTCTTTAATTTTATTTTATATTTTAGCCGAAAGCCTGGTATGCTTCTTAGCATGGAATTATGTGTTTTTATTAACCGTTGCACTTGGCTTTTCGTAAGGGACATGTTAGTACAAAGAGCACAATTTCAGTTTCATTTTGCTTTTTAATATGGATTTGTTTTGCCAGAATGCCTTTCAACCATTGGCGATCCTTTCTCTTATAATGCCTTCCATATTGAGGTTCAATTTTGAGGCTTGACCCAGGTATTTGTATTCTCCTACCCTATTTACTTTTGCCCCTTCCAGCCAGAATTCGTTTTGGTCCCAACTGTTGGACATAAATTTTGTTTTCGATAAGTTCATATGTATAGGCCAAAAACATCGGCTTTGGATTTTCATATCTTTTACCATCTTCAACATTCCATCATAACTCTTTGCCACAAGTACTATGTCATCAGCAAATCTTAAATTATTTATTTTAAAGCCTTATAGAGAATAATATTGTTTTTCAGTATTTGCGTTTCATTATTTTCTCAAGTCTTTATTATCGGTCAAAAATTATAATCGATTTCGGGGCTGAAGTCAAATCTGAGGTCCCTTTGCACACCTGGTCTCTCACCCTTCGATTCTACAGGGGTCCTTTTCTCAAAATCAAGCCCCCTGTACAGCCACAAAGTTAGGGGTCAAGTACAAAACTGCTTCAAATTTTATTTTTACGACCAAAATATTCGCAAAATTGAAGGTATTTTATTAAACTGCACTGAGATAAATTTTGTACCAAAAATTGCTGGAATTTCTGACTTTAGCGATATCACTCAACTGAAACTTATAGTAATTTATTCAGGTAAAAACTTATTTTCATTGTGATGAATGTTAATAAAAATTACACTGATTGTTAGCAGCATTTGTTCTACAAGTCTTCGGAGTCGGCATTTTTCGGCAATATCGACCATTCTGTCAGCATTTCGGATCATTAGTCGGCTAAACAAAAATACTGTTTGTCGAATTGTAAGTTGTAACCGCATTAAAGCGAAAAATCTCATGTATTCAGAGAGTATTCTACAATCTCTAATATAGGAGCATAAAGTGTTCGTTTGTAGTCGGCGGGTGAACCGTAAGAGCTCCCGGTTTGTATTTTCTGGATGTGTTCGTATGAACTCTGAAAAGGTTTTAGACTAAAAAAAAAATTCGGTACCCTCATTAGAAGGGGCCGTAAGATTCTCCCCCCTCTGGACCCCCTAATTTTTTTCAATTGGACTTTTCAGGAGTGTTTTAAATTTAAGTTCTTCATATTATATTAAAAGTAGATGCCTGTAACTGTCTCCCTTCAGAAATTATCAAGAGGTTGAAAATTCATTAATCATTATTATTACATATACATCTGATTTAATGCGACCATAGTCCATAGTATACTTAGATATTGTTTTATACTCATTTATTATTTATGTAATCACACAGCCCATTTTCAGCACCGTATCATCACCAAAAACCCTGAAATTTCAGTTTTTGGAAACTATGTTCAACATTTCTTCTAATTATTTGATCGAATTTTCGAAAACATTAACATCTTTCTCTGAACAATACAAACACAAAGTGAAGGGTACAGGGAAAGAAGCAGGTGAGTCATCTTTTGGGCGAAATTGAGTTATTAATACCATTGGAACGAGAGTAATGAGTAGAAGTAACAGAGCTATGGTAGGATGCCTGGAAGAATGCTACAGTCCAGAAAAACGGGTTCAAAATTCACATACAGGTGTAAACAAACTGTTTTTCATGTTTCTCGCTTTGGCACAAAAGTGACATACCTGCTTTTTTCCCTGTATCCCTTGCGTGATAAACTGTAAAAATCAGGACACTCCGTTTGAACCCAATGCGATCTGAAACTTTTGCCGATTGTGAACTTTCCGCATGTTTCAGTAACATTGCCTACAGGATCACCTAGCCACCATGCGCTGCACCGCTACGCGTCCATCAATGCACGCGAACACAAAGAACAGAAACCAGTTATTATGGTTTGACTTCATGTAAAAATCTGTCGAGTGTTTCGTGTACCAAAATATGAAATAACTACAGCAATAAATATCGTTCATTGTCACAAGTACACGCATTATTACCAATAAAACTTTCAATTTGGTGCACAAGTTTATGTACCCATCCCAGAAAAACATATATCTACCCAGCCTTATGTAGATATCTACACATTCAGTAATAACAAAAGACATTTGGGTAATTTAGAATTTGGGGGAGCTTCAGGATCCTGTTGCTACCATTTGAAAAAAATATGGAAGGCATGTGTCCAGATGTATACTTAGGGCAATCAAATGGAAAACTAAATGTAGCGAGAATATCAACGGAACTTCAATATAGAGTCACTACCTAGCTGGACGACAAGGTAACGAAATAAGGGTGAAAAAAATAGCAAGAGAGAAAGAGAGAAATCGATTCAGTCGAAGGGATGCACATGGGTGCCTAAGAAGTTTGGCTAGAGCACCTGAAAACACCCGAGTACTGAGATCCGGCATTTTGAGTAGCTTGGTGTTCGACGATTTACAATTCGATACGCGGCACATCGGCGGCACACCCATGACTACCTATACCTGGATGGTGAAGCATTAACGAAGACAATGTTGATGACAAACGTTCAATGAATGACAGTTCTTGGAAAATCTCCAAACTACTGGTATTTTGAATGCCTGTAAGAATGTGTCTGGCCCATTCAAACTATTTCCATTGAACTCCCTTCAGCCAACTCATTTAGCTTATTCACTTTATCCCCCACGGTCTAGATGATCCACTAAGCAGGTCAGCTAGTGAAACTACATGTATGATGACCAAAAAATGTTCGAACTTTTCGAGGGAGAAAAGCATGTAGCTAGGGCATTAGCGAGGGAGGGTAAACAAAAACCTAGAGAGAATAACGAAGGAAATCTGTGAACCAGTTCTAGTCTGGCTCCAAGATTTTGTATAACTATTATTTTTCCCCAAAAAAACTATCTTCGGGATACCAATCACGTTCACGACATTGTGGCAACCGAGCTGTGCTACGTTTATCGTTAATTCGCTGACTTTTTTTTTTTTTTCTAAATTTGAGCCCCACTAAAAAAGAGTTCTGGTTGCGCCCCTGTTTGAATATTGTTCGTTTTTTGGCATACCCGGAGAATTATGGCATAAAGTAGGCATTTTAGAACCCTACCCCTCTCTGTCCCATATTAATAGAGCTTGCGACGCTCCTGATGGTAACTATCGACTCCAGAAGCCAATGAACAGCAAAATACTTACAATGTTACCCACCACAAACGTTCAATTTACCTGTTCCTCTCAACCAATTTTTCTCCAACTTCACAGAAATATTTTATTAAATTATTGGAACTAATCTGAGAAGGGAAGAGGTGTCAGAGCTGAAAAAATACAATTTGCGGCCACCAAGAGTAAATAAGGATCATTTAATCGCGGCGTCTTACAAGTATTGGACTGTTCCTCAGTTCCTCTCAACCCTCTTAAACGATTCTGCTCTAACTTAACAGAAATATTTTATTACATTACAGGAATTCATCTAGAAGGGGAAAAGGTACCAGAGCTGAAAAAACGAACTATTTTGATCAGATGATCACCAAGATTAGATAAGGACTACTCTAGTTTGTGTCAGGGTGTTTGATAGTCTTCGGCTTATTATACAAGTATTGGACTGTTTTTCAGTTTTGGGGCGTGTTTATGTTTGTTTTGAGCTGTTGGAACAATTTTGGGCTGGTCGCCAGTATTTATAGGACTGTTTTGTCCGTTTTGAAATGTTTCTAAATTTCAGACTAGTCGGCTTTCATTATTTTTGAGCGGTATACCGATGTGTACTATTTATGTCACTTTCAGAATATGTTGATCACTTTTGACCTGTTTATTATTTTTGGGCGGATTGCAACAAGTGGACTACTCGTTACATTTAGACTACTTCACTAATTTGGGCCGTTTGCTTATTCTAGAATGTTGACAAGTTGCGGTCATTTCTGGTGAATGCGATCATTCTTGGTCGTATTTAGTCCAGTTATATTCTTTTTTTTTTTTTACATTTTTAATATTTTTTGTCTGCACGATCGTTTTTTGTTATTTCTGATCGGAATTTGTTTGGTAATTTGGTCCGATTTCTCATTAATTTTGAATTAGTTTTTCCCCGTTTATCAGTTTTTGAATGTTTGTCAGATCGGTGGAATAGCGACCGAAAGAGGCAGGGTATGCATTGCTCCCTGGCTATTTCTTTAGCCCTGGCAAAATCTTACGCACTAGTATACCTGAAAAAAAAGTAATTGAATTGATAAGAATCAAAAGGGAGAAAGTCCATTCTTTTGCATTTTTCAGGAGACATAAAAAACTGATTTATTCGAAAACCCAAAAACTGTGGGAAACATGTTTTAGGGCATTGAAAGAGGACCACAAGACACGATTTTTAAGGCAATTACGAAAAAAAAAAAGTCAGATGCACCAGAGATATGACTCCTGAAAGAAAGTGGACTTAGTCCCTTCTGGTTCCAAATCGGAAATTTTTTTCTTTTTCGCCGGGAATCGAATGGAACTTGTTCCTCCACTTAAGTGCATCACTTTAACGTTGATTCCGCTTGAACTGACCAAAATCCCGGAGAGTTATAATATAAAGTTTTTAGTACATCGCATTTCAAGGTAGCGAATTTTTAAAACCACGCATTTCACAATTCGGTATGTTTACTAGCTCTATCAGTGAAGAAAATACAGTCACAGATGAACGTTAGCGGAATTGCATTGGACTTGACCCCTTTTGGTTCCCAACGCGATAGTGCGACGTTGCCAAAAAGTACTTTCTCGGCGGTTTCGCGAAAGTTCAATCATACCAGTCGATCCACGATACTTCATAACCCGATTTCCATGAAAAACGATGATTTTGGACTTTCCCCCTTTTGGTTCTCACCGATTCAATTATACCCAACTTTTATGGACAAAATTAGTAGAAATACCAGAATTTTTTCGCTCTAGAAAATCTTATCGGCGATTACGTTGCTTTTGACTCTTGAATACATGAGGCTGTCCACTAGCCTAATACTATTCAGGGTCGGTTTTTTAGTTTTCGACTGTTCTCCCATATTGGCTGTTTTCCAGTTGCAGACTATTCATTAGTTTAGGACTCGTTTACAGTTTCAAAGCATTGGCTGGTATTGATCTGTTTGTCATTTTTTGGCTGTTTTACGAATTTGGCTCGTCAGTTGTGAACGGTTTACCAGTTATATGATTCGTTCAGAATTCATTAATCATGTAAACTCGTACGCCGAATACAGTCTTATTATTCATTCGCAAGATTAATTCGGCGTACCTACAAGATCCCCCCACCCCGCCTCACCTGTAACTGCAATCGTAATTAAAAACAAAAACTAATTAAATCCGATTACGATCCTTTTATTGATAAAACCATTACCAGACACGCGTAAAACGAAAATATGATTTATGTTACGACTTCTGCCGATAAAACGTTGACCATCCGATGCCTAGAAACCTCTTTTTGAACGAGTTCCCTTCTCCATTTTATATTTATCTCGTTAAAAACTCGGAGCTCGATTTCTCGAAGGTATTTTGTTATTACAATTGTTTGTTAGCTTAGAATTGCCACTGTGTGGTCACGCCCAAATCCTTATCATCGAAATTTATTGTTTCTTTTCAGCCCAGCCACACGCTCCCCATGTATACCTAAACTGCCTTCTATATCAATGAAAAATCGTTAAACCGAAAATCAGTGGTCCTGAAAGTAGCCACCATACGGCCGCGTGCTACTGAACTTTATCTCTCTTTTGCTTTTCCAAGTGGCCGATCTCTCCAAATCAGCACGAACAATCGTGTCCGGTTGATTTAAAGTCGCTCTGTGAATGCGACGATACCGATCTATCAATTGTTTTTAAATCAATGCACGGCATGCTTGCCCAGCAAGCGCATTGAATCGTTTGTTATACCTAACGATCTAATCTTATTACCCGCTACACGAACCAAACTGGAAGCAATAAAAATCCGAAATTCTCGCGCCGCAATTCTATTCCTAATGAAACGATAATTCAATTCACAGCGACCGACTGAAGTGAAAAATATACCCCCGGTTTCTAGCGCCGCCGCTTTATGCCGTTTCAATTTTACGAGAAATTTTCGATCGTCCTCTCATCTGCTAGGGGGCTCATAAAGTGTTTCGATTTTCAAACAGCAATCCGAGATAATTTTTGTAAATTGGAAAACCGCCTATTGATAATCTTCCACTAGCAGACTCCTTTGGTCACATCTGCATTGTTGACAGCATCAGTAAGCAGAGCCGGCGAAAGTCCAGTTGCAATGGAACACGTGTACCAGGCTGGATTTTTCACATAGTGCGCGGCACAATCCTAGAAGAGCTATCCGAAAAGAGCTGCTCCAGCAGCTGCGGAACCCCCGGCCGGGCTCACTCGCCGTCGCCACCTTCCTGCGTCGCCACACGTACCAAGACGAGGAGGTGAGTGAATAGGAAGCGCGTCCAGGGCATCCAAAATTCCAGGTTAGTGCTGAGTGCGTTAACCTCGATCAGCAGGGGGCCCCGAGGTGGCTCTTGCAGGACAGCGCGCATTGGAAGCGGAACGGCAAAATGGGGGCTCGGGCTGGCCTCAAAGCGTCCCTCCGGCCACTGATACGACACTCGAAAGGGTAGTGTCTGAGGCCGGGGGTGCGGTGCCTCAGGGGCCATTGTGGCACGGGTGCATCGCTATACGTTAAACCAGACATTATGGTGCATTGCACCAGGAAAGAAAAATCCACATTTTTTTAAAAATTCAAATTTTTAAAACTTATCGGTACTTATTGGATATTTTTTGTTTCAATTTTCTTGGTAGGGGCGAGGGGGTTCAAAATTTCTTATTTAGAAGTTTTGTATTTGCACCAGGTAAGAAAATAAAAGATCGCCGGCCTTTTCAGCAACAGTCCTGAAGTCTGAATAATGGCCCCAGCTTCCTCAAGAATATTATGCAGGAAACCTTTCATTCCCATCAAGGCACTAATCTCCACTTTTTCTTCTCGGGAACGCCATTTTTGGTTGAAATTAATTTTGAGAGACCTCTTTCGTAGCCGTACAACCCTAAAACTTTCTGGGGAAACTCTCCCCTTCTTCCAAGAGAAGAAGCCTAAGGCCATCAAGAAAGGAAATTTTTGGAAAACCGCAGAAACCCAAGAAAGATAACACTATTACATTAATTATTTTGCATTAAATTGTTAGTACACAACACTATTAGGTAATCATTTTTCAAAATGTTTTCACACTCATACAGTATTTCAAAATCCACAAATTTTGTGAAAATATTGAAGATTGGCGGTTTTTTTCCAACATGGTGTGATACTACGACTTTGAAGAAAATTCATCAAGCAACGTATTGAAATATTTTGGTCCACTTCGGCTTGGTCTACATAATCCAAATGAACAATGTCGGCTCGACTTAGAAATTAAGAAAACAGTTTAAATAGGGATTTCTCGGGTCGCTAATTTCTAATAATTCATCAGATCATTGATTCAGTCCTGATTTGGCTTGAAAAATTCAAATTTTATACTGAATGCGAAAAACTAATTCGGCTGAAAGTGAGAAAACAACCGAAGTACAATGTTTTTGGCTCGCTGATTTCGAATGTCACTTTAAACTTTTAGTCCGGCCTTAATTTGGGCTCCAAAATCCAAATTTCATACTTCAAATGAACACAATTAACTTACAGAGACATCCCGAACAAAGAATCGAAATAAGGGTTATTTGGGAAGTAGATGTCAAATATTACATTGCAGGATTGAACCTCGATTTCTGCCTTCTGAATCAATCTTTCACACTTGAGAGAAAGTCCGCATCAATTCGACAAATAACATCAAACAAAACACGTACAATTTAAGGCTTCAAAGATCGTTTATTTTGACCATCACATGAACGAAGTGGCTTCGGTAGAAGACTTACACTTTTCTTTTCCTAACTGTAATCTCAACCCGAGCCCTGGAATGCATGCTTTCGAGCATTACTTCAGAGACGTCAGGGAGGCTGTTAAGGCTGTCTTAGACCTCTTTTCTTCTAGCCAAATAACCGGCCTAGGTCGAAATGTAGCGAGTTGCTACGTGGGCACGAACCCGGAACCTCCGGATTCCGAGACCAGTGCGCTATCCACTCGGCCAACCAGACCCCAGAAGACGTACACTATTCCTCGGGTATTTTTTCCTGCACCCCCTCTCTCCCTGAAAAGAGGAAATTAACTGCAAGTGTATAAAAATTGTTTCTGAAAACCGAATCGGTCAAGTACGAATAAGAAGAATACCAAACCAATCTAAGTGCCAGTGATAAATGCACCGACCGATCCAAGTGCTAGCGAGCGAGAAGAGCCTTAAACTGTTCTCAGCCCACGAATGTGTTGTTCAGGGCCATATAGACTTACACCAATCAGCTTTTACTAGATAATCGGACTTACAGCGCTCTTTTCATGAAGAAATTAGCGCACTTTAAGCACTGTTTTGTCATCTCAATGCTGAATACCATTGGATCTGATCTAGTATTCAGATTATTTTTAAAACAAGAAACTAAAATTGATAAAGGCGGCACCTAGATCAAGTAGCATTTTCACGCGCTCAGTAACACACAAAATTTCGAAGAGGAGAAAATAGAAAAATCAAGCTACTTGTCCTTCCTCTATTAGTAAAGCACCTACATAGAAACACCCGAGTACTGACATCCGCCATTTTCCGTCGCTTGGCGCCCGATAATTCACAATGCGATACGATACGCGGAACGTTCCCAGTAATGAATTGTTAATCGTCCGACACCAAGCGACGAAAAATGGCGGATGTCAGTACTCAGGTGTTTTTAGGTACTCTGCTACTTGTAAAACATTAAGATGGCCTGAAATTCTCCTTCCCTACTGATAAGAAATAAAGACAAACATGAGACATCTCTATATTGCTGATGATGCATGAAAACAGATATAAGATAAACATGAGACTTAGTACACACTCGATACAATACTGCTGATAAGACACAAAGACATAGAGACAGGCAAAAAACAGACATGAGACTTAGGACATACCTGATACAAATATTGTTGATAGCTACCTTCAACTTCCCGATTGATAAAGACACAAAAATAGCTAGAAAATCCAATAAAAACAAACACGAGACTTGTTTACCAATTGCAAGTAAGACATATAGACATAGAGATAGACATAAGATAGACGAGACTTAGAGAACCCGATATAAATATTACTGACGGCTACTTCCTATATCCCTACTGATAAGACATAAAGACAGATACTGATCTCTCATCTATATGTTACTGATAGCTGATCTCTACATTGAGACAAACATAGAGGACATATGACTTAAGATGCTCCTGACAGGTTGCCCATAGTGCTGTTCCCATGGGGGGGGGCTCGGGGGGTTCAGTCCCTCCTCGAAAAGAAAAAATGACGCGAAACGGTAAAAATGTAGCACGGAAAACAATAAAATATAAAAGAAGTCTGATCTCAGCTTCTTAGCGATCCTATCGGTTGCTACGTAGTTTCGTAATTATTTCTATTACATTTTGATTCCCTGTTAACTGGCCACACTGATGAAACGCTGTATCATCTTATCATCATTTTCGTTTGTCGCCATCTCGCCACTAATTCGTAAATTCGTAGAATTGAAGTGACTGTATCAAATTTTTGAATATTTCAAATTTTTGAATATTTCAAATTTTTTGGAAAACTTAAAATGATACTCAGGTGGTTAGCAGAATCAAATGAATCAAACGAGAATGGAGATGAAGGAAATACGAGTAAATCGAAGAGATCGTATTCTTCATCTTCAGCGAGTGGTTCCTCTGTTGAAAAAATATCGTTGTCGAAAACTACGTCAACTTTGAATCCCAATGTTCGTCATATAGAGTTCAAACCTGAGAAATTTTCAAAAGTTTGGTTGAAAGAACATCGTAATACGCTACCGAAAAAGTGCGAGGAAAATCGAGAACCCCTGTACAAGAAAGCGATATAACTAAAAACGGCCGCAATTTTTTTACAAACATTTTCAATCAGTAATGTAATGATAAATGGAAATCATAATCAACTAACATTGCATGTTCTAACAGTATAATTATTGTTCATTCTTTCATTGACTTTATCATTGACTAAAATACATTTCTTTTTACTTTTTTCAACAATTTTTTTACATTTACAATTTCATCACACTTAATTTTTGTAATCAATGAGAATACAAGAAGATTGTTCGCAATAGTCAGTTGGTCAAATTTATTGAGCCCCCCTCGATATATTCCTTGGGAACACCACTAATTGCCGACCCAACAAGTACAGCAGGAGCAAACCACTTTACCTTAGAATCTGAGACAGTAAGTCTTTGCCTTTCTATTGGGATTTAAACGTGCACTAGAGTGCGCTACAAAATCACCTGCGCGGGTGAAAATAAATGAGTGATCAGGTGGACTTTCAAACAGAAACACTGCTACCTCCAGGAGGGTAAAAAACCGAATAAAAATTATTCTGCCAGTAGGACTGATTATAATTCAATTTTTTGGTGATGATGCACTTGAATTTAGGACAAATTTTCTTTGAAAGTGAATTTCTAATCGACTTTTAATTATAGTTGAAGTTTGCTACATGCTCACGGCAAATCATACGTGATCACTCACACACATGCAGGGCTGCCAACACTTGAAACTTCAAGTTTAAATCCCAATAGGGTATTCCAGGTTGACGTAACAAAACTACCTCCAACACACTCCTATAGCAGTAACCTTGGAATTGGAGACTGGAGTTCCCGGTCTTTCTACAGTTTCCAAACCCGGTTGTCTTTCTATAATTTCCACAATCGGTTTGTTCGGCAGTGGCACCCTTAGCAGTGTGATGACATCATTTCACCCGGGTGTTTAGCTATGACATTATTATCAGATTTGTTAACTCAATTTTCCATACAGGGTGTCTAACAAATTTGAAAATTAAAAATATTGGACTTTTATTGGACTCTGTTCGGGCTTTTTATGTTTTACCATGACTAAAAAACGAAGGGACCACGCAGAGCATGCTTGAGTACTTCGGAGATATAGAGAAGTCCAGAAAAGTTAGGTTGGGATTTCTGATTTCAAGAATTGACTTTTTCCTCAATAATGCATAATTCCTCATTTTTCAATTTGTATTGAACCTATATTAAAAATTATTAGAATTATTGAACTTTTATTGGACTTATTGGACCATTTTTCAAACATTGGATTCTTATTGGACTTATAAGCGCTAAAACTTGGAGTTTCCGAAGTTGGTAACCCTACCGTGAAAGTTCCTGAAAAAGCGATCATGGACGTAATCACCATAACAATACATGTAACTTGAATTCGCTTTTTCTAGTCAATAAAATGTGGTTTTTTTTTTAGTCATATAATAGATGAATTCAGGGATTAAGGTCCCTAGTTTTCATTTATGAACTTGAAACGGCTCCATTTTCCATATATTAGAGGGGCGTATGGAGACGCACGCATGCCAAATTGGCCTCGGGACAACGCACCACACTCCCTATCCTGGAAACGCCCCGAATGGGCCTGCGTCAGAATAGGGGGAGGTGAACCTCCATAAGAAAAACAGTAATTTGGAAATCAAGTTATTCACCTAACTGGCGCGAATAAAGTACATTAAATTACCTGTCATCGTAAACTAGAGACTTCAAGCTTTAATTTGACATGTTATATGACAAAAAGACCTGTTTTCAGCAATTATGAAAGCTTTAAAGTGACCAATTTTAAAGTATCCTTACAGGAACATCAACCTTGATTACCTTTTCAGGAGTCGACACTAGCGAACCTGGTCACGATTTTATCGCCTACTGGCCCGGTATAGACATTCTGATATAACAATGACATTATTTTACTGAATGTGAACATAAATATCTGGTTCAGTGGTTCAACAGCCCAGAGCGTCGAGTCGGAAACTTAACATTCGAGTAGAAGGGAGCAGGTATAAGACACTTTGCAAATTCATTTTTTCGCAACAATATTTTGCGTTTCAAATTTGCAAATATACTTTTGTCTTATACCATTATAGAAATCGATTTTTTTAACTCAAAAAAAAATCGATTTCTATAATGGTATAAGACAAAAGTGAATTTGCGAATTTGAATCACAAAAAATTGTTGCGAAAAAATGAATTTGCAAAGTGTCTTACACCTGCTCCCTTCTATTCATTCGCTTCAGTTGTGTCGGTCTACAGGGATTGGGCCGCGAAGCGACAGGGGTCGAAGCTCCCAAGCAGACCATAAAGAAAAGATCTGGATCATCAGTCCACTTTCCAAAATTTCTCAAATAACGAACAGGTACAATCTGTGTACAATCATTGTGCTTCGAAAATTAATCTTTCCGGGTGACTTCTAAAGCGTATGTGTTTTGTTAATTGATTGTCGATTTGATTTACGCGCCTTGTATCGATGGCAATCGAGTCAGTGCAGAATGTGGCAAAGGGGACTGCATCACATCGAACATTTAGTTTGGAAATTCGTATTCTGTACTTTACTCCATAATACGCGGTCGGGGTGATAATTTTTAAAATTTCGTTTCTTTTATTTCGTCCGTCTGATGTGCGACGAAGACCGCGCGATGAAATATGCGGCGTAAGGTATGTAAAGCCCGTATTTTAACCCCTTTAAGCAGTGACAAATTACAGAAATGCATTTACCTAATGTATTTACGTTTTTAAAGAGTTTGCGTTCATTGTTGTGACGTGCGAGATAGCGGCGCGAGCGCCTAGACGAAAATATATGACAAAATGTGCGCGCGGGCCAAAGTTCGTGCCAAGAATGCGCCCCCGGATTCTTAAATTGTCGCCGCGAAGAAGGCGATTAATATTCGTTTCTGCGTCTCGTCGCCTCACCTGTCACTTCGGGCTGGGCCCACCCCGTCGGCCGTCTAATAGTTTCGCCCCGTCGTATCTCGCTCGTTCGCGTAATTTGTGAGGCTAAGCCGCCTCATCTTTTAATTTCGTGTCGTACAAGCGTTTTACAACAGGCTTCGCCCAAATTTTTCATACATGCCCCTCGAGTCCGAATTTTCGGGCGTTTTTAGAAGGGCCGTTCACAATGAGTGGCCGGATCAAGCAGCCGACGGGTCGGCTGCGGCGTACGCTGGCACCCTAGCCGGGGCTACGCCAGAGGATCGCTGATGTCGCATTCGTTTTCACTTGGCTGAGTAAAAAAACATTTTGGGACTCGAGATGCTGGGCGGGTTTGGGGTCAGCCTACTTCCAGAACGATTTATCTCACGACTGACTACACAGTTCAGAAATTTATTGGATGAGGAAAAGCCCGCGCAGATTGGATATCTGAATGTCTGCACGTTGCAATGTCATTGCGGGATGTCTTTTTCTATGTAAACGAAATCCAAACACGTCAACCAGAAGCTTGTGTCTTTGTTTCCATATCGTCACGGGTTAGCGTTGCTTCATTTGCGTCAATCAACGATGCAACCCTGTCGAGAGGGAGGGGGAAGGGGGAAATACCCCGGGCCTGGACTTTCAAAAGACCTGAATTTCAACGCTTACGGCTTCATCATACTGTACATCAAATCAGCGATCACTCCTTACACCATGAAAGAAACCTCTTAGCTCTTATCCCATAGCTTATAATTTTTTTCCCCATCTGACAAAAGAAAAGAATGAACTGGAAGGAGGGAGCCCGTGGAAATTCCCCCAGGCCCTCTTTTTCTCTCTACGGGGCTGCAAAGATGAACAGATTTCGATACTCGGTAAATTACACGCTTCACCTTAACTCTTGCAATGAAAATGTACATTTATGCTCACGGTCTTTTCTGAACCACTCAGATTATTTTGTAGTTCAGTCAGTGACTTTGTGACTTCCTTGCGGAAGCCCACGGGTTGGGTTTCAAAACGATGCTGAAAGAATTTCTGAATGCTGTCTCAGATTTTACATACTCCACGGACGGACTGAGCCCTGTTGGCGTGGGGGTGAGAGGGCATGAAAAGTTCCAGAATACCGATTTGGGGCCAAAAATTTCCATGTAAGTAGAAAAAGAGCCTAGCCATGTTCACTTTTTACTGACAAAGTTGAAAATGCCGAATACAAACATTAGCATCCAAACCGAAAAAAAAAACTAGCATTGAAAATGCCGACTTATACAAAAATCCTTCATCTAAGCAAAGAAAAAAAATCAGTTAACGATTTTTTTGATTTGCCAACCGGTGGCCCATAATATACCGACCAAATGGTCCGATTTTCTGATCTGAAAAACCACCAACTCCGAAGATTCATGCGATGTCACCATGGTCAGCGACGACAGAATGACGTCTCTATGCCCGATGGTCAATCCCATCATAGTAGCCTCTGAATCTCAAAATCATTATGAATGAACATAAAATATCCTGAACAAAAGTGATGTTGGACAGGAACCCCTTGTAACACAACTGATACCAGAAACGATAAAGAACTCGACGAAATCACTCAGCTCGTTAAATCTCTCAAATTTGAGTTCGTTACGGATGTCAAAATCAATACTGAATCAATATCGAGTTACTTTTCGATTAGAAATTCTACATCGAAATTCATATCAACTGGTCGACTCAAAATAACTGAACCATGATTGTTCTAAAAACATAATTACATGTAAATACTTCAGAACTGTACCATACTTTTATGTGCTTCATTATATAATTCAACAGAAGTTTCAACGAATCATTCACAATAACGTCTTCAATGAAAATTTCGATTCCAGTTTCAATAGCAGTTACCTCAATAAGACAGTCATCTCTCTAGATGTTAAAAACGAGACCTCCACCTACACTGCCATCATCAAACCCGATCAGGCAACCATGATTCTGCACCTTACAACTACAATATTGAAGGGTAAAGAATCAAAACTCACATTTGCCATTTTATTTCAAGGCGCAAATAGGCAAAACACTGTACATGGGGCACAAGTCAAATCATCACGCGTAAGCTAGTGACAGTAATGTAAAGTAAATAGCAGAGTGCTCCTCACACCCCACCTTTGAAAGACTGATGTCACAATCAGTTTGACCAGATTAACTATTTAAAAAAATGTTGTATCATGTTACAGACACTTTTTCTCAGAACCTATTATGTAATAATGTTTTTATTTTGCTTTATTTTCTGATAAAAGTGGGCGTTTTTTTGTAATTTTCAAAGTTATATTACCGCAGGGAAGTATTTATGGAATTTTCAAATTTTTGGTTGCTCTGCACAAAAAAGGATGCTATTTACATGCTCGGTTGCCGGCTTCAGTCAAATACTTGCTATTCATTTGTTTATGATTGTTTTCCTTCAAATAGACACCCTGATCATAGCATTGTTCAGCTAACTTTCTCTGATTGTGTTTATAACCTAAAACTGAGATCATTCAACTAAGGCACGGCCACATTCTGGGAGAGCGGGTCAATGCCATATCTTTTTAGTTGGAAGGAGGGGTGGTACTATCACCTAACATAATAAGTATACCTCTTAAAGGCATTGAATTTTGTATATTGATTATATTCTGTTTTCTGTACGGGGATTGAATTTTTCATCTGGGGTTACTGCCACTTAACATCATGTGCGTATTCCTTTTTGAGGTTATTGAGCTATTAATCTAAACCTATCTTCCGACTACTCAAATTAAACGGTTAATGACCAACCAAGTGCAGCCGTGATCCAAAGTTCAATGACACCAATCTTACACACAACCATTGTAAGTTAGGTTGGCAACATTACCCTAGAATTCTAGCGCATAGAATCCAGGTTCAAGTATATTCTAAGATTAATTAGCGCAAAAACTTAAGTCTACTCATTGGAACTTATTGCACCCCCTTCCTCATTCTTATCTATGTTTCGACAATATTTTTCCTAAAATACCTTTTCCACTTTTTACTATTAACTGGGACCGTTGAAAGCTTCTGAATTTCTAGGAAATTCTTGATTTTTCCTTCCCCGATTCGTTCCAATTGTTTAAACTTTACATATTTTAAAGCAATGCTCACAACTTTTTCTTTTGACCTCCTGTGCGTTTGCCTCGAATTCTAACTTTCCCATCATTCACCCCAGTCTCATTTAATTACAACGGATGAAACTAGATTGAGATGTCAACTCGGCCACAGAGGCATGCCTCATGGAACCTGAAGAGCCCCCATATAAAACAATAATCTACCGATTAGCATAGGATCAAGGTCGCTGTTTTCAACGATTAGAGGTGATACGAACATGCGAGTCGCTATGTGGCCGAGTGGTAACGAGCCTGCTTCGCAATCGCACCAGTGCAAGAAGGCTAGTGTTATTCGAGTACCCTCCTTAACATCGTAGCGAACACAGTGACTACTGTGACCCTACCATTTCGAACGAACAAGGCATTACAATCGCACAGCGTGTTACAACCAGATCAGGACGAGTTGGTAATGTGCGTGCGCAGGCTGTGGCCAGCTTACTCAATATCGTGAAAACACGTGGCTAATAAGCGAACTGCGTGCACACACTTTGGTATAACGAAGGAAAATCCTAACACAACAAAACCGCGGGGAAAACAACAGAAAATACCTTGACTAACCCTGTTCAGAAGAGTGGCGCGTCAGAAACCGCGACCTCCAACATTCGGCAACGGATATGTCACCTGACGATGAACGTGCAACCAAACTGCGATCCCTTTCGTACACCCGCGAATTCGCGTCAGAAATCTTCACGCCATCTCAAGATTACACAACTCACAACATTGGATACGCTCCGTTTCTTCGACGTCTTCTCTTTTCAGCATCAAGGTGCAGGGGCAGATTGGTTATACAAGTTACAGGAAAATTTCCGGCGAGCTGATGGTGTCTGTACAATTTGGACGGCATGGAAAGTCTCGGGCTGCTCAGCTAAAAAGGAAAGAGGAGGAAAAGGAGATATTGTGGAGGGATAATGAAAGTGAAAAGTTGGACCGATACAATAGCATTTTCCCAATACCTTTCTAGGTCCCAATCCGTTCTTGTCAGCATCAATGTAACACTTTCCACATAGCCTTTAGTTCGGTACGCCTTCATTTCAGCTCTACGTGATACAGCTCCTTCTCAATTTCTTATAAATATCCTACATAATCCTCACTTCCTCGAAATCAATATGTACTGTACCAATCGCATTGTTTCCGTCTGCCTCGAGTTGATGAACGAACAATAGAATGCTTTAACCTTATCTCAAAATCTTTGATGCATAAGAATATGCCTATGATGTACGTACAAGTCTAACGAACGTGGATACAATTTATTCGATCACGTCCGCCGCTGCTTTCTGCGTAACCACGAGGCAGGGACCGGCGCAGCGACTCAATCATCGTGTCTACTGCGAGTGTTCGCCGCATCATAATGCTCTTACAAACTACTCGGTCAGCTTCCATTTTCCACTTAATCCCCATTCATGCCGGAAAATCGACGGACAAATAATCGCGAGAATGTCCAGCTGGCCGAAAACCAAAACCTCACCAACTCAGCTTCCTCGATTCGTCCTAGCGAAGATCCATCTGCAGGTGCCCGAGTCCCTTACACAGGTATGTACAGCAGCCTACATGCCGCAAACTAAATTCGATCACCCCGGTACATAGGCTGCACGAATATGAACGCATATATAGTCGGCAAATAATTATTTATCAGTCTATTAATGCTGTCAGGCGCAATTAGCCCATAAATAAAGCCAAACAGGGAGAAACGGGTTAGGCACGTCCTTCGTGAATACGGAACCCGGGGAACCGTACAACAGCCGCTCGCGCCACCTTATCACTTCCAAAAAGAGGACGTATAGTGGACAAAATTCGGAGAAAGGGTAATTAAAGACAGCGGAGGTTCGGCCGGCGCCCAGCACTAAAACCGAAAGGGCGGATATAGCCGGCAAATGTTCGCCGAGATCTTTCGTGAAAAGCACCCCAATATTTCATCGAGCTCGAAACCGCATCTAGCGCATGGAGGGAGACAAGACCATTCGGTGCGGCTGCCACATCGCACCACTGTCCGGAAAACCTCTCTATTAACATACCATTTCCGTATTTCCGATTTCCACATTCGAGAAGACAATCGAACGCTTCTTTTGTACGTCCACAAGGTGAAATGTGGAAAAATTTACGGCTAAATCGGATTTCGTGTTCACACAAGAGGAAATGTGGGAAAAGGGATTCTGCGAAGGGATGAACCTTCGTTTTTAGGGTGGATGCGTTTACGTTGCATCAGATGTTCGGAGAGAACAAAGGCGTTGACGTTTTCAGAGCAATTATTAATTAGGCAAGCGATGTGTAGTCATGCAACGGTCGCGATTTTTATTTGTTTGATCCGTTGAAGTAAGTCCGACGATAGCGAGAGATGTAATTCAGTTAGGAGGCTGAAATTTTGGTAACAATTTCAAAAGTCTTGGGCCAAGCTCAGGCGATCAGGTGCGTCCTCTGAGTTACGGATCGAGGAATGACCCTCAGATATAGAGGTCAGCTGCGACTAAGCCTCGGCAAATTAGCAGAGGTGTTAGGAGAGTGAAGTGGGTATGCCTTGAATAAGATACTTTAAAAACTCTAGAACGACACTGTGTCAAGGCGAGAATTGCCACCTCAAAAGCAGAATCCAGGGCGGGACAGGCTTGATAGCGGAGGAACGCAACTGCCCTAGGAGAAGGCGCTCTAAAATAAACCCACGCAGGTACGGAAGCACAGGTAGCACAACTACCACCGTAATATATCCCTTTTGGCTGGCAACCGACTGGGATGAACCGTAGCTTACTCAAAATAACAGCACAAACAGCCACGGATGTCTGAGATTTACTGGGAATAAAGACCCCCCCCCCAAATAATTTGGCAGTCGGCAAATTTTGAAACTGTTTATTTGAATTTTTCATTTTTTATGAATGTTTGTTCGTTTGTTTTTATTACTTACCGACGGAGGTGCACCCCTGTTTAAAAAAAGAAAATACTAGCTCACGGAAAAATGAAAGTTATAGCATGTAACGTTCGAGGAATTCACAATAAGGAAGAAGAAATCGAGAAAGCGCTGAAAGAACAAGGAGCAGATGTGGCGGTAATCAGCAAAACAAAAAAGAAAGGCCGCGGAACAAGCGAAGCGAGGAAATTTGTGATAATTCAAACAAGCGTGGAAAAAGATCAACGAGCCGCGGGTGGAGTGATGATGTATGTCAACAAGAAGTACGAAACTGCGATAGACAGTTATAACATATGGAACAAAAGAATAATCGCCGTAAAAATTCATTTCCAACAACGGCTCCTGCACGTGTTAGGAGTGCATGCCCCAGAAGAAGAAAAAGAGAAGCCAAGGTCACAGTTTTATGAAGTAGTAGAGGAAGCGATTCAGAGAATCAAACCACAAGAGAACCTGGTCACAGTAGGCGACTTCAGCGCCCAATTTAGAAGTCAGAGAAGAGAGAGAGAAAGGGATTGGAACACACCTTTTAGCGTAGGAGGAATTAACGCAAATGGCAAGAAACCTCTAGACTTCGGCTCATTTA
Source organism: Acanthococcus lagerstroemiae (assembly GCA_031841125.1). Taxonomy (NCBI): domain Eukaryota; kingdom Metazoa; phylum Arthropoda; class Insecta; order Hemiptera; family Eriococcidae; genus Acanthococcus; species Acanthococcus lagerstroemiae. The sequence goes on along the minus strand of CM063106.1, from coordinate 16,970,308 downwards.
ACGAACTTTGAATACTGAGTACGTTCTTTAATCACAAAGATATGCACAAGTACACTTGGAGCTCAAGAGGAAGCAAATCGATGATCGACTTCATAATCGCGAGGGAAGAGATGGCAAAGCAATGTACAGATAAAGGTATGATACTGGTTCAGACCACTATACCTTCTGAGAGAAACCTTTACCAAGTACCATTTCAAGAGCAAAAAAAGAATAAACCGAGAATCCCGCCAGGACGTATGAGCCATTGACGACCCAACAAACAAGAGGCTATACATAAAACGACTGGAAATAATAATCAACGAAGTCAATGCAAGCGATGACATTGAACAAGAATGGAGAAATACTGTGCAAATCGGAAAGCAGGCCGCGGAAGAAAGTCTCTGATGAAGACTACAAAAGATGAACAGTTTGTATTCGTTGAAGGCTCAATCGTTGCTGTGACTTGTAAAACTAATCTAATTGCACTTTGTAACTCACATATCCAGTTGTTAGCAGATGGTCCCTTCAAATACTCGCCTAAGCATTTCCATCAGATCTACACCATTCATGGATTTAAAAATCGAATGTACACGCCATTAGTTTATTTTCTATAACTGGGAAGAGCAAAAAGGATTATTTAGCTGCGTTGCAATTTTTGATGAATTTGTGCGCTCAATATGACCTTACGCCTCTACCATCAAGTATCCGCTTGGATTTTGAATTAGCTGCTCATGATGCCTTTCGTACAGTTTTCCTGGCTGTGAAACTTTCGGCTGTAGGTTTCATTTGGGCCAAGCCTGGTTTCGTCATTTGCAAACGATATCTGAATTAGCGCAGGAATATACCCAAAATGCTGAAACGGCGAAATTGTTGAAATATTTCTTCGGCCTTCCTTTCCTCCCTCCAGAGGGAGTTGGAGACGGATTTTGCGACTTGGTGGAGATAGCACCAAATGACGAGGCTTTGCGCTTCTCAGATTACGTTTTTGAAAAATTACATCGAGGAGGGTTGTCGATTTCCTCCGCCAGTGTGGGCAGAAATTCCGTCTATGGAGCCAAAAACAACTAATGGAGCCGAGTCATTCCACAGCCATTTCAATCAGCAATTTTACAAAGCCCACCCTCCCATTTGGCATGTGCTGGCGGTATTGACTGAGATCCAAGTGAAAAACATATGTTAAAGTAAGAACTCAAGTAAATTCACGAATCGTTTAAAAAAAAAAGATATATATTCGGTTACTGGAATGACTACCAGTCCAGAAAAATGTCGCGACTGGAATATATTAAACTCTGCGGATATCGCCACACTCCGATCAATTTACATTAAAATTTAAAGTTCACCATTTGTATACTCATTAGATCTGGTTAGACAATTACGTAACATAAGTTTACATGTACCATACCTACTTACTTCAATAAAAGCTGATGAAGCCCCGTCGGCGTCTAATTCATTTCATACCAACATACTTTGGGAACCCCTAGCACAAACACGCGCAAACGGGCTATTAAAATCAAGGGTTATAATTTTTGACAAGTGTGCGCAAACGGGCTATGAATTTTCGGGAAGTTTTTTAAAACGCGCACAAACGTCCTTTTCCCAGGCATGGAAGCAAAGCAGATGGTAGAGGAGAAGCGCAAAGCCTAGACGATGGATAAGTTCAGAAGCGGAAGACAAAGTGGAATACAACAAGAAACCCGCTATTGCAAAAAGAAAAATAAGACAGTTGAAACGGAATAGTTGGAATAGGTTCGTGTCGAAATTAGAGCACGAAACGTATAAAATACTGAGACGAATAGACGCTAACTTCGTTGAAAAAGTTGCAGACTCCCAAAAGTGAACGCAGAGGAAGCGGGGGAATACTTCGCAAAACTGGAAGTAATGGAACAGCGGAAGACATTTTCACCCTTGAAGATCTCAACAAAGTACTGAACGGCTCAAAGAATGGTAGACCCATGGGAAACGATAATCTCCCAGCAGGGTTATATAAACTAGCAACAAGAACCTTGCTGTTGAATCTGATCTGTTGAAAAAATGAAACACCGCGGGAGCTTTTAGAGTAACCATAACAGTACATATCTTCAAGAAGGGGGACGGGGATAAAATGGACAACTACTCCCGCGGCCTCAGCCTACTCTGTGTGGTGTACAAACTATTACCCAGAATGATCGCCACTAAGAGATGGTCGAACCCTTTCTTCTTGAGCCACAAAACGGTTTTCGACGCAGAAGGTCCTGCACTGATGCAAACTATACAGTAAAACTGCTGATTGAGAAACGAATAGAGAATAGTGTCCATGTTGGAGTGCGAGTAACCTTGGTAATATTCTGTTAAATTATTTTTATTTACAACTTTGAGTAGGCGAGCCACCGCCAGCTACCCCGGCCCATTTTAGGGCATAAGATTCCGTTGTCTCTCTCGACACGTCTCGGTCTCTCGCTAATAGTACCCATCTTCCCTTCAGACGTTTGAAATCGTCAAGGTGTGCCAATTCACTTGTTTGTTTCTGATGGACAGCAAAAACAAAAAAGTGAATTGGCACACCCTGAAAACAGAATACAGTATAACTTACAAACACATCAGCTTTGAATCATAGACTTTGAAAAAGCCTATGACCGGGTTACAAGAGACAAGTGGCTTAATATTCTCACACAGAGAAGGATCCCCGAAGAATTCTGGTACACGTTGTGCGCCTAATGTACGATAAGATTGTGATCAAAGTATGCCTAAAGAGCGAAACCTTACAGCAAATCTCAATCAACAGTATAGAGTACGCTAAAGGTGCTCGGCCTCATGCGTTCTGCTCAATGTGTACATGGACGACCGGCTGCAAAAATAATACTCAAAAGAACCAAAAGGGATCAGAATTGACAACGTTGGAGCAACCTCTGTATCAGAGACGCTAATTTGTACATAATACTACCTAGGAACAGTCCTATTCGCGGACAACCAAGTCCGAAAAGTGAAGATGACCTACAAAGAGCTGTCAAAAACCTAGAACAAACCGCAAAAGAAAATGGAATGAGAATTTCAACAACAAAAATGAAAGTGATGGCAGTCTGGGGAAAAGAACCAGGAAGATCGAAAATCGTCATCGACAATAAAAACATTGAACAGGTCAACACATTCAAGTACCTTGGTACAGAAATTTCGTATTTAGGTGAAGTGGATATTGAAAAGAAAATCAACAAGTTCCTTAGAATTTCGGGCTTAATAAATCGTATAATTCCGCCGAGTAACGTGCCACGAATGCGCATTTATAATACATTCGCCATACCTACCCTAACGTACAGCTCTGAATCATGGGCACTCAAAAATTCAGAAAAACGGAGGATAACAACTGCAGAAAGGAGCTTCATGGATAATATAAAGAAAGAAACAAGGATATCCAAAAAGAAAATTAAATTTCCTCCCTTTCGCTAAGAAAATAAAGAAATACAGGAAGAAATGGCGCGACCATATATCGCACGAATGGATGCTGAACGATCACCTAAAATGACAGGGAATTACACTCCGCTTGGAAGAAGAAATCGAGAGAGACCGCGAAGAAGAGCGGAAGACGCGACATCGGGCTCGTTAAGTGCATCAACACCGCAGACAGGCCAATAAGCCTCGCGTATCGGCAATGATGATGATGAAGTTCAAAGGCGAGCCCAAACGGCCAGTTTAGTCCGGGGTCAGGGGTATTCAAAGTGTGTGAAGTTGATTTTCTTCAGAAATTCTGTCTCGTGAACCCTAAGTCCTATTGGAGTATTCCTGACAGACCAGTAAGTATGCCAAGATCCTATCAGGGCTTGACAGGAAACATGCAAGGCTCATGGTTGGACTACTAACTGGTCATGGGGCCACAAAACACATGTGGTATAAAATAGGAGTGGTAGGAAGCGGCTCCTGTAGGTACTGTGGAGAAGAGGAAGAAACCTCGATCCATATCATATGTCGGTGCCCAGCAATAGCCGGGACAAGACGTGAAGCATTGGGGCTAGAATATCCAGCACCCAGTGAAGTCAAAGGGATAAAGCTAAGTGAAATGCTCACTTTGTCTATAAAAGTGAAGCTACTGAGCTGATCCTTAACAGCAACTTGAGGAATAGTGCAATGGACTGCAAAGTCTGAGCGCTCGGCGCATATAGTGCCACCTCACACACAAATGGAAATTCATGACAGAGATTGGCATACCTTCGTCTCTGAAACTCACTCACTTCGCTCGTTTTCGACTGTACCGTGCTCTCATTTCCGAAAATTCAAACACAATCAGTCCACATGTGAAAAATAACCAACCGACTTCTCATCTACGATAATATTCAACGCAAATGATCTGAAAAGCTACATTCGCAATGAACAAATAGGCGCAGCGACCTTGAATAAATTAAAAGCCAGGGGGGATGGTCACTCGGGAACATGCAACGTATATTATACCTCTGGGAAAACTGACGCGAACGGTGCAAACGAGTCCGATTAGAAAACCGTAGAGAGCATGCGAAGAAATCACATCAGTACGATACAATGGAAGATCGTAAATTCTTGGCAAATTCTGCGATCATTTATAAGAACATAAATACTCGCATGTCGACGTCACTGCACACGTTAGCGGTAAAAAAAAAAATCACGCAGGAGGAGCATGGCTATAAGAAAATCGTCTCAGCTCCTCCCATTTGGTTTATAGGTTCTGTGTATGTTTGCCACGGACTCACACAGGCAGAATTCACCGTCGCAAATGGTTTCAAGAAAAACTGTTTTTATTCGCATACGCACGAATACATATTTCACTTATACCTACCTACCTATGTAGGAGAGGGAAAGAGGATTTCACTTTTCATCGATCCATTATTTACCTACCCACGACAATTGACGACCATTTCAATTACATTCCTATTCCCGTCTGCACTTCGTGCACGCTAAGAAGTACAACTTTAAAAACAACTCCAAGAAAATTGCTTTCCTCTTTCTTGAGATGTTGATGGGCTTATAATTGGATCGTGTGCGCAAGCGCCAATTGCTTTTAAAGAATGAGGGGTGGAGGTACAATTTTTTCCACGAGTGTTGAACACTCATAACCACTTACCTACGTAAGACAGGGAAACGGGATTTCACTTTACATCGATCCATTATTGATTCAGGCATATCCATTGATGACCATTTCAATTACATTCTTATTCCCATCATATTTCCTACGTCATCTTTCTGAAGGTACACTTCGTGCACGCAAGGTGAAAATACAATTTTAGAAATATCGAAAAGAAAATTGTTTTCCTCTTTCTTGAAGTGGCGAGGGGCATACAATTGGACCATGCACACAAACGCAAATCGCTGTTCAAGGTTTGGCTACTAAAAATATTTTTGGGCACTTTGATCGCGAATTTGTATAGCATAGCATGGCCGGCAACTTTTATAACAGCATGTGTAGCGAATGCTACACATGGGAAATTTCATATGTAGTAACGCTACACATGACAACACGGAAATAAGAATTGGTACAATGGTATAATAACCCCCTCAGTACTGATGTGATGCCCGAAAGGGTAGTTTCCGATGCCGGGGGTGCGGTGTCTCAGGGGCCACTTTGGCATGCGTGCATCGCCATACGTCCCACCACACCAATGGTATAATAATTCCGATGCGCAATCAGTTACCCTCTAGTTAACCATTTGTTACCCTCAGATTACCTTTATTCCCCTTTAGTTACTTGGGTCACTAGCGGGATACTACGCCATTAGTTACCCTATAGCTACCCGCGGGGGGAAAGTTACCCATTTTTTACCCTCGGTTACCCTCAGATTACCCTTGGTCCCCTTTAGTTGCCCGGGTAACTGGTGGGAATTTGCGCATCGGGATAAAACATCATATAAATCTATTTCTCTTTTCGCTACACATGGGATTATGAAAGGTTGCCGGCCCTGTAGCATAGCTCCGCCTCTTCCGCCCTCCATATGTTATATTTTCAAATTTTCTGGGGTACTTTAGTACATTTTGAAAAAGCCAAGCCCGGAAGTTCTTCCGCCTCCTATTTGCATTAATTACCACGAGCCATCCAAAATTTTACAATTATTTTTGAAATGTTTTGTTCCGAGTGGCTAAATTTGTTTCTTTAAATTAAAAAATTTAATAAACAATTTTTGTTTAATCGAACTATTCTGAGAGATGCGCCGAGTAGCTCAAGTTTATCATTGAATTCCTCATAACAAGGGCAAGTTTTTTCTATGCATGCGCATATTTTTTTCTATTGATTAGGTATTTCTGCACATATCCTAATTATCTATTTACGATTCCTGAAATTCCAAGTAACATGAGCCCAACTTGGTTGCGCATATTTCAAGAAATGTGCATATTTTCGCATAAAATCGTACATTTCAGCGCATATGTGCGCATATTTAGCCATTTTCTTATTTTTACCGCATGCTGACAATGAATGCTGCATGCTCGAAGCAGATTTGATTTATGAGCGCTAGCGCTGTAAAGTGCCCTAGCATTGCTAGCTCCAACAAACAAAGTTCTAAATTGTATTTTTTTCTGTTGTATTCTGGTTATCCATTTTTTGTGTCAAGCGTATGTTTCATCCAATTTAGATGAAGAAAATCTATATTGCCTTACTGTAAGAAGGAATATTTTTGTATATTATTCTGGTAATTTTAGGATTTTTTTGGCATATTTTTGAGGTTTTTCGCGCATATTTTATGCGCATATTTCACGATTTCAACCGCGCAAAAAGAACTTGCCCTACTCATAATGAAAGTGGAAATTTTCTTTCAAAATTTCATAAAAGCTGAAGCGAATTGATTTTTTATTTAGTAAATCGCCCAATTCTAAATTATTCATGTCCTAAGCCTTTTTAAACATTTTTCTCAAAGATTCTGACAAAAAATCTTCAAAAATGAGTTCGTCAACTACAGAAACCTAATTATTGATATACCTGAAGCAATGTTCTATAGTCCATGTTTCCGCATCCCTACTCCCGTGGGCCATAATTAGTAGGAATTACATTTAAAATAACCTCTCAAGTGAATTCAGCAACGGCGAAAACTCCACTTTTTTATGCTTGACAATATTACCGGTAATTCCAATGCCCCCTATCAGGGACGTACCGATAGGGAGTAGGAGCAACTTACACCCCACCTCGCAGGAATTTTTCTCTCATCAGTTGGGAAAATCTAAATAATCAAAAGATTTTCTTTTTGCTTTGATACTTGGGAATGGAGTTGAGAAGCTGGAAAAATCCAACAAGTCACAAAGTTTTATTTTATTCTTCTTTTGCTTCAATACTAGGAAATTTTGAGTTGAGTCAGTTGGGACTTCCACAATTTATGCCCCCTCCCCTCCACGAAAAATTCTTCGGTACGTCCCTGTCCCCTTTAGTGGAGTCTTCAAGACGGGACAGAGAACCAAAATAATTAAATGAGTTAAATGTGACTGAAAACCGAGTAGACCGCCATTTTCATGTTTTTACACACTTTCTGTGAGCTTTAATGAACATGTGCAAACAGTGCAATTTTTATATAAAGTACAACAGAAATCACTGACCCTTAGAAATTAATTTTTCATAAAATTTGCAACAGGTCCTCAATACGTACACTGATAAAATCAATTTTTGATGATTAAACAAAGTTTTTTAATCGAACTCGACTTTTAGGAATTTTCAAAGTAAAATCGTAACTTTTCTTGGTCAACTTAACCCATTCTCTGGTCGGCTCCTCAGAATTGTTTAGTTTAAAAAAATAGATCGGTTGATGGAGTTCTACACACGGACAAAAACAAAAGCAAATGTAGCCACTGGGAGCAGAAAATTTCGAGAATTTTAGATTATGGGCCACCTTAATCATCATGTATAATCATTGTATAAGCAGAAGCTCGATTTTTTTAAAGAGCCATTAGTACACAGGCGGTGAAACTATGGGAGACAACTGAGGTGGGCTCACTCCGCTAGGCGCAACAACACCAGTGACGTCACTGGCGTAAGACTGCCTCTGATTTATATACGGGAATACGCTTTTTTCAAACTTTGCTCATAATTGATGCCCTCAACATATTTTTCTATTATTTTTACCACGTACAACATTCAATTAGCTACCGTTAAAAAAAAAAAAAAAAAAAAAAGAGCCCTTTACGACAAAAATTCAATTTTCCCATTACTTTCTTATGACGTGAATTTCGGCACGGGTGAGACGGGAAGAATTGTGGCGGGTTGCATAATACCCAAGTGAGCCCACCTGAGAAACAACTACTTCCTTGGAAATTCACAGGGCAGCCATGATTTCTTGAGAATGCGTTAAAAGGACATTTTTAGTACTAGTAGGTTTCGTTATTTTCTCCTCCCATCATCCCTTTAAACTCAGGGAGGGATTAATTTCCAGTTACTCCAATGGCCTTCAACTCCCAAGCTTTTCACATCGATACTACAGTTTCTTGGATTTATGAATCCATTTAAGGGGTTCTTACTTCCCTTCTCTTAACCGCCGAGGCTTCACAGATAACCAATCTTCAGTTACTCCAATTTTTCCGATTTTCAAGTTCAGTACGTCGATAGTACGATACTTTCGGGTCACTGAATCCATTTCAGAGGTCATTTTCTCCTCATTTCCACGTCTGAGACACAGATCGCTAATCTCCAAGAACTCCAATTTTTCTAAATTATAAGTTTTTCATGTTATTAGTATGGTTTTTGACATCCCTGAAACCGTTTTTGAATTCCTTTCACCCTTTTTCTCTGCCTTTCAAGCTTTTTTAACTCCCATTTGAAAAACAAAACCACTTTTAGGCTCATATAAGGAGACTCTAGATATCTGAGAATCTCAAAATTCAAAAAATAAGAACGTTTCCTCCCTCGCGGCACGGGTCAACCCTTTCCGATTTTGCTCAGATTTTACTTGAAATATTTTTTCAAACGCCTCGACCCAAAACATGAAAGTTTTTTCACCAAGAGTAAATAAGGACCATCCCAGTGTTCATAAATACACGTGCCAGCGTTGAATTGAGGACGAGTAAGACGTCATAATTTTACATTACTAGCACAAACAGATACTTATCATATATACAGACACTCTCTCTATTACTTAAATCCTTGGTTTAATGGGACGAAACTATAAAAAGCAATTAAAACATTTTAACCAGGTCTATTCCTTGAAATCTCGTCTTTGCAGCATTACGATTATTGGCCCAACCCAGGTACATCGGATGTTTCAAAAGAGGCAATTTTACTTTCATATAGTTTCCAGAATACCCACCCAAGGTTTTATTTTTGAAGAAAACAGCTTTCAAACGTTTCAACTTTAGAAAGCATGTTAATGCTTCATCGTGTCGAAAAACAACATGTGATTTCGAGAGGCTTATCTTTCAAAAACAATATAACGACGCAACTAACGTATTTTAAAGTTTACAGCAAGTCATGTTGGAAAGCTTATCTGATATCAGCGAAATGTACAATTTTACATACTTTGGTATTTGTCGTAGGAAAAGTACGTGGACCACTTAGCTTGTTAATAGGAAAATAAAAGCAGAGTGTGGGGCCAGACTAACAGCCAGGTAAGTTCGAGGTAAAGAAAAGAAATCACTAGATTTTAATCCGGCTAATAAGAATAAAAATATGCCTATGGATGTGCCGAGCAGAGCCAAACATGCTAGGCACATCCCAAATTGCAATTTTTTTCCAGCACTGATGACAGAATTCAATTCCTGAGAACTTTGAGCTGATGAAAGATGGAAAAGTTAATTGAAATTAATTTTCCACATCGTGGAAAAGTTTTGAATAGTAAGCTTAGAGCACGAAGGTCTTTGCGTAATCATACATCACACTTGAATTAGTAACACTGTAAACAACAGCGAGCAATGTAATGAATAAACAAAATGACATTCGATTTTCATGTTTTTAGCGTAGTCTGTGAAATAATCAACGTAGATCAACCAAGTCAAGCAGACGTAAGTACTATTTATACACATACATAATCTCGCAGAGTCTTAATGGATATTACTCAAGTTCATTGGTGCAGACAGCCTAGTGTTCAGGGGAGGGGTCTGATCTCAACGAAGGGCAAGGGTGTTAGAGAAGATGTTAGAATTAGAAATACTACTATTTAAAGAAATCACACATGGGATCTAGCCCGTCAGTCCTCCCAGGCTATGCTACTGCTTGAGTTAGTTGCGAAGTTTTGAAGGAGTCTTAACGATTGTTATCATCAATCTATAGGGAGCGGAAGAGTCTTAATACTTTCTAAATCTGAATCAGCGGAAAATCAACCACAGATTCAGTGGCTGTTTTCGCCGATTCTTCAGTTATCCTCTGGATTAAGTCAATGAAACACTCATAAAGTACGCCATTCAGAAAACATACCAAAAGAGTCACTGACTGAATTAGCGACTAACTTACCGCTATTCAAATTTAGAGAGAACGTTACATTAAGGTGAGTTTTCACGAATATAATTAGACCCATGGGCGGTATCTCAGAATTTTCTCCTATATCACTCTAAATAAATTATCACAAGATTCATAACTGATTCCTCTTCTCCTTTCCGAAAACATGAAATTTTCATATATCAACTAACTGGAGGAAGATAAATAGAAACCGAATTTTATTGTAATAACTGTAAAAGGGTTCGACTCCGGCATAAATAGACTATTTCACTTGATGGGATTCCAAGGCGTAGCTCAAGCAACTAAGAAACACCGTTTGTTTCACCAACTGTTACGACATATAATAGATATTTAAAATAACTCAAGGGGTCTTATTGATAGCTGAATGAATTTGAATAGAAAGAAAAGTCTCAAATCCGCTTGTCTTTCTGTTGGTATGATAAGACTTATGAACAAAGGATACTCCTTATTTTAGGCTCGTTATTCAACACCAGACTGATGCAATGATTTCACAACTGATTTGATATGCAGTCAATAGGCTATACAAAGTCAGCTTTCTTACTATTACAGTCTACCCAGCAAAATAAGATAACGAAGCAAACTAGTTTGGCATGATGACATCATTTCTGATGAAATCTGTGACAAACAGAAAGTCAATTTCCTCAATAAAGCAAGTATAGTCAAGCAAAATGAAAAATGTTCACGCGTCTCTGTTTGATAACCAAAAATAAATTATATTCATACTCAGGAAAAATGTTGCAGCGAAACAGAATGAAAGGGAGCTTTTCTGTGATATAAATTTTTATAGAATAAAAAGCAATTCTAATTGGAAATTTACTTTGTTAACATCCTAAATAATATTATTTTCAACGTTAGAGTAGTACCCGGGATAACTGTAGTTGAGCACTTCTGCAATGGTCGTGTTTTCGAATTCAAATTACAAGTATTTTGGCCAGTAAGTATAATAAATAAGGAAGGAAATGAATTCTCGATTCATTAGTTTTGGTCAACTGTTGGTCGAAGCCTTTCAATCAAATTTACCATCTACGCAAAAGTATGCCCAAAACATCTGAATTGCAAATGAGAAATTAAAGTTTCGGAACGCAAAGAGGTTTGGTGGATTATCATCTGCTTACTAAAATACATCAATAACCATGATACTAAGGTTCCAAGATAGAAAATTTCAAGTTTAAGGAACCGCTGGCTCTCTCGAGAATTAATTTGGCCCATAATAAGATAAAGATAAGATGAGGCAGGAAAATAAAATACAACAAGCATAAGAAAAAAGAGAAGTTTGCAATAAAAATCATCCCTGTGCACAGATACGACAAATATAAGGAAAGGGTCAAAGAAATTATTGAAAGGAGACAAAAAATGGAAACTCAGTGCAAGAAAAATGTAATATCATAGAAGAAGCAATTAAATAAGGTAACAACGAATATGGGGTGGTTAGAGAAAAAGAAATAGTGGATGATAAACTAACAGTAAACACCAAAAAGATAATTGAAGAAAGGGAGCAATAGCAGAAGAAAACAATTTTTGGCACCAACGAAGCAAATAAAATTAACAGAATTGAAGAAATTAGCCCGACAACGAATTCCTAATGACATAAGAACATTTGATGCAGCGAAAGTGGAAAGCAGTTTGAGAGACTCTGGATTTATAAAAATGGCAGCAAAAGAACTGAGCAAAGAGAGAAATTTGGTATTGAAGGTAGAAAACAAACAAGGGGAGGAAATTAGGGGCAGGGAGCAAATTATGGAAGCAGCTACGCAGTTCTATGAAAAATTATACGGCAAAGAAAACGTAAAAGAGAAAGAAGGGGAGAACGAACAAAACGAGAAGACGTACCTAAAATATTGAAAAGTGAATTAGAATACGCCATAGGCGTAAACGGAGGTGGGGCTTGGGGACTTAGCCGCTTATCCCCTCCCCCAAACACTGAAAAATTACCAAAGAAAATGATGCGGGGGTATGTGTTGCTTCATAATAAGGGACTTAACCCCCAGTTCTGAGCCCTATTTGGGCTTCTGGAATACGCCCTTAAAAAACTAAAAAGTAATAAAGCTCCAGACCTCGATAAAATTAGCAATGACACACTGAATATACTCAAGGAAATATATTAATCACCCCAGTAGCGGAGCTATTCAATCAAATATTAGAAAAAGAAGAGGTACCAAAACAATGGGAAACAGGGGAAATAATTTTACTTTATAAAAAAGGAGATAGAAAAAGCATAGCAAATTACAGACGAATAAGTTGAATACAAAGTTTGAGTAAACTTTTTTCGATCATTGTCAAAAATTATTCATACAATCAACTAGATACAAATCAGAATCGAAAACAAGCAGGCTTCCGCAAAAATTACTCAACAATAGACCAAATCTTCTTAGTTAATCAGTTAATTGAAAAAGCCAATGAAGACAATCGGGGAGGGCATCTTATGTTTATCGACTTCAACAAAACCTTTGATTCAGTTCACCGCAACATTTTATGGAAAGGTATGAGAAAACAAGGGGTTGAAGCAAAGTGGATAAATATAATCAAAAAATATACGAAAATACAAAAGACTACATAAAAATGGACAAACAAGGGCGGGAATTTGCAATTCAAAGGGGAGTACGTCAAGGTGATCTACTATCCCAGAACTTACTCAATTGCGTCGTAGAACAGATTTTTAGGAACCTAAACTGGGAGCAACGGGGAGTAAAATTAGATGGGGGCAGGCTGACAAACTCAAGATTTGCGGATGATATTGTAATTATAGCGGAAAGTAAAAAGGAACTCCAAAAAATGGCAAACGATCTCATAAACGAAAGCAAAATAGCAGGACTGTCAATAAATATAATGGAAAAAACAAAAATTATAACTTTAGGTTTTCGTCCGTCGCACTAAAAACTCGAGTCGCGCGTATTCCGAGTGTATTTTCTTTCGGTATTATACAACAACTAAAAAACTGTCGATCGAGGGAGAAAGGCTTGTAGCTGGTGCATTCGCGAGGGTGGATAATAAAGGCCACGAGAGAGTAGTGAAAGGAATGCGTGGACCGGTTCTAACGGTCGCTCGGTGATTTTATAAATGTAATTTTTTACCCCAAAAAACTATCCTCGCGAAGTCGATACCGATTCACGGCGTTGTGACAGCCGAGCTATGCCACGTTGCCGGCACAGCCGCTACAATAACAAACAAGGAAATGGGGGAATTCAAAATTGAAGTAGGGATAATACAAACAGTAAAAGAAATTGAATAATTAGGACAAGCAATTTCATTTCAAAATAGAAACAAAAAAGAATAAAGGGAGGGTGGAAAACTATTGGGCAAAAAAAGAATTCTACAAAGCGAAAATAGCAAACAAACTGAAATTCAAAATCTGGGAGAGTTGTACCTTACCATCATAACATACGGATGTCAAACATGGACGGCAACAAAAAAGCCAGTGTGGAAAAAATTCAATCCACTCAAAGAGCAATGGAAAGAAGTATCTTAGGAATCGAAAAACTGGACAAAATCAAAAACAGGGAAATCAGGGAAAAACTAGGACTAAAAGACATAGGATACATGATCAAAAAGTTAAAAGCAAAATATGCGGGACATGTAATTGGCAAGAGGACAGATGGGGGAGGAAAGTTTTGAACTGGATGCCAATAGACGGGAAGCGCAACAGGAGAAGACCACAAACATGATGGAGAAACGAGACATTTCAGGAGCGGGGACCAACTTGGGAAAGAGAAGCACGAGAAAGGAAAATATGGAAGGGATGTGTAGAGACATTTGCTCAGACATTGGCCAATATTGGGAGAATAAAGTCCGATAAGAGGTAAATATAAGAGATTTCATTGACCAATATGCTGTAAAATAAATATAAAATAAAATAATAAGATACCACTTTTTCATATCCTAGGACCCAGGAGGAGAGGTTACGACGTGAAGCGTCGCTAGAAAAATTTCACTACATCAGCACAAATCTTCATTTTCGTTCATGTCCTTACGTCCCCATCCACAAATTTGCAATTATACAACCCCATTGCACTGACCCACTGGGAATTTTCTGGTAGTTTCGATAGACATTTCGCTTCTGCTTGGACCTTTCCTTCCTGCTGGTTCAATATTGCCTCTCTATCGGGGTTTCTTCGCCTTGACGACATTCGTCGGAAAAAGGCAAAACTTAGAACTACACTGGTGTGCGGATACTCATCTGTTGCCCCTGTCTTCTCTTCATACCGAAGTCACACCTCCTCATGTTTGTTAGCGTATACTAAAAACACAGAAAAGTAATGAAGACATAAATACGTGAAATTAATACACGTCAGATTCGTTTCGGTGTACGAAATGGTAATTGAGTGCATCGGGTACACGTCGCTGAGCGCGAGAGGACGAAAAAGTGACACTTAAAGGGAAGGCCGCCGACCGCATTTTCAATTATTTAAAACGCAGTTATTTTCGAACGCAGAGGATATCATCGAACTCGTAAACAGCTGCATGCATTCTTGTGCTCGCCTTAACGCGATGCTATCTATCTTCACCCAAGCTAGCCCAACTTTTTTTTTTTTTTTCTTTATAGGCTTCCAACGCCAGATAAGGTTTTTATAGTTTGCTAATCAACGGCGCAGCGGTTCGGTTGTTGTTTTTATTACGATATTTGAGATTGTATTGGAGTGGATGAACAGGTGAAGTTTCAAGCTTTGTTCGCGATCAGTAGGCATACTCATTCGTTTAATCCACGTGCCTCGCGTGTTCATTCCAAATAAGCTCGAGAAATCGAGGAAAATTAGTTAACCTTGGATTGTCGACTTCCTGGAATCCCCGCATTCGACGGATTTGTAACCCTCGGGGTCAAATTACCCCCTGATATAAGTACCCCTTCTCTGATCAGAAAGGTATGTAGTGTTGGAAATGTGTAACTTCGGGGAATCCCCGCATTTGACAGAAACGAGATCCGGACGGGCCATTTACCTTATCTACCAAATTTCAACCCTTCCCTCCAAAATAAAAGTCCTAAAAAAAAAATCGAAAATTGAAATTAATGTAGGTTTGCGGTTTTTGTACTTAGCCTAGTGGTTGATGACTTACTTTCAGAACGACCAGTGATACCAATAACCAATTGAGTGCTGAAAACGTTTTCATTCTGACGCGTTTTTAGCTCAGTACAGGCCGAAAAATAGAAAGTAATTTGAGGCGATACTAAACCAAGAACGAGTCGGAATAAAAAAATTTTTAGCACTGAATTTGTAGTATTTTCTATTCTGAATAAAATAAGTCATCAACCACTAAGCTTCGTACGAAAATCGTGTACTTACATTCATTTCAACTTGTACACTTTTTTTTTTCTTTTTTTTAAATTAAGAATTCTACTTTGGAAAACGAACTGTAATTTGGCGAGAGGAGTAAATGACCCCTCAGGATCTCATTTTACTCAGTTGCGGGTTATAAAACATTTCCAACAGAATATGCCTTCATGAACACTAGGGAGAGGAGAGCTCTTAATTTCAGGGTTAACTTGACCCTAAGGGCTACACATCCGTCAAATATGAGAATTCCCTCAAATTGACAATCTAAAGTATTATACGAACTTCCAATTGGATCAGCGGTGGAAATTAGTAATTTACAGCAGTAATTTGACACATCGATAGTTGTAACTAAATTCACTATTATCCATAGGCGTAGCGTCAGGAGGGCCAAGGGGCTCTGGTAGCTCAATATATATATTTTTCACGTGTAAAAGATGGATGGTAAGGGGATTAAAGAGTTTCTTGCTCACTCCACTCACAAAATATTGACTGCCCCCCAGCGTTGTGCCGTAGAATATATGGCGTCAAATACATCAGCAGCATTCTGCGTGTAAAATGAATGGTGTAGAATAGCTTGAAATATGTGTAGAATTCGTGAAATGTGTAGAGTAGGCTTAAAATGAGTAAAATGCTATCTATGTAACTCAAACCAAAAAGCCAAAAAATTCAAGTTTCAAAAAATTGATTTTTTTGGCTTTTTGGTTTCGGTTATACAGCATTTTACTCATTTTACGCCTATTCTACGCATTTTACACATTCTACACATTCTATGCATATTTTACACATTTTACATCGAAAATGTAGAATAGACATTTTACGCGTAAAATCCCATCGCTGCTGCCCCCCCCCAAGGCGGATCCAAGGGGGGGGGGCTAGTTGAATATTATTAACGCAATAATAGGGGGAAAAAGGAGTAGAAATGATAAATTGTACGCTCATTACACACTACAAAGGTATAATAACGCATCTATATATTCGTCATTACGTATCCCACATTGGATAAAATATTTTTCCGGAAGCACCCCCGCCACCTCACCTCGGACAACATAAAAGCACCAGCTAATCAATATGCACTGCCGCTACTGTACCTCCCCCCCCATTTCCTTTTTCTGAATCCGTGCCTGCTGCCCCCCCTTCTTTCGGTTTACGCTACTCTTTTGGAATTATCAAATTATCGATAGTTTGAATATTCAATATTCTTGTTATTAATAATATTCGCTACATAATTCGATAGTTTGTCAGTGGTTTCAAATTAGTTTAAAAGCTATTGAAAAACATGTAGGAAAGTTGAAAATCATTTGAAAACACGCTGGAGCTACGCTAAGTGAACTAAGTTACAAATTCACACTCTGGCTGAGTTGAGCAAACTTGAATCGACGAGAAAAATTTCATTTTTAGTAATAACCAACTAGAGTTCAGCTATGTAAGTCATGTTTTTTTTTTAAATTTGCCCTCGAATAACACTAATATAGCTATGCTTATCTGACGTAGCTGACAAATAATCATAACACACATCCCTTAGCTCCAGTGAGCAACAGGCGTAACTCAAGTTTTTCAGCATTCTTGTAGAATTTAGGAGCTCATTTACCATTTACAGTTAATCATTCAGTAATAATAACTAATTTCGAAAGCACAATAAATTATACATTTGACCGGTATTGCTCTTGTCTCCTCATTTCATACAAAGAACGGGATAACTGAATCCTAATAATAAAGTAATTCGAATATATTTTACCTATTACGACTAACTACGCTAAGTAACCTCAAATACGTACAAGGTGACTTAGGATACTTTGTCGTTGCATATTATTCAAATGTAGTAATAAGGAAAAACTCAAAAGTATTTGATCGTATTGGCATTTCCTTTTATTTTACTTTTTATTCTTTAGTTGTGCCATCGAAAACTATTATCGATAGCAAAAACCTACCAGAAAATACGAATCACTAGTGGAAATGACTGATTTTTCAAAGTAAGCCCTACTATGAAAGGTTTTTAGGAGACGGAAGGAGAGAGGGATTTGAGTTGAAATAAAAATTTTCAAGATTTTACGTTTTTTGGAAGCACGCTCCCTCATCCTTGAACTTTACTCTGGATTCGTTTTCAGTAATTTAGGTCTGAAATATAAAAAAATAGTTGAACTGAAACTATCTCCTCCCAATGAAACTCTTAAGATTTGTTACACTAGCAGGGTGTCCATTCTTGTTCGGAAATGATTTTCCCCAACTTTTCCAGGTTTTCCAGGCCAATTTTTCCAGTTTTCCAGGACCTTCAAATACAAATTACACATGCAAAGAGGGGAAGGGGGTCAACTTTTCCGTCAATCACTCGACAGTTTTTTTTTTTACTACCGTGTGCTTATGATGCTATGGCAGAGAGGGTGTAAAAATGTAATGATGGAAATGAAAACGCGCTCTATGGGGTGCAGCATGGTGCGATGTCAACTAACAACATCATCGATTTTTTTTCGTGTGACTTAATGCCAACCGTGGGGCGGGGTGAAAGAACAAAATTTGAAAATTGGTTTATAGGTTTTTGAGGTCGTTGCATTCGATTTTAGGTGTAGTTTTTGGGTCCTGTTCCTCCTGGTGCGACCTATGAGGTAGCAAGAGCGCAGGACAAGCAACGATTAACTCGAAATTCACCCTTTCTAATTAAAGCCACCGAATAGGGTAAAAATACAGTCTTATTTATTCAAAGTGGTGCTAACAGAAAATAACGTCTTAAAAATGTCTCAACTGAAAAAGCAAAGGAGCATAAATTTGGTCCACATTAAAAATCGGAAGCGACATTCGAAATCAGCGACACAAAACCACCCCTATTTCGATACTTCGTGTAATTTTTCGCCGGAGAAGCTGAATTCGTATTACGACAGTGCTCTGGAAGGGGTTGGATAAAAATATCTGAGGCGATATTCAATCAGCGACTCAGAGCTTGGTTGGCTATCCTGTCCAAGAAATTGACTTTAGAATCTCGTCAAGAATTTGGAACTTGAGGAAAACTAGAGTAACCGGAATTAGCCCCTCCCTCGTGGAGCCTGAATGGTTTAGAAGGAGGGAAAATAACTACAAAAATGAATATACAATATGTGGTCATACATTTGAAAACAGTGGTGGACTCTTCCGTAACGCGATAATAATTATTGTGCGGTCTTTAGATTTTTTTCAAATTTTGTGGATGAGTTACTCTTTTCCCAAAATCTCGGAAGTCCCTTTCGTTCACCCTGATCTACATTTGCGAAAGAGAGGAGAGCTGATGGCAGGATGTTCCAGAAGGTGAATTCGTTGGTTTTAACATTTTCGTTTCATTACAACTTTCTCGAATATTTTTTCATTTTCGCGTCTTTTCGCGCCAATTTTCAGATTCTCACGAAAAGGATGAGACGAAAACACGAAATAGCTGATATTGGGAGAAGTGTATAGGGATTGGTTCGCGTTTCGTGATATTTTTCGTGAAATAGTTCGTGAAAAGTCACGAAATACGAAAAGTGTATCTAGACGCCTTAATAGAAAGATGTAGATGCGAAACAAATACCATGAAAACGATTTCATCATACCAACACACTCTGTACTACTGTGACAGGAGAGGGGGGTTGCATTACTCACGTTCTTTTCCTGTGAAAGAAAAAAGATAAGAAAATTGCCTGAGCGAAGCGAAGGAAAATTTTTTCAAGTGAGAAATAGGGTAAAATCTGTTTCTTTGAAATACTACAGAATTTCGCAGTCGATTTTTTTTTTTACAATATTCCCTGACTTTTAGGTGAAAAAAGCTGAAAATTTCATAATTCCCTGACTTTTTCAGGTTTTCCAGAGAATGGACCCCCTGTAGACTAGTAACTGCAGCCACGATATTCGCTAATAATTGAAGGAATTCAAGGTTTATTGCACAAAGTGATGAGGAAAAAAAGCAGGAATTGCAATAATGTTTCGGTTTAATACGCTGATTTTACCATTTAGTTGTAAGTGACTCAGGTAATATTCGTTCATATTTTTTAGTTTTGAACCGTAAAAACTTCAATCAATGTTATCGAAGGGAACTTAAGTGTCGGCGCACTAGAAAAAGTTTTCGGTTGTCGGGTGGCACTTACAAACTATTGCACTTACCGAGATCACGTTGCAATAAGCAAGGCCAAATTATAAATAGAAAATTTAAAAAAATCGGGGTGATGGGCGGTGGCATATTCACCATAAGGTGGATATGACAGCCGCCAACAGAATAAGCCTGAAATGGGCGCAGCGGGGAATTTTTTATAAATTAGGGATTCAAGCAGTGGAGGAGGAGGAGAAGAAACAATACACGAAGGAACCCTCTCGAGCGAAGAAAAAATTACAAAATTCACCAACTGCGCTGTGAAATGTAAATCTGCCTCTGGCGACGGAACCTTCAAACTTTCTCACTTACGGGAACTTAATTTGACAAAATTTGTTTCAGAACTGTTGAGTCAAATTTACATAGAATGCGATTGCGAGGACATATCTCGATTTCATGACACGAGCTCACTACCACCTCTACGCAGAATTTACTCATGGAAGAGGTTCAACTAAATAATAGGTATAAAACAGGATCTAGATTTAATTTTGTAATTTTTCAGACTAGAGAAAGAATAAAACTTTATAGCGTTACGAGATGTCTTCCTCATGTTATGGAGCAGTTTATAAATCAGATCACTTCAGAGTTAAAAAAGTTTACCACTCAATTCAGCAGATCAGAGAGAGCATACGTAGGTACATGTAAACAATTTTCTCGCAAACCACCAAACCACAAAAGAGAGTACAAAATACTGATCGGAGCAAGTAAAAAATGCTTGATACAAACAATTCAAGTTAAAAATGGTACGAGTGCTTCCTACAGTCACCGATTTCAAAACGATTTTTTTTTTCAACCATCATCCATAAATCCGGACCGAAGGACCATTTTTGTAGGGTATGCATAAAAAGTAACGAAGGTACACAATTCAGAGAGACCTTCGTAAAATTGTTACTTATTTGACAGTTATCTACCACTTTGAAGAAATTTCATTTATTTGATTGTTTTTTACTCATTGTTTTTAACCATTTTCAGAAAATTTGACTTGGAAGACCAATTTGATAAGCTTGGTAAAAAAAAAAATCTTGTATATAAAATCTAAAATAATACCTACAATAAGCTGTAAAAAGTGCTGTTATTTTAACCAAGTTTTTTGACTAAATTTAGCAATTCTATCCGGAGGACTTATTCGGTACGCTTGGCAGAAGATAAGCAAAACGCATAGAAGACCTATAATCTGAATTACCTATAATAAATCCGGCTTGGCAAACCAATTTGGTATGCTTGACTCATAAAAACACCTAATATTAAAAAACTTGGAAGAATCTTTGTAAGTGGTGTTTGCTACCAATTTTTCTTTCCATCTTTAACAAACAAGGCCCGATGGACCAATATGAGAAACTTTGAAGAAAACAAAGAAAACGCACACCTATGATACACCCAATGAAATATTATCTGATTGATATGACATGATCATCACGAATTCCCTCTCCAGGGCCAGATTCAGTCATGAAGAAGGTAGATACTAGCTTACCCAACAATTTCCATCTTACGTAATAAAAAAAATATTATTCTAAAACTTTTCAAAATGGGTAAGAAATTGAACAGATGCGCCCCTCCTTACAGAGTTTACTAAATACTGCAAAACGTAAATCGGACCTTTGCCCCTCCCAGAATTGTTTCTTATATCCGCTATTGCCTGAATTCATAATTTATATAATAAATTATCTCAGCTGAGTATACCCACCTTGTATTTCTCCCCTTGTAAGCTAAATTTCCGACAAAATTAGGGCATATATTTTATCTGATGAACTCGTTAGTACTTACTAGGTATTTAAGCCTATGTTTTTTTTTTGTTTTTTTTTTAGATATTAATGACAACTACCGAAGCTGAAGAGCGAAGCGGATACCTACTTTTTTTTTAAAGGATTCTTTCTAATGTATGCTTCTTTACCTTTGTCACTACGCCGAAAAGATAAGATACTTTTGTTCATACGTCAATTCCGACGTGTAAATGTATTTAAAAAAATTAGATACAAGGGTGTGCTTTGTCGAGGCGGAAAGAAGATACGTGGTGATAAAATTAATGAAATTACATGTTCCCGTTGCATTTTCTCCCAGTCGTGTGAACAGAGACCGCGAAACTTGTTCCAAAACATTGACTGGACGTTATCAGCAATTCACAAAAATATGATGAATAGCGAACAGGTCAAAAATAAAACTGACTGATAAAGAGTCCTGTTTTCGCTCTAGATGAAAGATTCGAGTATTTCATTCTGAAGTTTAAAATTGAAATTGGTAAAGAGAGACCTTGCAGGCACTGTATAAAAAAGTAACATACACTTCGTTTTTGTTTTTTTCTTCCAAACCACTGGGGAGATGAATTCAAACAACTGCAGAAGAGTTTCAAGTACATACATCTGAAAGAGTCTTGAGCAAGTCTTGAAGAACCTAAGCGAGCAGGGCCGGCGTGTAGAAGTTGATTTTGGGCTACAAATCAAGACGGTATCAACAATCTACTGCATAATATTTTTAGAATCAGAGAACCACGAAACCCTTATTATGATATTTATGTGATGTTTTGAGCATAGGCTACTTTGCATCATTTTTTACGGTGATGGTCAGTGCAAGGGGGGGGGGGAGTGAATGTCGATTTTAGACTACTGATCGAGACATGATCAATAATTTAGTTGATAATATTTTCAGACTCAGTTCGATATTTCGTTCGTTTTCCGAGCCAAGTGCAAGTCGATCTCGCATCATTTCGAAAGGGAAAGAAAATGTTGATTTCGAGTCACAAATCGAGATGGAATCAATGATCGAATGCACAGTATTTTAAAATCAGAGAAACACGAAATCTCTACTTCAATACTGTGTTCGATTTATTGAACTAAGTCGATTTCACACGATTTCGGAGGAGGAAAGAGGAGAGGGGAGAAATGAAATGTTGATTTTGGGCCATAAATCGAGACGGAATAGATAAAATCCATAATTCATAGTTTTAAAATCAGAGAACTAAGAAATCTCTATTTTTACACGTTCTGATTTTTCGAGTTTTGAGCCGAGCTGATTTAACACTACTGGGAGGAAAGGAGGGTATGAAATGTTAATTTCGGCTGTTCATCTAGATGGGATCAACAAATCACTGCATAATATTTTTAAAACCAGCGAACCAAAAAAACAGTATTTTAATACTTATTCAATGGAAATATAAATTTTTAATTTATGGACATTTGGTAATGGTCACTGTAACGCAGTTGGGCTAAAATGGAGTAATTACGAAAAAAATTGTATTGATTTTCTTGGAGGGCGTCAGAATATGATTAGGAATGATATTTCAACTGATATGACAAAATTTCAACCTCTCATCAAGTACAACATTTTTGAAGAGGATTCACTTCTCCGAAAATTAGTTTTAGGCAAAGCACAAAATTTGATGTAGGAATGAATAAGTTTTTTTTTTTTTTTTTTTTTTTAAATTTGTCAATGAGGCACTTTTGGTGAATCCACATCAAACATTTCATTTGCATACAAAAAATTCAACTGACCTTTTTTCTTTTTAACCAACTCCTGTGGCATTAAGTATGTATTCTAGTTTTCGAATTGAATCGTGTTTACTTCATCTTTCTCCGGTAATTTGAATCAGAGATATTCAGGCTTAAAACAAAACATTCACGTATTTTTGTAAGAACTGTCATATACCACTGCATCAAGGAACTTTTTTGGAGGAAACCATCACCGAAAAGTTGTTCTAATAGATGCTCGCAATACGATAAAAAAAGTTGGAAACAAAATAAAAAATGCGAAGCTAAGACAATGTTTTTTTGTCTGATTTTTAGTGAAACGTCGCATAGGCCATTTACCGAAAATTATCCACAAGGGTGGTCCAAAATTTGGCGGTTTTTGCAAAGTTTTACTCCTAGTGATTAAACTTGTACCTATTGGTCGAAAAACTCACCAGCCAGTATTTCGTTGAAATCGTACATTCAGTGGAACCTTCAAAACGGGAATTTTGACCAAAAAATGTCAAAAATAGATTCAGCGGTTTTGAAATCCCAATAGATACAATCGTTTCCGTGCTTTTTTCGATTTCTGTGGTCTCAAAAAAGGGTACGTTTTACTTCAAATTTGACAGAGGCCATTGATATCTGACTCAACTTTTTTCAAAATTCTCAGTAGATACCCCATTTGTACAATGATAAGAACAGATCAATTTTTTAACCGAATTCAATGTTTTGGAAGCTTCACAGCAAAACTACAGATTTTCTCAGGGGAAATTCCATATGGAAAATGACTCTCTCGACAAGACCTCTCCAAATTGTCTGATTTCGAGAAAGTTTTGGCTGAGACCGAAAGGCACATATTTACCCTCTGGATACAAAATGTTTCAGAACTCGCCTAATTTTGGACCACCTATTACCCACCATGTTGTTACCACAAAGAATAAAACTTATCAAGTTTTCATTTATAACCAAGAGCATCTCAAAACAGGTGTCCCATCAAATTCAAGCACACCAGCTAGACCAAGTGCGCTTACACGACAACGAATTTCACATTCTTACTGACGAACTATCATCAACGAGACCGAGGAGATTAATTACTCGCCGTAATTCCTTCACGGCGACGAATATTAAATGGAAAATTATAATTAAATTTAAATTTCGCAACAGTACAACGCCGCAGATTCCAGGATGACGAGTCCGTTAATTAATTTCACCGCGATGGCGAAGTCAAATTAATACCATTAAATCGAAAACCATTTGGCGGGCGCGGGATAAGTTTCGGAGCGCGGCGGGAAAATAGAGCAAAACCACAATTACCGGATTCGCAAATAAACGGTAAACGGACAAGCTGCGGCAAATGTTTCAATACGACACACAGGACAGGACAGGACGCGGGAGCACCACGAAGAAGGGTGCCTGACAAATGAATGTGATGAGGCGCGGCGGAAGGCGGTTTTCCAGGCGAAAAGGGTCTCCGTGGGGTTATTTTTGAACCGAGAGCTCTGTGCAGCGATTCAAGAGGGCACTACCCCGCGACAACCAGCACGACTCCCGAATCCCATGAATATGCAACGATAAACGAAAATGTAAATCATCGCAAACGAGCCGCGGGTAAAGGGATTGCAAGGGATCGATTTACACTATCCGTAATTAAATCAACACGACGTCCAATCAGCTACTTGGCAAACTGTTCTCTTCTCTTTGACCAGTAACCTCCGTTATCTTCGCCATAGATATTTTAATTAATGCCTTCTCGTTAGATCCCTTTGCGGCGAAACGCTGTATCCGACCTAAACTAATGTCGAACGCGAGCTGCCTATCTTCGTCGCAGATATATTTATTCCCAAAAGTTGTATAGTTTACGCTAAACTTTCATCGCTGAATGTTGAACAACACGAAGACTTTAATTGGATGGTTTAGCTGTTTTTTTCCTCTCTCACTTCTTCCCAGAATGCAAGAGTCGAAGAGAAATACGGTGTAACGCGAACTCATTCCGGCATATCAACCGCGTTTTAATTATCGCCGACAATGTTGAAAACATGTTCACTCGCCACTGGCGCTACACCTCATACCCACAACAATCCATCAATCGTACTCACATACCTATAGTACTGGCGGCGCCAGGCTTTTCCGAGGTGAGGTCAACACACTTTCTAAGGGCAAATCACTACTGGTGCCAAGCCTCATACACACAATCCGTCAATCGTACTTATATACCTATAGTATGAGTGTCACCAGGTTTTTCATAGATGAGATTAACACACTTTCAGAGAGCGTTTACCCAACAATACGTCAATTGTACTCATGTACATATAGTACTGATGCCACCAGACTTTTCGCAGGTGAGGTCAAAATCTTATCAGAGGGCAACTCGCCACTGATGTCACACCTCATACCCACAAGTCGTCAATCATACTCATATACCTATAGTACGGGCGCCGCTAGGCTTTTCACAGATGAGGTCAACACACTTTCAGAGGGCGTTTGCACAACAATCCGTCAATCGTACTCATATACTTACAGTACGGACGCCGCCAGACTTTTCGCAGGTGAGGTCAAAACGCTTTCAAAGAGCAACTGGCCATTGGCGCCACACCTCATACAATTCGTCAAGCGTACTCATAAGTATACTTTTAGTACGGGCTCCGCCAGGCTTTTCATAGGAGGTCAACACATGTTCAGAGGGCGTTTATACAACAATCTGTCAATCGTACACAAGCGCCGCCAGACTTTTCGCACATCAAATCAAGACATTTCCCACGCGAAAAAAAATGGACGATTCAATCCAGGGGACAAATGTCTCGATTTGCCCCCCTGGCGCCACGGTCACAAAAAATAGCACGTACCTTCGTTTTGGCTAGTTTGGGATTTTCAGCGCACATCTTGGCCAGCGCTTGGTAGTTTCCCTGAGCTGCGCGAACCAACCACTCTCTGGATCGGGGGTCAAACTGAAATCAAATTAGGTCTTATAAGTACTTCGTTACACTTGGCAGCTCCTCAACCGGAATCAATGTCCAGCACACAGTTCACGTGACCCGCGTGATAAAGATGTCAATAACAGCGAACTCACCGAGGTAACGGAAACGCAGTCTTCTTCTTCGCGGTCAGAAAGCGAGCCCTGTGAACAAGATAAATAAAACATTAAAACGTCCAACGGCAACAAGATCAGTCAAGGGCGGAAAATAAATATTCCCGAGTCGATACGATGTCACATTTGTCTAAACCATTCGAGACGTGCAACCGGAGTCGCGTGCGCCGGTAAAATATGTTATACACCTGATGGAGTAATATAGTTACTTTTGAACGATCAAACAAACTCGTTATAAGCGATGCGAATGCGTTTTGAACCCGTATTATTCATATTTCTATGTATACCAAATGGTGTAATAAAAAATGAGAACTATTCCCCATGAAAAAAGTGAAACTATAAAAATAATAAATCTAGATATCTGCGAATACTTCAAAGATGTGTAATGCTTTATGAGGTAGAGTGAGTAATTGGATGAGTAATTAGCTGTGCCAACAGGAAGGCATAGTGCCTACATTTAGCATACCATAGTTAATTTCACAGAAAACATGAAATCGCACACTACACACTTTTTTTGACTGTACATTAGGGTGAAAAATGAAAAGTAAAATACGCTGAATTTTGATAGCAGACTCGACTAGAAGATAGCCAAGTCATATTGAAAATTATGAATGCTAAGTCCAAGTAGCTGAACGTTAAAAAAAAAAAATTTTAAATACTGACTCTTCCAAGCTTAATTAGCGATCTCTAAGACTGCCACACTTTTTGTTTGTAAGGTACTGAACTTGGATCCATTTTCTGGACTTTCGTATCTCCTTGCCAAATAGTCGAAAATGATAATTTTTTGTATTAAGGTGTACATCCAACACAAGACTCCAACATAATAATAATTTTAAAAAATCAGCAATAATTTCGGAATTCAAAACTATTTTTAGTGACCTCAAATGAAAGAACTTGCATAAGATAGGAAGAAATAGAGCTGAATCAAACCGGTTGTAAGACTGATAACCTTATCATCATCATCAAATAATCGGTATTCGGGACCCATATCTCGAAGGTGGATCTTTTGAGCCCGTAAAAACTGAAAATATTTGGGGGGACGGGGACGCGCACGATACGTTCAATCACACCACTGCTACCTCAGCAACTACATTCACGATGAATGTAAACCAGTCCTCCCCACTACGTTCGGGTTAACAAGGGCGCCCTCTTTATATAGTTGGATTTCAGGGGGGTTTCGAGGTTCCTTCACATTTCATCTCGTATCAGACTAATGGAAACTATTTTAGGATTTCGTTCCATAATGCACATGCACAAAAAAGAGCACGGCGCCGTCGCGCTTACTTCATCCTGATCCGGTTGATGAAAAATCAATGGCCTTCAGCTGAAAAATTTGAGACATTTTTGCCTGTGTCTCCAAGTTACACAAATAAAAAAAAACAAAAAAAAAACACTTGTTCAGCTTGAGAAATTGGAGGCTTTTCAGCAGGAAGATCTCAGGTTCCTCTTCCCCTAGCCATTTTCCTTTGATACGCCTCGGCTTATTGATATGCCCCGCAGGATTTTCTCGGCCGGAACGGGGATTCCCTCCCATTATCCTCTCTCTTGTGTATGCACAATATACAAGTACACAAACAATCGGGAGTCAGGCAGACTGAAAGACAAACAGACAGACTATGACAGGTTATTAAAAACAACTCCCGGATAGACTACCAATTCCAACAAACAATGAAAACGCCGATCTATAAATAACACACCAATGACATAATACTACAACGTTGTACTGAAGCCAAACAGAATTTCTGCAAGCAAAAGCAATAAACGAAATAGTCACAGAACTTCTAAACACCCTCCCCCCCCCCCCAAAAAAAAAAAGACAGGAAACAAAAGAAGAACGTCAGAAAACAACTAAATTAATTAATTAATAAAAAATCAAAGTGTCTCTACAGTCGGCAATAAATCCTGTCTGCGCTCCTGTTCACAAAGAAAAACAAAAGTACTCGACTTGAGAAAACTCGCAGAGGCATTGGGCTGTAAAATTGGAAATAGTTTGAACTGTAAACGTCAAAATCTGAGATATTTCACCCGTGATATGAGTTAAGAGCAGCTCTATCCGAATATCCGTCTAAGGATATACCCCTCAAGCCGCAAAAACTGAATACCTACTTCACGAATCTTATTAACAAATGCTTAATGCACCTTATCTATACCTCATTTTCAAGCAAGTCACCTTCCACCCTAGCCATGTTGAAGAACATACCTACAGAGAAATTCGCATTTTGACAACGAAAACTTATATTATATCGACGGCCAATGGCGAAGAAAAAATCTAGAACTTGAATCTAAAAAGTGGCAGAAAAAAACAAGGGAGTAGAACGAGAAAGAAAGAAAGTAAGAACGAAAAAGGAAAGTATGAGAGAGAAAAACAAAATGACCGTTATAAAAAGCTCAAAGAAGTGGTAATGGTCATCATCATTGACTCGTTTAGTCTCTTAAAGAGATATCATGGCCCTGACTTTGTTCCCGGATTCGGTTTATCAGTGTGCGCCATTTTACCCGGTCTCTGGCTAAAATCTTATGCATTCAGTGAAGGTATACCCCATTACCGATCGGATTAAGTCAGACCATCTTGTAAGCAATCTTTCCCTACCTCTTCTGCGTCGACCATTCCCTGCACTACTATGGTTTTTATAGGTTGTTTCCTCGTATTACATGCCCAAAGTACTTTAAGATTCTGGCGAGTATACTTCCGATGACAGTCGTCTGTTGTCGCCTATCATACAATGTAGACTGAAGCGTTAGTCCTCTTGACTGTCCATGGTATCCGCAGCATCCGTCCCCCGCACCTTATTTCTAAAGCGTCTATTCTCCTTCGTTCCGCCTGTCGGATTGTCCAGTCCACGTTTCTGAGCCATACAGGATAAGTGAGAACACCAACATGCGCATCAGTTGCTTCTTTGTGTTTTTCTTATCGCTTGGTCTCGCCCAATCCCATTCAGTCCAGTCGTGGCTCTTCTTGCCATCTGGATTCTTCTCTTGATCCTTTATTCACATCCACCGTTGTTATCTATTTCCGACCCCAGATATATAAAATGACCCACAACTTCGACTCTGGCTATTTCTTTGATGTTTGGTCTGTTCTGGTTGGATCTATCAACGATTATCGTTTTCGTTTTCGAGCGATTTATCTCCAGGCTGTATTCCTTGCCTATGGTTTCCAGCATCTGCAGTAGTTGCTCCATTTCACCCACATCTGCCGTTATCAGCACTGTATTGTCCGCATATCTCAGATTAGTCAGCCTCCTTCCTCCAACTGGGATTCCACCTTTCCAGGCTGCGTCAGAGTTCTCTCCTTCTAGGATTCTTTTTATGATATGTTCGCCGTATAGGTTCAACAGCAAAGGGGAGAGAACGTATCCCTGCCTTATTCCTAGTCCAGCCCGAAACTCTCGAGACGTATAGTGATTGTGGTAGCGAGGATGAAATTCCAATACACTTGAGGATGCCAGGAT
Source organism: Acanthococcus lagerstroemiae (assembly GCA_031841125.1). Taxonomy (NCBI): domain Eukaryota; kingdom Metazoa; phylum Arthropoda; class Insecta; order Hemiptera; family Eriococcidae; genus Acanthococcus; species Acanthococcus lagerstroemiae. The sequence continues at coordinate 16,940,635 of CM063106.1, read as the reverse complement.
TCTGAAAATGTGAAAGAGAAAGAACGGAAGAAAGAGGAAGACGTGAAATGAGGCGCGGCTACAAACACCGCAAAAAATTCCAATCTAGATAGCCACGCATGTTTTAGCGGAGGGAATTCGAAGGGAAAAAAAACAAAAAAAACGAAGAAGAATAAATTTTGAAATCGAAAACCTGCAGAGATTCTCCCCGTTGCAACAAGACCGACAGCCAGGTCAACCAGGCTGACAGACAGAAAGCGAAGGACACAGCGCCCCGCGAAGTCTGAAAACGTCTTAAACACGGCTAGAAGAATCCGGAGCCTGTATTCAAGAATCCAAATCGTTATTTTGAAACTTCTTGGATGCTCCATAAGACCCAAAGTACATTAATACTTTTCAAAAATTTATTCGTTTCATCCTACCCTCCGAAGTTTATTTGGCTTCTTAGTTTCTTCTTTCTTCACGGGATGCAAGTTTCCATTACAACGTCACATTAATCAAATGCTACCAACCCTTCAAAATTTTGTTCAAAAAAATAAAACAGCAGTAAGTGCTGGTTTAAATTATTGCAAAAGACTGAATCGATTACGACTCAGAAGGAAAAATCGCGTAGTTCATGAAGTGGTATCAAAGGAATTCATTTAAAAACGTGACAAAATCCTTCCAGATATAAATACCTGCACATCACTCATCGCCGTAGCTTTGGGGGAGGGACATGGGGGCTCGCCTACAATCATTTCCACAGTCGGCAAATTCAAGCATATTAACTTCTTTTTTTTTTTTTTTGAAAAAATATTAATTCTCGCCCCTTTAATAAATTATCTTCGTTACGACCCTGACATCACTCAACTCTCCGATATGTCAAAACTGCAATTCACTGGTCAGCTTCCAAGACCACGCAATCCTCCTCCGTTACAGGAAAACGTCTCATAAACCGTGTCATCCAAATAAATACAAAATTAAATAACCAATATACATAATTCGCGCGCCTATTTAGGAACTGGTTAAAACAATAGAACGTATGCCATTAGAGTTCCACTGTGAATTCAATCACTTCGTCTCACGATGTGGTACACTATACCAATCTCGGGAGTATTTACATTCATTCCTTAAGGGTATACACGGTCAGTTCGTATTCGCACACACTTCTGTATAATATACATTGTGCAGGCAGTGATAAATTGTAGGTGTTATTTTAGCTAATATCGCAACACCAGTTACCTACATCTACGTTAGCCCAGCCTGTTCGCCGCTCCGACCCATGCAACGAAATGAAATTCGAACATTTTTAAAAAAGGTAACTCAGCGGGACGCTGACGTCTAACTAACCGAGATTTCAAAACAGAAGGTAAAAAATCATTCTCCCCATTAAAAACGTAAAATTGGTAGCAATCACCGAAAAGATTTATACTCGCTCGACCGGGCGTAGGTTTTACAGTATGTATGTTAAACAATCTATCATACCGACACTGTTACAATAACCCAAAACTAGTTGCGGGCAACCTGTTCGTAAAACAAACTCCAGTATAGCTGTGTGAAGAGAGACGAGAGTTGTAAAAGCTGTTAACGCCAAATTCAAATAAACACAGACAGGCTCTCAAGTCAGAATTCGTTACACAGCTCGCGCCGTTCACACTTATGTCATAAAGCCGTCGTGCCTCTGTGTCTGGAGGGAACTCACCGCACCGATCTTATTCCATCGCAACGGGCAAAAAACATTTTTTATAATTATTATTGTTATTTTAATAAATAAGAGAAAATACAACTAATCAAGAACGTTACGTCACTTTACAGACCCTCGCAACAATAGATGGAAGCCACGCGACCCACGAAGCCCGGCTGGCGTTCAGATATGCATTTTATACATTATAGCGCTGCGGTGTTGACTAAACAGCATTTTCCAAATAAGCTACCCACTGCATGGGAGAGTTCCATGGGAAGTTGGTTCAAGTCATCACAACCCTTCTCAGTAATGATATTAATTGAGGTTTGAGGCGAGCACACGCTCGCCGCGCACTGCCGTGCGTTCGAAATTAACCACTCTGGCGACTCGCGATATAACGAAGCAGTTGGATACCATTAGGGGTTGGTAAAATCGAACTTCAATTAATTGGAAGCTCGTGCTATAGACCTTTTGGAATTTGACATCGCTTCGTCCACATCTACATCTCCTATAAGTTAGGCCGATGAAGGAACTCGACTCTCCAGTAAGCCACTTCACCTCCTACACAAATTTTGGCGTATTACAGTGGCAGAATAACGGCACCTTGATTGGCCGCGTCACCGCCCTGTGTGATTTCCACTTTGAGCCAAACAAGGAACATTTTTTTCGCATGTTTTCTTCTTGTCTTTACTCAGTGTTGGTTAGGAGGGACACGTGAACTGCCTCCATGCAAGCATCGTGATCCTGAGCCACCGGGACAGCACTGGTGATAGACTCCATTCGGAACTTAATACAATCGGCCCGTTCAGTAGATCTTCTTCTTCCCCCGACAACGGGAGCTTTCCCAAGTAGTATCGCTTCCTCAAGGTTCTCTCTTCGCCTCTACACACCCGAAGGAATGGAAAATTCGGTTCTTTCTTGCTCATCCATGTCCTCCATCACAGATCTTTGTTCAGCAGTATCCTTCTTCACGTCTACATCTCGAATGCATCGAGCCGCCGCTTGTCTTCCATTTTTATGGTTCAAGTTTCCGCATCGTACAGTGCAATTGAAGCAATCAAAGTCTTTAATTTTTTCCACAGTTTCCTGGATATTTTAACACAGTATGTGATTTTCCTCAGCCTTATCGTAGCAGATTCTTCCCGGATTTCAGCTGAAAATCCGCCCTTCACTTCTATCCCAAAGCTGAGGTAAGCGAAGGTCTCTCTCTATACCTGTTCCAAGCCATGCAGAGCGTTTCCAGCGTCCACCAGCGTGCTTGCGCGGTTCACAATCATGACCTTTTTTATTGAAACTTCTGGCTGGTCATTTTTACACGTTCTACCTATTTTGCCAATATTTTGCCACTTCCTTGGTCGAAGTTGCCAACAGTGTTATATTTGGGCATTGAAAAACTATGGAGGAAAACTCCATGGGATTTGGGCGGGCGATCTGGCAATACCGCAATGTTTATTTGCATTCAGAAAATCTCACCATCTCAGCTTATTTGATTCCGGATAGCTAGGATTTTTACCATGTCAACTGGAGTAAATAATGAGGAAATTCAAAATCCTTATACAAAACATCCGTTCACAGTTCTTATCAGCAAACGCTGTCTATATTAATATTGTAAGGTCTGTGGTTTGTACAAAATCAAAACTAAAAAATACATTGGGAGTGTGACAAACAACTAAAGGGTTGGCCAAAAAAAAAACTGACATATTTTGAATGCGAATTTCTTTGGTTCTCGATGTCGCACCAAAATGGTACAAAAAACAACAGAAAGTCGAGAAAATAAGGTTTATTTCGAAAATACAACATTAGCCAAACGGTGGCCATTTTGCGTGATGCAGTCATCGAGCCGTTTCTGGACATTTTTGAACACAGTTTTCAGTGTCGCACAAGAAATTTGACTAATTTCGTTTTTTGTGACGGATATTTGCCTTCAGTTAATTCAGATTACGCAGCTTGTCAACGTGTACGCGCGATTTTAAATATCCCCACAGAAAGTAGTCAGGCGCCGATAGATTGGGTGAGCGCGTTGGCCAGGGGAATGATGTTAAACGAGAAATGACGCGCTTTCCCGAATGTTTTGCTAAGCAAATCTCGCGTTATGGTCGATGTGTGGCAGGTAGTGCCGTCTTGTTGGAAGAGGAGAAGAAAAATAAGCCGCCCATTGTTCTAACAAGACAGCGCTACCTGCCCTACATTGACCATAATACGAGATTTGCTTAGCAAAACAATCGGGAAGCGCGTCATTTCTTGTTTAACATCATTCCTTTGGCCACCGCGCTTGCCCAATCAGTGCCTGACTACTTTCTGTGGGGATATTTAAAATCGCGCATATACGTTAACAAGCCGCGTAATCTGGATCAACTGAAGGCGAATATCCGTCACAAAAAATAAAATTTAGTCAAATTTCTTGGGCGACACTGGAAACTGTGTTCTAAAATTTCCAGAAACGGCTCGATGACTGCATCACGCAAAATGGTCACCGTTTAGCTAAAGTTATATTTTCGAAATAAACCTTATTTTCTCTACTTTCTGTTGTTTTTTGGACCATTTTGGTGTGACGTTGAGAACCGAAGAAATCACGTTTGAAATGTGTCAGTTTTTTTTTTTTGGCCAACCCTGTATACCACCCACTTTTGATTTTGAGTCCAAAAAGGATTCTATTCTTCTGTATTGTGTTTATGTACACGATTAGGTACTTTTTAGTACATGCCCTACTCTTCATGAGTTATGGGGGGGGGGGGGAAGCTGATCAATAATAAGACTGATTGTACTTCTGACCTCTCAGGCCTATGAAAATGATTGCACTCACGTGTGTTTCATTTCTACACACAAACATTTTGTTTATATACAATTCCTACAGAGTCACGGGGGAAGAAGCTGATTGATGATAGATTATCCACTTCTGATTTGGAGAGTGCAATCAATTGTATTCATGTGTAGGTATTTCATTTATATGAGTTTGTATACATCATTATTTTGTCTACATAAAATTCCTATCAGAGTTATAGGGAGGGGGATTGATGGCAGATTACCCACTTCTGACTCCGCATCCAAAAAGGATTGTATTAGTTTGTACTTTGTTTGCATAATTTGTTTATATACATAATTACTTCGTTTGTGTACAATTTCCTCCTGAGTTGTGGAGGGAGGAGGCTGATTGATGGTCAATCATCCACTTCCAATTTTGGATCAAAAAACTATTGTATTCGAGTGTATACTACACGTTTATGCATTAGTACTTCGTTTATACACCACCCCTTCGCACATTACTCGGAGTGGATGGAAATGATTGGATGGGTATCCCCTCCCGCTATCATTTTTTGCTTTGAAAACAACAGTATTTATTTGTATTTTGTTTACAAAAATTTTTTATTTGTACACAACCCTTGTCACATTACAGGGGATGGTGGTTGAGCATCAATTTTTGGTCTGAAAATGATAGCATTCGTTTGCATTTCTATTGTGAATTTCTATATACACAAAATTATTTCATTTATACACAAGCTCTCCTCTCGTTTAAGAGATGGGACGGGAGTAATATCACACCTAAAAGCGATTGTAATTCTTTGTACACATTCATTTGAAATGAAATACAGAAAAATTCAATCTTTTTCAATTGGAAATGGGTGATATACCATCCATCATCCTTCTCCCCCAATAACTCAGAAAGGGGCTGAACTCGAAATCTGAAGTGAGTGGTATACCCATCAGTCATTCTTCCTCTCTCTTCATAAGTTAGGAAGGGGCAGTACATATAAATGAATGAAATACGAACGAATATAATCGTTTTCAGAGCCAAAGTTGAAAACAGGTAACATACAGCATCCAGCTCCGGGATGTTAAGCTGAAGCCACTAGTGGCTCAAGCTAAAGCTTAAGTCACAATTTTGGTCCTTATTCATCAAGCCAGACGAATTCCACAAGTCGGCTTTCAACCCAGAAGTCAGCCATAAGCTAGGTTTTGTGGCTTAAACTTATCAATTCAGCCAATTCCAAAAGTCAAATGAAAATAATTTTTAAATAAATTGATAAAAAATTTACTATACCATTCATGTATAAGGAATTCACTGTTTTGAATTGGTTTTATCAATTATTAAAATGGTGGGAAATCGTGAGCTTTGTAACTTGTGACTGAAGTCAACTCGTGTGCAAAGAGGGAGTCATAAGCGAAGTCAACCAGCAGCTTAAAAGCCATCAGCTAAACTTAAGCCAGTGACCATTGACTCAACACCCTTGATCAATCTATCCTCTCCTTTCATAAGTCAAAGGGGATTATATAAAATGAAATAACTGTGTATACAAAAACAAATACAACTGTTTTCAGGCCTAAAATCGGAAGTGGGTTGTGTACCATATCGCCATACCTCACTTCTTTTTTTTTTTCAAACATGTAACAGGCGAAGGGGTCGTTTAAACATGCACAAACGTAGTATAAGCGAATACACACATGTATTTATAGTTTCATCGAAAATTCAATAGTGTGTGGTCCAGCGAAATGTGCCCTGAACTTAAGCCTGAAGGAGAGCTAATATTTGGACGCTGAAGACAGTTCTTCTTTCTTCGAAAACCCGGCGGGCCATCTGAAATACGATGGCGGGGTGTGTGTTTTCCAACCTTTAGTCTAGAGGGATCTTTATCTAATTAGTTGGCAGGCAACTGGGTCAAGATGTATGTAGCTGGATTTGGGATACAAAGGCTGACTGTTCCAAAGCGTGCTCAGATCTCTAACACGATGCCTGAATGGGTGGTTTCCAAGGCCTAAGGTGTCGCCACATACCCTACCAAACATTACTTGTTTTATTGCTGAACAAAAATACCTCACTCCGAATGGTGAATAGTATGATTGTTTCATTCTGGATACTGTTTCCGGACTCCAGAGTAAACGCGGAACGATTTCTCCGGACACAAACGAAATTTTCACTCTCTGTATAGGCGATTCAGACCTACCTACGGGTTATAAAGTAATTTGTATTCTCAGCAGGAGAAAACAAACGCACCATGCGGAGAGGTGAACAAAAGAAGAATAATTTTTTCTGTGGATTGACAGCGTACTTGTGGCGACCCAACGATGACTATGTGATCGGTATCCGTGATGGCAGCGAGAATGATTATACAATTCCGTTTATAGTTTTAAAGGAATGAATATATACTGGAGTGGGTGGTTCGTATCAACAAACTCATTTTCCCCGTCTCGACGGAATAATTATACCCATAAGCGTCCCAGATTGTGATTTAATACCAATGAAACGTTATCGATCAGCTCCAAACAGAAGGAATATACGTCCAATGAATTGGAAAGACACAACCTGTTTCGCAGTATCACCGAGTGAGAACTGAAATCATCATCGGGTCTTTCAAGTTTTCAAAAAATTTGTGCCATAACGTTGGCGATGTAGAGTACATAAATCTAGTTCTGCGGGGAAAATTCTGAACCGATTAACGAAGAATATATTATTTACCGTCGCTCATAATTTATCCTCGCAGTTGTACTCGGCTGTTAAATCGGATAAATGATATAGTCTGCTAGCTCGAGCTCTTTCTCTCTCTGTCTTCGGGGTTCATTTTCGGGATTTTGAAGAGCTTTCGAAGGTACATAAAATGGGTGTTCTTTCGGGTCGTGTTCCAGGCCACGCTATAGGTGATTTATCGTTTAGGTCGGACGTTCAGTTTAACGACGGTTAAATAATCTGTTGACGCAAATGTAGACATTATTTTGCGTTTGTAATTGTAAACAACATTTAAACGTTGTTATTTGCTATTAATCACGGAAGTTGAGACTTTTTTTCTCTTCCTTTCGTGCTTCAGTTTAGCACTTTCCATCTGGATGTTTTACGTTTCTAGCCACCAATATTTTAAAAAACCCTCAGTCTCTCTCCTTATAATAATTAATATAGAAATTATTTTGACGTTCGAATCGCTCAGTCTGCGACGCATCGGGCGTCGCCGTCAGCGAGTACACCCTCACCCGCGTGCACGCGGTGAAAATATTTTATCAGAATCGAGGCGAAATTTGGAATCCCGATTGGAAGTATTCGAGGGAGCGGAAACTTGTTGATGCGGGGCTCGACGAATGGAAGAACAACAGTCGAGACTAATTTGGCAGCCGTTTGTAAAATGCACGCGTGCGAAAAGTTTTTGCTTCTTTATTCCCGATGACGAGCGTGCGTATGGAAAAAAAACACCACGAGATGAGTGGTAACAACTAAACGAGTGAGGAGTGAATGCTTTTCCAAAGATGACGTTCGCGAAATCGTGCTCCAGAGCGAATCCAGACCTGAGAGCAACGTTCGCGGTTCGCATACGTCTGGAAGCGTGCTGAGCTCGGTACGCGGTGGAGCAGGTGCAGAGAGCTTGATGATGGATGAGATTCGAGTTATGTGCTACCGTATGGCCGAAGAAGGGCGAATGTTTGTAAGTTTGCGCTGGAACATGGGACCATGAATTGAAGAAAAAATAATTAATACTTTATTCCGACATCCTCCGTTAAAGTTGATCTTTCATACTGGACTTCGGATCTGGACTTTTCTGAATAAATGAGTCTATCTGTACTAGACTGTCACATGGAAGTTCTCTCGCTTAGAAACGATCACGGCTGATTCGACATCACATATAGACATACACAATTACAAATGCTTGGTAGTACTAAGTTTTTGCTTCGATACTGAGGATACTGCAATATGACTGGCAGACTTTTTCATCAAATTACTGAGCTCACCTTCGACCAGTGACAGCAAGTAACGATGTTTCTGGGCATAGCTGATGGTGGAGTTACTATTAATCGTATAAACAAAAAGATTCTTCAGCGTCACTCACTGATCAAAATTACTGCTTATTCTTCTTCTTTTGTGTCGCGACATCATCGCACTCGTCATCCTAGTAATCGACCAGTTGCATGCGGTCTCGTCGCTATATACCATAATCCCACTGCATCCACTCCTTGGACTGGTAGGGGCACTCCCGAAGGTGGCTTCAATCCTGGGGGTATCCATTTTCAGCAAGGCCCCATTTAACAGGTTTACTGAAGTCCTTGTGCAGCCAGCACCAACCTGCTGAGAGTACGCCATTGAGGCCATAGTAAATCTCTCCTAGCTCTTACGCCTTTGTATGGTTCGAGTTCTACCACTGCCCTCCATCTATCCATTCTCGCTATTCAAGATGGGGCCTGCAGTGGCTTGGAGGATGCCAGAAAGCTCTCTTGCGTATCTTCAGACGAGGCTTTTCCACTGACTGCCTCAACATCGGGTGATTTGCGTCATTTTCTAAACGTGTTCGCTCACACTCGACAAGAACGGCTCTGCGGATATTAGGAGGAGCAATCTCACAGGCTAAGTACAGCCTCTCTATCCTGGTCAATCTCAACCATCCGGATATTAAGCGATACGTCTCATTCAGGGTTGTGTCAACATGCTTTGTACGAGCTGTTTCCACACAGCAAAACCATATTCAGCTGCCGCAAAACCCAAGGGCCAGGCCTATCATCCTCAGCACATCAGGTCTCATGTCCCATTCGGAGGAGAAGAGCTTTTGTAGGTCCTAGCTGGCCAGTTAAGCTTCAGCTTGAATCTTGCCTTGGTATCTTTGAGGTGGAACGAACATACTTTAGTTTTTGCTGAATTGAAGTGGAGAGCATTTTGCTTGTAGTAGGTTACCAGCTAGTGCAGTAACTCCTACAGCTGAACACAGGAATTTCCAGCTTCAGCAATTTCAACCCAGTCATTGTTGTTCGTGCAGGTTCTGGTGGCTCAGTTGGTTGAAGCTATAGAGACAAGACAGTTAACAACTTGGTCTGAATGCGACGGCAGAAAGTCATGAAAGAAATTCAGTATGCTACTTGTTCAGCCATGTTCTGACTATAACTAGAAGAAGCTAGTCTTTTATTTTCACCACTTCCACTTGTTTCTCAGTATCACGATCGTCATTGGAAGGCATTGTCCTGGTGTCAGTCATATTGGGCTCTGTTGATGTTCTCATTTCACCACCACGATGTATTCATTGGAATAAACTAAACAGGTGGCCACTCATCAAGCGTCGGTTCAGTTTCCATTTTCTCTTTGTTGACAATGCTGTACTCGATTCTCATCCGGCCCGAAGGACCAATTGATTAAAAACCATTTCGCAGATTCGATACCAAATAAACACATACATAGAGTTCCAATTGATTTTTCAATTTTCTTTAGTATCTCTGTCAATTTTCAATATTTTTGCATTCTTCTTCATATCAGCAGGAAGATACTCGTAGTTACAAAATAGAGTACAGAGCATCAAAACCAACGAGGTAGATCTCAAGTTAGAAACCGTCAAAAAAGGTCCAAACGTGCCTCCCTAAAAGAGCAAAATTCGGTTTTCTGTTTTCGGATTTACCAGATGTTGGAAATGAAGGACTGTAGGTTGAAAGGTGCTGTATTAGTGAAGGCATGTATGGTAAGAATTTCATTCACAAAAATAGCTGAGTTATTCTGAAGGCCTCGCTGATAGCACTGTCTCATTGCAAGGGCTCCCCCCTCTACTTAACTACAAGTGTTCAATCAACATGAATCATGACAAATGCTGGCACATGCGACAAGTTTAGATAGGCAGTGGTGTAAAAGCACGTTCAAGCAGACGCGGACTACCCACATTACTATATAGGAAATACTTCGAGCGCCAAATTGTCCACCCATCTTAATTATGGAATTCGACTGAAAATCATTGAATTTCATTATAATATCCTCAACAGATCCTCCACAACTAGCGCAACCGTGCGATTTTTAGTCAATGTAAGCCGAAACGAAGCAATAATGGGTCTAAATTACAACAAATAGGCACGAGATGGTTGTGCTTTATTCGATTGATCTGTAGACTACAAGTAAGCAAGATCGGATTCAAGATTTTTGGGCCCTAGGATCTATGTTTGGTACAGCTTCCTCCCTGGCCTAAATCCGACCCTGCGAGTAAGACCAATTAACCAATTTAACGAGGGAAAGCCGAACTATAGTCTTACAGAGATAAGACTAAGACGAATTGAAGGTAAACGGAACTAATGCTCAGTAAAATTTCAATAACTTTCTATACATCCAGTTTAAACAAGGAAGCCTTGCCCCTGAATCGCTTCTAACCCCAACCAACTAAACACTTGCTACCTGTTTGTTCGTCTACTAGTCAGCTAGTCCATCTAGCACCCTGAAGTTTGGAGATTTTTCATCAGTCAATCTCTCTATTCACAATCCTGAAATTGTTTTTTGGTTGAGCTACGAGGAGAATTAATTTTCTGAGTCAGGCCAACTCACTGACTGGTTGATTGCTTAGCCAGCTCACTAGTTGGCTCAGTCAAAAATCCTGAAGTTTCTTCCGTGAGTGAAGGGTACGTTTTAGAACGTGAAAGTATCTGCCAGTCCCTTCAGCTGGTGAATACTCGACCGTTTTTTCCTTTATTTGGTTTGTGGGATGTTTTGTGGAATGTCAGTTGGAGTGGTTCACTGACTTTATTGGGCCATCTGCCCCCCCCCCCCACTGGCTCTCTCTTTGTGTATAAGATCAACCCCAGCAATTTTTTGAATTCTCCAGGTCAGCAGCCAATCCGACGTTTCCTTGGCAGGTAGGAGAGGGAAAGATGGGAGCTAGGTCCTCAATATACGTGGAAAGACATCACAAATCAACGGAACACCAAACACGAAAACTTAAAAAAACCATTACAGATATGAAAATTCTGTTCAAATTTGTTTTCAATAAGCCGCTAGCATTGTGCCACGAGTATTTTTCTCTTCACAGTAAGCTCGTACATAAAGTGCAATTATTCCCTCGTTTCCCGCGCAACCACACACAACAAAACCAATATTTTATCGAGGTACTTCTAGCTTGATGTACATTGTTGGAAAATTAGAACTTAATCCCGAGAAAGAGTCGATTCAAATTAAGGAAAGTTAACAACGTACACCTACACGAAATGTATAATAATCTAAAATACTACACCCATTTCCTTCACCAATAAACACTGAGGCAGAAGTTCAATTATATTTACCTTGTCAAATCGTTTTTTATACGAAGTGCTGACCGCTAAAGATTGTTGCACTTTAGGAGGACTAGGAGTCGGTCCTTCGACAGAAGCTAGCCGATTAAATCTCTGAGTGCGTTCTTTGACGCTTATTTTTTGTTCGGTGTCCGCAGCTTTATTCTGATAAGCATGAAATTATTGGCGAAACAAAAAACAAAAAAAAAACACATAAAATACAAAAATAAGCAAACAATTATTACATACCTATCCACACTTTACAAAGCAGCAATAAGCTTTGTTGGCTGCTAAATTATGTCACACGTAATAAACATGCACTTACAATAGGTAGTGGGTACACAGTGCAGTGAGGGTGAATCAAGATAAAGGGAAATAAGTACTTTTATAAAACTGAGCGTATAAAAATTTAGTATTATAAAACTAAATTTCTAAGAGTTTTCATTTAGTTTGAGAAGTGCAAGCACTGAGTCAATTGAGTTTTACATGCTTCATAATGCAAGCAAATTGCCGAGTTAACTTTGCAAGAGACAAAATTGATGAAGAGTTTCTTACAGCTGGTTCTTACTAAAACTTAGTGGACTCAGAATACATACAAACACAAATCTGATAAAGAAAGGTAAACGTGTAATTTATAACGGGTAAAGCTATAGGATCACTTTACAACTGGAACCGAAAAATGGACATGATATCAGGGTTGAAAGTCTAATTATATATTTTGTAAACATCAAGGTGATACATTTCATACTACCCAGCACATGAAAAAGATGTTCTAATTAAAGAATTATTATAAATAAATAAAATCCCTTACACAAAAAAATACTTTTTTAGAAACAAAAAAAACTGTTAGGAAAGTAAATTACCTTTTTGGACAATGGTGATTGTCAGACAAAAGTACCTTAGTACGCATACATGCATGAGGGATATGGAGATTTGGTAGGTTCTAGTTATGCCAGAGCCAACTACTTTGTTGTATAGTACTGATCTTGAAAGGCCGAAGTTTGGAGAAAACCAATTTAGGAAAAATCAGTCTTCAATAAATTTATAAATTCTACCTGGCTCTTATTATTTGATGGATACAACATGCAACAGGAAATGAAGCAATGAATATCAGTGGTATTCCCTTCTGTTATGTTAAATTGAAGAAAATTAATTCAAAAATTTAGCACTATTCACATTTGAATGGAGAGCCACAACCTTGAGGTGGTGTTATGTTATTTGGTGAAAAATGAGTAAATACGGTTGCTTGACAATGAAATGAGATACTAAATGGTATTCTTATCAAAACACACGTAATATCTCGATTTGGTTTTTTCTTATGTGCATGGTTCACTCTGGCCCTCAAGCATCATTTCTTGCATAAACTTAGTACATGTTCCACAACGTAAAGAAGCAATTGTCGAGAAACCTATTCCTATGGTTTTCATTATGTGCAAGACTTTTTGATTTTTACTGCAAAATTTCAGAATATTTTAACGTATAATCGGAGGCTACATAACATTGAACACTCATGGATGCCAAGAGCTTGCTAACTGGCATATCTAAGATACAACACAAAATAATCACTTCACAACAGGGAGACTAAGAGTAATATACTGTCAAACAGAAGCGAATGAACAGAATACGTTCAATTTTGTGTATTAACTACATCCATCTAAACACAGTTTCATTTAGCTGTAAGTTTTTCTTTATAAGATCATGGTTTAAGCGAAAGCAAGTTTTAGAATTCTCATTCTCTGATAGTCCTATAGTTTCAGATTTCCATTCAAGCATAGACCTGGTGAGCTTAACTAATGCTCGTACATGACAGCAGCAAACAAAAATATAAGCTCTCAACTATCAAACTCAATGAGAAAACAAAATGGATAATGTCTTACCTCGTTGTCGTCAGATGTTGATATGATACTGGATGATCTCGGACTACCATCTAGTTCGTTTTCCTTATTGCTCAACTTAATTTTATCGGAACTTCTTCGTCTCGGAGGTACAGGCGGCGGTGTTTTTTCCACTGAAGATTCGGATGACGATGGTGACATGCAAGAGACTGAACTTCCAGTTTTCGAAAGCTGAACAGGTGGAGGTGAACGATATGGTGGCGGTTGCTTAGATCCGGATGGGATTGAGCTCAGTGAATCTATCGAAGTTGACAGAGGTACTCCGGAGGTCAGCGATGAAAATGATGATGAGTGACTGAGACTCCGTTCAAACGAAGCAGCTGGCGAATGCTCATTTGAATGTTTTTTCAGTATCAAGTACTTTTCATCCTGTACAAACAGTAGACATGGTGTACTTGGCTGTTAGAATATATTTTTTTCTCTTTTTTTTAACAGTAGTATTGAATGTGAAGGGTTTACATAACATCAGAAACGAGCTGAAGGGGATGGGGCCAGAAGTTTCAGGCAATCAAGAAGCGAGAAACTTTTTAAACTAGTTAGCTGAAAAAATTTGCATGTAGGCAACTTTTCTATAGTGCTGTGCAATTTTGACATATTCGTGTGCACTGCCTAGTGCCCCGGGAAACAGACTTAAAATTAATATAATATACTGAGATCTTACTGTCTCGTTCTTCATGAAGTCTTTCTTCTAATTTGCTCTCAACCCGAGTCCTGGCAGAGGTCTGGTTGGCCGAGTAGATAGCGCGTTGGTCTCAGAATCCGCAGGCCCCGGGTTCGAGCCCATGTAGCAACTTGCCAGAATTTTCGACCAGAAGGGAAGAGGGCTAAGACAGCACTAATAGCCTCCTCGACGTCTCTGAAATAATGGTCGAAAGGGCTGATTCCAGGACTCGGATGGAGAGCAAATTAGACAGAAAAAGAAAAAAAAGAGGGAAAAAACGAGCCCTGGAATCAGCCCTTTCGAGCATTACTTCAGAGATGTCAAGGAGGCTATTAGTGCTGTCTTAGCCCTCTTCCCTTCTGGCCGAAAAACCGGCCTAGGTCGAAATCTGGCGAGTTGCTACGTGGGCTCGAACCCGGGACCTCCGGATTCCGAGACCAACGCGCTATCCACTCGGCCAACCAGACCCCTATTCATAAAGTAAGTTACATCTCTAATTCAGAACCAGTTTTAAAGTAGGTACAGCAAGGCAGAGGGGCAACCGGATACGGACCACTGATCAGATTTAACAAAATATGGCTAAACTGTAAATTCTCTGTTCCCCTTATCGCTCTAATAAGCTCGTCTGAAAATAATTCTTCTTGGTTGATGATCAAACCTAATTTTTTGAAATGATTACAAGTAAAATCAGTCTGAAAATGAAATTTTTCTGTTCTTTTAGTTTTTGATCGGATCAGACACTGATCTGATATTGTTCCTTCTAATGATTTATTTTCCCATTGGTCTGATCTATAGGATCAGTGTCCGGTCAGAGAATAAGGAGGAGTTCCCGAGATTTTGAAACTGACAAGCAACCAAAATAAACCTGGATTTTCAATTTTTTTTTAAACTTCAAAAAAGTTTATATTTACATAACCCTGCAACTGATTAAGGCATGTAGCGTCGGGGGAGGCGAAAAATAACTCAGGATTCTCCACCATCCAATTTTAAAAGTTTCTATTTACATAATTCTAACGCTGATTAAGACTTGTGGCGTCGGAGGAGGGGGCAGACATTGTCCTTGTGAGCTGATGATTGACAATTTGCTCCTTTCCTTTCATTCAAGACCTCCTATTTAGTTCTTTTTGCTTCCTCGGCGTGAAATTTGCAATTTTCCCCCAAGTTACTCCCCAGAAACGAGATCACGACACAGGCCTATACCAATCTGGTCAACTAACGAAAATTATGCAGATCAAGAAGGAAAGAAAAATTAATATTTTCCCTTCAATTTTGAAAAGTAGTAAAGTACACACAACATGAGCCTCCCTCTGCTCTTATGAACTTCCGTGCTGCCACAGGCCAAGGCTAGTTATCAAGTGTACCAATGAGTAGCACGTGAACACTGGTTGCAACACCGATACGTAGGAGAGGAAAAATGTATTAATAACCCCCCTTATTCAAGAAATTTATTTGAATAGTCAGCCAATTTCAGCAGCGGGGTAGGGGGAAATGAGGCGGTAAGCTTTACTGCTTCTTTAAATCATTAGCTGAAATGTGTTAGTAGATTTCAGGGGGATACTGGGGGGGGGAGGTCTTCACGTCCTCAAAAAATTTCTTTGTACCAGCCCTGATTAGCTGCTAGCGACTGCGTAATTTAGACTGATCATAATTAAAATAAGGACCATTCAATATTACGTTTTAAATCGTTAAACGCATCCAATTTCAACTCAACCAACTTTCGTGTTTCCCACACACACGTATCATAACTCGGATTGAATTTTGCAAGTATTCAGGTATGACTATTTTTGCTCATACCTTACACATTAATTTCGTATACTACGGTTACAATTTACAATGATGTAAGAACGTTACGGCCAATCACCTTCGCAATACGTACATGTCCCGAATTACATTCAACAAGTATGATGCCCAGAATGACAGGATACTACATTGTAACCGCCTTATTTCGGAACGACTAGCAAATATTTTGAAAAAGTTGTTGTTACTCACCCGTTCGTCACGAAGAACAACGGCTATTTTGTTAATAATTCGTTTGAATTCTTCTCTGGCCGAATCTGTAAACATTCGACAAACAACATATTAGAATGTAACAGAAAATACTGCAATCAGGTAGCATTGTGTCAAAATATCACACGATACGTAACAGAATTCCCGAATTACAGATCAATGATACCCTCGATCTTCGAGACGTGATCAAGGTTCGAAAAATTGAAACAGCGATTCGAATTGTACTTTACGAACATGCTGAGTTATACGGAATTCAACGACAAATAATTGCGAACAGAATAAACGGTGCAACTACAACTGTATATTAGGCAAATTGACCACTCGATTAGCTCCAGTATTCAACTTTCAAACTGAATTCAAAAAGCGGGAATACACAAGCAGATATCAGAGCAGGTTTCCAACTTTCGAACTCCACGAAAGCAAATGTATTTGAGCACATTTCCTAGTAAGATGAATGTATCAATGAGAAATTCTAAAATAATTTATTAAATACATCGACACGAACCTTTATTCTCTGGATGTACCAGCAGAGGTTTAAAATATTTTACCAAATCAGTGTTATACACTTTGCCACCTTTACTTAATATATAATCGCGAACTGTTTCCGCGTTCAAAGCGGTTGGAAAATAACTGTCTCCAGACATGAGAACGGAGTTTTAAAACTAGTACGTATGAATAAAATAATTATTAAACTCTTGGCGATTTAAACGAAAACATCACAATTTCGGTATTTCGATTTTCAACAGTTTGCCAGAAAATAGAAATTTCTGTTGATAATGATAAGAAACAAGGACAGTGTTCTTCCGCAACTACGCTGGATGACGCATTTGAAAGCATTAGCGTGCGCATTGTCCGCGGCGTGCGCTAGTATCGGAAAATATTTACCGAAAGTGCGAGCTAGGTAGAGCGGTAGAGCTCGTTTAATGAATCTTAATCAGGCTCCGTATGAAAATTTTTATTGTGGATTTCATGGTATTGACCCCTGAACATGCTAAAACAGAAAACATTGGCTTACTCGGGTAAATAACAGTTTCTTAAATTTTTAGCAAACATTTGATCAAAAAAACTCTATTTTGGCTGACCACAGAGGGAAGCAGGCCCTTAGCTAACGCCAGGGCAAATTCTGGCTGGTAAGCACGCCGCCCTGGCTAGCACATTATCAAAATAATAATAATAATAATAATAATAATAAATAAGTAAATTTTTTATGTTGTATCCTTGTGGTTGAATACACTACTGAACAAAATGAAATTTTTTGTTTGCACAACGCATTTCAGGAAGTGATTCTTGAGTACTTTTCAACGCTGAATACAGTGCCGCCGGCCGTTTTTATCTATCACGTCTAGTTTTTTTGATCAAAAACTATAAAAAATTCAACTAAATGTGTTCAAAAAGAGGTTTAGGAACTGAATGTGGTCATACTGATTTGTGGTGTTGTGAGTTGAGGTTGTGTGTAGTGGTGTGTATTCCAACTGTTTGTTTTCTGTTGTAGTGGTCTGATAACACTGATAATATCAGTCAGTGGTACTGCTTATTCCACTGCAAAAACAAAATGGAAACAGATTTCAGTTGTTCAGAACTCCAAAGAGAAAAATGGGTTGCAGTATTGTGTTCAGTGTTAAAAAGTACCTCAGAATCACCTGTCAAAATGCGTTGTGCAAAATAGTTGTTCAGTAGTGTAATCATTGAATGTGGCTCCCAACATTGATAACAGAAAGATGTATTGCAGGTCATGCTGTGATGACAAAAATTTTGTTTATCATGGTACTGATACATTTATGTTCTTCGTTTTATGAAGTTTGGAGTTTACACTGCGTTTGCACAACTTGCGCCTTCATATTTTCGCTAGTAATCTTGTTAGTGCAAATTGATGTGTAATTGTTGAAGTTCAGCTCTGTGAAAGATAACTGTTTTCCATTTTCGGGTTCATTTTCCGGACCAAGATCAAGTAAGTTTGTTCTATTTCTCTATTGTGTACTAAGTATACTAATTGTTCATTTAGAATATCATGTATCTACCATCAGAATGTATTTCAGGCTATAGGTAATTCTTCTTTAAGCCTCCATTATGAAAATGTGATAACAAGATAAGGAATTCAAATAAAATTAGGTACCAACCTCAATAGTGAGATAGCAGGCGTTAACTCCTTAAATGTTCATCAGAATATGTTCAACATCAAGATACCTTACAAAATTCATTCTCTTATAACCTTTTGTTTCCTCTTTATACTTCTCTTTTCCTACCATCCTTTACACCTTTATAACTTACCTTCTTTACTCAGTTATCAGATGAAACGAATACATAATAACGCATTTAGCCTGTTGTAGGATAAAGACCCTCAGAATCCCAGTCGAGTTTTTTTGTAAAGCTGGCCTCACATAACGCGTATATTCGCCGAATATAGAACCTTCAAAAATGAAATATCATAGAAGAAAAGGTTCTAGTTTTTTCAACCTCGCCGCTCTCATCCTCCTAATACTCATCTTCCTTCTAAAATTAATCCTAAGCTACACCACTGGAATGTTTCAAGGGGACAAAAACCATGTTTATGTTACCTAGGTAGGTACCTGATTTTATGTTTGTGGTATGTAGATGATACAGTAGCGGATTCAAGGAGTCTTTCTGGGAAGACAGTTCCGAATATGTAAGAACAGTTTTATCGACCCTCTGCTTGTAAGTACTTATAGATCATTTTCCCGCTCATAGGATGGTGCAGGGACGCAACCAGAACTTTTTTTGTTAGGGGCTAGAATTTAGGGGGAAAAACTTGGGCAGCGGTGAAAACTCGATTCGGTATCTGCCTATTGTCATGAATTATTTTGAAAAACCTTCGATTGTTTTCGTTGGGGTAGGGGGTTATATCTCCCTAGCCTCCCTTTGGTTACGCCCTTGGGATGGTAATTTTTGATGCGGTAGGCCTGAATAGTGGTAGTAGATTGATAAAGGAAGTACAGAACAGCAATGTTTGAACAAAATTTTATTATAAAATTACAAAATGCATACAACATTAGTAGGTTTGTTACTGTCAGATAATACGGAGAATTGTCCAATAATCGGAGTGCCGCATAATAGGGAGAAAATTTTCACTCTCGGATAAGCCGGAGTGTCGGATAAAGAGGTGTCGGATAATCGAGTGCCTACTGTAGCTCATTTGCTGTTCCCAAAAATCGTACCTATAGTAAGTACCTTTTAAGTAGGTTCTGATCTATTGATACCTTGCACATAAAGCACCTTTTTCAACCTTGAAAACTTCAGTGTTCCTGAAACTGTTGTGACTCACTTAATTCGGACAACTACTATGCGTCATATCGTACTAGATGGAGCTTCATAAAAATTTTAACAACGATGCCCGTGTTTTTGCGATTAAACTATCAAGTGTCTGAATTTTATTTGTTGACTATGAGAGGTAACCAGTCAACCAGTCATCAAGGCGCAATTCATTATATTTTAAAATCGAATTTACTAATTGTTACCTATACCACTGTTGACTTCCCGTAAGTAGTCCTTTATTTCTACTTTCATTACCAGTTATGTTGTCCATCACAATATAAGTATTTAAATGTCTATCAAATTCAAGCTTTTTTTTTTTTTTTTTTGCTCAGCGATCGCTCAGCAATAACTGAAAATAATAAAATAATAGAAAGTTCTCGGTGCAAAAACGTCTTAATCTCACTGGAATTTTAAAAGCTTTTTGAAGTTATTACGGCGACACCGGTAGAAAACAATGTAAGCCAGTTCATGATACTAAACATGATAATTCGATTACCTGTTTCCTTTTATAAGTGGGTACTTGCTCGCAATCGTCATCTTCATTAAAAACAACGCCGTAATGTTCAGGACTTTCCTACCCAACGCTTTTAATTATCGTTAGCGTACTCGTATAATATGTGCTTTAGTTGTTAAGTAGGCCTACCTGTGGAGCACAGCTAATGCAATTGGTAGTTTACCTATTAGACTGGCTAGAAGTTTATCTCGGTCTTCGAGTAATTAATATTGCACGTAATGGACACAAATATTCGCTAGGAGAATTTGAAATTCTCAAACTTTTTGCTTGCACATAACAAAATGGTGGATATAACTATACGTACTATATGATTATACCTACTAAGCTTACTGAAGCTGATACCCAACACTCAACTAAACGAAGTATACAAGGTATATTTGTCCTCAACCTGTTTACTCAACTCAAACAGAAATTAAAAATGTCTTACTTGCTGACATATAGAATAACTTGCTGCATCGTAAGGAATATCAGTAGACCTTATTTCTCCATTTTGTTCGATTTGATACGGGAGTCGATTTGCCAAGCTACGTCTACTTTGAGTTGGCTCAAAACTACGATTAAATTTGCAAAGTCAGAGAACTAGTAAGCCCCTGTTTGGAATGCTTTCTTTCTTCCTGAAGACAGGCAAACTTCGACCATTCCAGTTAGATAGAACCTGAATTGGGACCAAATCAAAGTTTAGTAAAATGTTCGAAATTGGGTGACCTGAGATGAATCCCATTTCAATCGTTTCCTCAATATAGTTTCATTGAAAAATCACAAAATTGCCAAATTTTGCGATCAGGAAATAAAAAGTGGATACCTCTTGTAAGTCAAGTCAGAAATGCTGCACTAGAATTAAGAAATTTCATGTACCAAATTTTGAGCCGAAGCTGATTCACTGCTGAAACCTAAATTATTTCACAGTGGTGGCAACTTCAGTACTGCTCTGAGGCTCGGGCAACACACGACACTATTTGGGCAACACACGAAAAAATTTCGAAAAATACCTCAAAAACCCAAGTTTATTTGGATTTAAATTTGGGTTAGTCCAAATTTTTGAAATTAAATTCGCACTGTCCAAAAAATTTCTGTTTCCTCCCCTCGCATAAATCAACCAGAATAATTTAGCAACTCCCCCCCCCCCCACTTAAAAAAGTTGAGCAACACACGAAGAAAATCTAAGTTGCCACCACTGATTTATTTCAGTTTTAAATCAGCTGCATGCTTGATATTAACTAGTAATTTTGGATACCAGATTTCGAACCTTGAGTGCTCCATAAGAATTGAGGAATTTCAGGTACCAGATTTCCAATGAAACGTGTGCTTCCAGCAAAGGACTGCAAGTAAGAAGGGGCAGTCACAACTTTTATTTTATTATTTGTTACGCTGCAGTTTATATATTGGGGATCGTATGTAGTAAATTGGAATTTACTGTTTAACTAATTGCGTTTTAGAAACTAGGGATTTCAAGTACCAGATTTTCAGTTGAAAATGCTCCATCAGAACTCTTAATTTTCAGGTAGGGACTGCAGGTACCAGTTTTTGACTTGAAAGTGGTGTTCACCCATAACTTTGAGGTGTTAGTCTGCTGAAGCTGAGACGCTGGAAGTTTTAGGTATCAAAAAAACTGAAGGTACTCCGCGTGAACTTTTAATTATAACTAGCTGCATTTTAGATGCTAGGATTCTAGGCATTAGATTTTAGCCCAAAATGAGTACTAGAACAAAAATATTTCAGGCCATAAATTTTGAGCCGACGAAACTTCTCGGAAACTTGAATTGCTTCAATTTTTAACCAGCTGTATTCAGATATTAAGAATTCCGGTTTCTGGATTTTGAACCTTATACGCTCTGTGAGAATTGAGACATTTCACGTACTAAAATTTGAAGCTAATGGTGCCTCACTGGAACTTGGATTTTGATTTTAAGCCAGCTACCTTTTCGATGTTGAGAATTTCAGGCTCTTAATTTTGAGCGAAAAGTACCCGACCAAAACTTTCTTTTCATTCTTGGCTACTCAGGTACCAGATTTTTTGATTCCTTGGTCAGGTATTCCTATGTGTAACCATGCACACAAAAGAATACTTCTTCGGGGAGAAAAATCGAGTTTGTTTGTTCTCGTAGATTTTGAAATTCTTTACGAAATTTTCTCATTATTTTCGGAAAATCACCTGTATTTTACAAATTACGATCAATCAATTCAAAATTTGAGAAAATGATTTATCATCCGAAAACTACGATGGTTTATGTAGCCTTAGAAAACGTCACTCCATCCCGTCAGAGATGAGGAATAAAGTTCACAATTTGTAAGAAACTAAGTTGGCATTTCCAAACCTGTGCACCTGCTAAAACATGGCTTCGCTTCAGCTCTGCTGTTAATGGCCGCATTCTGCATATCGGCCCCACTATTTTAAAGACACTGAACAACTCGTTTCTATTTGGTCCATTGTCAATTGCTCTTCAATTTTGTAAACAACTGAGGAAGCTTTCAAGCATCTTAAATTTTGAAATAACAATTAATTGAAATATTCGTGGTTCCCTGAAGTCGGTGAGACCACAAAAATGTCAAAAATTCTATGTTTACCCCCCTCTCCATGAAGCCTGTGTTAAAGTGTTGCATTATAAGGGTTCATTTTTGACACCCCCTCCCATTTCAAAGAGTTCTAAAACAAACGCGAAAAGCTGCAAGAGGTCATTTCTACGTAGATTTATGTACAGATTAATTTTGCTCCTTACACTACTGCTGTAGGACTCACGGTTGAGAAGTTACTGAGGAAAAACTGAGGAAGGGGACACATATGACCCCCTAAGAGGCTCGATCCTGGGTCCAGGGTTGACAAAATTTAACATAATCCTTAGAGTTTGAACTATAAATGTGCCAAGTGGCACTTTTACTCCCGCATTATGTAAACTAGCATCCCAACTAGAAGCCTTATGGAGAAATAAAACAGTTTTCTCAATTTTTTTTTTTTTTTTTTCTTGTTTTTCTAGGTTTGAGAACTACAATGGGTCTACATTTTACATGCACCTCCATATCTTTCCATCCCCGGAAGCTTTCTTGTCTCCCACGCCCCATCCCTCAATTACCAGATGTTTGAAATTGTGTTTTTTGAAATTTCACTGATTTGGAAAAGGGGTTGCTGTGATGGAAGTTTATAAGCTTGAAAGATCACAAAAATACCATCAGCGTAAGAAATGTAGGGTATTCAAGGTACTCGAATTCAATTTTCGCATCAGATTCACCTTGAGCTGAAAGTTGTGGGACCACGAAAAGAGAGGACAGAGCAAAATGCAGTGGATATCGAATAGGAGGTTTCGGGGTTGCTGAATTCATCTTCATCATTCATTTTACCCCAACTTGAAAATTTGGGGCCTGAGGGGAGGGAAGGGAGATCAAAATGGAAGGAAACAAAGAATGCGATGTGGATATCCAGTGGCAGGTTTTCATGATCGGCAAATTCATTTTTAGTGCCAGTTTGTTCTTATAATTTAGAATTTGTGGTCTTAGTGCGGAGAAGGATAATGGTTTCAGAGTGAGAGAATGTGTCAAAACTTGAAAAACAAATTGAGAAATACAATATCAGCTCGCTTGTACTTGTTTTTGGCATCTACTTTTCCCAACAACTGAAAACTGTAGGCTTGTGAACAGGGAAGGAGAGAGCTTGGACTTGAAAATATAATGAAATTGAAGTCACAATTGAATAAAAGGTTCTGAAGGTCGTTAAATTTATTGCGTTTGACATTTTGACTTTGAGTAGAGAAGGGGTGACGGGGGAAAATGCCTCTGATCGGTAAATATGGATGTACAGAAACGGGTTCGAGAAATATTCGCACCACTTCGGTTCTTTGAAGTCGGTGAGACCACGAAAATTGTAATATGTTTACTCTCATAAGCCTGTTTCCGAAGGTTCTGAGAGAAATACAAACAACTGCGAGTGACTATTTTTACTTGCAATTAAGTATACCGTAATTTTGTAATTTACACATTTGCAGTGCGACTTACGGCTAAGAAGTCTTTGAGAAGGAACTGAGCAAGGAAACACTCATGACTCCCCGCGGGGCTCGATATGCGCTTGTATGGGTCCGGGATTGGCAACATTTCTGAAAATATTCCTTATGGTCTTAAATATAATTTTTCCAAGTTGGTAATGAATGAAAAATTGCACCGGACTATTGTGTAAACTATGTTACTTGAAAGAGTTATTCTAAGCCTCCCGGTGCTATTATAGTATGCGATCTACATCGTTTCTGCGCTCTACCGATCCCAATACTGGCGCTCACACGCATGCTATCAAAAGATAGGGAGAAACGGAGAGCTGCATCAAACCGGTCGTAAGACTGATAACCTTATCAGCATCTTGAAGACAGTGACAGGAGCTAAAATGTCAACAATATTGACATATATATTTTTAAAATTGCAACAAATTCAAAAGTGGAGAATTTGTTTTACAAACCAAAAGCTAATGCTGTGCTTTCTTTCGCGGTGGTCTTACCAGCTGTAATCTGGTCTATGGAGTATACCACCTCATAATAGGGCAGCAGCTATTATGTATGAGAAGCAGCCTATCTCTTTCTGTTTGGCGTGATGGGTTTGAAACACTCAGTAACGTTGAAGAAACGCCTTAAATCTCATTTTTATGTTATTCATTTCTTAGACGAAAAGGTTCCTTCCATTTTTGTTGGGGGGGGGGGGCTCATCAGCAGCTTAGAGGAATCACAGCACCTTGGAGTAAGAGGTAGCAGGGGCGGATGGGCCATAGGGAAACTCGGGCAAATGCCCGGTGCGCCGCCACCAATTGACGCTGCGGCGCCGGTATGTTGAAGAAAAAAGTATACGTTTATAAAATACTTACAAAAATAAAATAAGCGTATGTTGCGACGACAGTCGAAAAACGTGCGGCGGCGCTGATAAATTTAAAGAGAAATAAAGTGATTGAAAAATTTAAATGGGCAGGCACATTTTGCGCCGATTGTCGACCAGTTTTCTCTTTAGCCCTCGTCACTCCAAACTCTTCAACCGTGTTTTTTAAAGCTTGGACCATACTGTCGTACCAATTTTCCTCAACTTTCATTTCCTCTAGTACTGACTTTAGTTTCTGGCGTGCATCCTCTTTCTTTCTGACTGGGATGATCCACCTTCCCTCTCCCATTACCCTTTCTGTGATTTTTATACTGGACTCTCTGCGGGATGCTCAATTTACAGCGTGATATGCGGTAGTCTGACGAGAAGCCAAATTTTGACAGTGTTGTTACAACTTTAATTACTGACAGGTCATTTACAGGTCATTTATTAGTAGGCGGTCAGTTTCATTTTTAGTTTTCCCGTCTGGCGATATCCATGTCCATTTCCTTTTGACTTTTTTTTTCTGGTAAAAAGTGTTTGCTGTGCATTTCTTAATCTTCCCCCCCCCGTCGTTTCTCTCTCCCACGCCAAATGGGCCGCAGTGTTTTCAATTAGCCTCCCCTCCTACTTTTGCGTTGAAGTCCCCTATTATTACCTGATAGTATTCCCTCTCTTTTTGAATTGTTGCCTCCAGCTCGTCATAGGGTCCGTTACCATGGCCCCCCAAATTTGATTTTAGACCTGATTTTGGGGTAGGGGAAATGTACCCAAATGTACGGCTAATATTACAAAATGTACCTCCTCCCCTTGCGAAGGGGGAACAAAAGTACTTTGGTGGGGCCACGGTAACGGGAGTCCCCCAAATTGTCTGATTTCGTCAAATTTGGTTCGAATGAAATGTACCTGAAATGTACCGAAATGTATCACCAATTATCTGAAATGTACTCCTCTTTATCGCCGCAGGGGGGAGGATTAAATTTGGTGGGGCTGTGGTAACGTTAGTCCCCATCCCCCATTTGTTCCAATTTCACCAAAGTTGTGCAGAATGAAATGTACCCGAAATGTACCCTCAATTATATGAAATGTACCCTCTCCCTTCCCATGTAATGACCAAAATTATAAGGGGGCAGAAATGAATTAGAGCTCCAAACTTAGCTAATTTTGTCAAATTTGGTTCGAATGAAATGTACCCGAAATGTACCACCAATTATATGAAATGTACCCCCTTCATTGTCGCAGGGGGCGGATTAAATTTGGTGGAGCTGTGGTAACCTGACCCCCTCCTCCATTTGTTCCAATGTCACCAGATTTGTGCAGAATAAAATGTACTCGAAATGTACCACCAATTATATAAAATGTACCCCCTTCCTTCCCATGTAATGACCAAAATATAAGGGGGCAGAAATGAATTAGAGCTCCCAACTTAGCTGATTTCGTCAAATTTGGTTCAGAATATAATTATTTATGTGCTTCATTAGAATATGATGCAAGTATACTTTTCTGCATTTTGTACGACGTAAGTCCGGTATGAATGGATGTTCATGTTGGAGGAGTTTATATTATTTCGGAGACCACTACTAAAACCGACACACTATTACTCAAGAAAAAGTACCGCATGACCTTATCACTCATTGCACTCAGTATTTGTTTGGAGTAAACGTTTTACGGG
The DNA here is from genome assembly GCA_031841125.1 of Acanthococcus lagerstroemiae. NCBI lineage: Eukaryota > Metazoa > Arthropoda > Insecta > Hemiptera > Eriococcidae > Acanthococcus > Acanthococcus lagerstroemiae. The sequence goes on along the minus strand of CM063106.1, from coordinate 16,914,175 downwards.
GGGGGGGGGCTAAAGTTGCCACAGCTCCACCAAATTTAATCCTCCCCCCTACGGCGATGAAGGGAGTACATTTCATGTAATTTGTGGTACATTTCGGGTACATTTCATTCGAACCAAATTTGACAAAATCAGCTAAGTTGGGAGCTCTAATTCATTTCTGCCGTCTTATTGGTCATTACATGGGAAGGGAGGGGATACATTTCATATAATTGGTGGTACATTTCGGTACACTTCGGGTACGTTTCATTCTGCACAAATTCGGTGACATGGTGACATTGGAGCAAATGGGGGGGGGGGTTACCACAGCCCCACCAAATTTAATCCTCCCCCTGCGGGGATAAGGGGGTACATTTCAGATAATTGGTGGTACATTTCGGTACATTTTGGGTACATTTCATTCGAACCAAATTTGACGAAATTAGACAATTTGGGGGGAGGCACCCATTACCCTAGCTCCACTAAAGTACTTTTATTCCCCCTTCGCAAGGGAAGGAGGTACATTTTGTAATATTAGTGGCACATTTGGGTACATTTCGGGTACATTTCCCCTACCCCAAAATTGGGTCTAAAATCAAATTTGGGGGGCCAGGGTAACAGACCCCTATTTTTATTTTTCGTAAGTATATTCTTTCAGATATAATTTTAATTTCCACAACAATATTTTTGATATTTTTGTTAATATAAAAATCCACCTCCTGTAACCTTTTGTGGAACCAACTGTCTCTCCTTCTTTCGGCCAGTCTTTCCCCATATTTTCTAACTTCCGACACGTTTTTTAGATAATTTTCATTATTACTTATCAATTATCATTTTTTAAACATTTTCCTTGGTGTTCTCAGTTATAAATACGCTTTGTGGAAAAAGTCAGTTTAATTTATATGTGTGTATTGGAGGGGGAGGGGTGACAAAACTCTTAGGGCACTACACCACTCCAAGTGCCCGGTAATAATTTTAGCGCCCATCCGCCCCTGCGGGGTGGTGACTTTAAGTACGTTCATGACGAGTATCATAGACCTAACTTTTTGCCAAAAATCAGCTTACTCGGAATTTTGTTTTTAAACCTAATTTTTCCAGACTATAATGAGGTCGGTACCCAAATAGAGAATGCAGTAGCGACTAAAATTCTATGGGTTGACCACTGAAAGAAAAGAAGTTCTAACGCGTCTGTTCACGAAGGATATAAACTTTTTACATAATTTGTATACCATGTTATACGTGCATCACATAAAAAGAAAACATTAATTTAATTTTGAAAAACGCGTAACCGACAAAATTAAGGCGAATGTAAAGCATTTTTGAGCGTGTGTGGGTACTTGTCACAGTTACTATGTATACCCATCACAAATCATAATCTGCTTGACAAGCTCGTACCGCATCTCATTGGACGAACTGTGTCAGCATTTTCCTCGTTTTTTTTTCTCACTCTCTCTCTCTCTCTCTCTCTCTCTCTCTCTCTCTCTCTCTCTCTCTCTCTCCACTCGCGTATACGACGCCGCGAATAAAATATTCGAATACAGATGCTCGCCGAGAAAATTATTTCAGTACAGCCCGCCTCGATACATAAATCAACTATTTTATCCGAGCTGAATTATTATTACAAGCCTGCCGACACATGTTCTATCAAAAGAGACGAGAAGACAAAAAACTCGCACCGAACACGCGACCGCGGAAAAAAAAAAGTTTGAAACGCGCCCGAGTTCGGCCGGACACTTGGAAATTTATCCCGTTCAATGGTTACGGATAAGTGTCCCTAAGATAAGTGGGGCTATACGCTTTCCCGCCTAAATTTACCGTCTGATGGTTTTACAGGTTGTGTTCGTACATCGTACGCCCTCTATTCCATCTATGTCAAGCAGGTAACAAGTCTCAGGGAGGTCTTTTACCACAATACAAGGACCACGTCGAGTTTACGCCACACGTTCGGTTCGGTAATGCACGAACGTTTTCGCGAATGCAGCCGTAACTCGTATTCTAAGTACCTGATCGTAATTAGGGACTGAAAAAAAAAAAAAAAAAAAAGAAGAAACTATATATTACAGTGCGTGATTTACGAATGGACGAGCGGCTTGATGTGACGTAACCGGTTAGTTTTACCAAAAAATTTAATTTTCGATTGTTTTTCCTTCGCGTTTTCATTTTCATTCGGAGTTAGGTCGATTCGATTTTTAAGCGGTGGTGTTTTTTTTTTTTTTTTTTTTAAAGCGAAAAACGTGTGTCCGAAATCGTAGGTTTTGGCTGTTCGGTGGTTGTGAATTTTCGCGCTCGTTTTTGCTGTGCGTGCGAAGTTGGCGTATTTTTAAGGCCGCAAAAGTGCGTGTATTCGGACGAGCGTATACGATTGATGGAAAATGGAAAACTGGGAAGGTTCCAGAATCAGTCCTCTGTTTCCGACGTATCCGCAGTCTCTGGCCCGGGTGACAGAAGATAACGCCGGGTACACACCTCAGTCTTCGGTAAGAGAAATAGTTGTTTCGTAATCGTGTACTGCTTCCAATGCCTGTCCGAACAATCGATATTTATCGATACCGCGTAGCATAATCGAGTTGAGATTTTATACGTGTTCCTGGGCAGTAAACTGAGTTGGGACGTGAAAAATAAAATAATTTTTACGCATTTTCACGAGTAAAATAAGCGTGTAAAAAATACGAACGGGTTCCAAAAATAGGACCTATCGTGCTGAGCGATCAAGAGTATTAGGTCTTCTTGTCCATGTAAATTTCATTTCTTCGTGTAAGTGCTAGGTGGTACTAACATTGAATATACAGTGAACTTTCTCTAGTTCGAAAAATGAAATCCCCACCCCATCTCCACACAAAGGCATGCTAAAATTTAATCTAGAATTCGAAAAAAAATGCCACGAAAATTTCTCATAATTCGAAAAAATTAAGCTGTTCGAAATGAAAGATATTCAGCATTTTCCTGTACTTGTCTGTCGATATTCTCCTACTGCGTTGTATACTGAACTCCGGGACGAAAATAGGAGGGGGCACAGGGAGGCACCCTGCCCCCAAGCCTCCGCCGGAGTTGGGAAATTTTGGTAGATGAATCAAAAGTTGGAAAAATCCAACATGTCAAAAGGTTTTTTTTCTTTCTTTTTTTTCAGCCAATACAACAAATTTTGATTGATACTTGGGCATTTTGAATTGAGCCTGTTGGGAATTTAACAATTTATGCCGCTCCAGAAGAAACTCTTCGCTACGTCCCCGATTATACTTCGTTATCTTGGATGAAGCATGTATGCATAGTGTCCCCGAAAATTTTCTCGAGAATATATTATCCCTTATTTTTCTAAAAATCGAAAAATCGACGCACGAAATGCAAGTGTACAAGTATATTATACTAAAGCTAAGGGCATTATTATACAAGATGAAATGTTATTTTCTCGCATTTATGAGCAGAGTACCATGGGCTTCGCTGAGGAGGGGGAGGGGGTGGACGGGTAATACTGGGGTAGAAATAATCAAAATCTCCCCCCCCCAAAAAAAAAAGAAGAAAAAAATTAAAGGACAATAATTATATTTGTACTTGTAATTATAAAAAATTTGTGAACGAATTAGTGCTATGTGATACGGCAATTAGTAGTTCCGTACCATACACTTAAATCGCAATACACATGCACAGGGTGTCTAACGAAGTCTAAATCTGAAAATAAGTGATCTCCCCCCCCCCCATTCACTATGAATGCGCTAAAATAATAAACTAAAGCTAGATATACTTCTTCGTCTATAATACTACATTTTCAGGGTGGAAAAAACTTAAGTTTATTGCACAATGTAGATGAGCCCAATAAGGCCCGGATCTCCAATTTAAAGCCCAATGTACCGATCTTGACTGCTATGCTTTAGACTGCATTAAAACGTACAGCAAAGTTGTTCCTTCATGATATGGCAACACTGCCCAATTGTTTTTATCAAGACATTAGTCCACTGGTGTGAGATATGCCGATTGATGATTTTCCAGTATCGTAAAAAGTGCTCCGATATGTTTTTTGTGTAACCTAGAGGATTTACGAGTGTTACGTTAGTCAAATGGAATTTATCCAGAAATCAAACATTGGATAGTTGTTGTAGTGGTAGTTGGTTAACGATCGACACCAGAAAAGTGAAATTTGAGCTATTTGGAGCCGAGGTATGCGATACTCATGAAAAATAGTGTTATGTAACCTAATAAGGCCCAACCTGGTAAGATCAATTAATTATCATTTCAGTTATAACTTACTCATAAATTTCTATTTGAACTATGCTTATCTTTTTATTTACCGAATTTCAGGTCAGGCTTATTAGGTATTAGGTTGGGTCTTATTTTAGGTTATAGGCCCAGCCTTCTTTCGTGCGCTGCCCTAATCAAGTTTTGAAAAAGTGGTATTTTTATTAAAAGATCTGAGGGACGTGGAGCTGTATAGAAAAATTTCAAGCTAGCCAATTTTTAAATATTTCAGTCGACGACTATAACACAAAAGAGAAAAACATGAAATCACTTAGGTGAAAGTCGGGAGAGCCAAGACCTTAAATTGGGGCCTTAATACGCGCATGGTGATCACGTCTCACACGACCCACATGAGCATGTCATACATTCGAAGACTCTTGTAAACTGATATTTCGCAGAAAAAATAGCGAAATATGCGCATATTTTATGCGCTGAATTCAGTCTAAATAATTTATGCCGAAAATATGCGCCAAAATTGTAAAATATGCATAAATATGCAAGTATAATATGGGTGTATCATTTCAAAGGACAAATTAAGTTGGATACACTGAGACAATTTTTATCATATTTTAAAATGATCCAGCAAAGTATCTCCTTAAGAGTCCAATCTTCTTTTAGCAGGAGATGCACCCAGGAGATAATGCACTTATTCGTAATTTCTTGATGATTAATGAATTTGATGCGGGCAAGAGAAAGGTTATCTCGCGTGCAAAAAAAATATTTTTCTAAAAGCTTTTCTACTGAACCATTAATCATTAAATTAAAGTCTTCTCAATTTTTTTCGGAGTCGGATATCATTCTCAGAACTAAAAAATAGCTTTTTTTTGGAGAGGGGGGAATTGAAAAATAAGCAGAATTGGTGCAAAATATGCGGTAAATGCCAACATATGCGAAATATGCAGATGAAGTGCTGATCATTTGACTCAGAATTCTGTGATTCGTGAAGATCTTCTGAAACTTATGCCTGTTCTCCATAGATAAAAATATGCATATTTGCATAAAAATTGCAGCCCTGGTCATTATAATAGAATTTTCCAATTCTGAATTCTTTATTTCCTCTTTCAAGGTGTAATTTGCTGATTCTTAAATTTTTAAATGACCATGACTGTTAGACACTTTGATACAACATACTACACCCCCCCCTAAAAAATATACCAACGCCGATGAATATCGGTCAACACTACTGAAAAAATTACCCCCATAAAAATTTTCCAGCGACGCCTCTGAGCAGTACTGTTTATGAGAATAACCCTGTTAAGAAATTTTCCTTGTCCATCAAGTTCAGTCAGAGTAAGGAATGCTACAATAGAAGAATCACCACCAAAGTACGATGTAATGTACATACAATTAGCGTGGACTTAGTGCTGACTGTAGTTGATTCATCCACCATTATGCTGAATTTTGAATTGGATTGAATGAGGCGAGAAATGAGGCATCTGCGCATCTTCCCTGCTATGATGTGAACCATGCGTGTGCCTGTCTGTCGGCTATGTAAAGCCTTTGACTTGCTGTAGCTTAACTAATTCCTCAAACTGCAGGAAGGGGCGATGATTTTTCGCTACACATAGTACACTGTTCTGAAAAGTCTTGTATTGGCGTCCGTGAGAAGTATTGTCTCCAATATTTTCTCGCTTCCCTTCTTCGCAATGTTCCCTGCTAAAATATGTTCCTCAGTCTCCGCGTGCTTCTTTATTTTATTCCGCAATGAAGCTAGCTGATTAGTTCGATTGCTCGCTCCATTCCGGTACTTCTTTCGTGAAACTGCACGTTGGTTTTTCCTTCCATGCAAAGCAAACATCTTAACTTACCTTCTCGCCAGCTCAACCATGAATTTTTCGCCTGGAATTCTTGTGCCTGTTCAGCAGTCCATTGTTCAGGCCAAGTCAGGGAGGACGATACTGGTACTGAGGGAGCACCATGAGCATGGCTAGTGTTGTCGTATTTAATGGCTTTTCGAAATCCAAATGTTTCAGTGGACCATGCTTAGAACTTGACATTATAGCATAGTACTTCAGCACATGAAACACGGCTAACCGCACCGAAAATGATGCAACACTGTGTAACTTGTAAAAATCTGTATTTGTACGCTATCATGTATGAGCACGCAGGTTTACACAAGCCTGGCGAGCCTCGCAAAAGTACAGATAAGCTGATTCTGATTAATTTTTCATTTTCTCTGATGATGTTCATATTATTCCTTTCCCTTTCATGTTTCTACAAATCATAACCTTCTTCTTTCATTTCTTTTCTTCACTTTTTCGTTCATTTCTTGAGAGTATACGGCGTATACTACCCCTGATTTTTCGGGAAATTCTTGAGAGTATACGGCGTATACGCCATATACTCTCTTCGGGATACCACTGCGTATATGAATAGAAGCAGGATTTAGATTGCTTCTTGCTGCGTACATTCAGTTATGAAGACACAAATGATGAACCGAGTAGTGTAATTACTTCTCGCGATCAGTGGCGGATCTATGGGGGGGGGGGGGGTCGAACACCTCCCTTCGGGCCGAAGTAGAAAAAAAACATTACGAAAGCACATTATATAAAAATGTAGTGAACGTGTCCACCTGCAGTGCTGTAGTCTTGCGTGGACTTCAACATATATCAAGAATCAACTGAGAAATGACGACTACCGAAAATAAAATGAAAGTATATAAAATGAAAATACAAAAAACAAGTTTTATTTTCAAAACACCCCCTTGGAAAATTTATAGATCCGCCACTGCCTGCGATGCCAAGAAGATGTTGGACAACCCTCGCACTTTCTTTGAGAGAGAAAGGAAGAGGTACCCGAAGAAGTCAAGCAGGAGACGTCGAGTGACTAAGGAATTATCTTGTTGACCTTTTTGAAACTAAAAGCTAACTGTATCCATTTTCCAAAGCCCTGGAAGAAACTCAATGAAGAATGTAGTTCGGGATCATCAGGTCGTTTTCTTGGAACGTGCATGTGTATAAACACGCGAACTAGTATACATGTGTAATCTGAAATATTTTCTAATTTTATAAATGAGTAAGTAACATTGAAATTGAAGTCCTTATAAATGCATTAGCATTAGTACAGATGTTCATTAAAATCATTAAAGTTTTTGCAAAGCAATGTACCGTATTGCGTTCGCTTTTAATTTTTTTATTTTTATTTTTATTTAATTTTCAATCTATAAAATTTTCAGAACATCGCTAATTTTGAGCTGGAAAGATGACAATAATATTTAGGGATGGTCAGATTATGGTTCTTTAACGCTCGACTTTCGGTTTTATTCTGAACCGTTCACCCCAATTTTAATTTTTGATAAATTCCCTTTGTTTTCTATTGGAAAATCATAAACATTCAATTAAAAATTACAGACTTTCGTCATAAATACGTAAATAGGTAATCATACTTGACACCAGACACTAAACTTTATAATCCTATTACTACACATTATTTGTTATCACTCCTATATTTTGAATATTTTACATATTACATTCTATATTCATTAAATATTTTATGCATCATTCACGTGTGCATGTAGAATATATTTTCTAAGGGTAAAAAACCATCCTGACTACAACCAGGGAACTGAACAAGAAAGTAGCCTGATTTCGGAATGAGGGGAAACATAATTCGACTGCGAAACCAGTAATATTCTGTGACATTTTAGCGAGTCTATGGGAAGTGGTATTTTCAGTAGGATGGTCCAAAATTTCGCCTTTTTAAAATAATTTGTTCCCAGTGCACCTAAACGTGTTCCTTTTATTACAAAAACTCGATATCCAAATTTTCATTGAACTCGAAAAACTATGAGTGGTCCGACTGCTAAGCATGGGTTCAACATAAGATTCCCCGTAAAAAATTTTGAAATTTTGCTTTAAAGCTACCAAAAATTTGAGTTCGTTCGAACAAATTAATTTGACCACAACAAATTGCTCTCATTAGTGCAATGACGGAGTACCGAGAATTTTGCAAAAACGTTAAATCGCAGGGCAAATGACCTCTTGCTGAATTATGGGGAAAAAGTACACTTTGTGAATTTTGAACATTACAGACAACAGAAACCGAATAAAACTACGAAAAAGATCATCTATTTGATCCATTTATAAAAATTTTTTGGTACAAACTTTCATTTTGAAGGCTCCACTGAGAGAGCAGAACCCGAACTAGAGAGCATTACAATTTCAAAAATGTTATGAAGAAAACTGTCGCAATCATACTTGAGACGGCCCCTAAATTAACTCTTCATGGACTGGCATTCTAACTCGAATTTGCTTATGGTATATCGTCACATCTCATCATGTCTCCCCTTGTTATTTTGAGTTATGACTCTTTTCTTCAGAAATTTTTCCCATGTACTTTAGGTCTATTCTAAAGAAAAGAGTTATAACTCAAAAATTAAGTTCCATTATGGCCAGTATGTGCAACGTTTCTGCTTTCGAAAGTATCCATCCGCACCTCTTCATTTCTTTTCTATTGACGTACATTATAGACCCTTAAGAAATTAGGGAAATTTGTGAGGGGGTACAGAGTATCGTTTGTTACCACTCCGTTCCGGAGAAAGTTGATGGAAATTGAAAAATTATTCAGCTAGTCATAAGAAGGCGCCTTGAGAGATTTCAGAGACAATACTTACTAGATTTTCGGAGATTTACAAACTTTTCCTTATTACCTCTTATATTTAGAGGATAAAAAACTTTTGTTCTTTTACTTATCGATTTGAACTGTTATAATTTTTGTACCTTGTCCCCTCCCCTAAAAGAAACCTTTCTAAGCCCCTGTTCTTTTCATTATGGAGATGTTTACAACCATAACACTACACAAATTTTAGTATCATCAAGATGATACTACTGATCGAAAAACCATACGCGCTCAGTATTGTTATGGGTATCAGTGTAGAGCTATTTCTGCACGACAAAAATGAATAAAAAGTGAAAATTTTAATAAAATTTTTATTTTGAATATGGAAAATGAGAGGTTCTTGAAAAAAATGGATAACGCCATCGTATTCAGCATTCAAAGTACAGCTAAAATCATAATCGAAAAATTTAAAACGTTTCCCCTGGAAAAATGACCTTTTTAAAATTTGACATTCTTTTTCCGAACTGATACTGACGAGTAAGTGCTGAAATGAACCGATTTTATTCAGATTCAGTTATTGTGTTAACAGCATCGTCCAGACAGCCTAACCAGCGAGGGCGATTATGGCTCTTCCCCCTCACCAAATGTGGGCCAAAGGTACAAAGAAACAAAAAATTCTTGAAACGATAAGAAAATTACAAATAATCTTGGAACCATAAATGTAAGAACTTTAAGGACCATAATTTTTACGAACTTGAAAATGCATTTCAAACTTCAAATATTCATATTTTATGTATATCTGAAGTGCGTCGCCCTACCGAAAAACTATTAACAACCAAAGAAATCAATATTTTCTATCACCCCAACAGCACAGAAGGATAGAGAGGAATAGGATTCTTGATAAAACCAGAAGTAAAAAATATATATGTATATCAGAAATAACCTCCATTAACGGCAGAATAGGAAAACTGGAATTAAAACTAGAGGATAAAACCACCACATAGTAGTGCAAGTGTATATTCACCCACATCAGCCTCAGAAAATATAGAAATGGAAGAGTTTTACGAAAAACTAGGGGAAATTATAGAACCGTTCAACCACAAAAAAGGGTACCAAATAGTAATAATGGGAGACTTCAACAGCCGGGTGGGTCAAAAACTAGAAGGGGAATCTAGATACCTGGGTAACTACTGCTATATGAAAAGAGAAACGAGAGAAGGTGGAGGATGCTTCGTTTCTGCCAGAAATACGATCTAAAGATTGCTATACACTATTTAAAAAACGCATTTCACAGAGGTGGACATGGATATCACCAAACTAGGAATATAAAAATCAAATAGACTCAGGGCTTGTTTTGCGGAAAAGAAATTTCAAAAATATCGAAAAATTGCCTTAAAAACTGAAAAAAATGAAAGAATTTGATTATCCAAATACAAAATTAATTAGCGGGCCCCCAAAAAAGAAGTGACAAAAACCTGAATAGACTACATTAAGAATTTTAACGTCCTAAGAAATTTGCCTTTCCACTCAGACCACAGGTTTATCACGTGTCAAATAGAAACCCAAAATATGAGATTCCACAAGGAACACTAACTGAATACCAAAATAACAGACGATAAAACCTATACAAAAGTATTATAACTAAATTATTGTCGAACGACTCCAATAACACAGCCACAGAAACAATAAAAGAAAAACAAGCAGAACTTGAATATAAAAATGTGACCACTACAATAAAGACAGCAATACAGTATTACTCCATTGAAAAAAAAAAAAAACTCCTAAAAAAGTGCTTTAGGAGCGAATTAAAGGAGGAACTAAAAATTTTACACAAAACAAGAAAACTTCTTCTAAATAAAAGGAAGAGAAGTACAGAAAATAAAGTAGAATATTAAACCTGGTAAGTAAACTATTTAAAAAAAGAACAAGGGAACACAGGGAGAGGGAAAAAACCAAAATTATCCAAGTAATTTTGGAGGATTCAACGAGTATAAAAAAATTAGAAAATCACTAAATATAGAAACAAACTGGATAACATACCTATTACCTACCAAAAAACGACAGATCCCAAATAAACAAGATAGCAACTAGATTTTACTCAAAACTGTACAAAACATATAGCACAAAATCCCTAAGTAACCAGAACCCTACCTAACAACGATGGTGTGTGGTGTGACGTATGGCGATGCACGCATGCCAAAGTGGCCCCTATGACACCGCACCCCCAGCCACAGGAACTACCCTTTCGAGCATCGCGTCAGTGACCGGAGAAACTACCTAACAACGATAATAAAGAACCAGAATTCCTTGAAAGTGATATGAAAACAATAATCTAAAACTTAAAAAATTACAAGGCTCCAGGTCACGACAAAAGAACAAACGAACACATTAAATACGCGGGCGACATACTAACAAAAGAAATAACAACAATGTTTAACATAACACTAAAATATCAAAAAGTACCAAGCGACTGGAAACTTACAGACAATAATATATAAAAAAGGAGATCGACGAAGGTTTTTTAGCATTTGCTAATAAACTTCTAGTTTCTAAGAAATTTCTTATTCTCAGGTAGTAACATAATGATTTTTGCTCCGTATGTTTTTTTTACGGGACTCAACACGTTCCTTGGCGCAAAATGGGAATTTTTGCTAACAATAATAAAGTACTGTAACTCATTGTATGACGTCGACTTGAAGAAGGTCTATTCTAATAATTGTTACCAGTAAATTTTCTCAGAGCACGATTTTGTTCAACACTAACAAGTAGCAAGTGTAGGGTGAGAAGACTCTGGAGAGACTTTGGGGATGATTGCTCACCTCAAAAGAAACACTGAAATCACACACGCTTTATAATATTGTAACGTTCGTACCAAGTCTCAACTAACTTGCTAGTTTTGAGAGTTTCGAAGAGTCCTAAATGGAAAGAATCATAATTTGTACAAGAAACTTCAAAAGTCTTCAAGTCTAACGGAATTTGTATCCGCGAAACACATGTCCACATGAATGTACCACATAATGTACACGTGGAGAGACTAGTCTAGTAGGTGCTATTCGATATTTTTGTCAGGTAGACTCTAAAAAGAGACAGTCTACATAGAATTCATGAAGGTATAAGAGTTAGACAGAAATAGACATGTATGACCACTCAATATTTCATATCCATATTTATATCAACACCATCTCGGTTGACGACATGGACATGTCCACCCACCCACCCAATGTCAAGTCAGTATGCGAGTATTCCATGTGTTCATTCATGTCGGCGCGTCTACTGGACTCTTTTACGTTATTCTATGGGAAATTATTTTATTGAAATGAGAAGCCTCATTTGAAACAGCTGTTAGTCCAAAATCCAAAATGCTAGAAAACCGAAAAAAATTCTGCCACGCGTGAACAGTTTGTGCTAGAAAGTTGAGATATTGGAGGTGGCTACGCTGGTCCTTCAGTGATGCAACCCCGGAAACGAGATATCGTTATCGGAATTTTGAAAGTATCGTCATGGGGAAAAAGAAGGTCTTTTAGACTCGTGTCTTATTTTTGACACGTGTAGTTATAATTGCATGGATTTTAAGCTGAAGAGGAAGAGCAAGAAACAAAACTTGTTTTTCAGTTATCCAAAATTAGTAAGTATTGTTCCTGTATGACAGGGAAGTTATCATCTTACTATAGAAGCTTAAATATTTCAAAAATTATGAATTCCACAATTTCGATAAAAACTTCATATTTTCGTTCAAAACTTGTTACAGAAAATAAAAATTATATTGACTCTCTTTTAACTGTGCAGGTATCTAGGTAAAGCAAATTATCGTGGATGTACAGATTTCTTTCAATTAAAGATAAGGTTAAGAATCGCTTAATTGAATATTTTTCGGGCTTAAAAAAGTGGTTCAGTGTACTTGAAGGCGATATCATTAAACGAAAATACGCTAAAAATATCCAAACCCGAAGTAATATGTGCACCTTTAATTAGAATTCTTGGAAAAAAGAGAAAGAAAAATGTTTTCTGTCGTTACAAAGTGGAAGAATACAGTGCTAAAAGTCGATTTTTCTTACAAATATGTGAAAACCGCATTCAGATGAATTCATGTTTTAAATTAGGAAATGTAGATTCTTTAATTTCGTGAGGTGTAGAAAATAAAAAATCTCTCAAACGTTGAACTACCGTTAAGTAATCGTCTTTAGTTTAATAACATCGACCTCCTTATTATTTCGACGGGTGATTTGGCTGGTGTTATAAGCGAAAAGAGCCAAGCTAGAGTGGGGGTTCATGGAGGGCTGATAAGTATCGAAATAATACCTACTAAAAATCTTTATCTTGTATAATTTTTCAGTATTTTTGAGGGGGCTCCCTGAGGATTTGTCAAGTCCCCTCTGCTCTTGTGACTGGTGTAAAATAATATGTACTAAGCTATCTGTAAGTTTCATGGTTTTTAAGTACCGATTAAATACAATTTTTCTATTATCTCCAGCAAACTTGAACATTTAACAGAAGTATAACTTATGTATGAAAGAAAGAAAGAAAGAAGGATATTTAATTTTTCCGATCATTCACCTGCAGGATTACCAACGAGTATAGATTTTTTTTTTCTCGTACATTTCTTCTTTAATGATATTCATTTCGTGTGTTTATGTATAAGAAGAAGCGGGGCCATTCGAGGCGGAGTCATATAATTGATGATATTAAACGATTCGAGAATAAAATGTTAAATGTTATTCAGTTTTCTTTTCCACCAAATCACTCGCATTAAGAACCTCGTTCAACAATCATTTTAATTCACGCCGGCTATTTGTTCTCGACTGGAATTCGAGGAGGGACCCTGTTATTGAAAAATTTGTGCTCGTTTAAATTTAAGGAATTTGCACCTAGCGACTATAGACTTACTTCATGGTCGTCTCTGAATAATATCGACGACAATATATTTCAAATCGCGCATAAATATTTGCATAATCGGAATTCGGTCGAGTCTCCTGTTAAAACTGATGCGCCTCCTGCAAGTAATAACCTGAACGAAATTTGTTGATTTAAAAATTGAATAGTCTGACTCTACGATGCAAGAGTTACTTCTTGCCCGCACTCAGCTTTTCAGGATTCCGTGAAGAGAATAGGTCTGAGATTAGAATCTTAGATAAGCTAAAATGGTGATCCTGAGGGGAAGACCTCAAAATTGTAGTGTATTAGGGACGGAGTGGCTCACTGGGCAAGCGAGCAAATACCCGGTGACCTGGCACAACTAAGGCCTGGCTAAAACAAAGTGTCTCGAAATAATGAAAGCATTTGCAAAAACTTTTTGCACCGGTTTCAAACCGACAAAAAGGAGCTCATTTGACATCGCCGGGCAAGCGAGCAAATGCCCAGTGGCCTTAAAGCCTGGACGTGTCGCGAAATAATGAAAGCATTTACAAAAATTTTTTGCACCGGTTTCGAACCGACAAAAAGGAGCTCATTTGATATTTCTCATCCCCAAGTCCTTGGCTATGACGCATAATGATTCAGTAATTAGGACGTATTTTTTTAGAAAGGAAATTTTTCATTGCTTAAAGTGGTTGAAAAGAAACGCACGGCTGCTTCCATCAGCTGTATAGTTCTAAGTCTAGTTTTCTTGCGAGTGTATTCGGCTTTGAGTTCCAGGCGAACACGAAATAAAAAAATGCATGACAAAAAATGTTCCCGAATTACGTTTGTTTATTAAGAATGTATGTAGCTAGATATTAGAAAAAGAAGGTGAACAACTGACATTTTCCCGAAAAAGAGAGTCACTTTGCAAAAAAGAATGTACAAAATATTTATTTTTCCTAGCGCCTTGATGAATTAAACTGTATTATAAGTAGACCATAACATGGGCAAACACGAAAAGAAAAACAATAGCTTACTGTAAATTAATCTAAATGATTTGTAGTCCGTCGAGTCACAATAAATCTAGAATTGTGGAATTATTGATTTAAAATAAGTACTACCTACACTGCAGTCCAAATCGCTCCCTCTGAATATCTAAATATGCAAGTATTCATATTCCTTCCTTGAACGAATCAGTCGTAGCATCAGACCCGGAGATGGAACCATGATCTTCTGTATCAAGGAGGGCAATCGAATTTTCAGAGGGAAATCTTAGCCAAGAAGTAGTAATGGATATTTTTAGCAAAAACAGCGCATATCCTGGAATCTTTTTCTTTTACCAAGAGAACAGGAGGCAAACTGAATCTCTGATATAGGTAATGGCTCTCCGTTTGCAGTCCCCTAATTACGACCATGTCTGATTTGTCCGTGCTAAGGATATGGGTGTTTTAACGAGACTTCCACTGACCAGGAAGGGCCATTTAGCAATTTTCTGTAGAAATAGAGGACGTAGAAAAAAAGGTCCCACTTTTCTAATACTACTGACTGGCTTTTGGAATTAGATACCATAAACAGGGGTAGCTCTGGACAATGCTAGTTTTATACATTAGAACGGGAACATCAGTTTTCACCATACGACAGTGTAGCTACAAGTCTCAGTTTTTATTTGACACCCTGGTTAACGAAGAAACAACGCATCAAACCAGTGTTACTCCAGTTCTGGCAATGTCCAGAGTTATCCCACCAATCCGAAGTTACCCCAGTTTATGGTAAGCACCGACTTTTCAAATATTATTGTACTCCTCTCCTTGTCGCTGCAACCCATGAATAAGACCTTGTTGTATCCCTGCTTTGATCATACTAGAGAATGACATTTTTACCACTGATGAAAATATACCTTGTTAATTTCATGGCAAACGTAATTATTAGTAATTAACCGATATAAGGGCGCTACTTTTGATATGTATTAATGATTTAAGAAACATCTGCGCAGCCGAAGAGAAATGGGGTTATTGCTCCTTGAAAACTCATTTCTCCACTCATAGTTGTTGAATTTCGTCCTTAAAGTGAAATTCACGGAACCCCTTCCTTATTTTCTTAGTTGCAAAACCTGACTACGCTATTGAAACTTGTCTCTCCTGAAGTCTGATTTACACCCTCCTCCCTTTAACTGTAGGGTTGGTTGCCGATATTGCGGTCCTACATCCCCGCTCGGTATTCCCACCATAGGAATCAAAAAACTAGGTGTTGTAGTGACCTCGAGCTTGTGTGTACAAATTCTCAGGACCTAATCTTTGTGAACAGGTTTTCATTTCCGTCTGAAAGATGCACGTGCTGTAAACAACGTAGGTTTTCAAATCCATATATAACCTCCAAATTCTCAACCTTAATTTTTATATTTTTCGTATTGCTGTCAATAACAGATCCATAAAAATAATTACCACACCCACGCAGCAAAACTGACGTCACCTGCTGAGCCGTTTGAAGAAGCTATCAAACAATGATCAATATTTCGTTTGCATGTGCTCACTGTTTTCAGAAAGTTTTCAAAAATTTGGGGGAAATAAGATCCTCGGCGGAGAAGGGAGGAATTGGAGTCTGTAGGGAAGATACTAAGCCCCGACTTCACCTTATGAAAGGAGGTGAACCTTCCAAGCCTAATTCGGAATTTTCAGCAAAATCACAAAGTTGTTTAGGTAAACACTTTTGCTTTTGCTTAGTCTCGGTATTTCTTGAGTTTTGTGTCAGTCAACTCCAGTATAATCCCTTTTAGTACCTAGTGGGAAAGTTTCGAAAGACTCTTGGGCGAAACTTTGATAACGCGCTGAAATCTTAGTTTCAATATTTTTAATCTGCGGATGCGTCATTTTACGTTCCACAGAGATGTAAGCAGCACTGGTGGATTTACGACTTTGTTTTGGTAGGGAGCTGAACCTCGAAAATGTCTATTTGAGGAAAATATTAATAGTTTAGTTCCCTGAATCTGGGGAGGGGCGTCAACCCATGAATATGATGAAAGCCTGGGATATTCCTGAGTTGAACATTTTCAAATCCAAACGGAAAATGTTACCCCGAATTGCGGATATTCAGATTGTTGGGAGCCGATGACAGATTTAAACGGCCGCAAAAGGACATTTGCTGACTGGTTTCCTGTCCAAAAAAGCCCTTCTAGGTTTCTGACCACTGGAACCTCCTGTGGAATTAATATCGTCTATCACATCCGACCTTTTTAAGTAAACGTAGTGTAGCCTCAAATAGTGTTCTGTATTTTCCATTTTTTAGTTTTATACGAGCTATGTCTGACAATTGCGAGAGCTGTAATTGAGTTAGGAAACTGGAATTTTCATATGTTTTTCCACAAAAATGAAACAAAGGTCAGATTTGTATATGCAGCCCCATTGAGAGGATCTGCGAGGCTTAGTGCAATTTTCTAAGAATTTACCGACAGGTGTAACATTAAGTGCAAATGTCATTAATCAGTAGCGTAACTACTCATTCCTTCTGGGGGGGGGGGGGCATTGAAATCATAGAATAAAAAGTAGGTATATTTTTCACCAAGTTCAAAAAAAGAAACAAACGGGTTAAGTAAAAAGAATCGTTCAGATAAGCAAAAAAAATTCGAATGGTCGATTTTGAGATCACAAATACTTTCCGAATAAAATTTTGCCTACTTTTAAAGGGTTCTGGGGGGTCCCCGAATCCCCCCCCCGTATTTAGGTCACTGTCATGAATTCATTAGCGTGATTAGAGCCCTAAATACACACATATAATGGGCCGCCATTGTGGCTCACACTGCGCCCGTCGATGCCGAATTGACTACGCGGCACGCTCCGTATAGTCGAACTTAGCATCCACGGGTTCGGTGTGCGCCAAAATGGCGACCCATTATACTCTCTCGTGTGTAGGGCTCTAGAGTGATGCGCTTTATTCAAGAATCTTTCCAAATCTTTTTTTAAAGAGTATTTTATTTTTCAAACGGCAAGGCCCCAAAAGCGCGAGGCTCAGTGCAACTTGCACCCTTTGCATCCCCCTCTTGGTGGAGCTCTGTATATGAGCTTAATTGGAATACTCGGGAAAGAGTGGAGGACCGAAATGTGTGTCCTGGGGGGGGGGGTTGCGTTTTACGACACTACTCGCCTGTAATTGACCTAATCAGCTAACATTTTTGTAATGAATTTTCACAATCCTGATTTGGTTGAATTAGAAGATGAGCACAACTAACCCACTGGGTTAGAAACCAGGGGTACTCAAAGAGCGTAAAGCGAATTTTCTTCAGGAAATTCTATCGCCCGCAAGTTACATCGAACTTTAGACGGTGAAAATTAATATTATTTTATTGAGATCTACAAATTCTGTAATAACAATGTCTTTCTCTTATGGAATCAAAGATTGATGATGAGATTCTTGAAGTTTATGAGGTCGTGAGGCCCACTCAATATATGCTTCATGAAATTACAGTATGGCCGGCAATATCCAGCGCAAATATATTCCCTTCTAATTTTTAGGTCATACTGTCTATTCTTCACCACTTTGACAGGGGAGAGAAATTGATTGAAACCGTTTCTCTTCCGGCTACACCAAATTTATAAAGCTTCGGACTTCCTTCTAAAATTAATAAACTTCTGGCTACCATTTTTCTGGCTCCCGGCTGCTGGTTACCGAGTATCAACTACCAATTACAACTTTTTTAGGATCGGCAACAAGCATCTTGGAATCACTTTTTTTCAACTTCTCTCTCTCTCTCTCTCTCTCTCTCTCTCTTTCTTCGTACGTAACTAATCGGTCACTTACACCTCAAGACCAACAATGGATTCCTTAACATTCTAATTATTCAGTTTCATATTCTTGTCAGGTATGCAGGGGATCTGATTTGGAAGTTCAAGTATAATCGCCTATTCGCTCGTCCATCTCGTATTCTTGAATTTGTATATGTATTTCGCTCAAAATACTTATACCGCATTTCGAAGGATCAAATACCATGTCACGCTTTCGTACAGCGGCATGACTTAATGGACTAGCCAATTCAGGCTTTCAGCTCGACCACCCTAATGCACTTTCAACGGAACTGCGTACCCCGTTCGCCACACCACACGGTCGTTATTAAACGACTACATAACCGTTTATTACCGACGACGCGTTTGAATTATTTACGTTTTAACCTTATTTTCACGTCAACGTTTCGCATAAACCGTTCGCCAGCCTTTGAATCGCGCCTATATATCGTCGAACGTTTATTTCGAACTGGAAATCGTTTACATAGTCAGGCCTTATATTCATTCAAGTTGCAACAAAGCGCCATCATCCGACTGGCTCATGTATCTACATGCAAATACGTACCATTTGCATAATTAATTGAGGAAAGCCCATATCGTACAACGTACCCGCATTTCAATATAACAACCGTACCTACTACCTGCTGACTCCTACGCGTCACCCCTATCTTAATTTAATTAATGCGTTTATTAATACTGTCCGATAAACTTTGCCGTGCACCTCGAACCGTTTGACACCTGTCACCCTTACACCGGAATCTCAATCACCTTAACTTTTTCTCCCGTGTGGTTCATTTGCAATGTGTAAGGCTGAAGCTTCGAGCACTAACGATATGCGGCTGCGAGTCGAAAATCAGTTCGAAGATGGTTTCACTCGGAGCAGGCCCGTTGCGTCGATAAGCAAAGGGGTACATTACCCTCTGAACTGACAATTCCAGGGACGTTTCATTATCCGGATCCCCCCCCCTAAAAAGGATTAAGTGAAGCGCTTCTTTGATCCGATTTGGAGACTCTAATTGCTGTCTTGCCTCAAATCCCCATAGCCTCCGAGTAGTGTGTTGGGAATGCGGTCACCCTATGGGGCTGCTCGGAACTAGGTGATATACAATCTCCCAATATTTCTAATAAGCTATCTATAGCAGCCAACTGGTATGGATGTGATCAATTACAATAAATCTGTATTATCTCCCAGCGTATGAGCATGTAAGCCTTGTAAGTGTCTTGCAAGAATACTTATGGTGACGAAATCAAGAGGAGCCCATAAGCAAGTCTATCTTACACTATACGTCACAGTATGCAAAAGAAAAAGAAAATTTCTAACGAACTGTGAACAAAGGAAGGAACCATTACACTAGCGCATTTAGGGCCGAAGACTCAGCCTCAGACAGCAGGGGTCCATCATGTCTGAAGGGAACTGGGGTAGACAATGCTAATTAGCTCCCACAGAAAAAGTCGAACGCTTTTGTTGAGAGCCTTACGTAGAAAAGAAAGTCATAAAGCCAAACTAAAAACATGTTAGATGATTTTGCTAAGAACCTTACTTGAGGATCACACGATTTGAGCGAGGCCGAACAGAAAGTCAGACAGACGATCGCGAGTTCAGGAAGCCAATGAAGGCATGCAGGACGGAGTATTCAGAAAATTCACGTGGAAAAGAAGGTCACAAAGCCAAACCAAAAACATGTTAGATACTTGAAGACAGTGTTGACCACGTTCGCGTTCCGAACGCGCGTTCGAACACGGGAACGGAAGGAATTTTTCTACTTTTGAACGGAACGGAAATAATATGATAAGCATTGAACGGAATGCGAACGAACGAAAATTCTACCCAAAAAGAAAGTAATACAGATTTTTCAAAAGATAAAGTTCGTATCATTTTTGAGAATTTTTTATCGCACGGATGTGGTCAAAGAAAACAAAATTTGAAAAAATTTGTAAGGGGGCCCCTTGCTACCCTTATATTTCAACAAAATTTCACGTTTATGAACGGGAACGGCAATGAACGGCATTCAGTTGAACGGAACGGTTTTTTTGGTACACTTATGAACGGAACAAACAGAAAAATACCTGAACGTGAACGAACGCTGTTCAAAAAAAAAATGAACGCGGCCAACAGTGCTTGAAGATCACACGATTTGATCGAGGCCGAACAGAAAGCCAGGCAGACGATCTTGAGTTCAGGAAGCCAACGAAGGCATACAAGACAGGGTACTCAGGAAATTCCCTCGCGGGTGGTTACTCAAAAGATATTATTAAAAAATGCTTACGTGACGTACAAATCGAAATAACAGAGTCAATTAACGAACAGTAAAGTATATGTTTGTTAGCATACTCTGTCATAACAGTTTTTTACAACGCTTGGACACTTCTCCCATGACAGCTTCAAGGCAAATGCTGCATTTTACCTAATCCTTTGAATTAACAATATTGGGTAATTAATATTAAAATACAGAAACAGTACTGATAGATGAGTTATATTTTTGAGAAAATATAATGACAGGAAAATGTAACAGTTGAAAAGTGTAAAATAACAAGAAAAAAAGATGGAAGGATGAATGAAGAAATGAATACATGAAAAAAAGTGTTTGAACTATGTATGGACTATAAGATATGATATTAGTTCCTCAATCTCTAATACTCGGATTTATTTCAGTTCTAAACTCGGCGGTCACTGCGACACAATATACAACACATCAGAATTTCAGCTTCATAGCTGCAATATAACTCTCACTATCATAGGACAGCACTGGACTCAAATAATTATGTTAGAGAAGTAAATGAAACTTGAATGAATAAAACAGAACTGATGAATGAGGGGGGAAAAAAAGAGTAGAAAGTAAAGAAATATGAGAGAAAAGAGTAGCCACCAGTGGGTATTGAATCACCAACCTCAGACATAGCTTACTACCCCACCACCATAACCTTCAGGAAACCACAACTTCATCTGTATAATTCAGCCAATATTTGCTAGCAATACATACCGGCACTTTCGGTAAAATTAAACTGAAAATAAATTGAGGAATAATAATTCCACCCCTTACAGTGTGAGACTAAGTGCAGGGATGAGAAGTCAGCCGGAAGCCGAAGTCGGAAACGGTAGTCAGCCGTTTTTGAGCAAAATTTTAAGAAGCCGGAAGCCGAAATAATTGGAAGTTGGCAGCCGGTAGAGAAGCCAAACTATCAACAACACGAACGCACTCTGCAATGAACTCAATGAGCTCAGCACGGTGGGTCGTACCATCGATGATGATCCAAGAAAAAATTAACATTGCAATATACTGCATCTACTCCCAGAATACAGTTTTCAAAATTAATTAAAAAATTAACAAAACGCCTTACGCACTTTGCATTCGAAATAAGTGTGGTCACATGTTTGAATACCGTGGCAATAAACTATTCATATGATCTACAGAGACAGAGTCGAAGGGAGTTTGGAAAAGGTCCTGGTCCCTCAAGATTTCCCGAAGCTCTCCCGGAGAATTTTAAATCCACTCTATCCCCTCCTCCTTCCCACCTTCTGAGCAGCCCCGTATAGAGAAAAAGGGGGCCTGGGGGAATTTCCACGGGCCCCCTCTCCTTCCAACTCATTTTGTTCTTTTATTAGATAGGAAAAAATTATAAGCTACGAGATAAAAGGTTTCTTTCATGGTGTAAGGAGTGATTGCCGATTTGATACAGCAGTATGATGTAGCCGTATAAGCGTTGAAATTCAGGCCTTTTAAAAATATCGGGGCCCCCTGAAAGTCCGGGCCCGGGGTATTCCCCCCCCCCTCGACAGGGTTGCTTCTGAGACCACATGATTCACATATTTCAAGATGAAGTACTGAAATTTTGCCTCCTCCCAGAAGTGTTAATCTATCCCTATGTCCAGTGATCAAACACTACTCTGAATGTCGAAGGTCTCTGTGGATTTAGTGGGTATGTCTAGAGACTACCCTAAAACACACGTTTTTCCTTCAACTAAGGTAAGCAATACCCCCTTATATTTTGTAAAGTCGGAGTACAAAGTCTTCTGCAGCTGAGGCCTCAGCACCTACAGGGAGGTATAGCGGGACACTCTACTGGAAGGAGGACAAACCATATTAATATATCGCTTGTTGAGTTCGTTATACCGTGGCAGTTGGTGATTTACGGTAGTTTCCTCGCTGGCAAGATGGTGGGTGCTAGAAACGGAGGTGAATTTAGGGGGTGATGCGGTCGGCAACTCACCAATCACCCGAGCTAGTTTAGCCACTGTAGGTGCGAGCTGAACAAGGGGTTCTCGCGAATTCATAGGTCTGGGAGTACTGGAGTAGGATGAGCAACCTATGCTGACCACTGGTCGGCAGTAGTAATCAATGGGCAACAAGTTGATAGTGGAAAAGTGGGTGAATTGCAATCGCGTTTGATGTAGTGTAGATAGACGTGGAAACAGGAGTGACCACTCTCTATAGTCACATATGTTTTAAGAACTCAAGTTGGTATGGTGAAAAATCGACCAAAATTTTGTCCAGCTTGTTGTAACCAAATAGAGTTTAGTCAACAAGTATTTCGACTGTATATGAATTTTAATCCCTCTAAGCAGAGTTCCGGTATAAAAAATGTTTTCATCAGCGATCAGGAGACAGAGGTTCTTTTGTTATAGAAAATTCAAAATGACCAATTATCAAATTCTACCGACCAGAATAGATTAACAAATAATAGGAATAGATTACGGCTAATGAAGCCTTAATCGTCGGAATAATTTAATTACGTGAGTTATATTTGCGCAAAATCTTATCAGTTCTTGTTAAAAAGCAAACGTGACTTCTATCACCAATAAATTTCTGGTGAAGAACGAATTATTGTTAATACTGAAAGTCCAATGATCTTATACGACGCATCAGACTATTTTCAACGGCTGCCGTAATGTTTTTGTCCCCAACAATCGCGAATATGAAACATAAACACGTTCGCGATAAAATTATTGTCATTTCACTCATTAAAATGTCTTATCATTTCGAACTGGGGTAAGGTTCGCGATTCAGATAACCTTTCGTTTTTATAATTCGTGGGTCGTTAGTCTGCGGTTACAAGCAATTAGATAATTTAGGTACGCAGTATTTTGAGTAAGCGTGCAAGGATAATGTGCAAAATCTTCTCCGCGATAAGTTACCGCTTGAGTAATTTCCGTGGCTGTAATTTCAGTGTAACACGAGAGCTGTGAATAATTTGATAAGTTATGGTAAGATATTTTCAACCCTGAACCGTGTAATTGTTATAAGTTTATTAGACTTGCCTGTCAATCTGTGTTGTATTCTAAAGGCAAATTTAATTTACGAGTAGGAAAAAGTGAAAAATTATTCAACTTGGATATTAGTTTTGGTCTAGTTTTCTTTTCCATACTATAACATCGTATGAAAATGAGAAACATTGTTTTCCTCGCATATTATAATCTCGATTTTTCGACTATCTTATACACGCGTGCTTGCAGTGCCATTAGAACAGAGGGTACAGGAGCACAATGTATCCGTCCGAGAAATTCAAGGGTACAGAATATCCCCATAAAATTTGGAAGAAAATTGAAAAATAATTGAACAAGTTGATACAAAAGCGCATTGAGGGATTGCAAAAATAAAATTTACGTGATTTTTGGCGATTCGCAAGATTTTTTCAAGATTTTCTATTTGTTACCTCCACTTTTGAGCTTTTAAAAGGCAAGCAACAGAACCTGGGGAGATTTTTTTCAAAGTGTAGATTTTTAATTTTTAATTTCTATAACCTCCCCCACCCCTCTAAAAACTTCTGACTCCGTTTTTCACACACAGATATATTTAGATATTGCGAAAACTAATAGAAAAGTTTATTTTAACAGTAGATTTTTTATTTTCAAATTTGTGACAGCGTCGTATATTTTGTTTTGGCATTGAAAAGTATTTAAAACTGCTGTGGTGAACTTTTACTTTTCTGTCTTATCGTCTAGCTAGGGGAAAATATTATTGCTTTGCTTTTTCATGAACTAAACATAAGTAAAAACCCATATTAATTTAGGTAAGAACAATAGGTTGTGCCGGAACATTAATTGAAAAATTGTGAGTCTCAGTGTCGTCACCGTAGATAAATGGACCTAGTGGAAGGGGTCATCCCTAAGGTGGAACAAAAAAACTGCGGATGGTTCCATATAGTGAGAAAATAGCATGGTTAAAAAGTTCTTGCATTGGATTAATGATTTTAAACAGCTATATCTGGGATGGCAAGTCATACAAAATTTGAAAATTCTTTTACCCTTAAATTTTGATTTATTTATCGATCGATTCGTCTGAATCCCCCTCCTTGCTTCCTGGTATGAATATACTCGATTTTTATCCGCGGAGTGCTAGATTCAAGAGAAATTCGCCAATAACTGCAGTTTTTGTTGCCTGATGTTATAGAGAAACTTAGTGAGAATGGTATATGCAATACGAAGACCCTAAATCAATTCCATGAAGTAGAAGTCAAATATATATTCATAACGGGAGATCAAGACAAACCGATTGGCGTATAGTAAAAGCCAAAATTTGAAAATAGTTAAATTTTCACATACTACACGATTTGCCCAAATTTTGAGCCCTGGTAAGTAGTTAAAAATATTATTTTCTCATCAAGTGGATCCTTTCGAAAAGACAGGCCTGCAGCTTTTCCAAAACAAGGTGATTTTTTCATTCCACCCTAGTGACCATGGGGGCTATGGGGGC
Organism: Acanthococcus lagerstroemiae; assembly: GCA_031841125.1. Classification (NCBI taxonomy): domain Eukaryota; kingdom Metazoa; phylum Arthropoda; class Insecta; order Hemiptera; family Eriococcidae; genus Acanthococcus; species Acanthococcus lagerstroemiae. Next base: position 16,889,112 of record CM063106.1, on the reverse strand, counting down.
TATAGCCCTTTTTAATCTCTGAGTATTTACCTTTTTTTGTATGTATAAAATTTACGCCCTACTTTTCTCTGGTTAAGCCCCTCCCATAGGTAATTCCTAGTTGCGCTTACGCTAGTGACCAGTCCTCCAAGGTTTTAATTTTATTTCAACAGAGTGTGAAACAACCTTGATAAAGTCTAAATAAGTACTAGAGGTCGATCGAGTTTGATGAGACTGCAGATTCTTAACGAGCCTTAACAGGGTTCAAATAAGTCTTATGAGAACTTTGTCTAAGTCTGGACTATCTTCAAGCTAGATGATGATGAGTCTCAACCTGCAGGCGCGGATCCAGACTTGAATTTGGGGGAGGGGGAAATGGATTCTAGAGGGTAGTTTTTTCTGTTTTTTTTTAAATGAATGAAGTGCATAATGCTGTATCAAAAAAAATGGTATGTTTTATTTTTTGAAGTTGGGGGATTTCCCTCCCCCTTGTATCCGCGCCTCGCTCTCAACAAGTTCGAAAGAAGTTGAAGTAGTTTGAAATTTGAATGAGATTTGAGCATCCTGAATAACGCTGGTCGATTCCTGGACTATCTTACCTAGTTCAGTGGGGGAGTCTGAACAAAGCTCGAGTTTTATAGCCATGAGGTCTCGAAGAAATAGGTAACCGAAATACTTACTTTTATAATAGTAAACAATAAAAAGCAAGGAAAAAAAAATAGAAAACTCCGAAATTAGCCACCTCCAAAAATTTACCCCTTATGGCACTAGCATATGAGCCATGTGGGAAATCCGTACCCGGCCTGAACTAATTTGACCGAGTCAGAATAAAACTAAATGGGGGAAGGGGAGGAGATTATCCGTGAAAATTCCGTGAAAACATTACAATTTTTAGTCGTAAACTAGGAAAAAAATCAATTTTCTAATTTTGTCGATTGATTACTAAAATTTTCTGAATGACTTTTGAACAACATTGTTGGGAATGTGTGGTGTTTCTATGTCGCTACTGTCCTGATCTTAACACAACCGAATGAATTACATTTTTTTTTCTTCTTAGGAGTCTTAATAGGGTTAGAAAGACTTGTCACGTTTCTATCTTCCTCTTATTGAGTACAAGCATTAACCTCACGCGGCTTAATAGGGTCTGAATGTCACGGAACAGATAGTCAGACTGAGTTTTTCAATGGAGTCTGAAGTCTAAACTGAATGCATGTCCCGTTGAACTGAGAATTCAGCGCGGCAAAGTTATAATGAGCATTTGAGTAAGCCTTATTGAGCAATTTCAACATTTGAATAAACACTGAGTCCTCAAATCTTCAAATACTACTCACGACTTTCTGGTATCAGTATTTAGTCTTCATTTCTTTTCATATATTTTGGAAGAAATTTTCTCATTTTCTTCGAATAATTTCAAGTTTTTATCTCAACTGTCTCTCTTTTTTTATTACTTGATTTACCTTGCAATAAGCATAATTGAGGCACGATGTTCCAGAAAAGCCAATAAAAACGAAGCACATCAGAGAGCTATAGGGGTATTCGATAAGACATTGAAAATGTGGGCATTTCTGGGGAGAAATTGAAGGTGGAATTGGAAAATGATGATGTTATAACATTATCATTTTCCACATCATAATTTTCCAATGTTTCCTTCAATTTCTCCGTATGTTCGCATTTAGGTCTCGGGCCACAGTACTGCATTTCGCTTCCCTGTTTCTTCTAATGGCACTCAATTAATTAAAATTACATTACAACTAATTCCAAATTAAGGTCATTTATTCGGGGAGGGTATTCTCCGCGTGGTCAAACCGTAGAATAATTATCACAACAGGAAGATTTTTTGTGGTGAAGTGGGGTCTTACAAACCGTATGTACTAATGTTCTGCCTGAGTGCCATCCTTGAAGGCGCTAGAACAGAAAGTCCAAGTTTGCGGTTGAAATGATTGGGAACACGGAATAATTTTCGGCTGTGTCTCAGGGTGAAATAGGCGAATGAGTTCAAAGTTACAACAGTTTTCCAGTCCTTCGTATGTCCTTTTCTTGGTAAAGAGGTTATGCTAGTGAAATTCTCAAATTCAATGACCCAGAAACTCACAGAAATGCCGGGTCACCGACATCCTTCTTAGATAGTTGCATACAATTCCGATCCCTGTTCCCTTGTAGGCCTATTATATTTACTTTTGGGAAACCGTTTGCATTCGTACAACATAGACTCTAACCGCAAAACCAAATTATTTCTTGTGACTATATCATTATCCGAACGATTTCGCGATGTATTGTACTTTCAACAATGAAATTTATTGGGGCAACATCGTGTTGCCCTCTTCACTCGCCGAATCAGCTCGTTGCGCTCCATACGGTGTGCCATTCACTAACCAGCAAAACCAGAGTAGTGAGCTAAATCTTTTAATTCGATTACCTAAATAATAAAGGGACTTGAATTTGGATCGGGGAAGCGTCGGATTTTTTATATCGACTATAAAGATATAATGTTACGGTTGAGGCCTCTCATCGCGAGAAGAGATCACTTACCGCAGAAGAAGACGAAGGGAAAAAGAGAAAAGGCGACATCCTGTTTACCATTGACGACCAAATTCTGACCCTCTTGACTGGCGCCTATCCCTTTCAAATACCAGAAAAGATCACTGTCTAGGTTATACCATAATAGAATTTCACTTATTACCGGTCTAATCGGTAGAAGACAGATGAAAGACCAGGAGACATCACCTGACGAAAGTGATTCCGTTTAAAGATATACAGTCGGATTTCCTCTTGCGTAGTCGTGAATTTATGGTCCTGGTTTCAGGCGTTCCTAAAATTGCACAAATGTACACGATCGTGTGATAGCCCGGTAAAATGCACTGCGGGGATTGAAAAAAAAATTGAAAATTTTAAGAAGTCTGGAAACATTTTACAGAATCTTAAATGAGTGTTCATTAGTCTTGAACTGATCTTGAAAAATTAAGTTTTCGTGAGTCCTCGAAAAAGCTTAGATTACATTTTACGAAGTTCTAACGAAAAGTTTTAAAGATTCGGTAAGTTGTAAAGAAATTGTAACAAATCTTGAATAAGCTTAGAAGAGCCTTAAGACTTGTAAACCAGCATAGGAGAGTAAGAGTTTCACCGTCGTAAAGTCCTAAACAAGTATGGAAGAGTTTTAAAAAGTATTGATCGTGTCTCGAAGAGTCTTATAAGTATGGAAGTGACTTAAAAGAGTCGTACATAAGACAAGAGTATCAGAATTTGGTTGTCAATAGTAGACAGGATGCTGCGTTTTCTTTCTTTCTTTTTCTTCCTCGGCAGTGAGCGAGCTTTTATGCCAAAATACAGGATCGGATTTAAGGGTGTATCTGTGGGACCTGGGCCCCGTCCTATCAACTGAAAAAAATTAGAAATAAAAATACAAATTGTTTCCTGATCGCCAATTAGTCACCCATACCCATATGCACGAAAAATGATGGCTATGAAAACACATACCTCTCCCCCCCCCCTGGAAAATTACAAATCCTAAAAGATTACCATTAGGTACCACTACCAACCAATAGAATCATTAGAAAGCAGATTTCATAGTTTCGTTGATTTTTTTTTCATTGATTTCTTATGCCAAAATTCAGGATCGGATTTAGGGGTGCACCTATGGAACCTGCCCCGCCCCACCAACTGAAAAAAAAATACAAATTTTGTGTTGATTGCCAATTGGTCACCGATGCACACGAAAAATGATGGCTATGAAAATACACACCTCTCTCCCCCTGGGAAATACAAAAATCCTGAAAACTACCATTAAGTACAACGACAAACCAATAAAATTATTAAAAAACATATTTCATAGTGTCGTTAACTTTTTTCTTTTCTACATAGGTATACACATATAGCCAGTGGAGAGAAAAGGCTCAACCAATCTGAGGTCCAGGGTTCAGAAATCCTAAATCCGGCTCTATCAAAATATTGCTATGAATTTTACAAATTCTCTAAAAATTTCACTCACTTCAAAATCCAGCGGGTTGAAGACATTTGATTGCACACTTTGAAAGTTACTTATTAATGAAAAAAGGGTCGGAAGTAGAAATGTTCAAAAGCCTTGATTATTTCCTTTCGTTCTCCTCATTCAGTTGTCACTTTGAGGGCATATCAATCGAAGGAGGGGGATGATAAAACTATTTAATTCTTACCCGTTATGAATTGCCACTTCCAGGATTACTCTCTGGATTTGCCACTGCTTAACTCACAGAGAGCCATAATCCCAGATTATAGAACATATTTGAATCAGGGCTGGTAGAAAGAATATATTCTGAAGGAGAATTTGCAAATATGAAAATTCTCAGACTTCAACAAATTTTAATTGACAGAAACGAGAAAAAAAACTCATCCTAAACCTCTGGTAAACAACTACTGAAATTCTACAACATTTTTCTACGACCAAGCTAAAGAAAATACCAATTATTCAATTTTACCGACTGTGTGGTCTGGATTTCCCAATTTTTGGGTATAATCTTCAGAGTCAGAGGTGTCATATTTCTCCCCACCAGGCTTGATTTGAATTCTGAGGAAGTGATTAGAGAATGGGAATTTCCAAAGTGATGAAAGACTTGTTTTGAACTCTGAAGGTGGAAAATTTTGTTTTTATCATGTAAAGACAGAATTTTAGAATAGTATTCCAAAAATTATTCAGCCAGTAGCTGAGTAATATCAGGAAATTGCTTGAGTCTATACCCTCAAAAAAAAACTCGAGATCTGTTTGAATGAACGGATTCCTATCCTATTTTTGAATAATTACAAAAAATTAAAATTTTATGCTTACCTGTATATTTGCTTATTGGGGGAGGGGGGCACTGAAAGTTTTTTTCGATTGAAAGTGATGATTTTGTAGACTGTAATACTTTTAAGATTGTTAGGGGAAAAATTCCGCTTTTTCAACTTTGCAAAGTGGCCACCTGATTTTCCTACTCAGGATGGCTGAAACTCTGGGAATTTTCGAATTGGGAAGGGAGAGGGAGTTACAGCCCTGACTTGACCGCATAATTAGGTAATCTTGTGAGAAAGAGGAAAATGAAAACTGGTGTTTAAATATAACTAACACCGTTATGTAAGGTTATTATACAGAATGTCCATTAAGCCCGTGTTGCAGACCCCTCCGTTCGAATTTTCTGTCAAATTTGGTACCGCAACTTTTTAATTATTTCTTACCAATTTATACCATTATTCCGGAACTTTGAACTCAGCTCATCTCAGAGAGGTTTGCAAATTTTGGTCCTGGGTGAGAGAAAACAGCCTCCGTGCTGAAATTCTTAGTCGAATTTCGTATCATAAATGTTGACTTATTTTGTACCATTTTGTACTGTCGTTCCCAAATCTTATGCTCATCCTCTTCCTGAGATATTAGTGAATTTAGTTGACGGACGGGGCTTGGAAAATGCTACTCCAAGTGCATTTTTCAGATCGAATTTGGTATCATGATTTTATACTCATTTTTCATCATCATGTAATTTTACACTCCAGTTCTCCCAGGAGTTTTTTTCCAAATTTCAGTTACAATTGGAAAGGTTGCATTTACATTCGAATCTCAGTTTTAAATCGGTGTCGTAATTTTTTACTGATTTTCTACCATTTTGTACCATCATTACCAAATATTGCAGTCGAGTTCGTCTAGAAGTATGGAAAAATCTCGCTTACATGGTAGCATTTCTTTTGCTCTTCTACTGAAATTTTCGAATTCTTCCACAGGAAGTCGAGTACGAAATTTGGAAATTATGGAGCATAGTGGAACGAAATGAGCGTAAAATGATGGCGTCAATTTCAAACTGTTGGAGATTGTAGTTGTTCTCCGTCTTCAACTGAATTTGCCAATATTTTAAAAGAGGGTCGAGTACAAAATTTGGACGGTGATACGAAATGGCACAGAATGAGTATAAAGTTGTACCAAACTAGACTCAAAATTCCAACGGGGGAGGGGTAGCATGTCTCCAGCTTCGACACAAAATTTGTTAATATTACAGGACGAGACTGAGTTCAAAATTTCAGAATAGCGGTACCAAATGGTAAATATGTACGCAGAATTATGGAATCAAATATGACCAAAAATTCCTAACTAGTAGAGCTGATTACATGGACGCCTGAAAAAAAAAAACGGAAAAATATGAGAGTGTCCATAATTTTTTTTCTTCTTCATGACTTTTATAAAGCGCATCTACCTATTTTAACAATGGTTGCAATGAAAATCCGGCCTCGGAGTTGAGTTAGAGGAGTAACTTAGAGGAGTCTGAGCATCTTCAAGACTCTTGGAAGATCCCACTTAGAGGATTCTATTTTTCCTTCAAAGTCCTAATATTTTTGGATACGTGTACATATATTTCAAAATGAAGGCAGGAATACTGGAGCGAGCCCCTCTCCCTAGAGAAATATCACTCCATCTTCAATTCTACTGTAGCCTTATTTCTCCATTTAGCGCATGTGTCCTGTACATGTGCGAAAAACTGTTCTTTTTTCTTTTTAACCAAGAATCTTATAGGGAACAGATCAGTTGGACATTTATGATCTTTTGACATCGGTGGTTATTTTACGAGTAGAGTCATCTCCTGTAGCATTCTCACTCCAGCTCCCGATAATATTAATCCTCTGGAAGACACCACTGTCTGAATCATTGCGAGTTCAAGGTCAATGATAGTTAAATGAACAATGAATTAACAATTAAAATTACGAGTTACGGTGCACTATAACCATTCCTGCCTTATAATCGCCAGGTATTTTTATTTCTCGATGTAAAAAATGTTGGATACAATTATAGGTACGCAGAAAACGAGATAAATTAAGAAATTCGATTTTCTTATCACCTTACAATCCAAAGATCAATGAAGCGTAGAAGGTAACACAGGCTTAGCAGTATTAGTAAATAATTCTTAGAATGGCTTAAAAAATTTAATATGAACGAGCGTATTTTTTTTCTTTCTTGTTCGTAACAAGTGTAAACTTGTAATATGAAGATAAATTCCATCGTCAATGCTCAATGGTGAAAATCAAGCATCAGGACGATGCTCACCTATAGCATAGAATAAATATATACATGCGATGATACGATTAATACATCGATTCCTTTCCAAATATGAGGTGTTCTCCCCGGTCCCAGACGTGATCATATAAACCGGTTAATGTCAATAAAAAAAAGTCGTCGAACTGAAGCAATGAGATGGTAGAAATTTCGACCATCAAGAATATTCGATGACTTTAGGTAACCGGCATTATACATCGTAAACTAAGAAATGAAACCGAAAAACTAAAATGGGGAGCCCTTTCCCTAAGCCCTCTTGGGTTGCCCCTTATTAATCAGATTTTAACCCTATAAAATACACAGGACTTACCTGAAACAGAGTTGATGATTATGGCTTGTGATGTTTCTCGATCTTAAAAAGCTAGGTAGGTACTTATAATTTTCCAAAAAGGCATTTAATAAGAGAAAATAGGCTTTAGAAAATCAATCTTCTATTATTACTAAAATTGTTGGGATACGCAGAATTTGGAACCGTGGCGGACTTAAAAGGGGTTTGGAGAACAGATAACTGAACCCCCCCCCCCCCAAGACTTACTTGAGCCTCTTCAGAATATTCCATTTCCCCATCGAAGCTCTTTCCCTCTAGATAAAGTCTATAATTCTTTTCTTTATGAAACTCCAATATTCAATCCTGCAGGCTTTCCTAGTGAGGATGGCATAGTGAAGCCACTATCAGCTTAGATATCTGTATTAGCAAACTAGGGTAGATAGGGGCAAAAAGTGAACGGGGTAATAAGTGAACTAGGTCCTCGTCTGTTTCTAATGAATTTTCAAGAGGGCATTAGGAACAGAGGTGGGATTAGTTCACTTATTACCTCGAGGGAGCACTTTTCGCCCCGAGGGACTAGTCATTAGAAACAGAGAAAGAGCCTAGTTCACTTATTACTCCACTCCGTTCACTTTTCACCCCTATTTACCCTATGACCTATTTATCTACGCGATCAGTTTCGCTGTGAAGGAATGATTAGGAATGCTTATATAGGTTCAGCTCAGAATGGAAATCAAAAAATGTTATGCATTCATTTTTAGAAACAGACTCATGTAAGAAACTAGTGTGAAAATAGAAAAATGAGTTCATGTTAATGACTTCGTCAATAGGTCAGATTGAACATGAAGACTGAAGACTACACCTACCAGCTAATGGGAACGTGATGAGGCAGTGCCGTATCCAGGAATATGGTGGGGTGGGGGTTTAACCTAACATATGGGGTTTCTAATGTTTCTGAAATCCGCATCGTCCTGAATTTTTAAGCGCACGGCCATACCCAGGGGGTTAGACCCCTCCCCCCTTGTATACGGCCCTGTGATAAGGGAAGATTATGCATACAGACTTTCTTAATCCGTTTTTTGAAGCTCAGCAACCGTAAGGATTTTGTAAATTTCAGGATCCCATGTCAGTTGAGCAGTGAGGTATTATTTTAGAATCCTCTCCTGGAAATTAAAAATATTTTTTAAATCCAAACCTGAAGTTAAAGATTGCTTGCATCTGTTAGGAGTCACCAGCAGGGAAAACAGGCTCCTGTTCCATAAATCTTGAGTTCGTTCTCGACCATCTTATCCGACAGAGTTAGAAATTTATTTTTATTTTTCCTTTTTTGTGAAGGGGAGTGTGTATACAGCAAAAATATCGAGGGAATACAACAAATTTATATTAAGATCTGGCTGGCTGTGAGAAAGTATCAAGCACCAACTTTTTCAACATGATCGAACGTGTGACACCTCCATCCCCCTCCATCGTTACGGCTCTGGTTTTACCCTCACTCGACCACTGTCTACGTTAATTAGCTTTATTTATTATTTTCTTCTTGTTTGTTTTCTGAACGCGGTGGTGTCTAACTTTTTATGGGAAGAGAAATTTCACATAATACTTCCTTACTTAGGATTTCTATTCCAATGCGCAGAAAATTTAATTAAGTGAAACAGGTCTTCATCGGCATAGAAAAGTATTTTCCGGGTCTATCAACCAATTTTTTTCTCTGAATGATGAACGAAAAAAATTAAGGAGACTTACCACGTTGTTACACTGAATTGCGTCTTTGGTGCTATATGCAGGAATGAGCTGAGTAACGTCAAAGAAAACTCTCAAGGAAAATAAATAATTTTCATAATTTGCGTTGCAATTTTTATTTAAATGATGAATACTTTGAGTTACTGACGCAGTGGCCATGACCAGTCAATTTTATCGCGGTATTGTCCATGCTTGATTTACGTAATTAGTCGTCATTTTATGGTTGAGCTAGCATAAATTTTAATTTTCATTCCAGTGTAGATGTACATCTTATTACATGCTTACGTTATATATTGCTGTGCAGAGCCATAGCTGTGGGAGGGCTTTTTGGGGTTAAAACAAAAATATTTTCTAGCTTAACTTTGCTAGAAATACGAATAATTTTCGCCCACCAAGTTCGGTGTTGTTCAACCTTATATTTATTTTCGATTTAAAAACCCCTCCTTTCTGATGACCCGGCTAAGGGCCTGTTCTCGACTTACGAATACATAAGAGGAGATTAAACATTTTTTCACTCGAGAATTGGTATACATAACGCCGCCCATTCCTCCCCTCAGTACCTCCCGTTACTTATGCTGTTGCACTTCAACTGTAACAATTGGATTTTTGGCATATGATCGAAACTGGATCAATATCTGATGACAAATAATCCAAAATCAGTGACCGAAGGATCTCCATTTCGATATTTTATTTGAAAATTCAAAGGTGGCGCGTTTGAGTTCTATTCCATTGGAAGAGACATTTTTTAGTTGGGGAGGGGGGCTACGCTTTTGCTACTCAAAAATTTCCGTTCGTCCCTCGTCGACCCTACAAAAAATAAAAGGTAGGAAGGCAGTCGATGATCAAGTTAGCTATTGGATATTTACTTCACCTATTTTACGGCATAGGTAACTTAATTCAAGAAGAAAGAAATCTTTTCAAAATTGAATTTGTAAAATTATTACCTTCGAAATCCCATCAATGTCTTGAATATTATCTTGAGCTGCTTGAAGAGATTTAAAAAAAATCTAATCCCGACCATTTTTAAACGTAGAGTCTACGTTCTCCCCATTTTCGAAAAATGAGCGGGCTACCTCCCTGATCTAGTTCCACATCGTGAAAACGGAATGCTAGCAATGTTCAGATTTTTTGAGTAGTATCAAACCATTGCCCAGATGGCTTGAAGTCTCGAATCTGGGATTTATACGGAAGGATTTTCCGAAATCAGTTTATTGTCCCAGAACTAAAAAAGAAAGAGACCGTTTCCATTAACAAAGATAAGATTACAAACATTTTCATTAAAAAAAGAAACAACAAAATACGGTCCTAAATTTAGCATTCAATTTTTGAAAAAATTTTGACCTGGCGCTAATATGTCATTTTAGAAATATTTTTATGCACTTAAGAATCATATTCAAGTCATTCACGGTACAGGTTAATAATTATTGAAAAAATTTGAAAAACCTTTAGATTTCCTCTTTTACGTTGTGAAGCAAGGTCAAGAGGAAGACGACACATTTTTCGAAAACGAAAAGTAGCCGTTCCCCGATTTCCTGTGAGTAAGCTTCCAAATTTAATTTGCTTTTTGCATTCATAAAACAAAATGAATAACTTTTCATTTTTCTTGGGGGGGGGGGCGAGGGGGTGAACAAATGTTATGCTGTACCCCAGTGCCCATGGTCCGATGCCACTATTGCTTTTTAACTTCTGCTCAATACCCGAATCGCTAAATACGTCACTAGTTTCGACTAATATAATTTTATTGGGACCTGTATTTCAAGTAATCTATTAAACTATTAAAATAGCAGCTACTGTGATTCTTAATTTTGGTTAGTTCATTTTCTTTTTTCTAAATCAGCAAAAAAATCTCTATTTTTATTGTTTTTTGATTTTTTTTCAAAGGCTGAATCTCTCCTCCCCCCCCCCCTATAATCTTCATTGGACAGTTTTGGAATTTTCGACCAGTTTGTACTTTGGTAATTCAGTAGTTCAGAAAATATTGAACAATTAACGAAAATTGTCTAATTTGGGCTGTCCTTTGGGTTTGAGAGTCCTATCCGAGTCGATAGCAAGAATTTAACAAGCTGATGATGAAATTTTCGAATTGAGTGACCCCATCTCTCCCACTTCGATACTTGATTTAGTTTTCAAAAATTCAATTTTAATCACCTCAAGGGTTTAATTGTGGCATTTAAAGCTCAATTCGGAAAGTCAAGAAATTTACTCGATTTCTCAAGAAAAGTAAATCTTGATCATTTTAAGAGCTAATTTTGCCTTGCGGAGCTCAAACTGCTGTTCGATTAGAAAACTGATAAAGTTTTCGAATTCAGCGATGCAAAGAACTACTTCTATTTTAATACGTTACTAGATTTTCTGAGAAGAGTCAGGTTGGAACACGAGTTAATTTGTGTTCTAGAACTTGAATTAGAATTTCAGGAAAATTCTACTGAAGTTTTCGAAATCAGCTACCCACATGAAATGTTTCTTTTTGCTCTGAAAGAAACTAGACCTTGCTATCCAAATGAAGTACATAAAAAGAATACCATTATTTCACTATTTTCTCATTCCTGACGAATGAAACGTTAAAGAATAGGCTTGTTTCGTCTCTTTGCGAAATAAAAAGAGAGCGAATGCAATTCTTCATTCTGCATCAATACTTGTCACTTAAAAATGCTAGTATGTCAACCCGACTTCTGAATAAATGACGGAGAAGAGCATTATTTTGAAGCCAGAATAAATTAATGGTCACTATTTGTATTCCCGGTGATAAATTACAATGTTACCTATATCATTATGCGCACCAATGCATTACCTGCAACAGGCCCCAGCACACTGTCGAGGGACTTCCATATAATTCCTTTTACTCATTCTTACTATACAACTTTGGAGAGAACCACCAGGACTTGGGCTATGGCCCACCGGGAAATTTCTCCGTATTCCGGTATGGGCATGTCCAACCGTGTCAAGAAGTCAAGATCCTGCCGTTCCCTGACTGCTTCGCTACAGCGGCGTAACGCATTATGAAATTTATTTATTCAAAGAAAATTAGAGTCTCCCTGTTACAGCCGAAACCGGCTAATAACGAAGGGGGACCATAATCACAACATTAATTACTTTCTATTAAATTACAAATAAGAAAAAAACAAAGAAAATAATAAAAATGAGGGGAAAAATAAAAGAGCCTCAAAAGGATGAACCCCTCCCCCTGAAGATGGAGCTCGTCGAGTGACCATGTAGCAGTCACACAGCACTATTTACGCAGCCGCATCGGGGATGCACGTCGGAATTCCGATATATTACCCAACTCAGCAAATACGTCGATCTACTGAGTTTGGCTTTCAATTTCTTCGTACAAATACATCATACAATTAGATGGGGGGGGGCTAGAGGGCATTCCCCGAAGAAATTTTTCACTCTGCAGTTGGGAAAATTTACCATTTCATTGAGGCGTGTCGGGAAAACCCAACAAATCAAAAGGTTTTTCTTCTTTTGCATTGATACATGGGAATATTTTGAGTTGAGTCAGTTAAAAAAGTTCAACAGGTCAGGTTTTTATTTTGCTTAGATACTTGGGAATTCTGAGTTGAGTCAGTTGGGACTTTACAGTTTTTACCCCCCCCCCCCCCCTTAGGTCGCTGTTTTCGTGAGTATCGCATACCTCGGTTCCAAATTGCTCATATTTCACTTTTCTGACGTCGATCGTTAACCAACTACCACTACAATAACTATCCAATGTTTGATTTCTGGATAAATTTGACTAACATAATACTCGTAAATCCTCCAAGTTACACAAAAAACATATCGGAGCACTTTTTACGATACTGGAAAATCATCAGTCGGCATATCTCGCACCAGTGGACTAATGTCTTGATAAAAACAATTGGACAGTGTTGCCATATCATGAAGGAACAATTTTTCTGTACGTTTTAATGCAGTCTAAAGCATAGCAGTCAAGATCGGTACATTGGGCCTTATATTGAGGATCCGGGCCTTATTGGGCTCGTCTACCTTATGCAATAAAATTAGTTTTTTTCTCCATGAAAATGTAGTATTATAGACGAAGCAGTATATTTAGCTTTAGTTTATTATTTTGGCGCATTCATAGCAAATGGGGTGGGGGTCATTTATTTTCAGATTTTCATTTTGTTAGACACACTACGTGTGTGTGTATTGCGAGTTAAGTACATGGCACTAATTTGTTTACAATTTTTTTATAACTACAAGTATAAATATATTGGCATTCGAATTGGGGGAGGGGTAATTTTAATCATTTCTACCCCCCACCCCCCAATAGGAGGGTAAGTATTATCCGTCGACTCCCCTCAGCGACACCCATGCTAGGATACTACGTATAGCATGGAGTATTGCGTCGTTTTAAGTCTTGAAATTTATTCCTTTGTCATGGCCCAGGTTTGAAATCCGTATGTGAGAACTGGTAATACACAACTCTGGAGTATCTTTATTTTGGTCGAGATTTTCATCCTGCTTTTGAAAATATGTTTTTGGGCCCAGAAGGCTTTCCACCCGTTCGCAATGCGCACTCCTATTTCCGCATTCACTTTATTTTTTGTTGACATTATCTGCCCAAGGTATGTATACTCCTGAACTTTATTTATTTCAAGACTGTCAGCCCGGACCCCTACTACTGTGTCGTCCGACAAGGTTTATCCGTAAAAGTGTTGACAATTTCAAAATTGTTTTCGAGATTCGAAAGCCAAATTCAACAGTTTCCCCGTTTTCGTTAGTTTTCTCTGTTTTTTTTTAACTTGCCCATTGCCCCAGACTGTGGAAGGTCGTTGCTAATTTTGGCATTCCAGTTGCCCAGATTTCGAAGTATATACGTCGAAAATTATCTTTGCTGCGAGTATACCAGAACTTGGAGTTGCTAAAAAGTTCTTGAAAATTCCAGCTTGAAACCTTGATTTTCTTTATTTTTTTTTCATTCGACTAAAATTAGTTTCCAATAATTCGTGTGGGGGCAAATCAATTCGCTTGAAGGCATTACCCGCACCGAACTACATTCCTGATGGCCTTTATAGTTGGAAATTTGGAATCATGCTCTCCTGTTATTAAAATTCCATTGGTGAAGAAATTTAAAACAAAGGGGATAAAAAGGCCATATTTATCGGGGGGCTATCTCGGGCCATTTGCGGAGGTGTCAGATTGTCTCCTCCCCCCCCCCCCCGCTACGGCACCACCTGATCGCGGTTTAAAACAATGTAGACTATATCATATACGCATAGAGGAATAGCGAAGAAAAGAAAAAAAATGAAAATGGCGATCTTCGTAATTAACGCGTAGGTCGAGAGAAGAAATACCGAAACGCTTGGCTTGTAACGTGAGACCTAAAAAATGCCTCGTCGTTCAGGTGTGACTGGTTGACTAGCCTCTAATATAGAATGCCGGTTCGGCTAATAAGCCAGATTATACCTGAAAGAAAGGCGTGGATACGAATTAGAAGGCGGTCCGGGGACGCCGGAGAACACCGTTATCGATGCACGACGCTTACGAATGCATTGGTGGCCGGCGACGGTCTCTCTCCGCCTCACTCAAGTGGGGCACCCCGTGATTGTTCGCTGTTTAGACGCTAGAGCGCTCGGTATTATATGCTTAGTTTAGTCGATCGGAGTACGCGCTATACCGCTGTTCAAAATTCCTTATCTCATGTTTACATTGCATTAAACTCATCCTTTCGCGATTATTTCGATATACTATCACCCTTACCCCCTCAACCGATGCCGTGTTAACAAGGTGTTCATTAAAGTCACAGGGTTGAATGTCGTTTTATTTTTCGCTTAACGAGCTCGCGTATACGCACGTCGACGCGACAGGGTGAATTTTTTTTTTTCAAAGGACTGTTTTTTTTTCTCGCAGTTTTACATCGTAAATTCGTGTACCGTTACCGCTGTAGTATATTTTCGTGTTATGTACGTCAGATTGAGGTGATACTTGTGTCACGGTATACGGCCAGATGATGGCCGATACTCGGTAATTAGCAACCGTCAAAACGTTGTTTTATTCAGTAATGTCAACTTACCCTCAGTTCGGATGCACATATACGACTCCGGGTTCACAAGTGAGTACCTAAATTTCATTACGGCGGGGGTTACCCGCGCGGTATTTTCGGGGTCGGAGAGAACATCCGTACCCAGGTAAGGTCTTCGCTGGCCCCTTCATTACAACGGTTACGAAGTAAGACTTTTTTGCGTTATTTTCGACTGTTTCGGTTGAAAATTTATAGCCTCCGGCCCTTTTGTGGTGGCCGGCTCGGGGCGAACATCTTCACTAACCGCCATCTCGTCAAGCCCGAGTGTATTCCTGTTTGAAAAAATGCAAGTGCGACCATGCTCTCTGGGATTTGTGTCGTCTACCGAAAATATCGACCTGTCAAGAAGCCAGTTTTTCGAGGCAAAACAGTTTTTGATTTTCAAAATCATCTGTGTACACAGCTTCATTATATACGCATCACTCGTTCTGAGAGTTTTGTATTACGTGAATCTGTAAAATTGAAGAATCATTGATACCAGGCCCGATACCATAAAATTCTTCCATCTGTTGGATTTCACGGTATATTGACTCTTAAAAGTGATGAAAAACATTCATTTGCGAGCGAAGTGCACTAAATTTTTTCAATTTTTCGAAGAATTTCTAGAATTATTTTTTATTTTGCACGATCTGGGGGAGGGGGACCCAAAGTTTCACCCTTAAACTCAGCTATGATTGACACTAATGTCGTTTCACGTAGTGGACCGCCGCGTACTGAACGTAAAATCAATAATCCCGGTTGATGTTTTATCTTATCAGTTATCAATGTTATCTGTTATACATGTTAGGAATGGCCCCTTAAGATACGGCTCTTTGCTCTTTAAATTTGAATCAGTAATTAGTACGCCTGCCAGGAATACTATCAGTGATCATTTTTGCTGATTTTTCACCTTAGCGGAAGTGATACACATTTAGACCCTAAGGGTAATTTTGACCCCGTAAATCTCGAGTTGTACTGAGTGCGCTGTCGTGCGAATGGGTAGAATGTATTATGTATTCAAGCAACCGTCTTCAAGATTTCAATTCTCAAAATATTCTTATCAGGAGACATTCGGTATTTTAGTTTTCGGACGTTCTCAGAAGTTTCTTCGGGTATTGATCAGTGAGTTGCTGATTGTGTAAATTGAATAATTGACTAGTGAAATTTGGTACAATGGCACAAAGTGCTGTGTTTTGGTTTTCGGAGGTTCACAGAAATGCTTCGCATTGCGCAGCTGAACTAAATGAAATTCAAGATTTCTTTTATAGAATTGTGTTCATTTCGACGGCCATACGCGGGTAATTTTGACCCCTTTGGATCCAAGGAAAATGATACAGGTATTTTGCTTTAAACTGCTTTCTAATTGGAATCTATGCTACGATGAAAATTTGGCAACCATACTGTATACGTCTGCAAAGGATGGACACCGTTGATTGCCTCGAATGTGAACGCATATATTTGCATTTTCTGTCATGCATTATGTTTTCATCGAACAGTTAAACATTTTCCCAATTATTGAATGCATTTTTCATTCACGGAGTCGATTACAGACTTTTTTCTGCTATTTTTAGAATTCATTATAAGTGGTCATAAAATTACCTGCGCATACTGGTCGAAGATCGATTTGGACTTCTTTCAGAAAAATCCAAATTCTTGCGCTGCTATTGATTTTTTAAGACTTCCAGAAATAGGATGTGTGAAGGAATCTGTTCTCTACTAATTACCCAGAAACGAGGGATATGACATCTTAGGTTCTGAGCAATTCCTCAAAACAAAAAGAGGATCCAAATTTGTACCACTTCCTCTATATTCGCTGATTAAGTGACTGGCATATTACGTAGGTACCGATCCAATCAGTAAATATACTTGCTAAAAATGGTTGCTGACTGAATTTATGGTAGAAGTATCGCAGATCCAGATTTGCTGAGTAGTTTCATACACCACTTCCATTGCAGAATGTCAGCTCGAAAATCTGTCGTATCTAAAGAACTAACTTTTCCAAAAATTTTGATTGAAATTTTGAATTATTAGAGTATGTACCTACTCTAGAATTATATAGCAATAATTATTCATCTATTCTGGTTTTCTATAGCGAATCACATGATTAAGGAAAAAATCAATATTCATCTCCATTTTTGTCTTCTTACATATCTTACTACGTCTAGATTGTTTGCAAGTTTTTGTTCCAAGTTTTTCTTCATTTTCAACACTAACCGTGTTATTCAATCAGTTGATTACATTATTTTTATGAGGCATTTACAGTAGCAACCTGCATGTTTTGAAAATTACCAGGTGGAAATCTTCCGAAAAGACTCACTCACCCTATTTTCATTGATCTCCACCCCTTCACAGATCTGATTTTCTTAGCTTTTATATTTTTTAATGATTTTTTCTGGACATTGCAAATCATTCACTCGCTCAGCTACTCACTCCAAAACTTCTTGGCATCTGCCGGAAACTCACTCTGGTAAGCGCCACTGGGTATTCTATTTTTATGTGGAGTCCAAAACGTCTATCGAAATTTCGGAAAGGTTGGACTTGAGGTTTGACAGGTTTTTGAACTAACATTCAATCAAGATGACAGAGATCGATTACAGCGTCTGGAACTATAGAGCTCTACTTTCACAGATCCAACGATCAAATCATTGGCTCTTTCCAAATATTTTTCATAATTACGCTTTTGTCGATGACGGATTCAACCAGATAAGTAAGGACATCCGGGGGCGGACTGGGGCAATTTGGCTGCTCCGAAAATTGGTCAAAAAATACTCTCAAATAGGCATTTTCTTCATTTCTAATTGCTGTTTCCATATTTTTTCGCCAAATTACCTAACTTATCAGTTTTGCTGGCCCAGTTTTTCAAATTTTGGCCCCAAGTTCTCAGAGAGGCCATCCATCCACCAAAAATGCCGGAATTCCAGACCCCTAATTAGCCCCCGAGGACATCAGTTGACTGAACCACTATCTAAGAAGGTTCTTATCGGCCCTCAGTAACGATAATAATATATGAGCAATTTAGCGATCACGACCTTAAAAATTAGCTCTTTAGAGTTGAGTGTCTAGGTCATTCGCTTCAAGTCCGTCCATATTTATCTATTATTTCGAAATGCAGTAAAACTAGATAGAGTATAGAAATGGCATTTCTTTTTTTACCCAATCGCACATTGCTCGTGAGCAAAACATTTTTCGATTTTCGCCAATTTTGGTCGTAAATGCTGACGAAAATTCGTATTTTTCAAATATACATTACTGCTTGATGTTTTGCTATGGAGGCAAATGAAGGAGCAGTGCCTTTCTCCTTACAATTGACATAGTATTGCGTAATCAGCTATCAGTACTCTTTAGGAAGTTAAAAGTCCAGAAAGGGACAAAATGGACCCATAACAGATAAATTACCAATTAGCCTGGAGGCAACCGAAGAGTCAGTGCTCTCCTCCTTTGGCTACAGACCGGCGTGTAACGTGAAAATATAATAAGCTCTAAATGCTCCCCAGAAAGTTAAGAGTTCAGGTAGGTGCAGAACGGACCTATAACCGAGAAATTTTCCAATCGGCCGGTGTAATGGGTTTAGAGAAGAAAGGAGGAAAAGCGCAATGTTTACCCGCGACAAAATGGCTCTTTTCGGTAAATTTTTTGTTTTCAACCCGCTATTGCTTCTGGGTGTATTAGCAACCTATCGAGGGGGAGGGGAAGAAAGGGGGAAATACCCTGGGCCTGGACTTTCAGAAGGGCCCGATGTTTTTAAAAGGCCTGAATTTCAACGCTCACGGTTACATCATATACTGTACATCAAATCTGCAATCATTCTTTACACCATGAAAGAAACCTCTTATCCCGTAGTTTATAATTTTTTCCCATTTGACAAAAGAAAAAAATGAACTAAAAGGAGGGGGACCCGTGGAAATCCCCGCAGGCCCTCTTTTTCTCTCTACGGGGCTGTGTACTGCTGACTATGATCAATGCAATCGCTGTACTAGTTAACGTAAAGCTACTGAAATTTGCACGTTTCCTTTTCAGTTTACCGTGTTCTATCGAATTTCAAAATTATGAGAAACTCTGACGCAGATCACGTGAGCAAATGGAAAGCACTAAGGAAGTTATAAGACCTGCACTTTGTTAATTCCGTCATATAATTGATAGCGTCTTCAGTTGCACATTCACAGTGATACTACTAAGTGAAATTCACTGTAGTTTGTATGCATTACTTTCTCACTCCTGCAGAAATGTTAAATGCACATGGATCAAGTTTTATTCGATTTTCAACTTATAATGGGATTTATACAATCAAGTCGAGCTTAAAACGTACTAGGGTCGCACTTAGTTCTATTTTTTTTATCGATATTTCAAAACTTTGATGAAATGAATCGACCGTATAAATTCATCAAGGAGCAATTCTTCAAAACAGCCCAAATTGAAATTTTCTTTGGCTTTGTGATGAAAAGCATGTACGGCAGCCGTTCAAGGGATTAACTGATGTGTTGTTTCAATAAGCCGATTGATTTTATTAATATTATTGTACTGCCGTACCATTTCAAGGCATTTTGTACCAGTAAGTAGGCCGATTGTATCTATTGACTCGGTGTCAATTAGGCGGCATTTTCTGTAGTTGAAAAGAGAAATTAATCATTTATGTCTCGGGTTTCTTGAATATTTTACTTTCCTAACTTCAGCAGTGTTTTGCCTGAGCATCGTTAGGTACCGGCTCAGTTATCAATTTTTAACCTTGTGTTTATTTTAAAAAGTCTGTAAAAATCACTAACCCCTGATTCGGGCTGCTCAAAGTGGTGGCGCGCTGTTCTCATTTACCTTGTAGCCCTGATCGAGGGGAATATTTCATTTACAGGCATATGAAGAAATCTCATTATGAAAATGAAAGTTTTTATCGAAAAAATTAACAGAACAAAATTAATAGTACATAAAATTTCCGTTCCATTGAGACTATTTTTATTTCAGTCTGATAAATTGGGTTTCAGTAGTTCCGTTTTTTCACGTGCCTAAAATTGTAGAGGGCGACTCTTTCGCGCTTGCAGTCCGAATTGTGAATTATCTCATATTTTTACTCGGTTGAGGTCACGTGGTCAGAAACCATAACGCAACATTCTTACTTCCATATTTAGCTAAATGTAAAGTTGTAGATGACACTGATGCAAACTACTCTGATTGATTGAAATCATTGACCCATTGTCGTATGTCAGCGTCACTTTTCTCATGTCGCATAGGCGTCACACTTCGTAGATCAGAAGAAAGGTTAGAAAAACCGATCGGGTTCATGGGGTTTAATTTAATGTACTATACATAAGCTCTGCTTTCATGCAGGGACGAAAATAAGGGGGTACGGGGGCAGCTTACCTCCCTCAAGCCTCCGCTGGAGTTGGGAAATTTTATTAGACAGATCAAAAATTGAGAAAATCCAACAAGTTAAAAGATTTTTTTATAAAGCCAATACAAACAAATTTTGATACCTGGGAATTTTGAGTTGAGTTAGTTGGGAATTCAACAATTTTTGCCCCCCCCCCTGCTTTCATGTGTCTATTGAAGTTAGGTCTGCCGTTATGATACGACAGATACACTATTTTGTGAAAATGTAATTTGTTGAGTTAGTTTCAAGTTATTACACATTCTACCCATTGGATGAGTTGGAATCTACGTTGCCTTAAACTCGGTGTTCGTGCTAAATTTCAGATATTGTCGAGCACTGCAAAACCTATGGTAAATTTGTAGGTACCTTATTTTCTGTGCCAACATGTACGTATCTCATCTTCTGTTGGTTCTATGCTGTAGCAAAACATACCGATGTGCCCATATAGGTAATATTTATTTTTATTCAACAGCTGACATGTTTCTACGTGGTTTCTGTACAGTTGTGCCTCGGCCTTTTTAACTTTGGTCGCGACGTGTTGCGTCACAGTCGATGGCCTCTGCTTTTTCCTCCTTGCTCCCGTTTTCACATGCCGCCCAGCTTTGGGCATATGCCTTCCCTCTCTTTTTCCATGTGACCCTCATGGGTACTTCTCCACTTCAGTCCCTGGGATTTGTCCAACTCATCCCGCCATCTGGTAATGGGCCTCCTCCTTCCCCTCCTAAAATTTCTTGGGGTCCATCCCTCCTCTTTTTTCTTCCAGCTCTCATTTCTCCTTCTCCAAATGTGTCCAGCATAGCTCCACTTTAGACCTCTGACCGTCCTTCCTATGTCACGTCTCTTTGTTTTTAACCAGATATCTACGGTTTAGCCTTGTTTTTTCTTTTTATGTTTAGCACGCTTCGCTCCATAGCATGCTGGGTTCTCAGGCGGTTCACGTTTCCTTTGGTTAGGGCCCAGGTTTGTGCGCCGTATTTCATAGTGGCTTACACACTACTCTCTCACGTCTCCGCCATCAGTCCTATTGGGAGTGCACTTTTGATTAAAAAAACATAAATAATAAAAGGCACCTATTGTTCTATAAAATGAAGCTGAATCAAGAATGAAAAACCACCACGCTGTAACCAGCTAAATGCCCAACAACTTTCATATGTGAAGAACTAGTGTGGTCTACCAATTGTGTAAGAATTTCATTCGGAACCTGAGTAATCAGTTTCCCCTTTAGTCAACTCAGCGGCCAAACAAACGCACTTGACCTTAAATCTTATACCTACATAGTAGGTATAATATGAACACCGTTCTAACCTTTAGTCTCAATGCTCAGTCATTCGAATCGATCGACAAACAAGCACAAATCACCACAGATTAGGTGAATTAATATTCAATCTTGTTTCCGGAGTAAAAAGTTCAGGCTAGCTGTATCACTTAAGTACTTCACTAAATCATTTACTTAAGTATACGCGCTAATCAGGAGCGCACCCGCTCGTCTAATTAAAATCATGATAAAGAAATAGGTCGTAATGCACGTTTGTATCGCGTTTAATGCGATCTACAATTTCCTCTAAATAAAAGTATGTAGTTTTTCGAATGTGATTGAAAGTTTGAAACTTGTTAGATCGTGCGACTTCAAGAGCAACTTTGAACGTGTGCCCAGGTACAGTCGGCTGAATAGTGTATACCCAATATGATATGTCACAATACCTCAGTTACATCTGTATAAATTATTTTCAGCATTGCGTTACGTGTCTAGGTTATCTGTTCACTAAAAGCGCATGTATGATAACTGCCATATTTCCGAGCCAGTAAGACGAGAACCAAGATAAATTTACTTCGATTCATTTATTAACTTCATAGTCGACAGGCATGTATTTACAGCGATGTTGATCGCTTCGAGTTAGAGAACAGCAGCACCTCCTGTTGGCCGAATAAATCCATCTATTGCATGCACCATACATGTATTTTCTTGTGAGTTCTCAGTAAGCTCGGTTTGCTGTATTACTTTTCGGTTCAGAAGGTTCTGTGTTTCACAACTGACAGAGTAGAATTCGTAACAGAAATCTGCAAACATGTTAATCATCAAAGGTAGAGTACTGCCAGGAGATGGCTCCCAAAACAAAAGCGAAAGTAATAACAGATGTGGAAGGGGAATATTTGGAATAGAAAAAGGAGTGAAGCAGGGAGACCCCCTGTCCCCAGTCCTATTAAATTGCGTCCTGGAAGAAATACGTAGGAAACTAGACTGGGAAAATAAGGGGATAAACGTAAACGGAGAAAGACTGTCGAACCATAGCTGACTCGAAACAGGAGCTAATTGAAATGATAAACGAACTGAAGGAACGAGAAACAGAATCAGGACTAACAATGAATGTTATAAGAAAACAAAAATACTAGTAAGGGAGGGTCAGGAAGGGCATATTGAAGAAAACATTGGGACAGCAGAACAAGCAACATACCTTCTTTTTTCTAATTTCAACTATTCCCCGAGCCCTGGAATCCGCCCTTTCGAGCATTACTTCAGAGACGTCAGGGAGTCTGTTAGGGCTGTCTTAGCCCTCTTCTCATCTTGCCAAAAGACCGGCCTAGGTCGAAATGTAGCAAGTTGCCACATGGACTCGAACCTGGGACCTCCGGATTCCGAGACCAGCGTGCTATTCACTCGGCCAACCAGACTCCAAGCAACATACCTAGGACATGAAATAGCCTTCAACAGTTGCACAGAAAGAGAAGTAAATGCAAGAATAACGAAAACATGGAACAAATAATATTGATCGCTAAATGTTCAAGGGCTCTTATAATAGCCACCATAGAAGCAAGATCTTCAACATGTGTGTAGTACTCATTATGACATACGGATGTCAAACATGGGCATTAACTTCAAAAATTATTAACAAATTACAAAGTACACAAAACGCAATAGAACGGTCAATGCTCAACATAAAAAGGGAAGACCACGTTAAAACAACGTTTTTAAAATAAAAACTAAAACACAAAGAAATGGAGATGGGCGGCCCATGTAGATAGGCTAACAGACGGCAGATGGACTTACAAGACAACCTTTTGGTTCCTATCCCACCATAAGAGGAAGAAAGGGGGCCAACTAGCAAGATGGGAGGACGACTTCAAAACATTTTTTGGGGGAAGAAATTTCAGTAGAATAGCGGAAAGTAGGCTAGCATGAGACAGGTTGCAGGAGACTTTTGCTTTCTTTGGGCCGAGGATATGGCAACAACGAACTAAGAGATGAGAAAATATACTAGTAATTATTCTCAATAAAAGTTATTTTTATCATTATCAGTATTAAAGGGTCATCAAAAGCTTGGAAATTTGAGTCATATTGCAATTAAAGGGAGAATTTGAGTTACACAAACATGTGGCACCCTCTATGATAAATGTTTACTCAAGAAAAGTTTGAAAAAATATCCGGTGCTGCGCTCACAAAAAGTATGGAAGGGCTAAAGATTTCATAAATGAACTTCAGACTCCAAATCTTTTCTGATGATGATGATAAGGTTATCAGTCTTACGACCGGTTTAATGCAGCTCTCCATTTCTCCCTATCGTGTGCAAGTTCTTTCATTTCGTAATAACACTTATATTTGACATCCTTGATTATCTGCTGAACATACTGCTGGAATCTTTGCCAACTTACCCAGTTCTTTCCTTCCACAATTATTTTTGCAGAATCCAGAGCAAGCTCAGAAAAAATCTAGTCTAAAAGATTCTTACAAGACGTCGGAAGAAACATCTTTCCGAGGGGAGGGAGGAGGAAACACCAATGAAGAAATTTTTAGGGCAGTTAATTATAGTATGTAGGTATAGCGATTGAAATATTTGTTGGAAAAAAATTACAGAAGGCGTGCGTAATTAATCATGGACTCTAATTCAATTACATACTTATCTGTAATTTGAGTTTGACCGAGGAGACAAAATTATACTTTTGCCCCACGATCAGTTGAGTCGGGAAGGAGGCAAGTACCCCTATTTCCCCATCTCCGGCGCCCCTGGATCCTTAAACGCATCCGAATTATAAATTTAAAAACGTTTCAAGAAGTCTTAGTCATGTCTAGAATAGTCTTAAAAAGTCTCAATCAAACCTGAAGTAGCTTTGAAACGACCCGGAAAAGCCTTAGTGATGATCTGCAACGAGTCTAAAAGAATCTTAGAAAGTTTTAAACACGTTTGTCAAAGCAGAAAAGAATCTCAAAGAGAACTGATGTCGTCTGAACAGTCTCCAAAATTCTGAAACCAGTCTGAAAGAATGTTAAACAGGTAACAGTTATGAAAAAATATCTCAGCAAGTCCAATAAAAGTTTTGATAATGTCAAAGAATCTCGTAAGTCAAAAAAATTGGAGGCTAGGGATAGTCTTGACTGTATCCGTAAGAGTGGTAGAGTCTTAAAAACCTTGAAGAATCTACAGTATAACAAGAACCTTGAAGCCCTGAAGAGTCTTAAAGAAGCTTTGAAGGGTCCTGAAGACTATACCCTAAATTTTTCCAAATATGCAGCCTCTCAGGCGAAACATGAATTCAAAATAAGACTTTCAGTGGCGTAGCCAGACTTGGTATGAAGGGGAGGGGGGTTCGTTTCACTTTTACAACATTAAAGGTGTAATACTTACTATTACCAGAATAAATTTTAATTTTTTCACATTGTCGGCCGATGCCTACGCCCCTGAAAATTTTGCATTCGTTTTGTGATAGTCTGTTAACCCATTGGCCATTTTGGTTTGGTCAGTCCTTACTTGTGCCAGGCTACCGGGCATTTGCTCGCTTGCCCAGCGGACCACTCCGTCCCTGTCTCGTCTCTTTGCATATGTCTTTACCTGGAACCAACTTATATTATTGAAATTCGTGTGATTTTGCCCGCTGACAAAACGAAAGACTCTTCACTTCCCTCTGGATATACCATTGGAACCAGCTGATGTGATTGAAATTCTTATGTCTCTTGCACGAGACGAACTCTCTGTTTACCATGCCGACCGAGGCTCTAAACACCAAATTTATGAAAAATTATGGCGACAACGATGGTTTTGAAATTTTCGATCTTCGTGAGTCGAGTCAGGCCAAGGAATCTCTGGCGAAAATAACAAGATGAATATTTGTATTTGGCGCTGGAATTCGCGAACCGAGTAATTTAAAAGTGTTTTTATAGGTGTATAATCGACTCTTGCCGCGTTGAACGTTGAAAATCTTCGCTTCCTCATTTCCACCCTCGCCTCGCGTCCCGTTTTAATTTGTGTCGACGCGATGAGTTCTTCATCCGATTACAAAATTGTCGACGACTCGGCATCCTCCTGAAGCGCGGGGTGCTACTGTGCGAAGTGCGAACCCCTAACCCCAACGCTAACCCTGTTCTTAAACACTCTGGAGTGCGGGAAGAATGAAGCGAGGGTGTGAGCGACGGCGCAAGACAGACGTAATTATCAATTTACCTGCGAGCATTATTGTCTACTCGCTAATCGGAAGGGGGAATATGTACGCAGGATGAAGCTATACAGGATGACGAGAAACACTTATTCAGTCAATAGGAGGGAAGAATCTTGTGAGAATGTTACATATAACTCAAGACTGAACGTGCTGTTCAATTTCTGAAGTATTGGTTGTGTGAGGTTTTGTATTTGGGCTGAGTAACAAAAATGAGAATGAAAATATTCCACGTAAGAAATCATGTAACTCGACGACAGTTTTGCGTTATCTGACATTCCTCTAGAATAATACTCGTGAACCGTGTCGTTTAACCAGTATTGATAATTTTTGGTAAAACATGAGAAATTCGCGGAGATACAGCGAGTTTTTCGAAAAAGCTAATGGGCCTGATAACGGAATGACGCAACGAGTAAACGATAACAATAATTATCGAGCGTAAAAATACTATTTCAATAACCGAGTGATAATTTTTTTTTAAATTTGAAATAATTTTCGCTCTCATAGTGTACGTATTGCGTGCTAATATTTGGTCTCGTACGAAAATGTCATAACGCTAGGTATATTTTATTCGACTTATTCGCGGCGATTAATTATACCGTCCCTTGGTACGACAGACATTTCGCATATTATAAAGAAAACGGAAGTAAATATACACCGACTGTGTACATATGACGTCAAATAGAGGGGTTGGTTTTATGTTCATCACCCCTGTGTGTGTGCGCGCTGAACCTAAACATTTCGTGATTAAGGGTATGCTAATTTATTTCTCGGTTTCTTCGCCGTGGCGCGCCTCCGAAGTTTCTAAATTACCTTTCCAAGTAGCGGGTAGAATATCCTGAATTCGGTGGGAGGCTAAGGCGGAATTTCGATTCGAATTTGACGGGTAGAAATTCACCAACACTGATAACGGCTGACTGTATACGCTAGAGTTCGAACTCTAAATTCAGCCTTATTGCTTGCAATATGCTTCCATATCGCTGTGCATGATTAAATCAGAAATCTTGACCAAACATTTTCGAAATTCTTGTGTACTATGAAAGGCCTCGCTCCGATGTCCCTGTAGTGTATGCTGATGCTCTCATCACCATCCTCTAGATATTTTTTAAAGCGAAGTTGGTCTTATTTGATTTTGCACTGTGTTCGAAACTTCCAGCTCGCGATTTCTATATAAGCTCGTTGTTCGGCTAAAGTTTTTTTTATATTTATTTTATCAAGTTCGATATGCAGAATTTTATTTTTATTAGTCTTGTCACGAAGTTATGCAGTGTTATAGATCCGAGAGGTCACGAGCATACCGAGGCTGTGGCTATCTAGCTTATGTAGTTTTCAAAATGAGAGAAGTAGATAAATACGAAAAAGCTGGTGACAAGTCGTGAACATAGTAAAATCCCTCGCTAAGTGAGCTGAGCCGAACATGTATCTTATAGGTAATATAGACTGAGCTTATTGATAAAAATTATGTAGTTTTCATGGAGTCACCTGCCGGGTATGTGGACCAATGTCCGGTAGCCTGGCGCAAGTAAGGCCGGGGCAAACTAAAGTGGCTTGATCATCCCAGAAGGTAATGTGTTGACCAATCACAAAACGAGTGCAAAGTTTTACTTCGAATTTATGTTTCGCCGGAGAGGCTGAATATTTAGAAAGATCCAGGCTTGTTTTCAGGACTCTCCATAACTTCTTTAGGACTCCTCAAGGCTTCTTTAAGGCTCTTGCTATGTTGTAGATTCTTCGAGGCATTAAGACTTCACCACTCTTACGGATATAGTCAAGACTATTCCAGGCCTCTAATATTTTTTAAGAGTTTCAAGATGTTTTGAGGTTTTCAAAAGTTTTATTGGACTTGCTGAGATATTTTTCATGACTGTTACCTGTTTAAGATTCTTTTGGGCTGGTGTCAGACTTTTGGAGACTATTCAGACGACTTCAGCACGCTTTGAGATTCTTTTCTGCTTTGGTGAACTTGTTTAAGATTCTTCTAGACACGTTTTAGATCATCACTAAGGCTTTTCCGGATTCGTTTCAATGCCAGAGGCGTATTAAGAAAAGAAGGTGCTCTAGGCAATATAAAACTTGCCGCCCCACTTGATCATAAATACATTGTATGAGCACATGGAATCATAAGTGCGCCCAATTAATAATGGCCGGGTGACTATGAACTAGGCTGCTAAAGTGAATACCCTTTAGACCAAATTGCGGACTTAAATTCACTTCGTTATCAAGAAAATAATCCTTAGTCTAAATTTACTTATGTTGATTGATAATATAACGCTGAATGAAGAATAGGCATACATGACAAAATTTTGTGCAACGAAATTTTCTCGATAAGTTGACTAAGAAATTTTTGCGAAGCATTTTTCAATAGTTCTCATTCCTTTGTTTTGTTTTGGTTTAAAAATTCAAAATTTTGCCGCTTTAGGTAGTTGTCTAGGTTGTCTAACGGTAAAAACGCCTCTGTTCAATGCTACTCCAGGTTTGTTTGAGACATTTCAAGACTGACTTCTTCAGTCAAGACTATCCCCTAGGCCTCCAATCTTTTATAAGACTTTCAAGATTTTAAAACTTTCACTGGACTTGCTGAGATATTTTTTCATAACTTTTACCTGTTTAAGATTCTTTTAAACTGATGTCAGACTTTTGGAGACTATTTAAACGACTTCAGTACTGTTTGATATTCTTTTCTGCTTTGGTAAATTTGTTTAAGACTTTGAGATTCTTCTAGACAGGTTTGAGATCATTACTAAGACTTTTCCGGATTCGTTTCAAAGCTATTCCAGGTTTGATTAAGACTTTCTAAGACTTTTCTAGACATGACTGAAACTTCTTGAGACGTTTCCAAATTTATTTAAGACCCTTTAAAAATCATCCAGATGGATTAAAGAATCTTTCAGACCCTACATTTTTTCTCAGCTTGCTCTGAATTCTGCAAGAATTCTTTAGAACTCGTCCAGACATGACCGAAACTTTTTTGACTATCCTGAAACCTTTTTCGCAATGTGTTAGTGTCTAGATAAGTTTTAAAGAATCTCAAATAGGTCGGACGAAGTCTTACAAAATCTTCACGAATTTTAAAGGGTTTTGTAAATATATGGAAGAGTCTGAAACAGTCTGTGCAAAGCGTGAAGGAACACAATCTTAAACAAGTCCAAAAACCCTTTGAAGGTAATCTGGAACAATTATAAAGGTCTTGAAGAATCTAAGAGATGTCTGATAGAAACTTGAAGAAGTATCGTCTTTCTCCCACAATCCGGAAAAAAAGTTGAAAATTATTCGTTTTTGCTGTTCAAATCGTTGACCTTTTTTTTTGGGGGGGGGGGGCAATACAATTACGAACTTTATAATGGTGGCAGATGGGCTATAGGTAGTGATAGAAAAGGAAATAATACCTGTTTCCGGTAAAGAAATAATATATTGATGAATAAATTGAAAATATCTCCGAAAACACAATTCGAAGGAGTAATAATCGTGAGCATGCGATGAAACGAGATTAATGATTGTCTAAAGCCGAGTTGCGGCTGCACTTTCAGGGATGTTAAGCTGAAGCCATTTGTGGCTTAAGTTAAAGCTTAAGTCACAAATTTGGTCATTATTCATTTAGCCAAAAGCCAGCCAGGCGAATTCCACTACTTTGCTTTCAGCTCATAAGCCAGCCAGAAGCTAGGTTTTGTGGCTTAAATTCATTAATTCAGCTAATGCCATAAGTCAAATAAAAATAAGAATAATTTATAAATAAATTGATTAAAAATTTGCTATATCTTTTCAAATTTTTTACCGTGAACCACGATCAGTACTTCAAGGATTAGTATTTAGTAGTATATTGACTCTAATTGCTCTTATTAGTTATAAAAATTGTAGGAAATTGCTAGCTTTATAACTTGTAACGGAAGTAAACTTATGTGCAAAGATTAAAAGCCATAAGCCAAACATCATTAAGCCATTTTTGAAGCCGGAAAACCAGCTTCAAGCCATAAGCCGAATCAACCGGCAGCTTAAAAGCCATCAGCTAAGCCTAAGCCCATACCCTTGACCTAACACGCCTGCTTAAATTATGTGAGATTCTTTAAACGAAAAACAAACACTGTTGGCAGATCACTCACCGGCGAAATCTTGCGGAGGCTGCCTCCGTAATCTTGCCAAGCTCGAAACATGCGGAAATAGTTTTAATTATTTGGCCAAAAGGAAGCATCACACACCGCGATAAGATGGCTCAAGGGGCACTGCGGTGATGCCAGATCGTTCGCCCAAATCCTGCGACGGTTGCCTTTGTAATTTTGCTATGCTCGAAACATGCGGTATTTGGCCAAAAGGGAGCATCACACGCCGCGATAAGATAGATTAAGGGCCAGTAGTATAAAAAACGTGACATCGTTTAATCAATTCATTAAGTGATTTAATTGGCGGAAATCGGTCGATTAAGGCCTTTAATCATGGATTAAACTCTAATAATGTTTTATACTACCGGCCTTAAGGGCCGCGAATGCGGGCCGTCGTTAAAACAAACACTGTGGTGTTGCCAGATCGCTCACCCAAATCCTGCGATGGTTGCCTCCGTAATTTTGCAATGCTCGAAACATGCGGGAATAATTTTCATTATTTAGCCAAAAAGCGAGCATCACATGCCACGATGTGATAGATCAAGGTGCACTGTCGTTAAGCCAGTCTACATTGATATCTAACTGCGAGAAACTTTATGATACCTCCATTTTCATCGTTTTTCAGAAATCGCGAAAGTGGTTTCAGGGGTGTGCTACAGAGTCCTATAACTGCTGGAAGCCAAAAACTGGAATGGAGTTTTCTAGTTTATTTATGCGAGTTTAAGTTAAGAATACCAACGTTTTACTGAAGGCACTCCCTGAATTGAATTAGAACGGGTTTATTTCAATTTAAAATGGACGTACTATATTTGCATGGCGTATACTACAATATTGATCACTACCAAATTAATATTTTACATTGCAAATTGATTGATTATTCATAATTAAACTCTGAATTTTCGACGTTCTGCATAGTAGATGAGACTTTCATGAAGATTAATCCGAAATGTATTCGAACCAAATTTTATTTAATCGTAAATACGAGCATTTTGAAATGAAAAAAAAAGTTGAATGTTCGTAAAACGACCTCACATGCATATTGTCCGAACAACCATTTTCAAATTAATCTTATTTACCGTGTTCGTACAACAACTTTGGTTTCTAAAAGTAATTCTTAAAGGGCTTATAGAATGTAAGCGTTGACTCTTGTACCAGGAAAATACTACAACACTTTTTAAATCCGGATGTACTTAAAATTGTTGGAATTTCAGGGTATCGCATTGCTTTCATTGTGCAGTATAATTATAGCATTTACTGTCTTACTGGAAAGAAATACAATTTTTTAGTACAACCGTTACACGTGTAAAAAAGTATGCAAGAAAAAACTATCAACATCCGAATTACAAAAAATTTATTCGAGGAATGATAGAAATATGAGGTATTGAAGAGGGTATCGGTGAAAGTAGTAATTTTCCAGCGAATGGAAGAAAGAAGGGTTTGTGAAGCTACCAAGCCATTTTGCGTGATTGTTTTACAATTCGAAGCCTTAGAACTTTTATAGGCTTAACATTTCTCGTTTTTTGCTCACATTTTCAAGTCGAAGACTGATCGCTTTTTGGTGTAGACTGGTATCGGACATTAGCTTAGGATGCTATCTACAGGAAATTTGATTCTCCGGTGTACATATATAGATTTTATATAACATTGCCGTTAGTTTTTTCCCCTTTTAACGCCCTGAGCACATCAGGACTTACGTCTCTGTAAATGAGATTTACGAATTGTTTGCCTTGCTTTTCTTGTATGTATGTCTCGATGAATTTACCTATTCTTCGTGTATCAATATCGTTGTGCTGTAATATTATCTCGACTTTCAATTTGAAGTTTCGAGCTTTATTTTCAATTTCGGAGTAATGAAAGGAAAATTATGGATAATCAGCGTCGATGTTTGGGTTTTATTTCCCTGATTTTCTTTGTGGTAGGGGATGTTTTAGAATGTCCCGAATTTTCGATAAACCCCGCTTGAAATACTCTCAATCTCCAGCAAACATGTACGGCAAAAAAGGTCCTCATTTTCTTGGAATCTAATGACTATTCGGTATAATTTTCGAAATGGGAGTGGGGATGCAGTACCCGCTTCAAACCTTCTGCAGTTTATTATTTATTTATTTATTTATACATCACTCCTTTATATCTGTCATTTATTTTAATGTTATTTCTGTTACCCCCCCCCCCACCATTCATGTTCCACGTATTTATCCACTCTCTTATTTTATTTGTATTATTTCCCTCTTTTTACTGTTTCTGTGATTTCCCCTTTTTTATAATTCATTTCGTTTCTGTTAGCTATGTATAATTTTTTCAATGTCTGTCTATAATGTCTGTCATTTTTTTTTCTTAACAATATTTTATCCCTTATTCCTATCAATCCGGTAATTTCTATAGGTGCGTTGTTTCTTTTCTATAATTTCGTCTATATTTTAGCCTGCGGCTTTTCTATCAGTATAAATTCTACTGCATCAGAGCCATTTCTTAAATCCCCTCGTTCTTTTTTCAACAATTCTGTGATTTAATTTTTATCCAAGGCTTTTTTCTTTTTCGTCTCATAATACACGCTGAATAACGGTGCCGCATTCGCAACATCTTCATTAGCCTTACCGTTCCATGTGAATTCTGCTTTGGGGTAAATGGTGAAAATGTTCCCACATACTCCGACGTTGAATAATTATGGAGACACGAGCCAAGGGATTTGGCCGAACAATCTGGCAACACTGAAATGTTTCTTCAATCGCATCACCTCATATCAGCTCACTCAGGACAGCCAGGGTTTTGAATGATATATCTATATCTGTGTTTCTGTCAGTAAGATGAATAGTATGTATACAAATCATCAGTTCAGTTTCATTCATTATGTCCTTTATTTCATTTGTTAGGTATTTAAGTTTCCATTTTTTCATTTCTGTCAATTCTAACAATTTATCATTTCATCATGTAGATACTGTCCATAATTTCGTTTCTTCTAATTCTGTTAATCGTGTCCCTTTTTGAATTGGTGCACATTTTCCATCGGTTCTGTCTTTCTTTATTCCCCTTTCTTTTTTTAAGGTTCCTGCAGAAACCCGTAATCGAATTAGGTTCTATAAATATTCTGATTATTTAGTTTTAGTCATTCATCACTCGTGAAAGAATCGTCTAAGAAATAAAAGAAATAAACGTGGAGTTTATTTAGCACAGTTTGCTCGCTGCCATATATACCTAACAAAAGGTGAGAGGTAATTGGACGTTCTGGTCCCATGGCCCCACCTCCATCAAGGAGCTCGAATGCTTGGAATCCTGGAGAGTATTTTAGATATGGTTGAACATTCCATTTTTTTAAAAGCATAAATCATTAAAAAGTGAAACGATGTACGAATCTTCGAACTAAAACTAACCGTTTCTCATACAAAATTCAGTGGAAAAGTGAAATTTTTTAAAATTGAACTTTTGGAAGACACGAGCGACTCAGCTCTTCGGTTTTTTAAAGCAAACTTCGAAGGTAACCCCCTCCCCGCTATTGATTCCTACATATTACTTAGAACAGGATGTTTTCCCACGTTTTCTGAGATGATTGCAAACATTTTTCAGTTGCTCGTCTCGTGAATTTTCTCTTCTGTAACATTGTATCGGCTACACTTCTTTCATCTCCTCTTGGAGAAATTCTCGCCTAAGATCTGGCAGCGTGAAAACGGCTTACATAGGGTCTTAGTACACGTGTTAAATTTTTTTAAAAGTAATTTTAACTAACCATTGAAGTGACAGCTAAAGTGTTGAGGCAATTTCGGAGAATAATCAGTGTTGTGCTGGCCACTTGGGCTGATCGACCAATGGGGCCTAGCTGGTTACCGAAGGGGGCCCAGATAGCTTAAAACGTATGCATTTGTTTGGAGAAAATTATTTGTGAGGGAGCCCAGTATGGTTCCATGGCTCTATCGCCGAGGGCTTAAAGTTTGGCCAGCCTGACGCTGAGAGTAATGAAAGATAAGTTCTTGAAAAATTGAAAAAGATCACTGATACAGTTTGATCAAGAAACCGTTCTCAAAATAGATTTTAAATCATGAGAAATATAATGATCTTCTGATCTTTGGATCATAATTTAGTTCCAACCTCGGTAATCTTTCGATTTTTTTCATATTTTGATCTAATGATGTTCAGAATGCGTAGAAGTTCTAGATCATCATCAGTTATCCGATATCCTCAGAAGGAAAAACGAAAGTCGTAGTGACGAGGGGAAGGTGGTATTGGGGAGTGACTCCCATATTGTTTAAAAAGTTGGCATTCGGCAAATTTTAGTCACCAGTTGGCAACATTGAGAACGTGAGGACGTTTTTTCGTTGATTTGAATGCACATCGTTAATATTTCAGTTGGCATTTGTGCTGCATACCCCCTCCCCCCATGAAAAATAATAATAATAAAGAAACCTGCGAGCTTCGATCCTGAAAAAAATGAGCTCACCCAGTTAATTCTTGAAGGAAAGCACGAGTAGGATAGGGAGAAAGCACGGAAGGAAAGCAGATGTCTGTGGATTGCGACTGTGCATGCTGAGGGACTTTTCCATGGGACAAAAATATCGTGAAGTCATCGTCCAGTTAATGACCGATGCACAGGGAACTGTATTGGTCATGACAAGAAGACGATGTAGTCACGTAGATAGTGAAAGGAAGCAACTGAGCTGGGGTTTCACAGCTTGAATTTAACGAAGATAGGAAAATATGGTTCTGAGGAGATTTGGCACAGGCAATAATTAAGCCTCAGAAATAATAATAAAGTACCTGAGGAATAGCGACAAGGCTTGGCTCTGAGGACAGGACAGTTTTATTGCACTCCTTCTACCGTATAGAGGTATAAGGTGAAGATGAAAATCGGCATTCATCCAATTTTCATTTTCTCGTGACTGTAACCTAAAATCCTTTCTTTACCAAACTGTTTTGTTTGGAAAACAGGTGCAAGTACGGCAGATGTATGTCAACATACCAGCAAATTTGTTTGAAATTTTTAATTCAGGAAGCCAGTGGTGCTCGAAGCACTTTTGCGAGACAGTGCAAGCTCACCTTGTAAGCCGAAGCAGATCAACTATCCAAGACATCTGTTCACATTTTCTGAGAAACTCGCTCACCCATCTACCTGTCCGTATTTTCAATGGTCTCTCTTCTTAGGCGAACGAAGTGTAATCTTATGCAACAGTCGAGATATTTATTTATTTTATTCCCCTTTTTTCTAAGTGAAGCTTCTTCATGCAGGGTCAGCATAGGTTAATGTAGAAAAAGCGAAGCGAACACGAACGCAGAAACAGCAACGGAAGTGACGTAGTAACGTTCCACCTACATTTAGTAAGATAGAGAGCGAAAGAGATATGGAAAAAGAGAGAGAGAAACCAGACTGCTTCCCCTCCGTACCTCCGTTAACAATTTTCTGTCAGATAACATTCAGTGCACGCACCTACCGAATGATGTAGCAATTCCAAGCAACTCACACCAGTGGCGTAGCCAGACTTGGTATGAAGGGGGGGGGGGGTTCGTTTCACTTTTACAACATTACAGGTGTAATACTTACTATTACCAGAATAAATTTTAATTTTTTCACATTGTCGGCTGATGCCGAGGGGGTTATCAGACGCCCTCCTGTTGCTACGTCCCCGACTCACACAGTGCGATAGAACTTACTTGTGTCGGACATCCCGACCCCTCATGCATTTTCTCCCTTGTTTGATCCGTCGGTGTATGCCCGACTATAGCAAGAAGTATAACTCAGTTTGGAAACTGAAATTTTAATACATTTTTCACGAAAATAAAATGAATATCTAGTTCAGATGTGTCTAATCAGATCATCGGTGGGGAAGTGGGGGCCAAAATGGTTTCCCAGAAAATCTATAAATTCGATTTTTTTTTGGAAACATAACTCATTCTGTTTATGTTATGACGTGTTGAGACTCATTTGGACTACGCTATGATTTGTTAAAACGTTTACCGAGTCTCTCTACTCTGTTAACACTTGTCAAAACATTTATAGACCAATTCTGACTCCGTTAGAATCCGATGTAACTGCTTTACGATTCGTCTGGACCAGCCCCGTAGCGTGACCGTTTTTCTAGAAAGAAGAGAGAGAAGGCAACTTTTTGACCAGATCAATCTCTGAACTGCAGTAGAAGTAGACGAATGAGAATAATACGTGATGTAACATTTCATATGCTTTCGTACGCTAATGAAAAAAAAAAAAAAATCCATGGAAATTTCTATTAACATGGCTGCAGACTGACTGTAGTCGCGCAGGATGTAGCAAAGATCATGATCAACATGGCGGAAGAAAAGTAATTTCCACGAAAATGTCAACCACTGAACTGAATTGTCACCATGAAGAGCTAAATCATACGAACTAGCTCGAGGGCATGGAAATTTCTATTGATAACACGGCGGCAGACAGCAGTCGCGCAGGGCGCAGCAAATGTCAACCACTGAATTCGTGTCGGGGGAGCGTTACGATTTTCGCTCAATTATACCCATGGCTGGAAGAAAATGGAAACCTGAATTGTCACCACGAAGAACTAAAGAACTGTGAGCAGAACTGATCTGGAAATGAGAAGAGAAAAGAAGTACTGTAGTCGCGTAGGGCGCAGCAAAGATCAAGATCAATAGTTACAGTTTTCGCTCAAGTATACCCATAGCTCGAAGAAAAATAAATTTCCATGAAAAGGTCAACCAATTTGTGTCGGGGGAGTGTTACAATTTTCCTTTTCGGTTTTCGCTCAAAAGTATACCCATTACCCAGTAGTAAAAGCATATAAAATGCTAAATTTTATCCTGATGTAAACTGAGTCCTATTGAATTTTTGGCGGCAAAGAGTAATTTTTTTTGAGATCTACAAATCTGGTAATGATTATAGTTACTATTTTGTAGAATCAACGGTTCATCATTTTATTTTTCCTTCGTTTCTTCTTTATTGGCTAGACCAATAGGGTAGGGGTACCAGTGATTGACAGTGACCAGTGATTGACACTTTTTTTAGACATGTTGGGAAAATAAGGACTGGTAACACTGACAGAAGCGAAACGAATGTACGATAGACAGAACTACGTTTGAAGCCTATAAAAAAATTATTGTTATCAGTACGCCGAGAATATTTGGAGGTAAATGTTCTGATTTTTTAAAGTAAACGAAAAATTTTACGAAAATGACTGATTTTGGTAACGAATTTGTTAAGGATGGTAAGTTTTCAAATTTGTATTGTCATTCAAGTAGATTAGCGTATTGTATCTGGGTGAGAGATCAATGAACTTGTGAAGATTTTCTGCGTTTATCTGTGTATTTGAATTAGGATTTCGAAGAAGAAAAGCTATCTTAGAAGGTGATAATACCTGGCCGCAAAAAAATGCTGTTGTCCACTGACTGGCACCACTGTCAAACAAGGCTTATATATATTTTTGACCATGTCTACCATAAACCAATTAAAAATCTAGATTTGCCCATTTGTTTTTCAACATGTCTGCGAGTTAATAATTTTAGAAAGTAAGAAAAACCTTAGTTACGTACCTACTTTTGCAACATTTTTGACTGAGTTAGCGTAAAATATGATCTATCCATGAACAAATTATTTTCAAGAGTTTCTACTCAGCAAACTAACGTTAAATTCAATGGATCTTTATTTTTCACAGCGCTACTGGTAATTCGCTGATGTTTTGTCCACATTGAATAAATATTTTAGTTGACAAAGAGGTAGAAACATATGCCAATCACTGGGCAAGTCTTCTCCAAAAGTATTAATCACTGGTACATTTGGCAATTTTCTTCAAGTATTTCCTGTTTCTCCTCAAATTGAATTGCAGAGTATTTGAGCCACGCAAACTGTATACATTTGCAATTCAGCTCATACTGGTCTTCGCAATTTGAAGTGGGAAGTGAAAAAATGCTTAATATGTCAATCACTGGTACCTTTACCCTAACCAGCATCGCTTCAGAGTAGGTGATACTCATTTAGCTTATCTCAGGATCGCGCTGTCATCCGCCATTTAATACTTTCATCATTTCAGCCCAATAAAGTGCCTGACCCCCTGACAAGTGACAACTGACAAAGGTTCCCTTGTTCAGCGCCGAAAAGAAAAGTACATCACGTTTATTGGCCGTCGTGATTCTATACACTTACTCACGCTATTTATAGCTCGATGAATCCTAATTAATACAGAAGCCGGGCGCTCAGCACGTGACAATTAGAAACACGGCTAATTACATTAATAATTTTTCACGCAGTCGACAATAGTAGGGCATCGTGACCGTGTGACGGCGGGGGCACAATAGCTGCGTGGATGCGGTTCGTCATAAATAGCGAGCGACACGCTTTTAGCGGCGATATTTTCGAAACGTTGTGACACTTACGCCCGGGGTACGTTCGTACAAATACTTAGGGGAATCATTAGCGCCGAGTGCCTCTCTCGCCGTGTGCTTTCGTCGTTAGCGCGTAATATCGCCTCTCCCTGTAAAAGGGATTGCCGCGCGAAAAAGAGACACGGAACGGCGAAGACCGAGGCAGGCGTGAAAGTGTAAAACGACGACAGATGCGGCACACAACGGCCGCGAGGTTCGAGGGTCGAGGCTCGTGGAATGCCGAATGCGTTCGCGGTATGGGTCTCTCGTCGTGGCGCGGCGCTGCGCTGCGGCGACTGCGGCTGCTGGAAGCGGACGCGACGCGACGCGACACGGCGTCGAAAATGAAAGAGCTTAGTACCTCTTTGAAACGTTAAATACTAAGCTGCGAATTCGAATTATAAAACAGAATCGAATGTGTAGAAGGCGGGGTCGGCTGCCAGATCCGTGATGCTCTACGATGGCAGAGTACATGTATATAGAAAGCAGGAAGCGGAGCTGCGCGCCGATTGTGGGAAAAACCGTTCACTTAAAATGGTGGTTGTGCACTCTATACATCTACATGTATATAGATATAGTAAAGTGTGGCGGCAGCGGTGGATACAGTGAGAGAGACAGAGCGAACGAAAGAGAGAGAACTGTGGTGGAAAACTTTATTTCGTATATAGTGTTTTACGTCAATTACGAGATGGGTTTTGCGAAAGTTCCAAGTTCGGTTTGGCAGCAACCGGGGACGAATTTCACGTACTGTACACTTTCCGGTGCGGCGCGATTTATCTCCGCACAGCTCGAATATTGCTTTCGTCGGAAAAGCCGAAGCGTGATAAAACCGAATTTTCCTCCAGATGGTTTACGGCACTCGGGTGAAATTCGATAAACGAACGTATTTTTCCAGACGGTGTATATACATACTTTTTTACACGGCGGAGTGTGGAAGTGCTGCCGCGAACGCCGGCTTTCGGTTTGACATCAGTTTGAAATTTCCCTCGCAACCATGTTAGTGGGTGGGTTTTTCTTTCCTTATAGTCTTTATCATGCAGCTTTCGGCCATTTCGATACATAATTTTTCGTTATTCGCTTACTCGAGGGCGAACTGATCTAAGGAGAGACCGGAGAAAGCTTTTGGGTCGCCAGACTAGTTCAAATTTTGGAAGCAGGTTTTTCGTCGATGAAATTTCTCTTGTAGACCTTCGAGGTGTCCAAACTTTCTGTAAATGAAGAGTTTTCCACGCATTCATAGTTCAAGGTTTAGAAACTGGTTTTCACTCTATGACATTTCTCTTATGAATCTGCGGAGTATCTAGGAAATGTCAAACTTTCTGTAGATCAAGAGGTTTCCACATAGGATGAGCACTTACCCAAGTTCTACATGGAGAAAAAATATTCATTGTAAGTTTCGAGTAATTCCCGCTGGTCACTGATGCGATACTCGAAAGGGTATAGTTTTCGGGACAGAGGCACGGTGTCTGGCATGCGTGCATCGCCATACGCACCAAGGGGAGTCTCGAGTAACATCTATTGAAATTCATGGACAACCTTTTCTTCTTGAAAAAACATAGAGCTGAGAGTCTCGGTACTGGACTCGAGTTTCCTGGTTTCTCTTGTTTCATCATTTGACTCGTGTATATATAGGCAGCATCCCGTTGCGCAAAATTTCACGAGTTACCCGGGTAACTAAAGGAGAACAAGGGTAATCTGAGGGGAACAAGGGTAACAAATAG
Organism: Acanthococcus lagerstroemiae; assembly: GCA_031841125.1. Lineage (NCBI taxonomy): Eukaryota > Metazoa > Arthropoda > Insecta > Hemiptera > Eriococcidae > Acanthococcus > Acanthococcus lagerstroemiae. The sequence continues at coordinate 16,849,153 of CM063106.1, read as the reverse complement.
GTAACTTTCCCGCAGGTAACTGGGTAACTAGAGGGTACTTGATTGCGTATCGGGATGTAACAATTTATTTGATTGTTTGATTGATGTATTGACTATCTGTCTACCTATGTTAAAACTTTGTAACCACGAGTATGCCCAGCTGCCATAGCCGTAATTTTTCCGATAACAAGTGAACTCATCGCGAAACGCATTACGAGCGACGATCGACATTGCACGGGAAATGATTGGATAAAAATGGCGGTTTAGCATATTCGGGTTTACTTTGCCGTACCTATGTTGACTACTTAATTATTCATTCATGCATTCATGCATTCATCTGTTCTCTTATCCTCCTCCTCTCAGTGTTCACTGTGAACTTTGTCTCTACTTTCATCGCCATCCATCTAGGTAAGAAAGCAGCCAGCATTTGAAAATAAAAGTTTTGACCGAAACTAATCACTCATAAATATGAATACGATCTACACAATATGAGTTTTACGAAGTCTCAGCAGTATTCTAAGGAGTCTTTATCCCTATAAACAAGTGCTATGAGTTCTAACTGAACCCAGGGACGAAACTATAGCCGTGTGGGGGTTAAACCTTGAACCTCCCTCTCCCCCAATAATTTGGCAGTCGGCAAATTTTGAAATTGTTCGTTTCAATTTTTTATTTTTTATGAATGTTTGTTGGTTTGTTTGTTTGTTTGGTTGTTTTTTTTTCTAATTAAAAAATATTTCGATTGAAAAATTGAGAAAATTAAATTTTTTTTTTTATAATTTTGTCGGCGAATTTTTAGTTTTTAAGAAATATTTATCGGCAAATTTTTCGTCTCCATCTCCCCAAACTGAGAGTCAAATTTCATCTCTGAAAATGGAGGTTTTTTTTTTTAAACGAGACACGTAACGCCTGTAGGCCATGATCTCGGTATCTACATCATATTTGTTAAATTACATCTAACTTATAAAATTAGTTATAAAAATTAGTCTAGATAAGGTGTGAGAGATTGTTGCAATTTATGAGGGTAATCAGATGTTGTACATTATCAATTTGTAGGTATTGAATGCGGTGATTGCGGCTATATGATTTACAGTGTTGGATGATATGTAGTATAGTAAGAGGAGAAGAACATAGGTTACAGATTGGTGGTGGTTGGTGAAGAAATATATATTCGTGGGTAAGACGTGAGTGGCCAAGGAAGATTCTATTGATAGTTGTTTCGGTTGATCGAGAGGTAGCGCATAAGGTGCTGAAGATGTTGGTCCAGTTGGATATATCCGATTTGATGCTGCGGAGTTTGTTGTCGGTGGTATGGATCCATTCTTCGTTCCATAAGGCCATAATTTGTTGGTGTAGGTAGGCTTTGATGTCTGGATTATTCAGAAGTGGAATAGTTGTTTCTGGTTTGAATTTAGCAGCAGCGTCAACAAGATCTTGTCCTATAATATCACGGTGACCCGGGATCCACGTTAATACTATTGTGATGTCTTGTTGAGCAAGTTGGTTGAGAATAAACTGCGTTTGACTGGTCAGGGCATCCGTGTTGGGATTTTCATCTGCTTGGAGTTTTCGTAATGATGTTTGGGAATCCGTGAAAATTAAAAATTTCGAGAATGCTGTGGTTGGTAGGCCTGGACTCCTAAAAGCCGAAGGTTTCAAAGCTGAGTATCGAACGTTATCTGAAAGTTTGGAACAAAGCTGAAATGTGGAGGACATTCCGAAAATCTGAAAGTCGGTAGCAAACGTTGAATTTCGAATTTCAATGACTATTCTGGTTTTACTAGATTCTCTGTTTGACCTAGAGTCTGAAATTTGAGAAAGCTAAAAGTTGAAAGCGAAAGATTTATTTTCCAATGTCACAAGCTGAATCCGATAGCAAATGTTTTATTGTTTAATTTACGGGCTTTGGTTCTGGTGAATATAGGAGAGGTAAATTTAGTCGGGAACTAAAGTAAAAACTCCATGCGTTTTCCCCATAAGAATGAAGGGGAGCGTATGATACGGATTGCTTTAATCCAATCGACCTAAAACTTTGTAGATTTTTTTTTTTTTTGATTGATTGATTGATTTTATTGGAACCAATTTAGGAGACGAATCAGAAGAAATCCCGAAGAAAATATCACCAAGACTAAATGACGACCACCTTAATGTGTAAAAAAAGTTGTGTGTTTCTCTCAAGTATTTATAACATTCTTTCAGCTTACCATCCCAGACTAGGGTATGCTCATGTGCGCAAATGTGAGTGCTTCGGGGATAAGGTTCCAATCTGTATGGTGGAGAAGGTGAAATACCCTCAATAATTTGGCAGTCGGGAAATTTTGAAACGGTTCATTTGAAGTTTTCATTTTCTAAGAACGTTCGTTTGTTTGTTTATCTTTTTTTCAATTAAAAAGTATTTAGAGTAGAAAATCGGCAAATTTTTAGTTTTCAAAAAATATTTTTACGCCGGCAAATTTTCCTTTTCCACCCCCCCCCCCCCCCCAAACTGAAAGTAAAGTTTTGTCTCTGACTGAACCTTAGTAACATAATTAAGAAGTTTCGAACAATCTTCATTAATCTGAACTACATTAATCTTCTAGCAGTTGTAAATACGAATCTGAATACGTTTTGATGTACTTAAGTCTAAAAGGAGACTTAATTTTTCATGAAAACAGTGAGGTGGAACAGAGCTTGAAAAATGTTCGGTTGGAATGAGCACCTTGGTATAGTCAGTGATTTTCGATGTAAGTCCTTCGCGTCTTCACAAAAGAATGGCAAAAAGGTTATTTGACGTAATTGTAACGAGTCTTAATCAGCCTTGGGCCTGGACAGACTTTTAACATATATTACACGGGATATTGAAAACTTTGAAGTTTCAACAATTTTTTGATCATCAGTCTAACTTATTTTTTAAATGTTTTTTTAGTATGATCAATCTCAGCGAATCAAAGGGAGATACTAATTAGTCTCGACTTAATCTTAACCAGTTTCAATAAAGTCTAGACGACGAATTATCGAAGTCACTATTCGTCAGCTATCATATGCATTACTCCGAATATTCAAAAATCTAACAGTTGTTTTCAACGTGCTATCTAAATTGATTATTTCTCATAAAAAGCGTAAGTTTTTGAAAATTTCAAACAACTATTTCTAATAAATAGCTGAACGACGGCGCCGCATGTGCAGCATCTTGATCAGCTTTATCGGTTATCATTCCGTGGATGTGCTGCCCGCTTTGAGGAAAATTATAATCCCCCTCTGGTATTTTGAGTGTTGAGAAATTACGGAGGCGAATTGCAAGAAATTTGGACGAATTATGTGGGAATACTGCAGTTTTTTAAGAGATTTGGTTGGACGATGTGCCAACACCGCAGAGTTTGTTTACGATTGAGAGCCTCAGACCAGAACAGCGTGGATTTTTACTATGTAGATTTTGATGTATGAACATCCAAATGTGCACTAAACAGCTATTGATATAATGCTAAAAATTGATGTTCTACTTTCTACCTCAAGTTGGCTATCTACCGGTGAAGAAAAAAAGGAGATGTAAAAGTCAGAAAATGTTCAATTTCCGTACCTTATCTGGGCTTCCTGTCGGTTATCTATCTCTTATTTTCTCCCTTTACGGGTCATCTACGGGCTAAGAACGCATGTTGCCGTTAAGTTACACCTCGACTGGAGCGAATGGATTTGAGAGTTGAGAACTTTCTAAATACCTACTTTAGTGCTTCAGTGTATCTGAATGTAAGTTGAAGAAAAATCACTTAGAAAAGTCATAAATTCCAAACTTAGTCTTTTCTTTCTTATCCTCAGTCACTAACATGATCTGAAAGTTACTTTATGATTTTACTTAGTATCTCTCGAATACTTATAAATAATGCAAAAAAGTCAGCTGATGACGTGATAGCCGTGAATCATTTATTTCATGCACTTAGCATTTCAGTCCATCAGCAATCAGCTGAGCTAATATCTGACATTTTCAAATGTGTTAATCGTTATGTCTAGATATGGAAAAATGAATACCTTCTGCAACCCCTTCCCCTCTTAGAAAAAACTAAATTGTGAGCAATAATACTAGTTCTTGATCTACTCTATGCTTGAAGCAAGTGTCGGCTAAAGGGTTGAGTTGTGAAATACGATGGTGTCGTGCAAAGAAGGGCTATTGGATTCACAAAACCACTCACACCTCTCGTTTTATTGCCCACCTCTCTCTGATGAGATCGTAACACTAGAGATGGCAGAAACAATTTCCTTGGTCCTTTTTTAGTTCTCAGTCTCTTTCTGCATTTACTTTTCGATGAAAAATGTAGATTTTGAAAAGGCGTCCATGATAGTAGGCACTGCCTCTTTGAATCGACAGGTGTGCCTCTAACGATTTTCATTTTACTTTTTTCTTCAAAATTTAGGCGCAAATACCGAAGTAATGACTTTTCTTACAGTCAGTCAATGGCAGATTGGTCAGATAAATTACCGAGAACATTCCCAGTCAGCAGATCCAATTTCGAAGACTTGGGCCGATAGATATTGAAGAATTTGGACTCGTGAAGTGGCTAATAAATCGCTGTGTGGCCAAGTGGTTCACAATCCTTGCGTCTCAGGTTCGAGTTCCACCAACGCCGGAAAGCTAGTGATATTGACCCCCCCCCCCCACCCACTATCATCCTGGCGAACACAGCGACTACAGTATCAGACGAGGTGGAAAAATAACGCGTCCTGTAACCCTGCCAGTTCGAACGAACATAACATATTACTATCACAGGACGTGTTACCGCCAGATTTGAAAGATTGAGACTGTCGGGTGCACGTCGTGGACAGCTTACTCAACGTTGTGAAAACACGCGGCTAGTAAGCGAACTGAGGCTGAACACCGTTTAGCATAGAGAAGGAAGAACTCCGCAACGGCAAACTACCCCGACTAACCATGCCCAAGAAAGTCGCGCGTCAGAAACCGCGACCGCCAACATCCAAGAGAAAGAAAGAGATACAGTGGAGGGATAATAAATAAGAAAAGTTGAGTCGATGCAGTGGAATTTTTCTGGTAGTTTTATGAGTTCCAATCCGCTCCAGCACTCATCAGCGCTCGACGATTAACTATTATTCCGACTTCGAAAGCTAGACTTGTTCTCTTGTCCTGAGTAAATGCCCCCTCCCTGGAAAAGTATTCATGCTGTGGGTAGGGTTTGATGTGATGATAGGAGTGTACATTTATTTCTTGTATCTGTTGCTCAACAATTTCTTCGATTCCATAGAAGCAGGTTTTGTTTGTCGTATTCGTATGCAACGCGTCCGTAAAACACTTTTACAACCCAACCGCACATTCCGCGTAACTACCTTCACACTCTATATACGACTCGTTATACTTTTAAGCATGCAAGTCCTGTAATACAATTACACATGAAATGAAATAAAAAATGAAGAAGAAGAAAAAACAAAGTGGCATGGCACGTGTTGCGTACTAGTTCGGGTTTATCAAACGAATGAAAACATTTTTTTCTTCTTTCTTTTGCGCAGGTACTAGTTTCCAGTGAAGGATTATCACCGCCAGCCGGGGCTGGAGGCCCTGGCAGTAACAGCGGAAGCGGGGGCGGTCGCGTATCCCCGTGCTACGGCAGCAGTACCAACGGCAGCGGATGTTGCGAAAATGGAAGGCCTCTAGTCAGCGATCCTGTAACGGGTCAGCCGGTTTGCTCTTGTCAATACGACTCGGCCAGACTAGCTGCCCTATCCACTTATCCAAGACTGACCACGACAGCCGGCGTTTACGGCACACCCTATCCGTCTACAGATCAAAATCCATATGCGAGTATAGACAGCTCGCCATTTTATCCTACACTCGTAAGTTATTTTTTCCACTTCTTATATACATTTTTTTCCAACGTGTATTCTTTTTCAACGCGCGTTGGGTATCGATTATCATTCTAATTATCGAGAACTTCGACGATGCGAGAGAGTGAAAAGGTGTCCGTAATTTAAAATGGTGTCCGCGTAGTCGCATGCCAGCTCGAACCTGCAGACTATCTTATATGGTTGAGATGCTTATCGCAGAGGCACCGAAATGCGGCGAACAAATGACGCTTAGTTTACATCACGGTTCCTATTGAACGAGCTGGCGCCAAGTTTTCCGAGAGAGCGAACCTGGGAGGCGGTGTTTGAGGTTCATTAAAACTCGATGTACAATCCACTAACCAGTCGTTGTAACGAGGCGTGGAAACAAAAAATCGAAATTATAGAACGCAACGGCAGATAGAAAATTTTTCGGCCCAGCCGACCATGCATACTGTGGCTTTTCGTCATTATACAGCGTTAGCGGCACGAATTAATTCTAACCTCCGAAACATTGGAGTTTGACACGTTGAAATGGTGTTAGCGTGAGACTTCAAACATTTGTGTAATGAGAAAGGATGGTTCGGAGCTGCGGAAGGCTCAGTTCGGGTTTGGCAAGTTGCACGCATGGTGAAAAAATGGTGGAATGTAGTGCCTTGAACAGCTAGTGGATTTGATAAGGCACAGTTTCTTCAGGGTTCTTTAATATCCGAGATGCCCTCAAGATCCTGATACGGGAGAAGAGTTTTCAGTTGGATTCTTATTATGAATAGTTGTAGGTAGCAGAGTCTTGCACGAGAGCTCGTTCGAGACTTGAGTTCCTATAGTGAGCGAATAACGTTTAGACGAATACTCGCCGTAAATCAACTCGTTGTTAATGAATAACTAAGTTGATCATGTTGACGAGCCCTTTTATTGATGTTATTCGAGCCAGACGAGTCACTATCATCGAAAATTACTCGAATGAACTGAAAATGTTTACTGGCTATACCAAGACTCCTGTACAGGCTGATATACGTATATAGTCTGTTGTGTGAGCGACGAAATTACCCGAGTTGGTCCGAAGCTTGTACGAATTAAGTGACTCGTCCGGCTCGAATAACATTTGTACTCTGTGCCAGTGCTTGTCCTTACAATCAACTTCGTTATTTGGCATGGTCGGGTTTATTTTCATCGAGTACTTGTAACGTTCTTCACTCAATAGGAACTCAAGTCTCGAAGCGAGTACTCGAGCAGAACTCCGCTACTTACAACTACTCGTAATAAAAATCGAACTAAAAACTCTTCTCATGTGTTAGGATCTTCAGGGCATCTAGGAAAGTGAAGAACCCTGAAGAACCTGCGCCTTACATCAAAACCACCAGCTTTTCGAATTGAACTGTATTCCTCCTTTAGTTTACCATGCGTGCAAATTCCCAAACCTGAACTGAACCCTCCGAAACTTAAAAAACCATTCTTTCCTCGTTACACGAATATTTGATGTCTCACCCTAGCGCACTGTTTCAACAAATGATTTTATTATTGAATAAAAAATCTACTTTCATCTTGTTGAGCCAAGGCCCCGACTCTCTGACATAGATACCAAGTTACCTATTCAATATTTAACATGAACGTGAATTAGTTACTATTTGGTAGTATTTCCATCTGTGGAAAATTAATCCGATACCGCAGAACAGGTGGTAGTGAGAAATTTTTCATCGATGAGGGGGATTGAAAAGACAAAATCCGGAGAAAAGTCTAGTCTATTGATAATTGAGATAAACTAGCCTGTTATATTTAAAAATTCTATTTTCATTTAAGCGGGTTTGTAAAAAAATACAAGATTCTAGGGGGCAATGCACCCTCTGAATTTGGGACAGGGGGCAGCTGCCGCTATGTTAAACGGGAAATATTACATTCACATTAATCTTTCTTCAAACCTAGTTCTGGTCACATGAAGCTTGGTAATTTGTAGAACGAACCACACTGATACCAGTGAAATTTTAAGATCACTGCAGAAAATTATCCAGAGAGAGGGAGCTCCAGAACCTTAACAGTTTGAAAAACCAAGCCTTTATAGTTGACAAAATAATAGTAATAAATAGAATTTCTTTTGTAATTCACCTGTGCTCTTGAAAATTTTATAATTTGCGAAGATATTCTTGGTTGTTGGAAAAGAAAACTCTCCTGCTCCCCTCTCGCTGCCGAAAAGGAATCGCGTTAATTCGGCCTTAAATCGCAGTGAAACTGGCTAACCGCAGTAATTTCTGATTTATCTCAGTAAAACTCAGTAATGTGTAAGATTTGCTAATCATGATGAGACTTTTGACGAACAATGAAACTCATGAATGATAGGGGAAGTACACTGAAAGGTTCACATTGACATGTGAAAATTTCCTCGATGGGAAAATCAAATCATCAATCGGCAAAATAACGAAGGTGTAGAGCTTGTTGTCATGTTTCTCGTCTACTTCTCTCGACAACGTCAGCAATTTTGTAATTTGCGATTTTAATATTTTTCTTTTGGAAAAAATGTTTATAAAGTTATTCTCTCGTACTGGCTATTTCTTGCAACAATTCGTTTTACATGCGTCGGCCTTCCACGGTCATCAGCTCCTCGATATGTCCATTTGTTTTGCTGACTAGCTGTGTATCTGCTAGGGAGCTCTATCCTGTTGCCACGAATGCGTACAGAAGTAACTTTTCTCAGAGAGAGGGGGTGCGGAAGTATTCTAATAGTATTCTAATCTTTCGCACTTATTAAGTATTAAGTTTTCATTATAAGCAAAAAAAAAAATCCGAAAGTTACAACTGGGGTCCGTTTTTAAAACCATGGAGAACCTTCCCTATTCCCATTTTCTGTGTGGTCATCACTCTACATCTCACATTCAATAAATACGATATAAATCACTTAACACCTGTTGGTTTATGGAAGTACGCATTGCGCTATTAACATTAGGTGGCTCGAATTTGAATTCATTGCGATTCACAGCGAAAAATTTTGACCGTAGTGAAGCCTTGTCGATTACAGTGAAACTTGTTGCCTTATTGTTAGGTTTCTAACTATTAAAAAAAATTGCTGATTAGCTGGTTTACGTAGAAACTTGCCAGCTCAAAATGAAACTTGTTAGTTCGCAGTCACAATGCACAGTACAGTTTGCTGATTTACTGTCAAACTTGCTGATTCTCATAAAAACTCGATCATCTTAGCAAAACTTGCCAATTTATGCTGAGGGATGCTTGTCACGCATTCCTAGTACCGCTGGTGGTGGAATTTTCAGAGCCCACAGTATTAGGTGCATAATTGTAGGAGGTTCCTTTTTGTCTATAAGCATCTATGCTTACTGTAGAATGTTATTAATCGACTGTGATGGTCTTCTCGCAGTTTTTTCCCACCCGAAAGGAAAGAGAGACTGATTCGCGGTAAAATCTTCCAATTGTGTTGTAAAACGGGAATTCGGTGAATGCTGTAATCAGGTGTCGACTTTTTTTTTCTTCTACTTGTCTAAATGGACGTCCGAACGTTCTATATCCATTTGATGATCTCAAATTCATCAACAGCCAGTCTCTAAGTACTTACTAACTACACTTATCGAAGTCATTCATCTATTAAATTTGCAAATACTATCACAAGCGTGTACGTGCTTATACTGTGAATGGAATATTCGGCCGTGCCTATCCGAAAATGCAATAGAAAAGAGATTCGAATCAATCGAACCGTTGTACAGCAATCTCGAAGCCGAGACTGAATAATTCGCGGCTTCAAAATTCGTCGCACGTATTGTATAAAAATCACCAAATACGGATGATTTATAGGGTTTTTTCCCTTCATCATCTGCGATGTTTTTTTTTTTTTTGGTATAGCTGCACGCAGTACTATGAAATTTCAAAGTTCCGAAATGGAACGACATGTACGTAGGTTTTTTTGGGTGTAGAGCAATTCTGTATTTTGGAAGCTGAGGAAAATTGGTCTGGAATAACATCTCAGGAACATTCTATTGGAATGAGTCCATGGCTCTTGTTTGAATCTAACTGTAACTTCATCCTGAATGAATTGTGAAAAAAATTACTGAAATCCTAGTTAGTCTCTATCATTTAAAATTGCGGCAGAGCAACGAATAAAGTCCCACTTGTTCGATTTAGTTTTTGAGATACACCGATTTTTGTGAAACAGTGTCAAAACTGTTAAAATCAGGATTCGTGGTTAGGGATAAATCGAAAAACTGACTGAATATTCGTAATCGACGGTACTCGAAACCTCGATTTCAAACAGACTGAACTTTGTCATTTGAAGATCTGCGTGGGTCTCCAGACATTATGCATTCAGTAATAAACTTGAAAAATCCAGAAGATTGTGCACTGTACGAAAAAAAGTGAGCCCGGACCACAGCGAGAGCATTCAAAATCAAAAAGACGAAAGAGTGTAGAGAAAGCGCGTGTGTAGATCGATAGCAAAAACAGATCTTCAGAGTGCTCAAAAGTATAAACGTGTACGTGCATCTGAAAAGGTAGCACTTTGTCGGTATGGAGTTATGCATAGTACGTTATACTAGACAAAATTTCTGATCGAATGAGACCCCGCACAACCTCCTAAGTTCAAAATTGGCCGAGATATTCGCTTCCAAAGTCAAAATTTCAAAAAACGTAGTTTTGAGAAAAAAGCGTTCAAAGTTTTCTTACAATTTTCAAGTGAAAAATGTGAAAAATATCAGTGAATTTCGAACTTCGGAGGTTCCGTGGGGTCTCATTCGATCATATGAGGTTTGCGTCATTCGAAAGAGCAGGGTTCATTCTACCAGAAACGCTAAAAATTGCAAAATTCAAATTTTTGACTTAACATCCGAAAAATCGCGTATCTCCGTAAATAAAATTGACGAAGTGGGACCTGTTTAGACTGTGTTGTGACTGCACTGAACAGATGTCCTGAGATACGAAACAAAAACTGGAAACTAAAACTAAACTAATTCTCACCTGATTGATAAAAAGGAGAATGAGTCAGGAGTATAAGAGTGAGAAGAACGTGGTATTGAATAGATCACTCACCGGAAGTACAAAAATGCAGAAGACAAAAGACGTTTGTAAGACGTTTGCATCGTGCTACAGAGGAAATATCCAGGCAAGACAATTAGACGATTTATACAAAAATTTAAATTCGAGAGGAGAGGATCGCCGCACGTGTACACTAATGCACTATGGCACCAGTGAAACTTGAAATCAATGGGCAAACGGCTGAAATATTAATGATGTTGCATGGGGTCTGGTGGCCGAGTGGATAGCGCGCTCGACTCAGAATCCGAAGGTCCCGGATTCGAGCCCACGTAGCAACTCACTACATTTCGACCTGGGCCGGAATTTCGGCAAGAAGTGAAGAGGGCTAAGACAGCCCTAATAGCATCCCCGACGTCTTTGAGGTAAAGCTCGAAAGGGCGGATTCCAGAGCTCGGGTTGAGAGCAAAAATTGGAAAAGATGATTACCCATAGATGACTGTTTGCGGGGCAGCTCGTCTCGAATTTTTTTATTCCACCCTATTAGGGAAGTACAACTCGTCCCCATCTAATTACATCAGAAAAAGTCCTTTTGGGAAGCGTAAAACCGCAGACTAACACTTTCTCCCGATCACCTCCCATTGAGGCTGCGCCACGGGACTTCTACAGCCCTGGATACCTGCCTACCTCTGCCTGTAAATCATACGAGGCATGAATAAGACTACACAAGTGCTCCTAATCGTCGAGAAAACAAAGCGTGTACAATTCGAAAAACTGTCGAAGCGTTGGGAATTTGGCGAGCATGTTCGACGTTCGACACCGCCTTGTCCGGCCACATGAAAATGGGCACCGGCGCGGTGCGGTAACCGATGCGATGGCCGGGTATTAACATTCCACCATCCATCGGGCGTAAATGGGACATCATCGAGATTCGAACCAGTCAACCGAAGCGAGAATCCAGACAAGTCCGCAATATCGCAGACATCTTCATTTTCCCGGCCGGCGCTGATGGCTGCACGTTCAAAGTTCCAGGCTGGAGAGAGAACCGACCTGCCGCATTTATCGTATCCGATTACCGTTTCCTCGCAACCGACCCGGCCTCCGATACGTGTATTTTCGTTGTAAATTCGCTCGTCCGCGCCTTTGCAACATGGCTCGACGGCGACGTCAGCCAGCGTCGCCGGCTAAATCGCCGCGCAGTGTCGGAGGCAGAAAAATTTTCCACGAATAAAGTGTGTACGCGCGCGCGAAGCTAACGAGCATGACGTTCACGTTTTTACGATCGTCTTTTTAAAAAAAATAAAATAAAATAAAATAAAATAAAAATGAAAATAAGAAGGAAAAAAAAACTTCCGTACTGTGCACGACTTTGAAGTTCTGAAAAACGAATGAGTGTTCGCGAACACGAACTTCGATGTCAGCATGCGTTTGTATATCCAATTCGATGTTACCGATTTCTCAATAATCGAGTTTATAACGGCGTATTTTTATACAGGGAATCTCGACATATGAAAACGAAGCAGGCAATATTCAACCATATATAGTAGTTACCAGCGTCTGCATTTTATTTAATCCGATTTCATAACTTCACGCCGAGATAGACTTGAATCCTAACAGAGGTCTAGCTCCAGAGCTCTCTGGGCATGCCTTTCCATTTGCGCATAATTCATATTTCTCTCGAAACTCGTCCGTACGATACTTAACCATATATCACTTTTATACTATGTGGTCTTCGTACGTTATATTTCACGGATATGTACGTTGTTTCTACCTCGAATATTATTATTATCAATATAAGCGACGACGTTTTAGAGAGAAAATAGGGAAAAAAAAGTGGCACGGTTCAACGTGAAATTATTAATCCGTTTTTTCCTCCCGAAAAGTAAATGCCCGAAATACAGGAATTCGTGTAATTTATTTGTAAGAATGAAAAATCTACCTGTCCAGCCGGCCAACAAGGTACATTTGTCAGTTTTGCTGTATTTCACTGGGCGCATAATTTTTTGAAAAAAAGAGATGTTATTTTCGTTAGGTACCCGAATTGAATTACACGCGCGCATAGCGCTGGCTGTAACCTGTTTTCTTCGTCTTTCGGATTGACGTAGTATTGACATCCTTCGGGTACTCTGAAGCTGGATATTCGAGTTACCATAAACCAGAGACTATTTTGATAGTCTAGAGCGAAAAAATTTTATTTCCACTTTTTGTCGAATTTGACTTACTGGTAACACTAGAAAGAGAATTCTCTCCGCTGTCAGTGCAGCTACTCCTTTCATCTAATTTAAAGAACACTGTGGTTAGAATCACAAAAATGTATTTTTTTCATTTGTGTGTGTTCGCTGTACGCGCCGAGTGCTGTGTTTTGTGGTCCCATGACCAGTTAGTAGTCCAACCATGAGCCTTGCATGTTTCCTGTCAAGCCCTAATAGGAACTTGGCATACTTACTGGGGGCGTCCCCTATCAGTGTTTTGCTGACTTTCATGCCACTGGCCAACCGCCAGTGCATTTTCGTCTGCTTACTTACCCAAGCCTTTACTTTGGATTTTATGACGCTGTATGCTACAGGAAGACATGGCCTGGGTGTGGCCGGGTCCTTTTTTATGCTCTCCTTCGCTAGCTTGCCAGCGATCATGTTCCCTTTTTGCCGCAGTGTTGTGGAATAATTATTACGAGCAGAGTAAATTATTGATTATTAAATATTAATATTAATTAAAATATTAATATTTTAATAATCTCCCATCCAGGGAAAAATTATTCCAGCCAATTTAATATTCAGTGCGCAGTGGAAAATTCAATAGGCCACTCTCATCACCGCCCACAATTGAGGACAAGGAAAATTCGTTAACAGAATTTTATTGTGTAGAACATAACAAAACTTCTTCCAGATGAATCTTCAAATGAAATTCTTCTTATGGCAACTGTTCCTCCTGTGGTCTTTGGGATTCTTCATTTTCCTGATGGCAAAATAAAATTGCCATCAGTCATAGATGTCAGATAATTATACGTAAATAAATTGACTCTACTAAGAGCAATCAAGTCCATCGCGGACAGTAGACCACTAAGGTCAAACGAACAATCAGAGAAGCTACGAGCCTCAAGTACTGACTCTCCTGTGAGAAGCCAATAATTGTGTCCATCAGGGACAAGGTACCATTACAGGTAAAGCAGCCAGTTCAGGAATTATCGAAATTCTCTTACGAGGGGCAATTTTATAACCACGCTCTGCTACCATGTGGAATAATTATTATGAGCAGAGTAAATTATTGATTATTAAAATATTAATATTTTAATTAATATTAATATTTAATAATCAATAATTTACTCTGCTCGTAATAATTATTCCACAAGTGTCCCGGTGTCCATGGTATGGTGACACGGTTCTCCCAAGCATGGATCTATAGTTTGTTAACACACTCCGCCACCACCAGGGATGTAGTTTGGTGTGACAATAGTGCCCTAATAGCCGATTGGCTGTCTGTACAGATATAGGTCTGCTTATTAACAAGGCCTTTCTGCTGGCTTCTATCAATGGCCACCGTGATCGCCATTCTCTGCTTGAAGGATAGTGGCATCCTCGCTCAGTGCCACTGAACAGTTGTCAGCGCCTTTTGCATTCGTGATTCCGATTCCTACACCTCACAAAAATGTAACTGCACTATATCCAAAACCCTTACGTATTCCAAATCTAGTTTTGGCTGCCCTGTAAGATTCGCATCTTTGGCGATAGGACTTCTTCGGTCTATAGGCCATCGATTTAGCAGATGATTTCTGATTCGTAGAAGCAGGGCCGTCGAGAGAAAATCCGGGCCGGGGGAAAAAAAGGTAATAAAAGGGGCGGTTCTGAGTTTAGTCCCGTTGACCTTTTTTTTAACCGAGTTTAGTTCCACGTCAAAGGCCGAGTTTAGTCCGCAACAATATCCGAGTTTAGACCCTTGCAATTTTGTAAGCCTGTTAGCGTTATCCAGAAGACACCACGAGGAGGTAGGCTTACCCAGTCTTCCAAAAATAGAATTTTGTAGGGAACGTCATATCAGCTGTTGTATCATCCTGAAGAAATAGGAAAAAATGAAAGCACGTTCAATGTGGAGGGAGGAACTTGAAGGAAACACGTTTTAAATATTCCAGGCGATAGAGTACGTAGATTAGGGTGTCCCTTATTTTACAAATTTTCGCCAGTCGATTAGGTGCGCACTGAAATTTGTTCCAATGGACCTAGAAACTCGCCGTAAAAAATTTGAGCTCAATCTCAGGTCATTAACCCGTGACACTTTGATCTTGAACTGAGGTTGTACAAAAAAAAAAAAAAAAAAACTCGAATATCTCGGAACATATCAACTTTAGAACCAAAATGCATATGACGTAAAATGTTTCTTGTTAAATTTTCTATAAAAAAAAAAAGAAACATGTATCTACCTGACATCCAGCAGGTATATTGCCTGCAGTTACAACAAGGGATACTTGCGTAAAATAATACTTAGCTAGTCTGAAGTCTGAAAATCAAATGTGAGGGAGATTGAGCACCAAATAATCTTTTGATTAGCAATAACTTACATGAGCTGTATACTCCCGATTATCCGTCCCAATTGGGAATGAAGGTTGGGTGGATAACAAAAAGGGCGGATAAACCAAAAACGTGTAATGTTGATCCAAAAATACTGAGAAATGGGGAAAACAATTTTTATTGAATCAAATACGTTAGGTGGTAAGTTATTTTACACGAAAAATACTTCAATTAAAAAACAATTGCCAATTTTGGTTTCCTTTGTCAATGGGGGGGGGGGGGCAAAACAATACTGTAAAAGAAAAAAGTTAAAAAGGAAAATTATTTCTTGAAAAAATCTGCGATTTTTGTTTGCTTCTTCATGACAAGCCGCTTTTCAGCGGCATAATTTCTCCATTTTATAAATTTTCGTGACATCTTAACCAGTGAGTGCTAGCTCTTTAAATACCAGCAACTTCTCCAGCGCTGAAAAAGCATTGTCAGGATTCGTATGTACTAAATGCTTCACCTATCATTTCTTCATCATCATCGGCCACACTAAGTACGAAGGTTGTGATTTTAATAAGATTTCGAATTATCCGCTCTTGGTTAGGCGGATAAATTCGAAGCGGATAATTGGGAGACTACTGTACTACGTTACCAGAGTCAGATACCAGTGTTCCTCCATCGAACTCATTTTAGCCACCTCAGTTCAGCCTACAGTCTAGACGAGCCGTGAAGGGGGTGAGCTACTGTGGTATAAATTTCAGTTTTATATCTATAATACTTTCTAAAGGGGACAAAATTAGGTGCGAAATCAAAAAAACATTTTCCCCCTGTATTATAATGTCTGATGGGACGTATGACGACGTACGCACGCCAAAGTGGCCCCTGAGACACCGCACCCAGAAACTACTTTATCGCATCAGTGGTCGGGAGACGTTTTGAGGCCGGCCTGAGCCCCCATTTCGTCGCTCCGCTGCCGGTGCACACGCTGTCCTGCAAGGGTCACCATGGCACTCCCTAATGACCGAGGCTAACGCTCACCCAACACTAACCTGGAATTCGGGTGCACCATAGCCGGACGCGCTTCCTCTTCAGTCACCCCTCACCTCTTCGTCTTGGTACGTGTGGCGACGCAGTAGGGGAGTTTCCCGTGTACTACTACTGTGCGTTATGGGGTAGGCCAAGCAAACATCTGCTCCTTCATCGTGTGCAGTATGGCGCATCTTCATTGAATCACCCTGTACACTTTTGGCTGTCTTAGTCCCTTCAAAAAAAAGGTAGCCAAGCATGCCTACATGTAGTCAGTGTAAGTTGCCTGTGTACCAGGCTGAAGAGAGATCACCACAGCTGTGACACCCTCTGTGAGCACCCTATACTAGTTACGAGTTAGATCCGCGCCTCTGGAAAATTAGTCGCCGTACGCCGAACCGATACCCCTACTTTCGTTTTCAGTACCAAATTTTGGTTTCCGCTAACACGCCCACGCTGTCTGCAGCACCCACTGAAATGACGAATATGATTGATTCGTCGTATTCGTTGAAAGAGTGCGAGTGCGAGTGTCACGAGAGGGACCGAGGGAGGAAAGAAGCTAATTGCATCGTCCGCGGTGTATAGGCCTACGTATCCATTAAAAAATATTTACGACCCCTCTAATCCGACAACAGTGCTCGAGTGCTGCGGCTCGGCGCTCGCCATGTATATAAAAGCTTTTTAACTCGGCCTTCGTGAAACCTCTAATATTTGGGAAAAACAATCGCCGCTTCGGACGTCGTCGGCGTCGTGCGAAACACGCAGCTAGGCAGGCCGCGTATATAAGCCGTTCGCGAAAGGTCGTAGGTACTTTTTCATAACACATTCCGGTCATATTGTGAGAACAGTGCCTCATACCTCCTTGTACGGTATTCGTGTTATTCCGTGGAAGCGACAAAGTGCCATCGCAGACAATGAAAGAACGCGTGTGCCATATAACGCCGGGCCGGGCCTGGCCGGGCGCGCTAACGGCGTTGATTTATGTGCGTCGAGGCCGACGTTACTCATAGGCTGGGATTATAGTTGGCAATAGGCATTGTGTACGTTGGCTTATACATAGTTGTCGGGTCCGGGTCCCTTTCTGGGGCAGGACGAAGGGTTCAATTGATTTATGCGACTCTTACTTCGCCGGCGGCGTTAAGTACATTAAAGGGAGAAATGCTCGGAGGGATTAGAATATATTTCATACAACGTGCCACATATATCAGCATTTAATTTTAAAGGCTTTTTAAGTGGCGAAAACAATTACTTACTTACGTAATAAGTTTTCAAAATATAGTATATTTTTCTCGCTCGCCGTGCCGCCGTACGTTTCAGGGCGGTCGGCGTCATCGCCCAGATTTATGGGCGCGCAGCCGTCGAGTTCTTGCGGTTGTTATATTCTCCTCAAGCCGATTGAAACTTTATTTATCGGCGTCGCGAAGATCTTTTTATCTCGATTTTCGGATTATTTTGCCGGCAACAAGTGCAGAAGACGTATTGTCGGATAAAACGAAGGTTATGGGGATTTGAAATCGGCGACGTGGCGTCTGGGCTCACGTTTATGTAGAATTTTTTTTTTTTTTTTGGATCTTATTAGCGCCCAGATTTTTCGCGCTTCAGTGTCAGTACCGGGTGCTTTGCGAAAAGGGACAGATTTATGATTTTACCACCTCGAGGCTTCAGTAAATTTGCCGCTTCTATAACCTGACTTATTCCATTCCCTCGTCAATTAGTGGTTTCTTGTAAAACTATGCTCAAAAAAACGAGTGAATAATTTTTATGATTTTTATTGATAGTCCAGGGGGATTAGCATTTTTGATGGAATCAATTGCAGCACAACTGAAACTTGGTACGATTGTTTAGTACCCTTTTCAGAAAAGCCCCGTAATTCCCCCTGCCCCCGTGTGAGCATTCCCCCCCCCCAGAGTTCAAAAGGTGCCCCGGAAACCGTCTTTGGCTTGTATCTAGCTTCAAATTGACTTATAGGTAAAAATATTTCTTACCGAAATTAAAGAGCGTAGAATTCTCTATAAAATTATATCTATGTTTTTTTTTCGTGAATCCCATACCAACCGAGATAATCGGCGTTCAAGATCACACGAGCATGTAAATTTGGAGTAACCTATAATGTATGCGATATACAAACGCCGAACTCGTCACTCTAACATGCGAGAAGCGTTGAACGCATGAACGCTGTAATTTTAAATTCGTACTGAGACCGCGAAAGAGTCGCGCTCTACAATTTCAATAGCGTGAAAAAGATGAACTGCTATAAAAGTGATCATTTTAGAAAACTGCTCTGATTGCAATGAAAATTCACTCATCTGAAAGGAAATCTCAACCTCTATCACTTTGGTTCTCTTCATTTTTTCCACAAACTCTTTCATTTTTGTGATATTTTCTGAAAATTAAGTACACATCTTAATGGGATATTCCCACATGATCACTACTACAAGTTGGCGAGGGGAGCGCGCCATCACCTCGACTAGCCCGAATCCCGATACTAGATGGACCAGCTTGTTTTAGAAACCGGATTGAAAACAGACAATAGATATGGAGCGACATGACTATTGGCGTTTGGACACTCCTGTAGGTGCGCTAGTGCAGTGGACGAAAAGATGATCGGGGTATTTTTACCACAAAAACATGCACAGGTGAAATGAGCTCTAGCATTTTCAGTATTGAAGAGAACCAAAGTGTCAGCCCTTATCATTTCCTATCAGATGAGCCCAACTTGAGTTTTTTCTTGCAGAACATTTTTGTTCCTGATCGTCTTTTCGCCCAGGTACACCAATCAGCGCGCCGCATTTCATAAGACCGCTAGAGAGCCACTCTTCAGCGCCCAAACGCGAATCGAACAAACACTCATCGACGCGGTGTTACCTCTAGCGTTTTGCAGCAGTGGATTCTTAGCGCCCCCGCCATATGCTTTATTTTTGCCAAGGTTTAGAAAAATTTACAAACTGTTAACCAGAAACGAGTGCTCAGCATAAAGAATTGAGGGAATCACGAGTGCAGCGTGATAGAAGGGATGTTCAAACTTTTTAAAACAGGCTGAGAGCCCATCATCCCTTCCCATATGTATCTGAATTACAAGAGGGGATCTACCCGGGTTTACGGAGGGGATTCATGAAGAGGATATGGAAGGGCTATACGACGGGTCTTATAAAGGGGATCCATGCAAGGGGAAACAGAGGGGCTGTACGATAGTTTACAAAGGGGATACTTAAAGGCATACAGAGGGGCTATACGACGGTTCTACAAAGGACATACATAAAGGGTATAGCACGAGTGTCTCAACGCCGCGTATAACTCGGGTGAGAGGGCTACACATAAATGAAGCGCTGTGATTGGCTAACCTGATGGCTCCCCTCGAACGGAGCGCTCTGATTGGCTGCTGGAGGGGAAACATGCCGGGTTGAGACAGGGCTAACGAGGGTCGATTTTCCAAGGGTCTCGAGCGGGTTTACACGAACTTAAGTTTTCCGCATCGGGATCACGAGCTTGTGGTTGCCGTAAAGTGGGTGTCTCTTGTAGCCACGCGTTTGTAGAGGAGGTTGTTTAAACACAGAAAATTGTATACATGTAGATTCGGATGAAGATGAATTTTTATAATAATAAAGATAATAAATTGAAATTATATCATGTAACATGCTATGCATCCAGTCATGTGTTTTCGCGATTATTTCAGCGTTCGTATACCGCGTATACGTTGTAGGTTACTCCATAATTACATGCTCTTGTGATCTTGAACGCCGATTATCTTGATTGGCATGAGATTCACGAAAAAAAATAGGTATAATTTTTGTAGAGAATGATATGCTCTTTAATTTTGTTGGGAAATATTTTTACCTATAACTCAATTTTAAGCCAGATACAAGCCAAAAACTGTTTCCGGGAGCACTTTTTGGACTCTGAGGGATGATGCTCACACCGGGTCAGGGGGTGGAATCACGGGGCTTTTCCGAAGAGGGTACTAAACAATCGTATCAAGTTTCAGCTGCGCTGCAATTAATTCCATCAAACACCTCTTTTTTAGCTAATTCTCCTGGACTATGAGGAATAAGAAGAATGAAAAACATCGATGTAGAAAGCGTAGGAACGGGAGGGTGTCTGGTTAGAACCCCCACTTCTAGGGTGTTTCGTGAAACGCGTGTAATATTTTGGGTTGATTATCATCATACGTCCGTCGCTCGTGACTGAGAATTTGGTGGACCGACTCCGACGGTATCCGTTATGCCTCTGCAGGCCTCGCGGTCGTCCGCCAGTCGCGTGAGCTAATGAATCGGCATATTGCTTCTTCGAGCTGATCACTTCACCGTTTTAGTGATCTCCCTCGTGACCTTTTCCCCTCGACCTTCTCCTGGACGACCAGTTTATCTAAGTTATGGTCCGTTCTTTTCGCTATATGTCCGAAGAATTGTCTGATCTTGCTTTAGTAGGAGGATGACAGTCGTTCCTGGCAGGGATGCGGAGAAGGCAGTAGCTGGAAGTCAGAAGCCGGAGGTTTTTGGAATTTTAGGACAATTTTGAGAAGCCAGAAGTTGGAAGCTGAGTGAGTTAAGAACTGGAAGCGGAAGCCGAATGTTTTACAGCTTCCAATTGACGTCAAACAATATTCTTCTCAGCGATCTTTTTTTTACTCAAAGTCAAAAGATAAAAAAAAAAAAAAAAAAAACTAGTGTACTTTTTCTACTCCACTTTATTTTCCCTCATTTTCTAAAAAAGAATCTTCTCTAATTATTAGAACCTTGGGTGAAAATAAGTAATAGAAGTTGGAAGCTAGAAGCCAGAAGCCGAAAAAAAGATTTGAAGTTAGAAGCTCATATACTGAGGCTGGAAGCTAGAGACGAGAAGCTAGATGAAATTTGGAGGCTAGCAGCCGGGAGCGGAAACTATCTAGATGTATCGGAATGTTTGTACTTGACTCTACAATATTACGAAGCGAAAACGATGTAATTCGATGAAACAGCGTTGCAAAAGTTGGAAGCAAAGAAGACGTATCTCAATATCATCATGAAAAACGAAGCTAACTAGACGTATGTCAGTGTTGCTAAGGGAAAAAGATTCATCTTCCATTTAGAAATGAGATACGTCGTTTTTGCTTAGTAATGTCGTAAGACACGTCTAATTTTCTTCGTGAAATAAGTCCAGATCGCCCGGCCAAAGCCCATATTCAAGTGATAAGTGTTATGCTTTTCGTTGAGAGTTCGTTCTAGGATAATAAAAGCAACCGAAACAGAAAGTTTAAAACAAAAATCAAAATTTATTTATAGCATCTCTTCGAATGAAAAATTAATTTTAATTGAGACACGTGCTTTTTGCTAGATCTTATGTGTATGATTATTAGGGTGAGTAGACGTATTCATTTTCTACTCCAAGGTAAATGAATCAACAATCAGAATATCCTGCACTGATTGTATAGGGTGACCCAAAGAAGACGTCCCTTTTATTTTCGTAATAACTTAAAAAATTATTAATTAAAAAAAAAAAAAGGTAAAAATTTTATAGGATAAACATGGAAGTGAATTGTGAAATATAACATCCCCCGAATGATGCCCCCACTGAGCCACGCAATCACACAAAATTTTCACCCACTTTTTGCAGCATATCAGCAGACAAATAATACGCAAGCACGATTTATGAAAATCTTCTCTATTGAAAAATCATTCAGATTTGAGATACGTCTTTTTTGGCTGAGTAGGGCAGCATACTTCTGGTTGCCTTGGTTTTGGTCGCTATCAAGAAACAACAGCCGGATCAATATCAGGAACATTCCATAAAGTTACTTATGGATATGTAAGTACAAGTGCTTTTGAATAGCCTGAAAAACACGAGACACGTATTGTTTCGAATCTTCGATAAGTTTTATTTGCATGTACCTTTTTCGTTTTCTTTTTTTTTCCCTTTGTTTCCGACGATTTGAATTTATGAACCGATAACTACCGACAGCTCGCGGTAAAACACGATATTTCGAATGAAAATCAAACAGACGGCGAAAGTTCGGTAAAAATTACCCTAATAAAAAAACCAACAATACGTTATTAGTTTTGTTCCGTGTTTTTAACGGCACAGTTTAACGCGAACTTTGTCATTTATCGTTGTATAAAAGTTTCTTTTTTTTTCATACTTTTTCAAAAATGAGAGGGTTCACTTCATCGTATACATTAATGGAGTCGGTGAAACGCCGGCCGCATAACTTATATTATTTTATCGCGATGAAAAACTGGAAGACTGACGTTTTTTTCTGTTTCGTTCTTGAAAAAAAAAAAAAAAAAAAAAGCTTTCTACCCAGCGTCGCTGAATAAGCAACGCGGTACCGTCTCGTGAATTACACAGCCCAAAAAGCTTTTTCAAAAACGAGTTGAGTGGTCAAGTGATAGCCGAGAGATAGGCTTTTTAGAGAACTGAAGACCTGAAAAAAGCTCGACTCGGTTACGAATTACGCGTGTACAAATAGAATACCACCCAAAAAAAAGTTTTCATAAATTCACAGCCTTCCTCGAATAATTATCAGTATTCACTCGCGAAAAATTATCCTCTTAACGTTCTCTTCGATTGTAATCATAATTAATTTACGTATACAGATGGGTCTGCCATAAGCTATAGCTTATTAAAATAAGACATACACGCTGTTTAATTTCCATTAGTTTCCAATATGGAAATGTGGAAATATATTTAGACTTTTCTCGGAATTTATTTATTTTTATCGATTGAGCGAATCGAGTTGAGGAATTTTACAATGAATTGTAAACAGAATGTGTTCACGAAGTTGTACGGAGTTACGCGTTATACGCATAATAACACTCACTCGAACACCGAGGAAAAATTGTAGCAAAAATTACGCGAAATTCTAGGAAAACTCGGACATACAGCAGCGATTCGAGTTCTCTTTAACTACAAAAATGAAGTAATTTTACTAGATTTTAAGAAAAATTATTATAATTTCTATTAAATTCGATAATTTTTACCAGAATCCCGCTGAGTCTTACTGAGATTTCAAGTAATTTCAAAATTTTTTCGCAACGAAAGTATCATGTCTGATTATGTAATAGCTGAAAAACATGAATTAGAAATATTATGTCTATCAAAGGTCCATTCCTCCAGCTTCCCAAGATGGATTTAAGGAATGAAAAAGTGTCATTATGTAGTCCTTATATTGTGCCGCTGACCTCAAATGTGCTCCACGTCCCCCCGAGGTACTCGAAGCTGACATTAAAAATTTTGTTAAATTTCTGCGTCAGAATTTTATGCAACTTTGGAACAATTTTGTGCCATCAACGTCAAACCTTGGGCTCTCCTCCCTCTCTGAATATCACCGCATGAATTTTGGAGCTTGTCTTAATTTCGCGCTATTTGAACGCTCGCGGCACGTGAACGAGGGCTGTAGCTATCGATCATCGTGAGAATTCTTCTAAGTAGTTTCACTTCAGACAGATAGAAAATATGTCAGTTTTGTGACGCATGCCCCGGTTTCCACGCTCATTGTACTGAAATGTGGTCGTACTCGGTGATTCCGATCATAAGTTATGCCTCATCTAAAAATATTTTGCGAGGAGATGAGTATAAAATTTGGAATACATTGCGCTAACTAGCGCAAGCCCTGCCCAAATTTACGATCATGAAATCCAGTTTAGAAGGGGAAGTATACTACAACAGCAAGAAGTAATGTGGGGTTGATAACGCACCAACTGTACATAATTATCGCAAACTATGAAACTACTAACAATCCAGAAATATAATTATGGCTACAAGTCATCAGTACCCTACCACCATGGTCAAATGTTTTGGCAGGGGATGAGCATTAAATTTAGAGCTAGTGGCAGAAAACTGTTCAAAATTACAATGCTCTCTGCTCTCCCCCCCCCCCCTTCATCTAAGTTGGCAAAAGTTGCGAAAAGAACCTACAAACCAAAGAGAACTAATCAGACATGTATACAGAACTATTATCCAGACGGAGCGAAATTCAAGCCTCAGATACAAGGATCGAGGAATGGAAGGATAGTGAAAGGATGAACTGGATATTAATATTGGCAAAGGACTGAAATTTTGTGGCTGGTAAAAGTGGGATTCCCTCGTGTTTTCCGAAAATTCGCAGCTGAAAACCCCTACATAAGCTTTTTGTATGAATTTAGTTGAAAGTTTTTCATGTTAAAAATGAGCCAGTTTCTGCTTTGTTAGCAACAGATACTTCAAATTGTATTACATGTATGTACTAATGTGTTTCCACGCTGCCTTTTCTTCGGCTTGTTCCGGAAACTTTCATCTTCGTCTGCAGTACCGCGTTTTCTTTACCACAGAGTATACATAGGCGCAAGGGGGACTATGGGGCATGTGGGGCTGGGGGCATGGGGCTGGGGCTGGGGCTATATCCCTCCCCACCCCTCCAAGAAAAAGGCTGAGCATTTCTTTGAAAAACTTAGTTAAGATAAACATTAAAAGTCAAGTATTTTACCTTTTCATATAAAATTTACCCCCCCCCCCCTTCTCTGGTTTAGCCCCTCTCAGAGATAATTCCTGGTTGCATCTATGAGTGTATACAATCTTCCTTCCAATGAATGCAAGGTAGATGGCAAAGATTTTAGATCTTATAAGATGGGCATCGAATACTGATAACAACCGGGACATAACAAACAATAAAGACTGACAGGGGTGGAAAGCCATCATCACATCCTGGAATTCCCCCAATGTCACAAGTCAGCTACAAAGACACGGGAACATCTAAGGTGAAATTCCGTCACGTCTATGGACGAAATCATATCAAGTCTTAAGGGTTGACTATAGTCTCAGCAAAGAGTCCACTAGAGTCTTTACGAATCTTAGTAAAGCGACTCCTATTGAATTTGAATGCGAAGCTAACGAGTTTCAATGATTCGAAAAGGAGAATCAAGAACTCCTGAATAATCTTCTTGAGTCTTAATAAAGCATTTCTCGATAGTTCGTAAAGGAAGTCTTACACGATTGGAAGAGAACAAGTTTCAGCTATTGTGTTGTATTATTTTAGTGGTTTTAGAAACCTTTGTGCTTTGTCATCCTTCGAATCTGAATCAGTGATAAGTCAACACAAATTCAATAAGCGACTTTTCGCTGATTCTTCAGCGCGTTTACTGATCGAGTCGATGACTTACTTTCATACCGATCCAATCAGTAAAAATATACCGAAACATCAAGGAAAATGGTCGCTAATCGATACTGTGCTCAGCTTATCATTCATTCAAATTATAGAAGTAGAAAATATTTATAAAAGTGATAGATTATTTTCATTTACTTTTACTTAAAACATAAAGGAAAAAAAATTATAAATCCGTTTCCTCTTTTTTAAAAGCTAGTTTTGAACTCCTGATCAGACTTAGATTACTGATATTAACATGTTCTATGTTCATTCGTTTTCATCAAACCAAAATCTGATTGCTGTGATTGGAGAAAAATATTTTTTTTATAATCGGTGCCGTGAATAAATTGCCCGAGTCTTGTGATGCCAGTTGAATGAGATTTTATCACCATTTTACGAATGGTTCAACAGCTTCTTGAACACGAGATTTACTTCCCGATAAATGGAGAAGCGTCGGTTTTCTAATGGGAGATTTTTAATCATTTTGTAACGTATTTTCTCACCTTTATTAACAGTTGATCACTGAAACGCGTATATTCTAAGTTTAGTCCGAGTGGATCCAGAAATTTTGACGGAAATATCGACTGGCGAATGACTGGCAATTAAGAAAATTACGCAATTTGAGGGCTAATTATGTTTGATGTACATAACATGAACTGTATGTATTCTAGGGGACACGGAGAATTTGATCCAAAATCTTTCGCGTGCAGGTGCCTCAAGGGCTATCATATAAGGTTTGTTCCTCCTGATGGAAGGTGGAAGTCTGTAGACGAAGAACGGAGTAAACCTATTTGAGTGCACGAAGATTGTTCTAGATATACAGTTCTCACTTCCATAGTCTGACTTAATTATTTTCACAAATCGAGGACATAAAGGAAGTAGTCCACAAAGCATTTCTAACTAATGGTAAAAGAATAGGTACAAAGTACAACGTATCCTATGCAGCCCCGTGGAGAGAAAAAGAAGGCTTAGGAGGAATTTCCACGGGCCCCCTCCTTCCCGTTCATTTTTTTTCTCTTATCAGATGGGAAACAATTATCAGCTATGGGGTAAGAGGTTTCTTTCATGGTGTAAAGAGTGATTGCTGATTTGATGTACAGTATGATGTAGCAGTTAACGTTGAAATTCAGGCCTTTTAAAAATATCGCCCCCCTGAAAGTCCGGTCTCGGGGTTCCCCCCTCGACACGGTTGATCCTATGCACTGCAATGTCACGTCTTGAAGACCTAAGTCCCTGCGGAGAGAGCCCAAAACTGATCTAACAGCTATTGGAGGAAAATCCCTGAATGATCTGAATTCACTGTTCTGTTGTATCAAAACTCCTTTGCTGCAAGTAATAACGCGACTTCTGATTAGATCACGCGCCACGCACTCGCTCAGTGGATTTACAGACAGCGTCATGTACAGGTGGCGATTTTACAATCCATTTTTTGCATCTGGACTTCACAGAATCAGTGCGTCGTTGTTTACATTTTCGGTCAAATACTGAATTTTGATTAATATGGCATTCGGCTCAGTTAGCATTTTCCGCGCTTATTTAAACTTAATTCTATTGCACTATACGAATAATGAAATTTTTACTCACAATTCCTTACTCTCCACCTTTAAAACAGCGCAAGAACTATGCACTTATCTATTCTAGAACCCAAGATAATTGATTTTTAAATTAACCTGCAAACATTTTTTTGGTCCCTTTATCACGTCTACCTCCAGCTCCTTACACGATATGCGTATGCAAGCTGTACAACATTAGTGATGTCAATATCGAAAAAATTTTCATATCGATAATTTCATTTTATCGATATATCGATGTTTTCTTCATAGGTTAAAAAAACGCAGGAGCGCTAGTGTAGTGTAATAATTCTGCCACCTAAAGAATGGGATCTTTAGAACGACAAATGTGTGTGTGTGAAACTAATGATGACACTCTACTCACAAGCACAAATGCAGCTAGAGCACTTGGTAATCCTCAAGTACTGATATCCGCCATTTTGAGTTGCTTGGTGTCCGACGATTCACAATTCACTAAGCGGAACATGCTGCCAGCGTACCGTGTATCGAATTGCGAATCATCGGACACCATGCGACTCAAAATGGCGAATGTCAGTACTCGGGTGTTCCCAGGTGCTCTAGTATAGTTAGTGGAGATAGTCCTTATTTCTCTATTAGCAAAAGGATGTATCTCTATTTGTGGCAATATATAAACAACGTCTACAGAGTGTCTACTGGATTTGGGAGACAAAATATCATGACTTCTCATGACTATCAGGGGATATAAAAAGGAAGTGGAAGGGGGAGGGGGCAAACTCGGCGCTTCGCGCCTCATTGGGGGCTCAATAAAGAGCGCACTAGCCTTCCATAGTAAATATTTACTCAATATTTTTTTCTCATCGAATGAATAAAACTGATTTTTTGTTTGGTAATGGAAATATTCTGAACTATGACATGATGAAATACAGGGCCTCTAATCCTTTACTTTAAAGTTATAAAGGATAAAATACTTTCGGGGAGAGAGGGCTTATAGTACCGTATTTTAACGGCCCGCAGGGCCCTTTAAATATTTCGGGACCAGGGGAAGTTCCCCCCTTCTCGGCGCCACTGATGAAATATCATGAGTTTTCGAGTTTTGGTTGAAATATCATGACTTTTCAGGCCGAATCGCATTCATAACCATTGCCTTCTACAGTTACCTGCCTTGAAGCAGGAAATTTGGCAGCATTGGGCGTTCTTATCAAAATAACACTATTCATTTAAAACATAGTGATTTTCAAAAAATCTTAATAAATTACCTGATTCGCGTGGAATTTAGAAACTTTGTATGAACATTTATGAGCCTTTTTTCTTCATACTAAAAGATAAGAAATATTAATAACATAAATAAAAATAGGGCACTTACCTATAACAAAATCGTAATCTTCAAAATATCATAATAAATTACCCGATCAGGGTTTCTAACAGTCCTGTAAATCCTTTAAATCTTATAAGGTACTTTTTTCAAAGAGGTACTGAAACCTATTAAAGTACTCTATTTAGTTTTGGTTCTATAAAAATAAGAAAATTAGCTCGCGAGAAAGAAGAGAAAATGAGATGAGAGGAGATGGTGAAACGTGAAACTGTACGTCTGAATTGTACATTTTTGAAATAAAAATTGTTTCTAAAAAACAGATTTTTTCCTATGTTAATGAAAATTAGAAAATTATTCTTGCAAGGCTGCGAAAGTTGCTATCAAATTCGTGTAAAAGGTCTTGTGAAAGTTCTATATTTTTGAATTTAAATTTTGTTAGACAACCTGCCGATATACGTGGAACTGAGAAACTTGGTGTGAACATTTATGGGCCTATCTTCTTCATACTAAAAAGAAAACGAAATCAGTGCACTACCTAACTTATAACTGATTTTCTCTCTACCCAAGTTTAAATGGGAATTTAACATGAAAATTTCAAACACAGAAAATTGCACTAATTAAGCAAACTGAACATGGCGAACTTTTTGAATTGGAGAAAAATGCTACTGAAATGTACCGTCAAAATCTCCTCGAAGTCGGGTACAACATCTTTGATTGTTTATAATTTTTTTGATTTTCCATAAGACTCTGTAGTCAGTCGGCTCACTAGCGGCGGGCTGAGACCTGGCGGCTGGAATGGAAATACATTAAATACTGACTTGAGGCAAAAGTTTTCGCGCAAGCAAAAAACAAAGCTTAGCCATTTTGACGTTGAATATGCCGACTTCACTATACAAAATTTTTTTCATCTAATCAAACAACAGGATGTCGATGTCAACAATTTTTTAGTTTCTCCGACTGAGTTGTCAAATTTGCCTGAAAATTCAGGCTCAGAAGAATCATAAGAGGGTTGTCACTCCTCTTTACCCTCCGTCCGCCTTTGTGGCCCACTATAAGCGAAACTGTAGTGTGACCTTTTTAACTTCTTGGCTTCTAACTTACAGGAGGCTGTCACCAATCGTATTGCATTGCAACCAACATCCTTTTTTATCGATCAGAATGTTGATCAAGCTATTCCTGAGATGTTTCGGAGAAAAAGAGACGTTCTTTTGTGCTATGGTTTATCGCCATCTATAGCTAGCCCTTCCCCTTGGTGATTGGTGCGGTGCACATTTTCTAGCTAATGTCAAGAAGCTCAGGATTGGGCCATTTGGAATCAGAGTCGTGCTTTTGTACTCTCATATACTTTAATCACCGTAAAGATGGAAATTTTCCGTCAGCATATATAAAAATATCCGACGTCTTGTGTCCGCCAACACGCGTTCTTCGCGTTCGAAAAATGTTCACGTTGACACATAACACACGCCGCGACTGTGTTTTATTGCCGTACGAAAAAATTCGTGTTAACATCAGTCGAATTCGTGAAGTTGATTGCCCACAGTTCAATCTGCTCGGCCGAGGCGTGAATTCCATTAATTGCACAAAAATTCTCGCTAGACGAGCTATTCGTCGGCGATTCGCCTCGGTTCAAATTTATACGTAGAAAATTTTTCGTAGCCGGAGCAGAGCGTTGCACCGAGCCATCGACATCCTGGAAATGAATACAAGCAATTTGTTGTCGCGAATTGAAACTGGTTTCGCTTCTCACGAATATCTGCTTCATTTGAAAATTACCAAGTCCGTAGCGACTGCATCAGTTCAATAATCTGAACGACTTCGCCTCAGAATACGAGCTATGAACTTCCCCGTAGAAGGTTTTGTGGTTGTATCAGCCACCGGAGAAAATTCAAGTTCATATTCGTTAGTCCCAATTTTACTCAGTTTATAATATTCGAGGTATAATTAAGTTGTAAACAGCTTGTAAGTAAATTACCAGTTAGCATTAGTATAATTTTTCTTTTCCGCTGATTAAAGATTATCATATTCGTAATTAATCTATTTTGTTGTGCTTCCGTTGAACATCTCGGCAATTCTTTCTCATCGTTTGGATATCCGATTGTTGTTCGTAATCGTAAGAACGATTGCCAGCCGAAACGGAATTGTGTGACTTGCAATACCGGAATAAATTCGAATTAGCGTTGTTTTGAAAAATTGAATTAAAATGCACCGCGGTACTTGGCACGGGAACAAAAAGAGGGAAGAGAATTTTGTTTCATTTGCACAACTGTAGAAATATGCTTGTCAGATTGGTATATAAAAGTTCTCAGGGGTCATGGCGTTATTGACAGATCGACTCCAATAGCCTAATCGATTCATCCCGAGCCTCTTTCACCATCTCCACAGTTTTTGTGTCTCTTGCATAACTTCAAGTTGTAGACTTCGGTTTCTGAAAACTTCCAGGCTCATCTAAGAATTTTGGTTCACATCAGTAAAAATTGAATACTTAATAGCGGAAAATTGTTATAAATTCATGCATAAGCGCCGACTTGGCACTTTTTTTTTTTTGGGGGGGGGCTCCCCAATACAAACTTTGGAGGGGCGACGCCCTCTCAATATTTTCAAGTCAAAAATGGAAAAAGTACAACAAATTTCATCAGCAATGTTTAAATTTAACAAAAAAGGAAAAAAAAAAGAGAAAACGAATAAGAATAAAATCGATAATACCGAAATATCAGACGCATTTCAATAAAATAATCAAAGAAAAAACCGCGCTCCGACCGATTCTGCCCCCCCCCCCTCCCCAATATTTTCCATAAGTCGGCGCCTATGAATTCATGGCACTCAAACAGGGCTATCGAGGGAAAATCCGCAAGCGGCTGTAAACATCCAAGAAAAAGAAAACACGCAATTTTTCTTTGGGCTTTTTCAAAAATCACAATTTTGCGCTCGAAACCTCCAAAAAATTCAAACAGTGTAAGAAAATATCTGACAATGAAAAATCCGGGCCCCCAACAACGTCCGAGCTCGAAGGAATCCTCTTTCCCCTTTCGTCAGACCTGCTTTAAAATTCAAGTTCAAAGCATGGGATAACCTATATTCGATTCCTACCTTGATTTTATTTTTCTTATCCTCAATTGATTTTGGAAAATTTAAAATCTTGTCTACATTGCCGAACCCTCAAAAAGTAAAAGTAGAAAATAAAGAAATCGAAATAACCCCGGAAACGACATATTTAGGCTAACTAATATCTCTTGAAAACGAAATAGAAAAAAATATTAATAGGCGAATAACATTGGCATGGAAAAAATACTGGTGTCTGAAACAAATTTTTAAAGGCAATATCAAAATTCATCAAAAAAGTAAAATTTTTAGCATGTACGTGCAGCCAGTATTAAACTAACCCAGGGCCCTCCTACATGACCTCTTACCAAAAAACTGAAAAACAAAGTTAGAATTGCCTAAAACTCAAAACTCAGATCCTTGGCTTTAAAACAAGAGACCATATTCGTTTAGAAATTGTAAGGAAAAAGTACTTAAAATCAAACATACCATCCAGGTAGTCCGTAATTTGAAAAGAGGCTGGGCAGAGCATGTAGCATGATTACCTCAGGAAAGATGGGCGTTCCGAGCCACCTCCTGGCACCTAAAACATAAAACAAGAAAAATGGAAAACCAAAAACTAGATGGAAGGACGAAATATACTCGTTTCTAAAACATAAACAATTCCAACAAACAGCCCTAAACAGAATACAGTCGGTTTGGCTGAGGAGAACCTTTGCTCAACATGGATCGGGGGCTCACTCGCAACGAGATGATTACTCAATACAGGTTTATTGAATGACTGATTGACTCTCTCGCCTCCATTTCGGAGACCTACCGCGAAGGACCAGGAGACGTTCGCTAATATCCTGTCTACTGACTATTTCGAAGAACAGAACATTTTGGGACAGTTTGAAAAAAACGGAAATATCGCTGGGCGATAATCAGAAATTACTATAGGAAACCTAAGCGAGCCTGGAAAATTTTTTGGGGGTCATTTTCAATGCTTCTATGCATCTGTAAGCATGCGTGTTGGGAAGATGTAAATAACGGAATTCTCTTGGGGCATAGCCCAAATATTTTCATTAGGGGTCGGTCTGGCCCTCTCTCTGGTTACGCGCCTCTTTAACCATTTTATTCTTATAGCATTTAATTTTTACTGATGTGTGTAAATTGAAACTGTTACGTAAATTATACATAAAACTTCGACTTCATCGTTGGCTAAAAATAGTTGGATGACCTTGAAACTTGGAACCTAAAAGTTTTATTCATATAGTGACATAATTTCAGGGCTTAGACCAAGAAAAATTATGACTTTGTCTAAACTAAGGACACCCAATAATGAGAATAATCGATTTCGGCCAAATAGGTATAATATGTACTCGAATTAGAGTTTTCTTATAGAATTTTACTCCACAGAAATTCACGTTTGAATAGTTTGAAGTTATTTGCACTTCATGTTGAATGTTTCATATAATGGACCATATGTGTTTATAAAGAATGGAAAGGGGAGAGGTTAAGATGACTTTATTGATGTAAAATCAGTCTTAATTTTCAGGCACCACTATTGATAGAAAAAAACTTTTTTCGCGGATTTTCTCCTTTTCTATCTAATAATTTTGAATATGAATTCAAATGTTATTTTTTCTGAAAACACATGCAGTTCTGAACAATTTGAGGATGGTGTGGTTAGGAAACATAATAAGGATAAAGAGAAGGAATTTTCTGAAAATTCAATATAGAAATCGTCGAAAACGGGGTAACATTGATAATGCTGAAAGTACATGTAAGTGAACGGCAACATTTGTTGGTAATACGTGGAGCATCACTGATAGGTGATAAGTAAACATTCTATACGTAAGAAATTGCATAAATTTATTGCATGGTAGGTAGTACATAAGAAAAAAAAAAAATCATCTACACACATAAAATACAGAATTGATGGATCTGTACCTATTTTTGTGAGCCTCACTACAATCTATAATTATGATTCTATTACCTACATCGAGGAGTCAGTGTTGCCAGGTTCGGTACATTTGTACCAGATCTGACTGGTACTTTCAACTTTTCTGGCATAATATCTTGTGATTTCAGCAGTTTTGATACGTTCTGGGACATCTTCATTATTCTTGGTAGAATTTGCTACATTTTTTGGTTTATTTTGGTACATTTTAATAAGTTCAGCGGATTTTGGTGCATTTTAAGGATTTTGATCAAAAAGTTTCTTCTACAACATTTTGGCACAATTTCAAAGATCAGACATTTTATTTGGTACATTTCATTTGAAATCCAACGCAATCTCAGAAAATTTCTTGCTGGTATATTTTTCAACTTCTCATCTGGTTATAGGTATAGTCGAGGAGAGCAATATTTGTGGCATCTAGAAAATAAATGGTGAATAAATAACTGTACGCTATCCATGTGGTCCCGTTTTGGAAATCCTCCTCGGCTCCTACAGCTTCAACGTGAGATAACATCCCCCCCCCCAATAAGCATCTTATGGACAGTCTATAACAACGTTACCGTGAAAAAAATCTTCATTACCAACCGTTGACTTTCGTTTAAACAGAATTTTTTGGAAAAAACTTACTATTCTAAATTATTTACCCTCGAATTATGACAACACAACAAAAATCACTGATACTAAATGACGAATATAGACTGAACAGTCCTCTTCCCAACAAGACGGAAACAAGCGCTGTAGCTTCATTAGTTCGGCCACCAGAGTGCGTGATAGTCGAAAAAATTTAGTTACCAATACCTCTAGATTAGCACCGTTACCCCCAATTATTGGTAATCAGATTTTGAAATAATGTGAGTACTGTTTGTTCGAACTTTAACCACTCATGGCTGGCTTTAGACGTCAACTAAAATTCAAAAAAGTGTACCCGTGCCATTTGCTCATTAAATGGCATTTTTCAAAAAGGAGGCCCAAAACGTTCCAAAATAAAGAGGTTTCTTTGTGCCACCTAATTTAACTTACTTAGATGACCATGGACCCCAGTAGTATGCCTCTAGATCAGCTGGACACAGTGTTGCAAAAAACGTCATTTCTTGCCTCACATATGAACGGACATGACCAACAGCTGATGTTTTCTATAAGTTGAAGACGAACTAACTAACGAGATTGCAACCAAATCTAACTGTTTTGCACGAATCACGAAGTATTTCAAATCGCTACTCGTAGATATAGCGGCGCCATCGGAAATATGCGGTTCAGCGCATAGTTAGCTAAAACAAAATACATAATTTGTATACTTTTTAAAAAACCAGTTCTCACTCTGTATTTCATCTTAATTTCCCTTTCCTCCTTAATACGGACCTTAAATGACATTTACGATTCTGCATTATAAGATTGTTCGAGTCGTTTTATTTTTTATTTTTATCATGATGCGATAAAGAGAACATTCATCGACGCCAAACTCGAGTTTTATTCCTTTTCAATAGGAAACGTGAATTAATACAAGTAGACTGTAAAATAATCGAAGAGAAACTGATTAGCTTAATCTTATTACATTTTATTTTATTGCATTTTTCCTGTAAGTGTCTTCAGTAAATAATGATACAGGTTATACTAAACATACGTCGGATGGAGAAAAAAAATTTCTGACGGATGAAAAAGATGCTAAAAAGACTCAGTGTGTTCGACAGAGCTGATGCAGATGGTAATAGGAAAGTATATCACAGTTCAGATTAGAAGGGACCAAAGCTGATGTATGTCTCGAAGCATGACCATTCACTAGACTAACAATAGATTTTAGAGTGCCCTTCTGATCATGGGCCCCGACTTTTCATTTTCCCAGATGTAGCACATGGAAAGCTACCACGTGTGCGTACAAAGAAGCCCGACGATTTCCTCACCATCTTCTGTATTTCATACTTTTCCTGTGTGTCTTGAAATATTTGCTGCAGTCGCTTATTAAAGTAACCAACGTCCCCCTAGTCACTGACGCAATACTCGAAAGGGTAGTGTCCGAGGCCAGGGATGCGGTGTCTAGGGAGCCTATTTGGCATGCGTACATCGCTATACGCCCATCAAACATTATTAAAGTAACTAAACAATATTCAACTTGTCTCTTAGTAGCTCGAAATTCCAAAATTCGGTTGAAAAAAGCCATTCTCATAGAGAGAAGGTGGTATTTTCCACCCTACCCCCTAATATCCCAAATTTTCTTGTTAACTCATCCCTCCACCTTGTCGGCAGTCTGCCTCTTCTTCTGTCCCGTTCCTTTGGCGACACTTCTTTGGCCACTTTCTTTAATTTGTTCCCTTGCCTCACCATGTATCCCGCGAAGCTCAGCTTAGCTTTTTTCATCTCCAAACTGTATCAGGTGACCCTGTTATTTCTTGAATCTCTTCTACTTTTATTTTATCCTTTACTCTTATCTTCATTGTGCTTCACAGCACCCTGAAGTGAGTTATCCTCAAGCTGTCGCTTTCTGACTATATCAGGGACTAAGTTTGAACTTCATACGTGAGGGTGGGCATCACACACTGATCTAAAATTTTTATTTTTGTCTCAGAAGTCGTACCTTTTCTCGAGGGAGCTTCTTAGTTTAATGTATATTTCACACTGTACACTAAAATTTGCGTGATTAACCTTGCTTAATGCTTTTTTTCTTTGATTCTTCACAGCATTCTCCGGTACTGATATTTCTATTGAATTCGGCTACGACGCATGTAGCGCACTTTTTCAATCCTTTGCTTTCAATTCCTAACTTCTGTAGTCTCTCCTGCATTCTACAGTAATCTTCTGTGTATCCTATAATGCCACACTTTTTACAGTTTTTTAAAGAAATGTGTTTTTCGTACTTAAGTGACTCATAGCCACTGTATATTCTATTCGGAGGATGTAAATTAGAAGATCACACCAGCATAACAATCATTAAAAACAGACTGCCCAATATAAAAAAACTGGATATACGCCATCCGAAATCTGAAACGGGAGTGGGCGAGACACGTAGCCAGACTACCTCCCAACCGATGGGCATACCAAACCACGTTCTGGTTTCTGGGACGCAAAAAAGGAAAAGAGGAAAACCCAAAATTAGGTGGAAGGACGAGATCGATCTGTTCCTAAAGAACAAATAATTCCAGCAAATAGTGCAGGAACGAAAAAAGAATTGGAGAGGGTGAGATACACCTTTGCCCGATTTGGGCCGGGGTACATTCAGGGTATAGGCCGCTAGCGTATACAAATAGGAACGAAATGTATGCCGGGACGTACTAAAGAGTTTTTCCTGGATGGGGGCGGGGGAGGCAAAAATTGTGAAAGTCCCAACTGACTCAACTCAAAATTCTCAAATATCAAAGCAAAAAAATACATAAATAAAATAAAAACCTTTAACTTATTATATTTTCTTAACTTTTCCACTCAATTCCCAAGTATCAAAATAATAAACCATAAAAATTTTGACATTCGATTTTTCCGACTCCGCCTGACTGAGATGGGTAAATTTTCCCCAACTGATGAGTGAAAGATTCCTACAGGAGGAGTTGCCCCCTACCCCCTATCGGTACGTCCCTGAATGTATGTAGGTATAAATAGACCATAAAAACACGGCGTGTGGGCAAAACACCCATTATGTACTTTCAAATAAAAGTTATTGTTATTTTTAAATTCGCAAGTGTTTTTTTTTTGGGGGGGGGCATGAGATTTGCAAGTTCACCCCCCTATTTCTGAGAAAATTGTCACGTTATGGGCCGATAGGCTGACTTTCAGGAGGGCTGTGCCCCCCCCCCCCTCGAGTAAGAAATGAAAATTAATATAGACTGAAACTAACCGACGGCGGTGTTTATTTAATTAATTAGTTAACTAGTAACCGACGTCTTTTTAAGCATGCGATTTTCACACTTTTGCGTGTTTTATTCGGTCTCATAGAGGGTACTACTCAAACCATATCACACATACATAACCATATGACTTAGAACAAAATAAGAAATAAGCAATACATATTTGAAAACGACAAATGTTTGTACATTTCTGGAACAAGCAGCTAGCTGCTGGAAGAGGGTAGGCTCTCGACTGAAAAATTAGAAACTAGCCTATCTCTTATTGGCGATTGTTGGAGAAGATATCAGGAAAAAGACCTATTGGTAATCATGTTTTAAGGTCTTTTGTTCCGGAAATTCACACTTTGATCATCTGGTCAAAGATTTTATCTGATTTCTAATTTCTGAAGAGCAATTGATCTACAGATAAAACACCAACACTACTCCTAGCCGACCCGAAAAACATCAAATGATTAGCGAATATTTATCTAGGTACTTCTAAGGGAATGAAAACAACGTAATATTCACGCTAGTAGATTCTCTGTTCTCTTGTTAATAATTACGCGTATGACATACATAGTACGTCCTATGACTGATTTGTCTGAATAATATTACACGCTTATAGGTAGGTTTACAGGATGCAAAGACATCGGTACAAACAGTGTTCACTTCAACATACTGATTTACTGATAACGTCTTTACATGCTACGTCAATAATCGTTCACTTCTCGCTACTAACTGGTAACTGGCTATGCCCATAAAACTTCGACCATACTATTACTGTATGCTCGAAAGACAATACTAAACACCAACACTGAACACTGGAATACTACTTGTAGCTGAAGATTCTCGCATCTCGCTATCTTTTACCTCTTCGAAGACATAATTTTGTCATAAAGTAAAATCCAAAATATAAAATGTAACAACGCTCGTTGAACAATGTAAACCCCTATTTCGTTGATAAGAACATCAAGATCGAGTATTTCGCTGATGAGAACACTAGGTTGTTCTATATGGCTGTAAAACTCATCCTGAGATCAAAGGTCATACTGGAACAGGAAAAAAAAAATGGAAATTTCGATTGCAATAGGCTCGGCTACTATTAGCCGACCTTAAAAAGTACATATTTCTGATT
The DNA here is from genome assembly GCA_031841125.1 of Acanthococcus lagerstroemiae. Taxonomy (NCBI): domain Eukaryota; kingdom Metazoa; phylum Arthropoda; class Insecta; order Hemiptera; family Eriococcidae; genus Acanthococcus; species Acanthococcus lagerstroemiae. Next base: position 16,811,031 of record CM063106.1, on the reverse strand, counting down.
ATTTTTGCAGTTTTCAGAGCACTGTTTGCCATAATATACTGTCAACGTGTCTTTTTCACTTTGGTACTTTGGTGTAAATGTTTTTCAGTACGAAAATGGTGACAACAAAAGTACCCGTCGTTGGGCTTACAAACGTACAGTAGACACTCGATTATCCAACATAATTGGGAAATGGAGACTGTCGGATAACGAAAAAGTCGGATAATACAAATGTGATATTTTTTTTGTTTTTTTGAAGCGATAGGCCTGAATAATGGTAGCAGATTGATAAAGGAAGTACAGAACAGCAATGTTTGAACAAAATTTTATTATAAAATTGCAAAATGCATACAACGTTAGTCGGTTAGTTACTGTCGGATAATACGGAGAATTGTCTGATAATCGGAGTGCCGCATAATAGGGAGAAAATTTTCACTGTCGAATAAGCCGGAGTGTCGGATAAAGAGGTGTCGGATAATCGAGTGCCTACTGTATTGGGACGCGTCAGCAAAGTGGCTGACATCTGGTGGACAAATGCAGAAGCTACCGAAACGTGACAGAAACGGGATGAAATACATGGTGCGCCATCTACTTTACAAATGGTGGCCAAAAGTGGAAGTACATAAAACGGGATGAAATACACTAGCGCTCCATCGCCGTGACGCGACCGAATTAACTTCCATAAGAAAAACACACGGAGCAAAGATCATTATGTTACTACCTGAGAATAAGAAATTTGTTAGAAACCAAAAGCTTATTAGCAAATGCTAAGAACCTTCTAAATTCAAAATATGTACCTTTGGTTGCTAACAAATTTCTCATTCTCCAGTAGTAACATAATGATCTTTGCTCCGTGTGTTTTTCTAATAAGAGTCAATATATTCGTAAGCCTAACGACGGGTACTTTTGCTAACAGTAACTCACTGTGTGACATCATACGAAATCTGTCTATGCCTGGATGCTGGTTTGACTGATGTTATGAAATTCAGCTATTTTAGAGTAGTGTTGGAATCATTCTAATGTGTTTATTTGTGTTCAGGTAGCTGTGTCATGATTAATATTCTTCGTGTCATTATTCTATTATGGGCATGCGAAAGTATCGCAAAAAAGAAACAACCGTCTAGTTTGGGTGAGAAAACCCCTTCCAGTTCTACGTTTCCCGACTGTAGTAGTGATACAAATGTTAAAGCAAGTACTTCTTATTGGGAGATCGAAATTAGTTCAAAGCCTGATGAAAAACAAGATGGTCAATCAACTACAATCAAAGCCACTAGTATGATTTTTGATTTGGGTTCTCTGGAGAGTGGACCAAAGCAGCCTCTCTTGCAGCAATTTCCACAGTTGCGTTCATTGAGTACCAGAAAATATCATCGCTTATTAGGTGTGGGGTGGGGGTCGAGAACTTGGTAACAAAATTCGAAGATATCCGGGGCACACTCTCAGCTGCCACGAGCTAAGTCCATCTATGTACGAGCCTATTTCAAACTGTCCACTTTAAAAGGCTGAATGCTCGATATCTGCACTATAGATAAACTTGGGCATAACATTCTTCGAGATTTGAAGTGACGTACATCTGCCTGACCGTGAATGTCAACTTCCTACCCCGCTGCACTAGGAGAAAGTACAGCTGAATCAAGTTATTGTCACCATCAGTTATAGATAGTGCTGTTATCACCCTCGTCAGCCTTATCATTTTTCGATGATAACTGCGAGTAAGAATGGTATACAGAAGAGATATTCGAGGAATGAGAAACCGTATGGACAGTATTTTGATAAGTGTCGCGAGATAGTGCTAATAAACGCCGGGAAATAGGACATCCTGTATAGCGTCATCAGGTCTGTCTATTGTTTTTACACACATGCGAACAATGGCTGTGTGCAGATTCAAGATTTATGTACGTGTACGCGTGTTAAAAGACGTCGAGTCGAGTTTCACTCCACTCTTAAGCTGTAAACAACGAGTAAATACAGCTTATAATGTAAAAGTAACGCCGTTTGTTTGCTTTTTGTTGCAGGGAAATCCATACGGAATAAAAGATGGAACGAGCGGTGCGGAGATGTCGGCATGGACGAGCACCGGTCTGCAAACAACGCCCGGATATTACCATTATGATCCGGCGATGGCAGCCTATGGGTAAGCCAATACTCTGTACTTACTTCTGGTCCCTTTTTTCCCTCCTCGATCACCTCTCAATTTCTTAATCGCGCTGTCAAACTCAACCTAAATCGAAGAACGATATATCGTAATGGCGAAATCGAAATCGCATTTTACCCTTCAAATTTCTCGTATACGTTGTACGCGAATTGGAGAAGAACGGAAAGAAAAAGGCCCACGAAAATATCATTTTTCGGTTATTACATTTTTTACGACCGAACATTTTCTTTTATTCGGGTGAACGAGCGGAGGCGAGGAGAGAGTGCGAGAGAAAGAAGAGGAAAAAAATTCGACGAGCTTGAAAGATGTTTTACAAGATTTTGAAGGTAAAGTAAATTGAAAATAGAGTCGCTACACGTGTGTTTTTCCTTCGGCAAGCATTGCGAAAATAATTGTCGCTACAGTAAAAGGGGAGAAATTTTCTTTTTTCCTTTTTTTTTTTATATCTATACATACACACATATACACGTTGGCTAAAGCTAATAATGTAGTTTTCCTTATTGGAGCCTATTTTCCAGCCATTCACTTTCCACTCAGATGTCGTGTAGAGACCCCTCTGCTTCGTCGCCGCGCCGCTTTTCCTTTACTACAGTCAGCGAGTTACCGCGGTTTTACTACTCCATTGTACCTCCTTCTTGTTGTTCTGGCGTTTTCAGTGTTGCCATAGTCGCTGGGGAAAACTCGCGAGCGAAGGGGGTAAAACTTTCTAATAATGAACTACGTTAAAGGGGTGCTGAAATTCGGCGCGGGCGACGGAAAAGTGTATCGTATAAACGGACCGCTGGAGGGGGGTCGGGGTAAAAGCGAACTTTATTTCTCCGCGGGTGGCGTGACACATACCGTCGCTTTCTGCCCCGGCTTCATCCAGCGTTTGCTGTGCCCCAGCTCCGCTCACACGCCGCTGTAAACGAAGAGGGCGCTTTGATTTCCTTTTATAAGGCACGTAATTTTCAAACTGTTAACTTTAACTTTTACTATGTGCGGTTTTAAACAATTTTACGCCTCATTTCTATTCCATAATTTTTTTCATTTCTCTACCCGCTCGCACTCTCGCTTTTCCACACCCGCCATCTTCTTCTCACTCTTGTTTACTTGTTTTACTTTTCTTTTTGGCGCTGTTTTTGCATTTTCAGAGCGGATTCGCTCGTTAGTCTGTCGTTACTTTTACTTAAAATGCTGACTCAGGTCATTTGTATATAATCCGACCAAAAATGACCAAATCCTACTTCTGATATTTTCTTGGTTTGTCTAATTTTTTTGAGAGAGAAGGGACGGGGAGAAAGATTTGTGAAAAATTCTTTTTCTGTGCAACACCTACTAAAAAAACATCCAGATATTTTTAGGAATTTTTTTTTCAAATTTTCTCGGAATTTCGTTTTAATTGATTTCGTTAAAATATACAAATTTTTCTGCGAAATTTCAGTGTGTTTAGGTGATAAGAACCCATTCCACATGCCTTCTCTCTTTCTTATGAGAGAATACACGAAGTTTCGTCATTTTTAACCAGAAACAATTTGTTCTCATAGATACCGGAAGGCGGTAGTTGATCATTGAAACCCTAATTGTGAAGAAACCGTAGTCAGTTTGGAATTTTTGACTTTAGTCACTGACTGGGCTACATCCGCAACCATTATGCAAAAACACTGCAGTTCATTTTGTCAAGTCAGCATCTGAGAATGAAAACAAGCAGGCAGTTCATGATTCTGAGCAGTGGACATAGCTCCATCTGTCATTTAAGTCAAAAAATCAAAACTGACTATGGTTGTTTTCACAATTAGGGTTTCAAGTGTAATAGTTTGGTTCCGTAATCCGGATCAATGGGGCCTTTGGGGAAGGACTCCAAAAGAAAAGGAAGAGGTGGAACAAAGAAATAAAATTCTAGATGGAAGCTGGTTTACAGGTTTTCGTGATTGTTGAATTCGATTTTGAGAGTAATTTTTACGTTCCGAAGCCTGGGGTGTCTTCAAAGAGGAGTTAGCACCATTTTTTATTTTTTGTGACGGTACTTTATTATTGGCAGTGCAGGGAATACGGTGCTACTTTGTAGATATGGAGTTACGAGTACCGCCATATACTAGATAAAATTTTCCAGAAAATGAGACCTTACAGGGCTCTGTGGCTCCGAAATTCGCCGAGATATAACTGTTTAAAGTCGAGATTTTGAAAAATCTGATTTTAAGAAAAATACGATTTTAAAAAAGGCTCAGAAAACGAAAAATTCAAGGTGGCATATCTCTGAGACAAATTAAGCTAGAGAGCTCCGCAAGGTCCCATTTTGTCCGAAATTTTATAAAGAATTTCATCGACATAGCGGGACCTTTTCGGAAAACTAATACGAAATGAAAGCGTTTATTGATGAATTAGGTGAGGATAAATCAGAGAGAAGGTCGGTTCACGTTTTCATGTCTAATAGATGAACGAAGACATGTAGGGGAAAATAGATAACGCCATTTGAAAGAGGATGGTTTATTTTACCAAAATCGTCATGAATCCCGATTTCGGCAGTCTGACCTGGTTCACAAAAATCGCCGTATCTCAAAAACTAGGATCGACAAAGTGGGACCTTATATATCAGTGGAGAAGGCGGTTGTCAGATTTATATCAGGTAGACTTTTCATACCTATCGTATATCTTTCTCTGTCATTATGTCTCTTATCAGCCACAGACTGACACTCTCATGTCTGTCTTCAAGTCTTATCTCAGTAATGAAGTAGAAGCTGACTGATCTGCCGCTGCAATTCTTTAGAATTTTTCTTTATGTCTTATCGACGAGTCTCGTATCTGTCATTATGTCTTATCAGTAATGAAGGAGACGGTAGCTTGTCAATTTTTTTGAATTTTTCCTTTGTCTTATCAAAAGTATACATAGACAAGTCTCATCTGTTTTTATGTTCAGGAAAGGAGATTGCCTTATACCTTGTCAGTAGGGAAGAAGAAGGTAACTGTTAGTGATATTCATATCCGATATAGTGTAAGTCTCGTACCTATCTTATATCTTTCACTATGTCGTTATGTCTTATCAGCCATAGACTGACAGTATCATGTCTTTCTTTAGGTCTTATCAGTAATGAAGGAGAAGGTAACATCTTTCTCTGTAATTTTTTAGTTTTTTGACATTTTTTATGTTTTTATTTTGGCACACGACGGAAAAAATCGTTGCTTTGGGAAAATAGCGTTACGAAAATCGCGCTGGCGAGACTGGCTGGATAGGCTGGCTGGCAACGTTTTGGTCCCCCAAACAGTTTTCTTCTGGCAAAAGTTGCTGTTGGATGATTTCAACAATGCACGCTACTGCAGAGTATCCCCTTTTGACTAGAGTCAGTAGTGACTGCTTTTGATTGTCTTTAGGGTAGGAAACGGACAGGGCAAATACTATGTTCATTTTCGGCTAAGGACCGGGAATCAATCCTGTAATTCCTGGATGCAACCGAAAGATGTAATTTCGCAATTTTCTTCTCGGAAATAATGTTGTTTTTTTCCTAGAGAACTGTGTTTATAGGAGATACAGGGAGGGAATTTTATGAGGGGGGGGGGGTGATGAAAAATATTTTTGTGTCATTTTTTTCTACTGGTACGAGGCGAAAAATTATAATGAGAGAAACGGGAGGACACTAGATGAATTGAAAGTAACCAGTTAATCACATATAACAAATTAATCATCAGTAATAAATTAATCGCTAATCATCGACTACGCGTAATTAATTAATCAAGAGTTATCTAATAATTAAATTAGTCGATTGATCGATAAGGGGCGTATTTGATTTTGAAAATTAGTTTTTGTGACGCGATAGTCTTTTCCCAATTTTCGCAGTCACAAGAAAAAGTGGTGTATTTTGGTGTTACAACCCGGTAGTCAAGATTATTTTGAGAGGAAGAAACATTTTAAACCGGTACGTCTGGTACTGAAGCTCAAAATCAAATTCTTCTAAAGAATAAAAAACGTAATTTTTCATTAAAACACTTCACAAATAGTAGCTGTAAAAAAAAAAAGAAGAGTGAACCGACTTACAATAAATTTGTTGTTCTTGAGAAATTCTTTGACAGAACATTTGTATAGGGGGTGCATGGGGACTTCAAATTAGAGTTGTTGGTGGTCTACCGATGACAGTGATGTTCTTTACCTAACGTTGATCAAATAAAATGCCAAAATCAAAATTTTACTTCACAGCGGGCAGAGTCGTCTTGCTATGACGACAATTAAATTGTATGTTGATACGATGGCGTAGATATGAGTAGCGGAGCTTACAAAGTCCTCCCCCCCCCCCCCGAAAAAAACAACAACAACAAAAAACAATAAAATTTAAATAAAAGAGTACAACAAATTTTCGTAGTTTTTTTTTTCTTTCTTTCAAGTTAGGTAAAAATTGGGTATTTTCCTACATCCACTGTCGGATTTTTTTCAAATTTATTTAGCTGGCTGACCTTGCAGGGGGGGGGGGAGATGTGAATGCTTTCCTGATAGTAGTGTGAGAGAGTTGACAAATGTCACATTCGCTTATTAGGTAATCAATCAGCGCAGGGTCGAATTTAGGATTTGGAGGCCGAATGCCGACTTTAGGAGAAATGTGCCCGCTGCAAATCTCAAGAAAAGTCCCTTATTTTCTTTCCCCATCTATTCTTCTTTCTTTTTCCCGTGCTTATCGCTTTTCCTTTCTTTTTATTTTCACTTTCATTTCCTAGGCATCTTCTTTCTGGCCAGAGACCCTCTTTCTGACCAGACGGTCAGATAAAATAGCCCCGTTGGCCCTTTTATAAATCCAGCGCTGCGGAGCTCGGAACCAGAATTGATGGGGTTCCATGTTTCCAACTTTAAAGTTAATGAGTGAGGTATGGTGGGAAAAAAGAAAAAAATTAGCAAGTCAAAAATTTGTCCTCTTTTCAACGTTGTAAATGATACTTTGTTCTTGGTGATTTTTTGACATTGGTTGGTAGCCTTGAGGCTCTGACTTTGTGGGGGCAATCCCCTAAACACGTCTCTGAGTCAAGGTTTCTATACTTGAAGAAAGAAATAGGTGAACAAACTTGAAAAAGCTTCTTTGCTCTTTGTCGTTTCATTACTTGCGATTATCGCCCACTGTTGACAGTAGGCGAGTACAAAATGTACAATCCTTCGCGTTTCGAGGGACTTTATAAGGCTTTTTTCATCAAAGACGGAAAGTAAATTGAAAAATTCAAATTTTTCGAACAGAAATGCGAAAGTGCTGAATTGCAAACAGTTTTCTAAAGATTACCACTAGCATGTTATCGTCACCTTAGTTCTCCTTCAAATAACATTGTATTATGAAGCTTGGTGATTCGGAGAGAGGGGCGTCCCTGAGTATAAGTTATAGGTCTGTACCAGTACGTATGGGTAGAGATAGCTTTGCACCTACAACAGTATTTTGGTTGAAATAATGAGCAGATACTACCGCATTGCTTCATTATCGTTCTCATTATGATACGTCTTGTAACTTTTAGCGTGAAATAATAATTACACTGTACGCTGTCAAGGTACAAAGCCTACAATTATATCCTTTAAGAAAGAACTACATTTTGATGGGATAGAACCATTTATGGTAACGGAAGTGTGAATAAATCAACACGAACACTCGTAATGCTCGAGTCTTTAAACTGGTTCTCAGTGGCTATCCAGACACGGAGAGTTTTTCCGTATTTACAGTAGCTATTGAAGTATTGTACATTTTCCAGATCTAGCTTATGCCTGCTGTTATCAGAAAACTGGAAGGAATTTGGAAGTGCAGTATCCAAGGCCGGTGAAGCACGGCCCAATTCTTCAGGATTGGTGATATCCCAGGGGGGAATGTGTTTTCAAAGTTGGCATTCTTCACGCATATGCGTAACTGACGGCGATTGGCACCCAACGATTTTATTTTTATATTTAAAAAAAAATTATCTTCATGTGGTGAGGATCCTTTGTTGGTGGGGATCCGGAGGTACAACCCCTAAATCCGGCCACGACAGTATCGATACCACGTGTTATTTACTTGGTTGTGTGTGAACGTAGAGGTATTTTCGAATATAGTATCGAAATTGAAGCGAAAAACTATTTGGCTTTTTCACTGAAATTCCGAGGAAGGTTTTCTCCAGAAAAGTGGTTTATATCACGGAATTGTATGGAGTTTTTCATTTCTTGCGGAAGGCATGGTGTAGCTTGTTCAACTCAGTGCTGTGAGTGTAACGCACGGATTTTTTCTGCATGCGATTGAAAGTAGTACTACATAGTACATAGCACTGAAGTTCCCCTTTACTTTTTCGACACTGCTATCCGTACAACGTACTCTCCCCTGTGGTTCCAAGGAATCCTTACGTCAGTTCTAACCGTCAATTTTACACCTATCTAACGTAAATATACACGGAGGTATCGATAAGCGCTGGGCGCTTATTAACAGAAACGTTTTGAAAGTATTTCCGTTCACCTTGATTACGAAATCTACAATATCATCTGAAAATACATAAATTACATAAATACGAAGCAGCACGAACTAATAATTTATTGTATCTGTTGCTCGTTCTACTAGTGTTAACGAGAAACACATAAAAATTTCCGTCTAGCTTAGCTTACCTATATGCGTCTAATGTGCGAAGAATAAAAATAAAGAGACTAATATCTGCGCAGCTATAAAATGTACAAAATTTTCGAACTTATTCGTGGCAGCGTCCATTGCGAAATCAGAAATCAGTACAGATAAAAAAAAAGTATACAGATACATAGTCGATTTTTTACTTAGTTTACGCCTGTTTTTATTACTGAAAGGACTCGGAAGTTTCTTTTTGTAGAAAACTTATTTAGGCGTGTACTGGATCTCTGATGAAATTTTAACTCAGTGTCGAATATCCTGAAGCCTCTCCAGGATCGTAGCGCCCAGCATAGCTCAGCTCTGCGTCCGACTTTTTTTTTTTGCAGTGCGAATCGAGTTATTTGTGTAATGCATAGGTATCGATAAACATAGGTACAAACTTCCTATATATTAGCCAGACCTAAAATTCGAACCACCCTACCTAACTCGCAGGGTGCGCTATAGACTTGAGGCTCTCAAACTTTGCTCATGTTGATCGAATAGTAAGAAAATTATTCGTCTTATGCGTTGATTATATTATTTTCATCTGTTTGCTAGACCTTGATATTCTGTTGATACACGTCTTACTGCCAATATTTTCCCCAGAAAACACCTGCAAATATTCCAACGTCAAAATATTTACAGGGAGTTAGCGATTGGTATGAATCAAGTGCCAATATAAAAGGCGTCCTGGCGCCAGACACTGAAAAGCATCACACGTACTTGCCTAGTGCTGTAAATTTTTAATAGGAACAAAAATTGGTCGAGAGGAAAATTTGACATTGAAACCCCTACTTATAAAGGAAAATAATTTGTAGACTCATATGGAGAAATTTCAGTAGCTAAAGAATTTTTAATTCTTAAAAGAACTACAACGCCCTGAGGCACGGGTTACGCTCAGTGCCGCACTTGAGTTAAAAATCCAGCAATTTAACATCATAAGGGTACCACTATTTTTCAAGGTTAGAAAAAATTACACCGATTGTAATAGCTTCCCCTCCCTTTCTAAAAATAAGATATCTTGCTTCGAGCCCTTATGTGTACAGTGCGCGAAAAAAGTAGGAACGTACTATTCTGGCAAAGGTTTCTAGAAAAAATCAAACGATCCGAAAAAATATCAGATGATACTACTGGGTGTCTCTTGTTCCCAAGACAAAGATCAGACGATTGTGGCAGAGGCACTAAGATAGCAGTTATTTTCAAATTTGGTAAGAACCACAGCCTCTCTTCCCTATAACGATTCTAATAAAATAGAAGAACTTTCTATTCAGTTTCAGCTCAGTCAGATGAGGTATGAATACCTGTCATCACTTGCCCCTTCCTCTTCGTCAGTATTGTTGTTAGTTCTTGGTTTGGTACGTTCACAAACATGTTTGTTACGTTCAATGATACTAGTTGTCGTTGTCTAATGTTATTTTATCCAGTTTTCTTTTCCCTAAAGATTTTTACTAATCCAAAAATGGATTATAATCTTGATACTGATTCACATATGTATTGCTAGAATTACAGTGTCTTAATAATATTAAGGCGAGTGCAGAATTCTAGGGCTAGGGATGTGTAGTCGTGGTTGTCTGAGAGGAGTTGCAATCGAAATTTCAATTCATCATCTGTTCTAGTTTATCAGTTCGTACCTAGTGACACTAGTAGCGCTGATTGTCTACTTTGGTTATCATAGCGCAATACTACCCTCATTTCTACAGATGGTCGAAGTGCGAATGTTGCGGAGTAAAATAGTAGAATTGCAGTTTAGTTGGGTGTTTCAAACTTGAACGCAACTAACTATTAACACGACGCTCGATGCACAGGATGCAGTTGAACGGTCAATGGTCAGCCTTAGTGTTTATGTTTAGTGTTCTATTTGATTACCGCGTAGAACACAACGGAAAATGAATTCTGAACGCATTAAACGGAATAATAGGGAAAAAGAATTTTTGTTATCTTTGTGGGTTTTTGAATAAGTGGTGTGTTCTGTTGTTCTGTGTTGATCGGGTATTTTTCGTGAAAGTTTTTATTAGGGTTGTCAAAGCCGTTAACATTCCTGAATTACATTGTTTTGATTATTTCATGATTAATTATAACTAATACCAAGCGACTTTCCATCGTTCTTGTGTCAATGCTGAGTTTTCAGCAAACCGCATGAAAAGTGACTATTTCTTCATCCTAAGATGCTACCTGAATTGGTTGAATTGAGTAATATAGAAGAACGTTTTCTGTCGCCATTTACCAGTAGTAGCGAAAAGCGAACAAGTTGTAATAAGTAGCATGTGAAGACGTCATCAGTAAATCAGTATCTTGAAGTGAACATTATGTTTGTACCAATCAGTCATAGGATGTATGTATGTCGTACTTATGCGTAATTATTATCAAGCAAACAGAGAATCTGCTAGCGTGAATATTATGTTGTTTTCATTCCCTTAGAAGTGGATAATTGTTTGCTAATCATTTGATGTTTTTAGGGTTGACTGGAAGTATTGTTGGTCTTTTATCTGTTGATCAACTGCTCTTCAGAAATTAGAAATCGGATGAAATCTTCGTCCATGGTCGAAGTGCGAATATTTGCGGAGCCCGCAGCTTCGCAGTCTGAAGCCTTTTGAACTTCACATGTGCTGTTAGTGTGTGTGTAGTGTCATCCCAATTACCTTTCATCTATCAGCTCTTATATTCCGGAACAAAAGACCTTAAACATGATTACCAATAGATCTTTTTCCGGATATCTTTTCCAAGGACCTCCAATAAGAGATGGTGTGGTGAGACATATGACGATGCGCGCATGCCAAAGTGGCCTCTATGACACCGCACCCCCGGCCCCGGAAGCTACCCTTTCGAGTATTGCATCAGTGACCGGAGGGACGCCAATAAGAGATAGGCTAGTCTCTAATTTTTCAGTCGAGAGCTGACCCTCTTCCAGCAGCTAGCTGCTTGTTTAGTTGTACTGTGTTTTTAGTGCCGTGATATGCTGACGACTATAATTTAACCCTGATTTTTGTATTTCAATTGAGATTAGTGAATAGTAATTTCTCATTTTTCCGGGACGAATTTGAATCCGTTGTCAAATTTGAGCTAGACTTATTTTTTGACCCATTTCGACCATATTTTCGAGTCTATCTCGGGAACAGAGCGTCACCGCCAAATTTGCACACTGAATACGAACTAGGGTCGTGAATTAGTGGGTACAGTACATGAGATCACGAGGGTCGTGACCTTGTGGCCCATTTCAACCACATTTTCGAATTTATCTCGGGAACGAAGCGTCATCGCCAAATTTGAACACTGAATTCGAACTCAGCGTGAAAAATTAAGTAAAAAATTGTCTTTAGTTCAAAATAATTTTTTGATATTTCAAATTTTGAAAATTTCTCCATACTAGCTATTATACATCACATCTTTTTTGGGGCGAAAAATTCTTCGGAGAGCTTCGGCGTCGGCGCTGGTGCTGATTACTCAATTTTTCAAGGCGAATTCGAATCCATTGTCAAATTTGAGCTAGACTCATTTTTTGACCTATTTCGACAACATTTTCGAATTTATCTCGGGAACAAAGCGTCGCCGCTAAATTTGAACACCAAATTCGAACTCAGCGTAAAAAATTGAATTAAAACAGTCTTTATTTCAAAATTTTTGATTTTTCAAATTTTTTAAATTTCTGTATTACATCATAATATCTTTTTGGGGACGAAAAAAATTTCGGAGAGCTTGCGTTGGCACTGGTGCTAATTACTCAATTTTTCGAGACGAATTCGAATCCGTGTTCATGGCCGCCCGCAGAAATTTTTGGTGGGTAGCATGAGGAAATGCTGACGACCATAATTTAATCCTGATTTTTGTATTTGAATTGAGATTAGTGAATAGTTACATGGGCATGAGTCAGTGGCTGATAACTGAAAAAACGAACATGCGCAGTCCCTATATTTTATGTTGACGAGTGTTAATAAACGTATTATTGAACGATTTAATTACATGAATCAGAAATATCCCTAATGATACAGGGGGGGAAAAAAGTGAAAAGCCTATGAGGTAGCAGTCGGGACAGGAGCTCAATCAGGAAATACCTGCTGGCTATTTTATTGAATTTATCAGATGTCATTGGCCGAATTTTCTCAAACTTCACAAACTGATTTCTTTAAATGTACGAAATCGACTGGGCGGGAAAATCCAAAAATAGAAATAAGGGTCCTACTCTCAATGACCGTGTTTTTAAACGTACATAATCGACTGGGCGAAGAATTTCAAAGGTCGAAAATAAGGGCCATCCGAGTCTCAATGATTGTGTGTCCCTCATCCTGTCTATCTTTCAAGATAATTGTAGTTATGTTTTTAAGTTACGACGGAATAGGTGTATCACGAAAAAGCCAGGCACCCGATCTTCAATAATTTTCAAATTGCTTTTCTAAACGGTCGAAGAAATTAGAGAGATTGGAGGATCTCCAGAGCGTGCAAGTGGCCGTAGCTGTGAGCCTCTCGTGATCCTCGCTGAGCTTAACTTTGGTTTTGGCTTCTGCTTCGGAGAACGCCAAAACGATGAGATAATGAAGAGCCCCTTGATCTAAATTCTTTCCCATTTTCTTCAAACCGGATTGAAGACCGCTGTAATTAGATTCCTATTAATTATTCCAGCCTAATTATAACCGAAATATGGTTGCCCATTGTAGTACCTAATATAGAACCGTTTACAATGTAATTATTTACGATGCCGAATTTTAAATTGAAATAATAATTAATTAATTATTTAAAAAAACAAAAAAAAAAACAAACGGAAGTTGCGAGCTGCCTCCGCGCTTCATGCGGCTCTCCTCTCTAATTCGCCGGCCGCATCGCCATCGTGTATTTTGTATTCACCCAATCATCGCGTCATTTCGCCCAATTAATTAAAATCGTTGCTAAATATTACGGGTTACGGTGTCAATCATTTTCGATTAATTTAAAAGTCAAAACCGAGTCGAGTTAATCGAATTGTAAATATTGGTTGGCTGCGACGCTCAGTGTGACGTGCATTTCTAATTGGCCGATGACGGACGGGATTCGCGAATTCGAGTTGAGGAGAGATACCCGGCAATACTACATATGGAGGAAAAAAGAGAGGCGATAAAATAAATCACTTAAGCGGAGTGTGTGCCACTCGGCGTTTCAAGTGCTTAGTTCAAAATTCATAGCCAAGTTCATTCGCGATATTCAGTGGAATTGATTTTCCCTCGATTTTGCCGACACTGGGCGATGGTGAATGCTACAGCGGGGAGGCGGCTCGGGTCGCATAAAACTTTTATGCTGGTGCGCTTCCCTCATGTGTTTTTAGTGCTGGCAGCTTTTCGCACCAGCTCTCTCTCTCTCTCTCTCCCCGAAACACGCGCGTGGTGAACTTTTTTCGCGCGGATGTTTTCTCAAAACTAACTTTCGTATATAGTAAAATGCTTTCAGTAATATAGCCGTGTTGCTCGTGCCAGGGTGCGAAACGTTTCACCTTCTTTCTCCAGTAATGTCTCTCGCTCACACATTCACACTTTGACGCCCCTCGCCCCTTCTGGATGTGATATAATCAACGGCGGTTTTTAGGCGCTTGGCTTATACACGCCAGCCGAATCCCGTGGCATAATTAACGACCCGGTGAATGGTCGACGAAATTTTGAAAAAAACAACGTTAATAAAGGGCAAAGGAAGGAGTTGAATGTTATGGTAATTAATCAACGTAACAGGTTCGAACAACCTAACGAGATATATATTTTCGAAATAATTTATGGAATCAACTGACCCGCGATGTTTGTCATTGAAAAGGACACTTTATTTGCCAATTGTAGGGGACCGTTGGCGGGCACTTTTCACCTTGCCGCTGAATTTGATGAATAAGTAATCGCCGTACACAGTTGGCTGGCAAGTCGCGTGAGTTACGTTGCTTATTTTGAGAAAATCTTAATGAAGGGAAATTTTATGAAAATGCGTTCGAGGTTAATATCTCCTTTTTGTTTTCTCGCGTTCACCAGAAGGTCGGCTTCGTTCTTAGATACGTGTCAAAGCCACTGTGTGAGAGAAGATTTCAGTTTTTTCAACCATGAAATGTGGTGACGGGGGAACACCCTGATTTCACCATAAAAGAGACCCTGGAAAGACTATCGAGATGTACAAAATATGCCAACGTAAACGCGTAATCACGCGTTGCGTGAAGATATGCGGCTGTATGTTGGCTAGGTATGTGATTTCTCGACGTCTTTGCTTGTGGGTGCACAACTTAACTCCAGAGGGAACACGCCTTGTAGGGCTCCTTTTACATTTCCGTGACTTATAGCGAGAGAAAACTCGACGAACCAAAAGGAAATCCATTTCAAATTTTGCTTTTTATATTCAGCCAATTCCGCTTGCACTATCTTAAAAATGATATTGCTGCAACTGACAAAAGTTTGCAGGAGAAACTCCTCATTCGTTTCCCTGGGTACGTCTGCGTACTTTTTGGAACCTATTAGTTGCTGTTATGGTATTTATTTGTAACATGTGGTGTGAGTCGTTCACTGTAATACTATACTCTTTAATTCTGCTATCAGTGATTCTCCACTGCTGCAGAGATTTCCGACCAAAAACTATTTATCTAATGTACATGTTATCAGTGAGCCAGTCATTCCATTCATATCAGTTGTATATCGCTATATTAACATCAATATTGTCAGTCATACCAGTTATAGTTATAGTCATTCATATCAGTCGTAACTGCCGTTACACCTGTTTTCCTTTAAATACTGCAACTCGTGCTATTTTGCCGCTCAGTATCTCTCGCCATCCCATCTGTAATCTGTAGTTGAATCTTTCAAAAAGACCAGATAGCTTGATAAACATTTCTATAACTAGCCTGGTGGCAAATGGGATCAAAAATCAGGTGCCGTACCCATTGCCGGATGTTGGCGATCACGGTTTCTGACGCGCGACTTTCCTGGGTATGGTTAATCGGGGTGATCATGATGTCTTGTTCGATCGAACTGGTAAGGTCGCAGGACGGCATAATCTTCCCACCTTGATTGATACTGTAGTCGCTGTGTTCGCTAGGATGATAGTGGGGGTATTCGAATATTACTAGCTTTCCGGCGTTGGTGGGAATCAAACCCAAGACATAAGGATTGCGAAGCGGACCCGTTAACCACTCGGCCACACAGCGACCAAATGGGATAGTGAAATTGAAATTATTACCTTCTTCCGATAGTAGCTGGCTTCACTATACAACCCTGACGAGAGAGGGGGAGAAAGGGGGAAATACTCCGGGCTCGGACTTTCAGGGGGGAGGGCCGATATTTTTAAAATGTCTGAGTTTCAACGCTTACGGCTACATCATACTGTTATATCAATTCAGTAATCACTCCTTACACCATGAAAGAAACCTCTTATCCCGTAGCTTATGATTTTTCCCCATCTGAAAAGAACAAAATGAACTGAAAGGAGAGAAGGGCCCGTTGAATTCCCCCAGATCTTCTTCTTCTCTCTATGGGACTGCCACTATATGAAAAATTGTGTGTAAATGCTGCTGAGTAGTGTTAAATATAAACCAATGCGCAATCAGTTACCCTCTAGTTACCCCGTTACCAGTGGAAAAGGTACCCATTGGTTACCCTCTAGTTACACGCGGCGGAAAAGTTACGCATTCGTTACCTTCAGATTACCCTTGTTACCCTTTAGTTACCCGGGTAACAGGTGGGATTTTGCGCAACGGGAAGGTCGTACAAAGTAGAGCCATAAAAATGTAACTGAACCCAAAAATCTCCATTTGAAAAAAGGGAGAAGGTAAACTGGATACAGCGATCGCCACCGCAAATTCCAGTGTTCCCCTGTTCAGAAAACATAACTTAATTACTCTGGACAGTGCCCTGACAAATTTTCCGGGTAGGGAGCATTAATTTTATTATACTTAGTGACAACGACCCCGAGGAAAAGTTTTGTACAAAAACATAGCAGTATCAACCATTCGGACCCGACAAACAACAACAACAATGCAATGCTATTTTTATGCGAAAAAGAAAATCACTCTGATTTCGATAAGAATGATCTCATGTGAATGGAAATTTTATTTGCTACAAGACAGGTTCTTTTCAATTTTCGGTTAACCGCATTTATTCTCGAGATATTTTGAAGGAACATTAAAATTGCCATGAACTGTTGTGCTGAGCTCCCCCTTTTCACCCCGTAGATTCTTCCTCTTCCATAAAGAATGCTTAGGCAATATTGCCAAAGTCTTCACTGCTGACACCACTGATAATGTATATAGTTGTGTAAATTACAGATGTGATCATCAAAAAAGTTCTTAGTAGCCTTATACATGTACAGCTGTAGAACTGAGTTATAGACCACCAGCTCGCCGTCTCCGGATTCCTGGGAGCGCGGAGAGCATTCAGCCAAATGAACTAGCACGAGTGTACAGATAACTGAATTCGAATTAGCTGCGATGGATTTACAAAGTTAACTGATGGAAACTGCGGTAGATTTTCTATCCCCATGAAGAATGCCGAGGCAATATTGCCAGAGGCTTCACTGCTGATACCACTGATAATGCATAGTTTAAATTACGAGCAGTGTAATAGTTGAAAAAGTTTTTAGTAGCCTGATATTCAGCTGTAGCTTCCGTCTATATCCTATAGCCACCTCTGCTTTGCAATCACTCTGCTATGTATGCCGGCTGTGCTGTCTGCATTACGCGGCCAAACCTACTGTAATTTACTTCAACAGTACAGTCACTGAGCACTACCAATAAACAGCCGAAGCCAGATATTGCTTGGTAGTAAGCTGGCAGTATTTCTGAAGCAGCCTACAGCAGTACTGCCACATTTACTAGTACTCGTCATCGTCAGGTGCCGTATCCGTTGCCGCACGTTGGCGCGCGACTTTCCTGGGCAGAGTTAGTCGGGATAGTTTGCCGTTGCTTTCCCCACAGTTTGTTGCGTTAGAGTTTTTCTTCTCTGTGCCGGAGAGTGTGCAGCCGCAGTTCGCTTACTAGCCGCGTGTTTCACGACGTTGAAGTAAGCTAGCCACAATGTGCACCCGACAATCCCAATCTTTTAGATCAGGTGGTAACACGCCCTGTGATTGTGATGCCTTGTTCAATGGAACTGGCGGGATTACAGGACGCGTTATCTATCCACCTCGATTGATACTGTATAGTCGTTGAGTTCGCTAGGATAATAGTGGGGATATTCGAATATTACTAGCTTTCCGACGTTGGTGTGGGAATCGAACCTGAGACGTAAGGATAACCACTCAGCCACACAGCGACGATTACTAGTAGATACTAGGTACATAATATGTTTTGGTAGCGTCACTACAGAATAGGTAGGTAGCAGTCATGTGGCTGTTGAGACATTCAGCGCCAAAGTAACTGTAAAAAGTGAAACTTTAAAAGAGAGACAGAGGTGCAGTATCTATCTGTCTGTCTAAAACTGACCGAATCGGACTAACTGACTGGTCCCGGATGGCATACAAGGAAATTATGTTTTTCTCATTTAATCACTGTACTCTCGTTTCAGCTTACTTCATGAACTGGTCTACTGTAGTACTAAACGCGCCTTTTTTCTTTATTTTGAATATCAAAAGTTTTCTATAAATCACGCGTGTGAGTAAACGCAAGCACAGAACCCCTCACAATTACAACTATTCGAATACCCTCGTATCCATTTGAATTAAGCTTAGGCACCTAAATCGTTTGGCTACGTTCAACAGTCTCGTTATTCGAAACGACCACTGTTTCACTTTTTGCGGTTACATCGGATAAACAAATCTGCTGGAATTAACATTAAAACGAAGTTATAACGCGGCTCGAGTAATATTCGCGAAATTAAGTCGTTTATTTCATTAGGCAGATACGGTCGCCCTGCTCGGTGGCTCACCTCGTAATGACCAAAAAACCGACCCAACGAAACCATCATCGAATTGTTGCGCTTGTTGGAAAAAGAGGAGAGGCGAGATGAGCATTCCGCCGAGTGCTGCTTTAATTTTATCTCATTAGAGTTGGCCTTTTCGGCGGTTATAGGAGTGGATATGCATAGCATTCCGTATTTTGGCTTCTAAAAAACGCAGCGGCAAAGTGACATTATATCCAAGTAAAGAAAGACATCGGGTTACAGGGGAGGCTTATGCATTTAAGGTTGAAATAGCAGACGAAGGATGCTCCAATTCACTATAGGCTCTAAATCTGAAGTAACGAATACGTCGCGGATTATTTTACCTTACCCTCCTCGAAGCTGTCTGTGAGTCTGGAAGATTTCCCCCACTTTGGTTGCGCTTTTGTTCGTCCAGTTCTACTATTGGTAATACAACTGCTATGTGGTACAGCTAAATTACAGGCATAGAGAGGAAGAGGTTCTAACCTTTGTAGTGTCCTCAACGAGCTGTCAGTCAATCAAAGTCTATTTTCTTATAATTTACTTTACTGTGGGTGTAAATTTTCACATTTTATCGTTGACAGTCCGCTGTACTTGATCTCCTCACAGTATATCACAAGCTGGGCCATGTTTAACTTTCCAAGAGAACAAGCTGGATAAACTTCCCTCCTGATTGACTAACCGTCTTAGCTACACTTCTTTTTCTGCTTCAAAGAGGCCAAAGAAACGGACATCCGGATTCGTTTGTCTGAGCAGCGATGAAAAAATAGGAAGCTGCGAGGCTGAGAATTGCCAGGGAAATGTCGGCATCGAGCATTCGCCAAACGAGGACACCGGGAGCGTGATGTAGAGATGCATTTTCTGCCATAAGCTATTATTCTTCGAGCACTTGTCGACCATACACAACGAAATTAATTAACTCTTCAACGAAAGCGCCATATTTCACGACGTCTTTGACGAAAGCACGGCTACCCGTTAGCCGTTGAAAATTTTTCATGGAACCTCACGACGGAATTTTAATCATCCGACGATCATCGGGCGCGCCATTGCGTATAGAAAAGACCAGCGTTTGTTTGCGCTGTGGTTGAAGTGGCGCACGGCTGGATTCCGTATAATCTATTGCCGAATCGTGACACGCCTATGATAAATGTCCGCATCTTGAAACCCCCTTGTCTTACCCATTTGGACGGTATAAATTATGCTCGCAAGATATTTTCTTCTTCTTTTTCTCGCTGCGATTCCAGTAGCAAAAGTAGCCAACCGCTAAACTTTTTTTTCCCTACTTCCAGCCTTCTGACAGCGCACAGGGTAAACATAAAAAGATATCCACTACTGTCTTGAAGGTTCTGTAATTAAGAGATGTCAGTGGCGCCAAACCCTGATTAAAGAATATCTTCAGAAACAATAAATTATCCCTCTAGTCGTAAAATAGTTGGAGATTTTCGAGGGAACGCTGGAACGCGAGGATTTTAGAACTTCTGTTGGAAGAAGAATTATTTTTATTTCAGAATAAAATGTATCGACCAGGCGCTGTTTTGGTTCTTCTTTTTTTTTTGTTTGCTTAGAATGGAAATAGAAGGCTGTAAATTACTTGTAATGTGCCCACTGTGTAAAATAGTTTATCTGTTAGTTATATTGTGGTTTTACATGCGACGCCTGGCATTCTAATTATTTTACTCGCGCGCAAATTTACCTCTCAATTCCATATAGGCATGAAATTTGATAACTTTTTCCGGTGTGGCGTGTGGAAGTAAATATGAAAGTGTTCACTACAATAGGTATCCTTGTATGTAGGTGTGCGATCAGACGCTACCTGTGTTGACAATGGATTCTTGTTGTGACCATGGAGTGATATAATGGTCACCGCTGTTATATTTATTACAACTGCCCGCATCCATTATCTGAATTCAGTTTAGTTTAGGAAAGATCACTATAAATCAGCAAAAAAGCCGGTGTTATCATGTTTTCTGACAATACTCGAATGAATTTAATATAATAATGTCCTGTTAGCTTACTGAATATCCTACATCAGGATGATATCGTCGGAAAGGTCTATGTGGAAATGTCGCACCTTAGCGGTTTTTTGCTCTATTATTCTTGTGGTCAGCTTAAGTATGACGCGAGTCCTGTCCAACCGTTGATGTTTTGGATATTATGCCCACCTTATGTTTCTCTTCAACGAGTTATTATTAATCATTACCCTCCCACCGTTTATACATAGTGTACAAAGTTCGTGAAATTTAATGTTCAAATTTTATTCTTAAGTGAACATGGGAAAACAGAAAGTACCTATTACTGCTGCGGTGAAGTGAGGAGAGGATAGTAGAGGTCATCGCTGACGACTTTTTCACGATTCGCTGGATAATATTGCAGTTCACGTTTTTGATTGGCCTTATAATATTCACGCCAACATTTCCTCAGTTTATTTACAGTCTCTGTTATAGTATTTCTCCTTGATGCTTCTTGTCATATTTATAATTCTGCTTTTGGCGTTCTAATCTTAGCTTACAAACTCTCTGTGCATCATGCAGTAAGCTTTATCCTGTGCTTGTTCTCTGGCCAATTGTTCTTTTGCTATTAGTTCATTTGCGGCATCGCCTATTCCCACAATCACCACAGAGAGAAACGCCGTTGTTTCGTCTTCAGATGAGAACAGCCACAACGATAAGGCTTCATTGCTCGAAACCTCAAACAGAATATCAAAATTACCGTTAATATTTGATTATATTCAAAAGACATGATTCACATGACATTATTCCTCTAAAATTTTACTGATAAGGGACAAAGTACGAGCTACCTCGCTATCTGCGAGATAGTAAGAGGGTGTTTGATATGTTTTATGTTGTTGTCTGCATGTTGGGCAAAGTGCGACACCGATTACCTAGAATTGTTGAAATGAGTCTTGAAACACGACTTAAGTCTAGGACGAGTCATAACAAAGTGTGAATGACTTTGATGAGTCTTAACTTAATCCAAATGGATCTCACTGAGTCTTAATACGAGTCAGAATGAGACTGAAGGGTAGTCTTGATTGGTCTGATCAGTCCTTAATAATAAATCTTGACCTGTCTTAACAGAGTAAAGTTGAATATAAAGAACAAGTCTGAACAAAGTCGTATGAGTTCTCACAAGTCTTAAGAGAGTTATGAAATGTGTCTCTGCAGAGTTTGATTGAATCTCAGTCGAGCCAACACTTATAAGCGCAAATAGATGATTTGGAATGGGTTGGAGAGCTCGCTCACGGGGTTGGCTAACTAGTAGGTATAAAAATAATGCTGAAAATTATATTTTTCAATCGTATAAGTTTACAGTTTTGTGGAGGGACTTTCAGTGGGTTTGAGGGCTATCCCAAGCACCCTCCTATTTGTTCCTATGTTAACATTTGTGTGCTCCTTGCCTGAGGGTGGCAAAATGAGTTTCATAAGTCGAAATGTGAGAGTGTGTGCGGGTTCAACTATTCGCCAGTTTATATTGTTTCTTATTAAGTGTTTTGAGTCTTAATGAGTCATAATGAATCTAGGCCATTTGAAAGGGAGTATTCTGCTAATGGCACCACTTGCCAAATCGTAACATATTGATCTACTCACATACAGTCAATCAGTACAGAAACAAAGTAGCTCATTATTATGTTGCAATTTCTTCTTCAGAATTAAGTGGACAAACACGAGCAGGGACCGATAGGGGCGGGGGCAACTTACACCGCCCCCTCCCTTTTATAGGAATTTTTTACTCAACAGTTGGGAAAATTTTACATTTCAGTCAGGCGGAGCTGGGAAAATTTCAGTAGATCAAAAGTTGGGAAATTTCAACAAATCAAAAGGTTTTTTCTTTTGCTCTGATACTTGGAAATTTTCGGATAAAAGTTAAAAAAATCCAACAAGTCAAAAGTTTTTTAATTTTTGCTTTGATACTGCGGAATTTTGAATTCAGTCAGTTGGGACTTTCACAATTTTTGCCTCCTTCCCCAGGAAAAACTCTTGTGTACGTTCCTGAATACGTGCCATTGTGTTAGCTTTGTAGCTCTCATTTTATGTTTTCTTTTTAATTTTGTGATCTTACATCCCAAAATATTGTTACCTCTGGATCCAACCGTAGGTAAAGCGATTGCTCTTCAAAACATGTACATACCAGTCAGATATTTCATAATCCGTTAAAAACATGAATCAATTTGCAAAAAAGGTTGCCTGAGTTTTCCTGCCGAAAGCCATAATGAGGTATTCGAAACAGAAGCCGCATATAGATGCTTTTAAAATGGACATTGCTTTATAAATGACAACAAAATGCTTAAAGATAGATACGTTTGAGTCCCCGCATTTACCCTAAATAACGAGCGAATCTATCACGCAAGGGGGTGTTTCAAATAAATGGTTTATAATGTACTTACACCCTGACGGATGACTCCATTGTTATTCTATGTGTATACTCTTTCACTGACTGTGAGTAATGTAATCAAATCTGAAAAATAATGTGACGCAATTAGACGCCTGGTAAATAATATCGCGTGCTCGTGCGAACAGAATTAGGTTGGTATTCCTTGAAACACGACGCCGATAAATTCAAAATATTTGGACACCATTAGTGGGATACACGTTATACATTTGTGCAGTAATGTCAGTCTTATGTTGCAGCTCGTTACAATTTCAACTCAGGAAGGGCATAAAGACTTTCACTCTTTTCAATTCAGACAGCACAGATACCCCAATTTTAAATATCGGGGACTGGGTAAATGATGAAAGTTTTTAAGAATACGAGGGTATTTTGTGATAGGTCTGGAAATGAAAAGCAGCTCAATTTCGTTTTAAAGGACTAACCCGAATACCAGAGCACGTGAAATCGATGAAACAATGTATGAAAAGGGACTGTCTACCGCTGACACCCGATGTGCTCACCCTCAGAAGAGCGTCAACATCTCATGTACATCCCCCGCTGTCGGAACGAACGACTCGATGAAAATCGTCCCTAACTGTAGAAAATTCTAACCTCGAACATACAAAAATTCGAATCGAGCAATTTTACGCCTACAGCTCAGGTTAGCGTCCAGAAAAAACCAGACCGGGGATGGATGTTATCTCTCGCTAACTCGATAAATATCTCTTGATGGCCGGCAGTTTTCGAAGTCGTTGTCTCAACGTTTTTAAATTATTGTTTTGTCGTGTTTATTTTAACAGTGCTAACAGTTGGTGGTGTGCTTTATGGAAAAGGCCAAATAAGAAATAACTGTATACAAGAGAGAGACTTCTATATATGAAATTTTTCTTAATATGTAAACGACTCTTTAACGCAAATGTACGGGGCTCCGATAATTTATCGCGTAAAACGGAGACCATTCATCAGTCTTATTAGTCTTACACGGAGGAATGTTTTTATTTACTTGTAATGTTTTTCGTTGTTTGTTGGTTTTATTGCGACGACTGACTGGTTTTGCGCGAGCGCGGTGAGTTGAGTTCGCCGAACGGAATACAATTTATTGGAAATCGGAAGAAGAGCAGTTCCATTCATGTTCGGCTTTTTTCGCGGAAATGCGTTCAACATTGAGAGCTGTTGATGGTACCGTTAACTGGGGTGTCTTGGAACGTCTGTGTAACTTGGAACACACCAAGAGGCTCGCACAGTATTATAAATTTCGACACTGTTCATATACTCATAAATAAGAGGGAAGCGTCGAAGATTAGTTTAAGTGGGCATGTTAATGGGCTCGCACGTTTGTCTGTTGATGCGTTCCAAGTTACCCCGTTTGACGGTTCGAGATCAGTTTGGTCCGTAAAGCTGTGGTGTGATTGGATGGGGCGAACTGGCCGCCAGTTAGCGACAGTAATTGTGATCGAAATTCATTGCTTGAAAGGGTGATAGATGGCAGTCTATGGAGCCGAATAAGTGATATGCTATGAATCTAATAGGCGTTGGAGCAGGCCCTTGCCTAACCACTTTTTCAACGATAACATGGGGCAAAATTGTAAATTTCACGTCTAAAAAACAAAAGAAAGTCAGAGAGAGGGATTTCTTGGCTTTTTCAGGGGGGGGGGCATTGGCTCAGGAGGACAGTGCCCTTATTTGCTCCCGATTATATATGGACCTGCGTTAAAGACAGTTGTAGAACACTCAATCAAATTTTGAATGCTGAAGAGATGTGAACGAACAGTGACTGCTGATGCGACACATGAGACGGTTTTCAGTAGGAAAAAGATGATCTAGTAATCTTAATGACCAAGTCAGGAGAATTTAGGAAGTGATAAGTTCATGTGCTATATGTGTGGGCGTATCTTCGATTGCCATCAGCAGAACTTACAAAATTTACTACTGCCGCTCTCTCGTGTAAAAACGGTTGACTGGGCACCATGAAGATTCGCTTTTGGAGCAGTTTACGTTGCTGAATGTAGTGTTCATATCATAGGCTTTGGTCGCCTTTGCTCATTTTGCCAGTGCATTAAAAAGTCAACATCAGCATTATTTGTTTATGTCCCTCATACACTTATCATAAATACCCTTATAGCAGAGGTCTTCAACAGCAGCATGTGCATCTTTTGCATCCCAGCTTTCCCATCCACAATTCTGCAAATATCACCAATGAATCCCAGCAATCGAGAATCCGAGAAGCATCTACCCCACGTGAACCTTTCCCCAAAAGTCGGCAGGTATACCGTTTATCTAGCATCTCAGCTACTGGCAATTTCATACCTCAAAAAACGAATTTCTGTAAGTAGCCTGTAGATTAAAACGACTGCAAAACAGTGTGTTGCACGTATACAGGTGCGGTCAATAGTAATGTCGTCTACAGAAAATGTTGCCAGTTCTGCTGGCGGTGATCCGTCTCCCAGCCAAAACTATTCTATAAATATACGATGTATGTAGTCGAATTGTGGAAGTAGGGGAAATGGCCATAAGAGTACGCAGTCATCAGAAAAAATGTTATTGCTCAGTCGATTTTACATGGAATTTGCTGAAATTTTAATATAATGTGGAAAAACTGTAGGTTCTTAGCATGATTTTTCCCTTCAAAATTTTAATCCATAAAGTGTGAAAAATGTAACGGTTTTCCGAAGAAAAGTTAAACGTGCACTCTTGGGAATCCAGATTCCTAAAAGTGCGCACCAAGTTATTTCACAAAGAAGTCGTCGAATAGGTAAGTTCCCCGGATTGTTGGAATTGTCTTCTTTCTTGCTACCTGACTTTCATTGTTTTTTGGCGTCTAAAAGCAAAATTTTTCTTGTAAAATACGTAGCGCATTCTTAGGATCCAATGTAGTCCGTGATAAAGAAAGATAGTCATAAAAGTTCTCAGATAGTATTTGTGAAATGTCTGTTGAGTGTAACTTACTTTTGTCTTTTGTTTGATACCTGAACTGTGCAAATTCGTTCAAAAATTATCCAGATAATTACTATATTTGACCTCAAGAAGATTACAATTAGAATTACGAAAACAGTGAAACTTAAATATTTTTATTACAGCTTTGCACGTAACTAGTCAATGTAAACATATGTATATTCCCAAGGTGTACTTAAGATTCCATCAACAGCCGCAAGAGAGCGCGATTTGCCGAAAAATCAGCCATGCGCACTCTTGTAGTCTTTTCCCAACCAAGGTTAATGATTACTGCTCCCTGAACTCTTTTTTTCTATATCTAGTGGTTGTTTTACACGCTGGAACCTCTGCCTCCCTCACTCAGAGTCAGTTCTATAGGTACTAGCCTTGAATCAAGAATGTCGAGGCTGACTGGGAAGCTATAGATACTTACTAAAGATACAGAAAGTGTTTCTAGCTACCTCAAACAACCCTCTTCTCGGTCACTTTTCCCTCAAATATAGTTGCTGTTTAGGACTGATACGCAATATGCACTGGAACTGCAGCTAGGCCTGTCTGACCTTTTTGAAAAATAAAAACCCTCCTAAACAATTTTTGCTGTACAAAGTGTTTTATTGACATAGAGTGTAACATGCTTGCAGGTACGGTACCAGTTACGATCTCGCGGCCCGGAGGAAGAATGCGACTCGAGAGTCGACTGCCACGCTCAAGGCTTGGCTCAGCGAGCACAAGAAGAATCCATACCCGACCAAAGGCGAGAAAATCATGTTAGCCATAATTACTAAAATGACGCTAACCCAAGTTTCCACGTGGTTCGCCAACGCCAGAAGGAGGTTAAAGAAGGAAAATAAGATGACCTGGGAGCCAAAAAATAAGACAGACGACGATGACGACACGATGCTTTCCGATTGCGACGATAAAGACAAAGATGACGGCTCAGTGGAAGAGGACAGATTAAAAGATAGTCGGATACCTAACGGTGAATATCTAAATATTTTCTTACATGTTATTTAATACTGGTATATCACCGGTGTGTATGGTTAAGTATACAATCAGTTCACCTTAAGAACCAAAGAGCGAAAATGCGTTCAAAGAAGCAGTGGGTGAGGTTTAAAGAGTATGCCATTACTAGCTTTCCAGTCGTATTAATAGTGTTGCACTTAGCTCCTTGCCGTCCTCCATATTCTTGATAGAAGGGAAGAAGAGTTCTTTGCCACCCTCCATACTCTTGGTGGAAGGGGAGGAGAGCTCTTTACCGTCCTCTATATTCTTGGTGGAAGAGAAGGAGAAATTGTGGAGGTTATATGAAAAATGTCTTACTCATATGTTGCGTTCTTCTTCCGACCAAATTTTTCTGCTTCAAGTAATTTCTCACTATCCTACCAGCTATCTGATTGGAAATAGGAAATTGCAGACTGCACACGCACATTCAAGTATCGCGTAGGTAAGTGTAGTTTGCTTGGCGCATAATACGTAGAAATCAGGGTTAGTCCTCCTTTCAATGTAATATACGCTACCCTGTCGACACTTCTCACTCAGTGACTTTCAGTCAAGTAGGTATTAAATTGTGACTCGTTTTTGGTGCTCCGGCAACTACAGATGATCTAATGAAGGCGTGAAGTCCAAGACATCCTATGTAGCATTGTCAAAAGTTTACAGGAGAAGCAAAAAACTGTTTCAGCTGAGGTGAAGGAGGTGAGTTCGGCAAAATGAGTGCTCAGCTAATTTTCTGAAGCTTCATACACATGTTCATGTACAAATTTTGGGGCTCAGTCATGCCTAAGCTGAAAAAATGAGGGCTGACGTCGCGCACATCCCAAGTCTATGGGAAAGACAAAGCAAAACATCATAAGTGCCATCAACATCAAACGGAGTTAGGATGCTTTGCATGGATCGCTCGCCGGCACATGTACGTGCTGCGATCTTTGGGTTGAAATTAGAAGTACTTTGCGGCTCTATGGGCACTTAAGATGTTGTCATCTACCACGAATAGAATAGTGTAGTATGCGATCTACCGTTTTAAAACATGATGTAGAATTAGGAAACGCAAAGCGTTGTTGTCAAAAAATGCCGACGTTGAGCGTCGTTGTCAGACAAAGCAAACGCGGAGCGCCTTTGTCCTGATTTGCGGCTTCTGTTGCTGCACGTGAGTTCCGCGGCTATGTATATGTCGAACGTACATCAGACAGGAACGCGATAAACGGATCCGGTTCGTCTCGTCTCCACAGCTGCCAGCAGTAGTGGTCTAGGTGCGCCTGAAGCATGTCAAGGGGTACTCCCCTCTTTTTCTTCATGACTTTGATCTTCGCATCTAGCCACGAACGCTCTATAGCCTGTGTGTGGACGCCGGTACTTGGGTCGATGTAATTTTCTTGATGATTGACAGTTTCGTGAATGATCCCTCCGCTGTCAAACACCGATATGCTGACCATTCATCGGAGTGTATAACCGATCCCGCTTCACATTCCCTCTTGATGATGGGAATGAGGGTTGCCTTGTCGCGTCGTGCTACTATGAAGTAGCCAACGTCATTATCCTGCCGAAGACCGAACACCCATGGGCCATCCACTCGAGCGCCATGATTTCTGCCATTGGTGACAACAACATCATCATCTTCGCTCTCGGGTGGATGATCACCCGTCAACAAGCGACCACGGTTATACTTCCGCCGTCCCGCAAATCGCGCTTCGTCAATTTGAATCGGCTTCTCAGTGGTACCTTTCATAGGCAGTTTCTTACCAAGAACGCAAGTACAGACCTCACGGCACATATTGTACCAGTCCGTCACTGTACTCAACGCTCGACCGGTAAGTTGCACGGTTGTTTGCGCCGGGATTTCCAGCACGAACATGAAAACCAGCTCCATTATTTGGCAGAGCGTCAACTTCGAGCTGGATTTCCCGTTCAGGTCGGTGTAATGAAAGAAAGCATTGCCTTCACGAGCCGAACGGAACGTTTGGCAGCCTTTCTTTGTACACCGTAGAACGGGAACCCGCTCGCCGGCACGATTCTTCCGCCTTTTGGAGGCCATTTCTGACCCACAAATTCTTCATGGCTCGTGTTCGTCGACGTCGCCAAGGAGGGCCTCCGTGCCCAAAAATGCTATGCACGCTTCCTCGGAACTCACAATGCGCGTATAAAAATCTTTTAACAACATTTTGCAGTAGCCGAAGGATACAGTGGCCATTCGTTACTCTTATGCTGGGTTGCTACACTGTTCATCTGCGAGTAGTAGATCGCATAAAAAAGGCCGGTAGATCGCATACTAGAACAGCACTGAACAGTCTGCATGCACAATACCACTTTTGCAAAAGTTGGCTCATAGGATGTTTTGAACTTCACGCCTTCATTATGCTTTTACTGATCTAATGAAGTACACTTCCTATCAGTTAATCTTATTTTGGTTCTTAAGATGAATAGATTATAGTATTCTGGAGTATGGGCGGTGTATACATATACTTTTCTGGGAGAATTTCATTCGGGTGAAAGGCTGAGATTCTGCGTGTCATTTGGACAAAGAAACTGCTCCTATCATTGGAGTGCGTAGGTTCAACTCTTCGGCCGACGATGGGCTACTGTGTAATAGGCGAACTGAATCATATTTCTTATCCCGTTTCCAGCAACCTAGTCAAGACTATCTGCATACGTATTGGTTATAACTTTTATCTGAATTCATACCCAGTATCTTTGGTCAGACTCTGAGTTCTACGTGCATTATAAGGAAGGATGTGGTGTAGGCGGAAATTCTTTGTTGAAAAATTATGTGGAACGATTTAGGGTAATTTGTGACACGCGGTAGTTCTAATGATAAAGCAGCCTATAGTGCAGAAGAAAATGACCTACAAAGGGTGGTCCAAAAGTCATTGCGCGACGCTCGGTGCGGACTACATACGCGAGATCTAGCGGAATGCGGCCGAACTAAAAGTGAAGTCTATTCAGTTTCCAGTCGAAAAAGGCCAAAACGAGCGGGCATGCATACATAGTCGCCGAGCTACAGCGGTTTGAAGTTAATGTGTTCGGATGTCGCCTACAAGCTGAAAGCGTGTTGTATAAAACGAGTTTGGAAAGTGCGAATTTAAGCACGGAACAACTGTGGGTGATCCGGTATTGTGTTCGTCGTGGTCTGACATCACAGCAGACGTGTGATGAAATGGAAGGCGTGTATGGCATGAGTATGATACCAAAGAGAACAATTCAGCAGTGGCATAAGGAATTTCGCGATGGCAGCACATCAGCCTCGTCGATTCCGCAAACTAGGCAACCGCGAACAAATGTAACCGATATAAACTGGAACACACAGTGACAGCTTTGATTGCCAAGGACCCGCGCACATCTTGTAGCGGATGTCTGACCACAACGAACACAATACTGGATCACCCACCGTTGTTCCGTTCTTAAATCTGCACATTTTGTGCAACGCACGTTTAGCTTGTAGGCAACACCCGAACACATTAACTTCGAACCGCTGTAGCTCAGCAACTATGTATGCAAGCGCGCTAGTTTTGGTTTCTTTCAACTGGAAATTGAATAGACTTCACTTTTAGTTCGGCCGCACTCCGCTAGATCTCGCGCACGTAGTCCGTACGGAGTGTCGCGCAATGACGGTTGAACCACCCTTTGTATTCTTGCCACTCATCAACAAGGTATAGTTGAGTATCTCTCGCTTCCTGAGGAGGCACATGCCTAACAAAGTTAGCTGAAACCGGGATCCATCGAGTTGAGGTGACACATGGAAATGTCGCTCACAATTCAGACAACACCAAGTTTTGCTGATTCGAAAAGCAGTTAACTGATTCTCCTAAATGGTATAGCGGTCACTTGCCCAAATTATATCCTAAAGACACGAGATTCTGAGAAGTCATTAGCCCGAATGATGTAGCCCTTATATTATTACAAATATTTATGTTAATGTTCTTATTGCAATATTGCAAAACGATGGTAACGTGGTAAGCGGCTGGCTTACTAGCATGACTAACTCGGCACGGCGGTTGAAAATTTGTCCCATTGATATCAGTATAATTCAGTTTTGAAGCATAGTGTGGTCCATCAATTACACGTGAGGCTTCATAGTTGTCCCCTGAGATGATTCTCAACCGAAAACCATCCATGTGAGGCTGGAGAACGTGAAGGCGCGGTTTCACAAAGCGGTTTCCGATTTCATCCACAAGTGCTGAGTAACAGTCCGTCGAAAACCTTTGTTCAGTCATTTCAACAAACATGGAAGATGTCCGAATGCCAAAAAAGGACATAGTGCAATCATACGGTACCGTACATTGAACTGAACTCAGAAACAACCGTTAAATGGTGTAAACGACGGTCGTGCCAGCAGAAGGGTATCGCTCGTTAACATTAATTTTTGCTGCGCTGGCCATCAGCTGAACTTACGAAAAGTAACAGAGCCATCTCGAGCGCGCAAAAAGGGCATAAATAAATAAGGGAGAGAAAGAGAGAGAAAAAGTCGAATCGTTTTTACGGTAATAAAGTGTCGGCGGATGGCGGAAAAACGAGAAAATTCCCACGTGTAAATTACGCCCTTCTGTTCGACGTTTAGATAAACAATTAAAATCTAACTTGGATTGAATTAAGCACTTTTCGATTTCGCCCTTTTGATATTCATTATTTAGAGGCTCCGCGGGCATCCACTCCTTTTCAGCTCGCGTGTATATAGCACTTGGGGAATAGCCGGCAAGGCGAGAGAGCGTTCAGCGATGAATATCGAAAGGAGGCGAATGAATTTCTCCGAGAGGGTCGCGTCGTGAAAAGAGCGACGGAGACGAAAAACTCGACAGACAGAGAAGAAGGGATTTCAACTCCACAGATTTGGCGTGGGGTAAACGAGCTTTAGGGTCCAGAATGATTTCATTAAGAGCTATCGAATGGCTTTCCGATGGTAATTTTAAAAAGAGGGAGATTGTGTCATTATTAAGTTTAACGCGTAGCCCTTCAAATCCACAAGTGGCAGAGCTTTCTACGTGATAAAATGCTGCGGCCCGTCTTACGACAGTATATCATACAGAGTCGCAATTTCGTCAACCCCAACAATCATATATTCGCCTCCCTTTCGTATTCAGCTCGCAGCCTTCGCACTCTCTTTTTTTTTCGCTTGTTTATAAACAATTAATTGAATTCCGCGTCAACAGACTGCGATAAGGCCGACGCGACTTTTGAAATCTTTATTGTACATAAGTGAAATGTGCAGTGTAAGTGTTTACAAAAAGGAGCTTCGCTGTCTCCGGTAAACGGTCAACTCTTTAATGGAGACGGCATGGGCTGTGTTAGCTGATCTGTTGCGGTGATTGACAATATGGCTGATCATGTGCAGAGCTGTCACGAAATTTTATTTGAAATTAACGAGGCTTGAGAAGTGGCGTAAATTGACGAAGGAATCTGGAAAATATGTGCTCGTCATTATTGCTGGCTGGCACCGGATCTGCTGATTTTGAACAATGGAGGAAACTCGCTTTACGGATTTCAACGGTGACTTTTCTGCTACGTGATACTATGATATTGCGTTGGCAGATACATCAGGTCGAGTGTGTTGATTTGCAGATAATATCGTGATAAGTTTTCTTTTGTAACTGTATTAGTTCGGAAAAGTTTTGCATAACCGTTATAGTTAATTAATAAATCCATTTCAAATGCTAATATACGAACTGTATAAGATACGCTATTCAGGTTCGATAATCTAATCTGAAAATACGTAACATGTAATGTACATAGGTATGTCTAACTTTTAAGACTTTTGTTGTTTTAGTCGGTGTTCTGTCCTACAGATATCGGTCAGTTTAATTAACATTGTTTAACGCTGAAATTCTGATTTAATGCGACTATGTGAAGGGTCTCTTTCCGAAATTCACGAATCAAAATTTTCCGTACAAGCAAATATTGTTGTGGGTTTCCATAAACCGTAATGTACATATTTTCAGAAATTTGCGACCCTGCTACAAGAGAAGTAATTAAAGAGCAATAAAACGTATCAGCGTCTGATGATAGGATTGTAGTCACGGAAGGAGAGGGGAGTTCATTTCCTGTAATATTGTTCGCAAAATCGGTATTTTGGCTATCTATACCCCAAAACCCCTCACAAACAGAAAAAGAAAGAACGAACATCTGCTACAGTCCTGGCTGACCGTTTTGTTTGATATTTTAACTCGAAACATGTAAGATTTTGTAAATTTCAGAAGGAGACCCATCAATAAATAGTCGTACAGTGTTTCTAGATTCCTAATTTAATTTTTGAGTCAAAATACGTTCTCTCATTTCATCCTGTCATTGTACTCTTCGATATTGTAATTTGTTTTCTACGTTCATGTAAGTTTTTAAGAAGCGTGTCCGAGGTCCTTCAGAATCTGGCAAACGAACAGCTGTGTACAGCTTATAGCTGCTTGAGTCAATATAGTTGCCCTTAATATCCCATCCAACGTTTATATATCGCGACTGAAGAAGTATTTTAACGAAAATAACCCCACGAATCGTCGACTCACCCTCGTATACCCTGAAAAACAGCTACGTACAAGTTCTTTCCCCGTTCGACCAAACTCATTGCTGTTAAATGGTACGTCTCCGGTCTCCGGAACCAGTGCAGTCGAAGATAATTCAATTTTATGTGATTTCGATTACTTAAGCGTCGTAATTTCGCGGTTGATGAGTATTGGCCCGTATTTGACGAGGACGAACGTGAGAGCGTTGTGTTTCTCGTTGGATAAACCAACAACTTTATACACTTCGTATTCATCAACTTCGCCGCCCCCTTAAATAGCTCCTTTCTCGAGGGTCAGATACTTGGTTTACCGAGTCGTCGCTGCTCGCGTGTTCGTTGGAAATTAACTTGAAAGTCGGTTATACCGCCTTTCAGTGAACGTAAATTGCGCGCCAACCTTTGTAACTTTATGGTAATCTTGGCCCTTTCGTTCGGCCGCATCGATCACTGTATTCCTTGTTTCCGTTTTGTCGTTGGATCTCGATGCAGATAATATTGATCGATAACTTACGAATTCATGTCATCCGACCCAAAACTGCATGGTCGTACTCTGCAGCCAGACAGCACAACGGGTCAACCGTTCTGTTTCACCAAGGAATCAGCAAAAGCAAATGGAGTTGCATTTGTTGATTGCTGGATTGGTGGAAAGGTTTGCTTACTGTATTGGTTGGCCCCAGTGTATGACCAGCCTAGGCCAAAGAGCTAATTCTTCGTTCTGACAAAACCAAACCTACCTGTCGAATTAGGATTCAAACGAGGTCGCTAGAGACTATATGTAGCTCAGTTAGCGGTGGAGAGTTTCAAGTTTGAATTTCACTTCAAATGCCCTTGGATCCAAACTGTTTTATGAATAGTTGGATGAATCCCCACAGATTTCTGCCTTTCTAAGTTGATACATTTCTGGTTGAACGGTTATCTAGTGCCGTGAAAGCGTGTGTTTGCATTTGGTACAGTCTCAGGTTTACGTGTAGAAGTCGCTCTGTGGTTGAGTAACTGTCTGCTCCGCAATCTTTGCGTCTCGGATTCGTGATTTCCGAAAGCTATAGTGACATTCGACTAACCCCACTAACATCCCGGTCAACACAGTGACTACACTATCAATCGAGGTGGAAAGATGACGCGCCCTGTAACCTCCGCCAGTTCACTTGAACGAGGCATTACAATCGCAGACCAGATTAGAAAGATTCGTTACTGTGCGTGTGCACGTCGTAGACAGCTTACTCAACGTTGTGAAAACATGTGGCAGTAAATGAGCTGCGACTGCACACTCTTTAGCACAGAGAAAGAGAACTCGAATGTGACAAACCATGTGGAAAGCTATGGCAAACTACCCCGACTAACTTTACCACGAAATTCGCGTGTCATAAGCCGCCATCTGTCTGTGGCCAGCAACGGGCACGGCGCTGAAAAGAAGAAAAATATGTAGAATATGTTAGGTCTACTCTAGCAGTCGCCAAAGAAAATTTGAATCAGAATTGCGAAGCTGAAGCTATTCAAGCCAAAAGAAGTGAAGATTCCACCACAGTTGAAGCCAAAACCAAATCAACAATTGAACTTCTTTTGGCTGTACACAAAAAGAAGCTATATCTTCTCAAAGCTGAAGCCAAACCAAAGTACGAACTTCTGAGTTCCGCAACGCTTGATTGTTGAAACCAGTCACTAACGTTTATGATCGCCGAACATCAACTGGTTAGTGTGGAACACGTTGCTGGTTGTGAAACTGGTCCTCTGTTCACCTGACAACTAGGTCCTGTAGCAGAATTATAACCGCACCTAACACCTATTGGATGTCCTATCTGTATTGGTTATTGAAAAATGAGCAC
The DNA here is from genome assembly GCA_031841125.1 of Acanthococcus lagerstroemiae. Lineage (NCBI taxonomy): Eukaryota > Metazoa > Arthropoda > Insecta > Hemiptera > Eriococcidae > Acanthococcus > Acanthococcus lagerstroemiae. Next base: position 16,775,899 of record CM063106.1, on the reverse strand, counting down.
TTGGAGACAATGCCACTGTAATGATCTCCATCAGCATAAATGAACGATACAACCGTGCATTGCAGATTATTTTTGTTAATAATAGCTCATGCTAATTCTTGCTGGTCCTTCATGGAGAAGATTCGGGTAAACTACTCGCAGTTACTGCTGGGCTTCGGCTGATTGAGAGGAAGGGATAATGTATTAGAAACAGCTAACAGCTTTTGTTTATCGCTTTCTACTAACCACACAATTCAGCCACTTTTCTTTAACTTCAGCAAGGACTATTAGAATAAATTCTCTGACCTCAGCTGGCTGTGATGAGATGAAAACGACTTTAAGAATACAGGCCTATTTTTTCCTTCTCATTGTGTATCTGGTACACTCATATCTCATCTTTTTTCTCAGCAATCCTGCACTTTGCTATTCTGTTAATTGCTTTGATTTGTTCTATCTACTAGCACCAACAGTCGGACACCAAAACGTTCACACCTTCTATATTCAGTAAGACAAATTTGGAATCACCAATCACACCGACAAAGTGACAGTCATTAGTGATTGGGCGACTGATTTCAGAAAATATCCCTTTTCTTCGCACTTCCATCTTCAGTTTGATTTGCTATGTCGTAACATATTTCGGCCAATCATACCCTATTTAAACGTAACTATACGAAGCAGTTTGCAGTTATTTTTCGAAGGACTTCCGAACATGTCGTAGGTCGTACTGAAATTTATATCTATACCGTAACTGTAGCTCGATTTTCATTCAAAACAAAAGAGAACAAACAAAAGTGTGTAGAATAGTATTGTATTTCCTTCTGAGATATCCTATACCTGTGCCCGTAGCTAGGCCTCCGCGTACAATCTACTCTTACAAAATGACTAACGTTATCCTAATTCTGCAGATGGAATAATGCACGTGAAGCCGGAGCACGGCTTGAAAGAGCTGGAAGACGAAGATGATCTCGATGACGATGAAGAGGAGGACCGCAGGTCGAATGAGATGCTCGGCCACCACCACCACCACCGTCATCATACACTGCCCCAGCAGATGAACCGTCAGCATCCGCACATGTACATGAAAGACCAAATAGCCAAACCGCCGCCGGGCTCCGTGGACTGCGGCATACCGTTACCAGCCTCCAAACCGAAAATCTGGTCTCTGGCGGACACCGCCGCCTGTAAGACTCCGCCGCCGATGCACGTGCAGCAACAGTCAACGTGGTGTACTTCGGCACCGCCAACCACCACCAATCCTACGTACATGAACAATGTACGCAACGGCTTCATAAGTCCTGGTTCAGCTCCCTACTCGTCCAGATACGGCTACTACAGCGGTACTGGATCGGCGGCCTGCGCCGGCGGCGGATCTTCCGGCTTTCCAGACGTACAAACGGATACGCCGCCTCAGACGCCACCGAACATGAAGCTGCCCAGCGTGGCTGGCAATCTAATGAACGGTTCCTCAAACGCCGCATTTACCTCGAATAACCCTCACGTTTCTCCTCCTACGGCGAACGGGTATCCGCCTTCCCAAGGACATCAGCCTTCTCATTACCCGAATAACTGTTACGGTCAGCTAGCCAATTCACCACAAAAGGACAAAAGTAAAATGGGTGCCAACTTCCTTCAGCAAAGTCAGCCGTTTTCAAGTCAACCGCCGTTGCCGAATAATGTTGCTCAGTCGCCAAACGACGATGCCGCGTTTAAACCATTCTATAAGAAGTAAGAAAAAAGCTAAGAATTTTTTTTTTTAGTTAGTTTAATTTCCCGCCTGGAAATTCGGAGGCTAGATGCTAGATGGCAGTGGCCTAAAAGCATTCTGATTTTGTTTCGGGGCTGACTCCTTTTAAGTAGGAAAAATACTCGGGTGCTCGATTGGCGCGATTGGGGCCGATGCAAATCAAGCGTATTTTTGCCCCGTACCGGAATCGGTGCCTGGCACATTTCTAACGCCTCAGTTTCCAGACGGGTTTGTGTGCGGATGTTTCTCGGAGGTGAGGTCATTCCAGAAGGTAAATTTAACCTGTCCGAGATAATGGCTGAAGGTGGCGTGGAGGGTTAAATCTCGGGTAAATAGGGCAAAGAAGGCGGGTTTAATACTTGAGGATGGATTTTGGTGAAATGGACTGACTACCTAGCAGTGAAATGACTCTTGGGTACTTTCTGCGTTGAATAACTGAAATTTGATGGACGATACTCAGTAAATTAATGGATTCCGGCTTTTGGTAGTGTGGTATTGTCACGGAATATTCTGTGTTCATTTTTGTAAATTTGGTTTCCCTTAGTCTATTCTAGTTGAAAAAGTACTTATAGCTCGTGAGCGAAATATGGTAGTAAAGCCATAAGTATGATAATGGTCGTGACGTCTCGTTTAAGTTTCATGAACATTTCTGACTAAAACCTCGTGATTGTCTAAACATTTTGATCTTATTTGTGGCCTATTTTGTGATTGATATCTAACATATTAGTCAAAGTATGTGGATCGGGCGGAATTAATCCGTCAGTGAACACACAAATGACCGCAATGTTTTGAAGAGTTGGGTATAATTGGCTTCTTGTATCCAGGGAGGAAAATGAAATTAGAGTTGACAGCGGATATATCAATAAAATTCCATTTTTTGCTAAAGGGCAAACTATAAATTACCCGAGAGATAATGCCAGTACCACCTTCCTAGCCATTTCGCGTAGTTACAGTCTTGTTGAATGAGCACCTTTTTCAATGCCCCTGGAAAAGCCGAAAAAGCGATTCCAGTGCGATGCTCTCCACCGTGCCGATCTTTTTTGTACATAGTTTCTGTTGTATATACTCGTATATGTTGCATACTAACATCCTGCCTGGCTACTTCTTGCGTAGCGCAATGCGAGCGTCTTAGAAACATCTTTTGTTTCCTCCATTCCTGTACAGCCAGTGTGTAATCTTTTCAAAACTACGTTCTTTTTCTTCTTCTGATTCTCATGTTACTTCGATGGCCAGGCAGGACATCAATTGAGTCACAGTTTAGTTACAGTTACAGTTATTATTCTCATGACTAGCTCTCCTTTTTCTCCGGTAATTGGTCAGGCAGGATATCAGTTGAGTTTAGTTACGTTTACAGTAGTGACAGTCAGTTACAGTTTTATTATTCTATGACTCGCTCGCCTCTTTTTCTCCTGCGATCGGTCAGACAGGACATTCCTCTTCTTCGAATTCGCTTTCAACCCGAGCCCTGAAATCCTCCCTTTCGAGCATTACTTCAGAGACGTCGGGGAGCTTTTTAGGGCTGCCTTAGCCCTCTTCTCTTCTTGCCGGAAATCAGCCTGGGTCGACTGCGCTATCTTCCTGTCGAATACCCGTATCACTAGCCCCGTGGTTTTATGACGGTGAGTTCAACGAGCACCGGCAGGTAGCGCCTTACCCATTTACAGCTTCTAGATACTGGCGACCGATTACTCACTTCTCGGAAGCCTCTGCTGTAAGTGGTTGTGACTGTGTGTACGTTATCAGAATGCGGTGTTAGAATGTGTGACGAGTTCTTCTTGCCTTACTGATAACGATACCGGCGTTGCGAATCGAACCAGGTGCCTTCAGGTTATGAAGCCGAGTTCTTACCGCTATGCCACAGAGTTGAGTTACTGTTTAGTGGCGGTCAGTTAGAGTTCTTATTCTCATGACTCATTCACCTTTTCTCCCCTTTGATCGGCCAGGCAGAACATTAGTTGAGTTACAGTTTAGTGACAGTCAATTATAATTTTATGTTTTAACACTCTCGGTGAGATTTGTGTATACGTATACTATTAATCGATCACTGCACGCACTTTCTCTACTCTGTCTCGTTTCTTTTGACTCTGTATGTCTTCGCTCCGGTCCAGACTTGAGACCCTTTTCTCTCTCTCTCGCAAAACTCGGTAAACACCCAAATCTGCAAAACTGATTCAGGAACCACTTTTGAGTTTGTTTTTGATCGGTAAACTGCAGTTCACAGAAAGCTCTAAGAGATTTGGAGTTGAGTAGATTGTTGGTAAATATGAGTACTGTGGAAAAGGAAACTAAGTGGTAGTGATCGTGCAGCAGTAACGTGATATGAATAAATATGCATGGCAGCAGGCAGGTATAAATGTAAAAGCTACGAGGTCGTTTCAAATCTAACGAGGTAATGAATCAGAAAGCTCAGTTTACAACCCCACTGCATCAAGACATCTGACAATAGGCTGAGGTGCTAGAATGCTGCATTTCAAATATATAATCAGCTAAATGGTAGGTTGGCAGATGCATGAATTACATGGTGGAGTTCAAGTCCAAGCATGACAACAATTTATAAAGTATGAATAATACGTATGGAACTTTCATTGTCGAACTGGTATTTAATCTTTCAGGTGAGAAAATCCACAAAGAATGGAATCACTACCCGATGCGCAATCAGTTACTCTCAAGTTACCCATTTGTTACCCTCAGATTACCCTTGTTTTCCCCTTTATAGTTACCCGGGTAACTGGCGGGATACCACGGAATTAGTTACCCTCTAGTTACCCACGGTGAAAAGTTACCCATTTGTTACCCTCGGTTCCCTCAGATTATCCTTGTTCCCCTTTAGTTACCCGGGTAACTGGTGGGATTTTGCGCATCGGGTATAGATATACCAAAACCGTAACGTAGCCAATATCTAATTATAGTGATATGCGGTCAACATCTTAAAGGGAAATGCAATCAATCGCGTTATCTCGAAAAATTTGTATCTTTTGTAAAACTAATTGATTTGCTCCTTATCATCCTAATTTCTTACCGGACTTGAGGTCTCTTGGATAACCTGTGATAAGTTCTAACAGATTACCCTATATTTTCTTTTGATAATTGAAATGAGGAACTCGTTCAATTTATTCTGTTAAATGTACCGTGCTACTCTTGATATTTCCACTTTCGAGAATTGCGCAACCTTCTAAATTTCAAGGAATTCTATTATTGATTATTGAGGAGAATTTCGAGTACAAAGAATACGTTCATGTAACAAACGAGCGGTCCCCGTGTTTCAATATCACGTGTATGCAAATCATAAGATGCTTTCATATTGTTCATTTTTAGAATAGCTGAGATCGGAGAACTTTAGCTGGGCTGGGGATTCATACCTATAACTTGCTTTCGAGAGTATAAACCAGGATCGTAGCCATGGGGGATATAAGGGGCGACTCCATCATCTTTCAGAGTTGGCTGATGGCAATTTCAAGAGTTCGATTGGCCAAGCTGTTTAAGAGTTCAAAATTTTTGTTACGTCTACAGTTGAAAAATTTTTAATTCTCGCTCCCTCAATAAATTATCTTTCCTAATATGGCTTTGCTATCAACAAAGTGGAAATAAATATCCTGCAGACTCAGGGACGTACCGATAGGGGGCAGGGGGAAACTCCCTCCGTAGGAATTTTTTACTCGGCAAATTTACCATTTTAGTCTGGCGAGTTGGGAAAATTCCAACAAGTCAAAAGGTTTTTCTTCTTTTGCTTTGATAATTGGGAATTTTGAGTTGAATCCGTTGAAAAAATCCAACAAATTAAACGTTTTTTTTTTTTTTTTTGTTTTTTTTTGCTTTGGTACTTAGGAATTCTGAGTTGAGTCAGTTGGGACTTCACAATTTTCACCCCCCCCCCATGAAAAATTCTTCGGTGCATCCCTGTGCAGCCTTATCTACGCCTTGATCTACAGATGTGTTAAGAGTATGAGACCAGATCCGAAGCATGGGAGGCAAATTAGGACATTGTGTCCCCCCACCCCGAGTTGACAATTTGCCGCTTTGAAGATTTTATTTTCCGGATTCGGGCGCCAAAATCGAAGTAAAGTATTTCGTTCCCTGTTTGTTGACGAAAATGTAGGCGTAGAAATTGTTGCCTCGCCTCATCTTCGAAAAATGTTCACACTACGGGGCTGCATGAGCCATTTCATGGACATCCGAAAAAGATAAGCGGAGGAATGAACTTACGATCAGTCTGTAACCCTCTTTTTCACTTTCATTCTGTTCCATCCAACAGATCTTATTCGCGCCTCAAAGTAAATCATCATGGCCTCGAATACGTGATCCTCGATATATTTTCATGTACGAGAGAGTGAATTGTGAATTTTGCGAATGTTAAAAATACAGACAGTTCCTTCCAGCGCGAACAGGAGACACTAACGAAAATACAGCCAGTGTGTTCACCCCACAAAAGCTCGATCCATTTCTGAGAAACACAAAAGCAGAGATAACACTGTACTGTATCTAAAATAATATAAAACAGGCTGCATTTGTAACGCTCCAAGTTCGCTCGACACTTTATTTCTTTTTCCGTCGTCTTTTTACATCCTCCTCTGGCTTATTTATTTAAAAGTTTGCCCCCAGATTTTAATTTCCCACGCTCGATGGAGCGCGTTAATTTTGGAATGCTTTTTCATGCCTACCCAATATAGAAAGTCGTACCTATACTGTATAATGTATATTACCTATAAGTATACACCTTATACCGGACACCCTTTAAAACATTAATTCCATATTCGAATTTAAATAATTAACTCGATAGACCATCGAGCGATAGTTATATACAGGTTTTTATTCGTACTTGTTCAGTTGCACGGTCACATCGTCGGTTACAACCTTTTTTATTTATTTTTTTATTAAATGGAAAATTGAATCGATACTCGATAGTTGATGTACTCGAGGAAAGAGCGATAAATAAAGGTAATTTTATGGTAGGAAGTTAGCGCTCCCAAAAATCTTGACCCGTTTGCTGAGTGCGGCAATAGGCTGAGCGTGACAACGAAATTTTCGGATTTGAGCTTATAAAAGAAGCGAAGGGCATTTTAAAACCTAATGTAATTTTAATTAACTGTATTATAATACTTGTATTGAAGTGCACGCGACGTCTAATTGCGATGAAACTAATTATAAATTTGCTTTCAGCATTAATTCGGAACCTATGAATGGAGCATTTACAGCTGCGGTTTAGAGTGCACCATTTTAAAGCAAGATAAGGCTATATAGACTACACACCGGGCATACCTATTCGACGAGTTACAGTAAGTACGAACTCGACCTTCTCTCGGTGGATGGGTATTGAGTAATATGGATATGTACTAACCGCGTTACTCGAAATCGATCCAAGGAAACGACTGGAATTGTGGACAACTTCAAGAACAAACCGGATTAAGTAAAACTATAATTAAGAGTTTGGCTTGGTGTGTGTTTAGAAATGTCATTTTGCAGCTGCACCCAGGGACAGGGCCGGCACCACACCTTTTCCCTGTGTGGTGCAAAGTCAACATTTTTTTCGTCAGTCAGTTGTCTCAAATGGCTATATTTTTTATATATATATATATTTTTTTTTGGGGGGGGGGGGGCTTAGTAATGAACGGCGACACCTTTAGTTCTCTGTTATTGATACCATACTGATATCATAATATGTATATTAACTGTAATTTTGAGTTGAAGGGTCGTGTGGTGCAAAGTGCAATGCCCCACATGGAATTGGTCCTGTGGTGCATTTTGTACAGTGCACCACATCTAACGTCGATCCTGCACAGAATCCCTACCTCGGAAATCTTTAGCTCGCAGTAGAGCTGTTGAAAAATACATTTTCAAAATCATTGTTTAATTTTGAGAATTTTGAAAGTTCGAATTTCAGAAAAACTGGGTCAGTAGAGACTGCTTGATTACAGAATCATTTAGAAAGATGTTCTTATGGTTGCACCCATGACTGCTATTTAAAAAATAAATTCAAGTAAATTTGAGAAATTTTTTTGAGTTACCTGTATGTCCTATATCGGATAGACTTCGTTGCTCCTAACATGACCGAATCATGGGAATCGCCATGAGTGGAAACGGGGCCTTTTTCTCTACCTACCGTTTTTTAGAAAATGGACAATCTTACCAGAACAGTTACGGTTTTTCTTCTGGAGAAAGGTCTGTCTCCTCCTCCTGAAAGTGTCTTGCTCATCAGAGAAAAAATTCTGGTGGCCCTCGTAAACTGAATTTAGGACTGTGCAGAGTGTTTATGAGACAGTCATGTAGATAAGGAACATAATAATAATAATAATTAATATTTATTTGAAGCCCTCCGGTCACAGCCGAAATGGCCAATTACGACTGGGGGCTTTAACTTGACAGAATTTGAAAACAAAAAGGGAAAAAAAAAGAAAAAAATTTAAAAAAGTTACATGATAAACTCGTATCTAAGCAAAACAAAAAATGAAATGTAACAAAAACAAAAAAAATGAACAAAAACAAAAAAAAAACTAAAAATGAGAAACGAACGGGATAAAGCTCGCTATCTGCCCCCATCCCCATACCCTAGTGCCCATCCCCACATACTCGTTCAAACCACAATCAGGTCAGTCCGTGGCTAGAGTCAGAGACTATGGATATTCCTCTCCTCCAAGTCTGGGGGACAAGTAAAATTTTAAAGTATATGAGCTGTCACTTGAGACCCGAGACTTTTTTTTAACTTGTCAAATCGGAACATAGGAAAAATTTAACATAGATATGCAACTCTTTTACTTACAAAATTTTAACCTACCCTGGAAACTCTGTATTTACACTACTGTGTTATGAGCCACGTAAATGTAGATCATTATATGAATATTGTGAGTTTCGTTTCTCGTAAAATTACGATCAACTGTCCGCAGTAATAAGTAAACAAAAATTTGACCCCGGTTTGACCATCGAACCTGCTGCACCCCATCCGTACCTTCCTTTTTACCCAAAACATGTCAAGTTACAAATTCCGAATTCTCTGAGATGTTCACAAGTTCATCGAGTCTCGTTGTCCGTCATTCTTTCATTTCGACATCTTCTTTAGTCATTCTAGTTGCCGCAAGATCGCGTTCATTAATTATTTACGGGATGTTCGATCTCTCGAACATCATATTCGACTAATCGGTTTGAAAATTCCCGCCATAGAATCGAACGAATAAAATTCGACAACCCGGAGCGTCGCTGGCCCAGAACTGGAAAAAGGAACCCGTTGAGTTATCGCATCTGCTTGCAATTAATCTGAGGAAAAAATATTTATCGATTAAATTTAAAACATTTAGCGTCAAGACAGCAAATGATTTCCCGTTTAAAATAACTCTCCCACCTCAAACAGAAAGAAAGAAGAAAAAAAAAAAGTAAGAAACTCGTCATCAGCTGAACCATGAATGAAATGGAGACTCGAATACTTATCCACGATTAATCTGTATAATGATCGTGACTTGGTCTCTTTCGATTACTTAAATCAATATGCAGGTAGACTATTTCAACTGTTTTATACGAACACGTACAGGTATAATAAAATTAATTGGTTCCCAATGTGGCGACCTCGAACGTTGACAAATTATACAGCCGTGGGTTCAAGAAGACTACCTATGTATATGGTCGAGACTCTTTATCGTTCGATTTCGATCGATCGTGCTGAGCCTACAGATGCGAATGATAGAGCTTATCGGAAGAAAGATGGAGAAACGAAAATTAATTCGCTCGTAAAAAAGTGCTACTGTAAATTCTGTTTCACAGAATCAAACTGAATGTGCACCTGTCCGGTGTCAGAAAGCCATATAGTGTCAGTAATAGTTATCGGACTGTGATGAGATCATATGTACTGGGAATTGTGTACGTGATAATCATGTCTGGAATAATGTTTGGTACAGAAGGAGATGTAGAGCAGATGTGAAATAAGTATGTGGCTACAGATTCAAATATGGCCGTTTTGACAACCATCTACATCTGAATCATATAAAAGAAAAGAATATGTAACAGAACAGTATTCCCTCATCCATTACTTTTCAACAATCATGTAAAAGAAGAGAATACCTTGTAATAGAACAGTGTTCCCTCGTCCATTACTTTTCTACAGACTCAGTGTTCTATCTTTGATTACTTCAAAAGTGGGCCAGAGGACCTTTTGGTGGCCATATATTTGGCACATCTTTACCATGTTCAAATACTGTACAACTGATTGAAAATTGAGGCAAATCAACGAGTATCTGGCCTCGTGACAGGGAAGAAGACAAGCTTGAAGATTATGAATATAAGTATGCTCTTCAAGTCTGTTCCAACTAAGAGTATAACTTTGATGAGAACTCAGCAGACATTTCAGAGTCTGTAAAATCAACAAGTATCGAATTGGCCTCGTGGCAGGGAAGAAGTCAAGCTTGAAGATCATGAATATGCTATTCAAGTCCAGGGCCGTCAAGAGCCAAACCGGGCCGGGGGAAAATCTGCGGGCCTAAACTGAAATTACATTTTGCTTGTAAAAAGTCATATTGTCTATTTGATAATTATAACTTCTGACTCTGCGGGCCCCCTCAAAAAACCCGGGCCCGGCGGGAAAAGTTCCCCCCTTCTCGGCGGCCCTGTTCAAGTCTGTTCCAACTAAGAGTATAACTTTGATAAGAATTCTGTCCCAATCTGCAAAATCAGCGTCAAAAGACACTCTTGAGACTTTTTTTGAGTCAAAATAGTGTTGGTCCTTGACAATCACATAGGCTCCGCCCACTTGCATAGTAGAATTCATCGGTCAAAAATGTGTCAAAAAGTCAAAAATGCGTCAGAGTGCTCTGATTGGTTGAATGATTGTCAAAATGTCAAAATACCGTGTCAAAATTCGCAAAATTAACGCAGGTCAAAATTGTGTCAATCCTTGTAGATCGGGTAGACGTTTTGGTAGTCAGGGGAGGAAGGAGAACGAAATTCACACTGCACAAGATTGCAAAAGTTCTACTTATATTTGGAACAGACTATCGGATGTTCACAGATAATTTCTCGAGAACATACAACTGCACACTGATATGAACCGTTGACTGTATTGAATTGTTCTGAAAAGAAACTTCAAATTCCTGCGCAAATCAGAATAAATGGCGGCAAATACCGAAAGCTATTTACAAATCCGAGCAAAGTCATCTCCTTCTGGTGGAATGTAAACGAGCTAAAAATAGACCGGTAGTTTTGTTAAGGCTCTGTAAACTTCATACGGGCATACTCATCCGCCATTTTGATCCTTACTTTTTCCGATAACAAGCAAACGCGTCGCGAGCGACGATCGAGGTTGCAGGGGAATGAAATGATAAACATGGTGGCTGAGCATACTTATACAAAGTTTACAGAGTCTAGTTTCGTGTTAACGATGATTATGAGTGGTGTACCTTCAGCAGGCACTGTATGCGGCTGTAGTTGAGAAACTGTTGGTCTTTTGTGACGATTTGCAGCTCTCTTTGAAGGTCTTGTATTTGCCAAAAGCCAACTGAATTGGATACATTGGCATCAAAGCTTCAGCCGTGTTCGGCATCGCCTTTTGCTTTGTTCTTCAGTGGATGTTCAAATTAAATCGGTTATGTTCTGTATAGGATCTCTATAGAGGATTATTGACAGGAGGGAACACCCTACATCCGTAATGTAGTAGGTAGCTCTGGGGGAGCGCCATTTTACGAAGCCCTGCACGAAATAAAAACCAACACAACGCGCTCACGGCTCGTACGTGTAGCGTGAATTTTCTTTGTATTAAATTCATTCACAGATTCCTATCAACGTTCATTAATCTATGTCTGAGACAAGACTCGCGTCTTGTTTTTTTTTTCTACCATTTTCTTTCTCTCTTTCGCTGCTCTCTCGCTTTTTCACTCGACATTCTCCGGCGCCCCGCGCAACTGTAACCGAGTGAGCCCCCTTCTGATTCACGGCGCATACGACTCACACCCAACGTGAACCGTGAACCGACTCGCACTGCCATTAAAATCATATAACGACTAGGAACTCTCCGAAAAACCACCTCGTTTCCTTGTTAAATATTATCCCAGTGCTGTTGTTTATTTTCCCCAAGACGTATGCCCGTTTCCCTATCTACGCCGGAATATTTATTGCTCCAATAAAACGTATTCGATAGTTGCTCATTCGCAGTAGATTTATTTTTGAGGTTTTTAGACAAGATAACAGGGTAAGTTGAGTGTGCATGCGGTACCTGCGGCCGATGATGCGTCGAGAAGGTAACGCGAATCGAAATGCGTCGAGGACGTCTGCGAGTTGTGACGGCGCATTTCGTGAGGAGTACTCGGCAGTCTGGATGTGCTGTAGGTTTCAGTCGTGGGTTGTTGTATGGACATCGAGTGAATGAACACGAATGAATGAATTCCGGGCTGGTTTCGGCGACGAGTTGGAATTCCGGAAATGGGACACTGGACACAGTAACGCAGGTCGTGTATGCTCTGAGTTCAAAGCTCCCGCCTTGGATCTTCGTGTTCACACCTAATGCTGTCGAAACAAAGAAGTGAGCATCAATCATGCGTACAAGGTAGTGTCGTGGTTGGCTGTCGAGGCTCGGACTAGGGGGAATGATAATAGATGGCTGAAATTGGTCAACTATTTTTATAGCTCTGGATGCTCTTGCGTATACCTACTGTATTCGGACAGTCGAAGTCCTCAAGCCCGGGTTAGGCTTACATATAAAGGGCCAAAGGGCCATAGTTGACATGCAGTTGAGAGAAGCCATCGGAAGATTGAACGAGAGAAAGGGAAGAAAAAGAAAGGAAGAAGCAGAGAGATAGGCCAGTTGAAACAGAAGTTTAGGGGTAAATACATATTTGATGCTGAGTACGCAGAGAGATAGGTCAATTGAAACAGAAAAGCGTTTAGGGGTAGATTTTGATGCTAAGTACAATATTGGGTAATTCTTACTTAGATATTGCGCTCGTATCAGCAAGCTAAAAATGCTGTAAATTGTAAGTACAGCTCTAGTGCTTCCTTCTAAAGAAAGTGTGTGCATAACATGAACTGTTCTTCAGGAAGTCAAAAATCGTTCATTTCAGCTGAAATTCTATCAAATTGGAAGAATAGTATAAATGAGAGGAAAGAGGTGCTAGAATCACCCGTATTAACATGGGCCTTCTAATATATGGGGGGATGCAGAATTTTAGTCATTTTTCAGTAACTTTGTCGAGGATTGCAAACAGGAAAAGATCAGTCTTCCTTTGTTCCACTTCCCTGTATAAAATTTCATCTTAGGAAATTTTTGCCTGCATCTCCCTCCCATTGTTGTAGTTTTGTGATCAATTGTTTCTATGTAGCCCTTAATCATACAATTTATGTATGTATTAAGGTACCGGGCATCAAATGTTGGGCTTATAAAGTCGTAGAATTCATTGTCTATTTTGATTCAATTCCAAATTGAGAATTAGAAGGAAGAGGACCGTGAGTTGAAAATCTCAGTAACTAAAATCTGTGGATATCATTCCTTCGAAAGGCCATTGAATTTAGTTTAGACGTTAGTGTTACTCTAAAGGGAAAATTGAGGCCATTGGGGAGAGGAGGGGCTTGAAAACAGGTCAGTGAGTTATTGGGTGTAATATAATTGTGATTATTCAGGTTTTCTATGATGTTGAAATCATTTTCAGTTTCGATTTCACTTCAACTAGCAAATTAGTTCTTGAATGGGGGGGGGGGGTAATATAAAATTGTGATTATTCAGGTTTTCTATGTTGTGTTAAAATCATTTTCAGTTTCGATTTCACTTCAACTAGCAAATTAGTTCTTGAATGGAGGGGGGGGGGGGAGTAAAGGATGTACGTACTGTAATGTAGATATTGTTTCTTATGTTTTAAAGTTAATTCATTTTTGATCTCATTCTTATTTTAATCCAACCCCGCAGTCATGGGGGGCAAGCTGGGCTGTGCCCCCTTTAAAGGTGTTTTGAGCCCTCCAGGGCAAAGATACCTTACTAAGAAAATCATTAATATCACAAAAGCATTTTAGAATTTAAAACAAAAACTTGGTGAACTAATTTGGGACTCTTGGGGGGGGGGGGTTGAGTAAGATTTTCAAGGAAGAAAAAGTCGATAATTGAGGTGTAGCAAACATTTTTTGAAAAATCGTGTTTTAAATGCGAAAAAGTGATAATTTTTGCATATTTTACATTCAATTTCAGGTGCCTTGGGGGCATTCGCCCCCTTCGGCCTTCCCCTGGCTACACTACTGTTTCGTAGAAATCTTCACATAATATACTATGTGTATCTTCAAGCTCCCCCCCCCGGTAAACAGTTAGCATCCCCTACTGCAGATGGCTGACTACGGGCCTGTTCCAATCTGCATATTGACAGATGTTAAAGGAGTAGCTAGAAAATTGAAGAAGTCTGGGTTATGGACGGCATTTTCAGATAGCAATTTTTTTTTGAAGAGGATATTCTAGTATTAGGTGCTGACAAAATGAGATGACAAAAAGTGAGAAATTCCGTCTTCTCCTATCTAGTAAAAATTTGAACGATATTTCAGTTTTTTAACAACAGATCAAAAAACCGTTCACTTTTTAAAGGCTTAGAACCCAAGAAAGGGTTATTCACTTTTTAATGAATGGTTCTCTGAGTCAACGGAATCGAATAAATCTAAATTTTGATAATAATTTTCAATGCCTAACATGGGTGCTGTTATTCCGAGTTGTGGATTTTTGTTTCCGATTTCGACTGTTCCTTCTCTTTAGATTCCTCAGTTTCCACATAATGATAAATTTACTGCGCGAAATGAATTGAGTGATCTTCATAATCCGAGAAATGTTATTCATATTGTGGTCCGTCAATATTTACCCCATTGCCCCTTCCACCAAGCTCTTAAATTGAACTCGAGTTCAATAGGAATTGTAAATGAGCGACCTTGAAAATCTGAACAAAAATACTGGCCGGTAGAGTAACCGCTTTTCCTGGGAGGAGGGGCAATACTAAATTTTCCGCTCAAAAAGCAAAAAAAAACAACTTATTGGTTTGTTGTTAAAGGCGGGCGAGAGGGGGAGGGGGTGACTTCATATGTCCTTGACCTTACGGGTGGGCAAAGATATCCATAACTGCATTCGTTGACTCTTTTAATGTTCTGGTTCCTTTTCTCCTACATAGCTCCGTAGAGAGAAAACGAGGGCCTGGGGGAATTTCCACAGGCCCCCTCTCCTTACAGTTCATTTTGTTCTTTTGTCAAATGGGGATAATTATAAGCTACTGGATAAGAGGTTTCTTTCATGGTGTAAGAAGTTATTACTAATTTGATGTTCAGTATGGTTCTCGGGGATAGGGTTAACAATGAAAGCCGCAAAAACAAAAATCATGACATCGGATGAAACGGTAGTGGGGATCCTCGCAATAAGTAAAGTCCTGGAGTACACTTATCTTGGTCAACGGATGTCGATGGAAAATAAAATGAGTACAGAAATAGGCGTGCGTATTGCGAATGGGTGAAAAGCCTTCTGGGCCCAAAAACATGTATTCAAGAATAAAATGAAGCTTTCTACCAAGGTAAGGGTACTCCAGAGCTGTGATCGTGGTCCTCACGTACGGGGCACCGACCTGGGCCATGACCAAGAAAAACATCAGAAGACTAAAAACAACACAATACTCCATGTTACGCAGTATCCTGGGTATCTCCCTCAAAGATGAAGTGAAGAGAGAAAAAATTATGAAGGAAATATTGGGTACACAATCAAAATTCAAATGTGCGGCCCACATGGCCAGGGAGGGAACCCGGAAAAGGGGATACAGGTGGTCGAGATGTTGACCCCTTATGGTATCAAAAGAAAAAGAGGATGCCCCCATCAGGTGGCGGGACGAGCTAGTTGCGAAAATCGGCACAGGTTGGACAGGGGTGGCCCAAAATAGATCAGGATGGAAAAGGGTGGTGGAGACCAATGCCTAAAGCTGGGCGGGTTAATTAGGCTTCGGTCAGCCGCTAGCCCAGGTTAAAAAAATGATGTAGCCGTAAGCGTTGAAATTCAGGCCTTTTAAAAATGTCGGGCCCCCCTGAAAGTCCGGGCTTAGGGTATTTTCCCCTTTTCTCTCCCCCCCCCCCTCCCGGTAGGGTTGCTTCTAGATGCCTAATTTTTCTCTTGAGGAAAGAATTGACGTCGAAAAGGAATTCAGTTATCTAACTCCAGGAAATGATATCCAAATTATAATTTGTGAAATTTTTGACCCTCAAATTTTCCCTCCGACCATTAAATCTCAACTTGGAGTTAGCTGAAATGGCAAATTAATTCAGCGACCTTCAAGATCTGAAATTAGGCACCTCAATCTTATTTTGTATTCAGAAAAATCGAGGAGAAATTGTGGAATAGGTATCGCTGATCAAGTCATGACAAAAGCAATTTTATAAGAAGTTTAATTTCAGACCTAAGAAAAAGAACAAGAGGTCGTTACTTTCTCAATTTTGCTAATTGGGCACTAGAATTTATTAAGTGCCGACGTTTCAGACAACACGTGGAGGTGTGAACGCCCCTGTTGCTAGAGCCACGCAGCGATGAATTTCTCAACAGGCATATTAGGCAAGTGCCTGGGCGGCTGATTTTTGTACAAAAACAGCGGGAAAAAGAAAAGAAGAAAAAGAGATAGGGAGAAAAAAGGAAAATGCTGTAGAAGTTGCAAAAAACACAACTGGGAAATAATCATCAACTTTTGACCTGTAGCTCATTAGAAGAATATGGAGTGGAGGGGTAAGGGGGACATTTACTTGAGTGACTATAGCGGCTTAGCTTCTAAATCCGCCACCGGAGTCAGGGGTGAGAACTGAAGAATACGTTTCCGGTTATACGGAGGCAGCGTGTTAGAAAAGCAAATATGGGCATGTTTTGCACCACTCGCAATACTTAGTGAGACCATAAAATGACTAACATTCAATATTCCTTGAAATAAGATTCGTCTTAATTTGTGGCAGTATGAAGGATAATTTGGTATCCTTATTTATGTCGCCTGGAAGGTAGTTCGAGAAAATTGTACGAGGAAAAGACTTTTTACATGCAGAATGCAGAGCCGGCACAAAGAACATGTTCTGAGCGTGGTGTAAATACGAAAATTCCTTGTTAAAATTTTACAAATTTGACACAAGCTTGACAAACAAAACAAAAAAAAAGTTTCTCATTTTTATTTTCCCGACTGGATCCCAGAATTTCTCGACTTTCTTGACGTTCTACACAAATAACGATTAAAATTTTACAAAATTGTCTACGACAAACAAAAAGAAAAGACCAACTGCTTCAGTTTCCAAATTATATATCAGAATTTCCCAACTTGGTTAAATTTCACGAGTGGTAATGAATATTTCTGTTTAAAAAGTACCTCGTGACAGTAACAGATTTCCAGTTATGTGGTTCACATTCTTTCTAAAAGAGCTGATACCCGTATCGAAATTATAAAAAATGTTTGGAAGGTTCATTAGAAACTCATCCTCTGCTAACGCTGCAGTATACTCTCAGTTATTTGAACCTGTTCAGTTCAGTGGGGCTTTATTTTCGAGAAATCAATTAATTGAAAATAATAAAAATAATTATAAGCAATAATTCCGATTTTATTAGGGTCGGCAACGAGCCTCAGGCCGTTACTTTTTTTTCTTCTTCAGTAGTGCTCTTTGATCTTAGGGGTCTGCAGTGGTGGCGATTTATGATTTTCCCAGTGGGGGGGGGGGCACAAACTGATGATCTACTGATATTTTTCCACTGATGGCAGAGGGGGGGGGGTGTAATTTCGGAAAAATAACACTATAGCTTCGCTTGATTCATTAGAAGAAGTGCAATTAAACCGCGTTCACTGGAACTGGAAATGAATTTTACAAATATCAATATGCAATTACTATATTATGTTTAGGAAATTTCAAGTAAAAACACATTTGCATTAAAATAAGGCAAATGTGTTTCGTCACATTGAATTCTTTACAATAAATTGGTGAGTTATTTTTTCTACATCATAAGCAAAATCGTTATATCATTCACAAGGTGCGGGCTTCCGTATGCACTGTGCAGTCTACAAATTTGCTAGCACCAACCCTGTAATAATCAGTTCAGGCAGTGCTTCTTTTGTTTCATCTCTGTTTACGTTTGATGATATGTATAAGTATATATAATGTGAGCACTTTCTTCATTAAACTCCCGATTATTCAGTTTTAAACTTTTTACTTTCAAGAGTTATAATTCATGTGCACCCCTTCAAAGAAAAAGAATAATTTAAGCAGGGGGCACAGCCCCTAATTTTTTTTAGGGGGACATGTGCCCCTGTGTCCCCCCAAGATCGCCACCACTGGGGGTTCGGTTAGCTGAGTAGATAGCGTGCTGGTCTCGGAATCCGGAGATCCCGGTTTCGAGCCCACGTAACAACTCGCCTGATTTCGATCTAGGCCAGTTTTTCGGCCAAAAGGGAAGAGGGCTAACACAGCCCTAACAGTCTCCCCGACGTCTCTGAGGTAATGCTCGAAAGGGCGGATTCCAGGGTGCTCTTTGATCTTAATCTTCATTACTGTGGGAGTGTGCGTCATTGTTTTCAGTGTGTAGGTGTAGAGCAGGGATCACCAATTAGTTTCATTGCGGGTCTGTTTATAACAAATATAAATCTGTCGCGGTCCGTTTAGTAGGTGATAACTAGCAACCAAGATTCAAAATGTCAATGGTCAAATAAAATCAAAAGAAATCAGAATACTTTGTTTATTATTAAGGATACAGCTGATTAAAGAAATGAAATAAGTACCTAATATTAATGCGAAAAATGACATTTTTAGAATTGTCACAAATTCTTCTGGGTCCGCACAAAATAGGTCGGCGGTCCGCCATTTGGTGACCCCTGGTGTAGAGCGTTGTTGACAGTTGATAGAGCTGCACAACTGCAGTCTGCAGTTCGCAATTTGAAGGTGTTGCCGAGTGCCGACCCTCTTCAGGTAGCGAAGTTACTTGCTTTTATTTGTTGACTTTGAATTACCAATTCTGTTTCAGCATTCAGCTTAGCAAGGCTGAGCTGTATCCATAGTATCCGACACTTATCGATACTTTTGAACCCCCAACCTATACTAAACGATACTTGACACCCCTAGTTTGTTCTGCCGAAATCGTCACGAATCCCGACTTCGACAGTTTTGACCTTAATTCACAAGAATCGCCGTATCTCGAAAACTAAGATCGACAAAGTGGGACCTTATTCCCTACACTGCCACCAATAATAGAAATAATAAATAAATAAAAAAACTCGTATTATTTGAACAACCCTATTCCTCTATTAGTTCAAATAATCGAGAGAGTGTACCTACTGTATTCGAAAAACGCTTACTGTCAAATAATTTCATCCTAACCCCGTTTTCAATCTTATACAACTGGTTAGCAAAG
The DNA here is from genome assembly GCA_031841125.1 of Acanthococcus lagerstroemiae. NCBI lineage: Eukaryota > Metazoa > Arthropoda > Insecta > Hemiptera > Eriococcidae > Acanthococcus > Acanthococcus lagerstroemiae. The sequence goes on along the minus strand of CM063106.1, from coordinate 16,756,844 downwards.
AAAAAGAAGAAAATTGTCCAATTTCTCCGTAGAAAGCTTCCAGCTGGAGGGATGCATTTTAATGATCTGCTGTTTGACGCATTACACTTGAGTCGGGTTTCTAAGGGATAAATTCTCCTAGGGTGTGGAGGGAAAGTAAAATTACTGGTATTCGTTGACTAACATTTTGAATCTTACCTTCTTTTTTTTATTTTTTTGGGTAACATGTCAATGTACCCGGGCTCTTTTTTAAACTCGTCCGGTCCAAATTTTGACATTTTAAAAATCTGTCGCTACTTTGACTACAAAATTGTTCCTTACCTATCCCCAGGAGAACTTTTCATTAGGATTTCTGTAAAAAAGAGCACTGAGAACTTTCGGCATGTTCAATTTGCTTGAGAAAACCACCTGCCTTCTCGTTTGGCCAATGTTATTCTTCACCGAGATCATTCTATTAGTGATACCGTAAAAGCCTCCAAGTGTCACCTACTGCACTCTGGCGTCTTGCAATAAATATTATTATGCAGATTTAGTCGAATGTTCTCTTTCCTACAGAATACTGAACGAATTCTTTAAAAAGAAAACTAGTGCAACTCCAGTCGTTTCCACTCGCCGATTCGACTTTTCAATTCACGAAAATATGTTAAGTGTATTCACCTTCTTTCTCTTTTTTTTTCCCTAATTGGTTTATTACTATACATTTCGATCTAATTAATCGTGTTTTTCTGTTGCAGTGCGTTGTAATGGATTCGCCGTCCCCAGAAATAATCAAAATATTTCCACAACAGTCGGGATTAATCGTGTTCCAATGTTCCAATAACCGGTTCATATGTAGCTTCATACTGTAAAAGAGAAGCTAAGATAGAAAAAACGAAAACAAAAAAAGTGCAAGAAAAATCCACGACTTCGCGGCTGGTGTCCAGTTTTTTTTTTTTTTGTCTTCTTTCGTCGAATATATTCAATAAATCCTTCCCCCTTTTTTATTTCATTAACGATTTATATGAATATAACGTAGATGTATACGTGAATTAAAATTCGTATAATTCGCGCTCGAGCTCCGTTGTTCGTCGATAATTTTTTGCTCAGAATGTCGAACGATTTAGGGAACAAGGGTAAAAAAAGCTGACATCGAGACTTGAGACACGTCTGCGTCTTCGAGTCTGGGGGGGCTTTATTTACGTACCCGGATCAGTGGTGCTGCCGTAGCTGAGTGCTATTTAGGAGGCAAACATCTCTAATTGCGGTATAATTTATTGAAGGGGGGATTTCAGACATCGGTAAGACGGTATTTTGGTGGAGGTGGGGCTCCTAATAATGTTTTAAATGGGGACGGAACGTGGTATAGTATCTATTGGCCTAACATTTGCTTTCTTCCATTTCTTCCAATCAAAATTTATTCGAGCTGGCGATTAGTACAGTCCCTTTTACTCGTTTCTATCGCCGAATTTTTCGATCCGTGTGGTGATTGCCAACAGGCTAATGATGTTAAATTTAGAATGCGTTGAATACGAAGAAAAAAGCAAAGAACGGCCTGGATTAGAAGTTTCGTTTTCTCGTGATTTAGATTAAGAAATTTATATAGCTATACATAATCAACCGGAAACTGAATGAACATTATTTGGTTGATTGTTCTCGTGTAGGTACACAGTTTTATTTATTTGTTAGATTGTTAACGAGGGAAAGCGATGTGAATGGTGTCGATGTTTGGTCCTGTAATATTGATCTTTCAGTGTCACGTTGGGAATTTAAGAAGGACAGGTTAATTACTAGCGACCAAGGGGATATGCCCCGAAGCGTCGGCCTGTTGGGAAAAATTGAGAAAATCTGACCGCGTAAGGGCGACTTACTTTGGGTCAAATCTTTGAAAAACTTGGAAAATTTCCATAGTGAAAATCGTGTGTCCTCTCTCAGAACCATGCGTAAAATTTCATGTAACAAATTCTGACCATTGTAGTTCGAAATTTTCCTTTGTCTTGTATCGTAAGATCTTCATTGAATAATTATACGACTAAGCCTACTTCAAAATTCATCATGGCTCTATCAAACAGTAGCCCTGACCTCTCGTTCAAGGAATTCAGTGATAGGGAACTAAAAACTCTTCAAAATTGAATCAGTTAACGTATACAAATGATCGCATTTTGATAGACCTTTTGAAAGTATCAGCGAAAAGACTTATATTTGAATAAATCTCAGCCCAGTCAAAAATTTTGCTTTTAAATTTTGAATTGAAGGACGATAAATCACTAACGGCTGTTCTAGATCTACGATGTTTTTTTTTTTTTTTTTTTTTCATATAAGCGCTGATAAAAAAGGCGTAACGTGATTTAAGATCCACTTAACGATCGGACATACTGGACATCGCAAACGATAAATTCGTAGTAGTCGGATCATGATCGGCATTGGCACTGAATTTCTAGGCCGTTACCCAGGGCAGATACAATTTTGAAATATTCGTCGCTGCGGGAAATGTCAAGTATGTTGAGAATATTGGTGCTGTGCCGAGTTCTCGATACGAATTTTTTGGTGTTTCGAGAAAAGGCTTTGATTAATACCTCGTCCTTAAAGTTTGTGATCGCTATTTGCTCGCCCATTTACTGAAAATAACCTATAAATGTCCAGGATGGTGGAAGGAGCAGCTGGGTAGGAGGAAGGAGAGTATTTGTGAAGAGAGATAATTCTCTAGGAATTTTGGTCTGTACCCTGGAGAATCCGTATTTGGGAGGAGCCTTCCATCCCTTTCCATCTGGTCTAGTTTCTGACTTGCTCAGAAGTACACAGGGAAATAGTATTCTACAAAAAGAGGACAATAGGTACTTCACCAGAAAGTTGGGCAGCCGGATAATCCTAAAGGTCAGTATTATAAAACTTGTTTAAAAATTAACCGGTGATTAAAATGTGAACCCGCCAGTCCGGTAATAGGATTCGCATTTTAACCACCTGTTAATTTTTTACCAAGTTTTATAATACTCCTAAGGAAATCATATCAAAATGAGACAGGATGTGTAAGGCAAAATACCATGCTTCTTGTTGGTTACGCAAATCGCTGTAAGTCTTTGCATTCATCTTTGCATATTCGCTGGAAGCTTAACAAACTCTATTCTATAATAATCGAGAACTTTGTTCCTTTGTCAATAATGATTTTGCTAAGGATCCAAAGATTCATCCAGTTGATTTGAAAATTTTGAACAATGCAAACTTGGAAATCCTCTGTTTTAGTAACTATTATGTTAATATTATTAATTATTGTCCGCCAATATGCAAAGTATTTGAACTTTTATACACTGATTTAGAGCTCTTGAATGTGTTAGTCTAATTTCCCGGTTAATTTTTGTAATTTCGTTGCTCAAGAAAGGTAGTGCTCGCTAACTGCGTACGAAAACGTATTGTACCTTGTAACTTTTCTTGTTTATCAACATCCGTTGAGTACGCTGAACTGCTAAAAGGACCAAAGTCTTATGAAGTGACGCATATACTACTCTTACAGACACTCAGTTCAATCTCACACACCATTACTTTCTACATTCGCAGTCAGCTCCGTGTAATATAGTTCCATTCTTTGTGGACACATTTAAAGTGTTCCAGAAGTTGAATCTCCCCATTGTCCAGAAGGCATTGTTAAAGTTAATTTAAGAAGCATTGTTACAGTTCCGAGGCAACACTGGACAAGGATTTTACTTTAGCACGCTTATAGGTACAACTATGTTGTGTTAAAATGTTGTGAAAAGCCATTATTAGTTTTTCAAACAGAATATTCATTTTATCGGATGGTGTTAGTGTAGTAGAAGAATGCCGTATGTCCATTTTCGCTTTTCTAAACTGTAGCGATGCTTTCTGAACGAACTTCAGCGATGCCCCCTGGACAATGGCGAGATTTAACTCTTGGAACATTCGAAATATGTTCAGAAAGAACGAAACTAGGTTACAAGGTGCTGTGTGACTGAGAATGTAGGAAGAATGGTCGTTTCTTTATTTAAAGTGGTTGAATTTTGTTTAAAATAGTCGAAAATATTCGTGGCTTGGTCAAATTGGGAAAATATCCATTGAGTGCGCTATAATGCTTCCTCCAGTATAAGGGCTTCGAAAATCAAGAGGACCAAAGTGGTATAAAGTGACTCACATACTACTTATAGGCAACAAAAATGAAAATCCATCTTCCCGCTATACAGATGATATAACAAGTGTGTGTAGGTACAGAAAAATGTTTCTTACAAATTCAAATTTCGACATCTTTCAGATTCAACTTGAAGTCTCTGGATCATTTACCTACTGAAATTCTTCCTTGCTGTAAAATACCGATTTCTCTCCCACCTCCCCAGTTTCCTTCGCTCCTAGAAATACTCGTTTGAAACTTGCAATACTTTCGGATCGAGATCGGGTGCCCATGTAATCCGTCTTTAGTGGCCCCTCGTTAAACGGAACTGAAAATAAGAAACGATTGCGGCGTGGGAAATCTCCAACCTAGCAGAAAAATAGGATTGTTTGAGCTAGCCCAAATCGTAAAAACGTCTGCTAGAAGTCGCACAAGTGAACCCCCTTTCCCTTGTCCTTCCTCTTTCGCCAAACATCGATCACTTTCCAGGTTATAAACGCTCTCCCTCGATTCGACATCAAATCTGCTCGCATTCAGCGGCTGAAATCCGTGCACCTATAAATTATATGAGTTTTATTTTATCTGTTTAAGTTCAACCTATTAGTTAATTGTTGTAGACAGAATTTTTATTATTTATTTTTGGTTTTGCCGCGAGACCGCGAACCGGGTACATCAGTCACCGTATTTTTATATACCAAACACTAAACACTAGAAATCGTCACGAGAAATAATAACGATTTTTTTTCTCGCTCCTGAAATCGATTACCAGTACAGAAATGTCGCCAGAGTGTGTATATCATATGTGTGTGTATATACTTATTATGTTCATGTTTGTAAATGTCTATGTAAATTATGTAAGCATGTTAAGTTATTGATGTACCTTTAGTGAAAATTTAATTACTTTTAATTGTTATACGCGACAAAACTGTGCAATCATTAACATAATTATTAATACGCGGATATAATTATTTGTAGATAAAATATCTAATAAATGACTTTTGTTGATTTTCTTTATTTTTTAGTTTGTATATCGAAGTTTTGGATGCACAATACGGCGTTATTAATCTACTTGCAAAATGTAACGCGGTCCTACAATTTGTCTAGACAGGGACAAATTCATGGATCATACCCTGATTTCATCAGATGTACTAGCTGGGACGGATTTCTAATTTTGCCACATCCGAAACCCTGGCTTATTCATTAGTGGCCATGGGCAGAATTATGCTTAAAAAATGAATGACTTTTTTAAATTGAGGAATACGAAGAATCAAAACAGTATCCTAATGAAAAAAGAAAATAGCCGCCAAAATTTTCCGCCCAAAGCTCAAAGCCTTATGTGCCTAATGGGAAATCCGTCCCTGCGTAACAGACTTTCTCCTCGAATTGAAAACTTCTGACGTCTGTAGTCAGCGATGGTTCCAGGAAGCAATCTTACCAAAACCAAAATTGAATACCTTCTTGCTTTTTCAAGTACATCAATCTGGCGGGATTATCATCAGGAAGCACTGGGTGGCAAGTCAGAAAGGTACAGACATTTAGCTGCATTAGCTATTTCCTTGTAGGTATTTTCAATATGTAAATAATACGATCAAATTCTAAACTCTTATGTAATTTCAACTGACCAACCGTATTGATATTTGATTAGTTTCCAATATTATATTTTGAGTAGCCTAAAACAAAAAAATCCAATAACTACGCACCTTAGAATCCATTTTTCATAGACGAAGTGCGTCCGGAGGGTGTTGAATTCCAATAATTACATCACACTTCAATGAGAAGTCAAAGCGGACTGTAGGACTCAAGTAACGTATTTGGGGACTACTGGGGCAGTTGGTCTCAGACCCGGCAACAGCAAGGACCACAGTCCCCGGAAGATCACTTTTGTAAATGAATACTACCACAAAAATTCAAGAGTGTCTCGCTTCCAAATCTAATTTCTTCTTTCAGTCTTTGTTATTCACCTCGAACCCCGTGAAAGTTCTGGGCGACTTTGAACACACACCGGCTTCTGAAGCAATGGTGACTGTCTAGAATCAGATACTCTCAAAAATGCAATGGTTGAAAGCAACAGCGGTAGCCGTATAAAAGATGGGGACCTCTTGACAATGGGAAAATACCTGTCAAGTTGGCAAGTAGATAATTGACCAAGATTAAAGAACAAAGATTTTCCCGACAAACTGTGTTATTAATTGACATTTTAATTTTGGTTGTCGATCTCAAAGCCTTTCCCATGAGCGAACTTCACATTGAAATCCTGTTTCCGTCAACTAAAAAAAAGGGGCAGCTGAACAAAATTGTTTGCGGCTGTTTGTTGGCCAGTTTTCAAATATTGTTTCCGATGAATGTTTCTTTTCGATCGTAAATAGCTCAACTTTTCCATGGTAGTTGAGAAAACCTCCTCTCCTCTTCCCTTCCAAAATTATCAGGTTGATTAACTGCAACTAGGTTCTCAATTACTATCAGTAGAAATAAAGCAAAGTCGATTCTTGGGCTAGTGGATCAAAAATCATTCCAGTTTGGTCGGAAATTATAACTCCCGTCCTTCCACCACTTGTCAAGTTATTTAAACCAATACCGATGATGAAATAATCGACTTCTCAATAAGCAGAATTTACCGTCTTTCCTTTCTTTCATTTTAATGAAAATAAACAAAATTAATTACTGTGTTTCAGAATTTGTCGTCAGCAAACGACATAAAACCTTATTGGCCTGAGGTAATTTTTTCTCCCGTGAGGGGCCACGTTCCCGAATCTGGCGGCAAGGTGTCTACAGGTTTGGAAAATTTGGAAAGTATGGAAAAAGTCAGGAATTTGAAAAGTAGGTCAGGAAGTTTGTAAATAGTCAGGAAATTCAACAATATTTTTAAGAAGTTTGGGAAAAAAAACAAACAATGAACTCATGGAAAATTTTTTTTGTCACTTAATATTACTTCAGCACTGCCTGGAGTCGTATTCTACAAATATAAACTATGCATTGAATAATGTGTCACGCGTACAACAGAGTGAATGCGAGACGTGAAATGAAGTATAAACATAAATATAATATATTGTCTATACGGTAAAGGCTTAAAGAAGAGAAAAAAAAAGTTTGTAAAAAGTCAGGAATTTATATTTTTCCATTCTTGTTGACACCTTTGGCGGCCAGTCCCGAGGAGGATCACTGGTGACAGAACTTAGAACCTAATATCGGACTCATTTGCTCCGACCAATTCAAGAAAGTGACAAGGAACTAGAGGCGGAAGTCTTGTGGTAACCGTCTGACCATGGAGGGGACCGCCACTACTTGAAGCGAACCTCCAGTTCTAGGTTGTAGCAGTAAACAGGCTATTTGCATCCATTTATGCAATCTAAAAGTGTGAGCCCCTCCCTACCCCGTGCTAAGCCTACTCGGAGGTATGTAAGGCAGTTGGGGGAACATCCCTTCCTTTATTTTATATACTTCGCACAAGACTCAGAGCCACCTGCGGGAATTCGGGATGGGAGGATCGCTCGTAGGTGCCGAAGTGACACTAAGCTCCTCCTGGTTCCTTCGATCTTAACTTACTCGCCCCTATTAGTATTTGCTATCTTACTCCTGCAGCTTCGGTGGGAATGCCGGTAGTTGGTGTCCTGATGGTGAGCCTACCCTCTTCCAGGATCTTTATCATTCAGGGGTCGCTCTTCTCTGGGCTCTCCAACTTGAAGCTACGGGAATTCCCCGATTCCCGCCAGTCAAGGACATGACTCTGTCTATTTTCCTCTCTTATCTTCTTTATCTCTAGAAAGTTAGACTTGAGAATGAAACTAGGGGGGCAGAGACGAAAGTCTAACTGACTCAACTCAAAATTCGCAAGTATCAAAGGAAAAAATAACAACCTTTGACTTGTTGGATTTTTCTAACTCCGCCTGACTGAATGACTGAAATGGTAAATTTTCCCACCTGCTGGGTAAGTAGCCCCCCTATCGGTACGTTCCTGCAGGGTGACATTGCTCCTTTGCCGATTCGTTGCGTCCGTAGGAAAACAGAAAATCCATTAGTAACCACTCCTCCGTTCCGCATGTCCCCCTCCTTAAAAATCCTGTCTGATCTCTCAATACAAGAGGCTGGCTATAGCCGTGCAAAAAATAAACTTTACTTCAGCCTTCATTATCTGCTCCTCACTCTCTTGGATTAAACAAACAGACAACATTTTGGGATGCGAGAGTACAAAATTCATTCATGAAGGATAATCTCAGATTGAGTGAATCACCTGAAATTTCGATAACTGGATACAAAAATCCGGATTTTATCCACAATGCAGGGCAATGGAATCATTGTCCATTGAGAGAGAAAAAAAATTGAATTAAAAAAAAAAGTTACTTCTTTTCTCTTTCAATAAAATTTGATCCTCTACTGAAGCTAGCTTACTGAAAAATGTTGAGGGCCCTCTCTTACTACAAAAGTCTGACATAAGCATACATAGCTAACCTGAAGTTGGGAGGGGGGGCTTGTGGGCCAACAAGTATGAAAATATTGCTAAAAATTATTTCGCCTGTATAATTTTCCAGGAGTTGCGATGATTCGGGGGCTCAGCCCCTAGCATTCCCTGTTTGCGCTTATACTGATTACGATCCTGAAAAAATATTTTTAATGAAAAGTTCAGAAAGTGATGATGACGTATTGGTGTTAGAGGAAAACCGGCAAATCGCAGACAAGTGTGTAAGTACCTAAAGGCGCACAGTGTGTTTTTGACGGTTAGGAAGAGTGTCAGAGAAAAAAGAAACATGGAAACGTGAAAGATACTTCCGGCGATGTTGTTTAATCAGAGTAGCCTGATTCGACAAGATTTGATGTAATCTTCAGTATTGCGAAAGCTCAAAAAAAAAAAAAAAAAAAAAAAAAAGAGAAGAGTGATCGAAATAGAGGTTTTTACAGAGGGAAAATAATACATATTATCCCTTAATTTTGAGCACCGAAAATTTATTAACATTTCTTAAATCACGTGCCAATCGAGTAGGGGAGAGTGGGGTAGTACCGAGCACTGGATAGTTTTGGGTTACACCACCAGATGGCGTTCCGGTTCGAACACGAACTTGTAACTTTAGGTACCAGTGTTCTATGCTGAAATTTCACACTTGTGGATCCTGACAAATATGTAGTTTCTAGAAAACCACTAATCTTAACTTTTGTTAATTTATTTCAGACCTGCAGCTGTGCAGCTGTAAAGTTCCCAGAAGTGATCCAATTCAGGGACGTACCGACCGGGGGGGGGGCATCCCCGTAGGCATTTTTCACTGAGCAGCTGGGAAAAGTTACCATTTCAGTCAGGCGAGTTGGAAATATCCAACAAAAGTTAAAAGGTTTTTTTTTGTTTGTTTTGATACTCGGGAATTTTGAGTTGAGTCAGTTGGAAAAATCCAACCGGTCAAAAGGTTTTTTTTTTTTTTTTGCTTTGATATTTGAGAATTCTGAATTAAGTTAGTTGGGACTTTCACAATCCCCCCCCCCCTCCCAGGAAAAACTCTTTGGTACGTCCCTGATCCAATTATATATGGCAGTACTGGACTATGTCCAGTGCTGTATTGTGTCCGCTTCATATTTTTCGAAATTGCTAATCATAATTTTTACAATCGTGAATTTTGAAAGATGGGGATAATGGGTTCATCCTATACCAAAACAAAAAATAACCATGACATCTTGAGAATATGACTATTCGCGTCCCTTGTGACTGAAAAATTAGCTATGGAATCATATATTGGTGCTGTGTCCGCTACTACCCGATTGTTCCCCAATTACGCGAACCTTGACTCTTATGGGTAAACAGGGTTAATGAAAAATCGAGGTATCAATTGAAATGTTTGTGTTGTACATGTCGGAATCCTATAATTGCCGAAGAATTTTGGATTTTAGTCCGCAAAAATGAATAAAATTGTCTAAAATCTTAATTCTAATCATGGGCGTAGCTAGAACTTTTTCCAGGAGGGGGTAAAAAGGTAGAATTAGTGCAGGTGCCAGTCGCTGCTTGGCTATCAGTGTGGCGCGAGTCACACATTTTCGTTGTCTAGCGTTTAGGTCACTAGGCACATCTATTTTCTGCGAATTTTATTAAGTTCGCTTTAAATATTCGAAAATAATCTTGTGAGCACTGGAACGTAATTTTTTCTCAAAGTCCGGGGGGGGGGGCTTAGTTGACTACGCCCATGATTCTAATATTGTTCAATATTTGGTGTAAGAATAGCATATGAGAACAATTACCCATATCTTCAAAAAGTTTTGTATTTTGATTTTCTTTTTCTCGGTAAATTTGTCATAGCGCCTCGCCTACTTGAGCAAAAGAAATATACAAAGAGATATGAAGAATAGGTAGATGTAAGTGTGCAATCAGTTACCCTAGTTACCTGTGGAAAAGTTCCCATTTTGCACCCCTCAGTTACCCTCAGATTACCCAGAAACCTGTCAGTTACCCTTAGTTCCCCTTCAGTTACCTGGGTAACTGGCGGGATTTAATTATACCTTCTAGATCCCCGCGGAAATATTACCCATTTGTAACCCTCAGTTACTCTCAGATAACCCAGAAAACTGTCAGTTCCCCTTTACTTACCTGGGTAACTGGCCAGATTTAGCGCATCGGGTTCCAGCCATAGGTGACATGTCAGAGAATTCAACATGCTTAAATGCGCACAATTTGCCAACTGTCACCTACAAACGTGTGTGTAGTAATGTTCTGCGAAAAACAAAAGTCGGATGAGCTTTGAATACCAGTTGACTTTTCAAGCTCTTGCCGTTCAGGTTTTACCTCCTTCTGAAATGACCAGCTTCCATCGATAAAATTAGCTCCGTTTTATGTATTACCTAATGGTGTACGTCGATATAATCTGCGCTCTTGTATAGCCGATTATAATGAAGCGTCCATTACAAATAACACTCGCCTAATTGAATGTTAATTACATTACCATACGAGTATAACGCTAAACTTGAAAGATAAGTTAATTAATGTTACAATTATAATAGGCTATCGTGTACCAGAATTGATATGCCATTCCCAGTTGAGAGCTCGTTCGATCCAAACACTGGACCAGCGATTGCACTTCGTCAGGATGCATCGTGTCGACCTTAATACCCGCCGACAAAATGTCGAATTATGATTTTTCAACACGTGACAGACATATTGATTTTCACCTCAACATTTCGATTTGCGGTTTGTCGTACAGAGTTCGCTCAGTGCGTGTCTGATGCGGGTTAACCAATAAAAAAAATACGCTGTCGCTTCGGCCGAAGTAGAAACTATAATTCAACCATCGCAGTTTCGAATTTCTGTCCGCTGATACGCCGATCAAATTACAAATTCAGCTCGCCGGTTTGTTAATTAATATAGAAATCACCTTTTCGGAGGCGCGACTAACACCGCGAATTCGTACGTGGTTAAAATTTTGAAGGTGGCCGCAGCCACGCGGGGCTTCCCCCGTATTCTGGCATCGAGCAAGGCGGCCCTAATAATCACGGGTAAGGCTGGTGAGCACGATACGATCAAAAACCTACAGGGTGCAACATATTTTTCGAATGCAGGTTTCAGCTAGACACACGCTGCCCGCAGCTCCTACTCGCGCCGTTTTACAATATTTAAAAAAAAAAATTAAACAACGCGTCGTTTCTAGATTTATTTGAATTTGAATTTATACGTTTAATCGTTTTTCATGTATGTATACTATGCGTTAACTGGATTTTACTCATTCGTAATTAAATAACATTCGTATAAATTACAACCGGTAGCGTATTTATGAGGTGCAGGGGTTAACGATATTATGTACTGATTTATTGGGTGGTCATATTGCGTGCTCGAGATGATATTGTGGGCATCATTATTGATATCGTTAACTGGGATCAAATAACTCGTGATTTTCAAATTAATAAACTATGTACATTGTATAAGAGGTAGGTATAACAGATAGCATGGTTGTATTTTTGAGTGGTCTCGTAAAACATTCGAATTTCTGTTCATAAATAGATTTCATATTTTTCATTAACTATTCATGGATTTTGCTTATCACAGGAAAGATGGTTGTGGGGCTATTGATGGAAAAGTATGACCGACCCCGCCACTGTGCTGCCATTCGCACCTATTTGAGAAACCCTTAGTAGACCACTAATGTTTTTCTCAACGTCACTGGGATGATTCACATCAACAGAAAGCACCGTTATAAAATTTCCATTTCCGTTATACCCGATGTGCAAAATCCCATCAGTTACCCGGGTAACTGACGGGTTTCTGGGTAATCTGAGAGTAACCGAGGGTAATAACAAATGGGTAACTTTTCCGCGCGGCTAACTAGAGGGTAACTGATTGCGCCGTCTTCCGCCAGTTAACCGGGTTTAACTAAAGGGGACCCGAGGGTAACTGATGGGTTTCTGGGTAATCTGAAGACAACCCAAGAGTTGCAAAAGGGTAACTTTTTCGCGGTAACTGGGGAACTAGAAGGTACCGCTAATGTGGCGATTTGCAACTAATCAGAAAGCTTCACTGGAGATAACCACTGGTACCTGCGCAACCAATGAGAAAGCTCTGTTGTGAATTACAACCATTACCTGAATACCACCGTGCTGATTTACAACTAATCAGGAAGTTCCACTATAGATCGCTAACATTATCTAAACGCACCATGTTAATGTGCAACCAATGAGAGAGCTCTTTGTGGATGGCAACCATTACCTGAACGCCACTGTAACGATTTGCAACCAATCAGGAAGTTACGTTGTAGATCCCAATGTTACTTCAATGCAGCAAGTCAATACACAACCCATAAGAGAGCTCCATTGTAGACTGTAACCATTTACCTTCTTTTCTAATTTGTTCTCAACCCGAGCCCTGGAATCCGCCTTTTCGAGCATTACTTCAGAGACATCGGGGAGGCTGTTACGGCTGTCTTAGGCCTCTTCCCTTCTGATCGAAAAACCGGCCTAGGTCGAAATCTGGCGAGTTGCTACGTGGGCTCGAACCCGGGACCTCCGGATTCCGAGACCAACGCGCTATCCACTCGGCCAGCTAGACCCCCTGCAACAGAGAATATTTAACAATTTTTAAACCAAAAGTAGACCATTTTATCTCAATTTTTCATCAATTCAAGTTCTATCATGTTACAAGTCCCATGTCTATTTTTTTAATAAATTTCCTCAATTAAATTGAAAAACTTAACTGAGTAATTCGGAGGCATTTTCACATACATCGTTTAGTTGAACAGTTAATAAAAAACATCTGCTTTTCTGCACTTTTTGCCACTTTTGTGGATCCAATGGAAACTCTTGATGAGCACAGTTGACTAACTAAATTTCGTAATAAAAATGACACTTTAACAAATTTTTTATTTTGCTGTAAGTCTTCTTCCCTCTCTGCGTTGAATAGTGAGAAAGTTAGGGGCGAGTGTCATCACAAATTCACTATGGAAAGTACAGCGGATTGGAAGACCACTTGAGATGGAATTAAATTAGCTTCTTGGGATAAATAAAATGATTTAATTATCTTAAATGCTAACGCCTATACTGTTCAAGGTGTTCCACTGCCACCTAAACTTTATTTAATCTTGTAAGTCATTCTTTCGACACGCTCTGCGACATCGAAGTCGAAACCAAAATTTTATCCAACAAATTTACAATCTCATCCTTCGCAAGCTTTCCAATCACGTCAATAAGCACAATTTTTAATTAAATCTTGGAAAAATTCAGTGTCGTACATTCCAGGCAAGCAAGGTAAGCGTTGCTTACCCTGAAAATTTCCGAGAAAATAAGTTTTCATGTACAATATCAACTTCACCATGAAAAAATAAAAGATAATGAAACATTGGGCAAAACAGCGACTGTACTGACGCTTATGCTGAAGTATACAATAAATTCACGGGAGTGAGGAGACAGTCTAAACAGAAGCGTATACTGTTCCGGTTAATTGGCGGGAGACACAATCAATTACCCTCTAATTACCCGCGCGGAAAAGTTACCCATTTGTTACCCTCGGTTACTCTCAGATTACCCAGAAACCCGTCCGTTACCCTTGGCTCCCCTATAGTTACCCGGGTAACTGGTAGGAGCGGTAATGGAAATTTTATAACAGTGCTTCCTGCTGATGTGAATCATCCCAGTGACGTTGAGATGTACATTGGTGGTCTACAAAGGGTTTCTCAAATAGGTGCGAATGGCCGCACAGTGGCGGGGTCGTTCATATTTTTCCATCAATAGTCCCACAATCATCTTTCCTGTGATAAGTATCATGAATAGTTAGTGAAAAATATTAAATCTATTTATGAACAGAAATTCGAATGGCGTGCGCTGAGTTTTTCTAGGAGATAAGCGATAAGCGTAGACAAGGATGTACCGAAGAGTTTTTCCTGGGGGGGGGGGGCAAAATCGTGAAAGTCCCAACTGATTCAACTCAAAATTTTCCCAAGTATCAAAGCAAGAAAAAAAAAACCTTTTAACTTGTTGGATTTTTCAAACTGACTCAACTCAAAATTATTTCCAAAATATCAAAATATCAAAAAAAAAAAAAAAAACCCACCAAACTTTGACCTTTGACTTATTGGATTTTTCCAACTTCTTACCTCAATTCTCAAAAGTATTAAAACAAAAATAAAACCTTTTGACTTGTTGAATGGTCGATGTTCTCGACTGCTGAGTGAAGAATTCCTACAGGGAGGTAAGATGCGTAAGTTGCCCGCCCCCTCCATTGGTACGTTCCTGAGCGTAGTGGTTAAGTAAAAATCAGAATAAAAGTATGAAACATGCTAGGTACTACAAAAGGGCATATTATTCAAGTGGTTGTATCCCTGTGTAGGGCCATTCCATATTATGCATTTATCCATTTTTGTGACAAATAATAGACATGGACAACAAAACAGTTTTCCACCATCTTCACAATGGGTTAACCACAAAATATTTTCGTATTGTGATATGTGGCAATGTCTAGTAAAAATCCAACTACTTTTCTTTTGCCCAGTTTTCAAAAATTGTAATATTCTGGTTTAGGCTTACCACCATTAATAATTTCTAATCGTTCATTAAGAGTAAATTGCAAAAACGGGTTTTCAGTAAGATCTCATATACGCATTTTGTGGTAAGAATGAAAATATTAAAAAAAAAAAAACAAAAACGGAGCACTCCAACATAATGCTTTGGCTAGTAGAAGAACATATTAATCACGTTTTACTGTCAACTTCGATGTTCGTGTGTAGCTAAGCCGAGCCAAGCCAGTCTCAAAGCGCTTCCAGAACACAACCAAACGCATAGGTTTCGTCGCGTTGAACAGGCTAGTGTGTTTTTATGTTGGTAATTAACACGTGCAATGCTACGTGCAGTATGGAAAGGAAGCGATAGATTCGACGCACACCTCGCTGGCCTATACAAATATACGTGTACAAGGATTGCCAAACGCCATGCAGTACACGCTTTGGTTTCAACTGTTACCTCACATATCTCCTGTGAATTTATTATATATACTTAAACGTAAGCGTTGTAAGTGTCAATAGCGTCTCTATTTTGCCTAATGTTTCATTATCTTTTATTTGTTACAAGTCGAAGTTGATATTGTACATGAAAACTTATTTTCTCGGGAATTTTCAGGGTAAGCGGCGCTTACCTTGCTTGCCTGGAATGCACGCCACTGTCGGAAATCCTTGTATATGCATATTTGTATAGGCCAGCGAGATGTGCGTCGGATTTAACGCGTTCTTTTCATACTGCATGTAACATTGCACGACTTACCCTTCGCCTCCATGTTAATTACCAACACAAGAACACACTAGCATGTTCAACGCTACAAAACATGTGCGTTGGTTGTGTTCTGAAAGCGCTTTGAGTCAAGCTTCCCTCGGCTTGAAAAACCTTTTCCTTTTTCGCGATTTACTTTTAATGAACATTTAGAATTTATAGCCGAAACCAGAATTACCATTTTTGAAAATTGAGCACAAGAAAGGTGGTTCGATTTTTACCTAGACATTTCCACTTATCCCTATATAAAAATATTTTGTGGTTAACCCGTTGTGAAGATGATGGAAAACTGTTTTGTTGGCCATATCTATTCAGGGACATATTATTCGTCACAGAAAGAGATAAATGCATATGAAATGACTCTACCCAGGGATACGACAACTTGACAACTTGAATAATTTGATCAATGCTCTTTTGTAGTAGCATGGTTTCTATTTTTATTCTGACTTTTACTTCACCTCTACAGGCTCAGGAACGTACCCAGGGAGAGGGGGCAACTTACACCGCCTCCCCCCCCCTGTAGGAATTTTTTACTTAGCAGTTTGAAAATTTACCGTTTCAGTCAGGCGGAATTGAAAAAATCCTACCAGTCAAAGGTTTGTTTTTTTCCCTTCCCTCTCCCCCCTTTAATACTTGGAAATTGAGTTGAGAAGTTGGGAAAATCCAATAAATCAAAAGTTTTTTTTTTTTTTTTTTTCTTGGTTTGGCCATAGTATTCGGGAATCGGGAATTTTGAGTTGAGTCCGTTGGGAAAATCCAACACGTTAAAAAGTGTTTTTTTTCTTTGCTATGATGTACTTGGGAATTTTGAGTTGAGTCAGTTGGGACTTTCACAACCGCACGTCACCGGAAAAATTTGAAAAATTGCAGCACTTTCACTCATGTAACTTGTTACAGAATGTGATGAAAAAATTCATATGTACTTTACTATAACAAAAAACTATTATGATACATCGTTTGATGTTCCAAGTCAATGTAATCCCCTATCCCCGCCTCTCAAGATGAAATTTAGTTTTATGCGCCCGAACTTGCAGTTTTCACCGACCCGACTTTCCCCCACTGCAAGAAACAATTTTTCAATTTTTCTAAAACAAATTTTATTTCAGAATTCTAAGTACTTACGAAACTTCAAAAATTTCTCAAAAAATCAATTTCAAATTCAGAAATGATATTTTGGAATCACGTCAATTTCGATTAGTTGTTACCAACTGATTATTTTTGGCGGTGACGTTCTTGTGCAATGAGAAGTATTTTCGGGGAAATTCTTGCTTATGTAATTTCCACATGAGTGGCGGGATAATATAATTTTAAAAATCAGAAAAAATCAAGCAGTTCTTTCAGATTTGAGACGATAAAAGTATCTGGGAAAATCGTTTTCCGAATTTTCGAAATTTTCGAAATTTTCAAAATAAAGGCCGGCATCCAGCGACCACCCTTGAAAATGTACAATGTAACAACGGGCGAATTTTCTCCAACACGACACTGTTACTATACATAGGCTGATAAAATACTTTCAACGTAACCTGTCACCAAATTTGAAATCATTTTACAATCGTTCGCATTATGCAAAATATTTTCTCTTGGCGAGAGGAACAACCACGTCGATGCGATGTGTAGCGTAAACGATGTTTTAATATTGGAGACAGAGAGGAAAAGCGTCATAACACTTTATATAAAATATATATAACAAATGACGTTTAATGGAAACTGCATGAGTCGTCACGTGTGCATTTTCAAAATGTCAATATGCAAAGTTACTTGTAGAAGTTATTGTTTGACAGACGAATGTAACAGCTGACACAGACGCACGTATAGTCGACGAGTTACGTTCTGATTGACACTTTTGTAAAATTCTCTACTTTAACCCCTTTTAATCGTGTAACACCCTTTTATTAATGAGAAGTCAACGAGCCCGTTTTTGGTAACAGGTTTGCTCGCACAGAGAGGGTGTCTGCGGCAAGGCGCCGGGTCAGGGTAGAAATTTTTACATTCGAAAGTCATCGGGAAGGGTTAACGAGGGTAAGTAGTGATAGGGATTGTTTCGTCGTTACGGTTCAGTGGGCGATGGAGATAGACACAAGTATGTGGTGGAAGCCAAAATTGAAATCTTTCGGCGCAGGATGGCAAATTTTTTCACACAATTGTAATTTGCGGCAAAAGAATTTCGAAAAAATAACTTCCTTGTTTCGTACAGGGGCGTACTCCCCGGTCCCGTATAGAGGGTGTATAAGAAAGTGCTCCCACTTTTTTTAGATTAAGAAGTCGGGTCACGATAGAACAAATTAGTATTTTCAAGATCTAACAATTCAGGAAAATTAGATAGAAAAATAATCAAATTTTTCAAAAGAGATTTTCATTTACGCATCTCTTTGGATTAGCCTCGTGATGAACATAGCAAGAATCTAAATTCTCAACATAGCAGGCTATCTCCATCGGTAGGGGGGGGGGGGTTGGACGCCCTCACTACTTCTGTTGGGATCCCTGCACCGAAACAGGAGAACCTCTGTTTTTGCTGTATTCAGCTCCGGAGTTGTCTCGGCCAGCAGCGCTTCCACTGTTGCTTTAGCTTTCTTGATGTTCCGGCTGACCGACGGCCCGGAGCTGCCGCTAAGCACCAAGAGGGTGTCGTCCGCATAGCACACCGCTTCCCCGTTGTTATACAGTAAGTTCCACAGGGTCGGCCCAACGACCGAACCCTATGTCGGGCGATTCCCTGGTACTGAACCTCCCTAGCAGCAAAATAATTTCGAATACTATACGGTACAGGTACCCAGGCGCGCCGGACGCAGCGACCGCTCTCAGGATTCCCGGCCAAAGGGTGTGATCGAATGCCCCCTTAATGTGCAGGGATGCAGCGGCCACGAAGTTGTTCTGCGTCCGTGATCTCAGAATGAGTCCCATCGCAGTCCGGACAGCATGCTCCGTGCATCAATGTTTTTTTCTGAATCCGAACTTCCGCTAATGGATGATGTCTTCTTCATCGGTGTGCTGGGTAAGCCTCGCATTGAGGGCCTTCTCCAGAAGCTTCGTTCCCGAAAATTTCCGAACTATTTTGAAAGAAAGTATGTACCTGGTCCATGCAAACAATTTTCGCTAAATTTTCCTTTCCAAAATTCAGGCGTTTCAAATTTTCCCGTCGGCAGTCGCGTTCTGGTTTCTCCCGCGAGTGGTTCCACCAATTATTACAATTTTTAGTTCCATGTATAAGAGAAATTATTTTGATCTACATTTTCAACTTCTCAACAAGCTACAGTGAGGATAATGTGAAAGTACAGGTCTTCGCCTTCTTTTTGATATTCAGCACATTGCAAAAAACTTCATCTAAGAACACGTTCGGTGAGATTTCGTGGAATTGAACAAAAATTATTTATTTCTGCAATTTCATTTTCCTCCTCTATCTCGCCTCGGTTTAGCATCTTGGCCACAGATTTCTCGTTAGACAGTTATTTCATCATCATAAATTACAGGCATTTCCCCCGCCAGGTAGCGCTATTTGTGTTTGAGATTTAGGGGTGGTCCATATTAGGTAAGTAATTCATATTAGGCACCTCTACCTTATTCACATTATACCAACACTTATATTGGTGAATGCCTCTAATACCGCTCCCTTATTATCTTTCATACAGAGTCAGATTTCCCATAAGGCTGACTAGGCAGCAGCCTCGGCGCAAAATTTTTGGGAAAAAAAAAGTGAAAAGAAAATGAAAAGAAAATGAAAAGAAACAGAAAGGAAAAGAAAAGAAAAAGAAACGAAAAAGAAAAGAAAAAGAAAAGAAAAAGAAAAGAAAAAGAAAAGAAAAAGAAAAGAAAAAGAAAAGAAAAAGAAAAGAAAAAGAAAAGAAAAAGAAAAAACTAAAGAAGAAAAATTTTTCTCAGTGCAATAAAGTAAATTGCGAGTGAAGTGAGTGAAAGAATTTTCGCTCTTTTTTTCCAAAAAATATCTGGTCAGCGGCGCAAATTTTCCATTAGCCTTGAGCACAAAATACTTAAGGCCGCCTCTGCTTTCATAAGCTCCACAGACCCAACTTTTGGAGTTCTTTTTGACCAACAAGGCTGTAGTAATGGAGGCTGGTATAGAAATATTCCCTCACCTCCAAATGTTGTTTGAAAAAACGGCACTTGGCAAATTCTAGTAGCCATTCGACAAAATTAGGAAAGTGAGGACCTTTCCAACTAAAATTTCTTTGTATTCCAGTCTTTTGCTGCCCCCTAAAAAAAAAACAAAAAAACTTGGTACCTGCTGTTCTATATTGGCGCGAATCTGCGCTTGTTAGAAGCCGAGAAATTTTACCCTTGATCGAGCCTCTCAGTTCTCTCTGATTTGAAGATTTGTTTTATGAGAGATAATCTCACATTGATGGGCTGTACAAATTACTAAGTGTGAACTGTACAAAATATCGTGTGAGTTGATCTTTACAAAGTATGACCGATTGGATTTCGGTAGTTGGAGACTTATAGCCTTGGACATTTCCCCAGGCACGCTTCATCGATAGCGTATAGCAGAAAATCTGAACGCTAATGATGACTGCGGCCGGCGCGTACCATACTTACAAAAATAATAACCGGGGTAAGTTAGCAGCTGTCAGCTGAATGATGGATTAATAACATTCGTGTTCGTGTTAATCGTACATAAAACGAAATTAAGTAAATTATAAAGTCATTCCATTAGTATCATAAATATAAGTATCCGACTCTTATCCACGAACGAATCTAAAGTTTGGAGTTCGTGTCAAGATACCAGACTCAGCGAGAGGTCTTGTTCGGACCCCATGACAAGCCTCTATTATGAAAGTGTTCATTCTACGGTCATCAACAACTATACAATTAATTTGGTATACGGTCGTGTTACAATTCAGCGGGAGATACGACCGGTAAGAAAAATATAGATGTAATGTCTTCACGAAAGAATGAGAGAAAGATATGAGCGGGTACGTTTAGAAATACACCTAGAGTCACCGAAGTAAGTTCGTTTTTTTTTTTCATTCTTTTTTGACATAGTTGATGATGTAAATATTTACAAATGTATAATGTTTCGATGTCACGCATTTTACGAATTTTCCCGCACTCCAGATAGAGGTTGGTCAATTATCTTGTAGATAATCTTATCGCGGCGTGTTAATCGACGTTCAAATTTTTAGTAAAAGCTACCAGATATAGCAAACACCCTTCAAAATCGTGATCCACTTGATTAAGTATTCGTGTGTACGGATATTCGTGAGCGTACCAACGAGTCGGTAGTCTTATTTCGACTAATTAATAATCATGGCTCGTTTATTGCGGCACGTCGATTACGTCAAGTTTATTTACTGGCTCGTCGATACATTACGCTTTTCGTTGACTCGTTTTCAGCGTCCGCGGCCGACCAGTTGAGAGTTTCCGCAAATCGTGAGACGCTTTCATGTTTGCCGGAGTTTCAAAGAGACCGGAAAAGACGAGGAGCACGATGTCGACGACGCACCAACAACTTTCTGCTCATAAGAACTATCCAGCTTTTCATCTTCTGGATAAGATTACGCTATCTTTTTCGGAGTAACCTTGACCGAACTTTGAACATAGAACAAGTTCAGCAATCAGCATACTTCATGGTAATGGTATTTGCATCGTCATAGAGAGAGAGAGAAGCGTGCTTAGCCCACAATTTTCTCGAAAGCCCCTCTCCCCCTCCCCTAATAAAGCTGAAGAATTATACCAGCAAACGAAAATGTTTAGCAGTAGGTACTAGGGGCTTCGCCTTCTGGCCCAACCCCATGGTGCGAGACTCGCTTCGCTCATGTCGGTCCTCCCAACCACTGAATTATTCATTTACAAGCCTTATACCTATTCTCGAAGAAAAGGCAGTTTACGGTTAATCAACTTACCCTCGTTAAACCATATCGACCGCAAATCGATCGGAAGTTTTCATGCCGGAATTGCTAATGTTATTCCCCAGATCGTCTACAAATACGTTAAGGAAAACCAGCAGTGGCGTGCGGTGATTTTTTCTAGCAGGTAAGCGATAAGTGTAGAGGTGAAGTAAAAATCAGAATAAAAATATGAAACATGCTACTACAAAATGGCATTAATGAAATTTATCAAATGGGGGGGGGGGCGAAAATTGTGAAAGCCCCAACTGACTCAACTCATAATTACCAAGTATCAAAGTAAAAAAACACCTTTTGACTTGTTGGGTTTTTCCAACTCACTCAACTCAAAATTCCCAAACATCACAGCAAAAAACCTTTGACTTGTTGGATTTTTCAAACTTCGCAACTCAATTCCCAAGTATCAAAGCGCAAAAAAAAAACCTTTTGACTCGTTGGCTTTTCCCAACTGCTGAGTAAAAAATTCTTACAGGAGGGAGGAGTTGCCCCCTTGGTATGTCCCTGAATAGATATGGCTAACAAAACAGTTTTCCACCATCTTCACAACCAGTTAACCACAAAATTTTTTCCTATTGCGATGCGTGGCAATGTCTAGTAAAACTCAAACCACCTCTCTTTTGCTCAGTTTATAAAAATGGTAATTCTGGTTTAGGCTTCCCGCCATTAATAATTCCTAATTGTTCCTTAAGAGTAAGTTGCGAAGAAGACAGCTTTTCAATAAGATCTCGAATACGCATTTTGGGTACAAAACAACATGGAGCATTCAAACATAATGTGTTGACTAGCAGAAGAGCATAATCATGTTTCACTCCCAACTTTGACGTTTGTGTGTAGCCAAGCCGAGCCAAGCCTGACTCAAAGCGCTTCCAGAACGCAACCAAACGCACAGATTTTGTCGCGTTGAACATGCTAGTGTGTTTTTGTGTTGTTAATTAACATAGAGGTGGAGTGTAAGTTGTGTAATGCGTGCAGTATGGAAAAGAAGCGTTATATCCAACGCACGCCTCGCTGGCCTATACAAATATACATGCACCAGGATCCCGAACGCCGAACAGCATACCCGTGAATCTATTATATACTTAACCGTAAGCATCCTAGGAGTCAATATAGCCGCTGTTTTGCCCAATGTTTCATCATCTTTTATTTGTTACAAGTTGAAGTTGATATTGTGTATGAAACAGTGGCGTCGTGTCTGGGTGTTCAAGGTGTTCACTGGACACCCACCTAATTTTTATCTTACTACAAAAATCCCAGAAACAAGGAAAGATTTAAATTTTGATTAAAATACAAAATATAACCTCAAAAAATTGAAAAATAGCCTGAATATTTCTCTTTGCGCTTTGCGCGGTTCTTATCTTTGTCACATACTATAGGAATCATGTAGGATGTTCACTAGCAACATTGCACAGTCTCGTTCAGTAGCGTATCCAGGATAAAATTGAGGGGGGGGGTCCAAACTGAAAAAAAAAATAGTATGGGCGATAGGGCAGAGTGGTAGAAGGGGGAAAGGAGCTTATTCGTACATTAAAAAAATTGCCAAGGGGGATGTCTAGACCCCCTGGACCCCCCCCCCTTAAATACGCCGCTGGTCTTGTCGGTTTTGTCACAGCAGTGTTATCTTTGTCACATACTATGGGAATTGCGTAGGATGTTCACTAGCAACATTGCACACTCTTGTTGGTCTTAATGCAGAGGCGTTATCTGTGTCACACTTACTATGGAAATCGCGTAGGATGTTCACTTGCAACAATGCACACTCTCGTCGGCCTTGTCGCAGTGGCGTTTGCAATAAAGACCACAAAGAGTGAAGTGGAGACTTCGTTAATTTAAATTGCAGGGTGTTCACCAGCAAAAATGAATGTTCCGGAAGCGCATGCGCATGCTATGTGGTGAGCTGGTGGATGCAACTTCATTCTTCATTGACACTCATTACTTATACATACTGATACTGATCATAAGTTGTTGATAATACTGATTTTTTTGTGGAGGGTAGGGGACAGGGAGGGCGCAGACCCGCCAGTTGAACACCTGCGAAAGAGCACCACGCGACGCCACTGGTATGAAAACTTAGTATCTCGGGAATTTCCAGGGTAAGCGATGCTTACCTTGCTTGCCTGGAATGCACGCCAATGAAAACCAGTGCCGGTTTATAACAACCAGCGCCACAGTCGTTCACAAAAATCCGAAATTTTGACTTCAACGCCCGTAAAAAATAGAATAAAAACAAAGCACATAGACTAGGTAGTTGAAATTAAAACAAGAAAAGGCAAAAAAGAGAAAAAAGGCAGAAGAGAAAAGGTTGGTAAAGAAAGTGGTATAGAAGAAAGCAGTTGAGAAGAAAGCTTTGAAGAAGAAACCGGATGAAAATAAAGTGGAAGAGGACGATCCTGACCTCATCTGTAGATCTATGACCTCGAAATTACGCGAAGTATGGATCCAGTGCAACTTATGCTCTAACTGGGTACATCAAGCATGTACCGATTTCGATGGGAAGGTGAGTTTTTACGTTTTTGACTTTTGTGCATATACTTGAGTAATAAAAATTTTGATTACGGATGAACATAGGTTTAATTATTTTCGTGAGCGTAATTTGTCACCCAATGCGCAAAATTCCACAAGTTACCCAGGTAACTAAAGGGGAACAAGGGTAAACACTATACGTCATTAAGGGTTTCATTGGGGAAAAATCTTGTGGATAGTACTCCACTTTGAGCAACATTGACGCTCAGCAACGAAACTCGAGCAGACTTCTTTTGTTGGGCAGACCATACGTGATGCACAGAGAGTTTGTAAATGTAGATCAGAAATCCAGAAGCAAAACTGTATATAGTACAAGAAGCATTGCGGAGAAATACTACCACAGAATTTATCAAGCAAAACGAGAAGAACTAAAGAAATATCAGCATGTACAATTAATAAATGCCTATATGGAGCTAAAAAAATTTGACTGTACTCATGAAAAACTACTTATTAATGAAAAAAATAGTCTGCAGCACAAACGCTCGAAACTGCCAAGTATTTCTCTTTTTCTTCTCACACGATTACAACCTTGAGGGCGCATACATGATCGAAAGGGGACGGAGCAGGTAAAAACTATTCTATTCCACACACTCTGAATTGTTTCTCCCCGGATTATTCTCAGGATCCGCCGCTGAATCTGACATGTGTCAAGGAACGTTGTTAAGTCACTGAAAAAAGGTAATATACGTAGTTGTAATAACACTTACTCATTTCTCATTTGTACAAGCAGACTATAATTTGATTCGAAATTAAGTTATTGTTAATACTGGAAAGAAGATGATGTATTACAAAGGCAGATTTTTTTCATGGACATTTTTTCCAGTTTCGACTCATTTCTTAGCATTACTGAGATGCACATACGAGAGGCGTTCAAAAAGTAAGGTAACAAGGGTCATTATGAAATAACTACAAATCATTAAAATTTTATTTTACAGAACTGGAAAAGATATAACCTTAAACTACCTCTGAACAGTTACCTTCCCAATTGAGGCATTTATCCCCTTGGTTTACTAACTTACAGATGCGTTCCCTGTAGAATTCGCCATCCAACGAACCAAACCGGGCGTGTAAAAAGTAAGGTGACAAGACTTGTTATGTTGAAACTAATTGGCGGATTGTAAATCTGGCAACGTAGCACGATTCTATATTCTTTTTATTTTAGGACAACATACTTTTCCTCCATTTTAGTATTCGTGCAAACGGTTTCTTATGCTGCAAACAAAATGATAAAATGCGTATTCTGGGATGCTCGTGGAATTATTTTAGTTTTGGTCGATTTTCTTCCATGTGGTACAATATTGGTAAACTCAAATGTATACTACGATCAGCTGAACCGCTTATGTAATTATAGACTACTGCCTTGGATGGTAAGTCGTGGTGTTTGTTCTTTGCAAGACAACGCACGACTGCACACATTTTGTGTTAGTACTGTTGAAGTCGTTCAAGTGGAATGTTTTGCGGCACCTAGCCCACTCTCTCGACTTGGACCCCTCCGATTTACATTTATTTCTATATTAAAAAGATACCTGGGTGAAACTTGTTTTAAGAACCACGACAAGCTGTAAAACACAGCTCTAAATTGGTTTGATTTGTTGGACGGCGACTTCTACAAGGAACAAATCTATAAGTTAGTACCTAAGCCGATGGGATAAAAGCCTCCATCAGGAAGGTAGCTATGTTAAGAAGTAGTTTAAGATTGCATCTTTTCACATTTTGCAAAACAAAATTTTTATGATTTATAGTTATTTCATGATAGATAGCCCTTGTTACCTTACTTCTTGAATGCCCCTCGATGTTATCATAGAATAAGTATGAAAGTTTTGGAATGGTAGATGAAATAGATAATGACTTTTGGTTATAACTACACAGCTAAAGTCTATGTGACAAAAATTGCCAAAATTACCTGAAATTCAACCCAAATTATAAATTTTACAGTCGTTGGTTAAAATGGCTTGAATCACCAATTACAGTCAGTAGTAAGGATTCGATTCAAATCACAAATTATTAGTTCGCGTTTCTACGACCAAAGACCCTATTTTAACGAGTACAAATCGCAGCCAAATTTTGATCTGAAGATCAAACTTTCATAGCAAATCACGAAAAATAAGACTTGAAATACGGTTGAGTTAGTCACTGAAAATGCAGTTTGAATCAAAGATCACTGGTCTCAGATGGATTTTCATTTGTTATTAACCTTATTATTTATCGATCAGTTGATTCGAACACAGGAAGAAAAAATTTATGTTTAAATAAAAACATAAAGTCTTCACTTTCCTGATGCGCAGTCAGTTACCCTCTAGTTACCCGCGGAAAGGTTACCCATTTGCAACTCTCGGTTACCGTCAGATTACTCAGAAACCCATCAGTTACCTTGGTTCTCCTTTAGTTACCCGGGTAACTGGCAGGATTTTGCGCATCCTGATACGCAATCATCAGCCACCCTCTAGTTACCCGCAGAAAGGTTACTCATTTGCAACCCTCGGTTACCCTCAGATTACCCAAAAAACCCGTCAGTTACCCTTAGTTACCCGAGTAACGGGCGAGGCGAGATTTTGCGCATCGGGGCAATTTGGTCGAATGGATGTTAGAATTTTTCTGGAGTTGAATTTCCAGAGAACAACAGGGAAGAGGGGTGTTGCTATTGCCCTGGATTTTAATCGCATCCATTCGAGCTGCATGCCGTGGCCCAATACTGCATCAGATGAATTTTCCACCCATGCAATAATCCTTGGGGATGTACTAATTTTTCTCATGAAATTAGTCAGTTAAAAGATTGCCGGGGTATAATACAATTTTCTTGGAAATATCTTTCTTTGAAAATAATATGTTAAGCTTCACCAACCTCAGCAGTGACTGTTTCGTTCTTTCTGATAGGGACTTCTTCGGGCAATGAAATGTTTTTGGGAAAATCCTGTATGTAAAGTCCATGTTAAACTTGGAGGCCGTTGACGTAAAAACTGAAAGACAAATCGAGCAGTGGCCTTAAATTATGAATGAAAGAGCTGGGGTTGTCCCCATACTTCAAAAAAAAAAAAAAAAAAATCTTAGAAGGCACGTTCAAACCAGCGGTCATTTGTTTTACGAAGATGATGCTTAGTACCACAGGATAGCTTAACTTGTGTCGAAATAGGCTTTTTCAAGTGCTAAAAAAAGTTGTCCTGTTGGCATTTTGCTATTTTTATCGTTATCGATACCACGTAGCATCTCTTTTACACTCTGTCTCCTTTGTATTAGTTCAATTAATGTTGTATACAGGGGTGTACTGAGAATAGCCTCCCTCTCAAGAGCGTTGACCTCTGGCTTCACTTAGAAAATCAGGAGCTCTAGTTTAAAAATTTTGAGATTATTTTGAGACTTACTAAGACGTTATCCCCGTTTTTTCGACGCGAATCAATAAGAAACGAAAGCGAGCTTCCTGGTTGGAAAAATGTCAGTTATACTCCAGGTAATTTTCGTTCTGTGTGCCCCTGATGGTTAATTGTAAAAATTCTATTTTTGGACACCACTGTCTCTGAAATTTATAATCTTTTCTGCGGTTAGTTCTCCGTAAGATGGTACAGTTTTTTCTACGTCAAACCATCCTTGTATCGAATTAAATCTTCTTCATCCACCATAGTTCACTTTTATAATGAAACATATTTAATAAAGATGAAATAGATATGCAACACTAAAACGATATGCCAGATCGGCGGCTATAAAAATAATTTTCGACAAAGTTAGTAAGATTGGAATCGAAATGGCGCGTAAATTATATCGTTTTCTTCGTTCTGCAATAGGTGGTACGTAGGTCGTTTTTCTCTGATCTGTTGTCACGAGCTGTCTAAGTTATAGGTTCAGATATGAGGAGGGACCTCTGGCCGAGACGCTACAGAAGACACTGTTTGTTTGGATTTTTTTTTTTCATTTTATTCTGGCCACAGAATGAAAATTATAAGATAAAACCTAGGATAAACTTGGCAGGGGGTCATTATATATACGGATGCCCTGCTGCTGGCCGTTGATATGTAGCTTAGTTACGGCTAAATGCCGATGTATTTTCGAATGAATCGGTTTTCTGTTTTATATCCGTTTTCAGATATTATTTCCTGCTGCTATATGGCATTTTGCGAATGAATTTGAAATAGACAAATTCCAACCTTTCTTACCTTTGAATCACGAGTTATAAGTACGTTGTAATCTTATGTGCATATTATGGTGATTAAATTATGTCTGTTTCAAAGCCCCCAACCCTCGAGTGTTGTATCTCTGTTTCTGAGATAGTAATTGAGTAAGTGGACGCTAGGGTGGCACTTATTTTACTTTTTTCCAAATCTGGCTCCCGAAAAATTGGTGTATTTAGCAGGGACGTACTGAAGACTTTTTCTTTAGGGGGAGGGGTAAAAATTGTAAAAGTCCCAACTGACTCACAACTCAGAATTCCCAAGTATCAAACCAAAAAAAAACCTTTGACCTGTTGGATTTTTCCAACTGATTCAGCAAAGAAATTCCCAAGTATCGATGCAAAAGAAGAAAAACCTTTGAACTTATTGGATTTTCCCGACTCACCTGACTGAAATGGTTGATTTTCCCAACTGCTGAGTGAAAAATTCCTACAGGGGGAGGAGGTGAGTTCCTCCACCCCCTATCGGTACGTCCCTGGCACTTAGATGCAAAAACTCAGTACCCAAATTTTCAGCAAAAATAATATTTTGTAGTGTTCCACAAGGGGATGAAGTACAATATAGAATCACCCGTAAGGAAAAGTGCAACTCAACTTATCTCGCTGTAATAAATCAAAAAAAGGGGCGTATAAATTGATTGTATCTAAGTACACTCTTCTCTGTAGTGTCATATTTTGCTTCCGTGTCTTTAGAAACGAAATCAGCGAGCTAATAAATGTTGAATTTGATATTAAAATGCCTATATGTATGTAAATGTCGATATTTCAAGTTGTAGTCTCCTGCGGTCTTTAATCGGTAGGGGTTAAAGCTTGAATAAACTCAACAGACCATGAACTACCTACCATTTTTAAAACACGAAATTCAGGCTATAGTAAGCCAATTAAAACATAATAGGACATGATAACATTACCAATGAACACATTAAAATGGGAGAAGAGGAAATGGTAGTACAACTAACAAAATTGTTCAATATAATTTTAGAAAAAGAAAAAATACCAGAAGATTGGGAACTGTCCGATATAATTATATCTTTCAAGAAAGGAGATAGGCATAAGATAGCTAACTACCGACCAATCACCCTTAGCCCAGTAATAGCGAAAATCTTCTCTAAAGCAATCAAATATAGACTCAAACAAACACTAATAAGCGAACAATCGATCGACCAAGCAGGATTCCGGCAAACATAGTCGACTATGGATCATATCCACGCAGTTAAGCAAATTATGAAAAAAAGTAATGAGTATAATAAGCCTATTTACATGTGTCTAATTAATTATAATGAGGCGTTCGACTTCCTACAGCACAACTACATGTTAAAAGCACTAGAGAAACAGGGGACCCCACAAAAATTTGTCAATATAATAAAGGAAATGTACTCCCGGCTCAAAGCCAGAATAAAAACAGACCAATTAGGCAACTATTTCGACATTAAAAAAGGGGTACGGCAGGGGGACCCCCTCTCCCCGATTCTTTTCAACAGTACTCTGGAACAAATATTCAGGAAACTCAAATGGGAAAACAAAGGGATTAATATTAACGGAAAAAGGATAACGAACCTAAGATTTGCCGACGATATCGTTCTGTTCGCCGAATCGCAGAGGGAACTAGCAGAAATGATAAGGGAACTCAGCGATGAAAGTGCAAGAGCAGGTCTCACAATAAACATGCAAAAAACAAAGATCATATCCAATAGCACAGAGGAAGGGACACTAGAAATGGGTAACAAAGAAATAGAAATAGTTCGAGAACATACATATCTCGGCCAACTACTAACTTTTGAAAGTGCAGTAGAAAAGGGGGTTAACGTAGGAATTAACAAAGCGTGGAAAAAATTCTGGAGTCTAGAAGACATATTCAAAGGAAACTTTAGCTATAAAAACAAAAGCGAAGTTTTCAATATGTGTGTTTAGCCTGTCTTAACATACGGATATCAAACATGGCCATTAAGTGCAAAAATTTTGAACAGAATTAGGATAACTCAAAACACAATGGAGAGATCAATGTTGGGGATAACAAGAAGGGACAGGATAATAATCTCGGTTATCAAAAGGAAATTAAAATTTAGTAAAAATTCAATTTGGCAGATCAAAAGAATAAAATGGGGATGGGCGGGACACATCTCCCGTCTCAGAGACGAATGATGGATCTATAGGGCATCCTTTTGGCAACCGCTGGACGGAAAAAGAAGAAGAGGTGTAAACAGTCATTAAAATGGGAAGACGATATTAATAAATTTTTAAAAAGTAACAACTTCCAAAGAATAGCCAGGAATAGGAATGAATGGGAGCGTCTACAGGAGACCTTTTCTCGGCATGGAGCAGGGGAGGAGTGAGCCCCACTTTGGGGCCGCTAATTCTTCATATATATTATAAATTAGTATTGTTTATTTATTCCCCAAATAAAGGTTTTCTGAAACTCAAAATTGAACTGAGCATTGCGAGAAATCCTATAATCAATATCTTTAAAGCTATTAACCAAATTTTACTCCCTATGGAGCCCTTGTGATGCGGGTACGCCAAAAATGATCTCAAAAATGAGTTCAGTATCCCCAGAAGCCATGAAAAAAGCAATTAAATGTACTTGTTTAGTTTTGATCGACTAAAATTCACAATTACGTTAATAAACCCTTGAAAGCCTCATCTTTGACCCCTCCCCCTTAATCAAATTTTATGGGAAAATATACATTGGAACGAAAGATCACATCACGGCGGATAGTATTTTTGGTACAACCAATTTTTCTATTCGTTTTCCAGTTTTTAACGGCGAAATAAGCTGACTTGCACGCTTATGTGGAATCCTATGTAAAACTTCACTCCGTCTGTGGGAATCGACAAAATATTTTTTCGCTGAAATTTTGGATGCCGATTTCTAACAAAATACACCAATTTCTTGTGTGGGAGCGAAAGTCTGAAAAAAAGTGAAATAAGAACCACCTTAGTGGATACTGGGAAGACTTTCAAGTTCTGAACCATTTTTATTATTTTTATTGATTAGTGGCGTTGAAAGATCTTCTTTAGGAGGAGGGGGGAATACAATAATTTGATTCTGCTAGCAAAAAAAAGAAGAAAAAAAAAAAAGTTAATATGGAGTTAACAAGCAAAGAATTTCGAAAATCTCGTTCGCAAAATCACTCAATACACTTCTTTAATTAATTTTTTTTTTTTCGGAGATAATGGTGACCAGGTCCAAATGTCACATTTTACACTTTCAATTTTTTTGTGAGCAGAGTATTGACACAAAGGTTTTGCTTTTGAAACCATATTGTAGTTTCACTCTTCCTCCGCCTACCACCTCCTTCGTATAAATTGCAAAAATGTAATTTAGAATTAATTACAGAATTTTAAGTACAACGACCTTTCTGATGACATTTCACCCCAGTCTGGGTTGAATACACAACGTATTAGGCGAAGTGTAACAGGTTATTTTTACGGATCGTAATGAAAGAAATTGATTTTACAATATTTTTATGGAAAAATAAGCCATTATGAACCATAAAAAGGTCCTGTATTCTCAGAATACATAGCTTAGTTTTTTTTTGAATCATCAGAATTTTTCTTTTATCAATGAACTAGAAGGTGGGCAATTCACCCCAAACTTTTTTTGACATTAGGACCCATATAATCTGAATCAACTTCTCCAAGATCTCGATTAAGATTGTCGCATTCAAGAGCTGACGCGAATGAACATGCACATTTCATTTGGAACATCATAAGAAGTAAACTAATACCACTCGTCTCCATTCAAATAGCTTGTACCAAGAAACAGCAATACAATAATTAGGAAATTAGTGAAAAGTTACTCTCACAATTTTTTTCATTACTAAAAAACGTTGATCCCTTACAGCTCGAGACTGAGTATTTTTTTATTTTATTTAGCCTAGCCTATCTGGTCTATTGAAGTTTTCTGGATGAATCAGGAAATTCTGAAACCAATAAGCCAACTTTGATGCGACCTTTTTTGGACTAGTTTTCCTCTTAAAAATTACATTTTCGCCAAAAATTGTTGATGTTTCTAGAAACTTTTTGGGACTATTTCGGGTAGAAATCCAGTTTTCAATACTGTTTTGTCAAGTTTCAATTTTCTGAGAAAGAAATGTTTAGAAAAACATTTTACTTGAAAAAAAAAAAAATCGTAACAACTGTATTATTTGTTGCAATAAATTATGCATTTAGATTCAAAATTATTTCGTTGTACATACTTCAGAAGTTATAGAAATAAATAATTCGGTTCAGTTTTCCAAGACTTTTAATTTAATATCCATGAAGCCATAGTTTTAGGGAACCTATTGGGACTACAGTCACATTTTACATTTTTTGAAAATCGGTATTTTTTATGAACTATGTAGGTCTTCTTATTGACTTCTAATACTACCTTTTTCAGTTTTTAGCGCCTAAAATTCCGGGTCCAGCTCATTAGTTTTCGAGATCTACCCCTGTGACATTTGGACCAGGTCTCCTCTACAAATGATACTTTGTACCCCCAATTTTCAATTTGGGTGTGTGGGATGGAGGGGGGGGGGTGTAAAAAGTACCACTGCACCTCTGGTTTCTAACTTTGTGGATTCCACTTCAAATT
Organism: Acanthococcus lagerstroemiae; assembly: GCA_031841125.1. Lineage (NCBI taxonomy): Eukaryota > Metazoa > Arthropoda > Insecta > Hemiptera > Eriococcidae > Acanthococcus > Acanthococcus lagerstroemiae. The sequence goes on along the minus strand of CM063106.1, from coordinate 16,723,950 downwards.
ACGGAGTTTTCAAGTGCTTATTTCGGTGTTTTAATGTTGAATCATAATTTACAAATTTCTGGACCATATTGCGTCATTAATCAATTAAATTCTCAAGAAAATCCTTGAATTTTGGGAATCGTTTGAGAAATCTTCAGGTCGAGAAGGAATCGTCATGGTTGGTAACACTTCCTGTACTTAGCTACCCACCCCTGCCCAGTCCTCATGCCACTGTAGACCATTCTCGTATTGATATTGAAAAATTAAAATAATCGTACTGGGCGAAAATTCTTTAAGCAGTGAAAAATAGTTTACTTTTTCTCATGGATTCCTCGACTGAATGAAAAGTTTTAAGACCCTTAGATATTTACAAAGTACAACTTAATATTGATGGTAATAACGATATTATTGATATTCATAATATTCGTCAAGTGATATTGCCTATCCCTACTATGCTGCACCATCAGGGAATAAATCTGACAAGTAGCCAACCATTTAGTAAATCCGTTCATCGATCGACCTGTCTGTCTGTTCGATTGAATGACGATAATATGTCTGTATCGCTCGCAATCTGAATCGCTTTATCTTTTCGACTATCTGTCGTGGATATTGGAGATTTTTGAGAAGAAGGGTTGGGGGGAGCTCCTTGGAAATAATGGATGTGCGGCGACCCTCTTCTCAAGAATGTACATTTTTGTATATATCGTCCCAGTAGCGTAAATGCTCATCCCTCCTGAGGAGGGGGGATTGAGGTCATAGGATAAAAAGTAGGTATATTTTCACCATGTTCAAGTTTCATTAGATGAACAAAAAAAAAAAAGAAAAAAAAACTTATAAGATATAAGAGGTTTTGGGGAGGGGGTTATCCTCAAACCCCCTCTCATATTTACGCCACTGTATCGTCCTACCTGGCTGCTTCCTATGCAGCACGATGCGAACATCCAACAAACATCTTTTGTCTCCTGCATTTGGTCCGAGATCTTTTCAAAACCACGTCTTCTTCTGCTTATTATTCTTTTGACTCATTCTCCATTTTTATACCTTCATCGGCTTGGTAGGACATTAGTTTAGCGCCGTTAGAGGTTAAATTACAGCTATGTCATAATTGATAAGTCTTTGCACTTTGCAGATCTGTTTATACTACTGATCAATACACGCGCATCTTACACACTTCCGGTTTTTGATTTCGTATGCCTTCGCTGTGGTCCGGACTGAACACTTCTCTCTTTTTCTCATAGAAACCCCGAAACATCGGCAGATGAATGTAATTTTAAAACTTTTCTTTGGCAGGATTTGACTCAAAAAAATGAAGACGGGATAGACGCAAACGCAACAGGATATGACAGAGCTGACAGCAAGCAGAGAAAACTGAGACAGACATTTAGTTACCTACGTAATTTAGAAAGATAGCGGTATAGGCAGGGACTTATTTTGAATTGACGATTCAGATGTCCCGCCTTTGCTTTTGGCCTCTTCGTGTATGGCTGGTGTAGTGACAAAAAATATGAAATAGGTGCAACAAATAGAGAACTAGAGAGATCTCGGCTCTTGGCTCAGTTTTTATTTTCTACCCGATGCACAATCAGTTACCCTCTAGTTACCCAGTTACCCGCGAAAAAGTTAACCTTGTTCCCCTTAATTCCCCGAGTAACTGGTGGGATTTTGCGCATCGGGTAAGAAGGGTCTGCCTGGCTGTCTGTTCATTTGCTCAACTGGCTGACATCTCACCTGTTTAGCTAGGAAATAGTTTACCACCAGAGTATATTTCCCTACCTGTTTGCTTGTCTCGTAAACTTCGATCTGAATGACTGTCCGTCTGTCTAAGTTTCAAAGTAATAGATCAGCCTCTGCAATGTTTTGAATTTGAGGGACGCCAAACACCAAGCATTCATTTTTGCATTATTTGAGCAATATTCATTACAGAAGGTAATAAAAATCTTCGTTTTGAAAGACGGGGGCTATATCTTCCATATCCACCATCTCGTTAGAGTGCGCCTGGGTATTTGGTCTAGTTTCGTGCATAACTAAGAACTAGAGATGTCAAAAGGTTATACACGTACACATTTTCAAAGCCCCCATCCCTCCACATTGCCGTATTTTACATTTTATCCTAAAAAATTTGATATCTCGATAACACGTTGCTATAATTTGTATAAATTTTTAACGATTATAACGTAATATAATATAGAGGACGGAGGAATCCAACACATGTAAATGGCTATTTTATATGTATAGCGGTTGTTGAAATACCGGTAGGAGATGAAAATTCTACGCGTTTGTTTTTCACGGGTAAAAAAGAAAATTATTAATGTGCGTCACCAAATTAATAGAGAAATAACTACGAACATCTCGTAAATCGTTTTATCTTTTATCAGGCAGCTCCTGGACTGCGGCTTATGAAGCTCACAAATTCGCAGGCTTAATTATAAACTAAAACCAACAAAATCTACCTCTGATTAAATCATATTACTGTCTGAATTAGATGTTTAAAAGAAAAACGAATACCTCGTGTATTAATCGTAAATTAAAAGCTAATTAAAATATTTTAGTGCCTACTCTTCTAAGGCAGTGGAGGCTCTAAACTAGACATAAATTACGGCATACTTCCATCGTCCACAAGAATGCCGTGAATCCGTGAAATTAAGCGACTGACAATGGGCCTGAGAAATGCCTGGTCCCAGATTTCATGTCTGTATCTCAAAACAGAGAGGTGATTATATCCAATTTTACCAACAAAAAAAAATTAATAATGGAGGTAAAACTCGAGCAATTTATAGATGATTTTTTACCTCATTTTAGTGAGATAAACGCATTGAGAATATTGACAGTGGGTGATAATCCCAGATGAGGAAAAATATATTGAGAAGCCTCGGAAGGCAACATTATTTTTTACGTTTGTTCGGACTGCATCCTCGATTAGCTTCTTTTGTTATCGTACCGTCAAGGAATAGTGATGGATCTAGGAGGCAATCTTAAATAGTCCAAATTTTTTCCTTATATAAGCAGTCTTTTATGACTTCAGGGTGGTAACTGATTCAATGGACAAACGAGAAATATTTCAGATGGAACAAAATTTTTACTAAATTATTTATGGAGCTTGGTTCTAAAAGGGCTCATCTCATATAAGAAGGAAACAACAGCTTTTCTGTCTGTGGTGATAGAGGGAATATGCCACGCAGCAAATTAACTAATAGCCTATGAACAAGTAGCAAATGTAACAAATAAGCAAATAGCAAATGAACAATTAGCTAGTGAACAATAAATTATAGGATAAAACCTTACTACCTGATGCACAGAAAGAGTTTGTTAACGAATAGAACAGAATGCCAGAAGCAGAACTGTATATATTACAAGCAGAGGCGAAACTTGACTTTCAGTTTGGGGGGGGGGGTGGAGAAGGAAAATTTGCCGACAAGTATTTTCTTTTAACTAAAAATTTGTCGACAAAATTTTCTAAAAATTTAGGAGTCCAGGGTATTCCATTTTCAGAAACGAAATTTGACTTTCAGTTTCGAAAGATGGAGAAGAAAAATTTGCCGACAAATATTTTTTGAAAACTAAAAATTTACCTATTTTTTAACTGAAAAAGAAAATAAACAAACATGCATAAAAATCAAAATTTAAATGAACAGTTTCAGAATTTTTCGATTGTCAAATTATTGGTTGGAGGGTGTCAAATGAACAGTCTTAAATTTTGCCGACTGCCAAATTATTGGGAGATGTTTCAACCCCCATACCCCCTATAGTTTTGCCCCTGATTACAAGAAGCATCGAGGAGAAATACTATAACAAAGACTTTTAATTTATCAAGCAAGATGAGAAGAACTAAGGAAATATCAGCGTGAAAAATTAAAAAATGACTTACAATTGTATGTGTAACTTGTACATTATTTTTCGATCGTTCTGTGTCAATGTTGAGTTACATCGTTATGAGGAACAAATGTATTTCTGATATTGGTAATAATCGTAGTTATTCCTGATCAAATTGCATACTTTTATTGAATCGAAATAAAATTTCTCATTTGAATCGAAATAAAATTCTTCCTTCGCCTTTAGCAGAAGGAGATTTACCAAGATGCTACTTGTATTTTGGTTGAATTAAATAATAACGAATCCATTTCATTTAAATTTGAGTGTCATTTGCAGACAGGTCCTTCTCTTCACAGAAAGTCACTTATTGATCTTCATCTTTGCACTTTGCTGTGCAACTACGAGTACATAGTCTGCAGCTTCGCAGTTTTCAGCTTTGAACTGATTTTGAATATTAAAGGCACATAGGAGTGGAGAGTTGGCTTTTCCAGTCGACCCTCTTCGAGTAGCGAAGCTGCTTGTTTTTAATTTTCTACTAATTGGGCTTCACACATCGGAAATGACTCGTCACTGAACTGAACTGTGCTCGGATCAATGAACGCTACTGAAAAAGAAAAATAAGAAAGCGATTTCAATAGGCTCGGCTACTACTACCCGACCATAAAAATTATTAGGCCGTGAAGATGTTCACACCGTGTCTAAAAACATGTTTGCAGAACGTGCTACGTTATCCACCAATTCAGCCAGAAGGCATGTCAAATTGTTACTTATAATGTGCCTATTTGAGAACTTTTCGTGCAAATAGTTGAAGAAAAAAAAAGGCAATCCAATATTTCATGTCCTGCACTTAAGTGTCCCCTTCATCATTCCACGACGCCAAACGCATAAACATTATGGTAAACCCGCGTCAGCGAAACCAATTTGAACTTTTTTCACTTCGGTCAAAATCACTAACGAGAGGTACCAAACGATAAATGGCCGGTTATCATGTAACCACGAATAGATGCAAACAATGTCGAGCTCGGCTTGGAGCAGCGGGCCGAAAAAATGCCGCATAAATGAAGCCAAACCGTGAAAATTAATTTGAAAGCCGCGACAAGAAAAATGACATGGAAGTCGACAATAGAACAGTGATAAAAACGTAAGTCAATTATCGTATTTAAACGATGTTGTACAAGTCGTAAAGATATTGTTGGATACGAGATTATAACGTAACGATAAAACAATATTGTCAAAAAGAAGTAGCAATAAATTTATGAAACAAAGAATTTATTTCGGAAGGAAGTGGTCTTCGGACTCCCGCGGCTGCAGGCACGAATCCCCGCAGCGGTCGAATCATGATACAACGCGCAGAGCACAAGCAATTTTGAAGGCGAAACAAAACCAACGTTTTTAGTCGCCCACATTTATGAGTTTTATGTTATAAAGCCCGCTGCGATAATCACTTATACCTTTATTCCTTTTTCATTATGTTTAAAAAAAAAAATCTAAGAGGAATATACGCAGCCGTGAAGATGCTAATTTAATTTTTGAAGCGTGCTTCGTTGGTTTTAATTAATGACTTATTCTAATATCGAGTAGCGTGTCCGGTTACCGGTTTACGGGAACCGCGATATACGCCATGTACGAAATTTATAACGAGATTAACACGTGGTGACGTGTTTGAAAAAAATCTGATATATTAACGCGAATGCAGACGCAGAGCCAGCACCGGTTTCCCAACCGTCAGCAATCAATCTGCGTGCCAGGCGTTAAATCTGGCCGAGGAAAAGGCGCCGTTGTAACTCGATACCTAGCCGCAGACTTTCCATGTTGAAAGCTCGACCACTTTCTCGTTTCATCGGACAGTTGGCAGGCTTCGCGGTGGTCAGCCATTGACGCAAGGACACAACATAAACAGATAAACACGATTTGAACTGCCTATACATTTAGTATTATGAAGACATATGCTCCCTAGAGTCACTGATACAATGTCCGGTGGCAGATGTATGGCGATGCACGCATGCCTAAGTGGCATTTGAGAGACTGCACCGCCGGCCCTGGAAACTACCCTTTCGAGTATCGCAGCAGTGGCCGGAGGGACGCTTTGAGGCCGGCCTGAGCCATCATTTTACCGCTCCGCTTCCGGCGCGCGGTGTCCTGCAAGGGCCACCATGGCACCCCTTACTGACCGAGGTATAACGCTCATCCAGCACTAAGCTGGAATTTGGGTACATCACGGCCGGACCCGCTTCTTCACTCATCCCTCACCTCTTCGTCTTGGTACACGTGACGACGCAGGAAGGTAGCAATGGCGGATGAGCCCTACTGGGGATCCACAGCAACTGCAGCTGCTCCTCTACGATGATACAGAGTTATTGTGTTCAATGGCGTGGGTCGAGCTTTGTCCGTCGGCCCTCGTTCTCGACCACTCTGTCTACATCTTCTTCTTCTTCATGATGGTCGAGACAAAGGCCGATACCCGGTGCCATCCGCTTCCGTTCTTCAACATTTCCGGAACTAAGGTGTCCGGCGCGAGACGGTTGATCACGCCGTGGCTATCGCTCATGTTTCCGCCGTCGGGATCAATTGACGGCCATATCACGCTGATCAGTTCTCACTGATGCAATACTTGAAAAGATAGTTCCCGGGACCAGAGATGCAGTGTCTGGAAAGCCAGTTTGGCATGCGTGCATCGCCATGTGTTCCACCAATTGACACTTAGTGTCAGTAGATTAGCTTACAAAACAAATTACTACCTTCCTTCGTCTCCACTGAGACCTGATTATTGAGGCACAATATGGTTGGCATCAGACACCCGCTGTTCAGCAGATAAGTCCAAGCTAAACTCCCCAGCTACTTAACTCAAAGAAGACCTCCTGTCCACCGTTTCCAGTTGATCAAAGAATATGTCTCGGAATGGTCAATGCAATCGAGTGATCATTTTCTTTTGTGTGGTGATTCTGTATGCGCCGAATGCTCAGACCTTGTGACTTTTCTTCAGGTTGCTGTTAAAGACCAGAGATGTCAACTCCTGTTCGTGAACGGGAACGCATTCACGAATGGAGCACCTCCACAAACAAGAACTAAGTGAACGCGTTCTTCTTCTCACATGAACAAGAACGGGCAGGAACGCGTTTGTTTCATTTTGTGAACGAGAACGCAGAGAATAGAGAGAGGAATGACTAGTCAGAGATGTCAACTTCCATTCGCAAACGGGAACGCATTCACAAACAGAGCACCTCCACAAACGAGAACGAAGTGAACGCGTTCTTCTTCTCACATGAACAAGAACGGGCAGGAACGCGTTTGTTTCATTTCGTGAACGAGAACGCAGAGAATAGAGAGAGGAATGACTAGTCAGAGATGTCAACTTCCGTTCGCAAACGGGAACGCATTCACAAACAGAGCACCTCCACAAACGAGAACGAAGTGAACGCGTTCTTCTTCTCACATGAACAAGAACGGGCAGGAACGCGTTTGTTTCATTTCGTGAACGAGAACGCAGAGAATAGAGAGAGGAATGACTAGTCAGAGATGTCAACTTCCATTCGCAAACGGGAACGCATTCACAAACAGAGCACCTCCACAAACGAGAACGAAGTGAACGCGTTCTTCTTCTCACATGAACAAGAACGGGCAGGAACGCGTTCGTTTCATTTTGTGAATGAGAATGCAGAGAACAGAGAGAGGAATGACTACAGTCAGAGATGTCAACTCCCGTTCGTAAACGGGAACGCGTTCACAAATGAAGCACCTCTACAAACAAGAACAATGAAGTGAACGCGTTCTTCTTCTCACATGAACAAGAACGGGCAGGAACGCGTTTGTTTCATTTTGTGAACAAAAACGCAGAGAGGAATGACTACTGTCCAAGATGTCAACTTCCATTTGCAAATGGGAACGCGTTCACGAACGGAGCTATTGAGTTCTATCCAGTTAACTTCATTGGGTGCTGGATACTCTCGTCCTAATGCTTCACGCCTTGCACGGCTATTTCTGGGCATTGGCCAATGATGATGTGAATCGAGGTTTCCACCGCTTCTCCACAGTGCCTACAGAAGCTGCTTTTTGCTAGTTCTGTTTTATACCACATGTGTTTTGTGGCTCTATGTCCAGTACCGAGCTCAAGTAGGAATTCAGCGTATGGTGACGTTGCGACCTTCACATGGGAGTTTATGACGCTGTATGCGACGGGAAGACACGGCCTGGGCGTTACCAACTTCATTTTTATGCCCTCCTTTGCTAGCTCATCTGCGATCATGTTCCCTTTTATGCCGCAGTGCCCCAGTGTCCATAGTATGGTTATGGTTCTCCTGAGTAGAGGTTTATAATTTGTTAATGCAGTCCCCCACCACCAAGGATGTAATTTGGTGAGCCGATAGTGCCTTAACAATCGCTTGATTTTCTGTATAGATATATGCCTGCTTATTAGCAAGGCTCTTCTGCTGGAGTCTGCCAATACCACTGTAGTGGCAAGCCCTCATCCAGGGCCATTGAATAGTTGTCAGCGCCTTTTGTATTTGTAATTCCGATTCCTGGCCCTTGGGCATTTTTTGAGGCATCTGCAAACCACACATACTCCTCTTTTCCCGTGCCTCCCGCATGGGTACCATTGCGCGGTATAGCTTGTCAAAGAAGTGTTCCACTGCAATTCTGTCCTTCGGTATCCCAAAACCTTTGTTCATCGACTTCGCCATCTCCCGTATCCTTCTATGACCTATTTTTCAGACCCGGAAGTTTGGTTGACCCAGACGATAAGCCACCACTATCGCACGTCCTGCCGACAAAGTTACGGCAAGCCCAAAGAGCCTCAATCCCTTTTCATATTTTCTCCGGGACGTGATCTCTCCAGGAAGGTTTTTCGTCAAGATATACTTCAAAGTACTTCCCCTTCCTTGTAAGAACTAACGGTCTTTCTTTCTATTGCACCCTGGTCAACTTCTTGCCCGTTTCGTGAGTGAAAAGAGTGATCTTAGTTTTGTCCAGGTTTATCAATGACCCTTTCTTCGCACACCATCCCCCCCCCCATATCGGAGTCCCCAACGCGTCAATTCCGTGTTTGTCCCCGGAAATTTGCTCGTTATCCGATGCGCAAAATCCCGCGAGTTACCCGGGTAAATAAAGGGGAAGCAAGAGTAACTGATAGGTTTCTGGGTAATCTGAGGGTAACCGAGGATTGCAAATGGGCAACTTTTTCGCAGGTAACTAGAAGGTAACTGATTGCGCATCGGGATGCGCAAAATCACGCCAGTTAACCGGGTAACTAAAGGAGAACCAAGGGTAACTGATGGGTTTTTGGGTAATCTGAGGGTAACCGAGGGTTGCAAATGAGTAACTTTTCCGCGTTGTATAAATCTAAGGCAGCATACGAGTTGCTAATGATAAACCGAGTAAATCAGTCAACTACATACAACCTAGAAGGAGTGCAAAAAAGATACGATAAGTTGCCGTGCATGGTGCTCAGGTATTTGCTGATAATGTGACCATTTTTATTGTAGCTTATCCTGTTCATGAGCATATACTCTCAACCCGAGCCCTGGAATCCGCCCTTTCAAGCATTACCACAGAGACGTCGGGGAAGCTGTTAGGGCTGTCTTAGCCCTCTTCTCTTCTTGCCGAAAAACTGGCCAAGGGTTCATGAGCAGAATGTAAATAATGGAATCCTCACTCCTGGTGGTAGTAATACTCTTAGACCTATGACTATCAGTGACGTTGTTGGTATCATTAAAGGCCTTGGTACTAGAAAGGTACCTGGATACGATCTTATCACTATAGGTCTCGAAATTATGAGTTGAATTTGTAATTAGAACTCGAATCGGAATTCAAGATTCGGATCCGAAATTAGAAATCTGCGATTCTCTCGCGTTTAGGAACCGAAATTACCGATTCCGGAATCAATTCCAGAATTGAGCCAGACTTGGTCGAATCGATTCCACAATTTGGAATCATGGTTCCTTTTTTACCGGAATCGGAATCGAATGAAATTCCAGAGATATCTGAGGAGTCGGAATCGAGTAATTTTTTCTGAAATCTATCTCTGGATATAGCTTTGGTACGGCCTACCACGAGCAGGCCTATTTATATTCGAATAAATTACGGCTTGCTTGGTCGGTATTATAAGATTTTAATTATTCCTCACCTTCTCGCTTGTGCACTGCTAAGACGGTGCCCGTTATTCTCACATCCATAACGAGGCGGTCACCAACATGGCTGTAATTTCACGGATGTATTCGAACTCCAGTCACATTACGCGGCCCTTACAGCATCCGACATGAATCTTATCCTATACCTCCGGCTCGCAAACGTATTACACACTTTTGAAAATAAAAATTAACTTTTTATTTTGTAATCATCGCATAATAAGACATCGCGTAGGCCGTAATAGTAAAGACCGCACAGTGCGTTCGATTTGCGTTTAATTGGCAATAAGAGAACGTTTAAACGATGTCACTTTTAATGTATATCGTTCGAACGATCTTCCATTTTGTTTTCCTCCGAAGTAAGATATCAAGTACAGATATGAACGAGAACTTTTTACATTCATTAACGGGGCAACCTTGCTGATTTTTTATTCAAAGTTCATTTAGTCACGCGATTTTAACGTAACCGCGGCGGTGTATATCCAAGCCAGCAATTTCTCATTACTTTTCCAACAGCTTAACCCATTCAGTCTCACTGTTTACGTTTATAAGCCACGGGTCGCATCTAGCGCGGATACAAGGAGAAGAAAATGAAGGAAAATCGGAAAATTTTTACTTGGAAAAGCTTGCACAATGGGAAATAATTGAAGTTACAAATTCTTGCATAAAATCTGTGAAATTACATGAATAAGCAGGTTTATATATTTCCTAAGGTAAGATAACTCGAGCAAGTCATTAGAAACCAGTCATAACTTTGGTGGAACATTCAGCAGTCTGCTTCTCTCTGTCGTATTTTTAATGTTACGAAGATGGACACGGAAATTATAGTTCTTATCCAGACTGTCGATTAGTGGCATGCAACTTTCATCTTGGACAACCGTGGTTTCGAGAAATACATGGAAGCAGCGAGCTATGTAAGGCATATACGACAGAGGAGGATAACGACCAGGGGCGGAAATAGAGCGAAAACTGGGGGGGGGGGCTAAGCCTCAGCGCCTAGAATCTTCTATATATATAAAAATGAATGTATGTTTGTCTGTCTGTCTGTCCGTGTACGGTATGTTCTTCATATTTCTTTGGAAATTTCTGTTAATGTATGTGTGTGTCGGTGTGTGTGTCCTTCATATTTCCCTGGAAATTTCTATTTACAGCACGGCTGCAGACTTTACCACACTTTTCATCCAATTGCCATGAAACTTTGGGAAGTTGTTCAATACGCTCCCGCAAAGGTTTTTGGGGGCAGTAGTGGGGGTGGGGTATGCTCTCCGACACACTACTGTTACTATGACGTTATACTACTGAGTATACTTGAGCGAAAACCGTGCCTCAATGGTTGACATTTTTATGGAAATTTCTATTAATAACAGGGCTGCAAACTGTACGTGTCTCCTGCAGAGACACTATAATATTTTATATGTTTTCGTACCCTATTAAAAAAAAATTCCATGGAAATTTCTATCAACAACACGGCTACCAACTGTAGTCACGCAGGGCGCAGCAAAGATCAAGATCAATGAGCACATGGCTGGAAGAAAAATGAATTTCCATGGAAATGTCAGCCACTGAACTGAATTGTCACAATGAAGAGCTAAATCAAACGGATTGGCTTTGTGTCGGGGGGCATGGTACAGTTTTCGCTCAAGTACACCCATGGCTGGAAGAAAATGGAAATATCAACCACTGAACTGAATTGTCACCATGAACAGCTGAAGAACTGAGAGATGAACTGAGCTGGAAGTGAGAAGAGAAAAGAAGAAGAACTGTAGTCGTGCAGGGCACAGCAAAGATCAGGATCAATAAGCACATGACTGGAGTTACTGTTTTCGCTCAAGTATAGCCATAGCTGGAAGAAAAATAAATGTCCATGGAAATGTCAACCACTGAATTTGTGTCGGGGAGCCTGTCAGGGGGACTTCACGACTGTCGTTGTTGTGCTTGTTTTCGCCATTCCGTGGAAATGGAGAGAGCCACCCGTCCACTTGGCATGAACGATCATTTGACGAGTAATATTATCATTCGTGGCATGTCATGCGAGTTTGACAAACCGATCGTGAAAATGGGGCTTAAGCTACATGTTAGCATCAACATACCAAATGGGAAAAAATGCCACCTTCTGTTCCTGAAACAAGAGCACACCTACCGGCCGAATCGGCTTCCATTCGCAGTACTGCAAACATTCAAAGACACTATCACATTTTAAGAACTTCTAGCGGGAGAATTTCACCTAGACTTTTTAACAATCAGTTTTCTTTTGTCGATTTTTTGTCGTCCACCCCCCCCCCCCCCAAGACCATCCCGATAGTTGCCGATATAGTCTATTATTCACAGTTTTTTCTCTTTCATCCACAAACAACGGGATCTCGTAATCGAAAGGTGGATATTGCTTTATGATCGGAGAGATGAAGCCGCCTCCAAGACTCTAAACTAATATAAACGTCAGTTATGAGACATTTCTGAGTTCTTAACAAAAAGGACGAACATTTTGTACAATTTGTAAGAGTACAGAATGCGTTCCAGAAAACGAAGAAAAAAGTAAATGATGCTTTTAGCGATACCAATACTGTTATAAAAGGACCGATACCTACAAAGGAAAACAAACCCAACAAAAACTCACAATGACCTACACAAAACCATTTTGTATACTTTCTTTGGTGCCGGATTACTGGTTCTATTGCGGTGTTGTAAATTTTTAAAATACATTGACCCTGTTTCAGTTCAAGAATACCCAACATCCCTCCGGCTTTTCATTCTTTACTGTTTCTTTCAACACGGAGCGTGAAAAATGGACGTTTGCCCTGATACAGGAGGCCTCTTCCTAGAAAAAGGACATTGTTTTTTAAACGTTGACCGGCGTTGTAAACTGCGATACGTGCCCGAAATATAGAAGAAAATGAATTAGTAGAAACGTCAAACTCGACCTTGAAAAAAGTAAGTTGAAAAGTCGGGGACTAGACAACAGACAGAATTCGCGAATTCCGTGGTGATGAACAAAATACACGAGTGTTCTGGTCTCTTTGGCCACATCGGTCAGCCACCAGGAGCCACTATTAATTTAAAAAAAATCGATTTAGAGATGCATTTAAATAACAATTAATGCTGTCTCCGACCAGACTATGAGCAGCTGAGGGGTAGGACTACAAAAGAATGAGTGAACGTTTCTTGGCAGAGGCGCCGCACGGAAATCATGAGCGGCAGGACAAAACGCTGGTGATAACACTTTTCTCTTCTAACCTAATACTCACTAGAGAAGGGAATTGGAGTCGGAAACCAAGGTGAACAAGCGCCATTTTATGACAACGGGGGACGGGGGAGTAGTAAAGGTAATTCTGCAAAGATGCACTGTATACTTCTACCATTTCTTTTTCGCGGTAAGAAATCCAGCAGCTGAGAAAGGGAATTGTGTTTGACTTCAAATTCTGTCCTCATTATATCCCCCAAACTGAAATTTCGCTTTGAGAGAAGGAAACATCGAATGGTGTCAGAGAGGGGTTTTAAAGTCTATCATTTGTATCACCATATACCGCAGGAGTGGACACAGAAAACAATTTCGGGGGGGGGGGGAGAAGGTTCCGAATGAAAAATGCTATAGACGAAACATAATAGCTTTAGGTCACTATAGACAGATTTAGATATTTCGGGGGAAGGGGGGTGCCCAGACCCACGGTATCCAAGTATCCACCACTGACACTCCGGATCGGGAATGACGTATAATACGGTGTGGCCCGCCTGACAGCCAGTACCAATAATATAGTAAGTATGGGTCACAACAATATGACATACTCGTACTGTAAGGTATTCGAGGTAAATAGGGGTCGAAAATCAAATACACAGATGACGGCTTGTTAGTTTCAAGGGTCCGAAACCTAGTTGACAATCTATTTTAAATTGCAAATCCGTCCCTAAATTTGAACTTTCTGAAATTGGCAATTTTTCAGAAATATTTACGTCACTGGAGGTAGTAATTACTGAATTTTACAGACGTCAATTCCTCATCTTTTCATGTTAAACTTCACAAAATGAATTTTTAAGGGCTTCTTCATTGAACCAAGGGGATCACGACACCCCTGGCTATACTACGCAGTATTGTTGCATCAATTTAACGACCGAGGTGAAGAATTCAACTATTTTTACTGTTTTTCCCCGTTCCCCTCGCAAGCCATACCCAATCAGTGTAAAGGAAGAGTCGATTCGTATAAATTCGTGACAAAAAATCATAATGGTTTCTCCCTGTGCCTTGTAGTGAGTCAAAAGACTGATATAAAAGGGTAAAATTGATTCAACCTAAAAAATGTAGGAAAGTTCTTGTAGAAATTGGAGATCTCAAAATGACACCATCAGTTTGGATTTCAGAAATTAACTTTACATAAATCGTGGAAACGCTTGTCTAAAGCAAAATTGCTAGGAAAAATAAAAATACTGTGTTAATGAAAGAAATCTCCCAAGAGTCAGTTGACCGATTAACAAAAGATAAAATATTGAGAACCAGGATAATCGGAATTTTAAATTTAAAAAGTTGCTTAAAGTGATAAATTGTGGCCAAGGTTGCTGATTGTGAGTCTTTGATTCATATTTTTCCCTTAGCTTCATTTTACGTGTAAAAATGTGTGCAATTGAGGTACTAGCACTGAAAATTTGAATTAGAGGCGTCCAAATTGGAGTCCGCTCAGGCTCAGAAATTTGATATACTCGTAATAATCAGAATAGTAATTAATCAAGATTATCCCTTATTCGATTCTTATTTCAAGGTAAAGTCCATTTTATGGATTTCAAGTTGTATTCCGTGACCCTCTGTGTGATCCAAGAAAGAGAAACTTCAATTTTTCCCCAACGAATTTGTGATTTTTCCTCGCATACGCTCCATAACGATGTGTGTGAAGATAACTTATGAAAATATTTTAAATAGTCATTTTTACTAGGAAATTGAAATTTGGGGCTCATGCTGTGGCAAGATCAGAAATTTAATTTAACATTCCAAATTAGACAAGGAAAATCTTTTTCAACAGCATAAAAAGAATTAAAATTTTCTCGAAGTGCATTGGAGGCAACATGAGACGAACTTTCAAATGATGGACTTCGATACTTTGCTTGATTTTTCAAGACAAGTTTACTACGCCCACTTAAAAAGTATGTAGAACTTAAATCTCAGCATCCGAGTCGAAGTTGGGTCTTGATTAAAGAAACCCTTATTTTGATAATTCGTAGTGTTCTCACTGGGAATTTTGATGTTGCTGAACCCCTCCATTACCACTCGTTGGAAGGGGAGAATGGGAGGAATTTATTTAACCCAGAGACATACCGAAGGGTTTTTCTGGGAGAGGGGGGGGGCTGTGAAAGTCTCAACTGACTCAACTTAAAATTCCCGAGTATCAATCAACATTTTTTTGTATTGGCAAAAAAGAAATCTTTTGATTGTCTGAATTTTTACAACTTTTGGTTCATCAACTAAAATTTCCCAACTCATCCTTGACTGAAATGGTAATCTTCCCAACTGCTGACTGAAACATTCCTACGAGGATAAGTTACTCCCCTCCCCCTATCTGTTCGTCTCTGGTTTAACCCCTTAAGAAACTAGACTTTACCACTTCAAGATTCATGATCTTTCTTTTCAAGATCCGTCTCGATCCTCTGTATAGATTTTTTATTATTTTTTAAGGCCTTTAACACCGAACATGGCTATATTTTCTTGATCTGACAACGCCTCAAGAAAATATGATCATGTGCTCATAGAATGCCGGGTAGATTTTGAAGGTAATGGGTTATAAATGAAATCGAATGAGTGACTCAGAAGAATTTTTGAGGAGTCAATTTACAGTACCTCTTGTACTGTTACTTGATCAATATGATGGTAACTGAAGTATTTTCAGAGTACATTAAGCCACTTTTCACTTGCCGGTTAGAAACAGTGACGTGCGGTGATTTTTCCTAGGAGTTAAGCGATAAGCGTACAGGCGAAGTAATAATCGGAATAAAAGTATGAAATAGGTTACTACAAAACGGCATGGATGGAATTAATCAAATTGTCGTATCTCTGTGTAGGGTCATCCACATGCATTTATTCTTTTTTATGACGAATAATAGACACAGGGACGTACCACCGAAGAGTTTTTCCTTTGGGGTGGCGGGGTCAAAAATTGTGAAAGTCCCAACTGACTTAACTCGAAATTACCAAGTATCAAAGCAAAATAAAAAACCTTTTGACTTGTTGGATTTTTCCAAATGACTCAACTCAAAATTCCCAAACATCACAGTAAAAAAAAAACCTTTGATTTGTTGGATTTTTCAAACTAAGCAACTCAATTCCCAAGTATCAAAGCAAAAAAAAATCTTTTGACTTGGATTTTTCCAAATCTGCCTGATTGAAATCGTAGATTTTCCCAACTGTTGAGTGAAAACTTCTTACGGGGGAGGAGGAGTTGCCACCCTAACGGTACATCCCCGGAAATACATGGCCAAGAAAACAGTGTTTTCCACAATCTTCACAACCGGTTAACCACAAAATGTTTTCATATTGCAATACGTGGCAATGTCTTGTAAAACTCGAACCAGCTCTCTTTTTCTCGGTTTTTAAAAATGGTAATTCTTGTTTAGGCATCCCACCATTAATAATTTCTAATTGTTCATTAAGAGTAAGTTGCGAAAACGATTTTTCAATAAGATCTCGAATAGGCATTTTGTGGACAAGAAAACATGGAGCATTCAAACATAGTAGAAAAACATAATCACGTTTCACTGTCAACTTCGACGTTTTTGTGTTGCCAAGCCGAGCAGAACGCAAACCAAATGCACAGGTTTCGTCGCGTTGAACATGCCAGTGTATTTTTGTGTTGGTAATTAACACGGAGGTGGAGGGTAAGTCATGCAGTGTTGCATGCAGTATGGAAAAGAAGCGTTAGACCTGGCGGACACTTTGCTGGCCTATACGAGTATACATGTATGAGCATTTTGGAATGCCAAACAAGACGGCGCCACGTATCTCCTGCGAATTTGTTATGTACTTAAGCGTAAGCGTCGTCAGCGCCAATACAGTCACTGTTTTGCCCAATGCTTCATTATCTTTTATTTGTTACAAGCAGCAGCGTAACGTCGGGGGCACCCCCACCATATTTTTACATAGTCCACTAATATCGGCAATTTCAAAAAAATACCGCAATTGCCGACTTTTTCTCCGAAAACTTTATTGTGCTCCCTCCCTTTGGGAAACCCCTAGCTACGCCACTGGTTACAAGTTGAAGTTGATATTGTACATATATATGAAAACTTATTTTCTCGGGAATTTTCAGGGTAAGCGGTGTTTACCTTGCTTACCTGGAATACACGCCACTGGTTAGAACGTAAATGGCCGTCCATTGCATTTGCCCTATCGCGTACCTACCATTTGGGGAGAGGGTAGTTCTTACTTTTACAGCCTCTTTGGCTGAAATCGTGATGGGGCAGAATGATACCACTGTCGCCATGTACACAAGTAAGTGATATCGGAACGGGGTGAGGGAACAGGTATACATTGTATCAAACAATTTTGAGGGCGTGTGCAAAACATTATTTGCCAACTTCCCCCTTCCCTCCCACATAAAAAAGAAAGAAACAAAATGAATAGGAACTTATTTTACTAAACGGATAAAAAGGTGCCTTGATGGAGTTCAGAGACGAGAATTAACAGATTTTAGACAAGAAAACCTTGGTCTTTTTCCATGTCGATCTAAATTTTATTTCTTTATTTATCTTCTTATTTGTAATTTTTTACTCGAACCGACCCCGGTTGTGTATGGGGTCATCATGCCATCAAATTCATCCGGTTTTAGGAGTAGCGTCCATCGTCCCCTTCCACCATCCCCTATTCCTTCCCACCCTACCCCATTATATCCCGAATTCTCTAGCCAACTCGTCCCACCACTTTTTCAGCGGTCTGCCATTGCTTCTTTTCCACTCCCTTGGCAACCGTTCCTCGGCTACCTTCCCCCATTTATCTCTTCCCCTCACCATGTATCCCGCGAAGCTTCGTTTAGCTTTTTTTACCCCCCCCCCCCATCCTATAACTTATGTCTCTGTTATTTTTTGAATCTCTCTCGATTTTGTTCTTCTCCTCATTATGCCGCATAAACATTTTTAAGTGGATCGTCCTCAAACTGTCCCTTTGTGACTTTATCAGGATCAAGTTTGAGCTCCGTCGCTGATCTAAAGTTCTTATTTTTGCCATCATGGCAGATTGCCTTTCAGCAGAGAAGTTTTTCTAAACTTTCGCTATCCTCGCCCTATGCTTTTCCCATCATGTAGAATGCAACCATCTGACCAAGGTAATCATATTCTTTCATAATTTAAATTTTCTCTCCCCCTCCCCCGCTGAAAATATTTCCTCACGTATGTTAGTCATTATTTTGGTATTTGATATTCATTGAAAATCCAATTCTCATGCTGTCGTTATTAGGTTTTCGGCCGCACCTTGTCATTCCTGCCATTCCTTCAGGTCATTACTCAGTAATACCATGTCATGAGCAAATTGTAAATTATTCAGCTATTGACCATTGCTCTTTACCTCCTTCTTCCACACTTTTATTTCTCTAAAATTTCTTTAAAACCCGGCTTGAACAGGTTCAAGAAAAGCGGGTCCCCCTGGTTCACTCTTTTTTGTATTCTGAATTCTTCCCGTAAGCTGTAGTTTTCTCATACATTTTCTTTAGTATTTCAACGATGTCTCCACTTACCCTCAGTTTTCGTAATGCTTCCCAAACTGCCGCGTATTCGAGTCAAATATAGTACTGTGTCTTGTTTTCTCCAAAATTTGGTTCCATGCGAAAATATGGTCAGTGGCTGAATAGCCCCTCTTGCATCTCACCCGCTCCGTTGTTCGACTCCAGTCCAAAACCCCATAAATTCTATTTTTCAATATTTTTACGGAACTCTTCAAATTCATGACCCCCATAAAGAAAAGCTTTCGACACCACTGACTCACGTAGGGCCACATTTTTCTCCGCTACCCTCAGTGTCATTTTGCCTCTGCGTTCATTTCTAGAAGGTTGTTCTTTGGTCCCTGTTGCTTTAAATAGCTGATAGGTCACTAAAAGTCTGTCTGCTTCTCAGCTGACGCGGAACATATTTAGTAGGCTAGAGCTTCACTTTTCTTCCTCCGAAACTACATCCAGCAGCGATGGTAATCTTTCGACTATGCCGAGCCGCGGGGGGCTCTTAGAGGGTTGTTCCGTTGTGTGCGACTTTAATCGTAAGTTAAATAAAACGCCATTTAATCTCTTTGTGGCCTTTTTATTCAATTTCTTGGTAATGCCGCGTCGATTCCAGGAAGAGACTAGCCTTCTTATGTCGAGATGGAACTAAGTCAGACTCTTGAAATTGAATCGAAAGTGGAAGATATTAAGCTGACGGAATGGGTGTTCTGGGGTGACTTTCTTTTTCGCCAGTGAAAGTATTTCTCGTGCGAATGTACCTTTTTCGAGTCGTAGATTTTTCTACCATTTTGGGCACATTGCTAATGTCACATTCCTTTTCCGTGCTACAAGTGTCATTCACTGGTGACTCAAATGCGAGTAACAAGCGCCACATGACACCAGTTAGATGTATTTTACATAGCTGGTCTCCGGGAGGGGATAGGGATGTCTTTTTAAAATTCAAGAGTCCCAGAAAAAGTCCTGAAGAGTTTGTAGAGCATTAATAGATCGTAAATTGATCTTAAAAGAGGTCGTAAAAGCATTCAAGATTAACAAGTCTCGAAGAACCTCGAGGCATTTAAAATTTTTTAGAAGAATGTTTAATGAAAGAAGTCCTGAAGTGTCTCAGAGAATATAACACGGGCATGTAGAAACGGATCGAAGAGTTTTGAACGAGTCTAAAAGAATTTTAAGTAGACCTGAAAAATTCTTGCAAGGATTTTAACAAGAGCCGATTCTAAGGGAAAGAAGATTTGAAGGATAATACCTTCCTTGACCAGTGGCGGGTAGGCAGATTTTAGGCCAGGGGGAAATTACTCCGCAGCGGCCCTCGAAGCGCGCTATACCTATAAACTTTCTCGGTCCCTCTCTGTTTTTTCATAGGCCTACTTGAGATAATAATTTACATAGAATTCAGTACATCACGTGAGTCCTTGTTTTGTAGGTTTTTTTCTCATTTTCAATAGAGAATAAGCAGGTGATTCTTCTTCGCTCTGCGACAGAGCGACACCAAAAAGAAAAACTAAATTAATATGTACTGCACTACCTACTACAAAAATTTTCATTGTTACAAAATATATTGAATGATTTATGATTAAATTTAACAGAAATAAAAACTTTTAAAAAAATTGGATAAAATTTTAAGTTATTAATTTACAAACAGTCGGGCTCTTACCGGCCAAGGTGAACATAATTTCATCATTTTTCACATTTGAAAGAATGTCTCGTTCGATACTCATAATCATAAGGGAATCTAAATGATCGTCCGTGAGAACGGATCGTAGTCTATTTTTTATCGCCTTAAGTATAGCGAAAGACCTTTTGCAGGACACTTGTACAACTGAAATCGTTAGTAAAAATGTATATGCAATAAAGAGAGTGGGATGATGTGGTGGGACGTATGGCGATGCACGCATGTCAAAGTGGCCCCTGAGACACAAGCCATTGAAAATTATAATTTAGTATTACTAAGAAACAGCAAGCAGGACATTTTTTACAATGTTTGCATGTGGAAGAGGGGAGGAACTATTTCCATATTGACATTCACGTTCGACATCATGATCGCTATCACTACACTCAAATTCTCGAATTTGCCGAAAATCATCAGCGAGACAGTTCTTTAGACTGTCCCACTTGCTGAGGAAATCTTTAAATTTTTCTTCGAAGTCTTCAAGTGTCGATTCCTCCCAAAATTTTGAAATGTGAGAAAAAGTTTTCCCAGCGCACCATCCGGTATTTGACTCTTCAGTTCGTGAAACCGATTTGGGTCTAAGCAACTAAAATCTGCGAATAAAGTATCGTGACCATTGAATTTGTCTTTCATAGTAATCAAGACAGCGTCTCTTATTCGACTGAAGACTTCAACGCGGAATTTGTGATTTTCATTCGGCATCGTATCATCTTCACCTTCGTAGTCAAACATTTTTTTTCCTTTGGCGTATTGCTGGAAGTTGCTCTTCCTCTTCAAAATCTACCTCGGCTTTCTCCAATTCTTTATTTATTTTAGAACTGTACAATTTTTCCGATTGAAAAACAACTTCAAAATCGCTTAATTCTTTCTCTATATCCTTTATGGTGTCTTGAACCATACATATTATAGGCTTTCAACCAATCAGCTCCCAGCACTGTCTGAAGGTACTCAGAAAGTGGAGTCGTTTTTTTTCAAAAATGCGAACAAAAATTTGAGCTGTAAGGAGTATTTTAAATTTAAAAAAATTATCCAAATAAGATTGCGCTTTTCCTCGCGCTTCAGCTGTATATTTTTCAGGTGGAACTGTTGCAATTTCATTCCAGGATAGCAACAGTTCCAGCAACAAATCTGAATTTGCTGTGTTCGATTGCTCAAAATTTTTTTTGAGAGCATGAGCCTCGGCCCACCATCTTGGATCACCGACCAAGTCCAATACTAACTTTGGTACTCTCTTTCTCCACACGTCGCAGTTCGTTTATAGGAATCGCGCATGAATACAAACGTTGAATTTAGTAGATTGAAAAGCAACTGCGCTTCCACTAACACTGATGAAACATCTTTAATGACCAAATTAAGAACGTGTGCGTCACAGCAAACGTGAACAAGTTTCTCATTTTGCAAGGCAGCCTTAAACAAAGTTTTAAAACCGAGATAATTTCCCCTCATATTTCTTGCGCCGTCTGTCGCGCTGCCAATGCAGTCTTTGGGGTCTAAATTCAGTCTTTTCAGAACATCCAAGATACATCGGACAAAACTTTCTCCAGTCGTTGAGTCGCAGTTTATCATCGTTACTATAATCTTTATCGTATATGTCCTTCGTCGTTTACATATCTTATGATAACACTCTGTATTATTCCTTGATCGACACATCCTGAGTGGTATCAATTTGAATGCTATACTCGTACATTCCCGCCTTCTTTATTTCGGAAGATATTTTCTTTATCATTTCATCCCAGTGGCGGAACCAAGGGCGGGCCTGGGTAGGCCAGGCCCTTCCAAAAATTTTTTTGGCCCGCCCAATTTTTTTTTGAACGATCTGAAATTTTTTAACGAAAAATAACTCACTTACAATAGACAAAAAGAATTCAAAAATAAAATACTTATAATCGATTTGCCAAAAGTTTAAATTTAGATAATGAGAATTTTGCTCTTCATCATAAAAATAGTCGTATTCTTTTATATTAATTGTTAATATTATGTAAGTACATACATATACAAATTTTTATAACAAGTACATAGTTTCATTAAAATCCCCGTCCTTAACAATCCGGCCCTTCCGTGCCCACCCGAAAAAAAATCGTAGTTCCGCCACTGTTCATCCCGGATTGATTCAATTACATAATTGATGGTAGTGTTCGACAGAAAAGTGATTAGGCCGCCACCTTGTTTACTTCCTTTATCGTATATCACCTTGCTATTATGAGAAACTTCATCAATATGCGATTTAAGAAGAAAATCATACTTGGCCACCAACAGAACGATCTCTAAAAAATTACCATGGTTGACCTCTTCATTTTACCGACTTTTCGAAGAAAAGGGAGGTATTACACTCGTCACAGTTGTGAAGTTGGGGGCGGGGGCAATGTTTTTTTTGCGTTTCAGAGTGTTTAGAACACGACTGTAATAGTGGCTGAATTTCAGGTTTCCTTATATATATATATATATATATATATATATATATATATATATATATATATATATATATATATATATATATATATATGTACACCTTAATTTTGTGGGAAGAAAATCTCAGAAACTATTGAATCAATTGATTCCAAATTTTGGTATATTATGGAGAAGTACTCGAAGTTGTTAAAATAAGCTTTTGAAGGCAATCGGTCGAGCCGTTCGTGAGTTTTCCTTGAGGACAAAATTTGTGGCAAAAAAATCTCAGGAACTATCGAATCATTTGATTCCAAATTTTGGTACATTATAGAGAAGTACTCGAAGTTGTATTGGTGAAAGTTTGATGACAATCGGTTGAGTCGTTCACGAGTTTCCTCAATTTAAGTTCAGCATAAGAAGCGCAAGGCGACTTATGTACTCGATGTTGTTTGGGATTTAATTTATACGAAATCAAATTTTGATAGCCGCGTAGTTTTGTTGTATTATACAAATGTTTCGGTCTTACACGTTTCCGCCTTGAATGTATCGATTTCAAATTTATACGAACTCTAATTTTGATAGCCGGGTAGTTTTATATTTTTATAATACTATTCCCTGTCGAGAGTTGCGTTTTTTAAAACGTGAATGGCCTTCAACATTTCAGCCGAATACCACTAGTCCTTGTCGACATTTGCGTTTTTTTAAAACGTTAACGACTGAAAACGTGTCGACAGTGTCTTGATTTCGCGAGGAACGAGCGAAGCGAGTTCCGAGTACTTTTCGCTACTACTGCGAGGAACGAGCGAAGCGAGTTCCGAGTGCTTTTCGGCCGAAGGCCGAAAAGTCGGTACTGCTTTCGCGAAGCGAAAGCAGTTTTTTTAAGTTATATGCAGCCTCATTTCTTTTACCACGGAAAGCAATACCGCATTTTCCGAGAGTACGTACTACATCAATAACACGATTGAGAACTGCCTTTTTTCTCAGCCTGCTCTCGGCGTAGCTTACTCAAATTTACATCTATCAAATCTTCGACTGTTTTTTGAGATTTTTCATGTAAATAAGCAAGGACGCATTTCTCGTGTGCATCTGATTTTTCATGTCTATCTATGTTCTGGTAAAGATGCTTGAAATCATTAAAACCAACCACAAAACGAGATGAATCATACCACAACACAAGCACAATGCGCTGCGCTGTGCAATATATTGAAGAGCAATGACCGAGCCGTCAGAGCGGCCCAAAAATGCAGTGGCCCAGGGGGACATTTCCTCCTTTCTCCCTAGGCCTACCCGCCCCTGTCCTTGACTGTCCAAAATGAATTTGTTCCATAAAATTTCTTCGAATAATTGAAAAAATGTCGCTTGTATTGCTCGCAAATGAGCGTTTCAAATCACGTTTAAAGGTCAACAGTTCTACTCCAGGAAAAGAATTACGGTACCAAACCTGATCATGAGAAGACCTTTTTTTTTCTTATTTGTTGGTAGTCCTCCAGCTTGAGTGCTGAAACAGAATTCTAGTTTTTGCTTAACGCGTTTCTAATTCTCAGCGACATTTCCATCCGTGAACGACAGGCCCGAGGGCAATATAGTTTCAGGTTCGACGACATGACGACAACGACATTTGTGAGAAAGTAAAATGGTTTAGATCCCACTTCTGATACCATGTAAGTTCTAGTTAAAGCAGTAACAAAACATTATGACTGACATATTATAATCCGTAATACACGGTATCGGATATGGTTCAAGCTCATATCACAAAGCATAAAACATCACCAGGTTTTCAATCCGATTTACAGTATTTTAAACAACAACAGTGAGTCTACTTATAATCAGTGTCGCCACTTATATTATTTACAATTATTTACACTTAGAAATGCCAATCAATGTCCGAATTTCCGAAAGATGTCAAACACGATCAACTTGAAAATAGCGCAAGCAATTGTTGTGAAAAATCCGTCCTACCAACTGCGCCAAAATTGCGTGTTACAATCCTAAATGGCTCGCTTTGACGCCTCGATAGCTTAGAATCGTTGAAATGAGAGTGTTGAGAGCTTTACTTAAACGGCTGCGAAATCAAGAACGACAAATGAAGTCAACTTTAAAGCGAGGTATTAACTAAAGCCAATAATACAGAATAGTAGGTGTTCCAAGGCTGATTATAACAAACAGAATAAGAATTTCGAATAAGAAACACATTTAATAATAAATGAGTACATCGATTGAATGCGTACGGGACCAGGAAGTATTACCTCACATTTTGGGCTCAAAGGTGCATAAAGTAGAAGTGGCTAATGCTGAAAGTGAACTTATATCAGCCAAAAGATAAGCTGCACTTTACTGTACAGGGTGAATCGAAAAGATCCAAACATACAGGATTGCTCGGATGGACCATAACATCATTGATTCCCAAGCAGAGCTGATCTGATATTTTGCATCTGTGCGTTCATTTGGCCCCAGCCAAGACCTCATACCTGTAGACGCGAAAAATTACTTGAATTTGTAGATGGAAAATATCAGATTGGCTTTTATGCAACAACATCAGAGTGTTGAAGACTTCTCGACATTGTTGCAAGAGTCTTGAAGAAGTCTGGGGGAGTTTTCAACAATAAAATCCTATTAAACTTTCGGCTTCTTTGGATGAACTCTAGTATTCTTCACTGAAATAGGGCGCAGGATATTTTCGAACAACAATGCAACTCTCAATTCGGGGTTAACGTCAAACTTCAGAAGAAAATTTCAATGAGTTCGTACTGTTTCATGCGATTGCATATTTTGGCAGCTCCTTAAACTGCTGTTGGTTGAAATAAAGATTTAAGCATCAAGTAGCCGTGCAGTATGCATAAGTGTAACTGAAGAAAAGGGGGGGGGGTAATGATGGATATCCTCATACCCTGGTAAATATTTCCCCGGTGTTATTATCCATAAAATATGGACCTGACGAAAAATGTCTCAACAATATATTTCTTTGCCCCTTCCCTTCTAAAAAAAATCGTCAAGTATGCCCGTACTGGTAAGTAGAAGCGTTACGAGCCCTATAGGTCAGAGGTATGTGCCTGTGCGTGCGCGCGCGTGTGTGTGGGGGGGGGGCTCAAAATAGGCCAGAAATACCGATTTGGTATAAATTCTTTAGGCCGGCTCCCCCTTTCCAAAAAAAGAAAAATAGAGGTCACCAACTCTCATACTTTGCTAACTTGAGCGGCTATAAAATGCTGATTAAATGATTGAATTTGCCAAAAATTCCGATGTTGAAGATTTGTAAAGTGAGGGAAGGGTGATGCAGTACACACCCCTTTTCCCTTCTCTACGGCTTGCCGGCATGCTTCTAAGCTTTCGACGATCGTCGGCTAAATACATGTAAGCTCGAGACGCACGTGATTTCTAAGCCACGAAAAACTAAGATCTGTTCGACGTATCAGCTTTCGACAATCGAATGGAAACGCGTTCCGACTTCTCATTCTTCTGCAACGAAAATCGTTTTAATAACTGCGCCCATTGTTACTGCTTGAATAATTAATTACGCGTAATTATCATTTGTAATTGTAGACGTCGCATATTCGCGTTCACGACATTGCAACGCCTCATTAAAATTTATTGGTCATGGCGGCTTTCAAACCCATAAGCAGATCAACCTGTCTGACCGACTAAATAATCATTTCAGTGGTACAACAATGCTAAATCTAACTTTTGCTCCAAGGTGTTCTTTCTTTTTCTTCGCCGACAAATTGCTGCAAAGGAAAAGGAAAACCTGAATGGAAACCCTGCTTGTTGAAATCCTTATAAGGTTTACATCTCACAATTTTTTTCGTCTCGATTTAATGGAATTGTTTGTCACAAGTTCCCTCTCCCCTCCTTCTTAGAGACATAGTCATCTTAAGGTCCTGTTTTGGAGAAAGTAAAAGGTTTCAAAGAGTCTTATATATTAACATGTTATAGCTTGAAGCAATCTTGAAATTTGAATTAGAACTCGTTAGGATTGGTTAGGCTCGTTTGACCCGATGCGCAATCAGTTACTCGCTAGTTACTCAGTTACCCTCGGAAAAGTTACCCATTTGTTACCCTCGAATTACTCTCAGATTACCCTTGTTCCCCTCTAATTAACCGGGTAACGGGCGGGATACTATGCAATTACATAGTTACCTCTAGTTACCCGCGGCGGAAAACTTACCCATTTGTTACCCTCGGTTACCCTCAGATTACCCTTGTTCCCCTTTAGTTACCCAGGTAACTTGTGCGATTTTGCGCATCGGGGAAACGAATTCAAATACTCAAAGTTAACTCACACTCTATTAAAACTGGACACAATTTATTCAGACCATAATACCATGACTTCAAAATTAAAGACTGATCAATAATGGTAAGACTCCTTCCGATAGGACCTATTTCCGGACTACAAGGAAAATCATTTTAACTATGAAGATCGTTTTCAACAGGGCCGGTGAAAATTCAGTTGGGCTAGAGCACGTGCACCAGGTGAAAAAATTCTAACTTTTTAAAAATTCACTTGTTTAAAACTTATCAGTACTTATTGAGTGTTTTTTGTGTTTAAATTTTCTGTGGGGGGGGGGTCCAGGGCCCCCTATTTAGAAGTTTTTTATTTGCACCAAGTGAGAACATGAAAGATTCCCGGCCTTGATTTTCAACTTTGTTAATTGCATTACAAAATAGGTACTTTCGAAGAACTTCTTTTAGACTTCGATTTTGAAATTATGATTCCTGTAGCCTCTCAATCTTGGTTCTTCACTCAGTATTTTCTGTGAAAGGGGAGGGGTAACCGAGAGAGCTCTATTTTTATATTCATAATGTATTTCCTTTGATAGAGAAAGCGAGCTGAAGAGATCTTTGCTATTCGATTTCACCCTTAGGGCCTGATGTAGCTTTTGAGGGGCTCTGGGTAAATGCATCTTGAAAACCTTTTATGGAATTTCACAATTTTATTTGTTTTCTCATTTTCAGAAGCGTCTAGAATATGCCATTTTTATTCACCCCCCTCCCCCACATAAAGATCAATGATTCCGCGGAGCTCCCATTCTTTCGAGATCTGGTGAAAATTGTCCCAGTTACTCTCCCCTCTGCGTGGATCTTCCTGGATTTTCATTCCATGTCTTGTTCTCGGTAAACGGAGGTGACTAAGACCACAATTTAGGTGATCATTATTAACTCGGTGCTCTCGCGGAAATGAGTTTTCAGAAATGCCCATTTGAGTGATATAAAGGGTAACTTAGCCCACTTCGGTGTACTTATGGATATACGAATAGAAATAAGAGGTTCGTTTTGGACGCCTCGGCTCTCTAGACTACGAAAGTCATAGTGCATCAACGTATGTATTTTGCCTATAATTCTCTAGTTAGGACCGTTGAAATATTATGTATCTTTTCACTTTTACTGGAATTTTGCCATTTTTGGCAACTGAAAGGCGAGTTTCAAGGAAGATGACCGCAGAATATAACTTGAAAGAGACAAATTTAAATTAGATAAAAATACCTACTGAAAAACTACCAAAATAGGGATTATATCAGTAACTTATTTTTATTTTTGTACCAAATGTTTGATCCGACTTCAATTTGAGCTCCTAAAACTTAAAGTTTACTCGAGGAGCATAGTATTTTTTGAAGTTTTAACATCGCAGGTGGAGCCTGGTGAGAAAATGAACGCAATTTCAAAATTAGGAACCATGGAAAAACCTTATTACTTTTTTTAATTGCTTAAATTTGAAATTCCAACTACCCCTTGGGAATATTTTTTCTTTTGTAGAGTATTTTTGTTCTTATATATTTCAGTTGACATCAAGCATTTTGACGGTTTGTGTGAAAGATACCATCTGAAGTAAAAATATCATTTTCAATTTCAATTTTTCTACTCAAAAGATAAACAAAATAGCATGTTCTAAAATTAGAACAACTGTGAAACAGAATTTTTCATTTTAAAATTTCGATTTAGAGGTTCCAATCCGAAATCGAATAAGAATATTATACAATAACATGCAGAATTATTACCAAGATCGCTTTAATTTTGATGTATTATTTCTTCGATTCCGGAAGTCGAGTCAGTTTTACCCAATTGAAAATGTCTTTCGACAAAATGTGAGGAGAAAGAAAGAAATTTCATTTTTCACTACGACTTGGTACGCCTGTTGTCACAGGGTTTTCAACAATGCAATCACCAAAAGAGAAATTTCTCCGTAGAATTAGAAACTGAGCAAATTGTGAAGTGAGATTTGGATTTCAAGAATCCAGGTTAACGTTTCCAACAAAATTTAATACAATAATTAAAATCGGCGACTAAAAACCTCCATTTTAACTTTCTTTTATTACTTTTTCAGATTCAGGCTATTTTATCCATTCGCAGTTGTCTTCGAACTCACTGTGAGGCGGCGGTAGAGGAAATACAATTTTTTCATCGACTAGTATTTTTGGACATTTACCGACAGTGCACGTACTTATTTGAAAATAACTGAATTTAAAAGCAAAAATAATTATAATCTTCTATTGCGAAGTCTAGGTTTTCGGTTCCTGAATGCAATGTCTGATAAGATATTCAAACTAGATGACCTAATAGACGGAATATTCGAACTAAATGACCTAGAAGACCTCAGTTTTACCACTGTGAGTTTCCAAGTCAAATTGGGTTTGTTTCTTCTCAAAAGTGAAATTCAAGTTTCGAGGGCCGAAATCAGGATCTGATCAAAAATCCATGACATACTTCGTACTCAACGACCCAAAAACCTCTATAGTTTGATATTTTGTTCCATTTTCGAAGTCCAGCCAGTTTTGCCAATTTGAAGTATAAGATTCTCATATCGAGGCTTGAATCGAAGCGATGGATCCAATATCTTCATCTGACAATAAGATGTTCGAGTCCAGTGAAGCAAAATACAAACAATTTTGATAGACTGTTGATATTTACGTCTATGTTCGTTGAAGAAAGAGAGTAAAGTTTTGGGATTTGGTGGACTGGAACAGTAAGAAACGTACTTATAGCGCACTAAAAATTTGGCCAAGTCTGAAAAACATTTTTTTTTTTTTTTTTTGGTGATACTTTCTCGGTAAGTCGTGAAAAATAGTCGTCGAAATTGTGGGTGGTAGTTCGCATGCCCGCATGGTAGTGGGTAGCGATAGAAAGTCAGTGGCACTCGTTTTGTTGTATTTTGTGATAGACATGTTTGTTGGTGACCGGAATGTAATTTGTCCAACTTGGACATGAATAGGTATTCATAGAAACTGCCGCTAATGTCTTAACCTTGAATTTCGTACACAGGAATTTTACTTTGAACATTAGTTCCCCTGGTGTTCTTTTTTTTTTTTTTAGTATACGTTTTAGTCTGTAACTATGTTATACAAACAAAACCGAAGATTATAAATTACAATTCAGCACATTACAAAAGTCGGTCTATATTAACGATACGGCACTCAGCTATCAGAATAATAATGATGATGATGATAATAATAATGGTGTGGTGTGGTGGGACGTATGGCGATGCACGAATGCCAAAGTGGTCCCTATGACACCCCCCCCCCGGCCACAGAAACTACCCTTTCTAGTATCGCGTCAGTGACTGGAGGGAGATGATAATACTAATAATAATAATAAAAGTAAACAAATAAAAATAGAAGAAAAGGAAAGAAAAGAAAAGAGAAAAAACAGGATGTTACAGAGTTAATACCGGAAGATTCATCGGGTGGCGACGTTGGAGCTTGCGATGATGGGACCCAGTGTTCAATTGAGAGGGCCAGCACATAGGGTGGGTATTGTTAAATGCTGCACTGGGCTACTTAATTATTATAATTTCTTGTGTTTAAAACACCCACATCGAGGGTCGTTTTTGCGGTATTTATGAAAAATTATTGCAGTACCATTAAAAATTCAGATTTTTTTTCTCGAAAAATCTGAGAATTTTGTTAAATTTTCTGCATATACCACGAACGCGGGCACTGGGGAGGGGTTTTTACTCTAGGCGTCATATGTGATGGTTAACAGTCATAGATGTGACATTTATTCATCTTAAGTGGGGGACAAACAATTGCACAGATGCCGCAAGGAAGTATCACTAACATGTAAGACAAAAAGTGTCAGTAATGAGACATTAAAATCCGTACAAATGTGGCAAGAAAGTGTCATTAATGAAGCACACATAGTGACACATATGTGACATCAGTAGCGTTCGTGTCTCAAGCATGCTCTCGTCGCTGATTGGTTAAAAAAGTGAGAACAATGGGCAGAAATTCTTGCACAAGTCTCTTGTCACTTTTGCCTCACTTTCAAAATAAAAATCGCACGTCGGGTTGTAGAGAACGTTCAATGGTATGGGGCAGACAATATCCTGCGAAGATAAAATGGATGAAGAAATAGTAATATTATTCTTTGCGTATTTCGTTTGTTCTTTTGCCTTCTTCTGTTGCGCTTTTACATTGATTCTGCTGCCCTGTTTGCGCTTTCAGGTTACTTTGGCGCTTTCATCTAAATATTTTCCATTTTTGCAATTTTTGGTTACAGCCTCTCTCCCATTTCCAAGGACGAAACTATAGGGGTGTGGGGGTTGAACCACCCCTCCAATAATTTCGCAGTCGGCAAATTTTGAAACTGTTCATTTGAATTTGTCATTTTGTATGAATGTTTTGTTTGTTCATTTTTTTTTAAAGTAAAAAATATTTCGATTAAAAAATCGGCAAATTTGTAGTTTTAAAAAAAAAAATTGTCAGCAAACTTTTCTTCTCCATCTCCACAAACTAAAAATCAAATTTCGTTTCTGAAAATAGAGTACCCTAAACTCCAGTCAGATTAACCCTAAAATACCATATACATACAAAAAAAAAAAAAAGTATGTACGTCACCACCACACATGGGTACAATTGTACCCATAGCAATTTAGTTGTCTTGTATGAATACTAAGGCTTTTGTAAGCGGGTTTATATGTATTTTTCAACATTGAATTTGAATTTGATATTTATTTTCAGATTTGACCAAGTTGTAATGAAGAAGAATGTAGTTTTCAGTAGGAAAAAAAGAATTAATTGTAGAAAAAATGTTGCAGTTTTCAATTTTTGTATAAATGGTATATCACTTATGGTATGCAAGAGGGTAACCCGAGCCCAGATTGACTTTTTCAATTGGGAGAGGGCAGGGGCACACATTTTAATACGTGATGACATTCTTTTAAACCATTAATCCAAAAATTTGAAACCAGCAACCAAAAAAATAATTATTGTTAAACTTGGAAAATATGTAACATATTGTGCAAAAAATTGCACAAAACATTGGGTACAAAAATTAATTCACCTTCCAACAAAAGAGTAGGCAACACATTCGACACACGATTTCGAGGATCTAATATAGCTGAACAGATTCGGTAAGGAACAAGGTCGCATTACTATTTATAAGGGATTATAGGCATGCGTATTTTACTATGGGTACATTTGTACCCATCATTTTTATGTATTCTCTGTTTGACCTAGAGTCTGAAATTTGACAAAGTTAAACATTTTATTAAAATTTAAAAGTTGAAAGCAAAATATTTATTTTCCAATGTCACAAGCTGAATCCGGTAGCAAATGTTCTATTGTTTAATTTATGGGCTTTGGTCTTGGAGAATATTGGAGGGAAATTTAATCTGGAACAAAACTCAAAACTCCATGTATTTTTCCCATTAGCACGAAAGGAAGTTTGTGACACGGATTCCCCTAATCCAATCAACCTGAAACTTTGTACGTTATTTTTTTATTTTATTTTATTGGAACAAATTTAGGAGACGAATCAGAGGGAATTCAGAAAAATATCTCACCTAGAGTAAATAACGACCACCTCAATGTTTAAAGGAAGTTGTGTATTCCTCTCAAGTATTCCTAACATCCTTCCCGCTTACCCTCCCAAACTAGGATATGCTCATGTGCGCAAATGTGAGTGCTTGGGGAATAAGGTTCCAATCTGCATTTGCAGGGTCAAACTGTGAGGAGATGTGGGGGGACCCCCCCCAAGAATTTGAAAGTTGGCACATTTTGAAACTGTTCCGCTTAAATTTTTCATTTTCCAAGAACGTTTGGTTGTTTTTTTGTTTATTTTTCTTTCTTTTTTTTCAATTAAAAAATATTTTGATTGAAAAATTGATAAATTTTCAAATTAAAAAAAATATTTGTTGGCAGATTTTTCTTCTCCACCCCCTTCTTTCAAACTGAAAGTCAAGTTTCCTCTCTGCCTACTTCGAAAAGTAAACCGTCTGTTGGAAAGCTAACATGAGACCGAATAAAAGTCCTTTCTCGAGCTATGACTGGACTAATGGACCCACCTAATGGAGATTTTCAATGTTCACATTGATTCGGAAATAAAAATGAAAATAGACACGTTATTTCGGACCATATTTCCTCATCAGCACACACCGATCTTATCTCGCACCTATTACAGTAACACGAATTAGTTTATTAGTTGTTGATACAGGCACAAGTGATTCGGCCTCCCAATCGGTTCGAAAAGATGGCGACAAAACGATGCCTGGAAACAGGAAATGAGGAAAAGAACCGAATTTCGCTTAGGGCTGAAGGCGAATTTAATTTACAATTTGATCGTTATCTGCTGGCTTTTTTCTCCTCCGTAATGAACACGAATAAAGGTTCGGTACAAGGTTTGGTTTGAAATTATACGAAAGAAAAGGAAACAGTGGACTGGCGAGCCCGACCACTTGATCACTCATATTATGTACATTGTAACTCTAAGAAACTCACGGACGCCTGTCCACCCTGGCCCCTCCGTCTATCAACAATAATGTGATTTGATTTTAAAATATTCCGATTTCCTGTAATACTCGTACAAAATACCAATATTCGTTCATTAGTTTTCGTTTCGACGGAACAACCAGAATTTTAGAGCTTGTCTCTCAATCCTGCCGATGAAATAAATGAGGAAACATTACTGAATGAATGTATCCGGTTCTATTTTCAAAGTATACGTGTACGTATACCAATACATTCTCGCCTGTATGTGAGTTACATTCGAACGTATACTGCACCGAGCTCTTTTTCTTTTTTTACGACTCCGATTCCGTAGAATCAAAGTATGCTACGCAAACAAAACACTTTATATTGAAACACACGTACCAAAACAATATAATAAAAGCATTAAAAAATATTGTAATTATCATAAGCATTTAGGATAAACCGCGTGTAATTTATAAAAGGATAAAACGGTAAACGGGCCCAGAAGGTGCAATAAAAATACCGGCTAAACAGTCGTATAAAAGAAGCCGTCGTTTTATGATAATAAAAAAAAAAAACTAACAAAAAACATCGCACGAAACAAAAGGCAAAATAATAAAAAAGTTTAAGGAAATAAAAAGTGTAAATAAAAAAATGGTACAGTAACATGGTTTTTACGATAGTACAAAAAATTTAATTGCGCTACAGCTCAAAGGGATGGAATTTGTCGCAATAAGTGCGAGCAGATCTAACTGACGCGGTATATAGGAGAAAATGTTTTCTTTTAATAGCGCAAGAAAGTATCAAAAATTTTTATGAAGTTTAAGACTTCCATCATCCTTACCAGTTACCAGTTCACTCGACAGTAAAATGTAAAATTAGTTTTAACAGCACTCCTGGTTCATTGTAAGTATGACCTTGTCCTCTCACTAAATTAGAGATACACACGATGGCGCACTAAACGGCGAAGCCTTCTGAAGATGAAACCCAAATTTACCATTCTTGTGCTAACTAAGCAGTTCAATTCAATTAAATATTTATCGACGCGTTTTAACTTCGAAATTCACTTGTGCCTTTAGATTAGGGCGTCCCTTATTTTACAAGTTTTCGCCAGTTGATTAGGGTCGCACTGAAATTTGTTCCAATGGACCTAGAAACTCGCCGGAAAAAATTTGAGCTCAATATAAGGTCATTAACCCGTGCCGCTTTGACCTTGAAGTTATGTGTAATACTGACATTTTATTAAGAAAACTGCAAACATCTCGGAACATATCAACTTCAGGACCAGAATGCATATAACATAAAATATTTCTTATTAAATTTTGTATAAAAAAGATTCCATACAACTTTTCGCTAGAATGCATATTTATCGAGATAATCAATAATGTGTAAAAGTTTCGAGGAACGTGGATTTCGTTATTTTTCCTTTCATAACCGATCTTCACTCGCTAAATCGTAGTTATCTAAAAAATATTCACTTTAGGACCAAAATGCTAATAATATAAAATATTCCCACTGAATCTTCTGTAAGAAGGATTCTATACAACTTTTCTTTAGAAAATATTTATCGAGATAATCGCAAAAAAGCGTGGAATTTTCGAAAACCTAGTTTAAAAAAAAAATTATATTACAGCTGAAATATCTATTAATGTCGGGTAATGCATAGGTACTAAAATATAACTTCAGTCTCTATGTACTGGGGCAAGCGCTCCAGTTCCCCCCCCCCCTGGCTATGCCTATGACAGTTTATTGGGTACCTACTATCCTCGGATTATGTATATATGTATCAACAATAGTCAACATTGCGCATATGATATAATATTGTGCTGCTAAGGAACAGTCACAAGTTCTCAGAATTCATTGTCATTTCCTATTGGCAAATCGCTGTTTCCTATTGTTGATTGTACATCATCTCAAGTCCACCGCACCAAGTCTTCAACGGAATCTTAGAATGCTCAAGACTCAATAAAAACATTGGAATTAGTTATGGCTCATGGATGCCTAGTAAACGTTTCAATTTTAGACTCTTCCGCAAATTTCTCATCACTAGGGTCAGACCAACAGTCCTCCCACTTGCAAATACAAGCTTTTAACAATCGCAAACACTTCTGAAATGGGAGCTCGGGTCGACCTCCAAGCGTCCCTCCAGCCAGTGACGGATTTAGCAGTAGACGGAGTAGGCGACTGCCTAAGGCGGCAAATTTTAGGGGCGGAATCGCGTGTGGTAAAATTTACAAATTATTTAGTAATTTTCCCATTTGTTGCTGCTGAGCCAAACACTTTTACTAATTTCACAGTAAAAATCAGCCGCAAAA
The DNA here is from genome assembly GCA_031841125.1 of Acanthococcus lagerstroemiae. Lineage (NCBI taxonomy): Eukaryota > Metazoa > Arthropoda > Insecta > Hemiptera > Eriococcidae > Acanthococcus > Acanthococcus lagerstroemiae. Next base: position 16,688,313 of record CM063106.1, on the reverse strand, counting down.
TTTCCCATATACTCTTTTCTAGTGTATTTATACTCTTTTTCTGAAAAATGATGTAAGATATTCTTTTTGTATTAGGTATATTTTATTTTTTGGCAATTTAACGTTGAGACTTTAAGGAGAATAGTCTTTTACGAGCAAATGAAGCAAACAAGTTGTAACATATGCTTGTCACTTCGTGGAGAAAAAGTATTGAAAAAGTAAGCAAAACATTTTTTTTTTTTAAACATCTGATGAGCTCGATTAGCAAGGGCGGCAGTTTTCTACCCGCCTATGGCGGCTCAAGTGATAAATCCGCCACTGCTTCCGGCCACTGATGCGATCCTCGAAAGGGTAGTTTCCGAGGCCTAAAGAAAAGTTGCATGAAATATCTTTTCTACAGAAAATTTAACGAGGAACATTTTATGCTGTTTGCATTTTGGTCCTAAAGTGAATATTTTTGTAGATAACTACCAACATTTGTAAACAAAATGAGTTATTAGTATCGTGGAAAAGAGCGTAAAGAGTACGATTTAGCCAGTGAAGATCGGTTATGAAAGAAGAAAAAAAAATCCACGTTCCTAGAAACTTTCACACATTATTGCGATTATCTCGGTAAATATGCGTTTTAGAGAAAAATTGTATAGGATCTTTTTTATAGAAAACTCAACAGGGAACAGTTTATATAATATACATTTTGGTCTTGAAGTCGATATGTTCCGAGATATTCGCGGTTTTTTGTAAGATCTCAGTATTACACATAAAATCAAGGTCTAAGCGGCACGGGTTAATGACCTCAGATTGAGCTCAAATTTTTTATGGCGAGTTTCTGGGTCCATTGGAACAAATTTCAGTGCGACCCTAATCCATTGGCGAAAAGTTGTAAAATAAGGGACACCTTACTTTGGATACATGACCAATACCATCCTCCCCTTCCCACACAGTCTAGAATGGTCTGCGGGAAGGGGTACCAGAAAAAACGAGGTATAAAGAGAAGAAAGAAAGAAAATAAAACGGGAAGACAGGAGAGAGCGATAAATGAACGGGCATTTTCTAATGACATGGGAAACTACCAAAATATAGTATTATCCAGAAGAGTCTTATAAATGCCTGGAATAGTCTTAAGAAGTATTAAGCAAGTCTGGATCAGCATTTAGAAATATTTATTAGGTATGGAAAAGGGTTACATAGTCTTGATGAATCTTAAAGTATCCTAATGAGCAACCGTGACGAGAGGGAAGGGGGAATACTCCGGGTTCGGACTTCCAGAGGGCCTGACATTTTTAAAAGGCCTGAATTTCAACGCTTACGGTTACATCATATCAAATCAGCAATCACTCCTTAGACCATGAAAGAAATCTCTTATCCCGTAGCTTATAATTTCAAAAACGCCTAAGTAAATTTTTGACAATTCTGAGTTAGTAGCGTTTACGTCAGAATTCCTAATAATTAAATCTGGAGGAGTTACAAAATCTGAAATGTCTTGAAGTATCTTGAAGAGGCTCAAATCAGTCTGGAACAGTCAAAACAAAACTCGGACCTTTTTCAAGCGCAATTGTCCACTTGCGTCCCAAACACGTTATTTTAGCACATTTGCGTCCGACGGAAAGGGGGGATAGATGGTTCAATTGCGTCCGATGGAAAAGCGAATAAATGGTCGAATTGCGTCCGAAGACGAAAATGTGTAATTGCGTCCCGAGTCATGACGCCGTCGTCCAACTTCTTCATTTGATCCGCTATCACTTTCTGCTTCGAATGTACAGTAACCTTCGGCGGGATCTGCATTTTAAGATACGAGAGGATCTGTATTTCCAGTGACACGACCACCAAAATAAAAATGTGGGGATGAGCGTGGTAAAACATTCGATTAAGTTTGCTATGGAACGATCTGTGGTTCTGATACTCTCAGCGTCGTACGCCGCCCACATTGTGGGAGGAAAGATGTTCGCCACATACGTATCGTACATGTAATCAGCTAACTCAAGGATTCGGGAATCGGTTGGCAAGTTCGGGTGGAAATCCATAAGGAGGCAGTCCTCCACTTGTTCCGGTTTCAGAAAAGGTAGGCCGAAGAAGGACCTTAAGAACGCTCATCCGTCACCGGTACACTCGCTGAAGACCTAAGGACTGAATGTGACGGTACCATGACTGACCTAAATGGAATCGACATCCAAGAAGAGTACTTTGTGGCCAAACTTTGTGAATCAATTACGGCTCAATGAACACCGGACGGAACTCGTACATGTCAAACAAGTTCGTGCCGGACGGAATCGACACATCTTTTTGATTTACCCTCGGACGCAGTGCATACATTTAAATTTTGCCGGGGACGCAACTGGCCACCAGCGTTTTCAAGAGCCGAGTAAGTATTAAAAAGCGTAGAATAATTTCAACACTGAGCTAGATGAAGCTCGAGGCTGAAGATTCTTAACAAGTCTTAATCGGGACTGAAAGATTTGTCAGAAGCTGTAAAATCCCAGTCCTACGGCTAGTCGACAGACTATGCTAAGGGACATGTCTGATATGTTGCGGGACTAGGTGTTTGAAGGGGCAATGTTTAGACGCATTTCGCGTGAGATTTATAGCCATTTGTACAGCGTGTCCTCGATTTAGATATTAGATGCTGTCAATTTAAAGGCGGATGACGCAAAATTTAAAAGTGTTGTCGTTCAGATTTACAGCATCTTAATACCTACATCGAAGACACGCCGTATAAGTGGTTGAAAAATCTTACGCAAAATGCGTACAAACATTGCTCCTCTAATCACCAAGTTCCGCAACATATCAGACATGTCGTTAAACATAGTCTGTCGACCAGCCATAAGACTAGGATTTTATAACTTCTGTTGTCAACGGCCTTTGAACCAGAACCAGAACCAGAAGATTTTAAAACAGCCACTTTGTTTGGAAGAGACTAGAAAATTCTTGAAGAGTCTCCGAAACTCATAAATCATAACTGTCGTCAGTTTTGGCAACTTGGAACACATTATCCCTCAGCTGACTACATTGGATTCGAATTGACAAAACTGATATTTTTAGTGGAAAAAATTTGGATTCTTTATCCTCTTCTCTTAAAAAATTCACTTCAATTAGTAGTCCCGATCATAAACCAGTCTTGAAACAGCTTAAAGAATCTTAGGCGAACTTTCATTCTAAATAAGCCTGAAAGCAGAGTCGATTCGAGAAACATGTTCCCGGATTCTTCGGGGAAGGGGGTGTGCACACGCGAAAATTCTACCCTAAAATTTTACACAGTTCAATTTACAAGCCAGCTATGAAAAAAAGGTCTTCATTTTATTTTTCCTCGACTATGGGCCCCAGAATTTCCAAACTTTCACGCGACTTAGAATGTCTCGTAAAACAGTCCTAAAGCAAATTTTAACGAGTCCCGAACAAGTTTTTAGCAGTCTTGAATAATTTTAAGCAGTTCTGGAAGTAGCTTAAAAATAAAGAGTCTCAAAATATCCTAAACAAGAATTGTCAAGATTTTTGTATACAAGTCTAGAAGATTTTAAACCAGGTTTGTTCTTCTACGCGTAAAATAACTATTTTACGTCACATGTAGAATAATGGTGTAAAATGACTTACTGATGTAGAATAATGTTAAATTTTATCATTACGTGCAGTAATCTGGAAACCTGGAATACTTGAAAATCTGAAATTCGGGTTATTCTACACTAGTATCGTCATTCTGCTATTATGAAGAATAAATGTAGAAAAACTTTATTATTGTACACAAGTTATTCTACGAGACTTACGTAAATTTACGGCACAACCTTGTTTTAAACTAATCACTCGAAGTAGTCTCGAACGAATTTCGAAAAGTCGTAGGAAACTCATAAACAGGGATGTACTGAGGAGGGGACGGTAGCTCTCTCCAAACAGCTTTGTCGGTTGGCAAATTTGCTAATTTACCCCTCAGCTATAGATAAACTGCAGCTGCAATTTACAAAACTGACATCATCGGTTGGAAAAATTAGGATTTCTCATCCCTCGCCTTAATAAAAATGCCTACTCATAAACGAATTTTGAAGCGGATTAAGGCAGACCTGACGAGAAGCGGCTTAGCTAGGGAATATTGCTCTGGGTTCGACCCGTACAAAGTGGCCCGAGCGCAAATTAAAAAATAACTTTGAAGATAATGTCCAAGCAGTCATTCATACAAAAAATTAAAAAGAGGGATGGGACAGAAAAAGACTTTTCCTGAGTTCGGATTTTCTCTCCAGGTCCGACATGGAGTCTTAATAAGTCTGAAATTATTTTAGAAAAATCTACAGGCCTCTTTACAAGTCACAAACATGTCTTAAAAATTACGAGATAATCTTACGTAAGTATGTCAAAATTTCAAACAGTCTCACACAAGCATAAAAGAGTGCTGAATGAGTTTCGAAGAATCTCGAATAAACTCAAATCGGTTTTTGAAAATCTGTAAGAGCCTTAATGAATCTTAAGCAAGTGTAATATATTGTCAAGAGTTTTGCACAAGTTTAGAAGAGTCTTTAGTGCATCTTGAAGGACCTTAGTGAGTCTTAAACAGGATTGAAAACATTATTGAGAGTTTGAAAGTTTTAATTGAATGTGAAAAAGTCTTCATGTTTACTGAAAGCTGTGGTGTGGAAAAAAATTTAATTTTCAGGGTGTATAAAATTTAAAAATTCAAGTTTACAAGTACAAGAAATTCTAATTTTCGAAAAGTAGAGGTAACAAGTAAAAAAGTTTGTAAATTTTCAAAAATCTCGTAAATCTTATCTCTGAAATCTCTCAAGACGTCTGTTTACAATTTGCTGAATAATTTTTCAAGTTTTTACCTAATGTTTGTTGGATATAAATGATACTTTGTACGCCCCAGTTTTTCAGGGGGTACAATGTACCCCTGTTACATCTTTGTTTCAACTCTGCTAACTGAAAGAGCTTGAACAATTCTTGAACTCGTATGAGAGTATTAAGAGAAGCACTGGATCTACTATATACATGTGTTGAAAGGAGTGGCTCTCTGCTACAAAGGGGTGCATAGGAAAAAGAAATATGAAGTAAAGAATGGAAGAAATAAGAAGAAGAAAGTTAGGAATGAATGAAAGAGAAAGTTTCCTTCAGGGCTGGGGTAGGTATATGGGCTTATTTCGCACTAGTTTTAAATGAAAACCAGCGCTGTGACAATAATTTTTCTGTTTTGTGCATACATGATATATGTTAAAATTTAGGGCTGAGGCTTTAGCCCGCCCAGCATAAAGGTAAATCCAGGCCCCCTGGAGATCAAAATACATACATCTCATAACTTCTACTAATAAGAATATCATTCAGGAGATGTCAAAATAAGTCCTAAAAGTGCCCAAAGTTACCGAGAATTTTAAGCCAACTGGAAAGCCAATTTGGCAAAAACGTAGCTGTCTGATGCACTGAAACTTAGAAAGTGATTTCAGTTTGGTTACTACAATATTTTGACCAGTATGGAATCTCGAATTTCGCATTACTTTACGATAAACGCACTTAGATTAATTTACATATTATCATGCTTCATAAAAAAAAAAAAGAAGAAAACGCACGCCTATTGCAGTGTATTTGTTCTATTTTGGGGTAAAACCAGGAGGGTAAGGTTCTATTTATTTTCAACTAAAGCATGTTGATTTTTCCAACAAGCAACAGAACAAGTAATGAAGAAGTAATTTTGTTTCTTACTGTCTCAACTTTGGATCTAATTTTTTCAAATAATGACGAACAGATTTGAAATCAACAAGCCAAAAATAAAAAGTCTTGGTATTTTTTCTTTGGGGGGGGGGCACTGAGTCGTACCATATAAACTGGGGTATTACAGGAGGTGTAGTATATCAAATGACAACTGATAAACCCCCGATTTTCCAACTGTTACCAACTGAAGGCGATTTCGCCAATTGACAAAAAGTTTCTGGGGCGGACCCTCTTCAGCTCCTCATCCCTGAGCTTCATATCCCCGAATTTCTATAATTTTGAAACACGGAACGTGGTAGACTGACGTATTTTGTGTGACTGAAGTGCTGCAAATTTATTGCAAATATTTCAGCGCATTTGAACGAGAGAAAAGAGGAATTCGAAGATTATACGAAGAACCAGTTTGTGAAGAATACGAGCTAGCTGCTTCTCCCTTTCTCACACGAGTGGACGAACATACGTCTTTCATGTACAACAAATAACCTACGCGATTGTTGGAAGGCGATGTTATAACTGGTTTTCATCGGCGATATGTGTCAACGTTTATATAATACAGAAAACACAGACCACGGTGTAATAATTCTAGACGTTAACAAATCATGTAGCGAGCAAGGTACTAGAAATTGAAGAAATTGTCGACCAGTATTTACTGTCAGTCAGCTGATCGCAGATGTTTATTTTTGTAAAGCTTGTTTCATCGACAAATGAAATTGAAAGTCAATTTCAGATGTCAAAAAATTCGCGGGCAAGTTTTTCTGGGAGAATTGAAGGGGTTTTCTGAGTAAAATTTACTAGAGAAACAGTTTTTGGGCCCAATGTTTTTCATAATCTACACCAGTTTACGAGTTACAGTCTAAAATGTAGACAAGGCAGCTACCGAAGATCAGTGGGTGGAGAAAAAGCAAACAATCTCAATTTTTATAAGCTATAGATTTTTTGTTGAAAACCATTACACATTTTCAGCTAACAGCAGGCTCATTTGTCCTTCACTTGACTACCGTTTCCAGTTTTGAATTATGCACAATAATATGTAACCGATAACTAGAGTATTTAGAAGAAGTAGATGGATTTGCTAGAAAATGCAAAATATGTGTAGAATAAAAAGAAACGACCTAATGACACGTATGCCCTTCTTACCTGATGCTTATATGTTCTTCATAACATGACAAATGACACAATTTTTTCAACCCTTGTGATACGCTCTCTAAATAATCTTATGGGAAAATGTCGATGATCCAATAAATAAACACGCGAACACGTGCATCAGTGACAATAACCATTCGTTTCAATAGAGGATCCATGGACTAAACCAGGCTGGCAAGAAGGGGTGAGGAGAAATCATGCCCTCAATCATTTTTCTAAGTCGACATAAAAGAATAATTTTCTAAATACCCCACTGGGAAAAATTAAATCGTATCCATCTTTCTTTCATTCAAAAAGTTATCTCTTCCCCGGGGGGCTGAAATGAACCGTCAATTTCAGGAACTATCGAGACAGGCGGTATTGACTCATTGATATAGATTACCTTATCAAATTTCTGACCTTGTTCCGACTGGGAGCTTCAAAATTCAAATTTTTATCCTAAAATAAGCAAAACTGGTTTGATTTAAATAATCAAACACAATGTCGAAATACAGGATTGTTTGGTCACTCGCTTCGTTTGTGTTTGTCGGATCTTTTATCAGATCTGGATGGGGAGGAGGAGGGGGGGGGTCACAGCCTAAGGTTGTTCGAAAATCAGCACTTGGAAAATTTCAGTTGCGATCCACCAAAACTGGGAAAAGAGAACCTTTTATTTGTTGATTCATTTCTTATTTCTTTAAGCTGAAAATTTTCATGCATTCCTGCTTGCAGGCTCCCTCCCCAACAAGAGAAACTGTTAGCTATAAAACTGACTGGCTCCAAACACAAACATTTAAATTGAAGTGATAACATTTGAATCTCGGGGAGACGAACTTGGATGATTAACCTGATGGAACCTTCGAAATGAGCAACTAGATTAATCTATATTTCGATATCTCGAAGTCGAGTCACTATTGAAGGTTAAAATTTCGATTTTTGGAATCAAATTGGGATCGGGTTCAGGAAATCTGGTGGAACATTCAGAATCAATGAACCTAAAAACTTTCATTTCGATACTTCGGTCGATTTTCATAGTCATGTATATTTTGTCACATTCAAGTTTGAAATGTCGATATTGGGGCCCAACTGGCGTTTAGTTAAAATTCAAATGTAATGTTTGCAATAAAACGACCTACGATACTTTGCTCGATATCTTCATATCTAAAATTTGAAAGTCATTCGTATCCCCTAGTACGCTCTTGAGACGAAGGGGAAAAGGCAAGAAATGTTCTGCACTGAAAAGGAGGCCACATCTTATCACTGGAATATAATGGTCTGCTTCAAGAAACAAGGGGCAGAGGATTATTGCAGTATATACTCCTAGTACGTGAGTAAACTCTCAAATAAAATTAATATTAATTGAGAATTTAACAGAATTTTCATTATACCCCACTCTCCCTCTTCTCATAATATCTGGATGTGCTTGATTTAAAATTTTAATGCGGAGAAGTGAAGATTGGGAGCAAAACGTTCCTGCAAGCAAAAAAAAAACAACTAAAAAAAACGCTTACTAAGTTTAACTATTTTTAGGATTCCTGTTAACTATTTTGTATTTAACCCTTTTGCTGACAGCGGGACAATATGTCTAAAACATTTTCAAGAAATTCTATTGATATCACTAACAGTGCTTAAATTCGTTTGTACTGTTCCATTGAGAGTACTCGTACTTGAGCTGCTGAACAACATCTGGGTTCTACTTCTTTGCTAGAGCGCACCACAGAGTGGCCATCAGCCGCTGTTTGAACGGGTTCGTATTTTTTAGTGCCACTGGGACAATATATCTCATCAAATAACCTAACCGGAACATATTGTCTCATCACCTGCGGGGGAGGGGGGGGGGTTAGTAGTTCGAAAAATCCATTCTGTTACAGGTTGACACGACTTTTTTGAAGAAACCAGTAAGACTCAGTTATCAACGTATAATACGAATATTCTCCTTCACAACTCATGGTTTGGTCAAAATGTAACGTACTTTGCAGACTTCAACGAATTGACAGTCCTACCAACTGCGCCAGTTGTTACGTGTCAATACAACTTTTTCAAAGAAGACAGCAAAAGACTCAGTTATCAACGTTTAATACGAATATTCTCATTCACAGCTCATGGTTTGGTCAAAATGTAACGTACTTTGCAAACTTTGACGAATTGACAGTCCTACCGACTGCGCCAGTTGTTACGTGTCAACACGACTTTTTGGAAGAAGACAGTGACAGACTCAGGTATCAATGTATCGAATATTCTCCTTTACAACTCGTGGTTTGGTCAAAATGTAACGTACTTTGCAGACTTCAACGAATTGACATTCCTACCGACTGCGTCAGTTGTTACATGTCAACACGACTTTTTCGAAGAAAACTGCGAAAGACACAGTTTATCAATGTATAATACGAATATTCTTTTACACAATATTCATTTGGTCGAAATATAACGTACTTTACAGACATCAAAGAATCGAAAGCCCAATCAAATGCGAATAACCTAAACTTCAACTTAGCTTTTATAGCCGTACGAGGAGAAATCAGTCATCATTTCGACATGAAATCCGATTAAAGTTTGATTGAAGTTCGATTGAAGTTCGGCCATTCTGTGTGGCTTCGTCTTAACATTTTAGATATTTCTAAAGTGTTGGTGAATGTACCTTAATGTTTGTTTTAATGTCATGAGCTTAAATGTTGTACTTCAGACGGATGCAAGGTACATTACCTTTACAATCCTAACAAGTGTTGTGTTTTTGGGGACCTACAGAAAAATTTCATTACAAATTTGGTTCCAAAAAATTTCTTCATTCTTGGAACCGCAAAAGTTAAGGGAAAAAAGATAAATAAACAAATAGAACGCTCTTACAAAATTTGTATGGCTGGCAAGTAAATCCAATTTCTAGTTCTTGAACCTGAAAGAGGGCTCGGACGTCCCTCTCTCTTCGGTGGATCCACCCCTGCACTTAAACTGATCACACTGGATCTACAACTAGCAGTTTTTGAATAACTAAATCTCCGAGAACTAATTTTCCATTCTCTTCAATCCCCAGGAAAGAGGCGATGATTGGTTTCCAAGTTCCTCGACTACGAAAAAAAGAAAAGAAAAAAAAAGCCCAAATTCATTGGGCCGGATTAACATTGTCTGCAGTTTTTTGGAGAGAGGGGTGTTATTTTTTCACCCACATTGCCTGATAATTTTTTGGATCATCAGACTATGTTTAGGAGGACTCTGCCAATATCGTGCAATCGTTTTTTCGTATACGAGGGGCCCCAGAAAAATTATCTCCTGTCGTCATGTCAGACTTTTTGGTCAGAGATCTCTACCAAAAACGGTGTGGTTTTTGCTCGAAAGGGACCCCAACAAAATTATCTGATATTTTTTGAACTATCTGACATTTTCTTAGGTCGCTTACCCAAATCGTGCAATTTTTTTACCTGTAAGAGGCCCCAGCAAAATTGTCTGCCTTTTCTTTAGCATGGGGACGGTATGGAAATCGGTGCAACCTTTTGTATCAATCTCAAAAAGTGTGGATCTGTTAGAACTTTTTCTGCCAGGGCCTCATATCTCATACCTGCCATTGTAATCAGTCCACTTTTTTTCTTATTCTTTAGTCATTACGCTTTACTATCATTCAATAGCCGTTAATTTTTGATGAAATTTTCGAAATTCGAGTACGACAAATTTGACAGAGCATTTCGACAATTTATTTGCTTTCGTAAACTGCGCGTGGTTTTGAAAATGACGTGATGCCTTCACACTCGACCCTCCAGGGCCGAATCCCATTTTCACGCTTCTGCTCTTCCAAGTGCGAAAGGGATACTTTCCCCCAACCAGACAGCGAAATGCGAGCTCGTCTCGTAAACATTTTCACTCGCGGGAAAAGCAGCTTTACCAAAAGTTTTAAAAATGTTGCGAATCGAATATCGAGGTTTTCGAAAGATATCCAGCGCCGGGCACGAAGAAACAATTCCGAAAGTAACGTTAAAAATTAATTAAAACAAACCGAAAGGAAATAGTAAAAGTTGAGAAACAGAAATGTAGACAGAGATAACATCGTGGTGTGGGTGAAACAGCGGTCATCCACTCCTTTTTTCATTCGAAAATTCAAGTTAGACCACTCTTTTTTTTATAAACATCAACCCTTCTCTCATCTTCTAATTGATGAGTTCTTCTTTATTTCGGTTAATTCCAACATGATTTTCCCATTAAGGAGACGCTTTTTCGGTCTTCGTTCAACGAACGCAGTTCGAAACTTTTGGTCTTTATTTATGTCACCTCTCTGTCTAGCGCGTATATTCCTATTTAAGCTGTTTTTTCCTCCTCCTTAAATTTTAGACGTAACTCGTTCATTCATCGTTTCGGGCTCGTATCTAGATGTTATAACATGAAGCTACTCCAGCTCACATCGTTTATCACCGGTCATGATAGTACGGTTAAGATGAATGATGATATCGATCCAACTTCTTTCGAATGTTTCCAACAAGCATACAGCGAAAAATTATTCAGTCTGAGAAAAAGGAATTATGTTGGTGTACTCAACGAGTTTTAAAACTGATTATTTCTGTGGATGCGCAAATATTTTCAAATAATTATCTATTCTGCGGTTTCAGCCTCGCAGGTCAACGTAATTTGGAGGACGAAAGTTTGATGTCGGTCGACTTTTTTCAAGTGCCGCCGAGGCTTCCAAGTTGAGAATTTTTGGTTGAAATCTACCAAATAAAGAAATTATAGACAATTACAATTGAGCCCGATGAGCCAGCCTAATGTTCGAAGGGGGTCTGATCTAGACCGAAGGGGGAGAGGGAGTTAAAGGGGATGATAAAATTAGAAAAACCACAATTTGACAGAATTTCAAAGGGGAGTCCAACCCCCCATCTACGCCACTGATTGAGCCATCTTTCTTGGAATTTAATTGGTTCATTCCGCCATAAAATTTTAGCTGTGCGTCTATAGTGTTGCCACTGCAATGATTCTCCAATTCCAAAAAATTTGATGTGAAAATTATAATAAATTTAGAATGTGCTCTAATTTTAACGAAACTTGCTGGAAATATTGCTTGTGGACAACCAGGTGTGAATGCTCGGAAAAAGAAACAGGGACAGAGGAAAACTAGTTGAAATTTGTATCGAAAATGTTTCAGAAGCACTTCATCGGGGACGAATGTATTGGAAAACGTTGGCAGCAGTTTGATCATTTTTCTTTCTATAAATGCCTTAGAGTGGGTGACCTTCTCAGGTAAGTGATCGACAGAACCTAAACTCATAAAGTTTGTCTATGCCAAATCTTACTTTTGAAAAGGTTGAGATATGGCAGTTGGTCTCAAGAAAAATATATTACTTCATTAACCGAACAAGTTTTCTCCGTGGTTTAAAGCATACAGAACTATGGACAGGGACGTACCGAAGAGTTTTTCCTGGGTAGGGGGGCAAACATTGTGAAAATCCGAACTAACTCAACTCAAAGTTCTCAAGTATTAAAGGGAAAAAAATAAAAAAATAAATAAAAGATCTTTAACTTGTTGGATTTTTCCAACTTCTCAACTCAATTCACAAGTATCGAAGCCAACTAAAAAAAAAACACTTTTGACTTGTTGGATTTTTTTTTTTTCAACTCCGCCTGACTGAAATTAATGGTAAATTTTCCTCCCCTCGGTACTTGTCCTAACTGTTGAGTTAAAAATTCCTACCGGGGAGGGGGGTTTGTAAGTTGCCCCTACCCCCTATCGGTACCTTCCTGATTATGGAACATACTGTTAATGATGAAGGACAGTTGCAGCATAGCTGAAAAATTATAATCAAAGTCCATTTGACAATATGCTTAGAAATTTAATTTTGATGAAAAGTACAAATGAATCGGTGAGAACCAAAAGGGGGAAAATCCAAAATTATCGTTTTTGACTTTTTCGCGGAAATCGGGGTATTGAAGTATCGCGGATCGACTGGTGTGGTTAAAATTTCGCGAAACTGCCAGGAAAGTGCTTTTTGGCAACGTCGCACTATCGCGTCGAGAATCAAAAGGGGTCAAGTCCAATGCAATTCCGCTAACGTTCATCTGTGCCTGTATTCTTTACTGATATGAGCTAGTACACATACCGAATTATGAAATGCGTGATTTTAAAAAGTCACTATCTTGAAGAGCGATTTACTTAAAATTTTATAACTCTCAGGGACTTTGGTCAGTTCAAGCAGGATCAACGTTAATGTGATGCACATAAGTGTGGGAACAAGTTCCACCCGATTTCAGGCGAAAAGAGAAAAAAATTTTCAGATTGCGAACCAAAAGAGGCTAAGTCCACTTTCTTTCAAGAGGCATATCTCCGGTTCCTCTGAGAATTTTTTTTTGTTTTTGTAATTGCCTTAAAAGTAGCGTCTTGGTCCTCTTTCAATGCCCTAAAACACTTCCCCACGGTTTTTGGGTTTTCGAATAAATCAGTTTTTTGTGTCGCCTGAAAAATACAGAAAATGGACTTTCCTCCTTTTGGTTCTAATGAATTTAAATTTTGATTTAATTATATATCTTTTTAAATTTTCTGAAAAAATTCCTATATGGGTCCTACAATTTTCTCCTGCTCTCTTATTTCTTATAGTTTTTAGCCAAACATTTTTAATGAAGGTTGTAATTTTGAATTTTTGTGCTACTTTCTTTCTCAACGGTGGTAGAAATACATTTTGTGGATACTCTGTAGAACCAAACCCAATAGTTTTTCATCGTCGGCTGCCGGAGCGATCCTCTGTCATCACTCTAACTTTCTATTTTCAATAGATTCTGAAATGTATATTCATTTTTCCATTGACTTTATCATAATTCCTTCAGAAGTAGCGTAGGTAAACATATTTACTTTCTACCAGTTAAGGTTGTCCGGCTATGTAGTCGAAGGAGGATCATTTGCCTCGAAACACCTGTGATAAAAATCTGCCTTTTACCCCTTTTCCTCAGCCGCAGAGGAGAGCGCCGCTGAGCAGATTGCCTGCATGGTACCATAGGAATTGCCATGGCAGATCGATGGAGGGACGGCAAGAAAGCACGCATTTTGATACTCCAAAAGCAACGAGAGAAAAAAATCGTGGAAAAAGTAAGGAATAATTATCGATCTGATCTTACGCAAATGTAAATAAATACATAAATAAATAAGTAAATACATATAAGATGCTTGGAAGAAGAAAAAAATCTCCATGAGAATTTCTATCAACACGAACGTACTCTGCAAATCAACTCAATGAAACAATAGTTGGAAGAAACGATAAAAACGTCAATAATGAAAAACAAGTAAATAACCTCGCTAAAAAGCAGTCATCTAGAATCTCGACAAGAAATAATGAAGAAAAAAAAAAGATATATATCTATGGAAAGATGAGTAAATAATTATCGACTGATCCTACCCTAACAAAAAATGAATAAATAAATAAATTATTCATTAAAAAAATAAAAAGGTTAAAAAAAAGTAAGCCGAGTAATTGTGTTTTTGACCATACATTTAAATGACAATGAATAATACGAACGGACTCTGTATTTAATTCAATAAAACAATTGTTGGGGAAAATGTTCATAATGAAAAAAAGTGATTGCAAGAAGATCATTGCTGACCCTAAAAATTTCTATGGAAATTTCTATTAACAACATGAACGCACTCTGTAATCAATTCAGTGAAACAATGCTTGGAAAAAGCAATAATGAAAAAAAAAAGTGATTGCAAGAGCCTCGTTACCGACCCTAAAGGAAACAAGTAACCGCTCTACTCGAAGAGGGTCAGTAAGAAAGCATGCATCTTGACACTCTCAGCAAGAAATATTTTTTTAGGATTCCATGAAAAAATCAATAAAAAATAATATCATTGAGCTGATCCTACCCATAACCTAATCAAAAGATAAATAAATAAGAGTAAGCATAGTAATTGCATTTTTTTACTCTAAATTCCTATGGAACTGTTTATCAACAAAACCCGAACGCACTCTGCAATCAGTCCAATGAAACAATGATTGGAAGAAATGATGTCAATAATGAAAATAATTTTTTAACAAAAAAATTTTCGGGGGGGGGGGGGGGGTGAAATTCCCAACTGATTCAGCTCAAAATTCCCAAGTGTCAAAGAAACAACAACAACAAAAAAACTTCTCAACTCAAAATTCCCAAGTATCAAAGCGAAAACACAAAAAACAAAAAATTAAACTTTTGAGCTGTTGGATTTTCCCAACTCTATACCGAAATTTCCTAAGACTGAAATGGTAAACTTTTCCAACTGCTCAGTAAAAAATTTCTTGCAGGGTGAGAAAGATCCCCCTCCCCCCTATCGGTACGTTCCTGTCAGGAAGAAGGAACGTATTTTGACTCTCGACAAGAAATAATGGGGAAAAAAAAAAATCCATGGAAAAATATATTAAATAGTTCGACCTGATCCTACCCTAGTAAAAAAAAATTCAACAGGAATTTCTATTAACAACACGAACGCACCCTGCAATCAATTATTCAATGAGACAATGGCTAACAAAAAATTCCCATGGAAATGTGGGTGACCTTGATGAGCTAAATCATACGAATTGGCTTTACACAATACACACCATGAACTGAACTGTGACTCAGATCATTCGGTTGGAAGAAACAGAAACGTCAATAATGAAAACAAGTAACTTTGAAGAGGGTCAGCAACACCTTCAAACTGCAACGCTGCAGACTGCAGACTCGCAGCTCTATCACATATCACTCTATCAGCAGGAGGGTACTTTTCAATCAATTCCAAACAATTCAGGTGGCATCTTAGGAAACTGTAATTCTTCATACGCTAAAGATGAAGAAGGAATTCAATTTCTATTGAAATAAAGTTTACAGTTTGAATAGGCATAACCAAGATTATCACCAATACTACCAACACTTGTTAACTGGCATCCACTTTGAGAAAATTGGAAGTACATACATTTATTGGTCATAACTACCGTACTTCAGCATTGAAATAGAATGATCAAAAAACAGAAAAACAATTATACATCCTCAGTGTGAATATCTTCACTATATTCAACAGCAGGCTACAAAATTTGATTTCGATTCGCTTGTTACTTGAAAAAATTGTAGTCTTTGTTGCAGTATTTCTCCTCGATGCTTCTTTGTAATACATATAATTCTGCTTCTGGTGTTCTGATCTACATTTACAAACTCTCTGTGCATCATATAGTTATAGGCTTCATCCTGTTCTTGTTCGCTAGCTAATTGTTCATTTGCCTCATCACACATACCCATCATCGCCACAGAGGGTACAACGCTAGGCTTCATCGCTGGAAACCTGAAACGGGTTACAAAAATTACCATTAATACATTTACCATTTTCATGAGACATAATTCACATCGCATCATTCCTTGGAAAATTTTCTCATAAGAGTACCACAGAAAGTTGTATGTACTTGGTTCGATCCAAAGAAATTCTGCACTGATTAAACTGAGAACCCATTTCACATATTAGCGAACAACACACTTACCTCTTCTAAATCCAGTTCATTTCTTCACTTTCCTCGAGGAAATAATTCCTTTTGTAGAGTAAAATCCAAAATAATTAATAAAACGTAATGCGTTGGACACGCTCACACAGTAAAAGTAATGACGATCAAGATCAATAAGCACGTCTGAAGAAGAAAAAATAATAGAAGAAGAAAAATAAAAATAATTGCTCAAGTACCGACCATAATAAAATCGAAATTATTGATTATAATTAGGTACTTTTATTGTTCTCAACTAATTAATTTCTCAGAAATAAAAGTGCCACTGAACTACTGAACAGAACCGTGACTGAGATTAATGAACACTACTGAAAACCAATTGGCTCCTTATGGAAATGACGCACAACTGAACTGAACTGCCACTCAGAACTAAAAGTTGACTGATGAAAAAAAATTTGATTGCAATAGGCTCGGCTACTAGTAGCCGACTCTAAAAAGTGATTGCGAGAGGCTCGTTGCCGATCCTAAAAAACAACTATGTGTATTTCACCAAATAGACAGGCACACGCTTAGGCAAGTCCAGAACAGGCCAACAAACGGACAAACAAACAGGAAAAAAGACAAGTAAACAGAAAAATGTATGAATAGATAAACAGATTGGTGAACAAGCAATAATATGCAGACAGACCGACAGAGGTAGTTAGACAGCACCTCAAAATGATATTCAAAGCTAAGATATACAAGATCTGGGAACAAGGTTCCTTCAGCTCTTTGCGTTTTATACCAAATAGTTACGTACTTGTCTTCCACTCACTATGACAGACAACATAGAAGCCAAAAATCAAGATTCAGGATCCAAATCTTAAAATTTCTCAGGCTCTCCTAGTCTTGTATTCAATGACTCGATTTTCCGTGGATCATCTTGCTGTTATATTCTATCCCCTTACCCGTCTGTTTTCCCTCGGTATTTCTGTCTATAAGTTGAAGGAAAATCATCCTTAGAAAAGTCGAAAAACAATATTTCTCTGTATTCCAAAAGTCCGTTTTTGACTCCCCCCCCCATGCGCAATCAGTTACCCAGTTACCCGCGGAAAAGTTACCCATTTGTTACCCTCAGATTACCCATGTTCCCCTTTAGTTACCCGGGTAACTGGTGGGATTTTGCGCATCGGGGCCCACCTTCACTGGAAAATCTTCAGGATCTGAAAGAAACAGTAAACAAACAAACAGATACACAGGCAGAAGACGATTAGACCCACCGGCCGACAGAAAGACTGATTGATTGATTTATTGACAGTTAGTTAGAGTGAAAGCGATTGAGAAACCACATTGGGCCACAATGCAGGAGGTGACACCCTCTGGTTAAGATGTCGGTAGCGAGAAAACGGTCGACTAAATCAACTTTTCTGATGCATTTCCAATACAAATTTCACCTAGTTTTCCTCTGTCGCTGTTTCATTTCCATTGCATCCTCACCTGGCTGTCCCCAATCAACATTTCCAACAAGTTTCATCAAAATTAGTACGCATTCTAAATGAATTTTCACACCAGATTATGGAACCGCAGAATCATTGCAGGGTAAATACTAGCAGGCGCGCGTTTTCCCGGTCAGTGTGCGGCTTCCTTGAAATGAATTAAAACGAAAAATGCTAAAAAGATAGTAGCACAGCTAGAGAATTCAGAGAGGTGTAAAAAAATTGGTATCCATCACACATGGGTCTCCCCCCCCCCGCAGTTTTGATATTAAGACGAATATGATCGACACAAACCATCCAGAAGACAGAATTTTTTTCGGATTTTCATTCATTTTCACTTGTCCTACTAATGCTTGCTTTTTGGATTCACTAGTGAGGCCAATATGTGCTTACTCGGAGCAAAATTAAAGCCAAGTTACTGCAATAATGATCTGAATTTGGCTGCCCCCCGTGGGCATACTTGTCTGTTTCAAGTTGAACATACCAACAACTGAAATATTGGCCCCTGCAACAAGAACTTAATACGACCTATCAAGAGACGCGCCCTGCGAAAGCCACGTGAGATCGAAGATCAGTTCCACGTTCTAGTCTTTTTCACTTCCGTTTACAAATCCCCACTTCTTTCTCCTTTTCGGTCATTGTTTCGTAAACGTATTTTGGGAAACTGGATATCGTGACATCTCGCTCCCTACATACAAGTTAATGATGATACAGATACAATAAATAAATTAGATAGAAAAAAAAAAAAGAAGAAAAAAGGATAGAGACCGAAAAAACAATACTTACGGAGTTGTGAATTAGATTTCTAACGTTCTGGCCACCATTTTTTTTAAAATCCGTTCGTACGCGACGAATGTGTATTTCAAAATTTTACTGAAAATCCTCAAACATACCGACATGTATTGATTTATTGATTTTTGGTTGCAATCGATTTCAGTACCATTAATAGTCGTTTCATTCTGTTTAAATATTATGGTGGAAATAAAACTGAAATAGCAATACGTTCGAAGATAGAAAACCGGTTGTGATGCCGTCTAGACGAACGAATTTATAAAATCGGAAAAAGATCAATGACGAAATAATTACGATAGGGAAATATTTCTGCTTGGGAAGGCAAATATTTAATAACCGAATGACGACATAAGATATAAACCAATGAAAATCGTAAAACGGGCTTGTAATCACATAAATATTGATTTTTTCTTTCTCCCGATGTTATAATAAAGGTGTACAGAAATTTTATTCGTCTTACTGCTACTCACGATAACCCGTTTAGACTAAGTATCTAAGATCCAGCTCAAAGAAAATAAAGTACATAATTTTCACGGGGAAAATTTCGCTTTAATTTCGACGAATCCCTCTGCCTCTCTCTGTCTCAAATCGTAGAAGGAACCTGTTTAGATTCAGCTGTAACTGGTTGTAGCTGGTGAGTCCTTTTTTTTTTTTGGAAGAAGGAGGAGGAGTGTAGAAAGAAAAAATACTATCTAGAGAATAAAAAAATTTAACCGAAACAAAAAAAAAGTCACGGGGCTAGATATAAGACCCGATATCATTTTACAACTAAGCGAACCAAAAAATCCGTATGTCAGGACCTTGTTAAAATTTCTAGGTCAAGTCAAACTGGCTACTTAAAAAGAGGAAAACTTAATTTTCAGACCCTAATCGAGGTCGGATTAAACATCTGTTAGAATTTTCAAAATCTACGTTCAAAACCCCGTTATTCCAATACCTTGTTGAATATATTTGGCGATGTCAAACTGGCCCATTTGAAAGGGTTAAATTTGGACTTGAGGGTTCAAATCAGAGTCGAATCAAAAATCGAATGAAATTTTCGAATTCAACGGCCCAAAAAATCCTTATTGCGATAGGGTACAATGTTATCAGCAAAGTTGAATTGTGACCTCAAAGGATGAAAAAGTTAATTTGGAACCTAAATCGAGATAGGATTGAAAACCTGATAACATTTTCAAACTCAGTGTCCCCGAAAACCATAACCCGAGGACCTTTGTTCTGATACATTCTTCAAGTTTTTCAAGGATGTCAGACTAGTCTCTTAACGGAGAGAGAAAGTCCTCTCAATTGTTAAAGATTCCTGTTAGTTCCATCTCGATCCGACATTATGCTGAAATTAATGCTCAAAGTTGAGGAAAACTTATAATTTGCACACAAAAAAAATTAGAAGCTGGGATGTCAAAGGCTGCGATGTCGAAGGCTGCGATGCGGGTGGCTGCAATGAACTCATAGATGCTTCCACATTTTCGGGTACATTGCAGTCACTATCTTCGCTTTCATCGTCAGAATTTACTTCTGTTTCTGACCCGTATGATCTATACCTAACTCTTATCCAATTCGGCTAACTAACTGTCCAAATCTATCTTCGTTCTTCAGTAACTGTTCAAAATATACTTACATACGCAGTTGAAACGAGAACATTAAGGTAAAGAAACAGAACACTGGTGACCAGCCTCATTACTAAATAAAGTCTACAGCCTCCAGAATGTGACGCTTACTTTGAACTGCTGCTGCGCTCTCTATTCATGTAGAGCACAACACATTCCTTGCTCATTGCTTAGCCTAAAGGTATGCGCACCGTAAATGTAAACAAACAATAATGAAGAGGTTACATGGGTTTGGCATGGGTTTGCAATAGGGTGCTTACAGCGCTGCGCGCGGCAAACAGCCTAGTTACGCGATGCAACCATGCAATTTCTATGCAACCTCTTCATATTTGTTTGTTTACATTTCTGGTGCACATACCTGCAGTTCCTTGGCTTAGCCCAGTCTACGCAGTGTTGGAAGAACGAACAAGAACGAGAAGAAAAACGACATGTTCTCTGTTCTCGTTCTCAGAACGAGAACGAGAACAAGAACATGATGGGATTGAGAACGAGAATGGGAACAGGACCAGGTTGGGAACAAGAATGAGAACGGGGACGTTGGTAATTATAGGATAAGGAGAACAAGAAGCATGAACGAAAATCATGGAGTTAGAGAAGAACGAACAAGAACGGGAACGAGATGATTTTTGCGTTCTTCCAACACCTTTGCAGCTGGCGCAAAAGTAAAATTCTGAAAGCTTAAAACCATCAATTATAAATATTTTTAATGAAACAAATCAACCTGCAGTACTTGGATGTTGGAAGAACGAATGAGAACGAAAAGAAAAACGGTGTGTTTTCGTTCTGGTTCTCAGAATGAGAATGAGAACGAGAACATGATGGGATTGAGAACAATAAGAACGGGAACAGGACCAAGGTGAAAACAAGAACGGGAATGGGGATGGGAACAATATGGAAACGGGAATGAGATCGAGAATGGAAATGTTGGTAATCTTAAGGTTAGGAGAACAAAGAACATGAACGGCAGTCGCGTAGCCAGGGGGGCGAAGGGGGCGAATGCCTCCCCCAATGCACCTGAAATTGAATGTAAAATATGCAAAAATGAGCAAATCTTCCCCTTTAAAACACGTTTTTTCGAAAAATGTATGCTCAAGCAGTAATTTTACTTTTATTTTTTTATAAAATAGTCCTCTAATATCGGCATTTAAAAAAAAACCCTCAATTTTTGACTTTTTCTCCCTTGAAAATCTGAGTTCACCCCCCCCCTTTGGGAAAACCCTGGCTACGCCACTGATGAACGGGAACCATGCAGTTAGAGAAGAACAAACGAGAACGAGAACGATGATTTTTGCGTTCTTCCAACACTGAGAGTCTACAACACCCCAAGCAGTACATGTATACAAGGACGCCAGAGAGACAGAACGGTGCTAGGAGACAGATGGCAAGACATGTGGCAACAGGGTTGTTTACTTTTTAATCTCCTTTTCCCACGAAAAGTGATTTTGGCAGGTAGGTCTGTTTCTTTATTCCAGATTAATTAGGTACCTACTTAATTTTATAAATATACGTGTATAGACTTATCTTAATACACATATATCGATATGTGGGCTGAAGTAATGCTCTCTTTTTTAACATTACAAAGTTGTATAGACGTTGGATAAACAGGAATCGGTAACAAGTCAGTGGTCTAGCTCATTATGGGATGAAAAAAACTCCTCAATTGAAGGGAGGTTGTGATGTGCCACCAACCTTGACGCTTAAAATGCAACATAAAGTACACAGCTGTATATTTTTCATACCCATGTGCATACACGATTACAAGTGAATATAATACCTACTATCTTGTCATGAAATTTATAGAGACGATAAAAAATTGACAGAAGTGGAATCCCATTGATTTTAAAGAAAATCAACGGGTGAGGAAAGTCAGGAGAGGGTGTTAAAAATTTTTAATATTTGATTGTATGAAATTTAGTACATTAATTAATGTGAATTTCAAAGATTAATTTTGAAAAAATAATCAGCCATACAAAAAAGGCACAGGCAAGGCTCGAACATGAAGATAGCTGTATCAGACGTCCAAATACCATATCATGGGGTATCATTGAGAGGGAATTGAAAAAATTGCACAGACCTTTGAAAAATGCAGAGAAGTAGATCAAGGTGAGGGGATGGATCAGAAGACATCATCTGTTGAAGAAGAGCGAAATCTGTCGAATATTTGTGAACAAAATGTTTCGCGTAATGCTGTTGGCAGTGTTCCAATTTAAAGGGGCTTTTCAATGTTATCCTGGAAAAGGGGTAACTTTGAAAACTTTTTTGTATGAGCGATAGTGAACTAGTTTTGAATAGAATGTTATTAAAGACTACCAATAGATGCTATATATACCAAATTTGATCTCGGGGAAGCAAAAAATACCATTGTGTAATATAAACGTGAGGAACGCAGGTGAAA
This sequence comes from Acanthococcus lagerstroemiae, assembly GCA_031841125.1. Classification (NCBI taxonomy): domain Eukaryota; kingdom Metazoa; phylum Arthropoda; class Insecta; order Hemiptera; family Eriococcidae; genus Acanthococcus; species Acanthococcus lagerstroemiae. The sequence goes on along the minus strand of CM063106.1, from coordinate 16,665,860 downwards.
TAACCTGGTGAAGCTATTTTTTTCGATACTTCTGTGCACGGGTTTCTTTTCCAGATTACAAGGAATATCGTCCTTTCTGCAAATGACAGTATAATATTTGTTATTAGTGCACCAACCAGCTTTCATAGTTACGTCGTTTGGCATTTTTGCTCTACAGACGTCGTATACCAAGGAAAGTGTAATGTGAAGATTGAATATTACTTATGAGGTCTCTCCATGTTGAATGCTACAACTATAAACTCGATTTGATATTTTTTTCTGTTTATTAACACAGCTCAGAAATAGTGTAACACTTTTACACTACCCTCTTGACATTTTTCGATGATATTTTTCATTGTTATCACAGCCATTCATATTATACATTCACAGATCATAGACGCCATGCTTCGACTACTTATTCCACTTCATATACCATTTAAAACAATCATCCCAAGAGCGCGCTGTGATCCGCTCATCGCTTCAAGGCTGCGATTTCCAAAGTCACCCCTTCTTTTCAATGTTACCCCATCTCTTTTCTAATGCTGCTCTCAACCCAAGCCCTGAAATTCGCCTTTTCGAGCATTACTTCAGAGATGTCGGGGAGACTGTTAGGGCTGTCTTACCCCTCTTCTCTTCTTGCCGAAAAGCCGGCTTAGGTCAAAATGTAGCGAGTTGCTACTTGGGCTCGAACCCGAGACCGCCGAATTCTGAGACCAGCGCTATCCACTCGGCCAACCAGACCTCCCCCTTCATGTTACCCCATGTTACAGTGTTTGAAATCACTGTGAGAGCATGTTCTGTTGGAATGGGCTCTTCAGCTCATTTTCTCATTTTCGATGAGTAATCCAACTGGTTTTGATAACTCTACCTCCCAAAAAAAAAGTCTTTCATGCTACTATGCTCACATCGTATAACTTTAAACTGATCTCGAAAAAGGACCCGAAAATAAAGTATTGTCAAAGGCCTTTTCTCTCGGATATTAAATACGTATACGTTGTAGGCTTCGGGTAAGAATTTTTTCTCGTAATTTTACATCATAACTTTCAACGCTGTACGATTCGCCCGTATGATTTATTCGTCATGATTTCTCATTCGATTTAATCGCCGCTGAAGAATTACACCCAGATTCGATTTAAATCACGTGACCTATTCGCATCATGTCTAATCATGCGACCGTTTTTCCCCCTACTCTCCTGCAATGAACCACATCGGCTGCAAACAAAAAGCAACCGTACGTTCGCAGGAAAGAAAAAAAAGTTCCTACACTACTTGCCGTTGCGTTTTATGAAGAAACTTCTCACGTATACAAAAAGGACAAGTCAAATCGTGACTGGACGTTCGTCATTAGACCATGTATCGAATATGGTAACAACGCATCGATAGGTTATTTATTTGTATTCGTAGATGTTCCAGCCGACGGAAGAGTTGTCAGGATCGGAAAATGTACATCCGAGTCTGATAAGACACAAACGAGTAAGTATGTAGACCGGATACGATGTACGTAATCCGCAACTGCTCCGAAACTGCCCCGATCAGATTTTCAAATCGTAGGGTAGCTGAAATGCGTCCTAGATGAAAATAATTAATATATCTGCTTCAACAAACATGTACATTATAATGGAGTGAAAACAGGTAATTTCCCCCTTTTTTTGGAATTCGGGATGAGCTGCCCCCGCAACTAGATAACGTTTTTAAAATTTCAGCAAAAAATTATGCCATCAGTTCGCACATTGACCTCAAGATTTCTTATGCCATAATGCAGTGATATATCGATATGGTGCATCATTTTCTGGATTTGATCAGTTCATTACTGAACGCAATGTCTCCAGACCCATGGAGATCTTCAGGTGGCAAGGTCTAGTCTCTTTGTAAGCCATATTATTCTTTTCTCCTTCAAGGGCGGCTGGGACATACCACCAATTTGTGACTTCAAAATGGAAATATATCATGCGAACTATCGAAATCGGGGTTTCTAGCACCGCTGATTTTGAATATTCAATTAGTTTTTTGATCCATGCTTTACTTCTCTCTTTTTCCAGGGCAGCTGGAACGTACCGTCAACAGAAATGTATCGAGCAAATTCATAAGTTATAAGGTACCTGCCCCGAAATACGCCACCTACTTGTTTCTTGGTAAGTAATATAGGTACCGGGCCGAAACTTCATCCAGTACGCTGAATGTGTTATCATTTTGAGGGGCTCGACGACATAGAACTGTCGCACGTTGAAATCCCCCCCCCCCAAAAAAAAAAAGATTGAAATTTTTATCTGTTGTTTTAGTTTCAACAAGTTGTTGCGTAAAGTGAAATTTTAGTGAAAGAAAGAAAGAAATAAAAAAAATAAATTAAAAAAACCTCGATCAAATAAGTTTTTTCGTTGTACTCGTATATTGTAAATTTACCCCTTTTTTCTACATATTGCACTCATAAGATTTTCACAATAATGATTTCTTCGAACTTAATTACGTGATTAAAGTTTAATAAATGTAGCAAGCAACCTGGCGCTACTACATATGGCTCAACACGTTAGAGGCATAGTGCAATGGACATTAAAGTCTGAGCACTCGGTGTAACCACCACCTCTCCCACAACATTTAACATTTAAAGTTTAATAATACGTACTTGCTCCTAATAACGTCAACTATTGTTTCTTGTTTTAGATTCGGACTTAGAATATTTCTCGTAAATGAAAAGTCGAAATGTGAGCCAACGAGGGATGGACGGAGGAGTTTTCCCTTCGGCGGGGGGAGGGGACACTATGTATGTCCCAACTGACGCAACTCCGAATTCCGAAATATCATAACAAGCAACCAAAAAAGAAGACGAGAAAACCTTTTCACATGTTGCATGTTTCCAACTCACTCATTGCAGAAATTTTCAACTAGGACAGCAGAATAAGAATAAGGAAAACCGTTACACTCGTTCGGTTTTCCAAACTGATCAACTCAAGTGACAAGTACCAAATGGGAGGGGAGCTTGAGGGGATCTGAAGGGTATATCCAGAGGATCTGAATAGGGGATCTTGAGGGTAGCTCGAGGGGATCTGCAACAGGGGATCAGAATAGGGGATCTCGAGGGTAGCTCGAGGGGATCTATAGGGTTGACTTTTTCAGTGTCACCCTCGGTGTCGCTACATGATCCCCTTGTGGGCTTCATGGGTTTCACGCAAATGCAGCGATCTGATTGGCTGCTGCGAGGGGATCTCGCATATGGAGCGCTCTGACTCGATGACGTTGGCTGCTGGAGCCTGCTGGAGGGTCGATACAGGGTTTCATGCGAGGGTTTCTGGAGGTCGTTTAGCCGGGGGTTTCTGGCGGGTTTCACGACAGGCAAAATTGAAGCGTCGGGAACTTATCTGTTCAGTAAGCGACGGGGGGAAGAAACGGCAATGTCGAACTGTTACTTTAGTACGAGTATTAATTGCGTTAGTTTAAATTTTGTCTACTGAACAGATAAGTTGGTGGCACTGTATTGTGGTTTATTTTGATTTTTAAATTTAATAATTGGCGATTTTGCGTGCCCCTTTCAAAGGCGTCCCGCACACATGCTCTACTTACCCTACCCAAGATATATGCCTCTGCCGACACGTCAAATCCGTCAATTTTTCGACACGATATTTTGATCAAATTTGCTAGAGAATTCGATATAAAAATCGAGCATCCGCATCGACATCGACTTTTGGATCGAACTGTGCATTGACATGGATGTAGAATTTTATCAAAAAGTTGATGTCGGCACGGTAACTCTACTTTTGTACCAAATTCTGTATCAAATTCGACCCCGGTATCGTGTTGTAAATGTGATGGACTTGGAAGTCAACAACAGAGTCGATTTTTGTATCGACTGGTGAAAGTAATCAGAAATTAGCGATCAAAGAACCCTTATCTTGATACATTCTTTTATTTTTTCGAGAAGTAGTCTTACAGAAACACTTAAACCATACGAATTCCGAACAGTAATTCAGCATTCAGGAAAAAAGCTCCATCGATACAGAAAGTCTTTACTCGATGTCTCGGGGAAACCACACGACCAAACATGCGCTTATTTGTAACTGAAATTCGAAACTAAAAAGCTGCGCAAGAGTTTCTTCTATATAGGTATAGTTTTCCTGTGAAACGAAACATTCTGTCGGAATAACTCCGTATCAACTTCGGTATATTTTCTTTTTCTCGGTGAATTCTACATCTGTTTACCACGTTTACCCAAAATTGCGAAAGACTTTGTTAAAAACTTATACTCGGCTGGAAAACGCCGAACAATACCGAAGCGGAGCCGATGAAGTTGCTGGAAAGTTGTTGTCGAAAACGAAAAGTTCTCGCGTATAATATAATTTTAAAGACGGCGCGGAGTTGTTCTCTCGCAGGCGTTTTCATCGAGCATTTGCTGCGGGAAATTCTGCGACGATGTTTTCCCTCTTTTTCTTTTTTGCCGCCTTGTTCGCATTCGCGCCCGGAAAACAACTAGAATTGTGCTTAATTTTTTCTTCTTCGTATAATAGAAAAACTTCATATTCTTCCGGTACACAGTTCTCGACTTGTCGGGTGGCATTTATTAAAACTTTTTGCTTTGAAATCCTATTTATATTTTCGTTCTGTTCATCGAAGCTGAAAGCTCTTCGGTACAATAAATTTACTCAAATTGTAGTAATACTGAATGATTTTTGACTCATTCAGAAGCTTAGTACGTATTTCCTGCATTCATGCCGAAACTCAACTCCGTTATCATTGATAATCCGGCACAATAATTATGTAAAAATAGAATGAATAAAGTTCTTGAGATTTTAATACAGATTAAACGATATTGAATATTCGACATCTCCAAGCTCCATTGGTGGCAAAATCGAGGAACGAAGTCTGTTCTTGGTTTTTCACTTTTCTCAAATACTAGGCTTTGTTACAAAGAAATCCTAACACAGAAATATTTTGCAGGAAACTCTTCTAAAAAATATTATTATAGATCTTCACTAGCCTCTGACGGGGCGCCTGCGGCGTGCGCCGTTTAAGTTGTGAGTTATTTTCACTCGAACAATGTAGTGGAAATTATAATGAAAAAAATAGCTCTTTCTGCTCATATGATAGATAGGAATAAGGAGAAACAGTTGAAAATGAAGTACATCTTTTAAAATTCTCTCAACTCTGTATAGGACGTCATTCAAAGGAACAAAAACTGTTAGTAACATCAAACATTTATTTGTAGAACGCAAGATTGTCAAAAATATCTACCGTTGAAATAGAGATCGCAGTGTACGAAGAAAAGAAATGAGAAATAGTATCACAAAATGAATGAATAAGTACATATATTGTAAAATTTGTAGGAACCTCAAAACACAATGGCATAACATACGCACTGTACCCAAAGAAATTTTAAAACACAAATAACTTATTAAATATATAATGAAAAGCTGTTACACAAATTCAACAAAATAATAAAGAAATAATAAAGTTGCCACTTAAAAGAAGACGTTTATAAAAAAAGAAATTGAATATTTATCTAAATGAAAGAAATTATTTATTATTTCATCTCACACAGTTTTTCTATTTTTACGTATTCTTAGTGGTAACTTTATTTTGTTGAATTTATATTATAGAGTTCTAATAAGTTATTTGTGTTTTATAATTTTTTTGGGTACAGTGTATGTTATGTCATTGTATTTTGAGGTTCCTACAAATTTTATGATACACTTATTCATTCTTTTTGTGATACTATTTCTCTTTTCTTTTCTTCGTACACTGTATTTATTTATTTATTTAAATTATAGACAGGTGATTTTTGTGTATAATTAATTCAAAAATTTAATTTGCTTAGTTAATTACTACAAAGTGCAGTATCACAGTCTTGTCTTCAGTTTTTTCACGTGCACTAACAGCAAACACAGGTAGTGGCCAGAAAAAACGTAACGACGGTTAACAACAAACAGTAACAGCTGTACTACATCGTGAATATTTAAATACGTTCTTAAGTCGCTATTTTATAATTCGCTCCGTGGCCGAGTGGTTAGAGACGATCGCTGCATTTCAGTCAAATGTTTCAATGGACGCGGGTTCAATTCCCCGATACAAAATTACTGGCCAGCAATTTTTTCATGTAAAAACGCTTTACATTGAGGGACGTTTACTGTACATACAGGTTTCGTTAGCATTCGATGCATGGATGATAGGCGCTTCTTGTCGTCTGTAAAACACCAATGTAAACATCGCCTTTCTGATCAAGTAGTATAAAAAATGAGTTATCAGATCAGGTTATCAGGTATTGTTGAGCCGTCAGTGTAGAAACGCGCATGCGCGGAAACGTATTGTCATAGAACAGCTGTTTTGTCGAACTCATTATGGTGGATTTTACATTCAAGTCGGGCGATATCCTCCTCAAACTAACATTTGTCGGTTCGGGGAAAAGTTGTCCATGACATGTCTGTGATAGGCCTGCAACGAAGTTGGAAAGGAATGTAGTAAATTCGTAGTTCGCGACACGTCGCCGACTCGAATGTAAATCCACCATTAATTCCCTAGACATTTAAAAATTCATTAAATCCCGCTTGTGACATGTCCAGGAAGAAGGCCTTAGTGGTAAATGAACATTCAGGCCCTTTTTCTTGTGACACATTACGCTTCTATTCTTTAAAATCATGACGCACATAAACAATCACTTTAGCTCCTAAAAACTGTGATTAAAATCGTACTTTACCATCATCTGTAGAATAAATAATTTTTTCTTTCTATTTCTTTAATAACATTGATAAGATGTGTTTTAAGATAATTACAATAAAACTATAATTATTTCATGTAATGCCGAAGCACTCTCATGTAGTGCTTCCGTCTGAAAACACCGGCACCATACTTGCCGCCAACTCTTCATATCCAAACCAACTTTCTTAGTTCCAGTGTATAATTCAGTTGCCATTTTCTATAATTTCTTCAATTCTTCAATGCTATTGCTCAGCCAAATAATTAACTAAACATATTTAACAAAAATAGACCGATATAATTGAAGAAAACAAAAAAGAATACAACCATCATTTATCTGATTTATGATCTTTTCTATTTGGATTTATTTTTGTGAGGTAATCTCACTTAGGTCGTGCGTTACATTTACAGCAAATAATTTTTGCCTTGTTTAGGAACATCCTGGAGTGCCTACATCTCTTTGTCTTAATAGGTTAACATCTGCAGAAAACCAATGCGCAATCATTTACCCTCTAGTTACCCAGTTACCCGCGGAAAAGTTACCCATTTGTTACCCTCGGTTACCCTCAGATTACCCATGTTCCCCTTTAGTTACCCGGATAACTGGCGAGATACTACGCAATTAGTTACCCTCTAGTTATCCGCGGCGGAAAAGTTACCCATTTATTACCCTCGGTTACTCTCAGATTACCCTTGTTCCCCTGTAGTTACCCGGGTAACTGGTGGGATTTTGCGCACCAGGCATAAAGGTCCTAACACAACTAATGTATGCCGAGACCCACAAAGGCGCTTCTACCCCCTACAGAATTGACTTCATGGACTCCCACTCGTTAATTTCAGTTTTCCTAGCCTTCAGCAACCTTCGTTCAAATGCTACATTTTCTCACAAAAATGTCCACCGAGGGCTCTGTTTCAGAACTCAACAGGTCGGACTTCCCTTTACTGGGAGTAGGTGTTTTCGGAGTTCATCTCACCAAAATCTAATGCAGTCTCATCGAATGGATTTGGCTGATTTCAGCAGTCACGCCGGAAATCGAGATGATTTTTTCATCTCAAGTATTGGAAGCAAATGGAACCAGGTGTCGGTCTCTGTATCGACCACCATGAAGAAGAAGGTGCAGACAGAGTGGTCGAGGCAGACGGCCGACGGACAAAGCTCGGCCCACACCATCGAACACAACAACTCTGTACCATTGCAGAGGAGCTGCTGCGGGCCCCCCAGCAGGGGTCATCCACCGTCACCACCTTCCTGCGTCGCCATACGAACCAAGAAAGGAGGTGAGGGCTGAGTGAAGAGGAAGTACGAGCGGCTATGGGCCACCCGAATTTCAGGTTAGTGCAGGGAGCGTTAACCTTGGTCAGTAAGGGGTGCCATGGTGGCCCTCGCAAGACAGCGTGCACCGGAAGCGGAACGGCAAAATGGGGGCTCGGGCCGGCCTCAAAGCCTCCCTCTGGCCACTGATGCGATACTCGAGGTAGTTTCCGGGGTCGGGGGTGCGGTGTATCTGGGGCCACTTTGACATGCATGTATCGCCGTACGTCCCACCATATATCCTCCATGAGTAGAACGTACATGTGTAACCGTTTTCAGCCCATACCGTCTTCAAGTACCAACAATCATTAGTATCGAAATCGAAGGAATCCGCGTGGGATAGATTATAGGATTTTTTGCGACCTTCCCACATTTACAAGAAATAAAGGTATAATATTTATTAAAAGGAAAGCAACATATTGCACACTAATATATTTTCTTTTTACAACGGTCGCGGGGTCAAGTATTAGGTAAACCGAAGATCGTATAATAAATCTCCGTGTTCGCAAATTATTATTGTACCTATTCGGTTCCATAAATAATGTCCTTTTTGCTGCAACGTCTGTCGTTACATTTTCATGCAATACGTTATATTAAACGTCGTTGCTCTTGTTTGTATACCAGCAATGATATTTTGTACATAGCTTTTCACTCGTTCCTTACCTTCGCCGTTAATTTCTGGCTCACTGTACAAATTATTGTAGAACACAAGAATAGCAGTCTATGTTATTTGCAAATGATTTGACAGAAACAAATCGACGTACACTGGAAGTGTATCTCACAATCACAAATTGTCTTATAGTTCAAAAAGTCCACGGATACTGGGATAGTCTACTTCATGACGATTCATTGCGATAGCGGTGAATGTAAATACCTATAACTTTTATGTATATATTAATCACTGCCAATGTTTCGGTCGAGGATACAAGCTCAGAAAAATTTGGTGGTAATTTTGGAGAAATTCGAATAGACGTACATTAGTTCTTCGTCCTTGCTTCCCGCCAACCCATAGGGTTACTTTTCAGGGATCAGTAACCAGGACCATTCTCTGCGTTTGATCTCCAGTAATTTCTTCTGTTACCTTAACAAGATGGCAGCCCGGATTCGGGTTGTTTTCACTTAATTTCACCTTTTTGGGGCCCAAGCAACGGCGTCTCAGTCGAGGGCACTTCGCCCCCGCTCTTGAAGCTGAAGAGGCAGTAGTATCATCCCACAATTTTCAACAAAGGAAATTGTAAGAATAAGAGCTCGCTTACATGAAACGGTATACGACCGGCAAAGAAGCTGGATACCAATTTTCCTTCAAACCGGAGAAAAATAAGTTATTGCTCATTTCCTTCTAATTTATTTATTGTTACACTTGAGGCGGATGAACGGTATAGGGATGCTGGTAACATAAAGGGCGCGTTTTCTTTAACGTCACAAATGCGCTTATCACGCTTCCCGTGACGTCACAGAGTGAGTTACTGAGCAAAAATACCCGTCTTTGTTCCAACGAATGTATCACACCTGTAAGAAGAAGAGAAAAACACACGGAGCAAAGGTCAATATGTTCCTACTTTGAGAATAAGAAATTCGTTAGAAACCAAAGGTACATACTTTTAATCCAGAAAGTTCTGAGCATTTGCTAATAAGCTTCTCATTTCTAACAAATTTCTGATTCTCAGATAGTAACATATAATGATCTTTGCTCCGTGTGTTTTTCTTATGGGAGTCGATTCGTTTGTTGGAACCTTGGAACAAAGACGAGTATTTTTGGTAACAGTAACCATGTAGTAACTCATCACTCCGTGACGTCACTGGAAAATGCGCCCATTGTACTAGTAACATACTGATTGAACTCTGTAACATTGACTGAATTGAACTTAAATTTCTACAGAAAATATATTTTGTCTATACACGAATTTCACGTGTCTGCGGGTTGCATGGCAATTAAGTATACAATATGTAGACCAAATGTATTTAGTTGTGATTTCGATTATCTTGACCTTGAGCAGCGGCTCATTCTCTCCCTCTGATTTTGGCAACAGTGGCAATATTAGTATCAAAGTTGTACTTACACTTCCTGGCTTCTGAAACTGTCTTTTAAGTAAATCACTCAATTGTACTTGTATCCCTTGATGCCCGTACCCATGAGCACGCACTGTGATCAAGGCACAAAGGACAACCACTGGTACACCCTCTTCGAGTATGAGGCCTGAAAGCAGAAGAGGCGCGGGACACGGTTAGAATGAACGATCCCGGCATCGACAGCGACACCGATGACTTCGTGATCGACTATCTCGCGCTGGCCACTTTGGTTCCGGAAATGCTGAGGAGTGAAACCGTATGAAACCGAGTCCCCGGGTGTTGGTCTTCGTCTCGACCAACATGAGGAAGAAGATGAAAATGGAATGGTCGAGGCAGAGGACCGACGATTAAAGCTGGGCCCACACTCGACGCAACGACTCTATACCATCTTATAGCTGTTGTAGACCCCACTTCAGGGTTCACCCTGCTCTCACCACCTTCCTGCGTCGCCCCACGTACGAAGACGAGGAACTGCCGGGTGGAAGAAGGAAGCGCAGTTCGGGTGTGGGCCACCCAAATTTCAGGTTAACGCTGGGTGAGCATTGCCTCGGTCAGTAGGATGTCCTACAGTTGCCCAGGTAGGACAGCGTGAATCCGAAGCAAGGAGTAACGAAATGGGAGCCCGGGCCAGCAGGGACGTAGCGATAGGGGGGGAGCTCTCCCGTAGGAGATTTTTTACTCAGCATGTGGGGAAATTTACCATTTCAGTCAGCCGATGTTGGGAAATTTCGGTAGAGAAGTCAAAAGCTTTTTTTTTTTTTTTTTTTTGCTTTGACACTTGGGAATTTTGAGTTGAATCAGTTGGGACTTTCACACTCACCCTCTCCCAGAATAAACTCTTCGGTACGTCCCTGCGTCCCTCTTGTCACCGATGCGATGCTCAAAAAGGTAGTTCCCGAAGCCGGGAGTGCGGTGTCTGGAGAGCCAATCTGGCATGCTTCCATCGCCTTACGTTCCACCGGATGATCTCTTGAACCCACTGCTTACTTACTTATTAATTTCACAAGCGGATGATTTTATTGTCTTAACGCGTTATCGGATCAACATAAAACCGAGAAGAAAATCTTAAATTTTGAAGTGCTGAAGTCTAATTACTTCACGAGTCAAATAAATTCAATTGGACAACACAGGCTTCTTGGGTCGCTGATTGCAAATGTTTCATCAAATTTTTGATCCAGCTTCGATTTGGCTGCCAAAAAGAAATTTTAACCTTTGTATGAACGAAGTTTGCTTGACAAATCAAATAGAGTATTGAAGCACATCATTTGAGAGTTTGTATCAAGTAAAATACAAATATAGGTTGAGAAAATTTAAACTTTCTCCTCCTTTTCGCTAAGGAGTAGCTTAAAAGAAAAATTATGATTGGCAAAATCGACTCAGCCAAAAAAATTAAGAACGCTATAGAAATAATTTTTCATTTTGCTGATTTCGAATATTTCATCAAATTTCTTTTCTGGCTTCGAATTGAGTCCCTAAAATTAAAATTTCATGATAAGAGTAGTGATCTAGCGATTTTACAATTTCTACAGGAGTTATTTTTACGAACATCATTATGAAGTTTGCGTGAAAAGTGGAATTACAAAATAGTTGGGAGAAAATGGAGATTCCTTGAAGGAGCTACCAACGGTTGAGTCTCACGCGATGTGTGAGTGAAGAGGAAGAGGCAGCGCGTCCGGCTGTGGGGGACCTGAATTTCAAGGCGAACGCTCTGGGAGTGCGGACCTTGGTCAGTAGGGAACCCTATGGTGGCCCTGGTTGGACGCGTGCACCGTTCCGGCCAGGAGAAATGGGGGATCGGGCCTGGCCTCAAAGCGTTCCCCTCGGTACTGATCCGATGCCCGAAAGGGTAGTTTCCGGTGCCGGGGATGTGGAGTCTCAGGGGCCACTTTGGCATGCGTGCATCGCCATACGCCCCACCACACCATCATATCGAATGTTTGACCCGACTCCGATTTGTTTTCCAAATTCAAATTTTACGTAAGGAGCATAAAATTTTCTCAGATTTTAATTATAACTCTTTAGATGAAGTCTGTTGAAAAACATGATGACAAATTTAAAATCAGCAACAAGGGGAAAATCTTGTTATTTTTTTTAAATTCCTAAAGTTGAAATTTCAACCATCCTCTTTTCTGTCAATCAACCAGCTGACCTTTTGGAGATTTCTGTCTTTAAAGGAGTATTTTTATCCCGTGTTTTGTAAATTTTAATTCATACCAAGTGTTTCAACGTCTTGTGTGGAGATGCTACCTTAAGTATAAATAACAACTTTAATGCCAGTTTATTCTTCTCGAAAGATAAACAAAATATGCACGGCACGAAAATGAAATAGAATTTCTCTATTATAAAATTTAAATTTAGATGTTCCAATCTGAGACTAAGTGAGACGGAATCAGCGACCAAGATCCCTAATTTTCATATGCTGTGAATCAAATTTGCCCATTTCAAAATGTCTTTCGATTTATTTTGAAGCAAAAAGGGGAAAACCAGGGTTGGCAGGTAAAATACATTCTACATTTCACATGTAAAATAGTTTATGTAAAATAAATCAAAATGAATAGAAAAAAAATCGGAGTTTGATTTTAAAATTAAAATTTTTTTAAATTGCACACACCTGGAACTACAGTCAAAAATGTTCGTCTTCTTTATCATTCAGTTTTATAATTTATACTCCTCAAATTTACCGTTGGTAACTCATAAGAAAGTACAGTGTTTTATACTGAATTGCAAAAGACAAGAAAACAATTTAAAGAAAATTAGGCAATTCAGGCCAAAACAAATTTTAACATTTTTCGCGAAACTTCCTAATGTTTAAACTTAAAATTGAAAATTTTCAAAGAACAAAAACTCACAAAAACTAACTATGTACTAATAAATCTTATAAATTTCATTTAAAAAAGATCAAGTTAAAACTCATTGGACTTCGTGGTATTAGCAATTTTTGCTTAAACTACACTACTTTAATCAATTTCATCTCAATTATTTATTTCATAATTACTTTTCAATTTTTCATTCTTATTTTTTATCATAATATCAGTACCATCACAATTCTATCAATCATCAATTTTTTTTCTCGCCTTTTACATTGATCTAACATTTTACATTCATTTTACGTAAAATGTAAAATAATCATTTTACATGTAAAATGCCAACCCTAGGAAAACTTTATTTTTTCGTTTTTTTGTCATGTTTTCTAACATTAAGGTGAGGTATTTTTTTTACATCTATTTAAAATTTAAAACCTGAGAAAATTATGAAGTGAGATTTGGATTTCAAGGATTAAAGTTGAGTTCTAAACGTAAATTCGTTGCAATTATTGAAATTAGCAACTAGAAACCTCTACTTATATTTTATTTCTTCATCGCTTTTTCAACTTCAGTCGATTTTGTCCATTTAAGTTGTAAAGAAGAAATTCAATTTTTCATGAATTTGTATTCCAGTTGACCTTAGTTTCCCCTTGATATGTATGGAAATGATTTTAATTAAAAATTTTTGAGTCTCCCCCTCCTTTCCTTGGCTTTTGGGATCCAATCACTACTTCAAGAAATCAGGAGAAGTAATTTGATATGAATTTTGCGCGGCGGATTCTCTGGTGAATAATGCAACTGTTTTAAGCAATGTGTCTAAATTTGGAGAACAAGAATCGCTCTATCCCCTTGCCTAAGTCAATGCCATGAACTGTGGCTTCGGACAATCTACATCAGCTGGTCATCAGATTATCACATCTGTCTCCCACAGAACATTCTCAAAAATGTAGCACGTTCATGGTATCCGCGTTAAAAATAATGACTGTCTGAAAATTAAAAGAACCGGAGTCTAATCTGAGCCAGGTTTCGATCAATCTTCCGTCATCTCGCCCCTTATTTCATTAATAAATTCAACATTACGCGTACTCTACCGTTAAAGTCTCTTAACAAGCCACGAAACCGAAGTCATAAACCGCTTAAGAATTCATCGAAACGCAAATAACTTATAATTCGTCGGAGATATCGGTAAAAATCATAAAACTTCTCAGTCCTCACTGGTAAATAGTCACAAGTCGATACACAAATTTCTGTAGCTTAGCATGGTAGTTTGCCAGTCTCCATCCTCTTCCAAGTAACTCCGCCATCTCGTAAAAACCTACGTCAGCGACCAGTACCACTCCCTAAACTTCATCTTACTTGCTCCTGTATTGTCATAAAAATTATGTAAATTCGAGCGTATACATACAGTCAATATTTTAAAGACTCTGAAAGTGTTCGAAGTCCGCGCAACAAGCAGAAATAGTTAAAAACATCTAGCGTCTACAAAATGAAAAAAAAAAAGAAAAAAAATGCTGCGAACAAATCGTCAATTTTTATTGAATTCTCGAATGTTCCAATTTTGTATCTACACGACGACTTCTCGTGTTCGTATTTTGTAATCGGTTCAGAAATGTTGATGTTGATACGATATGACTTTTTTTTCGATATCAGAAGCAAAAACATAATTTACGTACACCGAAGAAAGCGAAGCCGGAAAATAAAATCAGGGGTTCCAAAATCTATCATGCAGAATTGAAAATTCAGGTACTTGTCATTTGATTTCAGAAAAGTCGCTTCTGGGTCAGCGGCGCCGGAAGGAAATCACGAGGGTCACAGTTCAGATTTCTGATGACTAACTTGTTCTTGTTGCTTCCTTTTTCTTAGAAATACAATCATAATTAAGGTGGATGGTGGATGGTGGAGAGGGGCAGGGACGTAGCGAAAAGTTTTCTCTGGAGAGGCAAAAATTGTAAATTCTCAACTGACTCAAGTCAAAATGCCCAAGTATCAAAATGGGAAGACAAATGGGCAAAGAGAATAGAGGAATAGACCCCCTGGGACAAGCAAAGGAAACGCGGCAGACCCCCACAAGATGGAGGGATCTTATGCGCAAAAATTTCGGCACATTATGGACAAGAACAGCAAAAAACAGGGGTATTTGGAAACGTGCGGTGGTGGCCTATACCCGGAGACGGGTGGACAGGTGGGGTTAGCGACTGACCAGAAGATAGATTCGTTTAATTATATAGCTAACCCACTGTAAACGCCCCCCTGTCGGGCAAAAAAATAAAAATAAATAAAACTTGTTTTTGTTGCTTCCTTTTTCTTAGACATCCAATCATAATTAAGGTGGATGGTGGGGAGAGGCAGGGACGTAGCGAAAAGTGTTTTCTGGAGAGGCAAAGATTGTAATGACTCAAGTCAAAATTCTCAATTATCAAAATTTGTTTCTATTAGCAAGAAAAAAGAAGCCTTTTGACTTGTTGGATTTTCCCCCAACTTTTGATACATCTATATTAAAATTCCCAACTTCGGCACCCGGCGGAGGCTTGGGGAACAGGTTACCTGTACTCCCCTTTATTTTCGTCCTTGGGGGAGAGGTAAGGGTTAGAAACTGATTGGCACTATCGAAATTTCAGAACAATTGAAGGTAATCTTACTCTGCAACGATACGATGTACTTTTTTATTGTAAGCAACTGAGAAATAAGAAATCAAGCAGAATATCCTGTTCCTTGGAAGATCACGAAATCCGTTCTGTCCCAAATAGGGGCTGAAAGTCCATCAATTTTTCTCTTTCTGAAGAAAAATATATCAAACAACCTATTGAAATTGTTTGTTTTTTTGCTTCCCTGAATCCGAATATCCTGTCAGGATGATGATGTTCGATTCATTCCTCATTTAGGTCCTAAAATAAAAATTTTATGCTCCGAATTGGCGAATTTAGGCTGTGCCTAATAAATGGGACTAATATCGAAATGAAGGTTCTTTTAGGTCGTGGATTTCAAAAACTATACAATCACTGTTCGAACTGATCCTGATTTCAGACCCAAGAATAAAAATTTTACATTTGGGTGGGGCAAGACCGACTTGATGTGGAAATTAAGTCGCCAAAATAAGTGGGTTTTTGGGTCATTCAGTTTGACTATTCCATCAGATTTTGCACCCAGAATGCCAAAATCGCAGAGACGATTTTTTTCTTACTTTTAAAATTCAAAGTTATCTTTTCATGCACGTAGAAAAGAAAAAACAACAAACAAACAAACGTTCTTGGAAAATGAAAAATTCAAATGAACAATTTTCAAAATTTGTCAACTGCCAAATTATTGGGTGGTGTTTCACCCCCCCCCCCCATAGTTTCGTCTCTGCAAATGCAGATTGGAACTATATCACTCACATTTGCGGGCATGAACATACACTAGTCTGGGAAGGTAAGCTGGCAGGATGTTAGAAATACTTGAGAGGAACACACAACTTTCTTTACACATTAAGATGGTCGTTATTTACTCTTGGTGATATTTTTTTCAGAATTTCCTCTGACTCGTCTTCTAAACGGGTTCTAATAAAATCAAACCAAAAAAAAAACCTACAAAGTTTCAGGTCGATCGGATTAGGGGAATTCGTGCCACAAGCTCCCTTTCGTTCTTATGGGAAAAACACATGGAGTTTTGACTTCAGTTCCAGACTAGATTTCCCTCCTATATTCAACAGGACCAAAGCCCGTAAATTAAACAATAGAACATTTGCTATCAGATTCAGCTGGTGACATTGGAAAATAAGTTTTTTGCTTTCAACTTTTAGATTTTAATTACATGTTCAACTTTCTCAAATTTCAGGCTCTATGTCAAACAGAGAATGTAGTAAAAACAGAATGGTCATTAAAATTCAAAATTCAACGTTTGCTACCGTTTTTCAGATTTTCGAAGTGTTTTCCCCATTTCAGCTTTGTTTTAACCTTTCAGACAATGTTCGATACTCAGCTTGAAATCTTCGGCTTTTGACTGATTAGCCTCTGACAGGAGTCCAGGGTACTTTCAGTTTAGGGAGGTGGAGATGAAAACTTTGTCGACAAATATTTTTTTAAACTAAAAATTCGCCGACAAAATTAAAAAAAAAAAAAAGAATTTGCCGATTTTTATCGAAAAAAAAAAATCATAAAAATGAAAAATTCAAATAAACAGTTTCAAAATTTGCTAAATGCCAAATTATTGTGGGGGGGGGGGTCAACCCCCACATCATCCCTCTATAGTTTCGTCCCTGAACGCGATCCATTCAAATGGATGGCCCTTTCACTGCAGCATAAGTGGTGCAACGATGACACCAGTCTTCCACGTTTTCCTCGTATGTCGGCCAGTAGAAGCGCTCTCGAACCTTTGCTAGGATTTTTGTGGTGCCCAGATGCCCCCCGGGCACTTGGTCATCTACACCCCGTATGGGATTTTCCCAATTGAATTGATTCGAAACAGTGACAAGAAATTAAAATTGGGGTGTAAATGCTACTCTGATATGAATTGGCTTAGCTTTTGTGGTATTTAGGGATGTCTACTCCTGCAATTTTTTGGTCCACTACTCTCCATACAGTTTTTTGTTTCTCTTTTCCCCATTCGCCAATATCTCTGTTTATGTCGAGTTCTCCTTTTTTGGTTTCTTCTAATTTTTTCCATTTTTTTCTGACTCGTTCAGTTGTGAAGCGAGGAGCATGCATGAAGTTGACGTGAGAAGCCTCTCAGTTTTGAGGAGAACTGGATCGTGGGGCGCCGAAGAAGACCTGACTTTTTAGTTGTACGAAATTACGAGTTTAGTAACCGAGAAAAGAAAATGCCTTCTTTTTTTGTTTTGATATAAGGCCCAAAATTGGCCTTTCTTACAATTTTATTTACCAATTTCTAATTTTATCTAGCGTAAACGTGAACATGAAGATGTTTTCCTTAGATCTGCCACTGTTTTGAAGTATTTTTCCACGAAAATTTCGAGGAATGTTCAAAAGTTAAAAGTTTTCATCATCCACTTACGGACAACATTCTACTGCTTATTAAACAAATGCAGATAAAAATAGAATCGTAATTCTGAAGGAAAGGGCTAAATCGCTGAATACACATTTTTCCAGAAATGAGGAGGTGTAAAAGTAATCTAATAACTACAACTTGGTTGCCATATGGCCAAAAAAGGAAGCGGAGGAGACCAGCCACTAGATGGGTGGATAAGATCATAAGATATGTAGGTCCTCATTGGGCCAGCAACGCCCAAAACAGAGATCACTGACAAAAAAAAAATATGGAAGCTTAAGCCCGTAGATGGGCGCATTAGACATTGGCTCGCCTACCGTAGTCAGGAGCGTAACGAAATGTCTTTTCTGGAAGGGCAAAAATTGTTATATTCCCAAGTATCAAAATTTGTTTGTATTGGAAAAAAAAAAAAAAAAAAAACGACAACAACAACTTTAGACTTGTTAGATTTTTCCAACTTTCGATCCATCTACTAAAATTTCCCAAATCCAGCGAGGGCTGGCGGGGAAGGTGCCCCCATGCCCCCTTCATTTTCATCCCTGACAGTTGTAAGTGTTAACAAGGCTGTTAATAGATCGACTTAATATAAGTAGATTCAAGATGTTCCTATGTACGCGCGCCCTTTCGCTTAATCAAAGCTGCAATAAATAGTAGGGGAGGTAGTCTTAAGATGGCGCATCTCTTTTTGAATGCCAATTTCTTCAAATGTATGGGACCAAAATGTATCAAAATCTGATGAAAGGTTCTTCGGACTGTCTCCTACTCATTCCCAAAGTTCCGTGTCATTCACTCCCAAAGTCTATCTATCAGTAATTAAAATTGCGAAGGAAAGTTAAACGCGTCATATTCAGACCTGTGTCCCTGAGTTGGCGCACCCTCAAACTTCAAGTACAAACGTGTAGAAACGTACTCGCGCTACACTTCTTTGACTTTAACCTCTTTCAACTCTTTTTTATGCTTTCAGTTAATAACTTTTCATCAGTACATAGCTGTCGGTTTAGCGGGTGTTGTTGCGCCATCTTAGGATGCGTTAAACTTATGCAAAATTTAAATACTTATTGATAAACAGCGACCCAGACTAACAATACGATTAGTTTATTAGAAATTAGATAAAATTCCGAACATAATGCGATATTCACACTTACTTTCGGTGAAAATACTAATTCGAGAATGCTCCCGGAATAAAACAGAAAAAATCAAATTTACACGCACAAAAACAAGAAGACGTTATGGCGAAAGCACGGCAATTCTATGAGAGGGTGTTTCTACATTGAAAAGGCAAGGACACGAAGTACTAAGTCGGTGCGAAGTCAGTCTTAACATCAGTGTTGCCAGTTGCGAGAAATCTGCAGCGCGCCGTCTTAGGACACACTCCCCTAATATCATATGATATAGAACACCAAAAATGTGGTGATTTTGCCTTCAGGAGCGCGTTAGGCTTTTAATTCACATCGCCGTTTTTTCTCTGTAATTTATCAGCTCACAAGACTCTTTTATTTTACTGCATTCGTACATACCATAACGCTGAAAGATTTACAATTTTTACAGCAGGTCTCCCAATTATACCTTATAAACCCTCGGCTCGTATTCACCCTTTGTGTTTTACTATTATTTGCTCTTAATTAAGATCCTGAAATAAAACCAGAACAATCGAAGGCGAGCCGACACGGCTGCAATTAAGGTATATAATTCCGTGGTAGTTCGGTTATTTTTGAGTGACTGACCGAAAACAGAGCAATTTGATATACTTGTTAATTAATAAAAACCACGGTATCTATTTTGGTACGAGTATAAGGCGGACCCACTGGCGCCGCATCGCCTATATCGGTTGACTAGAAACAATTAAACTTCAAAACGAAGGTACGAAAGTCGATTTTACAAAAATAAACCAATCGAATGAAATTTAGTGTTAGAATTTAAAATATCTGTAGAACATTTAATGTTCGACATCGTCTTTGAATGTACATGTTTTGTTTTTTTTTTCCTTCGGTTAATCTCGTTTAGAAGTTGTTTGCTTGGAAGACACTAAGGGGTTCTTAAAACAGAGAAAATTTTTCGGGGTTAGACTTTACGAAAAGGTGTTTTGAAATTTCAACAAACGGAAAGTGCGAGAGAGTAATCGGTAAATTTGCGGCTGAAACATTCATATGAGGAGGCAACTTTCCACGTACAAACGTTTTTGTTATACGTAATTGAACCCATTGTTGCAAGGAAAGCGTATCTCAGCAATTAAAATTTTCATTTTGATGTAATTGGCAATTTCATATTGCTAAACTGGACATATTGTTGTTTCAATATCATTAATTTTGAACTTAAAATATTCAAGTTATCCACTGGGAAAAAATTTATTAGTAAATATTATTAGAATTTTGATCAGTCTTTGACGTTCGGCGGTTTCACGCGTTTTCAAAGTGAAAATCTGTCATGTTTACCAGATTTAGATAACAACTACGGCAATTCTACCAAAATTTGGTAGAATTAGTGTAATTATTACCGGAATATAGCAAAAATTTAACAGAATTTTCTGTTGAAGGGTGCGTAAAATTGATGAACGTCATAGAGACTTACCAGAATTGTAGTATTTGATACATAAAATTTTTCTCTGTGCATAGGTGGGAGAACTATAGGGAGGGGGCAAGATTATTATTTTACACCCCTCCTCCAAGGTCTTTTTGATGTTTGGTTTCTGGCATTTCATTCTTTATTTTCAGTTCTGTCTATTATTATTATTCATTGTTATGTTTGGTTTAATACAAAAATGGAAATGAAATTTTTTATATACAACCTTGAATTTCCTAGCGCTTAATTTTCGCTCCCTTACCTCCAAAAATAACTTCTAAATTCTCTGGCAATTCGGCATGAAGTTTTGTAAAAATCTTGCCTCCCCTCCCCCTTTACAAAAATAACAAGTTGACTCTTTTCTCAGTGTATAGTGTATACCCTTTTCGGCTTAATCTGTTTTTTGGTAGTGCCTTTTTGCATCTATTTCACTATGCTGGCGAAGTTTTTGATATGAATCTTTTTTCGGCGATAATTTGGCCTTTACACAACCGTATTTAGAGAATTCGGATGCGCTTATGGAAACGTAGGGTAGAAGTTGCATCTGAGGACTTCGATGAGTACTCGATCTTACCAAAAGAAGTTATACTTTCTACCTACAAGACCAACTGCATACGGAGATGGATTTCAACTTTATTTCAATTTATTTATGGGCATCAACGCCCAGTTTGATATTATTCTCTTACATACGAGTAAACTGAAGTTTTCGCACTTTGATTGATTGAGTGATCATTCGATAATTTTTCTGGATCATGATAAAATTTTGTATAACAAACTGCTATAAAAGAATTGTTTTTCCATAAACCTTTTGAAACCCCTTCCCTCAGCAGAATCTAAAGTTCAGGTTCAGCAGTAATTTTGCAGACACCCCTCATACAGTAAGTACTGGTTATGAATCAATCCCGGCTCAACATTATAAATGGAAATGTAGATAACATGTCACAGACGGATCTGCAATCACGGGAGAGTACTCGTATTTTCATGTCTCGATTTAACATTGACTTCTCAGTAATCGATCATAAAAGATTCGTGGGCGTGTCCCACATCTTCTCCCATTACCTACCTATATAAAAACAGAACAACTAAAAATCATCAGTAAACTGATGACGAGTATCGACACTGCACGCAGATACCAGCACATAGATAGGTACATGTCTTCTAGTTACTGAACACGCCTATAACTGAACTGAACTGTGAGCTGAACTGGAATCAAGTTCAGTGTCGGTCGAAAAAACGTGACATCGATTTTAAATTGAGGGCCAGTCAATAGACATATCCATGTTAAAACATGGCAAATTAATCGGCTGCAGAATGCAGCCGCACAGCAGAGATCAAGATCAATGAACACATGGCTAGAAGGAAAAATAATTTCCACGGAAATGTGAACCACTGAACTAAATTGTGACTATGAAGAGCTAAATCATACTGATCGGCTTCACGCAATACGCATACTTGAACTGAATTGCGAACTGAACTGGAATCAAGTTCAGTGTTGGTCAGAATGAAGGTCGTCCTAGTAATGCGGAGATCGGTAGTAATGGGTCTTCTTGATTTCGATTCTCGCCTCAGAAGTAACGCTCAAAAAGTTACACTTTGTTCGTTTACGTGCCAAGGCTCTCGATCAGCTGTTTCTTTTTTCGTGATGCTCCAAAGTAACGCTCAAAACTACCGCTCAAAAAGTAACGTTTTTTCCCGTTTATACGTCAAAGCAAAATTTCGTCTAGGTACGTGCCAAAGCAAAGACGTGAAAATGTCAAAAGTAATACTTTTTTCGTTTATGTGCCACGGCTCTCGATCAGCTGTTTTTTTGGGGTTTTTCTTTTTTTTCTGTGATGCTCCAAAGTAAAGCTGCTCCAAGTATCGCTCAAAAGTAACGTTTTTTTCGTTTATGCGCTCAAGCAAAATTTCATCTATGTGCCAAAGTAAAGACATAAAAATGTCAAAAGTAACACTTGTTTTGTTCATCTGCCAAGGCTCTCGATGAGCTGCTTTTTCTTCGTGATGATCCAAAGTAACGCTGCTCCAAGTAACACTTAAAAAGTAATAACTTTTTTTTTAAGTTTATGTACCAAAGCAAAGACATGAAAATATCAAAATTTATACTTTTTTCGTTTATCTGCTACAGCTTGCGACCAGCTATTTTTTTTTCGTGATTCTCCAAAGTAACGCTCGAAAGAAACGCTCAGAAAGTAACGTTTTTTTCGTTTATGTGCCAAAGTAAAGACATGAAAATGTTAAAAGTAACATGTTTTTCGTTTATTTGCCAAAACTCTCTATCAGCTGTTTTTTTTCGTGATGCTACAAAGTAATGCTTCAAAGTAACACTGCTCCAAGAAACGCTGAAAAGTAACACTTTTTTTGTTCATGTGCCAAAAGCTTTCGATCAGCTGTAAATTTTTCGTGATGCTCCAAAGTAATACTGCTCCAAGTAACGCACAAAAAGTAACGTATTTTCTGCTTATGTGCCAAAGCAAAATTTGGTTTGTGTGCAAAAGCAAAGACATAAAAATGTCAAAGGGCAATTTTGAGGATTGAAATACTTTTAGATAAGGTTCAAGTTCCAAAACAAAACAAACATGAAATTAAGTTTTAACAGCAAAGTAAAGGAAATAAGTGAAATTTATTTTATGAAAATCATATTCAACCACTTTCCATGATTTTTAATTTTTTTTCTGTGTGGTTACCACAACTGTCATCTCGCATCTCCTTCCGATCAGTATGCGCCGCAGTTCGGGGAATACGGCCAAAGTGTTACCAAAACCGAATTTCGCGACCTTTGGAATCAATTATTGGATACTCTATTACAATTTACAAAATACTAGAACCCCCTCCCCTGATTGTATGAATCTTAACTTCAAATATGGGTTGAATAGATGAAAGGACGCAGGTGAATAAGCGACATAAACGATATAATTCTGTGAAGTGGTAAAGTAGCTGTATTAAAAAGTAATAATTCTTAACGGGGATATATTGAACTCCATAATCCAGATACCAGAAAATTGCTAATGACCTTTTTTTAGGGAAATTTAATGTACAATCAATTGCAAATAAAAAAACAGTAGCTTAACTGTGTAAATTTCACAGGAAATTGAAAGAATGCGAACATTTTCTGATATAATTTATACTAAAATTGATTTTATGAACATTCTCTTGAACTGATTCCGACCATTTTAAACTGTGGTTACCACAACTGCCCTCTACTACATACCATTTTTCTGTCTATCTCCAGTCGTGAGACGAAAAAAAAAACAATTCCCCTTTAAAAGTAAGAGTATGCAAACATATCTACGTAGTGTTGGGGTAGGTCGCCTACCTACCAGGTGGAAGGGGGCATTGCAGAAGAGACACCCTGTATTTATTTGCTATTGGAATACGCACGAACATGAAAATGTATCGCGATGTAAGAGCCACTGGTTCTATATCTGTTTCACCCAACCGTCAGGTATCTCCACTGCGCAGAATTTTAAATTAAATTTTATTGTTATTATCAATGATCTCTTTGCATTTTTTAAATTTTGGATAGCTGTTGACACGATCTTATAATTTCAGTGAAGTAGACTTGGAAAGATTTTTCTCTTCCTATTTATCTTTCAAACGTGCACAGACGTATCACCATGCCGAATATTTTGATCTATGATACGTGGCATCTGTGGACCGTTCTAGATTAGTTCCCCTTGATGGGCCTCTTTTTCATTTAGGAACATGAAGATGGGGTTCCCAAGAAGTTTACGTCCGTCCTGATGGTTCAAGTCTTCAGTGGTATTTCGTTAGTTCATTCTAGTGGAGTATGCTGAGGACGTGGGTCGTCGTGAACTCGTCCAGACTCCCGTGGGACTTGGTGGTGGTCTGAGGTTAAACACTCTTTATAACTATGGTGATAGTAGGCTGAACGTTCCCAGCTACTGGGAGTTATTAGCCCTCTTCGTCGAAAATCTACTGTCGGCAGATCTTTCTAGTTGAGAACCTCGGAGACTGTCTATCTCTCCGGGGATTTCATTCCGAAATTTTGGGTAGGATGTTCGGTTTTCGGAAGATCATGCTACATCCTTTTAAATGAAGTATCCATATTATATTCTCACCCCAACTAGTAAAGAACAACCCAACCACACGCGCGGAATAACTCAGCCACGGATTTCCTTGCTAAATCGTAATTTCAGTCACATTTTCGCGAAGTTTCGGAGTTGCAATGACAGCGAGTTGTCGTGCAGAAATATAAACAAACAATTATAATACAGCTATCGCCTAGAGGGAATATAATGTCGAAAGCTGTTTTCAAGTTATAACACATTCTCGATACACGAAACACGGCGTCTATTCGATTTCAGCATTTCAGTCACATCGCCGCTAGATGTTCGAAATCGAAACCATTGTTTGCTTACTGTTCTGTTTGAATTCAGCTCCACGTAGATGGAATCGTTGAACAGAAAAAAATGAATCACGATATTGTAATTACTCGGTGTCGTCTTCGAAAAGTGAGAAAGACGCGTGCTAGCATGCACTTGTATTCTAACTGCGCTTCCGGTCGTGTTATTTACACGCATTACAGGCAATCATTTACTACAGACATGTTTTCTGTGACCACATAACTGTCATATTTATAATAAGTGCGACTGCGAATTCGTTCCTCGAATACCAAAGTCAGCAGTTGGAATTGTTTTTTTCTGATCATGGCATTGGACAGCGCATACGTGATTCAATAGTCAGTCGGTTTTTTGTGTCGCTTTTTCGTTAGGAAACACATAAGTTCGGGTACACACGAGACACCATACAAATCGAAATAGAGGAGACGGTCCGTTTATGGGATAGGGTCTAAAAATGAGACAGAGATTTCTCCGAACTTTAGGTGCTGCGCTCTACCGGAATCGCCGCGAAAGCTGTGTTTAGGTGTCGTATGTGTTATCCAGTATTTTGAATGTTTGCGAATTTACGATTTGTTCATCACCAATAATTGTTAATGGTTGCAATGGTCAAATTTCTTTTTTTAAATCAGAATTAAGAAGATTGAGAATTTCAAAGAAGGATTCTGTGAAAATTTCCACAAAGTACTAAGTAGGGATCTGGTTAGCCGAGCGGATAGCGCGCTGGTCTTGAAATTCGGAGGTCCCGGGTTCAAGCCCATGTAGCAACTCGCTACATTTCGACCTAGGCCAGTTTTTCGGCTAGTAGAGAAGAGGGCTAAGACACCCATAACAGCCTCCTCGACGTCTCTGAGTTAATGCTCGAAAAGGCGGATTCCAGGGCTCGGGTTGAGAATAATATTAGAAAAGAGGAGTACCTACTTCAAAGTGCCTGTGTACTTCAAGAATACGTATTCGTTTTTTCAATTACTTGATATTTCGACATTAATCACGATTATGATTACGACATTGCACCTTGAAAACTGAAATTTTCAAGGCCAATTTTGATTATTTTTGGGTACTTTTTTACAGATGGGACGAACATTGATCGATCTAAGCACACATCTGACCGACATATAATTACGATAATGAGAAGATAGTTTTGGCCATTCGATGTATTGAAAAAGAAATATGGTTTTTTAAAAGCTTCGAAAATGTACGAAATTTTTGTCTATGCTTGCTTGTTTCGTGAAAAGAAAAAAAAAGAAAAAGAAAATAACACAAGACGATCCTAATTTTACATTAGCATTTTTTGTTGAAGCTAAAATGAGAGAAAAACGGTACTTCTTGATCATACTGAAGCTGAACTGGTTCATTACATTTTGTACTCGACAGTAGACTCCTGATCATCCGCCATCGGTTTATCCACCCTCCGGATTATCGGGCGCGAAGTAATCCCCCGCCCTTCCGAATTATCCGCTTTACCAAGGGCGGATAGTCCAAAATCTCACAAATCAGAACTTTGGTTAGCACAGCTGATGATGATGGTGAAGAACTGGTTGGAGAAGCATCAGTACATATGGATCAGTACCTAAGCACTCGGGGCCCCCAATAGCACAGCCGGAAATTTTTTTTCTATCTGTTCTCATCCAACATCCAACCCTTCGAAAAAAAAACTAATTCTCGAAATTCGGTCGCCTCTAAAAATCAGCCACTTCAAGCCGGTGCTTGTTCAGTGTCCATTTCGGAGTGTGAGTGAACTTGGTAATACATATTCCATTTTTAGGGTGTGCCAGTTCACTTTTTTTTCTTCTGCAGTTCGGAGCCCTTTCGGCTGTTGTGCCATCATCAGCGGAGTACCCTAAATAAGACTTGTCTCTTGTGGTCCTGTATAGTCATTGTCGAGAGTAGTACCGTATGGTGAATTTGTTTAGTTGTGTGCTCCTATTGGTTGTCTGTGATTGTGCAGTCGGTCCAGTCCGTGGGTGTTATGTTATTAGTTGGAATGTTGTGCCTGTTAGGGACGAAACTATAGGGGTGCGGGGGGTTGGACCACCCACCCCCAATCATTTGGGCAGTCGTCAAATCTGGAACTGTTCATTTGAATTTATGATTAAGAAATTGACAAATTTTTAATTTCTTTTAAATTTTGTCGGCGGTTTTTAGTTTAAAAAAATATTTGTCGGCAAATTTTTCATCTCCACCTCCCCAAACTGAAAGAATGGAGTACCTTGGACTCCTATCAGAGACTAGTTAGTCAAAAGCCGCAGGTTTCAAGCGGAATATCGAACGTTATCTGAAAGGTTGAAACAAAGCTGAGATGTGGAAGACTTTTCGAAAATCTGAAAGTCGGTAGCAAACGTTGAATTTTAAATTTCAATTACTGTTCTGTTTTTACTAGCTTCTCTGATTACCTAGAACCTGAAATTTGCAAAAGTTGAACTTTTTATTAAGATCTAAACGTTGAAAGCAAAAGACTCATTTTCCAATATCACCCGCTGAATCTGATAGCAAATGTTCTATTGTTTAATTTACGGGATTTGGTCCTGTTGAATATCGGAGGGAAATCTAGTCTGGAACTAAAGTCAAAACTCCATGTGTTTTTCCCATAAGAACGAAAGGGAGCTTGTGGCACGAATTTCCCTAATCCGATCAACCTGAAACTTTTAGGTGTTTTTTTATTTTATTTTATTGGAGCTAATTTAGGAGACGAATTAGAATAAATTCAGAAAAAGATATCGCCAAGCGTAAATAACGACCACCTTAATGTGCTCCTCTCATCGTGTATTCAGTGTAAAAAACCAATTGCCAACATTTTTTCGAAAAAGAAAAAAAAATGAAGCCGGTGCGTAAAGTAGTGGAATTTAGTGATGGTTCACCCCCTCGCCCCCACCCCACCCCCAGAACTTCAATTTTTCTCTTAAACATCTTGTAAGTAGCGGTTTTTAAAACAAAGTGATCCGACCAAGAAATTTGTGCTTTTCTTTTTAATATCACAAATAACTCGGTACTAGGAAACAATTTGAAAGAAAGAAAAAAACATGTAGGGTGTGTACGATGGTTCCAAAATACGGCTCTTGAGGTCTATTGATGAAATATTTTCATCACTTCCGTATTAATCAAATTTAATTACTTAATGTCACGGGATAACCTATTTTTTACGAGCGCAGTTTTTGGATTCACTGAACCCATTTTAAAGGTATTTTGAATCTACTGGGATAACCACATAAAAATTAAGGCTAGGAACTTCCATTATATCGATTACAGAGATTCTTGAGTTGCTGAGTTTATTTCTGAGGTCATTCTAGCTGTAACCCCTATTAAAAGGCTCCACAGGGAGTTGCTACCTGAAATATTGAAGATTAAACATGTAGACAGGACTACACACCAATAATATCAAAGAAATTGCGTCTTGAGTCACTGACTTCATTTTTGGTGTCATTTTGGCTTCAACATCTGCCTAGAAGTCTCCGGGGGGGGGGGGTACAATAATGAACAGGTGGGCTCAGATTGAAGTTTCTTGTGGCATTTTTCAGCTAAGGGTTATTGCTGAAATGACACCAAAGAAGAACTCAGTGACTCAAAAAACCTTTTGCTATTATCACTGATCAGTGGACACGGTAGATTCTGTTGAGTCTTTTGTAAACATAGAAAACTTAAAGCTTTACTCATAAGATGTTTTGTAGGAAAATTGAAATCTTTCTTATGAGAAAATTTACATAGGATTACAGTTGAGGTGACCCCACAGAAGAACTCAGTGACTTGGAAAACCATTTGCTAATATCACTGATCAGTAGACATCAGTATGTAGATTCTGTTGAGTCTTTTGTAAACTTAGAAAGCATACATTTTTAGTTAGGTTATTATTATTATTTTTTTTAACTTTACTTGTAAGATGTTTTATACGTAGGAAAATTGAAGATTTTTTTGTGAGGAAATCAACGTTCAACAACTCTAGTTTTTTTTTGTTTTTTTTTCCAACACGGAAGTGCAAAAAATTATTTTCGAAATTTTCAAGACTACTTGTCAAACTTGAAAACTCTCAAAAGATATTTCAAATCTTTGTAAAATTTATCTAACTGTAAAATTATCCGAGGTAGGTAATTTTATTTAACAGTGGCGTGCATTCCAGGTAAGCAAGGTAAGCGCCGCTTACCCTGAAACTTCCTGAGAAAAAAGTTTCCATATACAATATCAACTTCAACTGGTAACAAATAAAAGATAATGAAACACCGGGCAAAACAGCGTCTGTATTGATGCTTACACCGCTTACGCTTAAGTATATTTAAGTATATAATAAATTTACGGGAGATGTATACTGCATGTTCGGCGTTCGGCAATCCTCGAACATATGTGTATTGATATAGGCCAGCAAGGTATACGTCGGATCTAACGCTTCTTTTCTATACTGTGCGTAACATTGCACGACTTACGCTCCGTCTCCCTGTTAATTACCAACACAAAAACACACTAGCATGTTCAACGCGACGAAACTTGTGCGTTTGGTTGAGTTCTGGAAGCGCTTCTTAAAGCGCTTCCGACTCGGCTTGCCTACACACGAACGTTGAAGTTGACAGTGAAACGTGATTATGTTCTTTTATGAGGTAGTCAACGTGTTATGTTTGAATGCTCCGTGTTTTTTTGCTCACAAAATGCGTACTTGAGATCTTATTGAAAACCGTTTTCGTGACTTCTTCTTAATGAACAGTTAGAAATTTAATGGTGGAAAGCCTAAACCAGAATTACCATTCTTAAAAGGCTAGGATCGATAACAGGAACAGGTCTAACGATAGAAAAAATCAAAACTCTGTGACAACGTGTAATGAACGATAAAACGAAGTAATGCACGATAAAAAATGTATAATGATATCTAATAAATATTAGTCACGTTGAAAAATGTTAATGAACTATTAAAAATGCACATTAGCTATAAATGGTGCACGTTACAGAAATTCAAAAGTAAACGTTAAAAAATATTTCAGTCACATCACCCTAGGTACTATACGATGAGTCAGAAAGAAAACTTAAGTTAAATATTGAAATTCTGTCCTTGAAAAACTGTGTCTTCATCGGAAAATGAGAGCTTTCCTCGATTTGGCAGGCCAACCCCTCTTTCTTTTTTGACCCAGGGGGACAACTTTGCCTCCTGCGGTATGCTCACAAGTTTCAGTCTAATTTGGAGACCGAGGACATGATTGCGGAGCAGGCAGTTCTGGAAGCACGGAGTATCATTCTGCATTGAAAAATATTTTATCAATGTATTAGTGCAAGTCATGTCGAGATATATAATTCATGAGAGTGACGCAGATTATCCTATCGTTTAAGTTACTCGTCAATTATCGTTCGCTTGTAATTATTTTGTTTGCAACATGTAACGGGCAAATAGTTCATTTTACTATCTTTTGGACCACCTATTTTAGCGTTCGGTATCCTATTGTTCATTTGAATTTTTTTATCGTGCAATTAAAGTTTTTCCTTTTTAAAGACTGAGCAAAAGAGAGGTGGCCCGAGTTTTATTAGACATTGCCATGTATTGCAATATGAAAACATTTTATGCCAACCAGCTGTGAAGATAGACAACTGTTTTGTTGGTCATGTCTATTCAGGGCAACTCCCCCTGTAGGATTTTTCACTCAGCAGTTGAGAAAATTTACAATTTCAATCAGGCGGAGTTGGAAAACTCCAAGTCAAATTTTTTTTTGCTGTGATGTTTGGGAATTTTGAGTTGAGTCAGTTGGAAAAATCCAATAAGTCAAAAGTTTTTTTTTTTTTCTTTCTTTGATACTTAGTAATTTTGAGTTGAGTTAGTTGGGACTTTCACAATTTTTGCCCCCCCCCCCACCCAGGAAGAACTCTTCGGTGGTACGTCCCTGTGTCTATTATTCGTTATAGAAAAGAATAAATGCATATGGAATGACCCTACAGGGATACAACAATTTGAATAATTTCATCAATGTCGTTTTGTAGTAGCACGTTTCATACTTTTATTCTGATTTTTACTTCACCTCTATGCTTATCGCTTACCTTCTAGGAAAATTACCGCACGCCACTGTTATTTAAACGTGTGAGTTATGTGAGTTATAACCCTTTCGAAATTAGACATCTTACTATAAAATGAGGAGAAGTAAAATCGGCATTTAAAAAGCTACGGATAGGGAAAACGGCTGTTTACAAATTTTGAAGAATCTCCTTGTCTCGCAATTAACAAAATTATAGTGAAAATTGCTGAAATCATCTTTTTGTACAAAAAAGTTGATACACGATCACTTGAGAAGCGATTTTCCAAAACGGACTCTGTCCACTTTTGCATTTTTTACAGGAGGCGATAAAAACTTGGTGCACGGAGTTATGTGATTTAAAAATCGTGGGTGATGGACTGGTTGCCTAGTAGAACACTTATTGAAACACCTCTCGTGCAAACATTTCGTTTTTGTTGCGCCATGTGTTCCTGGATGCGTCACAAAGTTAGGTCTTACCTGGACGGAGGCCGTTCTGGAATGATTTTTCATGCCAAATCCGGAAGCAGAATGTTAAGTGAATGTTTAAAAATCATTCTAAAACGGTCTGTATATTCTTCTGAAAAGAGCCTCGAACATAATGGAATGCTGTAAAATTGATTATTCAGCAAGATCGAAGTAAAAATCCACTAAATTGACGTTTTATTAAATATCAAAAAATTTATTCATCAGTAAAATTTAAATTTTATGTTTAAAGAAGTATCAAAGTACAGGCAAAAATAAAAGAAACTACTCGCCGCGTCGTTTCTTCGAGGTGGCTTCAGGCTTTTCAACATTTTGTCTTTTAACGGATGCCTTCTTTGCTGCTGGTGTTTCAGTAAGTTCAGGTTCTTTCAGCAACTTTTGGTTTTGCAACAGCTTTTCGTT
This sequence comes from Acanthococcus lagerstroemiae, assembly GCA_031841125.1. NCBI lineage: Eukaryota > Metazoa > Arthropoda > Insecta > Hemiptera > Eriococcidae > Acanthococcus > Acanthococcus lagerstroemiae. Next base: position 16,634,254 of record CM063106.1, on the reverse strand, counting down.
GTGACGTTGGTTTTTCCGAAGGGTTTTGTGCAGTACGTTTTTTAGGAGAATCCTTGGGTTTAACGAGTTTGGTTTTCTTATATGATGATGGTTTTAAATCGATAGCGTGTGTCAGATCGTCTTTCTTCGCAGATGGTTTATTCAATTCAGTATGATAAAATATTTTTATATTTTTTATTAAGGCCATTTTGGAACAACTTTTTTTGTTATGTGAAATTTTTTTGGTTCTCTGTAGAGGTTTAAACGCTGCAAATAGGTAGTTTGATGGTGTAGGTATGTGCCTGACAGTATCCTCCACTAGATGGCGCCAAAAACGAGATTTAAAAAAAATGGACAGAGTCTGTTTTGGAAAATCGCTTCTCATTTTTACTTTCGCTTAGCAATTTATCTTCCACAGATAATGTACGTAATCTTATCAAGTTTGACGAGCACACACGTCCGCTTTGTTACGTGTTTCTAACCAAACTCTTAAATTAAGTAATTCGATCATTTTCCAGACGTAAAAATCTCAGCCCTACTCATTTTCCCGATCTTCTCCCTACTGCAGTATATATTGATATATTGAGAGCCTTTGGTTCGGTAACAGAAGCGAAAAGAACCCGTGTACAGGCGACACGTTTCCGTACAGTCGGATGAGCCCCATTTACAGTCGAATTTCGGCACCCGTCTCCCGAGACACCCTGTACGATAACGGGCAGGCGTCGCGAGCCATTCGCACCACATATAACATAGGGTATCCGACATCGATCAAAAATAATCTGCCCGTCCCACGTGTACGGTCAGTCCGACAACGTAATCCGACGATCCGAGTAATAACTGTCCGGCTTAAGCCGCTTTTCGAAAAACAATTTTGAAAACGATTCGGAGTGTCCACGTTTTTTTTTGATGCGCCTCTCATGTGGGTAGAGAACGGCCGATTCGACAAACGTTGCCGCCGGGTAAATGCCATCGAACGTATGCCGGTACCGGACACGCAAACCCGGAGCCAGAACCCCGGACCCCACCGAGCCGCCACGAGTTCGAGTTTCATCCCTGCGGTAAGTGCTGCCATCTACCGACGCTACCGATCGCAGCTCGACAGAGACGGAGAAAAAGAGCGACAAAAAAAAAGAAGGAAAAACGCAGAAATTTCTCTAATTTTTCGCCGGGCGAATTGTTTTTCGTTTTTCGCGCCGGCAGGACGACACGACGCAACGCAGGGGGCAACGGACGACGGGCGAAACTTACGCGACGGGGTAGAAAAAGTAATCTCGCGGTATTTGTTCCTGAGTTTTGTTTTCGCAATCATGCGCGACGCGCTGTGTTCTCCAAGACAGTTAAAGATGCAAAAAAATAATGGCCCTCCTCTCACCCTCGAAAGGGCCCTAAATGCGGCGCTGATATTAACCCCAAGTGCTTTCTTTATTTTTACCCAATTTGCGTTACCATTCAAATCATAGCATACAACGACGTTAGTGGCTTTTTCGTGCTATTTTTACAGCGTCGTCATTTCGCAGAGTCGGTGGTGTTTTGTTCTTTTTTTTTCTCGTTCTTTTTTTTTCTCTCTTTCTCCTCGATCCTATACTCTCTTATCAGCATTTCTCACTCGCAATTACGCGATTTCGTTTATTAATTTAAGAAACGTTTTATTGCAATTTTAAATACTACACATAATTTTCGATATAGCGTGTTTGAAAATTAATTTTATCGGCGTTTTCAAATCGTAAGAAAATCGGCGTTGAATGAATATGCAAATATTACAGCTGTATTGCAACGTTCCGCAAGGTAATGCGAAGGTAAGAGCGAATAATTTTTAGCCTCTTACGTATGGGAACACTTTGTAACAGCTTCATTTTTGTTCGTAAATCCAAATTTCTGCTGCTTTTGGTGATGCCGAACTAAATACGGAATTTACATCGGCGATCGAGCAGAACTTGGATGCTTGAACATTGACTACCAGGTAGGACACCTGTTTTTCTCAACTCTCCGGAGTGCCGTGATCCCCCCTGGTCCTATGAAGAAAAGCCCACCTCAAAATAATTTGTAGCTCCCGTCACATTTTCAACCCTACTAAGTATCAGGTTTTCTGTTTAAAATTTAAAAAAATGTAGGTACTTGACACGAAGACTAGCG